>JAWNMV010000018.1:0-1318712 GCA_035043635.1 Drosophila rellima | reverse complement strand
AGAACGAAAATATTATAAAACTCTAAACTGCAACTGCAACAACATCCGGCCGTCAGGTGCAGTAGCCCCAATATCGCTGAGCCCAGCGTCTGGACAACTTCCCGCACGAGCAACCAACTTCCCGCACGCGCAACCCAATTGCCGAAATTCTCGGAACATTTGGCAACAAGTCAGGTGCTCCAGAATTGACGCAACGCTGCTGCTGCCGCTGCCAACGTCGTGACGCGTCGCTGCCAATTCACCAAGCTCTCTTAGGGATCTTATTAGCTTAGCTTAATTAGTCTAAAATTTGTAACCAACAAGAACAGTCCTATTGGACTTAATAAAGATTAATTTTTTATAAACTAAAAACTTATAAGGATTTAACTGGCGCCCGAGCAGGGACCAGCGGAAATAAAACGATAGTGCAAAACCGTATCTAAGTTTTCGGTTCGTGACGGTTTAAGTCCGACAGTTGCCAACCGCCGCTGGCCAAGTGAAATTTTATTGAATAGACTCCTTCGCGTTAATTCGCGTCGTCAATATTTCACTAACTGAGAGGAACTTAATTGTTTAATCAGTTAAGCAGTGGATCTTAATTGATCACTACTCATCGGTGGACTGCGGTTCTGTTGTATCCGCTCGCAGAACATCCTCAACGTGTACTGGTCGCAGGATCCCCAGTAGCGCAAGCAAAAAGGATGACATCCGGACAGTCGGGAGGAGCAGCCGCAGCAATTAACATAATGTAAGCTAGTTTTTAAGTTTAAGAAAAAGATCAAATACCAAGATCAAATACTAAGATCAAATACCAAGATCAAATACTAAGATCAAATACCAAGATCAAATACCAAAATCAAAATCAAACAAACCAAACATACAAAAAAGAAAATACCAACTAAGACTTGCCCAAAGAAAAAATTTGTCAAGAACAAATATAAAATAAAATACTGTAAAACGATAACAAAATAAACATAACTGCTCCAAGAGTAGTATAACAATTTCCAATCTTGCGATTCCCAAAATAAGGGACCCTCCAAGGTAGAAGGAACAAACCAGCTACTGGTTTTGACGATATATTCAATTTAATTATTTTCACAAAATTTTCATATTAAACATTTAGTAATATCTGAAATTGCTTAAACAAACATTTAATATTCTTATAAACATTCTAAACAACCATTTTATACAAATATTTGAACAAACACCTTTTTATATATATCATACATACATATATCTCGAAAATTTATGGCTAATCCCGACAACTTGATACGACCTCCTATTTTGAACCAGGACGACTTACCAAACGAACGACAACAACACAGACAAGAACAGAGACAAATTGAACACCAACAAAATAGGAATATGGCGTCTTTACAACAAGTTTCCGAGTTAGTGGGACAACTAATAGCACAACAAGTCCCAAGAATTGTAGAAGCTTTGAACAATCCAGAACATGACTTTAGTAACGCAGTAGATCAGAGGATATATGCAGAACATCGTGAAAACTTAGGGGGACTCGACAAAGTCCCAGACGTGGTAAAATGTTTGAGAGAATTTTCTGGGAATCCAGCGGAGTTCAGCTCTTGGAAAAAGAGCGTGGACCGCCTTATGGAAGCCTACGCAGGGGATGTTGGTACCTCAAGGTATTTTGGTATTCTTCACTCGATCAGGAGCAAAATCATTGGTAATGCGGACACGGCACTAGAATTATATAGCGTTCCATTAAATTGGAGAGCAATGGCAAAGTGCTTGACGATGCATTACGGCGACAAACGTGATCTCGGTACTCTTGAGTACCAGATGACAGTGTTGTCTCAGGGTAATCAGACTATAGAAGAATTTCACCAGGTGGTATATCAACACCTGTCTCTTCTTCTGAACAAAGTGAACTGCATGGATTTGGGTGAAGAAGCTCATCGATTGCTAAAGAAGATGTACCGCGACAAAGCCACAGATACATTTATATGCAGCTTGCGCGGAGATCTACCACGTATCTTGGGTGCACTCGCGCCAAGAGATCTCCCTTCGGCATTGAACATATGTCTGAAAATGGAGAATCAGAAATATCGCACAATGCACGCAGTGACTGTCGGACAGGTCAACAACAAAAGCGCCAATGTCAAACCAATACCAGCTCCTCGAAACATGCAATTCGTTAATTCAGGTTTCCGACAGCCACCCCAGGCTCCCCCAGAAATCGCCCATTCAAACCGATCACAGCGGACAAAATGAAATGCAATCTGCTGAGACGTATGCCACTATGGCAGAGTACGAGCAAGCACTTGCAAATCAAGAAGACGGGACACAAGACGAAACATTAGACGAATATGTTGACGGATATGACTACGACGAAAACGACCAGTATGACAACTCAGCAATGAATTTTTTAGAATAGAGCATTCCTCGCTTCCATACTTCGAATGCAAGCTGGGGAATGGAAAAATTTTAAAAATATTAATAGATACAGGATCAAACAGAAACTATATTCAACCAAAGTTCGTCACCAATCCAATACCAAATCAAAAGCCATTTAACGCTGTGTCCGTAGGGGGCAGTGTTCGTGTCACTCACCACAAAATAGCCAATCTCTTCAAACACCCCGACATAAATGTCAAGTTATTTTTGTTACCGACTCTAAAGTCATTTGACGCCATCCTGGGCAATGAAAGCCTGAAAGAGTTAAATGCTGAAATTAAAGTAAGCAAGAAAATCATGACAATTAAAAACAAAATTCATGTACCCATCAAAGAAGAGAAATTCGAGGCGGTAAATACCATAGTACCAAGAACCTAGCATTTAAATAAAACGCAGAGTGACAGCTTAAATAAACTTCTTGAAAAATATCCAAATTTATTCGCGGAACCGAATCAAAAACTGTCCTACACTACCAATGTGAAGGCAGAAATCCGAACCTCTTCAAACACTCCAGTGTATTCAAAATTTTACCAATATCCAATGACCTTAAAAGATGAGGTAAACAAACAGGTCACTGAACTCCTTAACGATGGTATAATCAGACCATCAAGGTCTCCATACAACTCCCCTGTATGGATAGTACCCAAGAAAGCAGACGCCTCAAAGGAAAAAAAATATCGTATGGTTATAGACTACAGGAAATTAAACTTGGTTACTATAGCAGATAAATACCCTATACCAGAAATAAATGAAGTACTCGCTCAATTAGGTGACAACAAAGTCTTTTCCGTACTGGATCTTAAGAGTGGATTCCACCAAATTCCATTGAAAACATCTGACATAGAAAAAACTGCCTTCTCCGTGAATAACGGAAAATATGAGTTTACACGACTCCCATTTGGACTGAAGAACGCGCCAGCAATTTTTCAGCGCGCACTAGACGACATACTTCATGAACATATTGGCAAAATATGCTTCATCTACATTGATGACATCATCATTTTCAGTAAAGATGACGAATCACACTTAAAAAATCTGGACAACATTTTTCGAACTTTGCAAGAAGCCAATATGAAATGTCAATTGGACAAATGCGAGTTCTTGAAGAACAAAGTCGAATTCCTTGGCTTTGTTGTTTCCGATAAGGGCATCGAGACAAATCCAGATAAAGTTGCAGCTATAGCTCAGTATCCTCTTCCAAAGACCCTTAAAGATTTAAGATAATTTTTGGGACTTTCCGGGTACTACAGGAGATTCATTGAGAATTATGCCAAGCTCGCCAAGCCCCTTACCACGCTTTTAAGAGGGGAAGACGGACGAGTGTCCAAAAAAATGTCGTCAAAAAAATCTATTTCGCTTGACAACCAAGCACTAGAAGCATTCAAAAAACTTAAAAGTAGCCTCATATCCAAAGATATAATACTCCGTTACCCAGATTTCAAAAAGGAGTTTCACTTGACAACCGATGCATCCAACTTCGCAATAGGTGCAATATTATCACAAGATAAGCAACCTATTTCATTTCTCTCAAGAACACTATCCAAAGCGGAAGAAAACTACGCAGCTAACGAAAAAGAAATGTTAGCCATTATTTGGGCTTTAAAAAGCCTAAAGAACTACCTGTAAGGTAAAGCGAAAGTTAAAATATTCACTGACCACCAGCCTTTGACTCACTCTTTGAGTAGCTGGAACGGAAACGCGAGAATCAAACGATGGAAATCCTATCTAGAGGAATACGATTACGAGATATTTTATAAACCGGGAAAAGAGAATGTGGTAGCTGATGCGCTATGCAGAATACCACCTATAGGGCACATAAATTCAATAGCCTCAACGCAACACAGCGACGAGAGCTCAGGTGAAGAATTAATACCAAGTATGGAAGTCCCTATCAACGCTTTTAGGAACCAGATTTTCTTTCATAAAGCAGATATGACCAACTACAAGTTCAGCATACCATTCCCAACCTTTCACAGACACGACGTATACAGACAGCAGTATAATCCGGACGAACTACTATCCGATCTGAAAAAATTTCTTAATCCCTCGGTAATAAACGGTATCTACACGACCGAAGATATAATGTGGAAAATCCAACAATTATATCCAAGTCATTTCAAAAATTTTAAAGTACGTTTCACACAGACATTAGTAAAAGACTTGACCAACACAACAGACCAAGAAGAACAAATTCTCAAGACACACAATAGGGCTCATCGAAATGCGTTAGAAAATAAAATTCAGCTATCAGAAGAATTCTACTTCTACAAAATTGAAACAGAAAATAGCAAACATAGTAAAACAGTGCAATATTTGTAAAGAGACGAAATACGATCGCCATCCACCTAACCCAGAGATTAGAGAAACGCCCATACCAGAATACCCCGGACACATAATTCACATCGACATCTACTCGACTGATTGATACCTCGTACTCACATCAATAGACAAATTTTCCAAGTTAGCAAAAGCACAAATTATAAAATCAAGAGCAATAGAGGACATTAGGACGCCACTTCGCGATATAGTTTTCTATTTTGGCGTGCCAAAATTCTTAGTAATGGACAATGAAAAATCTTTAAATTCTGAATCAATACGATTTATGTTAGTTGACCAACTGGGAATGCAAATTTATATAACACCCCCCAATAAAAGTACAGTTAACGGACAGATTGAACGATTTCACTCAACACTCTCTGAAATAATGAGATGCTTGAAAAGGGATCAAATTCATAGGAGCTTTGAAGAACTTCTTGATCGAGCTGTTTATGAGTACAACTACTCAATTCATTCGGTAACGAAGAAAAGGCCATTAGAAGTTTTCTTTGGCAGAAGAGTTACCACTGACCCTACGCAATACGAACAGGCAAGACTAGACAACATAGAACAACTGAGACGTAAACAGACCGAAGACCTACTAGACCATAATAGCAGAAGGAAACCAATTCGATCCTATGAGGCAGGAGAAGAAATATTTGTGAAAATAAATACAAGATTAGGTTCAAAGCTATCAAATAGATTTAAAAAGGAAATAGTAAAGGAGGACAAAAACACTACAATACTAACAGAATCGGGACGTACAGTACATAAGAGCCATATTAAAACTTAAAATTCAATTACAGGATGCTGATGTGCTTAGCCAACGCAACTGTGACAATAACCGATCATAACGACTTAGTTTTAATAACAGATAGTATAGACAAACTTACTACTAACAATAACAAACAAGTAATAATCAACAGACAACTAGAAGACAGATTAAATCAACTGACCAAAATTTCTAACGATATCGCAATTTCAATAAAAAGAGACTCACTTATGAGTAACGAATTGGCCATCAGTTTTCAGAATCAAGTTCGACTTATTAAAGAAGAAGTTGTTAATATAAAATATGCCATCCAATGGGCGGAACTAAACATGATCAACACATTCCTGTTAAGCGAAAATGAAATAAACATAATAAATAACCAATTTAAAAATGGCCATATGCCACCATTAACTACCGAAGAAATGTTAGAATTCTCAGATGTCTCCATTTTACACAATGGAACGACACTCATATATTTAATTAAGATACCGAATCTAGAAACAACAACTTTCCAAAACTATGTAATAAAACCTATAATTAAACCGAATGGCATTGTTAACTTACCGGCAAGCGAAATATTTGAAAACAAAAGTAAAAAAGAAATGTTTGGAATTAAAGTTCAATGTAAGAATCTTTACAATATAAAAATCTGTAATAAAAATAAGTTAGAAGATTTAAGTCAGAATAGTTGTTTGCCAAGATTACTTGGGGGAGAGCAGGCAATGTGTGAATTCACCAACGCAGATCATATATCAACACTGGAGGAGATCGACGAGGGAATCATCTTAGCAAACGACTTCAATGGCACCATAACCTGGCCAGGCAACGCGAAGCAGATAAAGGGAACATACTTGATTAACTTCTGGAACGAGACAATAATCATCAACGGCAAAGAGTTCAGCAACACCGAAATACAAGTCGCTGAACCGGGCATACCGCTTATCCAGATAGCTCCAGTGGAGATCGAACGCCTACGAATCTTATCACTGAAAGCGCTAGAAGGGCTCCATATAGACAACATCGAAAAACTGCAGAAACTCCAAACACACTCATCTGTAAACAGGATAGCATTCATCGCATCAATAGCATCTCTAGCAATCCTAACAGTTACTCTTCATTGGTGTAAGGGTAGAAAGAAGACAATAAACCTACAACTTGGGAACATCAAACCCGAAATACCCAAGACGATACCGACTCCCCCAGCAACAATATACCAGCCGCCAAATACGCAATTTAACAACATACCATTTTTTTGAATACACTTGAGGACAAGTGTAAATCTAAGGGGGAAGAGTTAAGAACGAAAATATTATAAAACTCTAAACTGCAACTGCAACAACATCCGGCCGTCAGGTGCAGTAGCCCCAATATCGCTGAGCCCAGCGTCTGGACAACTTCCCGCACGAGCAACCAACTTCCCGCACGCGCAACCCAATTGCCGAAATTCTCGGAACATTTGGCAACAAGTCAGGTGCTCCAGAATTGTCGCAACGCTGCTGCTGCCGCTGCCAACGTCGTGACGCGTCGCTGCCAATTCACCAAGCTCTCTTAGGGATCTTATTAGCTTAGCTTAATTAGTCTAAAATTTGTAACCAACAAGAACAGTCCTATTGGACTTAATAAAGATTAATTTTTTATAAACTAAAAACTTATAAGGATTTAACTTACATTTATTGCATTTGTATTGCCTATTGTTGGGATTTGTTGTTTTCGATCTTCAGTGTCAGACATGGGGGATGATGCATTCAAAATCACATGGAGATAATGTGCTCATCCCGTCGTATTGGCCAAGCAGCGTTCTAATATGAATTTCTCCTGTCGATTGGATTTGTCTCCGAATCGCTCCAGACTCAGTTTGTCGTTTTCGCCAACGTTATCCCTCAGCAGGCACTTGGCATAGCAGTTGATATTTTTAGGGATCTCTTCTGCGCGTTTACTGGACGGTAGGGTCTCCAGTTCGGCTTGTTTTAGCTTATGGATTTCAAGACACTCGTTAACTGTGTCGCTGACGACAACAGAAATAAAAAATAAAATAAAATATAAAAAATATATAATATTTTATTTCAAGCAATATAAATATGCAAAATTACCATAGTTATTATTAAAAATGGCAGATGCATTTAAAAAGTGAAAAATCAGCTTGAGTTCGAATTTGGAACGATCATGTGAACATCCGTCGAGCGATGTACTGTTTATTAAATTAATCGTTCATTAGTTGGCCATATCTACATATTTGTAAATGCTTCAGTGATTTTTTTAGTTAGGGTATGTTCAATTCTTTGTAGACTTTGTAAAACTGAACTGTTTTTGGTTCTGCATTAAATTAATCTCACATAAAATATGTTTTCTTTACGAGCATAACGATAAAGTATAACACGAAAAGGTTTTACATGAATATTTAAGGCTGTATGTATTATTTCTTTTTCTTAATGCAGTTTTCAATTGAGCTGAAGAAAATTCTATTAGAAATTTAAACTTTATATTATATTAAATAACACTTATTTTTAAGATATCCTTAATGTAGGGATTAATTTAAAGGACATTTTCAAGAAAAGAAAGCCATATTTAATTTAAGAATTAACAGCTAAGCTTTAGTGTGACCATTTGGTTTTGGTAAAGTAATCAATCCTAAGACCGGGTAGTAAAGCTCAAATTGCTGAGTTTTGCGAGTTTCGAAAAATTCTACTTTTTATCTCTTAACCTCTCTGTGAAAAGTGTTGATAAAGTTGAAGTGCTGCAAAGACAAAAGGTGCAATCTAGTTTCAAAGATGCTGCTTTGAAACTTTTTATTTCGCATATTAGTAGAAAGAATAAAATTTTTATATTTTTTTAACAAAAAATACAGCAACAATATATTTTTTCATTGCAAACTCGGCTTTAAACTGATTGTTTCTATGAATTTTATATACTATAGTAGTCAGGTCTTAAAAATGTTTGGCTCATATGTCTGACGCATAATATATCTCATATATTATGAGTTTGGCCAGATATATTGGTAAACAAAAATTTGGTTATACTAATTATAATATAAGCTAATTTTCCTATGGGAGCTATGTATTTGATATAGTTATCTGATTTCCATAATTTTTTGACAGTGTTTAGAGCATTTGGTCCACATGGCGGGAAAAACAAAAAAATGCCTTCGCTTAAATTAATAATACAGGCGATGACACGCCTACTTTTAACAGCACCGATTGCAATTGACACTATAAGTTTAATGCAAAAAACTATACCCAACTATCTGGTTTCGTTTATGAGTTATCAAATTTATTTCTATATAATGGTCATCGGGACCATAGTGCATTTGTTTTTTATTGTTGTTGTTGCATTTACCAGATCGTGCTTTCAAAGCGCATAAGTACTCTCAGAAGTACATTTGCCCTCCGTATGAAAATATACTTTTATCTATATGTATGCGCACACATGCATAAAGTTACCTCTGGTGTCAATGTTTAATATAATTTTAAATTAATTGCGATTTAAATTTCTTTTTTTTGCCCTCCAAAAATAAAGCAGAAACTTTGGTAAATTTCAAAAGCGCAAAGAGTGCGATAAAATAAACCTTGTAATGCGCTGGAATGGAATTATGCAGCAAGCATAAACATATTAACAGCGGAAGAGAAGTCGCGAACTGAGAACATAAGCTGCAAAGTATTTCTCTGTATTTAAGTATTTGTATAAATTTGTCTATCCTATGTACAGACAGTAAATCAACAGTAGCGAGGGTGGACTGATATGTTTGTTGCCGAAGCTCAACCTTTTAAATAAAGATATATTTTGTTTATAAGTGTTATCTTTTTGCTAAGAGGAAGAAAAGAACGGTCCGATTGCCTAAGTCTGACGAATTTTTATGTTAAATCAATTAGACAAGTTCCTTGAAAGGTGTAAAATCATGCAATCATTAGATATCTGTTTTTTTTTTTTTTGTCAAATAACTCGAGCGATGAGACCCAAATTGAACTAGACAAAGCTTATGGGGAATCAGAACTGTCAAAATCAACTATAATATGTTGAAGAGCTCTGGCGGAAGCCCCAGCATTTTTTATAATGACCGATCAGGACGCCCAAAACGGTGACTACTGCTGAAGTGATAAAAAACATGAAAATGCAATAAATGATCAACAAGTAAAGTTCAGCGACAAATTAATGTATTCATATTTTAATTAGTAATTTTCTTATAAGTCCACCCTCTCATCATTTGTCCTTCCATTTCGAATCAATATCGATGAGATTTAAATCAAAATGTCTTCGATATCAGCTGGTGAACTCACAGAGTTCTTTGGGAAATGAAAAGCACTTAGTATTTTTTAAGAAATTTATTAACGTTTAGTCAAATATGGGTAAATTGGTTGTGTTGGTCAGAATGAAATTTGTGGTCGATTTGGATGCTATTAAAATGGAAATGGGAATGGCAAATTGCTTAACAAATACAAGCTCGAGTAAAAGCAGCGGATGTGGAATGTCGAACTAATAAAGCCCATTGCGCAGTGCAAATAAAGAGACAGAGGCAAAACTTGGACTGGCACTTGAATGCTCCATTTGATTTGGGGGAGTGGATAAGGGAGGAATACGAGAAATGGATGGATTTCGGACTGCACGGGCTATGGACATTGGCAATGTCAGAAACCGCAAATTTCAATTTTCCAAGCAAATCATACGTAAACTTTTCAAGCGACTGGCGAATGAGGCAATGTAAAGCCAATGTAATCAGCCGAGCAGACTACTTGGCCTTTCATCAGGATACACACACTTATACACAGACGCCCATTGGTATAGCCACATACGTGTGATGGCACAACAGCAGCAGGACTTGGGCGACTCCTTGGCGACAAGACTTTTGCTGGCCAATCAAGCAGAGCCAAAGCCAAAGGAAAAGCTTAAGCCAAAGCCAAAACCAAAGCGAAAGCCAAATGGAAAGACAGCTCGACAAGTTTTAAGTAAATCTAAGCAAAATTACAAATTATGCAAAGGAGCTGGAAATGAAGTTCATAGACGGAAAATGCTGGAAAGTGGGCGTTGCGAAAATTGCTGGGCAAATTGAAGGGTCAGCAAATTGATCCTTTGGTTGAAATGCGACAAAATACTCGTAGTTGTGAACGGCAATGGGAAACCGTGTCCCTAATGCAATTATAAGACCCACAAAACACATTCCACACCCCACAATCCACACTCAACATTCCACACTTAATTGACAATGCAAATTTAATAAACAATTGCTAAACTTGTAATCAAATTAGCCCAAAACGAAGAATGCTCATCATATATAAGCTTCTATTCTAATAGATATCGTAGGTGGTGCGGGGGGTGTGCAGTGGTGCAAATTCGAGCGTTGCTTTTGGCTTATAATTCAATTTTAGCTACTGCCAACGAGCCACAAAAGAGTTTCAGCACTTATGCATCAGCCAAGGATTCACTTTGGCTTGAGCTCGGACTTATGTTTTGAATCTGAGTTGGATTCGGGTTCGAGTTCGAGATTGGGTTGTCATTGTGGTTTGGTCTCTATTTGTTGTTATTGTTACAGTTACAGTTACATAGACCCGCTCAATGTGCGGGTGTCCAAATTCCGTTTTGTTCTTTTGCCAAGCAAATAAACTTTGCGATTTCATTGCGGCCAAGTAAAGCAGTTGACTGCAGACCATTTTGGCCATTGCTTTTCGGGTCTGGCAGAACGGCCTGGCCACTGAAACGTGCCTTAACTTATAAAATATTGCAAGTGGAGCTGCCAATTGCACGGCACCACAAGATTAACATTCAGAACCCAGGTCATATTGGTATACTCTATCTCCAAGTAGGTGCGAAAACATTTAACGTTAACTAATAAATATTAATTCGAATAATGACATTAAGCTTTTTTCGTGCAGTCATCATCTTTAAATTAAAGATAAATTTTGTTAATTAAATGCATGTTTCATTCAAAATCTAGTTTCAATTAAATTTTTATAAAGTAAGCTTAAAAGGCATTTTCTAAAATCTCTAACGGCGTAAAATTTCTCTTTCAAATATTTTATGGATACACCTGTAAAAGTTGAAAGAGAAGTAGAATTCTGGCTAAAAATTTTCAGATGCGCTAACATAAAATCGGACCAGCAGAGCGAAATCGAAAATTGGAATGCTCCATTATTTTGGGGTACTCTTTGGCCGAAAAATAGGCACATTTGCGCGAATTGAAACTTTTAATGACTTCAATAGCCCTACAGTTCGGAATGTTCTATATATATTTCTTTTAGCGGCATCTTTGAGATCGTTTTAAAAACTTTTCGAATAAACTATTTGGAGAATCGACCGAAATTAAAGAAATCGTAATAGTTCCGCGTTAATAAGAATTCAATAGCTTTTATCTAGACTGCGAATAATTAGAAAAAATATATAAAGAGATGGAAGTCAAGTTCATCTCTTGTGAGTCGCGTTACAAGCCAAATGAAAGAGTAATGAGAGCTTTCTAGCGAGTGCTTAAGACACGACAGCACTTGTCGCTGGCCCCAAGTGGTTTTGCTATTTGAATTGGCTTGAATTCGGTGCAAGCCTCACATTTTGGTGGGCCAAGGGGCGCCGCCTGCTCTCGATGGAGGATTGGGGATGTGGTAGCTACCACAGAGGCAGATAACGAAGCACTCCATATAAAGATGCTGACAATGTGTAATAACTGACGCTGGAGGAGAATGAAAGACTGGATGAGAGTCATCTGACAGGAAGCTGAGCTAGCAGCAGTCAAGGATGTGACAGCGCAGAGCCCATTTGACGCAAGCATAATAAGTATAATAAAAACCGCAAACAAGTAATGTCATTCCCGCCCTGTGTCCCCTTGAAGTGGATCAGACAGGAGGCAAGCCTCCATGTCAACGGACCAACGGACCAACGGAGTCCAAGCTGAGTCCAAGCTAAAAGGAAGCAGCACATCACGCAAGCGGATAACCACGGGGATGTGCTTAGCAAGAATTCCAACGATGACTATGAAGACTTCTATCATCAGTCTCCGTCTCCGTCGCCGTCTCCGACTCCATCTATGGACTCGTTTCGGTCTGAGCCTGGTCGTGTTATGGGCCTGGCTGTTATCCTTTTGGCGTGATTAAGCCACAAGTGCGTGACAATTTAATGCGACATTTATGCCCAAGAAAGAGATTATTATTGAAATCGCGTGACATTAACAACAACAACAAGCAAATATAATAATAACAACACATTATCATTGTTACACAACATCAACAACATTGGGAGTTGCTTAACACCCGCCACACAGCTTATTTATTTATTTTACCATTTGACACCTTAGTGACACATTGTGTTTGACACTCCGAAAAATACGAGTATGAACACGGATTGTTGTGCAACAGGACATCATCGCATCACACTCTTCCCGTTCTACAATTCAACTTTTTGTCCTCTTCGCTCATTTCAATTGGTCAAAATCGGATATAATGGTTTTGTGCAAGTGTATGTAACAAACATATGGAGTCATTCTCGACATTTCTTATCTTAGACTCTACAGACTCCAAAAATATGTTTATTTTTAAATTTGAATGCCTCGCCTCCTGTTCCCAAAACCATACAAAAAAGCAACAAAAAATTTGATTTAACAAAGCAATCCAAAAATATTATTAATTTATTTAAAGAAATTAAACAAATTTTTCTAGATAATCAACTAAATGTTTTTACTCATTGTATTAATTCGACACCAATATATAATGTGAATATATTTTTATTAAATGTTTTCAAAGCTTAAAATCTTAAAATATTTTATAATGAAAATATGAAGTTTTGAAAATTAAGTTACGGGTATTTCCGTATAAAAGTATATATTCATATTATAAAATTAAAGTCAAATTATACACTTCGAATTTTTTTTGCAAGCATTACTTTGCAATTATTTTATCAGTATATATTAAACAATTTAAAATGTATGCTTAATTAGTTAGTGTTTCAATTCAAATTTAAGCTTCTTGAGTTTTAACTTCACATTAATTAAGTATTTATAATTTTAGTACAATTGGTATCTTAGCTTGGATAATAATCTTAATTGATTGGCTTCAAGGGTCTTCATTCAATAAATTCTCAAATTTAATTGCGAAATTATCAACATTTCACATTAAATTTCATAAAATTATTATTTCACAAATTTGCATTTAATGTGTACTTTTATTAATTATATTATTTGATGGGCGTGACAAAGAGGCTCAAGTAGTGACATAAACTTGAAAAAGTTATGCAATAACTTTTGACTATTTCAAATATTTATATGTGCATTTACCTTTGTGAACCTCTACATTAAATGATTCCACATATATGTATGTAGGTAAACTACAATAAGTGGGATTTTAATTGAATTCCTTAGATATTCTTGGTTTCGTCTTTGAACAATGAAATTTGTGCGCTTCACCTGGATATGTGACCTGCAAAAATTTTGGCTTGTTGTCTGTAACTGACTAGCTGACTGACTGACTGACTCTCTGGCCAAAATGGCAATTTCCACAGCAATTTCGTGTCTTCTACCTCTCCTCTGCTGCCATTGCTCTGCTGTCCGTCTGCTGAATTAAAATCGAAATCATAACATGTCAACACATTCACCTTTTGTAATGCAGCAAACTAACCAAAAATAACAAAAGCCAGCTGGTAGGGTGGCCAGAGAAAAGTGGCAGAGTGGGTGGAGTAGGTAGGAGGTAGGAGGTCAGAGCAAACAGGGGGCTAAAAATGCAAATACAAATGAATGAAGCAGCGGCAGAGTGGGGGAAAGAGCTGGATAGTTTGGACATACTCGTATCTCACTGAACAGGTGTGTCAGTTGCTTCTTTCTGCACATAAAAACTATGCAAAGAACAGCTGCCCACTACGCCCCTCTATTGTACAACCCACCTCACTCTTTTCCCCATCATCTGTGTGTGTCTGTGTGTGTGTTTGTTGGCAGTATAAAAACGTAATAACAAAGTTGGCGCGTTGCTTTTATTGCCTTTTGGCTGCGTTTGGGCTTGTGGCTGTGCCGACAGTAAAAACTATTTACACACACCTACACACACACATACTCAAAGAGAGAAATATGTTTACAAACAAAATGCCAATGGACACAGATGCCATGGAGTGTTGTCATATCAGTGCTAAAGTTACCGCATGGCGCTGAAAAGTATGCAATGCCGCAGCATATGCACTGCGAGAAAATAGTTGTACTTCAATAAGAAGTTCTTAAAACCCATACTAAAATGTGTAATTAGCAATAACTTCAAATGAGCATTAATGTTATTTAGTCAACTATAATAAATCTTAGCATACAAGAAATGTCAATAATCTTTATTTTGTTACTTATCTTTTTCATATATCCTAAGCGCTTCAGTATTGGTACTTTTTTATTTTTAATGCAGGACAACTCGTGATTTTCTAGAAATTAATTAAAAAATATACATTTAGCTTAAAATGTACTTCGGTCAAGGACGTTTGTAACTTACTATTGAGTTCGAAAAAAACTAAATTATTGAATTACTAAAATTCTCGGACTAAGAAACTCGTTTTTGTAAAAGGATCATTAATTTTAACACAAATGGTTTTGGTTTAATGTCAAGCTCGAGGTCTGAATTTTTATTTATTTAATAAAGTTGCGAAATTTTGGTTTTTTACTAAGTTTGTTACAAACTCCAAGCCGACGAACGCGGACTTGTAAAAACAGCCGACGGCAGTCGAAATATATCGGCAAATTTATTAACAAAATACAAATTCAGCCCTCGAGCCAACCAAACTCAACTTCAATCAAAGTAGAAAGATCACCATCAAAAATCCATCTATATCTTTAGAAAATTTAAAATATTTATTTTCAAATTTAATTCGGTTTGATACCCTGGCTCAAAACCTATAAGGCTGGATTCAATTTAATCCAAATAACATTTCTGTAACCAATAATTTTGTTTAAATTTTTCCCTGTGTTTATAATGTTAAAGACATTAAAATGGTTAATGAAGAAATTGAATTTTTCTCTCTGTGTACGACTATTAGAAATATGAGCAGAAGAAGAATCGCGGGGAACAGTAGCAAGGGGAGCAGAGCAGGGGCAACTCCTGATGCCTTGCAACAGCAGCAGCGACGGCGCATTGCCCGCAAGCGTTTTCATTTCAAATTCAAATGCTGTTTGCATAAAAAACGAGGCGAAGACGTCACGTACTGCTGACTGCCACAAGCTACAATCGCTAGCTGCTGTCCAACTGTGCGACGGCCAACACGATGGTCCAAAACATTATTATGACTTAGGTGTTTTGTGTGAGAGAACACTGCCAAGTGACAATAACACCAACACCAACAATAAAGAAATATAGTAGTGGTCAGAAGGGGCAATGAAGGGGAAGTGAATCAGAGGCATTGGCCTTCGGCATTTCACCACGGCGCTGCGTGGTCGCGAGCCAATATCGAAAATGAAGTGAAATTGCCAAAGAAGCGCCTTTGGGGCAACACAACAGCTGCCATCGGAGCGACGCGACGTTGCGCGACCTGACAACGCTGTATTGCAATGTGTGTATGTGTATGTGTATGTGTGTGTGTCCGGTGTCCTGCATGCTCTGTGTCTGTGTTTGGTTAAATGGATTGTTTACTTTGATTACAAAAATATGGCAAATGTTTGCGCGTTTGATGACTCACTGCATGTGTGTGTGTATTACTGTGTGTGTGAGTGTGAGTGTCACTGTGTGTGTGTGTGTGTGTGTGTGTGTGTGTGTGTGTGTGTGTGAGTGTCAGTGTGTTTGTCTGACTTTTTGTCTGCTAGAGATGAGCAAACAAGACACTGTGGTCAATTTACCCCTTTTTTCTGGCATTAGTACATTTGCCAGAAGCATTCAGATAATTTTGTAAACTGTTATGTTGCATATCATAGATGCTAATAGAATTAACTAGCTACTAATTAATTATATAATAATATTATTATTATCGGTTGTTGCTTTTACTTACTTGCTTTGTTATATATTTTGATTTATGACAAAAACAGATGGGTTGCACTTATTTATTAGATGCCGTTTTATGATAATGGGCTCTTCAGCTATACAAGTATTTTCTAATTTGTTTCCGTAAGAAGAGTTCAAAATGTAGAAGGATAACGATAACTTCGTCGGCACGCCGAAGAATTGTTTACTATATAACATATTTCTTTTTTTCCAAACTCAATCGCGGTCAGGATGTATAACATCATGCCAAATACATATTTTGTGGATTTTGCTAAGATACCCTTTTTTTATTATGGGCTGTTTTGACCACTCGTTCTGTGGCAGCGATATGTCATAGTGATCCAAATATTTGATTATTTGTTGCAAAAATGATTGAAGAATGTTAATATATTAATTTGGTTCGAATAGCTTGTAAACAAAACAATTTTCATATTATGGAAATGAAACCAATGGCGACACCACGCCCATCCTTACAGGCGCACTCTCCAATTATAATATAAGTCCAATGCACAAACTACAACAAAAGAATTTTTTTCGATCTTGAGCTACAATTATTAATTGATGCCAGAAAAATGTCGAGATTCACCATAGTGCATTGTGACTTAATTGCTGTTACATACTTGTATTTATTTAATGCAAATGCTAAAAATACAGCTGCAGACGATCGTAATGTTATCGGTCTAGCTCTAATAGTCTCTGAGATCACACGGACTCGGCTGTTGATGCTGATCAAGAATATATATACTTAATAGGGTCGGAGATGCTTTCTTCTCCCTGCTACATTCATTTTTAAAGAATGAATAAAAAGATAACCCATTTCTTGAATAAACTGAAATCATTGTGCAAAAGATTTAGAAAAACTTACGAATATGAAGAGTATAGTAAAACCTTCAGTGTGATTATAAATAATTTCTCTTTTACAAGTTATGTATACATACTTATACTATAGTATCAATGATGCGATAGCTATCGCAGTTGTTAAGCTATTTGTAAAGCCAAGTTATTAATCGTTAAAATATATCCGATGACTGAAAGCTAATCAGAAATAAATTTCTTCAATCAAATGATTTAAACGACAACGTATCGCATGCTTCAATTTTCAGTATGATGCAACACGATGCCATCTCTAGTGCAACAACTGCAATGGCAACACCACTCGAACCCAGTCCAAATGAAATGACAAGGGTCTCACAGGGGGGCGGGAACCGACAGAGAGGGGGACTGGAGAGTGGAAAGACAAATGCCGTTTGATGCTGTGCGCTTGTAAAATCTGAAAGCTAACATTATTTTCTGTTATACATTTGACTTTGGTTTATTTTTATGAATTTTCTGTGCCATTGCCAGACACGCCCCACCCGCCCATAGTAACCCGCACCGGTTACCCATTTCTGTTTTTATTTTGAGCGGATTTTTCTGTAGGGCAGGTGGTTGGAATAATAACAATGGATTGGGGATTGACAAGGGAATTCGGTGGATCTGAGAACATTTCAGTTGAATGTTGAATGGTGAACGGAGTTGGAATGGAATTCTTTATGACGTGTTTGTATGTCGACTTTCTATGAAGATAGTGCAAAAATTCGAATAAAGAAGAGTAGTTGAGTAGAATGAGCAGAAGAAGTAGATAGGGCAATAATGTGAGGAGAAGGCGGAGATAAGACCTAAAATTAGGTACGAGAATATCGATTGGTTTATTGAAGGGCTACTAGAAGAATCTGGAAAGAAAGTAGGAAAAAGCGAAGGTAAAAAGATCTAGAAATACGGGAGAAGAGAACTTGATTGGTCATATGGGTTTAGAAATAGATTTGAAACTTTTTAGAGATTCGTATCAAGGAAACTATAGAAAAGATCGATAAATAACTGCGACTCGGACTTCGATTTGAGATAAGTTTTAGTTCAGTCTACAAAAATGTATTAAAAGTATAATAACAGCTCCTTAAATCTACATATGTAGATGACCTAGTCCAATGTGCTAAATCATCTATCACGTGCTCAGCGTATTCATTTAACACACAGCATCATTATCATCATTCTCATCCTCAGCATTCTCTTTCCTCTGCTTATCCAGCTGACCATCGCATATTTGCATTTCATTGCAAAATTAATTTTAATAGAAATAAAACAAATATTAAAAAAAAAATGAAAGCAGAAGAGAAGAGAAATCTTGAATTTTATTAGCTTCATTTAGTTGGTGCAGGCAACAAACGGCCAATTGCGGATTGAAAGGCATTCCCTATGGCCACGCCCACAATGTCAAATAGTTTTATACTCCTCAACTAAGCGAAGTCCTCTTTGCTGATTTATTCCCTAGCTTTTTTTTGTTGCCATCTAGAGCATTTTATTTTATTAATGCGAATTTGTTTGTCCGAAGCGATGGGAGGGACGTGTGTTTGGGAATGGAAATGGGGACCAGGATGTGCCCAGGACACTATTAAGGCAGCTATTTGTTATCACACGAGTTGCCCAACCGACAGGCGTCGCAGTCACTAAAGGGGCGACGGCGACGACTGGTGAGGGTAGCCTCCAGAGGTTGGATAACAGGGCGTATGCGCTACACTCGTATAATTATTCTCGCGCTCGGCGGTCCGCTCAGAGACGACGACCACATGTCGCTCATGATTAATTGAACGATTCTCTCAACTGTTTCAGTTTGTTTGTCCCCTATTTTATTTATTTTTTGCCCTGCCTTTCGAGCAGAGTTAGTGAATCCGTGTGGCGTTTTGATAAATTGAAGCAGCCTTCAAATTTCAACAAATTTCTACGTTTGTCGAGCGGTTTGCATGGCGAATGTCAACATCAAGGGCCGAGAGGCGACAGCTGCTGGACAGGATAAGCATATGGAATACGAGTATACGGAGCGATGAACTTTCAAAACATTTGAAAAAAAAAAAACAATCTTTTAGAACATTCGCAAAATTTCCTCTTGCTGTGGTTGTTAATGGAAAATGGCGCTTTTTATTTCGTATAAATATTAAAAATCCGTTTATTCAATAAATATATGTTCTGTCTTTAATTTCACATATTACATGCTCTGACAGCCAAATATTTTTGTCCCTTTTATTTAATATCTATACCTTTTACAAGCGCAATTTAAAGCAATTAATTTGTATGAGCTTTCAATGTGTCTTCTAAATATTTATGTTCATAATTATTTCAACGAATGGTTTTAGGCATTGTTTGAGCTTTCATTAGTTTTCTCACCTATTATGTTATGTGTTATTTAAGATAATTTATCTCGAGCACATGTTTGCAAAGACAAACTTTGATATACAATTAATATTTTAAAGTTCTTTTATCTGCATTTAATTTATAACCTTATCAGAGTGATGTACATATATATTTATGCCGGAAGGTCTATCGAGAATCGAAAATAGTATTTCCTTATTAAAACCTTCCGTGATATATGTTTTTAAATACCCTTTCTTGATAAAAAAAAATATAAATGAACCTCGATATAGATTTAAAAACTCAGTCTTTTCAAGCTGTAGAACATTTTCTCGATTTCATGTAGGCTCATACAAAGAAACTTTGTTAATTTCATTTTCGGATATAAAGGGATCAAATGTTTATCATTCGCAAGGGTATTTAGTAGTCGACGTACTATCTTTTATCAGTTGCAGCCTTGTTTTTTTACCGGGTTCTCTGTACTCATTAGTTGTGTCTTCAAAGCGACAAACATGTTCCAGATAATGAGCCACTTGAGCTGGCAACAACACTACCAGTTTTGATAGGCAATCGGTGGTGCCACCGTGACATCAGCGCCAATTCACGGGTAGTCTCAAAATGTCAGAGCTCAAAATAACATTTGAAGAGCAGCAACAGGAGCAGCTGGTGGCCGTGACCAAGAAACGAGATGATCTCCATGTATTTCTCGCCGGTTCCAGGCCGAGTGTCTATCGGCTGACGAGGCGTCAATTGCTGTTGATGGTATTGCTCTGTGGCTCGGCCTTGATTGTACTTTACGCCTACTGGGACCTGATGATGCTTACCACATTAGGAGTAAGTCGTGGTCAGGACAATCAGTTGTCTACCGTACCCCTCGCCCAGAAACTGCAGAGCGAGGTGCGTGTCCTCTGCTTGGTCCTAACCACGCCCAAATATCACAAATCTCGAGCGGTGCACATTCAACGCACGTGGGGCAAGCGATGCAACAAGATCTATTTCATGACCTCGGAACCGGATGATGAACTAGAGACTGTTATCCTCACCAAGCCGGATAAATATGAACTACTTTGGGGCAAGACGAAGGAGGCGTTCACATATATCTACGAGAACAAACTGGACGAGGCCGACTGGTTTATGAAGGCTGACGATGATACGTAGGTGAACGAGTGTTGTGCCTTGTGCCGGTGAATGAACCAGTATCATAACTTCTAGATAAAATTTTAAGTGTGATCTATTACTCAATCAATATCGAATAACATTTCAAATCAATTAACTTATGAACTGATTCTGATGTGCATTGAACTACGCAGTTAGGGTTGAAATAACGAGATTACATTGAATAATTAGGATCGCAATATTCCCTTCTTAGAAACCCTGTATGAAGTATTTTTAAAAAACTGTCAAATTCGATTCTAAGGAGATTGACTTTAATTATCCCATTTTTTTTTAAATCTTTATAATTGCATCCATAAATTAATTGTTATTTTATTTTTTAATACGGTTTTCAGAAGAGAATGTGGAAAACTGAAGAGCATAAGATAGAATAAACTTTAGATGTCATGTGTTGTATATATATGTGAAAGTTAATGGACTAGTTTCAAGTATATTTTTTTAAGTTTGTTTTTATTTTTGAAATCTTCGCTTTTTTTTTTTAACAATAACTAAAGAAATCTAATTCTATTTTGAATTCAAATTTCTTGGTGAATTGTATTTATATTAAAAGACCTAATGGATATTTTTTTCAGGTTTCTTTTTGTAGATAATCTGCGGCACATGCTCTATTCCTACTCGCCGGATATGCCTATATATTTTGGTTTCAACTATAAGTTGTTAAACTCTAATGAAAGGAACGCGGTAAGTAAATAGTAAAATTCACAATTGAAATTATTGTAGATTTTATTGTCAACTGTCTCTCTGTCAGTCATACATGTCAGGAGGCAGTGGCTACGTGCTCAGCCGTGAAGCATTGCGCTTGTTTGTGCATGGCCTAAATGACAGCAGCAAGTGCCGGCAGCAGGACGATTCCGCTGAAGATTTGGAGGTGGGAGCCTGCCTGTTTCATTTGGGCGTTACCGCCGGCGATTCCCGTGATTTTAAATTGCGCTATCGCTTTTTCCCCATGGCGCCATTCGGCCAACTAATGTCGAATTACAATGGCATGGATTTCTGGCTCTTCAAATACGCCTATTATAATCCACGTGCGGTAAGATATCTCTTGCTTCCTATCGGCAATTCTACATATTAATCTACTTCGCCAGTGCATGGATTGCCTCGCCGAATATCCGGTGGCCTTTCATTACGTATCCGCCGAAGACCTCTATGTTTACGAATTTCTTAGCTATAGATTCGATCTCTATGGGCAGCAGTCACTTGTGGAGCATCTTCCCGAGCAGATTTCTTCTGGCCAGCTCGTCATTCCCCCCTCGGATAATTGATAATATCCCTGCCTCTCCTGAATTCATTTTTTTTTATTTTTAAGCTTCACGGAAGGTCATCTTTGGTTTCCTTTTAGTTATATGCTGGTTTAAATTAAATATTTTGATTTAAATAAACTGTATGCAATTATTGAAGGGTGACATTTTCGATTCGATATATTTTCAATACTGTTATAATTTACACTATGCTGCATAGTTCACAGTTTGACTGCCTCAAAGATTATTTTGTCTAGATTTTTCCTATCTTCTCTAATATATGTATGTTCTAAAAAAAAAATTATATACATACATAAATTAAATTTTGTATCAGGATGTATGTGACAAAAGAAAATTCCCAATTTGCAAGTCTGATTGTGCTTTCTCCAGAAACAACAAAAATTTGCATACTTAATATAAATTTTCGACAAATCGTTCCTATGGAAGCTATATAATATGTGAGACCGATTTCAACCCAACTTGATCAGAATGTATACGATTAACCCGGATGCATATTCTGTTAGATTGGTTGAGATACCTCAGTAAACAAGAAAGTTTTTCATACTATATCTTGATTTTCGACTGATTGTTCCTACAACAGCTTTATGATATAAAAGTTGGATTTCAACCAAGTTTGGTCAGGATATAAAGGACCATCTTATATATATATTCTGTCAGTTTGATTGTGATATCTCTAACAACAAAAAAGTTTTTCATACTAAAGCTTGATTTGCGGCTAATTGTTCTTATGGCAGGTATATGATATAGTGGGCCGATTTCAACCAAACATTATCCGAATGTATAGTACCATCCCACATGCATATTCTGCTAGATTGGTTGAGATATCTTTCAAATTGTCTTTTTAATTGTGGCACTGGTAATTTCTGCAGTGAACACCCAGTGGACCAAAATTTCATTAATGATATCGTAAATGATAGTTTTACGGATTTCAAACGTGCAAAACGTCCGTTTTCAGGTCTGAAAACGGTAGTTAAATGAATCAGCTGTCACGCAGTTTGTGGCAGCAAAAGTTTCAAATACAATAGCACGGAAAAGTATCATTTTCAGAACTTTCATGATATTTTGTCGGATCTCAGTACAAAGTTATATATAGTTTACAGGTAATATCTTGATAAACGAATATTCACAAATATGTGTTATATGTCAAAAAATTAAATTCAATTGACTATAACATATAACATATGTATCTTAAAGTGATTAGAGGTGTAGATTTTTTTTAATTCTCCAAAGAAGTCTATTTTCACCTGTAGATTTTTAACTATGTACTCCAGAAATATTAAAGGTATGCCAAAAAGATCTTCAAAATAGCTTTTCATCGATATATAGAACATATCTGTAGCTTCAAGTTTATAAAATCTTAGCGACTTCCCGCTAAACTTGCTATTTTTCAAAAAAGTCGTAGAACAAAAGTTTCTAGTTTTATGATTGAGAATAGATCCGCATTCACATATTTAAGCTATTTCAACGCTTTGATACAAACAAAGAGACAAACAGACAAACTTACTTTTCATCCCATTTTGGAAAGTCCACTAAAAATATCAAATTTAATTATCTTTTGAACACTAAACGGATTTTTATGATTGAGCTATCATTCGACGCATATTTTTGATAAGAATCGTAGAAAGGCTCCATTTCCTGCAATCATCTAAATTTCGCCCCTCCCACTTACACTTCATTGTTCTTCGAACCAGGTGGGTTTTCAAAAGTCTAAGTATGCACTTTTGTTAGCTAAAAGTATACCTTTCAATCGGTATATAACTCGATCTGATTGGACAGTTGTAGCATTTTCCATTCTTCCTGTGTATATTGCTAGTCGCCTTTCGCACCCATCGTGATGCTTTCGTCACTAGCGCGGACTACCGTCCGCAGTGATAAGTATTTATTTTTCCGGCAAGAAATTGTTGGATGTGTGTCCCTTTTAATTTTTAATTTGTAGTTTGGAAATATTTAAGGTAAAACATTTCAGAGCTAGAGGATAAGGGGTTATACATCAAATGAAAAAGAAGAGAATCGAGTATTTTCGAATACTTAAGATAAAAAAAATGTTGTTAAGCTCGATCAGTATATTTTTTTTTAGTGTTACGTTCTAAAATATTTCCTTTGTCATCTTCAAAGTCAAAGTTAAAAATTCTTATTTGAATCTTCATTGAACTAACAAATAGCCATCAGTGCTCGGAGTCCATTAGGTGGTTGACAGGCATAGTCATTAGTCGGTCTCATATAGCTGCTGGTTGCAGTTCCTAATTGGTGTCCAGGCAACATGAGTCAAAGCAGAGAAACAAGAGCAACAACGGCAATAGCAAGGGAAACAATGACCCTGGCCATGGGCAAGAGCAGTGCACACTTTTGTAATCAAATGAGGTAAAACAAGGTGAGCAGAGCTATGTTGATGATCACGTTTAAGCCGATCATAATGATGTTGATGACGATGCCCAGAGCCAAAAGCCCCGAACAGAAAGGTAGAGAGAGAGAGAGATGAGGGAGATTGAGATAGGCTGGAATTTGAAATTGCAAATTATGTTTTGGCCATGGCCAAAAAGGGGCGCCGACAGTCGGCAGTCAACGCGAGGAGACGAGACGAGACGGAACGAATCAGGAGACAAGAGAGCCTGATGGGATGTTGCCTGATGTCTGCAGTCTCGAGAGAGAAAGAGAGAGAACTGTCGACTGTCTGCTGAGTTCTAATTATGCAAACTACCTGCTGTTACTCAATTAATCTTGATTACGTTTGTGTTATCCAAATATAATTATGTTGGTATTAATTACTTTGGCCAAAGCGGTGGCCAGCACTCAACACTGGTCATGCTTCTGGTCCTGCTCCTGGTCCTGACTACTGCAGGACAACTTCCCCTCCCCCATTCTTCGTTCAGTTGGCAATTTGTGCACCGGAAATTGTCTACTGCGAGTGTACTCGTATTTGAGCCCATTGGCCCGGCACTAATATTGCCAACAATATGGGCAACAACAGCGTTGGCCAACTACGTAGTCAGCCATCTGCCCAATATCCCAGTTGAGCCTACAATCTTCTCTTCTCTTCTCTTTGCCGTCCCTCTTACCTCCTTCTGTCCCTAGCACACATGTAGCTTAACCTAGCACATGTAGAAGTAGCTGGTACCAGCGTTAACGCATTAGGCACAAAGTGCTTGGCATTAGAACGCCAACAGTGCGCGAGCTCATCATAATCAATGGCAAACATTTCACGTGACTTTGACTTGACTCTAATTGGGCTCCTCAACTCCGACTCCGCCCCCGCCTTGAACTCAAAATCGCATTAAAGCAAAAGGAAAAGTGTGCAACGGGCTAAACACCTTCATCATTTGGGCCAAGTTTGGCTGTCCTATTAACCTTAATGCTGCCGTGTTAAAATTTATTAGCAATGAAACCAAACCAACATCGATTAAGGTAAACTATGGCAAACTCATATGTGCACATATTTAGGCATTCCTTATTAAAGGAAAGCTTTTTTTTTTAAATCATACTGAATTATTACTTAAGACTTATTAATCTCGCCCACAGTTTATAGGAGTAGTAGAAAACAAAATGTGATTTGTGCTACTGTCGTGACTAAAATGTATATTTCCCTATCCTGTGGGATATTTTAAAGTGTTCTTTTAGAAACTACTGCTTTAAAGAATCATTTTTCAATTAGGAAGCCATGTCGAAAATATTTTATTTGAGAGTTAAAAGCTGAGTTGTGAAAGTGTTAAACCTTCAAAATATGATAAGCAAATGGTATTTTAATGGTATTTTTCGACTACAAACATTTTTAGTCCCTGATTTTCTATAAGTTAGAAAATAATTAGGCTCTATATGTTAAACTAAATCTGCTTTAGAATATATTTATAGTTTGAAAAGTATTTAAATTATAATTTAAAATAGAAGCAACAATAATTCTCAAGTGCTTATCATTAATAATAATATCTTTAATATAGCTTGAGTATGGATTACTATGTAAACAGTGTCGCATTCAAATAACTTTCAAAGTGAACAAATAATTAAAGTTAAACTAGTAAATTCCCAACCCCGTCTATACTATTCTAAAGTTTTTATTTGCCCGTTTTTTCTTCAGTTGCCTTAACTTTAGTGTGCAATTTGCGAACAAGCATTATTTAACATTGAAAAATGTTTCGTTTTTGTAGATATTGAAATTGATGATAACCTTTCATTGGTTTCAATTAGCTCTCTATTTTTTTAACATGCCATAAAAAATATTGAAAGAGTTCTAACTAAATGGCATCATCTGCAGCTGGCGTGGGGGCCATTGAACTGAAAACTATGTCAAAGAGTAATAGACAAAGTGCACAGGCAGAGATCAAGATAGTGAGAGTAACAGAGAAAGGTAAAGGAAAGCATAAATGAGAATTGCAGTCACTTGTGTCATTTTGTCTCCTACTAATTCAAGCGTCGATGCCGGCGATTTATTTGATTTGCTTAGATACAGAGAGTGAGAAAGAGGTGGAGAGTAAGAGCGATAGTGAGTGAGTAGAAAAAAGAATTGGCTAGCTGTAGGCGTCTTTATCTATATCTGTGTGTGTGTCTTTTTGTGTGTGTGGGCAGCACAAATCATGTTCAGTTTGTCCAATTTTTATGTCAATTTCTGTTTATTTTTTTCGATTTTGCCCCCAACTTGTGCTTTGCTGTGCCACTTTTGTTTAGCTTGTTCACATATGTATATACACATACACACACACACACACACAAGTGACACACTTGCAATGCTATTGCTCGGCTGCACTTCCGACCTTTCGGCTGCACCACCATTGACTGTTCAACCATGCAGCTGAGCACACACATGAGCTCACTGGTACTCACACAACCAAGCGCTTACACACACCTACACACAAGCTGTATCAGGTTCGCCGGCACATCCGGCACTGTATGCCAGGCATTGGACATTGCCGTTGCCGGCAGTAGTCAACGCTGCACAGTGGCTTCCAAGCTATTGTCAATGGCACTTTTTAGACCTCGTACTTAAAAAAAGTACAGGGGTCTATTAACTTTGTCATAAAAAAAAAGTGCGTAACAGGCAGAAGGAGGCGTGGCAGACGTGTTATATTTATTCTTGATCAGCATCAACAGCCGAGTCGATATAGCCATGTCCGTCTGTCCGTCTGTCTGTCTGACCGTCTGTCCGTCCGTCTGTAAGAGCGCCTAGATCTCAGAGACTATAAGAGCTAGAGACTTCAAACTTTATTTGTCGAAAATGTCTACTGAGTATGCAAATTTTTGTTGTTTCTGGAGATACCACAATCAGACTCGCAGATTGGGAATTTTCTACTGTCTTATACAATGTTTTATATATGTACAGATTTATATTATTTTCTTTTAACCAGGAGTTGCTTTTCCATAGTAGGTACGGGGTCTCCGACAGTCGAGCATGCTTGACTGTAGCACCGCCCACTAGTTTATAATAAAGTGATTAAATTAAGTAAGTTAATTATAATGAATATATTTTGAGCACCTCCTTATTTTCGGGTAGGTTCGACGAAAATCTGTTAAATAATACTGAGCATCTTTTAATAAGTATCATAGATATGGGAATTTGTGGATTGAAATATATACAAGTATGTATTTTATAGTATCAGCATCTATTCTTGTCTCTACATTTTATGCCAATTTTATGCCTTTCAGCATTACTATAACTTTTGAATTAACATTGAAAAAAGTAATGCTAAACACATGCTTAAGAATGCTAAAAGGAATATACATTTTTATAATGACAAATATGTTTAAAAATGCAAATAATTAAAAAAAACATGTGTAAATTTATGAAAATTTATGCATTAGTATAATTTGCACTTTTCTATTATTTCTTATAAGCCCTATATAATTTTAAAAATATGTTTTTATTCAAGCCGATTTTGTTGCACATGCTAGAGTTGAATAGTAAAAATTGTTTTTTCTCTGTTTTTCATAGTATAAGGGCATTTCCAAAGAAACGTCAACCTCGGCCAAAAACTTAAAATTGATCGAAAATTCACATCTTGTGAAATTTCTTACTGAAACATAATAAAGTTATTTATTTAAGCAACATTCGCTTGAAGAAATTCACTAGGATGAGAATACCGATTCTACATTGGAATAAATTCACATTTTATATATATTTTTGCACAATTTTCTTAAGAATTAACTTTAAAAATGGATGGCTTGTATTCTATCGATTAGTCATTTTTAAAGCAGTTTTCGATATATAAGTGCTAAAAAGAGAGACAGAAACCACTTAAATATATTATGAAACAAAATGATTAAAAAACAAACTAGATCTGCTTGCAGTATAGACGAACCTACATACCAAGTTTGGAGTCTTTAGTTCTTATAGTCTCTGAGATCTAGGCACTAATACAGACAGGGCTCAATCTACTCGGCTGTTGAAACCTATGAAGAATTTCTAATAATATTTGCATGTTTAAATGTATTGTAAATTTTTATCTAAGGAATTCTAGAAAAATGCATATTATGTGTAAGTATTTTTTTCGAAATTTTTTTTACATTTTTCTACACTTTATACACATTTTACATTTTTAAAACTTTTTTTTAAATTTTACTATATCCTTTCATTTAAAATTTAATCTTTTAATATATTTTTAATTATTAAATGTTTTTAAAATTTATAGCATAATATAGTATCAAATTTCCAAGACTAACATTTTTCAGAAAATTTAAGTGAAATGCTACTTTATTCGAGTTGCCGTTTTTTTTATTTAATGCCAACATTTCATTTTCTTTTAATTGAAATGACTAATGCATTAAAATAGCAGTTAATTTGTGCCGTCTCCGACAAATCGAGTTCGTGGTTTTTCTAATTTGTGTAACTATTCTGTAAATACATTTTATTGTCTTTCTTCACATTTTATTTTTAACTAAAAGCTTTTTTTCATATTTTTTTTTTGTATATAGTTTCGCCACATTTTTAGTAATTGTGCGACACTGTGCAGCATTGTTGTAGCACACTCTGGACTGTCAGCTTTTTTAGCTTCAAGTCATTGAAAAGTTCTCAGTTGCAATTGCAAATTATGTTGCTTGGTGTGCTGATTGTTGTCGTTGTTGTTGCCGTTACTTTTGCTATTGTTGTTGTTGTTGCTGTGGCCCTTGTTATTGTTTATGTTGTTGTTGTTGCTGGCACTGCCTGATAATGGCACACAATGTTTATTTACTTGCTTTAACATTTTTGTTGCTGTTGCTGTTGCTGATGCTGTTCTTTTTATTCTATTTTCCATTGCCCCGATGGCGTCGCCACCGTCACCATCTCCGTCTCTATCGCCGTCCAAGAGCCGTGTTGCATGCAACATGCTGACAATGAGACACTTGAGCATTTGGCGCCTGATTGCATGCTACACTCTTGCAACACCGGCAGCCGGCTACCGTGCAACAGAGATGGAGTAAGATTTTGTTCTTTTCCATCTCATTCTTGCACATGCAATGTTTGTCTGCTTTTTGACTTTGACTTAACTTATTTGTTGTCTCTCCATACATACGTGTGTATGTGTGTTAAGCTCACACACACATGCATGCACACAAACACACTTGAGGTGTCCAGCAGTGTCGAGACGTCGCTGTCGCTGCCGCCGCTGACGTTGGCATCGGCGTCGCCGTCGGCGTATGCGCTGAAAAGTTGTCGTGTTGGATTTGCGTAATTTATGCTCTATTTGCCTTTCGGCTTCATTTCACTTTTTGCTGCTGCTACTCGTACTTTTTGCAAAGTATTTTAAGTCCTATACCAACCTTCTAGGGTGGGCTCCACCCTCTCTGCTTGTGCGTGTGTAGGTGAATACATATATGTACATATCGCACCCAGGACTCTAAGCCATTGCCAACCAGAGCACGACCTTTATATCACCTACTGTGAGTATCTAAAAATGTACTGAACAAAATTACTTATGTATATATATTCCTTATTTGCATTCGGCTGTCCACAAAAATGTATGTATAAGTAAAACTCAAAATTAGTAATATATTCCGAATTAGTTACTCAAAGTTATTTGTTATAAGCGATTTTAATTGCACACTTTCTTATTTAAAGATCTATAAATTTCCATTCGTGTTGGCTTTATTAATTAAGTCTAATTTAATTTATTGTCATTTTTCATTAATATCAAGTTTTAAATCATCAAAATTTAACAAACTAGTATTAAAATTAAAAATTGACTTGTTCAACATAATTTATAATTCTGAAATGTAGGGTATGGAAGATTCGACTCCAATTTCAACTGTACCTCCAATTCCATGACTCAGTTCCGTTCCAGTTGTTGAAAGTGCCGCTGCTTGGGCTTGGGCTTTGTTTACTGCATTATTTTTATAACATTGCTCAATATGAGAACTCAATAAATTTGCCTTACTTTGGCGGCTGTGCGAGCCATTTCAACAGGCGATTAGTTGGCAGGTGGCCGGTGCTGTTGGCCAGGCTTATGACTCCAACTTCAACTCCGACTCCGATTTCGACCTCACCTTGCCACATTTTCTGGCAGCAGTTCCTGTGCAACAGTTGAGCGCCAGGGTAAAATTAAATGGCAGTCAGTGTTCACACTTGAGTCACAGTCAGAGCCTAGAGCCTGTTGCCCTCGACAGAGAGAGGAAGAGAGGGAGAGGGGAATGGGCCTGGATCTGGGTGGCGCCCTAATAGGTTTTACATAACACACACTTCGCAAATAAATCTAAATGCAACAGCAGTGGCAGCAACGACGACTAAAGCCGAAGTCGAAGGAACTTCATGAAAAATCCTTTAGCAAATAAAATTTACATAGACCACACACACACACACCTAAGCGCACACATAAGCACACACATAGATATTCACACACACATTGACACCCACATACACATACACACACACACACACACACGTATACACGTGGACGTTTTCTTGTAAATTTATTTGAAAATTTATTGAGTTTTCGTGTTAACCATGCATAATTAAGTTTTGCCAGCCGAGTCGAGAGTCGAGCCCCGAAGAGAAGACTTGGGGCTTGGAATCTATTGGCCTACGGCATAAGCCAAAAAGTTTTTGCGTTTAAATACCCTAAGCCCTCTTGGGCCATGTTGGCTATGTTACAGATCCATCTATAAATTAGAGTTAAGTAATTGTGAATCATCGTTTGATTATGTTACATTTTGGAAATACAGTCTTCTCAATTTCTAAGAAAAACGACATAAGCTTTAAGTGACAACTCAATTTTTATAATGTGTCATAAGCTACTCTTATTAGCTTAAAAAGTAAACGAATGCCCAATAAATGATTAAATTAACTGACGTAATTAATTTAAATTGAATCAAGATTTTGTAACATTAATTGGAACTTTAAAGCACATGAAACTAGTTTAGATCCCTTACTGTACAATTTTAATTTTGAAGTGAAAAAGAAATTTAATAAAATCACTGTTTCGTGAGCTTTATTTCTATGCTCAACAATAATGATTATTAGGTGAGTTGTAAAGTGTATCTTAGAATAAATCGGAACTAAATCATTAATAAATCAATCAATTTTTACCATTTCTAGAACGAATTTATATAAATTCAGCCCCTGAAAAGTCAAAATTACAAAATGATTGGTTGTGCTGAAAATTAAAACTTAATAAAACTATTTATTTGTGAGTTTTATATACATCAAAAAGAATGATTATTGGTTGGTTGGCAAATTATTAACAAATTTATTATTGCATTGTAAGTCAATCAATGAAAATTCAAAATAATCATTATTCTGTAATTTTCACAATAGCATTATAATGATTACAGTCCCTGTTACTTCCTCTTAGACCATGCGCTGTGCACACTCTCTCCCAGGAGTATTCGCAGGGTATTCGAGAACTCGCACATTCTTTGCATGTTTAGTTGCCATATTGTGCAATTTTGGGGGCGTAAAAAGATAGGCTTTGACTTTATTTACGAGTCAAGCTGTGGCGACGTTTGAGGCCCTCTCATGGGCTCCCTCCTCTCCCATTTCAGAGTGTCCTGACAAGTATTGGTTTAATTCAGTGAATGTTGTTTATGCGTCGCGAGTCGCTGGGCGTTATGGGTCGAAGGTTGGGAGGATGGTAGGAAATCAAATTATTTGACTGCTGCTCGAATTATTATTCCTGATTGCATTTATTTGCTTTATTTCTCGCACGGAACTCGGAACTTCATCTATAATGCAAGCAACTTGCCAGACAACCGGGCGCCCAGACTTCACTTGTTCAACTTCAGGCTCCAGACTCCAGAATGTGGACTCCGGTCTCCAGACTTCACTTGCATCTTACGAGTCCTTTCACGTTGTCCTCGTCCTCGTCCTGCTGCTTCTTATGTCTCGTGTGCCCTTTTTTTTGTTACTTAAGTGAAATGCATAAAAATCAAATAATTTTCCTGTTTTTCATTTGCTGTTGGAATCTCGTGCCTCCTGTTTCCTCCTTCTGCCCTGTTTCAGTCTGTTCCGACTGCTCTCTTTTTATTTTTTTTAAATATGTATATATAAATATATACTTTGAGCCGGCTGTCTCCGTCTTCCACTGTCTTCCCCTCATTCACCCTCTGAAACTGCCAGGCAGCATTCGAAATGTTAAAAGTAATTTCCTTGACTATAGTTGATAGCCACCGCGCCACTGGCCCTGTCCCTGGTCCTGCGACTCCGCATCACTCGACATCCATTTGCTGCCACTCTTGTACTCCCTTGCCTCCTTCCGTTGCACCATTAAACTATGCAACACATTTTGCAATAGTTTAGGAGCCTGTTCCAGTTGCGTCAAGGTAATGGAAATCCATATATTTAAAACTATATAAACTATTTTATTTGTAAAGCCTTTGTCTGCAGGAGAAGAGTTCCTCATATGACTTCTATACTTAGGGATAATAACTTCATATGCTACTGGTAGGATTTATGATAACTATTAAAAAGACCCAATATCATTTCAATTGATCACTTAAATCGATACACCATATTTTTTGTTGTAAATTATTATTATATTAAAATAAGTTATTTAATATAATCTATGTAGTGGCATTAGGTTAAATAAATGAACAATGCAGCTTGGCTAAATAAAATAAGAAACGAAAGAACATTTAGAAATCTACTACAAAACCGAGAACTGTTTTAGTAGTAGATTTCGAATTGTCAAATAGTAGTATTAAAGAATTTAGTAAAAACACAAAATACGTTCTAAAATACCTAAAAGTAATAAATAAATAACATACATTAACTTTAAGGTATTAGTATAAATTCCTAAAGCTAATAAATAGATAACATACAATAAAATAAAAGTCTTATTATAAATACCTAAAAACTATTAAATATATTGCACACTGAAATAAGTTATGCTATAAATTGCGAGAAAAAAAAGTATTGAGATCTGTCGTTCAGGGAGTCATTAAATTGTGTTGCTGTGACTTAATATACTTACAATTATATTATTTAACTTTTATTAAAATATAATTATATTCTTTCCTTTTTTTTAATACGATATGTATTTTAGCTTTCTTAATGATATTGTGTGTAGCGACTCATCAGGAGCTGCATATCTCTTTTAGCCATTATATTAAATTTACGAATGACTTTCTTCAATTTTGTTTCCTCTCTTTGAATTTTTATGCTGCAGTTGAAGTTCTTTTTGAGATCTGTGAGATCCAAAATTTTTTTAACTTGAAGTATTGCAAACAATTGCAGCAACAATGGGGGCTTCAACTACAACTAGAGTTAGCAGCTGCTGCCTACGGTAACTGTTATTAGCTCTTGCGGGCAAATGCTAATGGGCCACTTCAAGACGAATTCAAAGGGTCACAAGGCGAACCGAAAGAGCAGAGTCGCAAAAGTCTCATTTAAAACTATGCGGAGAAGGCTTTAAGGCGCACGCGTCGTATACGCAATGACAAGTGCCTTCAATTTACATTCCTTTTATGTTTGAGTGCGGTGAGTGGTTCGGCGGTTGGTGGTGGTATTGGTGGTTAAGCTTGTCTTGCATAATTTGTGGCATTTGGCTCGGATTGTCATACGGCAAATCGAAATGTTATTTATATGCTGTACGTGTGGTAAAGTCGAAGCTGGAAGCTGAAGCTGAGGCTGGAGCTGAGGTCGATGCTGATGACGACAAATGCGAGATGTCGACGACGTGCGGGGCTTATCGCTGGGCGTGGTCACACCATCTGTCTCCTTCTTCCCTCTCTCTCTCTCTGTTTCTCTCTTGCATTCTGTGTGCAGCTATTTCTTTTTGTTTATGATAAGATTTTCACATGTCTACAAATTGAACGCTCCATATTCTCCTCATCTCTCTGCTGCCTGCCTCTTGGAGGCGACCAACTGCAACATTTACGTGCCCCGCCCCCTCCGCCACCCTTTTTGCCTTCGGCATTCGTAAATGGCGCCCAGAAGCGAGCTATTTGTATGAGCAACAAACTGATTTCCTCAGTCCCAATTGGCTGAACAATTTAATTAAACAGATTAGCTGTGTGCATTGTTCTTGACCAACCATTTAGTCATTTAGCACACACACACACACACACCCCACGCACACACATTCGATTGCCGTAGGAGCATTCTATGATCTCTTCGCCTGCAGCGTCTTGAGGCAGAGGACTGCTGACAGTCACCTGATAAGGCCAAACAGCCAACTGCCAGCATGGGTCGATGCCAAATATCCCAATTCTGTGAATGTAAAAATTCAGAAAGACGAATAATGGAATTCACTACAGTCACAGGAGGGATCGACAATCGCACATCGCATAGAGTTATGTGTTTAAATAAATCATAACAGGCTGAAAGATATATGAATAAATCGGAAAGTTTAGATATACTGAATTTTAGTAAAACTCTTATTATTATTTAAAAATCACTTCATTCATATCAAAACATTAGAGTTAATTTTTTAGTGACTTGATGAAAATCTGATAATTGATTTTAATTTAAAATTAATTGCTTCAATCCCTGGTCTCCAGTAACAGATCAGTTTATTTAAAAAAAGTTAAGTATGAGAGAAAGGGAGAAAATGTAAAGAGCAAGTGAAGATATTGATAGAGAAAGACACTTGTATGGAAACTGAGTTCCTACGAAAGAGGGAAAGAGACACATTCATGCTTGTGATCGTTAGAAAACAAATTAAATGTTTGTGACCTTAAGAAAGAGAGACCTGGAAAAATAAAATGAATAGAAAACTAAGACCTTCGATTTGAAACGTTTTCGAAATACATTTAATAGTTAAAATACTCGTTGCTGACTTGAGTGCCAAAAAGTGAGCTTTGAACTGTGATGTGCTAAGGGAAGGGCAGGGGATAAAGAGTGAGGAAAACGGAGGGGAAAGTTGCCAAGTTGGCGCCTGCAAGCCTGTTGATTAGAGCATCCACTTAAATGTGCAGCATGCACTTGTGTCGCATGTGTTGCTGCTGCTCTGACTCTCTGCATTGTGCCACATGCCTCACCGTGCTCCTTAGTGCCCAAACACTGCTGTGAGTGCAATAAAAATGCCAAGTTATTGATACAAAACTTGACTGCAATGCCAACTGGTAGCCGTGAAGTGGCATTGTTGCCGACACCAGCAGCAGCCGCAGCAGCAGCAACACCAGCAATATGCACAATCAACAACAACAACAATTACAGCAACAACAGCTGCAACAACAACAACAAAGACTCTGACATCGACACCTGACGCCATCGTTAGAGCTGTTGATTGGTTAATTTTTCAGCCGGTGGTCGGTTGCTTTTAGCCAAGTTTTCAGTTGGTAATGAGACCGCAGCGGCCGCAATGTTTGAGCATTGAGTGCATAATAAATATGCAAACTTTGTGGCTGCTGTCAGCAGATGGCATTGCTAATCAATGCGCAAAATCAAATGTGAATAAATGCTGGCAACTGTGTGAGAGGGGGAGTGGTGTAGACTGTAGACTGTAGAGGGTGTGAGAGAACAGGAGATGGGGAAGCCAAAAGTCAGTAAGTGTTGCAAGGCAACCACGTGGCAGCCACTTGACTTAAGCGTACTTGTCACAATGGTAACAGACAAAAACAGAAAAGAGAGATAGAGGGTTAGAGAGAGAGAGAGAGACAACAGACTATGACGCGTTTTCATTTCTATTTCTGTTTCTATTTCCAACTTGCACTTCATCGTCAACGGGCCATCAATGGCAACGTGTCGCATTACTCAGCATGGCTACGTGACTTAAATGCCATGGCGGCATCAACCTCCCAGTTTCCCAGACTTGCCAAAGTGTTGCCATTTTGTGGTCCCGCTCCCGCCCTGTTTGGCCAAGACATAAAGCCCGCGTTACATTACGTAATGAATGGAAAAGTCTAGCACTTGGCGTTCAAGCAGCTCAGCTTGGTTATGCAAACAGCAGGACAAAAAAGAACACTCTTTGTATATACATATATGTGTATGTGCGTATGTATAAGCTGGCATTGGGCTCGTGATAAAAAAAAAAATAAAGAATTATATATGAATAAAAGGGAATGGAAAAAAAGCAAAGAGAAAGTTGGGCGAACAAACATCACGTTGAAATGGAAAGCATTGCAATGATAATCTAATTATGAACGTCCTTTTAGAGCATTCTTTCCAACACTCGCGATGGGCACGTGAGCACATATTATACATACAATAATTATGAATTTTTGTGAGAGTTTGCATTTTAAACAATTATGTCGTTCTATAGTCCAACAAATGTTTTACTTTTATTTTTTTTAATTATTTAAATTTGGTGACAATTACAGTTACTTAAAAATTTATTTTGTATTTACTTTTATAATATTTTGATATTAATCAAAAATATGAATTAAATAAATGAATATATTACATAAGATTTTTATTTTTTAAATATATTTATAATAGTCAGACCCGTTATAAGATGAAGCATATATTCAAATACTTAGCAATTCCTTTCTATGTTTTTCATACGAGTATCAGAAGATAAAATATAAATCTGAAAAAATCAAAAATGATTATTTGAACATATCTAACATAAATGCCAAGTAAAAACATCCTTTTCTTTGAAACGCTTCATTGCATTGGGAGCGATGTTGCATTATTATTAATATTATTAATAATTTATTTGTTTAACTAATCGGCTTTTAGTCATCACATTTGTTCAAAATAATTTGGTACATTGGTGAAACATCATCTTGCTATTTATTTATTATTTAATTTTAAAGTTGATCATTAAACAACTGTCACTAAAGAAAACACAAAGTTATTATTTTTAACTGAAAATCCAATGCTTGGAATAAGATTATAATTTTTTCAAGTATATATGTATTCATATGTATATGCATGTTTCAAATTGCAACCCTTGTCAATTTCTCATGTCGATTCGCTCACGCGCTCATCTCTGACTTTTTCTGCAAGTTTCACACTTTTTATTGCATACTTTTCAGCTGGGTGCACGCATCTGTTGCTCGAGGAAAGTTGTTCGAGCATCCGGACTATTCTGCACTACGAATATAACTAATCCTATTTACGGGATGTTGTCATATCACGCTCGCGTCATTTGACCCACACACACACACACACACACATAGAGACACTTTGCGGATATATCTCACGTCTTCGTCTTGACCATACATACATTTGTACATATGTATGTATGTTTGTGTGCGTATTCGCATGTGTCCTGTCCAGTGTCCTGGCTGACTATCAACAGCGGCGCCAAGCATCGTGCCACGTTCAGTGTCATTGTCAACATCTTGTGGACATCAGAGACACGTAGGCACAGACTGAGGCCAGACTTTAGAGGGGAAGCAAGCGGCACGAGGGTGTTCAGCTATAGTCCTGCTGATCCTTTTCCTTCTCGTACTGGTCGTGGCCCTGGATCTGGTCTCCCACAACCACAATTTGCATTGGCGGCTGTCAAACGCAGCGAGGCGACTGCCAATTTATGAAAGCGACTCTTAACCCTCCAGCGCCGTTTGTTATGCAATAATTTATCAATTTTTTAAGCACAATAAAAATTGAATTAAATATAAATCAAAGTGTGCGCACGCGAGCACAAAGCAAATAAAATAAGAAATAAATAAATACAAAAATGAAAGTAAAATATTTGCATATCATAGCAGAAGAACAGAGAGAGAGAGAGAGAGTAGGGGAGGGAGATTGAGAGAGAGAGAAAGAGAGAGAGAGAAAGAGAGATAGAGGGTGAGAAAGTGACTGAAAAAAAAAAACACGGAATATACTAAATACTTGCATGGTCGGTTGCTATTAACGGTGCGCTGTGTTCGAAGTTTTTAACTTTTGCAACCGCAGAAATTGCCACATGTTTGCACGGCGACTGTGGCGGTGGCAGTGGCAGTGCTAGACAGTTGACCACTCCCTTACTCCCCCACTCCCAGCGATGCTCACAATTGGCCACAAACCAAAAGTGCCAAAAACGTTTGCAGCGCAACAAGAACAGCAAGCACAACAATAACAACAATGTTGTTGTTTTTTTTTTTAAATTATTGCCACTCGTTGAACAAGCGACACTCCACGCCTCCCAACTGCCCAACCCTCCCCCTTTTCGAGCACCATTCAAACGCTTCCAACCGCCAAGCAAAGTTGTCTTTTTATTGAGCACGCAGGCGAGTGACAAAAACGATGCCTCCTCTGCTTATTTTTATTTTTGTTATTGTTATGTATGCGAGCTAAAGGAGACATTCCAGCAATTGATTTCACACAAATTTTAATACAATTACAATGCTTTGAAACGTATTTAATTTGAGATAGACTTTATAAGGTGCTTATCGAATATAGTAAAGCTATCGAACATATACTGTTGCAACTATAAAATTTTTATTTCAGTATTTCTATGAGAACTTCTAATTTTAGTCAACGTTTTTGTATTGATAGATGTCTTTCTGATAAATTATTTAGCAGGCACTCGTAAGCCTTATAAATAACAAATTTGCATTTAAAACACTATTGTGTAATGTCCGCGATATTTTCATTACATTTTTATCCTTTTTTTATTTCTGTCTGTAGAGAGACAGTTATAAACTTTTTTTATAAGATATTATTTCTTTTATATTTATACATTCAATTCTTTTGCATTTGCATCTCTTATATTTTTGAACCAATAGTTTAAATTAATCGTTTCATTCTGATCAACTTGAAATATAAATGCTGTAAAATTAATAAAAAAAAAAGAAAGCAACTGGCATATTAGAAAACAAACGCACTTCAGCTTGCACATTTATTTTGGAAAAAAAAAAGAAGGAACTACCCCAATGAGTTTTCAGGAACGCGGGTGCAGAAATGTCTATGCTGGCCGAAGTGCAAATACGTTTCAATGACCAGCAGCAACAGCAGCAGGAGTGCGATGTCCTGTTGGATGCTCTTGAATCCTGTGTTGTGCACTGTGTGCCGTGTTCTGTCCGTGTCCTCGGAGCGGTCTTTGTACAAAAGTCATATCCATTGCGTGTTTTTGTCGCGTTTTTTCAAGCGCACTGTAATTTTTTTTATGCGCTGATTCTCGCACTCGGTTCCCTTCTCCATTTCATTGCTGCTCTGCCCCTAACTCCCTTGGTGTCTCGACTGGTGCGGCTAGACGCATAAATATTCTGATTTGGCAAAAATTATATGCCCGTACGTGCTGCAGCCCTGGCAGCTCACCCCCACCCCTCCTTGCCCCATTCTCCGGCTCGTGCTTTTCAGCATTTCACGCTTTCGGCTCGCAGTCAGGCTCGATAATTTTTAGTCGCGTAGCCGTCGCATCGAACCGGTTGGACATTGTTGTTGTTATCGTTGTTGTTGTTGTTGTTGTTGTTGTGGGATCTTTGGCTGGTTGCCGGCAGTCGGTAGCCCCGTTGTGCTGCTTTATGACAGCGCATAATTTACAAATGGGCCAAAAGCCTGTTGCATAAATTTAAAACTCGCGCGCTCTTTCTGTGGGCCAACAATCAGAGAAGAAGACAGACACACAGATAGAGAGAGAGAGAGAGAGAGAGAGAGAGAGAGAGAGAGAGAGAGAGAGAGAGAGAGAGAGAGAGAGTGGAGAGAGAGGGGAACCCATTAAATCGCTCCCGTTTAAAGCCGCATTCGAGTTGAGATTCATTTGCATGCTGCTTGTCCTGCCACTGGTCGATGTCCTCGTCGTAGGCGTCGACGTCGACGTCGACGTCAGCTTCGCCTATCGTCTTATCGCTGCCCTCAATGCTTCTGCGTGTTGGTGGGTGGGTGGTTGGGTGGTTGGGGCTTGGGGTTGGAGTGGTGGGTGCTTTTATCTTTGTGAATGGAACGTACAACTTTGAAGTTGTTGTGGCTGTCCTACAATGGACGTCGCATGGATTTATGGCGATTAAAAATGACACTTCAACGGCGGAATTTCGGTATAGCCTAACTGTTCATTTGGCGGCACATTTCTACAAGTATTTTTATACAATATTTTGTCCATTTTAAAGCATTAAACTGTTTATTTTATTTTTAAATGCTTTCTCTTTTTTTATTATTATTATGCTTCTAAGTTTTGCGTATATTTTTATTTTAAATAGTTTCAGCTCTATATAAGTAAATAGTCAATGTTGAATATACCTAATAATCAGAAAATTTTTTTATGCATGATTTTTAAGATGAATATGAAGCTGATAAAGCTATCACCAAGAGAATCACACATCGTTACTATAAAATTAGTAAGTTTTGAATAGTATTAAGTAATAATACATAAACTAGTATTGAACAATGTTCATCTCTTTGACTTTTAATTTAAAACAAGTTTAAAATAAAAATATTAAGTAAAATAGAAAATGACGCCTAAAAGTCTAAGATCACACGAAAGGGAAATACACTCCCCCTCACTTGAAAAGGACACCGTGTACCCTCTATTTTCCATTTGGTTAAGGCAACGTTATTGAATGATCTTTAGTTTAAAAATGAAGCCTCTAGCATCATTGGTATGCGAGCATTGTGCGATAGAAAACACACTTAGGGAGTGTCCTATTCAAATGATGAGGAGTGTATAATATAAGGTATATATTATAAGGAATATGTGCATTTTTTAACTTTCTCATCTAACTATCGTCAAGAGGTAATCGACATTTAAGTTAAAATCAAGGCCTTTGACAATTTTCATACCCCTTTTCCGCAAATTTTGTCTTTGCTATCGCAAAGAAGAATTTAGAAATTATTTTTTAGTAGAATTCTGGCTAAAGTGCAATTGCCAACACAACTGTTATTAACTTCGCCAGCAATTTGATGAAGGGACAATTAAATGTGCCTAACGGTTTTAAGGCTTGTTCCTATGAATCCTTTCGACGTTCCATGGTACTTCTTAGTCCGCTGCTGCTGTTGATGCCTTTGCAATATTAATATTTTTTTAGAGCTCGAAAGTTTTGCAAAAGAAATTCTATCGAGGCCCTTTTCCCTTGCCTCCTCCTTCCCCTTATCGTCGCCTTGGGTGCCGCTGTTTGCTGCTTGCTTGAGATGCTCCGCTTGATAGGCGGTGTCTTTTATATTGCTGATGTTGGTCCAACTCCTATTGCTGATGTAGCTCATCCTTTTGCCTCTCCTGCTCGAGATCCTTGAATACTTTTGAGTTGGCCAGGCATACACGACTTTTTCTAATAATAAGTTTTTGCCAAGTAGCAGCATTTACAATACAATCGACCAAATGTTGTGGCCCCATCTCTTTCTTTCGCACTTTCTTATTGTTACTGTTATCCTTATCATCTTAATCCTTGTAGCGCTCCTTTTTGCAGCGCTCTTCTGTGTGTGTGTATGTGTGTGAGCTCCTCTCTTTTTTTAATGGGTTAAATAACCTTTAACTAGTAATCTCAATGCAATGCCGGGCCGGGTCGTTGGCTTTCAACATAGTACGAGTAACTGTGACTCACACACACAGCTTCAGTTACACTTATAAAGAGCAGCCAGTTGCGCGCGTGTCACCATCAGTTACAATCCCTTCCCCCCTACCCACCCCTCTTACCAATCCCTTTCCCAATCTCCTTCCCAATTCATGCCACTGTTGAGTTGCTTCCGCCATTGTCGCGCTTATCAACAGCATAATTTGTCTTGGCGTGTGCCGCAGTGCTCCTCCTCCCTTAACCTCTTTCCCCCTCTTTACCACCATCACTCGCCTATTTCTCTCTATCTCTGTCTTTAGAAAAATTGTTATTGTTTTTTCATGCATTTGCCATAGCAAACATTGCACAATGGCCCGATCTCGGGACCCACGTGGCAAAAAGAGGTATTACGTTAAATGCCGTTTTATAGAGAATTGCTTATAGTTTATAAAACCTCGATTTCGAAATTAGAGCAATACGCTTCTGCGGTATAGTAGCATTAAACACTTTTCTTTTTTGATATACATTTTTAGATTTATATTTTTTATGTTTTATTTAAATTGTAATTTAGTTTATTTTGATTTGTTCCAAAACAGCTTTTTCTTTGAAAAAAATGGAAAATAACAGGTATTTTTAGATACATTAAATTTTTCTCTTGCCAATGCTTAACATCAAATTCGAAGTAGCATATAGTCATTTAACATCGATTCCAGGCTGGTGCAAGTATAACTACGAAATTCTGAGAATATATTTAAATATATTTAAAACAGTTTCAAAATCGTCCATATACTAGTGTTTTACTATAGTTAACCAATTTAGACACATTTGGTCATAATAATGCAACACCCAAAGCATATTCAGTGAGATTGGCTGCGATGTCTCTTGAAAGCAGAAACAGTTTCAACCGATCTTTAATATGGCAGCTAAGTGACAGGTGCTTTAAGCCAAGCCCGATGAGGTTGTATAAAAGGGTCTCAAATTTGAGCCGGGTATAGCTAAAACAAAAACATAAATTTTACAGGCAACCATCTACATCATAATGATGCCATCTGAACAATCCGAAATATTTTTTTATGTAAGATATGCCGTTAAGTTTCTCATTTGCATATTTTCTCGCCCTATGGCAACTGATGTACAAAGTCTTGACAAGCTTTTAAATCTTGCAGATATCATCATACATTTAAGAGCTGTTATTTCTGCAAACCATTTTGATGAAACTAGCCACTTCACTGTGGGTAAATAGTCGATTTTTTGGCATTAATTACAGTTTCAAAGCCAGAGTTTTCAAATTTGGCAAGAGCCTTATTTAGACTAATTTCAATTTTATTTTGGGAAAATTTCCGACATTTTGCCCATAGTGCACTACTCATCGTTCTCTGTTTGTGCCCTCTGCAGACGATGCTGTCTATGGCATTGGCTTTCGAGTGCTGTCTTCATGGTAACCCTCTTTCCCACCCCTCCTAATACTTTTTGTCCTATTGCAACTGCAACAGCTTCGTCTGAAATATTTTTATTTTATTTTTTTTCGTTTTACGACTTGATATGACTTCATAGGGTCCTATATGCAAGCTAAACCCTGGCCAAAACAATAACCCAAACAAATTGATCCACTTGTCGCCAAGTCAAGACACAAACTGTAGTTTTTAATCGCTGAAATGCAACTAAGTTGATAAATCGTATGGCGGGAATTCAGCCAAAGCCATTTAAATTCCCAAATACTTTGACTGAAAATGCAAATGGGCATAACTCAAATGTCATTTGAGAAAATATGAAAAAATAACTTAGAAATCTCTTTAATTAAAGATTCTATACTCTTACTTACTGCTTATCATAATAAGTAACAAACAAGGAATCGTAAATTTCAGAATTTATGGAAATTGTTTCTATTGTTTGTGTACCCCATGCCCAATGAAAATTGACAAAGAAGCAGGGACTGCAAATAATAGTTATGAGTTAAAAAAAATGTAAGCCCAAGATAGCCAAGAAGTGTGGAAAAAATACACATATATTATTTTTTTACTGCAATTTCGATTTGTTTCAATAATAAGAAAAAAAAATTATCATATTTAAATTTGTATATAAGAATTAAGCCATAGCTCTTATTTCAATTTTTATTTTAAAAATGGAAAATAAGAATTACTTGTCAATTTTTATAATAAAAATGTTACACATGTACATACATATGTACATGCATAAATATTATGTAATAACTGAATGTACATAGGCCGATACGATATGTATATGACCTGGCTACCTCGGTTCAAGACATATTTGAATATTTGCAATCGCCAAAATTTCTGGTATACAATTTTACGATGAACGATAGTCAGTTTAATATATAAACTGTTTTGAAATAAAAAAAAATTAAATAATTTGCCTTTCCTTAAATGTACTAATTTCTTTCTTTAATTTCCGGGCAATAAACTCTACTCAAGAACTGCCAACAGTTAGCATACTCGTAAAAAGCACTACGCTGATTAAGTTCCCATTCCTTATACTGACTTGGCTCTAAAGCTAATTGCCAATGCTGTTGTTGTTGTTTATCGATATCCTTATATAAATATTTATATATGTGATATACCCTTGACCTTTCTATGAATTTGTCAGTTCTTGTGCCTTGTCAACTGCAGTTGCTTCAAGACAAATACTCTCTCTCTCTCTTTCAACATCCTCCCCTCTCTTTCTGCTTATGACTTTATAATGTCAGTTGACTTTGTGTGTTTGTTTGCCGCCTGACGTCACACGGCAAACATCTACACAGCAGCGATATCTCAATCTACACGTAGCTAATACACTAGCACCAACACTCACACACACTTTCACAAGCACACTCACCCACACACACCCACCCACACACACAAACACACACACACACACACACACACACGCTCGCAAATTCTCTCCTTGTTCCCCGTCCCTTGCTGCTGCCGTGTAATTTCCTTTCAAGTTGGCGTTGCTGCCAATTTGGCTGATTGCTTAATCGCATCACGGCGCTGCTTCGCTGCCTGCGCTAGCGTCGCTGTCGGCGCTGACGTCGCTATCGCTGTCGTCGCAGCAACAACAACAACAGCAATCTGTCTAAGACCGCCCAACACTTTCTACCTACCACCTACCGCCTCCGCCAGCCTCATCCTTTCTCCCACCCCTCCCTCCACCCACCCGCACACCAATGCTTAGCTACTCGGAGCGCTCACAAAAGATGTCGCGTATAATTTAATGACTTTGTATGCCTTGAATTTTAATGACAACAAAAACAGCAGCAGGACCAACAACAGCAACAACAACAATCAACAGCGACAGTTTCTATTCTATTCCCTCCCATTGCCAAGCCGCTGTTAAGGATAATGGATCAAGTGGAGGCGGCAAAAGCAAACAAGCGACACCACAAATTGCAGCAGCACGCAAAGCCGCAACAACAACAGCAGCAGCAACAAGAAGAACAGCAACAACAACAATAGCTAGAAGAAGACATTGCCATGCATGACAGTCGCTATGTAGACAACGGGATTTGTTTGTTTGCTGCAACGATCAAGTCCTCTTACTAGTCGTAGTCCTGTTACTCCCCCTTCCCATCGCTGCTTCCTCTGCCGCTTACTCTTCCGCGTCCCCTTCATCGCCTTCTTTTGGCCACTGGGCAAGCAACGCGCATTACTTTAGTGGTAAAGATTTATGGGTTTATTTGTTTATTGTGCAGCCAGAGTTGCCGCTGTGAATCTGTCCCCTTCTCCCACTTGAACTCCCTCTCTCTTTCCCCCTCTCCTCATCCCTTCTTTGATAGTTGCTGTGTTATTTTTTATGTGGTCGCCTCAGAAAGCCATGGAACTGGATGAGTCTGTGCCGGGGACAGGCCTGGGTATCCTGACCAGCGATGCAGGTCGGATGTGAACTGAACTGAATCCCGTCAGCCCCTTGGCTAGGCAAATATCGGACTCACATTGGCAACGACTGCATTAATACCCAGCAATTTAAATATGGGTTGAGCGCGGATAATAAATGGATGCTCTATTAAGTAAAATAGATGTAACTTAAAAAAATATTATATTAAAATGAAAGACAAAGTATGTAATAAAGAAAGCAGCGAAATAGAGGATTAAAGATAGATAGATAAGGGTTATATAGAGCTGATGAAGAGAATATAGCAACAGATCGTTATAGAATGTTGTAGAGACAAAAATGTAGAGAAAATAAGAGATAAGAGTTAAAATTTGAGATATAGGTAAAGAGCAAAGCATTGACATTAGATATATATGTATATGGATATATATGGAAGTAGATAATTTTGTTGAGCTTATTTGTAGTGCATTTGACAAGTTGCTATGCTCTCTCTCACACGCACACACATACACACATGCAATTCTCATTCATCTACAAGTATTTGCCAGGCTTTCTCTCTCTCGTTTTTTTCTTTTCGCACTGCCTGCGTGTTTCTTTTAGTTGCTTTGACTTTTAGCTCGGCGCTCACTTCCTGTTTATTGACTTGTCTCTCAATTAAGTTGGTAACTCAAACTTCTGCTTATTCTAACTTCTGCTTCTTCTTGTTTTCATCGTCTTCCATACCTTTCGTTTGCGACTCGCCTCAACATCCTCAGATAGTGGCCACTAACAAGCGGACGCAGAACTGTCGCCTGGCATTGCGTATCCATGTCCTGTATCCTGTTTGCCTTTCCCTTGGACTTCTCTCTTTTCATCTCTTTCCCTTGTCTCAGTCCTTTATTCGTGTTCCTTTTTTTTCGGTGCTTGTTGTTGCTCCTTGGCTTTCTTTCTGCGTTTCCAATCTCAATTAATTTGCTCATAAATTTGTTGCCAACTTGAACTACTTCTCCTCCCCTGCTGCTTTCCACTTCCTTTTCTTTCCCTCGCTCTCTCTCTCTCTCCCTCTCTCTTTTTGTCTGTCGCTATGTATATATATTTCTCTGTAAGCTGCCGTTGTCTTTGGCCCTTGTGGGTTTTGCTTTATGCCCGAACAACTTATTTTTTATTGTAATGCCATCTTATCGCCGTTCAGCTCCACGCTTGGGTGATGTATGTGCCCAAGCTGCCACTTCTTCAGCTCTCTATCTCTATCTCCCTCTCTCCCTCTCTCGCTCTCTCTCTCTCTCTCTGTCTCCTTATCTATTTCTCCTTCGCTCTCACTCTGTCGCGCTGCCTTGGCCTTGTTTTTTAACCGTTTGCATGGTTTATGTATTTTAATTTATGCTTCCCAACTCGCTATCTGTGTGTCAGTGTGTGTGTGTGTTTTTTATGCCTTTCTTAGCATTTCTGATGTTGATGTCTATCTTTTGAGATTGAGGCAGCAACATTCTGCTTAAGGAGCAACAACAACAACATCAACCACAACAATAAGCATCAGAATGAGAATAAGATGTCAAAGCAGAGAAGGCAGAGATGGAGGAGAGTAAGAAATTGGCAGAAAATGTCGTTTTTATGGCGCTTAATTAACTTGGCCGCCATTTTCTAATTGCTTTTGCTGTTTGTCCAGCGCCCTTTTGTCAACTTGATTGTGTTTTGCTTTGTTTCCTTTTGTTTATATGTGGCCGTAACTAAATACGAAGAAGCGGCTGACGAAGAGGCAAGAAAAAACGAAGTAAAAATTATATATCTATAATAAATATTAGCACAATTATTGAGGGAGCATTTTTGAATATTTATTGCATTTGTAAACATGGGAAAATGACTTCAGCCATTGGTTGTCAGTTAATTAAAGTGATCAGTGAGACGCTAATGATTCAAACCAAAACATTCACTCATACACAGTCCTGACTCTTCATCTCCTCTTTCACTTATACATTTTTTTTTGTTCTGCTTTTAGCCATTTTAACATTTTACCATTTTGCTGGCTTTTACTTTTCACTGACTTTGAAATGCGCAGATTTATTGCGACAATTTGTTTAATGACAGGCATTTATTTTGATGGCGCCCAAGGGGGGGTGTCGAGTAGCAAGAGGGTGTTGTGTGGCAAAAGGGTTTCTTAGCCAACTCTAATGGTCTGGGCCTGGCATTCGTAAGCCTGTCTGCCACATTCGCTCTACCTCTGCTCTGCTGCGGGGTTGCCACTGACAATTTAATTATTTCACGCTTACATCTTTCTTTCTGTGTGCGTCTTTCCACACACGTTGGGCGCCAACAAACTGAAACAGCGCTAAATAAGCTAAATGTCTTCATCAGCCGCTGTTCTTCTTACAATTCAAGATTGTCTACACTTATTGCAAAGGTACTGTGTGTTTCTCCCACCTCAAGGGCCATTTAAATTTAATAGTGCAATTTATTTGAATACTGAAGTTGTCATTTAACTTTTCATCCGATTTTAATTGGCCAACGTTGCACTGCTTCGTTTGCCGTCGCCTAATTGCGCAAACAATTTTTCTTTTCTGCTTTTGAAATTTGCTGCTCAAAGTACATATTTTCCACTTGGCGCCCAACGTGGGCCGAACGCTGGCGAAGTTGAAAGCATTGAGCTGCTTAGCGCGCGCCTTGCTTATTTGTAAACGATCAATCATGCAGTGCAAATGTGATGACGCACCGCCCGCTGTTGCCACGCCCACCGCATATAGCCCACACCAACCCACTCCCATGTGTGGGACAATTTATGCAGTGCTCAATGACGGGGTTAGATGAGGTCGAGGGAAACAAACCCCGCCGTATATGGCGCTTATAATGATATTTTTTTACAACGCCAAGTGAATGTAATAACGAGCAGCAGGACAGCGCCAAGGATGAGCACAAGGATGTTTCCTTCGCCAGGATGGGAAGAGGAAATAGAGGTGGGTAAGGGAGCTGGGAACCAGACGACAACAGCGACAACGATAGTTGTGGCACATATGAAGACAAGGGTCTGTCAAATACAAGTTTCTGGTGGAACACAGCCCTTCCGACCACCCCCCCCCTCCCCTTCCACTACCCCCATCCCTTGGAAAGTGCACAAAAAAAAAGCAGAGGGGAAACTGAGATGTGGAAAACTCAACGTGCAAGCAAGAAAAATTGAAGATGTTTTTAAAGGCAACACACACAAAGCAAATACGATATTGCTATGTCTGTAGCTTTTGTGTGTGTGTGTGTGTGTGTGTGTGTGTGTGTGTGTGTGTGTGTGTGTGTGTGTGTGTGTGTGTGTGTGTGCGTGTGTGTGTGTGTGTTTGTGTGGGTGTATACACAATATAAGCAGCAGCGTTACACACTTTGCTCAAATTGACAGTACACAAAACTGTCAAAAGCAGCGCCAGCAACAACAACAAACTGTGAAATATATGCGAGTGTTTTGTGAGTTTGGCTATGTTTTCTTTTTTGCCCTCCTCTTTTATCACAACACTTCTTCTTCAACTTTATCAGCATCTACATTTCTATCTTGTTACTCTTGTGTATTTTTTGTTAAGTAGAAGAAAGTGTAGAAAATATGGGAACGATCAAGGATCAAGCAAGCAGGAAGCAGTTTCTGGACAGCTTCCAAGTGGCTATTTTATCTGCCTCTGTCTTTCTCTTTTACATTTCATTCCTTTTTCTCTCTTTTTCGTGCTCTATCTTTGCATTAGAAATATTTGTATTAGCACTTGTTAGAGCAGGCGACGAATTGCAAAAATAATAACAAACAAAAAAGGGAATGTGCAATAAACCACACAGACAAACAAACACAGCCACTCATACTAAAAAAAGAGAGGGAGTGAGCAATAGAGGGATCAGACTAGCAGACAGGGTTGCCAAAATTTTTTTTTTTGACTGGAAAATGTGAAAACAACGACAAACTACGCAAAAAGGTATGCTACACAAATAACCGCTGCGTAGTCTAGATTGTGTCTCTATATTTGTGTGTGTGTGGGTGTGTGTATGTGGGTGTGTGTGTGTGGGTGTGCGTGTGTGTGGGTGTGTGTGTGTGGGTGTGTGGGTGTTGGTGTGCAGTTGAGTGTTTACATATATTATAACGTTAGATGGCTGCTACTGCGTTTTAGAACGGCACATTAACTACACAACATTGCACAGTGAGGGCGACAGCGAAATGAAAGGACTCGATGCAGGCAGTAGGGAAAGTCGAAGGAAAGCGGAGAGAGCGCGGAGTGGACGCGGTAAAACGGATGAAGAAGGGTCCTTTGGACAACAACGACATTTAGGGCAAAGAAAAATATAAGCGAAATATGCTGTCAAGCGATTATTTTAAGCTTAGAGATACCTCGCACTCAATTGATATTTATGTTTGCAAGATTATTTTAAATTTACCCTCTACACAGCTTCTTTTTGAATTGATCAAACTTAAATTTTCAGATCATATAATTTAAAGTAACCGGTAAAGTATCTTAGTATTTCCCTGAATTGCTTACATATATTCCCAAATAATAATTAAGTATTTGTCTTTTTAATATTAAAAGTGTTTGTATTTAATAACCACAGCCTAACCAGCCAATTTACGCGGTATATAAAAGAAAACCTAGCGAAAACGAGACTCGCTGACTTGGCTACAAAATGGTCGTCATCGTCAACAATGCGCTGTCGTCGTCGTCGTCATCATCTTTTGTCACAAGCAAAACAAACTGCAAATTGACGCCCCAACGACTGTGAAAATACTCTTGTCAGTCAATTCCACAAAAATTTTGCGTTAATCTCCCAGGAAATTCATTGATTGCACGCGGTTATGAGGTATCAATTGAGAAACTTTCATGTTTATAAGCCAAACAGATTAGTTAAGCAATGACAAGAGTTTTGGACTGAAAACTATGATAATGATCAATAAAAATGTTACACACAGTCCTTGTGAGAGGAGCTGCCAGTGATACAAATATTTAATCAAAGAAATTTTACTTGTATAAAATAGATAAGATGAATCCTAAACGAGAAAATTAAAATTCCTTATACAAATTTTGGCAGATATAATAAACAATATAAACAATTTTTAGAACCTTGTTACTTTCAAAATACAATACATATATTCTATTGCTCTTTACGGTACAGGACTTTAAAGATTAAAAGATTAAAACCAGTGAAATAAAAAGACACGTTATATTCAGGTGAGTTCCACAAATATTTAGACATTTTAATGACAATTACTGGTTAGTTGCTACTTATTTTTTGTTAGTTATATTAAAAATATACTGGTATGTTCCAAAAATATCTAGAATTGCTATAAAATATTGGTGTTTCAAAAATGTCGGAGATTTATTTTCGACGGCCATCAATTTATTTTCAGTCGTCTCAATATTATTAATTTCAATTATATTTTATATAAGAACAAAATTTGTGTTCAATTATAAAGATATTTTCCAAAAATCGTATAAATTTTATCATATTCAAAAAAAGACTGTGCTCAGAAGTAAGTAATTACTTGAAATTAAAGCATGAATTCAATGGTTTAAATAATGCTGTTTTCTTCAATTTGTTTTCAAAGTACTTATCAACTTGAGAACAAAATATTGCCAATTTCTAGTTGATGCTTTAGCTAATGTACTCTTACTTATGTGGGGCAAATGTCTTTGCCCTTGGGGCAGTAAAACTTGCAGGGCAAATGCTGTTTGTGTTATATCCGCTGTGGCAGTAGCCCGTTGTTGTCTCGCTCTATGCATGCCCCTCTCGTTCTCTCTGTCTATGTATGTGTGTCTGTGTATGTGTGTGTGTCTGTGTGTGTGTGTGGCGCATTTTTATGTCGGCATTTAGCAATTTTCTGTGTTTTGTTTGGACTGCTGTCCGTTGTCGTCGTGGCTGTTGTTGTTGTTGTCGTTGTTGCTTTCGTCGACGCCCGTTGTCATTGTCCTTTCGCTTTTCTTTGGTTCACAAAATAGCAAAATTCAAATTCTCATGTGCTGTCCACGCTCCCTCCTTTCTCTTCTCCAATGTCTGATCATATATTTATATATTTCTTCCCCTCCGCTGCAACCCTTAACTGCCACCACTTGTTAGCGTAATGATGCGTTATGCATAGAGAGCTTAGAGAACACTTCTACAACTAAATAGATGTGCTAAACCCTCCCGCCTCCCCTGGGTGGGGACAGTGTGTTGAGCGGGGAGAGTCGAGGATGGGATGGGGGTGGGGGTTGTTTTAATTTCCGTTTGATTTCTGGAGCTCACTCTGAAAGCCGGACGGACAGTCCAAGAGTCGCAGGAGTCAGGCAAAGGGAAGGCGTTAATGAGAGGGCCTTTTGCTAAATTTAAAAGCAATTTTATTTAGTTTTTAGCATGCATGTGTCCGTGTGTGTGTCTGTGTGTGTGTCTGTGTGTGTGTCTGTGTGTGTGGTGAGTGTGCTGCACAACAACTGGAAAATGCCAAAAACAAAGTTACGTCATAATTTCTATTAGACAAAAGTTTTTGAATGCAACTTTGCTCCGCAGCAGAAGCAGATGCAGAAACAGAAATAGCTCGAATATGTAAAATAAAATCAACGTATGCCAAATATTTTTGTTGGCCTAACAGAACCGAGCACTCACACTCACACAGACCGACGCACATACACTTTGATTTCTGTGCGGCAAATGTCGAGCTTCTGTGCGGTTGCATTTTGCCGTGGCAGTTGTTGTTGCTGTTGCAAATGCATTTGCTCCAGGGACAGTTGCTCTTTTGATTTATTAATTACAATTTACAATGCGGCATCCTGCTGGACATACAAGGCCTGCAGCTGACACTCGACAACTTTGCGTGTGGCAAGCTCAAGTTTTTGATAGCTCAACCACAACAACAACAGCTTCAGCAATGATAAGAATAAACGATTCACAACAAGCTCTGTGGCAGGTGGCAGACACTTCCGATTTTCGAGTCCTTGCCGCAATTGTCATCTTTGCTTACACATGTCCAACTTTTGCCACCCCTCATCACCATTACCCTATGCCTACCCACATCTGTCTTAACTTTTCTATTGGTTGTTCCCCCACATGTGGTAATACTTCTACGAGTGTGTACAAATGCTCGTATTTGTGTGCATATTTCATGGTGTTAAAATTTCGGAATTAGGCTGTCTTAGTTACTCATTCCACGCCATGAATTTGGCATACTGACATTGTCCTCAGACCTCGTCTTTCCTTCTTCTTCTTCCTCGAACTAAGTATTAAAAACATTTAATGTTCATAGAGAAATTGCAGTTATATTTCTTGTGGCAAAGCATTATTTTTCAAGCATTTAAGTGCATTAAAATCAGATTTTAAATGATGAGGCACAATCAGGTCTCAATCTTCCACCTGTGGGGTGAATTTCAGATTGAAAATGACTATTTAATTATTCGGATACAGTCTTAAAAGCATTCTTAGATTATTTTTTCCTATATACTAGAAAATTAACCAGATTAATCTAAAATGTGAGTTCCTTCTTCATTCTGCAAACCAAGACCTTTTTTTGGAACTGGTTAAATGATCATAGAACCGAGTCACCATTGCACCCACTTACCTTATATTTTTTCTTAGAAGTTTCGCTTAATAATTTATTCAGTAATTGTTAAGCCCATATATCCGTTTTATTTCTTTAATTTAGCCTTAGAAAAATATTTTTTATTTTGTCTTAAAATAGTTTCTAAAGCATAATGCTTGAGTGGTATGGCTCGTTGACCTTTTCGGCATCAAATTATTTTTTGAACTCAATTAGGTTACGTTTACGTATCACATGTTTTGTCTTCTAGCTCAATTATTTTTATCATAACGTTTTTTTTGTGGTAGAGTAGCCAACAAAATAGCGCACAAGACCTCTTAAATCCGCCTCACATGACAAACCTTGTATTTTGTTTAGTGCAGGATCAATAAATCAAAAGAACTATCCAAATAGAGGTAAAATGTAATAGCATAGTTCAATCAATTCGCAAACCGTACACGCAACATGTTTGAGTTGTCACAAACAAGTTCTGTTGCAACTCGAACTTGAGTTTCGCCTTGCGCTACAAAGTATGCTACATTTTTTCAACGTGGAGAACAAAGTCCCTGACAAAGCACTATGGGTAATTTGACCAGTTTGAGAGTCCAAAATTCATTTTTCACTTGACACTCCCGAAATAATTGACAGCAATATATTCTTGAGCTGTGAATCAGCTGTTTTCTCAGTCAACAAACGCAATCGATAGGCCATTTTTCGATATAATTTGTAGACTTCGTTTGCGTTGCAGGATACTCAAGAAACGAAAATGTTAAATAAAAATTCCTGGCACAGTTTTTTTATGTGAAGTTTGACAGGAATTTTTATTTTCCGCGGTGCTGGATACCCTGCTTTAATGAAAAAGTTTGGTTTGTTAGACTACTTACACTTTTTTACATTATAAAGGGGACACCACGAGCGATTTCTACATTTCAAACTCACAAACATATAATAAAAACCACACTGATTCAAATTGATATTAAAAAGTTTTATAATATTGATTTATTTTGCTCTTTTTGGCACTTGCAAATTGCAAGAAAAACACAACAGATTTGTTTGACTGCTGATATCTTCGTAGTGGCACCATCTTTCGAAATTTCTTGTAGGCAATATTGAAAAATAATCTTTTGTTAACGCATTGCACTAAAAAAATCAAAAAATGCAACTTATTGACTTTAAAAAGCCTCAAAAGCTGGTCACATTACCCATAGTGAAATGGCAACAATGCTGAAAGCGACGAAGTTGGCGTATTAAACGTTGTCGAAAATCCAAATTCCGTCTCAATGGACTATGATTTGTTTGCAGTTTTGAAATGCAGCTGCGGCTATTCAACAAATATAAGTCCTTTGGACTTTTAGACTCTGTAATTTAAAACTACAAAGGGATGTGAAACCCACAAATCTTAAAAGTGTCGCGATGCATACAAAAAATTGCAAATCATTTTACGCTTTAAACAAACAATTTTCCCCAATGTAGAGTCTAAGGCATGTGGCTTCAATATGTGCCTTAAGCTAAGCTCTTTAATGTTTATTGTCAAAGCCAAACTCTACGACAGAAATATAAATATAATTGTTTTTCCTCAAAGAGGCGAAAGCAAGGCAGACTTTCCCGACAATTCATTCTCGTCGAATGATGTGTTGTGCTTTTACGAAAAATATTTAAAATAAAAATGTATTAAATAGTTAATTGTATTTCATTTAATTAAGTATCATTTCATGAAATACATGAAATAAAAGCAATGATCACACTAAATAAGCGCCTAACTTTTGGCACCCACTTGAAAGCTGTGGCCAAAGAATTCAACAATTGCGGTGGCTCATCAACAAAAGAAGCACCATGTCACTCAGTGCCAAAAGAGCTGTCTATATACACTGTGTAGCCCCGATCTGGCTCTACGGTGTGCAGATTTTGGGAATAGCTGAATACAAACTGCCCCTGGTATGAACGCGGCTCTACCCTTCATCTTGACATGAAACTGCATACAGTGGAGGAGCAGATTGGAAGGCACACCAGCAGATACAGTGATAGACTAATTAGACACCACAGTATGCTCGCGATACGCTTACTCCCCGCCAGGGCATTGAAGGCGATTGAATAGATTGGGTTTTGCCAAACGATTGGCCAACTATAAAGTGAATTTTCGTAAGCCCTTTTGCGTTACGCATGAGGTTTCGGACAAACGGACGGACACACAGATGGACATGTCCTAATCGTCTCGGCTGTTGATACTGTTCACAAATATATATATACTTTATGGGGTCTGCCAAATCTTCTTCTGTCTGTTACATACACTTCACAAACCCTTTTTGCCCATTTTCAAGGGACACACGTATACAAATTAAGCAATGACTGAGACCCCCTTTTCCCATAGAAAAATCTGTCATAAAATAGAGAAAAAAGAACGATATTTAGTAATTATCATTATAATACCCTTATTACTTAAAAAAAATTTAAGGGTATATTGTTGGAATGTGAGCGCGCCTAGATCTCTACGACTCTAAGAGCTAGAGTAACCAAATTTGGCACACAGCCTTCTATAAGTCCAACAAAGATCAAGTTTGTTTCAATATGTTAAAGAAAAATGTATTTAACGGCTATTTAACGAGTCGGGGACGCGACAAAAACCTTTCCCCCTTGTTATGTTATAACATCAATAAAAACTCGATGCGTCTAACTAATGATTAGTAGTGTTCATATGCATGTGTGTACATGTGTGGACCTAATTTTTTCTAACATTACGAAGCGGTATATAACGTAACGTAACCCATTTGTGCAAGTTGTATTTCGTTTTTAATATTATTCGTTATTATAATTCGAATTTTACTACATATATAAATTTTGCTTTTTTTGCACAATAGGTACAGGGTCTCTTGCACTCGAGCTCGCTTTGACTGTAGCCCTTCCAACTATTTAATCTTATCAAAGCCCAAGCAAAAGCCAACGCCAAAAAGTGAAGGAGAATGAGAATAAGAACTTCGACTGAGAATGAGAACGCGTCGCATTGGGGGCTGCCTCAATTTCACTTTCTGGCTAACATGAGCTCATTTTGGCCAAGGATTTATGGCAGGCTCAAGTCGTCCCACGCCCATCTGCACGCTGAGTTTATTTAAAAATCTGTCGGCTGGCTTTTTGGTCAAAAAGTTTGCCGTCAACCTCTCCCTCTCTCTCCCTCTTTCCCGTCTGTCTCCCTCTGGCACAATGGCCGCATTGATCATCTTTTCGTTGCGAGATAAATGGCCCGGGGACATTTTTAATTTACTGTCGCGGCTTATGCAAACACCAAAATGATAACGTGGCCAAAACGTGCACAGAGCATCAGTTGTAGTTCCCAGTGTGTCGAGTGCCTGCTTTTGTTTGCTTCTAATTATTAATCAGATTTGTCAGGGACCTAAACCCGTGTCCGGGGGCTTTAATGTTCTGTGTATCCTTCACATTCAACTAGCTGTAATGAGCGTCCATTGAGCACCAATTGCATTCGTTTTAAGCAATCAGCGTCTGTTTTCTCACTTCATTTATTAAATACGATTCTTTTAAAGGTCCTTAGATTTGTATTACATTTTTTATCATGAGACACAGTTTAATTTTGAAGTATTTAATCTGTTTCTAAGCGCATTACATTCCGATTAGTGCATATATATTGATGTAAAAACATCAATGAATCGGTTGTTGAACAATAAATATGTATATATATATAAATATATATATATATATATATTTATATTTATATATAAAGTCAATATAACGCTGCATATAACGTAAATAACCAACATACCAAGATTAGAGTTTCTCGCTCTTAAAGTCTCAGAGATCTAGGCGCTCTTACAGACAGAAGGACAGACGGGCATGATTATATCGACTCGGTTGTTGATACTGGTCAAGAATATATATCCTTTGTGGGGTCTTCCACGCCTTCTTCTGCCTGTTACGCGCATTTTTTATTTGTGACAAAGCTAATAGACCACTGAAATTGTTTTAAGTACGGGGTCTAACAAGCTCATATAATAAAACTAAATTTTTTTTCGTTAGTTTTGATTTTAGAAACCAATCCGGGCTATCAGAACTATGTGTAAAAAGTTGTTTCATTGAAGTTTTAATATGCACTTTCTACTGTAGTCTTTACAGCCGTTGTAGGTCAGTGTTGACTTTCTGGTGTTTGGTGGAAACTGTAGTTAAAAATTCCGTATTTACATTTTTTTTTGGCCACAAATCACTAATTTTTTTGTACAAATTCTGTCAAAATTATCCATTGACTCCCACTTGTGGTAAATGCCTCTGTTCCACCATTTCTACTTTGCTTTGAGGATAATAATTTAATTTTAGTTTGACATATTTGAAAATAACATATATGACGAGATTTTGCAAATTTCAACAAAACTATACGGCCCGAGGGTGCTTAATTTCCCCCTGTTGGAGACTTCTTGCCTGCTTTGGGTCTGGCTCCGACGCGCTTCGTGAATATATAATTAAGATTTGGGGTTAGTACGAGGAGAAGTTGCATTTGGCGGTAATGCGAACGCCTTGGGTAGGCAGCTTAAGTTAAAGAGGCTGTTAATAAATATTAAATACATTTTGGGCCACGTCAAATGGCAACTTCAAAGCACGCACGTAAATCGTTTACTTTGAAGGCGTTGTCCTTTAGGATCATCTTCATCATCTCTGTCAAAGTCATCATCAGCATCAGCACTGTCGGCGGCTTTTGACTTGGCTTAGGCCGGGACTGTTCAATTAACAAAATGACGGCAAGGATGAGAGACAGCAAGCAGAGGGAGAGAGTATGAGTGAGACTAAAGGTAAGAGTGAGAGTTTGTGGGAGGGGAAGAGGAAGGGGGAGAAATGGAAAGCAAATGTCAAAAGTGTTTTCTAATTTGCGCAACACTCGACAGCAACAGAAACAGCAACAATAATAAAAAAGCTAAATGTATTTAACAAAGTGCCAAAAAAAAATGCGACAAAGTCCCCCAAGTCGAAACATAAGAAGAAGAAGAAGCAGAAGAAGTAGAGGTGGAGCGACCAGTTCTCAGTACAAAAATGTTTAATTTATCAAATGTCAGCGCCTAAAAGACGGCAACATTTGTCGTCGTCAATGACAATGTTGATGACTACAACGACGCCGACTGCGACGCCGGCAGCGCAGTCTAAAGCCAACACCAACATTGTTAATACATTGCCACGATTCCCCGCCCTCTCCTCTCTCTCCGGTTTCCCCTTCATCCATAGCCCCGGACAATCCTGTTCTAAGCCGGCTGCCGCCCGCGGCAATGTTTTGAAAAATGAGCGTAGATTTCCCCATACGGTATTATTTATTGTCGCAATCTACAGCTCAAGGTCCCTCTCCTTTGCTCTTTCTCTCTTCTCTCTCCCTCCCTCTCCCTCTTTCACTCTATACTATCTTCACTCACAAGTTGAGTCAGCGTCGTGCATTTGTATAATGAATTTGACAAGTGAATTGTATCAGCAGCTGTTTTCTATAATTGAAGATGACTAAGAGACAACAATGAAACAAAGAATGAAAGTATAGGGAGAAAAGAGAGCTAAAGAAGACAAACATGCTTGATCCAGAATATAATGTACACAGATTGATTTATTAAGGAAGGAAGAGAGAGAGACACTGAGCGACAGAGTGATAAAAAGACCAACAGGTCAACAGAGACTACAATTCAACTGCAGATAGAAGCCGACAATGTTTCTAAGTAATAATAAGAATTTACGACTATATCTTTTGAATTAAATTGATTGAGCAAATATATAATTATTTTGAGACATAGGCAGAATTTGAGAACAAGATAAGGTGAAACGGATATGGACACTGGTAGGATAGAAAAAGTAAGTCAAATATGTGTAGATGCATTTGTCCTAACCAGGAATCTTATCCCATTCAGTTTAATTGATACTAAGTAGAAAAACAGAGTGAGAGATTCAGATTCACTTTAGTATGCATACTAAACAGAAGTTGTCTTAAGTTTGAATCTTATGACACTTCCTAAAGACATTAGTCGAAGTTGTAAGATTTCGCAATTGATGGATGCTAATATCTCTGAATTTCATAAGACCTCGATCCGAATAGATGTGACAGTTCTATTCTACATAATAAGTCAGAATTATTTCCCACAGTTTCATCAAGTTAATTCTTAGCAATAATAACTTTAAAAATATCGGGGTTTATTGTGTTCATTGAAACGTATGTAATTTGGAGAAGATAGCATATCCCACCGCATATTAAAAAGTATTGTATAAATATATACTTTTGATCAGCATTAACAGCCGAGTCGATATAGCCATGTCCGTCTACACCTACATCACCAACAACACTTATCGATTAACCGAATTGTAGGTATTGATAATCAGCCTTCCCTACCTCTTTCTCACTCATAAATCGCAAAGCGCTCAAGGCCAAGCTCTAAGTTCTTCACAGCTGCCATGTTGTTTTCCAGGTTAGGCACAGTTGTCACCATTGTAACATACATAGGTCATAAATAAAAAATAAAAAAAAAATTTTTAAATTCGAAGACAATTTTTGTACAACCTTTTTAGTCAACTTAATTAAAAGTGAATGCGTTCGCAAAGAATACATATAATTTCTTCTTTTTATTTTCACATAGGTATTTTGACTCTTTATAGATCTCATGGTAACAACTTTAGCCCTTTATGTATATTATAAGTGATGTTAGAAGTATTCGAAGTTTTTGTACGGTGCAACCCTCCGTTCACCCCACTCCCCACTCCCTTCGCCGTCGCTCTTCTTGTTCCTTGCCCTGCCCAAATTCTGTGCTAGCAGCAATAAAAAAGATGGCGAAATTCACGATACCGCGCGGGGCATAAAACAAAATGTATCTGCAAATATCTTTGGTCCTATCTTAATATTTATTTGTATACGCATTTATATTGCGTCAATTCGTCCAGTTCCTTCTCCGCAGCTCCCCGGGTCGCGCTCTTCTATTTTAGTTGTTGTTCCTTCTTTCCTTTCGCTTGTTTTGTTTTTACAGCTCACGTAAAATTGACCACAAATGGTAAGCATATTCCTAAAATGCCACCGCCCCCCTCCCCGCACCATGCACATTTACTAGTCCGCTGCTTCCTCATGTCTTCCCCTCTCCACCGCAATTCCCCCACCAACCGTCACCGTCGCAGGCTTCATTCAATGTCCGTTCAATTACACGCACGATTTCCGCTTCCTGCGGCGGCGTCGGCGGCGGCGACACGAGAAATAAACAAGATGGAAAAAAGCAAAAGGAGAAAGAACAAGAAAATTTGCCGATACTTTTCGTGTGCGTTTATTTGACAAATATAAAACACATTTTCACCCCGACATCGCAGATGCCGCCGTTGCCGGACTCTAGATCCAGATTCTGATCCAGACCGACCGGGCATTAATAAAAATAATATTTTCGCTGCGCCAACAACAGCAAAATACAGGCGGCAAACTGTTGTGCGTGTGAGTGTTGGTATGTGTGTGTGTGTGTGTGTTCTAAAGTGGCAAAAACCCAGCGGGCGTTACTATAAAAATTGTCGAGCTCAGCAGGAAACGGTCGCGTCCTGTGTCGTCCTGTGCCCGTCTGGCGTGTCCTGCTGCTACTGCTGCCGCTGCCTCTGCTGACTCCTCTGCTGGTCGTCAAGTCTTGGGCCAAGTTTTGTTGCCACTTTGCAAATATTTGTTTGCCGTTTAGCGACGCGCAAAACACTTTTACAACAGCAGCGTCCACTGTCCACTGTCCCCTTACCCCATCCCCATCCCCATCCCCATCCCCATCCCCATCCCCATCCCCAACCCCAATAACAACCACAAACAACTCAACCCCAATTTCTTTCGGCGTGTTTTTTCTCCTCCTTCCCCTTCAAATTTTTTTTTCCCTGCATCGACATCTTTTTCGCATGTGTCAAAAACTTTGCAAACTTCATTACGGTTATTTGGTACGCGCGAAACGCGGCTGCAAACGTTGCCACGCCCCCTCCGCACACCCCCTTACACACAAACATACACACATACACACAGTCACATCTATTTGCTCACACACATGCAAATGCAGTGGAAATTAGCAAACTGCTTGGCCAAATCCAAGTTATTACCGTTAATTTTGTTTGCGTCAAAGTTTTGGTTTTCTTTTCATGCCCTATCTAAAGTACAAGCTGCAGTGCTGTATATTAGCTAGGTGAGATTTGAAAAGTGTTTGCTTCAAGTAGAAATGAAATTGAATATGTTTTAAAAAACGAATATCGATTATTGTTTATATTATATCATCTGCACTTTATATAATTCAAATATAATATAATTCAAATAAAATTCGTATTTGTTCATCACAGAAAATAATTTAAATATTGTTTTATAGAAAAAAATGGTTATTTAAATTTATTTATTTATTGTCAGGCTAAAAGCAGCCGACACAACAATTACAGTTAAGTAAATGTGAAAGTTAATGCTACATAATGAAAAAGAAAATGATTAACCGAAACCCAAAACTCAAAAAAAACTAATCAGTCATAAATACAGACTATTAAAATTTCATTACCTATTATGAATTAAAAGATATTTCATAAAGTTGAAGAGAAATTACGAAATAAATAATTTCTTGAGCTTCAAAATAATTAAGCATTCGTTTGAATTTTATGAAGTAAATTCGTTTGAATTAGAGGTGAACCTTTATACCAAATCGAGGGACTCGCAACTTTGAGATTTCAAGATAAGTCCAATAGCAAAGAAAATGATTTAAATATCCCGAAGATCGTTTTATCCCTTCTTATCCATATACTTAACTAATCCAACTGTCGCTTTAGAGAACGGGCTTTCATTAAATAAGCTCTGATAAAAAATAGTATAAGATCCACGATGAGTGCAGACAGTGCAAATCATTTATTGAAAATATTTTTAGAGCCCGCAATATTTATTTAAAAGTATGTATATATATAAAGTCTTATTTGAAATGAATAACAAAAATTTTCGACAACTACCCATCGTCCTTGATTGAAAAATTTAAATTATTAAATAATTAAAATGCAATGAAGAGTAACTCTTGGTCCATTCGTATATATGACAAATATTTTTTTGAATGATTTTTATTCACTTAACGAATTACAAGTTAAACTTGGGTAAAAACTACTACAGGGTATTTAACAAGTTGATCAGCTTTTGTTTAGCAGACTTTGTAATCGGTTCCTTTTTCATGACTGACTGCTAGTTAGTTGGACACAGGTTCAGCAGTCCTTGCTTGAGCCAACGCCAGTCCTTCGACGAGGGGGCGTGGACCTCCGTGTTGCTCATCTTTGAAATTACTATTGGCTAGTTCTGGTTACGCTTCGCTTTTTCTATATTCCTTTTTTACGTGCCGCCCACCAAAATGATAAATTATTTTGTTTACTTTGGCGTGTGGAAACTATTTTGGTATCCACAGCCCCATTGATGAGCCATCGATTTTGGCTGCGAAAATTGAAGGGAAAAAGCAAAACACAAGCTGAAGGTGAATTTTAAAGGAAGAATTCCAAGCCAGAGAGAATTAAGAAAGACATTTTAAGTTAAATAAAAGTCGATTTCATAAAAAAACATATATACTTTTTTATATTATTTATTTCATTATTTTTTAAATTCGATTATAAAAGATTAATTGGGATGTTCTTCTTGTTTTTTTGTTTACTGAATGAAGAACAAAAAAGCGAAAAATAAAGCGTCTGATCGCTTGTTTTGTGCTTTTTCAATTAAGTATTCTTGTTTGAAAATTTTAAATTTTTGTTCTACAAAAAAATTACAAAATATTTAAGAAAAATTATTAAATTAAAAATTATTTATTAAATATTTAACTAAATATTTGAAATAATTTTTATAAAGCTGTCTGAATATATTTCTGAATAACTCTCAATGGCTCTTAAAAAAATTTCTCAAAATTATTTCGAAATCTATTTAAAAGTTTTCTTAATTTTACCTAAAGCTAAGCGGTACATAAATTACTTTCGTTCATACAAACTTTCCACAACCATTTTTCGCGCAAGAAATTTTATTAAATTTTTCTATAAAAATTGAAGTAATTGTTTGAAAGCAGTCAACATGAAGTTTTCAGCATTGTTTTCAGTTGTTGTGATTAAGAAGTTTTACAATTGGAGTTTGACAATTATATGTTATTTGTATTCGCATACTTTGTGGCTTTTATCTTACAATCTCTCTGACTCTCAATCTCATGTAATTTGCGTTGTGGCCTTAACACCTCCTAAAAAAAGAAAATGGCAAACTGAAAACGAATGAAAATCCTTTCACAATGCTTGCTGATTTTTCAACTTTTAATGACGCTTTCTTGCCAAAAAGTAATAGCTGGAAACTAAACGAGTTTTGGTCAGTAGAATTTCGTAAAGAGGAAAAACAGATAAAGAAGAAGAAGAAGTAAGTGGAGAGGAAGGGAAAGCAGCGAATAGTTTTATGCGTTTTCAAGAAGCTTTTAACGTTTTAATGGACATTCGCCATCGGCGTGGGCTGAGCAGCCACTTGGTGGTAGAGTGGGTGGTGGAGTAGGTCGGGAAGAGGGCATTGGAGCTCGACCCGCGAACCTCGAACTGTTCCTGACTTTGGCAAAGCTAAGGCAATGAATGGCTCTAGGCTGACGCCCTATTATAGTTCCACATTCACCCACTGTACCTCTCTTTATCTACCATTCTCTTCGACTCTCTCTCCCAATTTTCTCACTCCCTGCTTCTCTTTTTCGCCTCTTAGTTTTATGAGCTAAAAGTGCTGACTGCTGTCCATTTAGTTGCACCAAAATTGTTGACATGAAACTGTCGCCATTGTCGTCCACGTCCAAGTTGTTGTTGTATTTATACTCGTCAAAGTGTATATGAGTGTAACAAATTTGTGCCAACGCATGTTACAGTTAGAATATTTATATTCCTGATCAGAATCGGTCCTTGAGTTGATTTAGTCCCATGAAAAAATATGCTTTTACACCACACACAGATAAAGTCGATTTTATGTTTTTTATGCTTTCTCCAACAGATTAGAGATACAAAACGAATACAAGAACAAAATGAAAGCAAGAAATTTTAAGAAATTTTGACTCAATCGCACCGATTTGAGAGATAAAAAATATTGAAGGGTCGGCTCGAGAATGGGTTCAGAAACGGTTTCTAGTGTTGCATTTAAAATATCCTTTGAGCTTTCGCATTTTACTATTAAGACTGTCAAGCTCCATATCAAATCTTTCTACTATTATGATCCGAGTATAAACACAAATGTTATTTTACAAAAGGAGCTCGCACACACTATATGCTTGAGCTGATCAGCAGTTGAGAGAAAAATTGAATCAGTGAGACAGCCATGGACACAAAGAGAGTAATAAGCTTTCAGTTTATCTCATCTCATGCTGACAAAAAATGGTCTAAGCGGAAGTTCAAAAATAAGTTACACACTTCGCTTCGCTTTCAGCTTTACGAGAAGTGTGCGCGAGCCCTAATAGTAAGTTATTCTATATACAAAGATGCAAACCGTGAGTATCTCATTGTCTAGCACACTCGACTGTATCTTTTTAGCTTGTTGGAGTGAGCCTGCTCTAATTTCCATCTGCAGTGTCTTCCAGCAACAGCTCCAACTCCACCTCGAACTTCATTTGCGGCTTGGCTCTTACAGTGTACTCCGTATGTTTTGTGGTAAATGCTAACAGTTTTTGTGTAATTGTCAACAAGCAGCAACAGCAACAACAACAGCAACAGAAACAACACGACAATGAGAAATAACGTAAACAAGTAAATGAGCATGGGCAACATTTTTGCGCAATCGTCAGCAGTTTTTGCTACCCAAGTCCAGCAGCTGAAGAAGATTATTTTATGGCTTCACTGTGTCTGACTGGGGGTGTGCTTGCTATGGTAGGGTCGGGGGTGTACCACACTTTCATTTATTGAGTTAACTAAACAACAACAACTACTATAAGCAGCAACAAGCAGCAACACTCAAAACTGGCAACCGGCAACTGGAACTTTGCTGCGTTACGTTATTTCCGCACAAGGATTAAGCACTTGGCCAGTGGCATCTGCTGCTTCTGCTTTTGCTGTTGATGTTGCTGCTCATGGCCATTGCTTGGATTATTGTTTTGTGAAATGGCAATGCGGCAAAGTCAAAGAGCCAGTGGCTATGGCAACCGGGGCCAAGTCCACAATAAAAATGCAAAAAGGTGCGACGGACTCATCAAAGCCGATGTTTTACCTGCCACCTGCCCCCCCGCTCTCTCACTCTCTCTCTCTCTCTCTCTCTCTCTCTCTCTCTCTCTCTCTCTTTCTCTCCCTCTTTCACTTCTCGCTGTCAGTTGGGCCATAGATTTTTCATCTTAGATAAAAGCGAATTTAAAGTCCAAGAACAGCAACAGCCACGCAGAGCTTAAACATGTTATTATTATTATTATAATTTTTGAGCACTTTTCGAATATATTTTCTCTTTTTTTATACCCTGTGCCCATTGAAGATGGACAAAACAGGGTGTAATAATAGAAACAAGTGGTCGAAAGTTAAGACTTGGTATGGAAGTTGTTGTTTTTTCTAGAGAAATTTCAACCGAACTCACAGATTGGGAATTTGGTTCAATTCTATTTCCTAAATCATATACACAGATGTCATACATACGAAAATGTATTCAGACTTCTACAAGGCACTATAAAAGACTATTTTTTGGCATTAATTACAATTTTAAAGCCAAAGATTTCAAAATTGGCATGAGCCTTAGTTATACTAAATGAGGACCACGCTTTCACCTCCCTTTCCCCGTTCGACTATGAGATTAAAAAGATTATTCTTAAGATTTTGCGATTAAAAGCAAAAATGAGGAAAAAAAATTAATAACACTATACACTATTATCTTTTACAAATAACTGCGTGTGCCTACATGCGCCACAAAAGTATTACTCCACGGAACATAATCACATCTGTTATTTTTCTGCTAAAAACACAATGATCAAAACAGTAGGAAACAACAACAGAACACAGCAAATAATAATTTAACACACCGTGAACATTGTTTTTCATATTTAACTAGATTTTTTATTAAATCTCTGCCATTTATTTACTTTGGAAATACAATGATCTGGTGGAGTCAATATTCACATGCAAGTGTTTTTATAAATCAGCTGACTTGCGAGTGCTGCCACAAAAGAACAGTTGTCCCCCTGCCAAAAAAAAAAATTATTAATCTAACTAAAGTATTTACTTTTAATAATTGAAGTCACTCTTTGAAATTGCTTACATCTATTTTTTGACTTTATGCTAGAAAAATCGGCATTTCGCCCAATGTGCAAGGGCAGCAAACATTCGGTGTGCCTGGGCACAGGGTATCTTACAGTCGAGTAAACACGACTGTAGCCGCATCTTCTTCTACCATTTTATGCACTTTTTAGTTGTTGTTGTCGCACATTGCACAAAATCCGCTTACAGTTTGACAAGCTCTGTGTTACGCTCGCTGCGCTCTTAAATGATTGTCAAGGCAACCTGCAACCTACACACACATACACACACACACAAACACACATATTGGTAACATTGTCTACTTAGTTAAGTTGTTATTTTTATTATGGCCCGCCTTCGGGCAAAGTCGGGCAGTGGTTCCTTCGACTTGTCCCTGCCTCTTCTGCCTCTACTCCTTCTCACCCACCATCTTCTCCATCTGCCACTGCTCTTGATGGTGGTGCACACGCTATTATGACAACATAAGTTCACAGATAGATGGAGACTGGTAGATAGCAGTATGCCGGGAGGGGTTCGCCGGAAGAACATGGAGGAGTGGAGAGGGAGGCAAAGAGCAACGACTGCTTGCGATGCTAAAGGTAACAGAATATTCCAGCGTTTTGAGCGCTTAGCAATAACAACAGCAAAAACAACTAACAAGCAAAACCATTGGCAAGACAAGAGAGAGCGTGAAAGGACGAGAGAGTGAGACAGAGGTAGATGGATAAAGAAAAGAGAAGCGACAGCTAAACATAAAAATATCCTATAAAAAATACAATTCATTAGATTGCTCATAAATGTTCTATTAATAACACAAACAATCATACTGAACAGTTGGACAATTGATTAAATGATTGACTGAATCTAACTGCTCGATTGACCAATCTTCGATTGACCGATTGACACTTTATAAAGTGACTAATTGAGAAATGCAGTATCTGATTGAACAAATGCATGGCCGATTAATTGCAAATTGAATAATTGACTGACCTCTAATTGATTGATGGCATTGATTGCATCAATAACGGCTTTAATAACAATTTTAGTGAAATAGTCTATGTCAATCGAGCAGTTAGATTCAGTCAATCAATTAATCAACTATCCAACTATTCAGTTATTCGTTGGGCAATCACGATAATTTTTTGAATCTTTAAATTTATCGTGTGAAAACACGCTCATCATTTGCAACAATCAATTAGATACGACATCTTTTGGTAAATCAGATAGATTTATTTTAACAATAATACATTTTTGTAAAAAAAGGGTATTTTTGAAACTTTGCTAAACATAAATCGATATTGTATATCAAATTAATACTTTACTTAATTCCATTTCCTTACAATTTATTATCTTACAACTATGGCATATTTTCGTATCAAAATACGAGTAGCTTTTGTGTGCTCGGCATGAATACGGGGATGCTGCATTCTTACAGGGTATAACAACGGTGGCTGATAATACTTGAGCTAAGCTCAGCGCAGGTAGAAACAACAACAACAGAAGTAGAAGCAGAAGCAACAGCAATGTTGCTGCAGGGCAACAGCAACAGCAGTAACAGCAGCAGCAACCATAACAAGGGGAGCGACAAAGGGCAAAGTGAGTGGAGAGGGGGGGGCGAAGAACAACATTGGCGACAACAAGGACAATGAACAGGAACTGCGATGAGAGTGGTAAGAAGAACAAAGCATTTGCAGTCGCTTGCTTGATTTCATTGAAATTGCTTGGCAAAGCAAGTAGATGGCAGATAAGTTAACGGTATAGCTATAGCTATCCCAATGTCAGGTACTGAAGGTGGAAGGGGCACGGCTGGGTCATGGTAAGTAGCCATAGCAGTTAACCAGAAACGAGTTAAGAAGATAACTAAATTGCTGAACTGAAGTCGAACAACAGCGAACCATCCATAATTTTCACAAAAGACTCTCGTGAATGCACTCACATATTCGTTCATTGATTAAAAGCTTTCACTTAAATTCTGTCAATTTATGATGATAACTTTAATCGTCTCGTAATTTTAATGTAATCGTTGTTTTGAAACATTTCTTTTAATATTTACATTACAATAACTCAAGAATGGTCGAGGCTAGATGCACCAAATTTGGTATAAAAATAAATTAAATTTTAGCCAAATTATAATATTGTTCAATGGTATAATCCATCAAATAATATCAGCTAAAGTTTTTTTCAGTGCGGTCTTTATTATAATTATTGCATGGCCTGTATCTCCTATCATTTTCGCCAATAGGGCTTGTTTTATAAAACTTTCAATTGAGTTAAACTTTAAAATAAACAAAATCCGAATCAAAGGGCTTATTTGAAATGCAATGCGTTAAATTATATCTAAGAATAAAGGTCTTGTGAACGATCTAAATATTGTATATTTGCCATTCGGCACTGCTAATAAAGTTATTTTTATAAAATTAAAAGAATCGGGACCTTCGCGAGTGCCAATCTAAAAAAAAAAATTCCTTTCCAACGATATGTAGAAAAAATCTGTAGCTTTTGTCGTTTAGAAACTGTGGGGTACCAATTTAAGCTGGTTTTTAGCGATTTCCCGCAGAGCTCTTAGTTTTTTTTAAAGCTGAAGAGCAACAATTTCTGGTTTTATGATCGAAAACAAGTCCATATTCAAACATCTAAGCTAAGTATGTTAACGTTTTGACACTAACGAACAAACAGACAAACTAACATTTCTAAATGAATTATCTTTTAAGCCGGTAGTCGGATTTTGATGATCGAGGCGTCATTCGACTCGTATTTTTGATAAGAATAAAAAAGGCTCCAACAGGCCCATCCGCTGCATTATTTTAATTTTGCCCCTCCCACTTACACCCCCTTTTCCCACGAACCAGGTGAGATATCAAAAGTCTTAGTATGTACTTTTGTTAGTTAATAAAGACTACACTTTTAGCATAATTTATATTTCAGACAGTCGTAAGAAATGTTCCATTTTTGCTTGTCGAATTTCGCACCCTTCGTGATGCTTTCGTCACTAGCGTGGACTGCCGTGCACAGTGATAACTGATTCGGTCGATCATAAAAAGTATAACTATTTAACTTCTTAAATATTTCAGTTGAACAAAAATGAAAACAAGTTGTTCGCGAAGGCATAAAAATAAATTTTGCCACTTTGCCAGTGGCCCCGAAATACACCCGGCCAATGGGCATCTCTATTGGGCAGTGGTTGCCCCGTGATGAGAGCTATGAAAATACCTGCAAGGAAATTATACGAAAACTGTGAACAAGCCAAAAACAATTCAGGTTGTTATTTTAGAGTTCAAGTTAAAGTTAAGCAGCGCCTGCAGGCAGGCAACGAGGCAGCAAGGACTCGGAAAGAGAAGGAATACTAACTCTGACAAAGGACGCGGCAGAGAGAGAGAGAGAGAGAGCGATAGAGAGGCAGAGGCAGCAAACAGCGGCTGTTGAAGTCGACAAAACGGGCAGACGGCAATGAAGTGCACTTCAATGTGAATGTGAATGTGTATGTGAATAGAAATGGGTGTGGGCATTTGGCTTTGGGTGCATTAAGTGTTCTCTATATACATACATACATATATATTTGTGTGTGTTTGTGTGTCTGCCCCACTGTCATTGTCTGTGCTCGTCGTATCATTGTGGAACAATTTTAGTCTGAATGCAAGCGGCAAAATGCCTGAATGAATGAGCTAAGAGAAGTGAATGGCCAAGGCATTGCCTTCCTCTCTTTCGCGTTCGCTCCTCTCCCTACCCATTACCTTTACCACCATCCTTCCTTATTCCCACTATGCCTTTCTATAATTCCATGGGTTCTATCTGTGCCCATTTCGAATGACGCGAATGGCGCTAAAGTTTTGCAGTTGACTTAAGTGATGCCAAGTGCAAGTGAACAATGTTATTGTTGTTGCTATACTAGTTGTTGTTGTTGTTAATGTTGATGTTGTAGCTGCAATTAGTGCAAAACGAACTATTATTATCATTATGAATTTTAAGCAATCACCAGCAGCAGCAACAACAACAGTAACTTTTATTGAGCACAACTCAACTTAAAGTTTACTCGTAAAGTTGAAAACGTCATAGAAGAAACACACTGAGAAAGCGAGAGAGAGAGAGACAAACTCAATGAGAGAGTAAGCAAAAGTGTGTTCTGTCTGAGGGTTGGGGGGGGGGGGGGGTGCTAGCAAATTTGCTGTAACTTTCAACTGGCTGCTGTCTTCAAGTGGCACTGCTAAAATAAATACACAGAAATATAAAAGGCCACAAAAGGGCACGGAAAAGGCGACGCCACCGTTGACTTTTGTTTTTATTAGGGCTGTTTTCTTCTATTTATTTATTGCTGTTTACCTATGATAATTGTGCTGTTTATTAATGAAATAGCAGACACATTCCCTCCGCCCGCAACTACTTCAAATGCCATTAAAAGCAAACGCTTTGAGCGCTTATCCTTCGATGTTTGCGAGTATATATAACTTGAAATTTAACAAATTTTACAACTTTATAAACGCACTTATGAGAAGAAATTTACTAAAAAATATTTAATATAAAGTTAAATAATTTTATAAATAATTATAACCAATATAGTTAACAGAATAAAATAAATAGCAAAAAGCGGGGAATGAATGATGAGAAAATATGTACATATGTTAAGTGCGTAAATGTGTATAAGTCATGTCCATTCATACAAACATAAATTGAAGATGGGACACCCCCTTAAGAGAGTTTTCTATCGCCGCCTGTTAATTATTATACTTTGAGCAATGGGAACATGCAATACAAAGCCCTTAAGAATTAAAAAAAATAAATAAAAAGCAGGCGCAGTAGACAACTCACTTGACGGGGTTCTATTCAAGTGGTGGTGTGTAGGGATCGCGTTGGCGGGCCAATCTGATTTTTGAATATGAATATGAAAATGTAGAGTACATACATATGTACGTATGTATGTATGTATATACGGTCGAATAAGTTTATTCTTTGATGATTGCAGCTCAATATGTGGACCAACCGAACTTTGATTATTGATAGAAGCCCACAAAATTAACAGTGCACTGCCACTGCAATGGCTAGATGAGTTCGTTATTTCCTTTGGTCTAAAGGCTGGTCGAGTGAGTGAATTTGGGGAGTGTTCTGCCGGTTACTGTACAACAGTTATACCACGCCCAGAGCCAGACGCAATTTGTATGCAAATTTCATGAGAATCTCAACACATGCAAAAACAACGCATACGAAAAAAGACAAAAAATAAAAGAACACAATAAAAAAAAATATATACAAGTTGTATGTAGCCAACAACAACAAATATTGATTGCGCGTGGCAATTCGGCATTATGCGAGGGAGGGGTGTAATGAAAAAAATACAGCACAAAACATGCAACTTAATAAGAAATGCCAAAACAATTGAAAAGTTTTCTGGCGCCGCTCGCAGCAGCCAAAAAACTAGTAGAAGTAGCAAGAGAGCTTGAACTAACGGTGACAATCTTGCAGGGAAGATAACATAAGAAGAGCCAAGAAGTGAAGCCAAATTCGAGTTTTCTCATGTGTGTACGTTATTAGCACAATTAAATGCCAGATTAGCGTGCGTAACAACGATGCATAAAACAAATAACAATAATAATAAAAGAAAAAGCTAAATTTACATAAAATCTATGATACGAGACGACGAGATGTTCTTGGCATCGTTTACAGCTCGTGCTTATGTGCTCTCACAGATTCATTCGCTCTCTCTTGATCTGTGGTAAAGTGCAGTTCACAACAAGAGCGTAAAGTTAAGCTCAACAATTAAAAAGAGAACGCGCGTGTGCGTTTGTTAGTTCAATTTAGAGCAAGATTAGTGGCGGGGAATTGAGCACACATAAAACAAATAACAATAATACGAATAGTTAAAGAAAAAGTGAAATTAAAATGAAATCTATGTAACCTTTTTCAGTCTTGTCTTCAGCACAGTCTGCATCGTTCTCACCCACTCACCAGCTCTTTAGAATTCTCTTTAGTTGCCTGTGCTGTCATTTCTGTAGTGTTGTGTAGTGCGGCTGCGGCGGCACAAAAATACCAAACATACCAAAGCCACTTTCTATGCAAATTTTTATGTGTTAAATGCATTTTGTTGGATTTAACATTCTCGCTGATTTTTTGGCTTACATTTTTGCATACAAATGAAGCCTGCGCTGGCTCGTGTAGCCAAGGGGAATGCGGAAGCGTTGGAAGGCCGCAAGGCGTTGGGAGTGCGGGATTGTGTCTATATGTGTTTGTATATGTGTAAGTGTGTGTGTGTGTGTGTGTGTGGGTGGATGAGACAACAGCAACACACACAAATTAGAGGATTAAGTAGCTTGGCTGCTGCTGCTTTTTGTGTTTACCCTCGCTTCCGTTGCCGCTGCTGATGCTGTTGACGTCGGCATTGACGCTGCAGTCGCCATTTGCCATTTGCTATTCGCCTTCTTGTTCATTGTCCTCGTAGCGACGAAGAAAATAAAGAAGAAGAAGAAGAAGAAGCAGCAGCGTTGAGACAATTACGCTAATTCGCCTAAAATTGTTTTGCATTTTCACAGCGTTCCCATTTCTATCTCTCTTTCATTTTCTTTTTCGCTTTCTTGCTCCATCTGCTGGTGACGTTGACGACAACGACGCTCTCCAATTTCTAAGGTTGTTGCAGCCCGCATGTAGGGTGTGTGTGTGTGCGTGTGAAGGATCGAAATCTTTTCAACGCTTGTTTAAACAGTTAAATTTGATTGCGTTGTAAATAAGAGACAAACAGAAAAGTGAACTGGAGAAAAGCTTACGGAATTTTGTCAAGCAATGTACATATGCATACCATTATGTTTGTCAAAACGATAGCAGCAAATGACCTCAATACTATGTACAAATTGAAGTTCATAAGTATATACATACCATGTGGACTTTGAAATACATATGTAGGTGTAAAGATTTTATATTTAATATAATTAATGTTTGAAGTACAAACTGTTAGATCCACTTATTAGCCATTTAATCGATCACTAGGTGGAATTATTGGCTACAGGGTCTTATTAGGGTATAAAACTCAAAACTTTCGAATACTAGCTTTTCAATAATCTTGTATTACTCCTTTTAATTGAATCTTGAACCTTATTATTTCTAATGGATACTGAGTAGAAAAAACGGACTTGACAGTGAGTCGTTATTGCTTTTGGTGGTAAACTATTTAAGTTGTTAGCTCAGGACATTTTCTCCACACGATTCTGCAGTAATACTATCCTCAAAGAGTATTAGGAACTAAATATGAGAAGAAAATTATCGGATAGACTCGCAGACAGGTAACTCTTTAAAATTAAAACAAAATTTTTTTTTTAATTTTTCAACAAATTTGTCTTGTTTCAGATAATGTTTATATAGATTTTTAACCATTTTCAAGCAAATGGATACTTTTCATACCGTTTTGAATACAATTGTTCTACACTGATGACTATATGTTACAATGTATATGATAATTACAGTCATTTGTCTTTTTTACGTATTCAAATCTGCAATCTAATTCCGAATAAAAAAATGTCCCTTAAATTTCCTTTACATTTCCTATAAATTGCCCGTTGAATTTCCCTTCTAAGTTGTATTGCACACTTTTCAGCAAAACAGTGCTGAAAAATGTTCTGAGCAAATCAGACGTTTGCGTCAAAAGAATTATGATCTGGTTCGCGTAGCTCAAAAACTCTACCTGAACCGGTTTTGCGTGGCAGGGATGAAAACCGTATCGCAGCTTTGCTAACAAATTACTTTCAATAAGTGTCGATAATACTAACTACATATATACACATGATTAGATGGAATTACTGGCAGTACTAACTTTATAAGTCCAGTTAAAACATTTCGCAAATTGGCAGATGCATCCCAGTGAGCTTAGACTCGGGCAATTGGAATGCTTTTGTCATTAGCCCGCTACATTTGCCAATTGGCCGGAGTCGATTTATCATCGTTATCGCTCTACTCGTATGCATGTTGTAATCGTATTCGTATTTAATATGCAAATCAGCATAACGCATCAGCGCCCCAAACATATGCAACAGGACAGAACAGGACAGGCGTTCAGTGAAATGTGGCAAATACGAGTACTAACGTACTTACGAGTATGTGTATTTGGATGTTTACACGGTTTGCTTTATTTTTTACTCACATGGGTGTATATAAAGGGTATGTAACATGTAGAAGAATATCATCTCAATAAAAACGGTCGAACATGGAGATACAACAGTTATAAATGTAATGTATTTTAATGATTTTGTGGATTTTCCATTCAATCCTTTAATATATGTAGCTATAAAGAAAATACTTCATGATTTTATAATTTCATAATTTCTAATTTGACTGCAGGGCATCTTATAGTTGATCAGTACTAAGTTTATCATGTTTACATGTAATCGTTATTTGTTATTTTTTCCCCTTTTGTGCATTTTGTTGTGTGTTTTTCGGATGGTTATTCATTAAAAATAATGAGAATTGAATATAATTTTGATGTCGGCTTTGCTATGATGATGTCAGGCCTAATTATAATTATGTTAATGGCACATGTTTAATGCAATTAAGCATTGATTTCAATTCGTTAGACATTGTTAAAAATTACAAATACTCGAAAACTCGAAATGCATTTTATTCATTCCTTACAAATACCATTGTGTGCAAAATGATACGAGTACTTATTTAATTGATTTATGCATTTATTTTTTATTTTCGGTGTTGCCTTCAATTAACTAAACTGACCTGTGAAAAAGGCGTGATACGCTTTTCGAATCCCATTTCAACCTTTGTCGAATTACGCTAGTGATAAAGTGTGGAATGAGTTGGTAAATACTATTCAAACACTTGAAGTACTTCTTCTTTTTATTTTCCCGAGAATAGCCTGATTTAGAAATGCAATACTTTGCCTATTTCATGCTAAGGATCTATTACAATTCTTATTCTTCCTATGTTTACTTTCGTTTCTTCCTAAAATTAAAATACACATAGTTTCTAGTTGATTTTTAAATTACTTCTCTGATTAGGTTAAAATAGATATTATACAATTTTCAGATGAACCTGATCCTCAGTGTTTTCTTTTCTCGTGCTATTATTATTAGCCAAACTCATACTCTGACTTTCCGCCCGCTGTTCATTTTTCAAGTCTATTCAACGATATGGAAACAATCGCTGAGCTTTAACGTTAACAACGCCATCAGGGGATTGGCAAGTGGCAAATGGTGAAGCAGGCAGAGACGACTGTCGACTGTCTGTCGACTTACTATATAAGGCAGCATGGCAATGCGAAGGGGGCATGGGGCAAGCATTTTGGTTTTTGGCAGTTGGTTACAGCGATTGAATTTAATTAGCTTATCATGAAAGCGTATTTCACATAAATTTATCAAAATTGCTTTACACAACAGCGGCAGCAACCGGCATCATATCTCTATGCGACTATGAGAGAGAGAGAGAGAGTGAAAGAGATAGAGATAGAGAGGGGCTTAGCAGGGTGAAAAAGGGGGTGGTGGATGCTACATGGCGTAAATGGCCAAATTGCATTACAGCCCGCCCATTAAACTGATAAAAACGAGAATCGAGTTGAGTTGTGTCGACTCGGGCGACACTTTAAACTTGATGGCTCGACAGAGCGGGAGAAAGAGTGAGAGACTGAGTAAATGAGAGAGGGAGTATGAAGGAGTGGGGAAGGGGGAGGCTAAAATTAAATTTATTAACGCACATTACAACGCATACACTTCACAGCACTTAAAGGGGGAGGAGATGGGGGAGGGGGATGGGCAAGAATGGTGGGTGGTTGGGTGGTTTGGTTTGTGGCTTCGTAGCTATTCTTTTGGTGGTTACTTGAAGGTCGCTTGAGTAACGAAAGCAGCCAAGGGAAACTGAAGACGAGTCATCAGCTTTTGTTTTCAAATGGATTGCAATCAATGCGACTGTCGAGGAACAACACTGTTCGCAAGTGTTGAACAGCGACAGACATTGTTGAAAGAATGCCACTGAATGGATAAGCGAAAATGCAGCTTTAAGTGCTTTAAAAGCGCTTCACACGAGGGTTTTTTCAGCGCCACTTTTTAACGACGGTGAATTTTGCCATTCAGAGTATTCGCATCGGTGTTCAGACCAAAATCCCATCGGTTTTTTGTTCTTAGGGAAGCTGGTCACACTCAACATACTTTTACTCCATGCACACTTTATTTTTTCCGAAAAGCACCAAAAAATACACAAAAAATGCAATGTGAACGTATTGATGTTAATGGCACGATTTGACCGACTCAAAAATCCGATGGAATAGAACGTATTCTACTTCCATCGGTGAGCGTCGGTTTCTCACCGACGCTTTAAAATTTCGCATGTTCACACGACAACGACAGCTTTTAAATAAAAAGTGTCGGTTAAAAAGCGCTCTTTTGAAGCGCCTTTTAGGAGTCAAAAATATTTAAAAGTGTATGAAAAGTGATTAGTTAAATCAGCACTAAAATTCAGAATATATCTAATAGACTCGTTTTAGAGAATATTGTAATTGTTTAGATGTTTAATATACGCAGGTTACATAATTTGGCTTGATGGTTATTATTATAAAAATAGTAATAAAAAAATAGCATACCATTATTCAAGTGGCATTATTTCTCTTCTTTCGAAAGCTTAAAAATATTTTATTGTTCAGTTATGACATTCCCATTACTATTATTATTTTGTATTATTATTCGATTTGTAAGGCTTAAAGCTGCTTACAGCTTCAGACAAGGTCATTGAATACAATGCATACATATGTACATAAATATGAATATATATGAAATTGTGTCAAATATAAACTGATATAGAAAATCCCCTTTAAGTATGAGTAGTGGGAGAGGCGGGGATCGCGGCTCGTTTTGTTGCTCTATTTACGCCTTATCTATGACACTTTGATAGCTGGCCAACTGTGTTAATTGATAAGCAAATGTTAATCGGTCGTTTGCCAAAACAACAAAAGCACATAAAAATGTATTTTCCACTCAAGCGCATGAATGGCCTTCCTGATGTGCCGTATCAAACACACCACGCCCCACTCCTGTTGCACCTGCCCATCCCCCTTGCCCCCTGCCACTCGCTTGACTGCTCGGCGCGTTCATTTATAGTGTCAATGCGATTATGATGATTATGTCGCTTCACGTGATGCACACGCTGCCATTCGGCCTACAAGAGGCAGAGCCAGAGACGAAGATAGAGACCTGAGGGAGAAAGAGTGAGATTTCCTCATAGGAGATGCCCCCTACCTCTCCCATCTTATCGCTTCAATCGGCGAGCAATTGAAGGCATTTGCGCGTGAAATTACATTGAAAATTTAATTGTGCACACAAAGTGCAGGACAATGTGCATTAGATACGCAAAATTTTGTTCATCAATTAAAATGCACTCCATGGATTACGCCCAAAACCCAGTGTCCTCCTCCTTTAAGCCCACATATGTACCAATGATTTTGCATTCTTGTACATCTCCCTGAGGTCCATATTGTGCTTATCAGGGGGAAATGAGAAGGATTCTGAGGCGCAACTACGGCCGCATTCCTTTTAACCTCGTTATGAACTCTGACTGAATGCCATGCCTCACATGCCAAGCAAATACATACATATGTATTACCAATTATAAATAAATACCTAATATGAAATACCTGGCAAAATACTCGTTGTTGTCCCTGATTCTCGCTGCTACTAGGCTCCACATCGTATAAACGCGGTCTGATTCCTGCCTCATCTTTCTCATTTCATACTTACTAGGCCCTATAAGAGGCCCTCTATAAGAGTATAAGTGTAAAATAACTCTATATGTCTTTGTGTGAAAAAGGCAGATTGATATATCTCCGACTTCATAAAACACGTTATTGTTTTCATACCCGTTCTTACGAAAATTACGGGGTTTGTTTTATTCGTGGAAATGGCTGTAACCAAGAGATGGAATTATGAAATAATGCAGTAATATATATGTATTCAAATAGCTTAAAGGCTTTCCCGCTTGTTTTTTTTTAATTGCAAGGTTTTGAATCTTATTGATCCACTCCGAAGAAACGCCTAACGAGTATTTCACTGTTGAACTCGCTCCACTGTATCTTACTGGTTCTAACATCGAGAAGTTAGAAAAGCTAGATATTTACCGTTAACCGTGCTCTGCTGTTTTTAACGACCGCACGAAAGAGTCGTAAACCACTTGATGCAATTTTCCAGTGCGAAAATTAACAAAAACACACACATAGGCACACACACACAAAACCAATGTATGTACTGGGAAATGAATGTGTGCGCTCGAGAATTCAATTTGCGAAGGGAAAACGGAACCTCAGTGGGCGGCAGGAGGTTGTCGAAGAAGGTGACGAGGATGAGGTAGAGAGGTAACGGGTTAGACGGTTAGAGGGAAAAGACTTTGCATCGTCTGTTTATTTGAGGTTTTTTCGTTGCCGGCGTAAGAGGGCCAGCCGGAAGGAAGTGCAAGCGAACAAACCGAGCGCAGCACAAATACGCCCCCGATAGTCGGCCAGGGTCTGTGGCGGTAGGTGGTCGATAAGGGTATCGAGGACGGGGGGCCAGCAGTTGGCAAGAGCTTGAGCCTCAGGTTGCAGGTTGCACGTTTCTGCATTTGAAAATTGGCACAAACGGATGCGAGCGACGTTGCCGACGCGATGCCAGGCAGTAACGAATTCCCTCACTCCCTGCCTGGTCCCTAGACACTGCATTTGTAGTATATTTATTAAGAAAATTAATTTAATCTGGAATATGCTGAAAGCTGCAGAACGTGGAAAAGGTTAAAAAAATCCGCCCATGAGATGCAACAAATCTGCCAAATTTGAGCAGCTAACATGAAGTATGGCAGCAACAGTTGCAGTTGTACTTGCAACCCTTTGCCTTTGCCCAGACTAATAATGCAGACTGAAAGAGACAGTGGTAGAGTAAGAGAGAGAGAGAGAGATAGAGAGAGAGAGAGAAAAATACATGCCATTCGCATAGTCGTAGACCATAAGCAAACACAAATGATGGCAATCTGTTAGTGTACAATCCCCCAGCCCCACTTCAACACTGTCCCACTTCACCACTGTGCCCAGTCTGTGGCATATGCCACCGTCTGCACAATGTTAGCCAAATTTATATTATTAATGCCTGTTTATCTGCATGCGACGATATCGCCCCCTTATATAGATACGCCCCCCACTCCGGTGATCCCACTCCCTCAACCACTCTGCTCTTACCACACAATGTGTATGTGTATGTGTGTGTGTGTGTTTTTTGGGTGTTGCTCTCTTTGTCTCTGTCTCACACTCTCTCTTTGTATGCGTTGCTTTATGAGCTTCGATTAATCTGCGCGTAAACAGCGCGAGTTCTGCAACATTTATAATCTACATCTACTTCCTCGGGTAATTCCACAACTATTCCACTGAGTATCAACACTCTTCTCTTAATTTGGCTTGAATAAAATTTTTTAAAATAAATAGATGGTATTAGAGAAGGTCTTTGGCCCATATTTGTAATAACGTCCAAATTTTATAGTTTATTGTTTATTGTTTAAAGTCAGATTTGGCGGGAAATAGTTAAATTTGGCGGAAAATAGTCGGGCTCGGCGGGAAAAAGCTAAATCTCGTAAAATAGCAGAGATTTGGCAACAAGAGCTAATCTGCGAGTTTCGCACTAAAGGTTAATTTCCATCCGATTGTTCCTATGGCAGCTATATGATATAGTTATTCAATTTAAATCAAACTTGGTCACGATAAAAGACACCCAAAATTACAATCTGTGAGTTTGGCTTAGATAACTTAAAAAACAAAAAAGTTGTCCATACTAAAGGTTAATTTCATCCGATTGTTCTTATTGCAGCTATAGGATATAGTCATCCGACTTCGATAAAATTTGGTCACGACACGGTCGATAAAATTTGGTCAAACATACAATTTATGCGTTTGGGTAAGATAACTTAGGAAAAAACAAAAAAGTTTTCCCTCTAAAGGTTAATTGCAACCGATTGTTCCTATGACAGCTATAGGATATAGTCATCCGACTTCGCCCAAATTTGGTCAAGATGAAACAGGCAGTCCCATATATACAATCTGAGAGTTTGGTTAAGATATCTTAAGAAAAAATTTTCCATACTAAGCAATTCTGTGACCTTTGACCCCGAATTTGACCCACTTAGCCTTCTATCTTTAGCGGTTTGGGCTACACGTTGATTCTATGTCAGTAGGGAGTGAGTCAGTGAGTCAGGACAAAGAGTTATATATATAGATATATTATATTATACACCAATAAGTGAGATTCTGTAGTACAAGCGTTTTTCGATTAAATGATAAGTATTGTTGCATAACAGAGATAATGGTTCGATGATGGTTAAACAGCCGTCGGCGCAGATATATTATCTGTGGATGCCCAAGAAAAACACTGAGAACAATCTGAGGATTATTAAATCTTGAATGGGAATCTTGATGATTAATAAATTACATACAATAATTGCAAAATGTTCTCATTGAAGCCAAATAACTCTTGTATCTCTTTGTTTGAAATTGTAAGCAAGAACATGAGTGAATTGATGTTGATGAACATTAATCTGAGGAGTAACAAATTCTCTGTAAATTCATTGCTATTATGCATGAATATTTGCACAATACGAGTACTCGCACTCAAACTCAAACCCATTCACGTAATGAATACAATGGTAAATATGAAAGCCATCCGACTCTTATATTGATCTGCCTGTAACTGAATATTGTGCTTCAACAAAATGGGCTCATATAATCGAATGAATCTATTCATTGTTATGAATATGGGTACAGATTTGAGTTAAGATACATCGTTGCATTTGCATTACTGCAATGTCTGATTAGATACATTTGAACGTTTTCCATACTTAGTTTATGACCAATGACTCGTTCTGTACCTATACGAACCTCAAACGACACTCTCAGAACAAATACAAATCGCGCAATTATTGAAAAGTTGACACACTCGTTTGTTTGCTGACATACATGAGCAAATCGTCATTTGAGCTTTAAATACAACTACTTATTCACACACGCACTCACATTCGTACTCGAAATCGCCTTCGTAATTTGTACTTAACACCTAAGCGATTACCGTGAATTTATTGTAGAAGCATTTGTCGCGGCGATAATATTTTATCATTATTTATCCCCCATATGGAACTGCAGTTAATTCAAAAAACAACAGCGGGTCTAGTCGACGAAGAAATGCCCTTTAATTTTTAGGGAAACTTTTTTCTTTACGTCTCAGAGCTGATGTCACAGTTGCAATTTTCTAAATAAATATAGATGTATTTTAAGTTTACTCAAAAATTACCGATAACTAAAAAGATCAATCAGTAAAACAAAAAGTTGGGAGATGAAGTAAATAAAAAACTTTCTGGTACCTTAATAAATAAAATAATCAATATATGATTGAATAAAATAAATTATTAATTGTTGAAAAACAAGCAACAGTTTAAATACTGACATAAATAATGAGAATAAAAATTAAAATTCCATTTCGAAAAAGTGTCTTTTACTTAATTTAAGATAAATACAACATACCTAAAATAAACAACTATGAAATAAATATACAAATATAGAAAGCCAAATAAGTCAAATTATAAACTAAAATATATTTATCCAATATTTGGCAAATTGTTTGATCTCGAAATATCGCTAATAAAATATTTATTTGAAAAGCTTTAATTTAGTACTAAAAGCTGCAAGCTACAAGCTGCGCCATCGGCGAGATTAAGAGATCTTGATAAACAAATACTTAACTAATAAACAAACAAAAACATTGCAAAAAAAAAGAAAACAATAAAAAAAATACTCGTATGAGAAATATATATAAGTATATAAAAGCTTTCGGCGAAATGTGCGAAAATTCTTATCTAATGATCGATAATGATGGGTGAAGGAAGTGAGTGCATAACAAGCCGGGACCGAGGGGAAATCGGAGGCAAATCCGTTGCTAAAAAGCTTCGGGTTGACGTGACCATCCGCACATAGCAAAAGCTCTCGACTGGAAATGGAAATGGGAATGGGGAATTCGTCGGGGACTGGAGTCGGTCCCGCTGCGAATTGCGGGGTATATAAAGCGATATGCAGGTGGTGAGACTCGCGCATAGTGCAAATACAAGCTCACATTTTCGTTGCCTGTTCAGTTGAGTTCAGTTGAGTTTAGACGGTTGACGTTTGAAAGACAAACAACATGTGGACCAAGATTGCGATTGGTGGTGCGTTGGCTGTGATGGGTGGTGCGCTTTATGTCAGCGTGGTGGACAACTTTGCATATGTGGATCGCTCTCTAGCGGTGGCCATGCCCAAGGCGAAGCGTCACGAGGTTAAGGAATAAATCGACTGCTAACAGATGAACAAGGAGAAGAAGGAGAAAAGGAGGCGAAGTGAATGGATGGATCTACAAATTGTGGAATATTGTGTTACTAGCTCCGATTTGTTAGCGAACCAAAATGAACTAGTTCATTAAATAGTTGATGTGTGATTAAGTCGTTACTCTTGCTTGTCCCTGTGCATTTGTTCAAGTGAGCCACAAGCGAGAACTAGCGTCAACTCCATCATCTTTCAGTTGCCGGAACGAAAAACAAAAGTTTCTGCCGCTGTCAGCGCTTTAAATTTTTTATTAATATACATTTTAAGAAACAGCTGGTTTTATTTAAATATTTTTTTTTTTGCTTATTTAGTCAATCATCTAAGTTCCTCAAAAGTATATACGAGTAGTTCATAAATAAAGTTATATTTAATATAAACAAGGTTAATATTGTGAATGTTGTGAATGGAAGTGGAATATTATATTCAGCAAAGAGTTTTATAACTTCTGTTCTGATTGGATCGACACACCTTTATTATGAACTCAAAAAAGTTACTACACATATAACTTTCGATGAGTCAGTTCGTTCCCAATAACACTACTGCTCATTAAATTAGATAAATATTTTTAATTAATTGTGGTCAGTAAATATTATCGAGAAAATACACTTTCAAAAATGTTTAAATTTTCAACAAAAATTGGGATTTACAAAATGCATTAAAGTCAAAAGATTCTATTAGGCAATTTATTTTTGTCAGGGCATTCTATGGGACACGGTAATGGTTACGGATACTAACTCACAACTTTTGAATTGAATGCCTTGCTGGCCTCAGTTAGTGCTCCTTCCCTGCCATTCTCCTCCTCCTGTTCCTTCATTTCTCCCCATACCCGGAGAGGGCTAAAAGTCTGACTAAAAATCTGTGGGCGCACAAAAATGACTGGCAAGCCGCAAATACTTTGTCAGGATCAAGTTGACACTCGTTTGGTCGTTGGCCGGTCATAAGTCCGACCCTGTCCGACTGTCCACTGTCCGACTGCCGGCTTGCCAGCTCCACATTGGCCACCGCACGCATTTGACACTCTTCGTTTTTTTTCCTCTTTTTTTATTCTTTTCGGCAACTGACATGGACACAAATACAAACACAAACACGAACGCAAACACACACCCGTTGCCTATGACAGAGTGAGAAGGGGGGCATCTGTCATGTGTGTGTGCAGAGGCATTTTGGCAGAACAGATTGTTGAAGATTTGATTTTGGGCAGCTCTCATGCCTAGTACGTTCCATGGCCAGTGGCCAGTGCCGAGTGCCGGTCACAATCGTTAATCTAATGAAAGATGACGTTCAGTGAGCGAACGTTGCAGTCGAGTATGCTAGACAGTGGGATACTCAGCACTCCTATTTATAAAACAGCACTGACGAAAAACAGCAAATTAAGTGAAAGCTATAAAAAAATATTCAGGCCTGTTCTGGTGAAAAGCTAACATTTTTAAATACTTATCTTTAATGCAAAGTGTATAAATACATTTTACTAAATGCTATAAAATAAAAGTTTATATTCTGGTAATCGAACCGGCAAACAGTCGAGCTCACGAGACTGCTTAATACCGTGTACCAAATTCCTAAGGGTACGAGGGTATCTTTATGATTTAGTCACAAAGACAAATCAGTTATACATTTTTGATTTACATCTTAACTTGAAACAAAAAGTTCTGACATTAGAATCTTAAGAAAAGTAAGTAGAGGTAAATTTTATAAAGTTTTATTATTATTATTGCATTATGTACACTCTATTTATTTATGGTCCGATCTTAATGCAACTAACAGGATCGTTTCATTTAAGAATTATATAAAAACATGTAAAGTTAGAAGAAATACGATACTATATTATTTTCCCTTCAAGCCATCTACGCTTAAATCTTTTATTAGCTTCCAAAATAAAAAAAATAAATCGAACATTAACTTTAATTAGAGCAATCTAGACTAATACCTGATTGGTATTGTTTAGTACTCATGATTTTGATTATTTGTAATCTATATACTTATACATTTCTTGTCAGACTATTTTTGCTGATTTTCCGACGGTACAAATTACTTTAAATAATATTTAATATTTCTAGATCGAGTTATACAAGTTCGAGTTATGGAAGTTCGACTGTATTTGTACTCAATTTATAGGCTTACGTAAGTTTTTCCTAAGTTAGAGCACTCCTTTAACAATTATGTACTGGGTATTAAAATAGCCGAGTCGTCCAACACCTCCTCATCCTTCTTCCATCTCTTTCTCCTCCTCGGTCTGAGTTCAGACTCTGAACAATCCCGATTGCCACAGTGTTCCAATTGCTTCACACAGAGGGCGCTGCTTCATCCGCTTTGGTCTGCGGCTGTTTGCTAATCATTCATCATTGCTGGATAGTTTTAGGGCTCCTGATGAATAAGCGGCAACTAAAACAAGGCAGACCAAAGTGGGTGTGGCAGATGGCCAATGCATTGGCCGGCAGCATCATTAACAGTTAGTTGGATACGAAACGAGGGCCGGAGTCTGTACCTGGAGCTGCACCTGATCAAAGTTCAATCGCTCGTCTCGTGTCAGCTTACCAAACACTCACACAAGCACAGAGAAAGAGAAGGGAAGATAGATAGAGAGAGAGAGAGACCCACTCGATGTTGAAGGGCGGGGGGTACGCCCACTTGTCCGCGAATCGACCAATAAAATTTGATTAGCCCCAAATCCTTTAGGTCGACCTCTCTCTTAAGATGAAGCTGGCCAAAGGGCCAGCAATATGAGAATTTATGTTTGCCACACAGATTCAGACTCAGATTCAGATTTAGATTTGCCACTTGCCACAGAGTGCGATGGAGCAAGCGAGTGCTAGTGCGAGCGAGACAGCCTGTGACTATTGTATATTCATGGGCAACTTGCAACTCAGCAACTTGGCCAGGACTGCAGGACACCAAAAACGTGGCCCGAAGGCCGAGTCAGCCAACTTGGGTTAATTTACATTATAAACTTTGAATATTTTATTGTTTGTCTAGGGAAGGACACAGCTGGCGGCAGGCAGCACTTGTTCCACTGAGTGCCACAATGTGTGTGTGTGTCTGTGTGTGTTTATATATGTTTGTGTGTGTGTCTGTGTGTGTGTGTCTTTAAGCCTCGATAGTGGCACTGTGCCATTAACTCCTACGACCAACCGACCACATTTATTGACACTTTGTGATACACGCTGCCACTGACAGGGGAAGAGAGAAAGGAAACAAAAGGGGGAAGAGACAGTAAGAGAAAGAGAGAGAGGGGGAGGGGGAGGAGGAGGAGAGAGCGACTTTCCCCCCACTAAAGTCAAAGCTCCCTCTAGGGACTGAACTCGTTGCTTTGATTTAATGACAGCATAAACATTTTTGTCCAAATTATGAGACCGCTTTTCCCCTTCTCCCCTCCCCCTTCCTCACTAGCCCATCGTCCTTCACCCCTCCACGGTGGTCATTGCCATTAACTTGGGCAGCGCTGCTTGTTAAGCTTTTAAGCATCAAGTTACTAAATAATTAAACAATTTTCCGTTGCCAATTTTCCGTAAGCTCGTAAACCAAATCAACCGCTATTTTCTCGAGTTTCTCCATCGAGCGGTCAACAGGAGACCGAGAGTGTAGAGAGAGGGAGGGTCAGAAGTTAGGTAGTGGTAGTGGCACAGACAATGCTTCCAGCATGGAAATTGAACTCCTAATCAGTGGATTTCGGGTTCAAAATGATTACTTATCTTCGGATAGGTCCCTGATTAATCAGAAATAGCTCTTCAAAATGTATTAATTTGTATGTGATCGACTTATTGATACCATAGAACCAATTTATGTTAATTAGAATGCTAAAATTGCAGAGTTTTTGGTGGTGGTGCAATCATCCTTACTTACAATGTATTCCAGGGTATATTTTGTACTTAAACTAGGTTATACTTGCTGAGTTTGTTCTATTATACCCAATTATTAAAAATGTCCCGGATATTACACATGTGTAAGTGACTACTTGATATTTTTCAAAAATATATCCAAAGAAAATTATTGTTAGTCATCCCCTTTTTGCTCATAGCTTTACCGATAGTAAGCGATGCTCAACAACTATCGAATACCAGCACATTACTTTCGAACGCAATTTCTTAAATTTCAGCTGATTTCCTTTTAGCTGGCTCGCTTTCATCCCCCTCTTAGGAGGCAATTTCGAAGCGATTTTTCTTTCGGCATTCCCACAACTTAGCTGAAAATTCCACTTTATTGGTTTCATACGTTTTTCCGACTACTAGCAGAGGGAATCTCTGTTGTTGGCGGCACGTTTGATTTAATTTTTTTGTAATAAGCTTTAACACCCTTTCTCAGAGTTATCAAAGGGGATGAAGTGAGGAGGAGATATGGGAGGGATTCCCCGATGTTGGGAGTACTCGTAATAAAAATACGAGACAATTTAAGATAGCTGCACATTGTTTCTCTTTCGTTGTGCTTTAATCCCAGCACGTGACCAAAGAGACCAACATAATACTTTTTTCTTTTACCTTATCCTTATTCATATCCTTACCTGGCCGGGATAAATAATTTATAAATTTTGCTTACGCAAAGATTAGCAAAGGATGTAGTGGCCTTTGATCCGAAAACTGTTCTACTCTCCAGAAATCTCTATCATAAGTTCAATCTCTCTCTCTGAGAAACAGAAAACTCATTTAAAGAAATGTTTTCCGTTTTTATCGCCGACATCGCGTCACATCGAAATTAGCCATAGGAAAGTGGAATGAAATGGTTGAATGCATGGAATTCTTGCATAATAAATTATAATGCAAATCCGCGCTTAAGATCACAACAACAGCAACAGCCTTGGCAACGGAAAAACGAAAAAGCCGGCACAGAAAAATATAACGGAAAGCGGGCAGAACACTTAATGCCTCCAACCCCCTCTTCTCCTTGAATCATCCGACTTTTTCTCATTTTTGGTGTCATTTTTTTGTTGCTCTGCGGCCGCCATTTAAAATGATAAAATCGCTAACAATTTTTGCCCGGACCGCAGACGACAATGACAAAATGCCAGGACACACGCACACACACATACACGTTCATAGAAATGTATATGTAGATGTATGCATAGGACAGCTTTTGGCCATTTCAGAGTGAGAGTCTGTGGGACAAGCAGCAGATACTTAAGCTGGCAATTTGTAACGCTTTATGCTCACCAATCAATCAATCGTCCAGATAGCCCAGTTAGCCCAAATATTCCAGATATTCAACATATACATATATTCAAGTGTATTTATCGTTGCAATAATTCTTAATTTATTGCGGCATCTGCTGTCTAATTGCTCTATTCAAATTTTGACAAAATACTGTAAAAAATGTGACTAACATTAGCCGGTATTAACCGATTGAAATTGGTAACCGTAACCGAACCAAAACTTTTTTATTATACTTATACTTAAAAACCGAAATTATTCTCATCAAAATAACCGTTAAGAAACCGCTTCATGTATAACGGTTAATTTCGGATCGGTTAAGCATAAAATGTTATTATGTGGTTAAGGTGTTATCATCGTTTTTAAAACAAAATTTTATTTTTACTTGTGACCCAATTTAATTTATATATTAATCTCGATAAAAAGATCTTAATTTTTAATATTTGTTTTGTAAACCGAAGTCATACCGAAACCGAAACATACAAAAGACGTGAAGCCGTTACGTAACCGATATATAAAAATTTTGCATAACCGATAACTGAAATCCTAAAAGCGAACATAACCGAACCCGTAACTGAAACCAATATTCGCTCGGTTTGATTTCCTGCTTAAGACTAACAAAATTGAATTTAGTGTGTTGCTGCCACACAGCATTTCGAGACTTTTGGAATTATTAAAGTCGCTGAAACAAATAGAGTTAAATTGAATAAACATGATTATCTCTGAGCTCAGAGTTGAAAGTTTAAAAAACAAACTATCTTCGTTTCACCTTAGGGGGTAATTCGGATTTTATTTGTTTATTTAGCATCCTTGTGCTACGAGTTGAGAGGTACTTATTATTATGGCACTTGCTATAATCCAATGATTTTTATTACAATTATTTTAAAACACCTCATAATTAGTTTTAATATATTTGATTTAGATTTTGATAAATACAAAAATAAAATGCCATAAAAATTGGTTTTGAATATGGTATTAGCTTCAAATCATGTGGAATGTTGTTCCAAAGGAAAACAGCATGCACAAAGAAGTGTTTTTTTTTCTGACAATGAGAGTCAATGTCTATGATATTCTTTGTTTGTCGTGAGGTAGATTGGTTCTTTTGTGGTAATTATTTTATGTAAAGATATTAATGCTCAGAAAAGATCTGAACTCCATAGAAAAGAGCGAGTGTCAAGAAGGTCTTTGCAATAAGGAGTTTAATATTCACTTGTGGGTAAGAATTGCTGCGTCAGGTATAATGTACGGAGTGAGGCATTCATCCTGCCAACGGCTTTGCTGACATGGTCGTTCCAAGAAAAAGTTTTATTAAAAACAAAAACTAAGGTTGTAACTCTATCTTCAGAATCTGTTGCACTGTTTTCAATCATTAGTTTTCCTGAAACTAGCATATTAAAATCTTTCTTATAAATTACAATGCATTTAGATTTTGTAGAATTTAATCCTAGTCCATTTTTCTTTGACTATTTATTAACTTTGCAGAGCGCTCTATTTGATAGATTTAGACATTCATTTATTCTTGCAAGGGACAACATTGTGATCAGACATTGATAACATCAGGCAGGCTAACAACTTAAAAAGCTTAAGAGATTGAAAACTTCTCAATCATATTTTTCTTTAAGATTCAAAATAAAATATCAAAATGATATTCCATTTTAAATGGTTTTTGTTGGTTAATATTTTTAACAAATTCTCGTTACGTGAGCCCGTTACTCATAGAGTGGTTTCAACTAGGAGGTGAAACGAGGACTTTTATTATTTTCATTAAATTTTATTGATTTGGCTCGAAATTTTTCATGCTTATGGAATTGGGAAATTCTTCTCTTTACTTAATGCCATTGTCTACTCTTCATTATGGGGTCAGTATCTGCAATCGCCTTTGGACTGCTTAAAAGGATTCGTTGTCGAATAAATTCATTTTTAACTTTTGCCATATGCTAAGGAGGCGCTTTAAGCCTTGGTGTTGACCTGATCCTTTGTCCGGCTGTCGTCCTGCGACTGCTGCTCGCAATAATAATGCTAAATAATAAAACGCGGCGAAAGCAATAGAAGAAGTTGAAACAAAAAGGGAAAGAAATGATAAAAACGCCAGGACAGAAATTGGTCAAAACAATATAAATGCAAATGCAGCATAGTTGACGCCGACGTCGACTGAGGCAGAGGTAGAGGCAGTGGCAGTGGCTGAGCTGTTGGCGACAAGGTCCATGAAACGCATTTTAATCAGTTGGTAGTGAATGCAACCAGAATCTGTCCCAGCTTCCCCTCTCCAGCCCTCGAGGAGAGTATGGTCAGTGACAGCAGGCAGTGGGCGGTGGGTGTGGCAGGTGCAGACCTCGTGGTCTGCATCACAAATGCGTTCAGTTTATGGCCTGCAGCGGAGTTGGCAAAGATGCCACACAGCGGAGGCGCCACAAGTTAGCACCCGATGCTGTTGTAACTGGCCAGTTACAGAAGCAGAGTTGCAACCGGATCGCGACGTGGCCAATTTGAACTACCTCACGCCCCTTTACCTGTTGCCCCCCCCCCCCCTCCCCCCGTTGCCCTTAACACGCATAAATCATTGGCAAATCGCCGGGTGACTCCCATAAAGAGCAACTGGTGCAATCAGTAGGCGTGACAGCGCGAACAATGAACTGATTCAGTTACGAATGCATTACCACTGCACGAGTACAACCAGATCTCTCCTTCCATTTTGCTCTTTTCTCTATTCTCTTTTCCCCTCTTACATTGAGTAGGTTAGCACGAAGTTTGCTCGTAAATAATATTTAAAGTTAGATATGGATAAACGTTTGGCAAGTCGAGATAATTCTGATTAACTTTTTTACGAGCATGTCTAAATTCCCCAAAAAATCTTGGATCATTTAATAATTTTTGAGCACCCCCAGATTTTTACATTTTCAATATTTAATTTGTTATTTTTATCTTTTCAGTTTAAATTTTAATTTTTAGATAATTCATAATTATTTGATATCATCTCAAGCTCTTAGTTTTAATTTAATTTTTAAAAGTACTACTTGTTAACTGCTCTTTGTTGAGTAAATGTATAAATAAATATTATTCTGAATTGTTGTTGGAAAAAATGCTTTGGACTTAGGACTCATACTGAAAGTTTATTTATAAGAGTCAGTTAATTAACGAATTCTCCAAATTATTAGGGCATCCCCCAAGCAAGGGTTGACTTATCCTAATCGAATTTCCTAGCTTTCTTTCATGTCTCTCCCCTATCCCTTGTTTACATTCTGTTATTAACTAATTTAAATGCTAAATGGCAACAGCTGTTCTCCCATTTGCTCTGTCTTTCCCCTCATAATTGCTTTAACTTTCTGTTGTTGTTGTCTCTGGTCTTTGTCAATTTTTGGGCCATGGAATTTGCATTTGCATTTGTGGAAGACGGCCGCCTGCAGCGGCGTCTCTGTGGCAGCAGCAGCAGTCGACAAGTTGCAAGACGCAAAATGTTAATGAATTGCCGAAATCGCAATGCAAACGAAAATTCAATTTGCAAAAATAGCAACGAACAAACAAGCAACAACAATAACAAGAACGAGAACAATAGTAATAAATAAATTGCACATTTGCCGACGCCTTTGCAACTTGGCTGCAAATTGGCGTTGATTGGATTTGTATGTTGTGTGTTATATGTTGTATTTTGTATGTTGCATGTTGCAAGCTAAGAAGTTAGAAGGGAGATGATGTGCCACACAAAAGACTTTTGCATGCTTCATTATTTCTGGGGCTAAATTAAAGGATAATAGATTTATTTGCTTGCCTTGGCAGACACAAAGGCAAATAGTACATACAAGCTGATGCAAGATTACAAGGATACGCGACTGAGAGTGCGTATCTATGAGTATATGCGTAAGTATGTATCTTATAGTTGCATATATGTACATACGTATATATCTAATCGCTAGAAACATTGTGGCATCGTGCCATGCTGAGTTCTAAGATAGAGATAGGAGCACATGCTGTGTGTGTATCTTGTAGTGCAAACTGCTTTTTACCCCCCCCCCCCTTCCTTCCAAATTTATGAAACTTCTGCCAACCTTAAGCCTATTACGGGCAACAGGCAAGATACAGGGAGCAGGGGGCAGGGGGCAACAAGCAGCATAAACAGTAACAGCAAGAATAACTGACAACCAATAATATTACCCAATGGCCAACAATAAAGTTGTTATAATCCAGACAACAAGTAAACGGATCCATCTGATTGTTATTGCCTTGCATCTGCCTTCTGCAAAGAATTTTAAGCGAAATATGTTTGAAATTTAAAAAAATAAACAAAATAAAATGAAACTTAACTTTTATTTTATAGTTGGCTAAGAAGCGGCCAACAAGCAGCCTTAACAACAACAATAACAATTTCAACAACAACAGGAAGAAACTCAAAAGCAATATGCATAGATTCTATAGACATCCATGTTGAAAGGAAACATTCGGAGGGGGATGGGGAGTGATAAACCAACTGGATAAAGTTTTCAAATCGCCGGGCTGGAGCATAATCCCCACTTAACTCGTACTTGTACTATTAACTTGAATGCCAACTATTTTATTTGCATTTTTTCATGATATTCATTTAAGAATCTTGATTTTATTAACATTAGGAACCAATTAATATTAAAATGTTAAGATAGATTCAAATTTTCGACTAATTGTTCGTATGACATGAATATATTTTGGTGGACCGAATTTAATCAAATTTAATCAAGATGTAATAGAAAGTTCCCAATCTGCGAACAATTTTCATACTAAATCTAAGTTTTCGATTTGATTTATTAGACAGATTTCATATAAGTTTTGTCAGGATCTATAGGACCACTTTGAATGAATATTCTGTCAACTTGCTTGAGATATCTAAAAAAACAAACATCTGTCCGTCTGTTTAAACGCGTCTATCTCAATATCTATAGGAGTTAGAGATTTCAAACTTGGTATGTAGGTTCCTGGATACCGGACGCTGATCAAACTTATTTTTAAATATGGATCGGACCACTATATCAAATAGCTGCCATGGGCGCATCGCCTCTTAAGCTATTTGTTTCCCTTTTGAGCAGTCCAACAATTCCCTTGAGCTGCTCTTTCACCCGCCTTTTCAAATCTCTAACTTCTATCCGCAATGTCAAGTTGACACGAAATTCAGCTGCTTGTCTAGTTGTTAAGTGTGTGTGTGTGAAATTGTCTCTGTATATTTGAAGTGCACAGTAGCCTGCCATGCACAATTTATATAGCCCTCTTCTTGATCCACCTTCTCCTTCTTCTTGACTTGTATCTGATTCTGCTGCCATCTTCGCCCACATTTATTGCAGCAATAATTCATTTAATTTTCCTTGATTTACTTTGTCAATGCTGAAGATGCTATGGCCCCTCGAGGGGAGGTCACTTCCACCTCCACCTCCAACTCAAGAATCCGAATCGGAATCTATGGCCGCTTGTTAGCTGCGATTCTGGGGGGATTTTCCATCATATTATTGGAGACTGCGAGAAAAACAAAAACTAAACTGGTCAAGGAGCATAAATCTGCCCTCTTCAGCTATGTTTGAGTGTATATATGTGTGTGTGTGTGTGTGTGTGTGTGTGTGTGTGTGTGTGTCTGTGTGTGTGTTGCTCGCTGTAATTTATGCCACGTTTGCCACTTTTGTCATTTCGCTTGCTTTGTTTTCTCTCCTCAGTTGTTTTTTTTTCTCTTCTCAGGGTATTTTTTACACAAGCACACACACGCACACACATGTGTGTGCAGGAGTTGGGCATGGCCATTTGGCCGTATCGTTTGCCAGTTTGTTTGTCTGCTTTGTTTTATTGACACTTTTGATCTTTTTCAATGCATGCTCGATTCATTTATTATGTGCGCCAGGACATGGGCACATCCTTGCCAAATTTGCCACCGTTATGTACACACTGATTGATACATTGGCCGCAGTCACAGTCCCCAGTTCCCCGTTTCTCAAATCTACGCCCACCTTTGCGCCTTTTGCTTTGGCTGATGTAATTTGTTGACAAATGAGCTACAATAATGTCACATTATCAGTTCATCACAATAAAATTATACGCCCTGGAGCCAGGGAGGCAGTCAGAATCCAGGGCTGCAATTGCTGATTGCCCCCGAGCGTCGACTGCCTGAGTTGGCCACTTAATTGGATGGCCAGTTTATGGCTGAGAAACTTGTAGGCCTTAAGCAATGTCTTACCTTCCAGGTCGCTCCCTCTCTCTCTCTCTCTCACTTATACACATCTTGGCCAAAACGACGCACACAAATGAAAAGCTGTTAATCATGACCCTGAAACGTTTGGCTTGTCATGGACTGCGCATTAATTTGGCCAATGTAATGCATTAGCAATAGGCATCTGGCATCATCAGGCATCTCAGGCTTTCCAGCCCATTATTTGAAGGCATCAAATGTTGAATGACCAGCAGGAAATGCTCGGCGCCAAATTCAAATGATTTCGCCGAAAGATTTGGCAGCTTGCGAGAATTTGCCTCTTTGGTTTTATACCCGGTACCATAAAAGATACGAAAGTGTTTATATTCGACTGATTTTCTGATTCTTTAATTCTTTTGCTTCATATTTTATTTGGCGAGTTAGATTACCGAAATACCATTATTATTTGTAATTATATACCACTGCTTTTCAAATATTTTTCATAAATCGAATGCATGCATAAGATCATCGAGTGTCTCGAAGTCGCGCACACTCGGCATTTAGTTTTTCTAGCTGGCATAAAGAGGGTTATCAGCGCTGTGAATAGGAGATAAAAAGAAGGTGGAAAAGAAAAAAGTTGAAACGTTTTGATATCAACTGTACAACCGCAAGCCATTTGATAAATGCGCCGTCAATTGACAGCTGCAGCTAGGAGCCCAGCTGAAACTCGAAATCATCTGACAATCTCTGAATGACAGACTGAATGATAGCGCGAATGAATGAATGAATCTTTGAATCATTGCTTGTCAATGTGATAAATGCTAATTTAAGTCGCCCATCAAATGACGTCGCCTCGATAATTGCCCCACACATACACACACACAGTAGCTCCAGCTCCGTGACAGCCACGTCTGGAGCTGCTTCCACATTCAACTGGCAGTCGAGGTCCATCTGCGAGTACGAGTAGAAACGTCATTAAGAAGCTGACGCTTGTCTGACTCGAACTGTATAATTTTCTTGCCACTTCTAGTTCCTGCCCTTATCATGTGCTCCGGTGCTGTCTATTTTCTGACATACTCGGGTCTATTTGTTTGACCAGCAAAGCGACGAAAATTTTGACGTAAGTTCACTCTTTTTTAGAATTTCTTTAAAAATCCTGCGATTATCTTCGAATTCTTCGATCACCCCATGATCGAAAGGAATCTAATTTGTTGTTGTTAAAGAAAAGTTTTGAAATTTCTTGATTTTGAAGATCAAAAGACGACAATCAAAACATTTGCGTTTGTGCTAATCAAAAATATAGTTGACTCCCAACCAAAAAACTGTGCTGTGGTAGCTTACTCCCAAATAATTTTATTTCGAACTTTTATATAAATGCTATCGTTCGTTTTGAAAATTAAAGTTTAGGGCAACTTAAGCGCCTATTTAATCCGTAAGAGCTTAAAATTCATAGATACAATTAATATATGACTAAATTGTGTGACGGGTATCTCAAAGTCGGGGGCTCGATTTAAAAAAATTCTGCTTGTTGTTCATTGTGTAATATATTCTTACAAAAGATTCCCAATGGATGGGAAATGAAGTCTGAATGGTCAATCTGCTTAATAACTTTATGCTTAATTTAAAAAACTTCTCATGCACATTGACATTTCCTATACGATTCTCAAATATCTGAAAAGAGTATCTGAGGTCCGGGCTGGTTTTAAAAGTTTAAGTCTTGTTGTTACTTTGTTATAAATTGGATTTCAATTGAAAAACGTTGTGCCCAGCTCAGTTTGGTTGGGGCTCAGCTCAGCTGGCTGACCAACCATGTGCATATGCCTCAATGAATCCTTGGCATTGCCTGCCTTATTGCCGGTTCCCTCCGCTCCCCTCTCCAGCCTCATATTCTTGCCGCCGCTTTTGGATGAGCCTGAGCTGCCTTCTTGGCAAAAAATTTGCTATTGACCATCATTCATCATTAAATTGTTTCACTAACTGTTTTCAACAATATTTTTTGTTTTTGTGCGCGTGCTGACATGCCTCTTCCTGTCGCCTGCCCCTTGTACCACCTACCTCTTCAATTTTCCTCTGAAGCTTCTGGGTCCGCTTCCCTTCCTCGCCTCTTGGGACACACCAAGTGTAGCGCGTCAGCTTCGGTTTTTGCTATGCTGCCAAAATTTGATGAATTTCTTTTTTATTCATTTCCGCTAGCCGCTCCTCCCTCCCCTTCACCATCTTTCCCAACCCCGCCTAAATTTTCCTTTGGCTTTTTTTTTTATTCTATATATTTTATTTTGTTTCGCTTCTTTCCCTCTACATTGTTACTTTTGCCCGCTTATTGTGTCTTACAAAATTTCTCTAATCAGTCAGTGCCCACGTCCATTCTACAATTTCTATTTATTTATTTTCATTTTTGCTCCTCCCCTCTAATCGAAATTTAAATATGGGTCTCTGATTACAGCAGCTACGGGAGGGGTGAAAATAGGCAAAAATAAATCAAGCTTACTGCATATTTCATATATTTTTGAAAATTTCTGTAAGTCTCTTTAAGAATCTATAAATAATTTCGAGTTTTATTAAAAGAATTAATCCACAATGATATTTCTAAAATGCGTTAGAATTATTCAAATTGATCGATTACACCATGTATAAACTAAAATTATATAGTAATATTAAATAAAATGTGTAATTTTCATACTTATGTCAACGACTTATCAGCCAACCCTCATACAATTATAATTTCGCAGTATTATTTTTTAGAGTCTACTGAGAAATTCTTTAAGTACAACACATGGTCTTAATACCTAAGTACCCCGACTTCTTTCTTCCTCACTCCCTTCCAACAACTATATGCTCCATATTTGGATAACAAGTGCCCGGGAAGCGTTTGATGTGCCACAAATGGCGGTAAATGTTTCAAATTAAACTTAAAGCCAAAAGTTTAAATGCAAAATGCTGACAAATGCGATTCGATTTTCTGTGGCATGAGGTTCATTTTGAGGGACATATTTGGGAGGGGTGCGTTGTCGTTGTGGGCGTATACTGCAGAGAGCGGGTCATGCTTCAATGTTGGAAATTAAATTAAATTTCTTTATTGGCACTTTTAACGGGTAGGCAAACGGGTATCTTGACGGTGGCATGCACAACACACAGTTAAATTGAGTTATGTATATTTGAAATATATGTATACGATTCTAGCTAGAGTTTGGAATGAGCCAATATAAAATTGAAACATTTAATTTTTAATTTTATGACTTATATTTTTACAAGGTTGCCTTCTTAAATGAGGCCATTTTCAAAGGTGAAGATCAAGGGAGAGACTGAAGGATGGAATGAAAATGATGCGGAGAGTGAGAAAGACAGAGAGAGAGAGAGAGAGAGAGAGAGAGAGAAAGAGAGAGAAGGAGGAAGAGCTTAATGAATAATTTGAAAAGAGTATAAAAGTTAAACTTTTATCACTTTGGAAAAAGATCTTGGAAAATTTGCCTTAAGTTGGTATGATGAGCAAAAACTGTAAATTCAATTTATTCAACTTGTTGACTATAATTATAATTTAAAATATATTTTTTAATATTAGCACGTTTTTAAGGGTATTTCCAAGTCGTCCCACTGCACTTGAACTAAATTTCTTATTGTGTGCTGCGAATATGCAGCGCATATACAAAGCTCAGGTCGATGAGGGGATGACTCTGGGGTTGGGTGGCTGGGTGTGTTTGGGGATGAGTGGAATGTGATATGGGGATGGACTGCCAAACCAATCAGCAGCTATAAATGATAAGCTTCGGCAACAATGCCAAAGGCAGAGAAATTGTCGCACACAAAGCGAATGAAATGGACCAGCCTAAAGGCGGGGAAGGGATAGGGTATGTATGTATGTGTGTGTGTGTGTGTGTGTGTATGTGTGTGTGTGTGTGAGGATGAGAGTGTGTGATAACTGAGTGTGCATTGTCCAGCAATAGGCCCTGGCTACTTTGCAACAGATTTGCCACTAACGAAGCTCACGATTTCCAATAATGTACAAAATGCGTTTCTTTTTTTTATATAACCCGAAACATATCCGAGATACAGGATACATGCTGTGCAGATACAGATACAGATATACTTGGTTGTCATAAAACGTGCCTAGATACTCGTATAAATGAAGGCAGAGTGTATGTGTGGGGGGGCTCAACATGTTAACTGTTAGCTGGACTTTGTATAATGAGTTCCCTTGTGGCCAAGTAAATGTCGCCTTTTTTATGTGGTCTGGTAGGCGTCAAAGTAAAAGTCACTTAAGGGCCCCGCACGCTCTGGCCACATTGGGGGTCCAGTTATCATGTGACAGTAATAAAGTGACAGCTACAACAACACAACTAACCGAACAACCCAAAGGACAAGACAACAACTCTACCGCACAACTCAGGCCAAAAACCTCACGCGGATATATCAAAATCAGCAGTCAGTATGAAATGTGGTGGCCAAAGTGGGACAAGCGCTGTTGCGGTGGGTCATTTAAAGTCGCCACTTAAAAGCCCATTAAAGTGAGAAGGAAAACGCGATCTGGTGTGGTAAAAACGGGAGGAAATGCATATAATGAGTAGCAACTGGCGAACAAGCGAAGACATCTTGAGCCTCCCCCTTACCCCTTCAGCACTTGCCCCTTTACCGCCTCCCAAGTGTCACAATGCGATTGCTCTTTGGTCTGGTCGCCGGGTCAGGCTGTGCACATAAATTATTAATTGCAAAATAATTGCGAAATTGTGTTTGGCCAAGTTAATTTATGCAATAAAACTTTACCGCAGCCGTGGCCAGGACCGCTGAGCGATGTCGAGACCCGTTACTAGACCCTAGACCCCAGACCCCAGACCCCAGACCCCAGACCCCAGACCCCAGACCCCAGACCCCAGACCCCAGACCACAGACCCCAGACCCCAGACCCTTGACCCACCCATGAATACCCTCTCGCACCACTCTTCTATGTCCATGTTCGAGTTTTCTTTAAAATTCGCACTGCATGGGTTTCTTTTCTTCCTCCCGTTCCTAGCTACTTTTTGGCCCGTTCTGTTGTTGGCTTCTTGGCTAATGAGTCCGACTTCTGCAATTCAGATCCGGCCAAAAGCCGGGCCCGACTCAAATTGGCCCATCGCCTTAAAGTCCAACAAACAGGTAATTACTCGTACTCAGGCAGCAAGCGGCTAACAAAGTTACCAAGTATCCCACATTTGGTTCAATTTGAAGCTGGTCAGCACAAAATAGAGATTCTGGGAGCTCGCTTCATTGCTCTAAGTAAAAGACACAACCACTAAATTAGCGAAAAGCTTAGCCTGTAACTGTTCTGTTCATCATTCGATCTCTTCTAATCTTCTAAGCTCCTTTTCAAAGAACTATATTCTATAATATAGTAAAGCTTTTCACATATTTAACCACGAAATTCGTTGTTTAATACACAGTCCAAGCAATCGACGATAGTCAGTCTGTATAAAGCTTTAGCTTCGTCCTTTATTATTTCATATATGCAAATGTCGAATCGCAATGTTCAGAGGCATATATTCGTGGAAAGCTACCATATTGTTTGTTTAAGATATGTATATGATTTATATTTTTCACTCTCTAATGTTCTGATTGGCAATTATTTTAATCAAATAGTTTGAAAATTACATTTTAATGCGATTCCATAACTGAGAGGCTCTGCAAAAGTCGGCTCCCAATATTGAGGTACAGTTACAGGAAGCACAAATAAACTACTCATTTAAGTTATCAGGCCCTAACCTAAACCCTAACCTAAAATAGAAATTATGTTGGCCTCCAAAAAAATCAACCATTCAATCACAGAACAATATTGACTTATGATCTCTACAGGTAGGCACTAATCTTATTCGGACACGTGCATAATATGAAAATCCCATAATTCGGCATAATTCCTATGGCAGCTGACGAAGTCGTCCGATATAAATCAAATTTGGCTAGAATATATAGGACCATTCCAGATGCATATCCTGTCCGATTGGTTGACAAATCTCCAACAACATAAGAGATTTTCGTACTAAAACTTGATTTTCGACTTTTCGATCGCATGGCAACTATATGAAATAATGGTTCAATTAAAATTTAAAAACAAACTTGATCTGCGCCCGGTATCTAGAACCCTTTATACCAAATTTGAAGTCTCTAGCTCATATAGTCTCTGAGATCCTTGCGTTTAAACACACGGACATGGTTCAATCGATCCGGCTATTGATACTTATCCAGAATATATGTATATATGTATATACTTTTTGGGGTCTGCCACGCCTCCTTTTGTATATCACAAAACCATTATACCCTCTTTGACCATTTTCAATGGGCACAGGGTATAAAAATGAATATCTCTAAAACGCCTCCATGATAAAATTGTAATTGCGTTTAGTGGGTCATAATATACACATGCTTGTTAATCAAAATGCCATAGAAATAGAAACAAACTCGACAGTTGAAAAAATATTCATCGAAATCTATTTTACTATGGCCATTCTCACTTTTTTAGTGTAGTATTAATATTTTAGTATTAATTATTAAAAGCATTCCTTTAAGCAAAATACATATGTATTTGTTGTTACGTATTAAATAAAAGAGCTTTCTAATTCAACTACTATATTTTATGAAGATATTTATACAGCGTCACGGAACAGTTAGCTTTTCTTTCTACTACTTTCGATTTATTTGCTTTTCTGTTTCTCTCTCTCTCTCTCTCTCTCACACTCTCTCTTTCTCTTACTGACCCTGTGTTGCCTTTGCGACGTTTTTACTATAATATTTCGACTTTGATTTATTTCAATTGCTTATAATTTCGGGCACGAGTTTCAGTCGCCTAAGCTAGCAACTAAAAGGAGGGAGTTAGAGGAGGCAAGGAAAGCATAAGCAAGGGGCAGAGGGAGGGCTGGCCAAGATGGGGGTGCGCATAAAAAGAAATAAATAAAAATAAAAATATATTAATAGCTGACACGAGCATCCGCACAATAAATTGGAGGAGACACGCCCACAAATGATATAATGGTCAGTTTCGAAAGGATATCTATAGCTAACACCCGATATATTGATATATCTATATCTGGCTATTTTTGTGTGAATGTTCTGTTGTTGTTGTTGTAGTCCTTGATGTTGTTGTTTTTGTTTTAGAGCCCAAGCTTGGGCTATATTAACTTGTTACAGCTCATCGCTTAAGCGAGAGAGAGAAACGCATTGAAAATTAATCTGAAGTTCAATTTGAAACCCCCAAAAAGTCGCCTTGCGTTGACAACAACAACGACAACTACAACAATAGAGACAACAACAAAAGCTTTTAAGGCCACATACATTTTTAATGAAACGAAATGCGACCATTAAACATTCCCAAGACTGAGTTAGAGAGTCAGTGACTTCTCAGTTTCATCCGCTCATACCCTCTCTTTCTCTATCTCTCTCTCTCTCTGTCTCTCTTTTGTGCTGTTCCTCGGACGGGGCCAGTCTTTGACTTCCTGTCTGTGTCCATGGCCAATGTCGTTCCGCGTGTGCCTCAGCTCTTGACACTCCCCCTCCCCTCCCCCATGATGCCACCCACTTGCCCCATGCCCCACCCCCTTCTCGTGATTGCTGTCTGCTTGTCTCCTGTCGTTGCTTCACTCTGCCGGCGCCTTTAGCAACAATTTAAAGTTTTATTAATTTTACCGCCCTGCTACCCTTCGGCAGTCCTTCTGCCTCAACTTAGGCACACACACACACACACACACACACACACACACACACACACACTACACACACACACACACACATACAGAGGGGTACATCCCAGAACCTTAGCAGGGCCCGAAGCTTGAAGCATTTTCCATTGTTGTTGCGAGTTATTAAAAAACAAGCAGCATGAAAAATCTTTTCTTAATTTAATATTTTATTGCATGAATGAAAAAAATGATGAAGGAGAGGGGGGAAGAAAGAAAACGAAAACACAACAAAAGAAATATGAAGAAAACATCAAGCTGAAAGGAAGCACGCCTTTGACTTCCTGTTCCCCTTAACCACCCTTACATACACCTACACAAACAAACAAACACACACACACCCACACACGCAAAGGGGGTGGGGGAGCAACACTCACCCCGTTCGGACAGCTCAACTTTGATATGATTTTTCATTTATTTACGCAGCTCGCTTTGCATTAACCCAAAAAGCGAATTTTTTCTGAATTTTATGCGATAAAAAATTACTCTAAGTTTTGGCGCAATTGGGTCAATTATAACGCCATCTAGCGGCAACAGGCGGCAACCATAATTTAATTACCACCGACAGGAATTAATTAACTGTTCTTCAAGTGTCTCGACACGATCTCAGTGTTAGATGACAAACTACCTAAAGAAGAGTCGCTTTCAATGGATTTGACAACAAAATGAGAAATATTAAGAGAAAAAAAGAGAGAGAGAGGGAGAGAGAAAGAGAGAAAGAAATAGATAGAGAAGGAGAAAGAGAAATGGATTTTAGTCAAAGGTAAGATAACTTTCGATTTTCTTCATATCTATAGTGAGAGGACTTTCATTGCCTACAGAGACTTTTATGTTCTAATATCACAGTGCTGTATCTGGGACCTCAGAGTCAGACACATTTTAAACAAAATTCGAACTAAGTTGTCCATCTTTCGAACCCATTGTGTGTGAGCCCGACATTGGATAAACTTCAAAATTCCAGTGATTATCATTCTATATCTTATTTCTTTTAAATCTGCGTCAATTTCTTACGTTTTGAATTTAATATAAATATTTTGAAGCATTTTGAAAGACTGACAGATTTTGATGTGGAACTATTTAATTTCTTGTACTTTATGCAGAGCTCTAACTGGGAACACAGCTTTCTAAATTGTAAACAGAAGTCGGAATTCTACATGCGAATGTCCTTAACTGTAAGAAACCCACGACTATTATTTTTGCTCAAACGAATCGTAAAGTACTTTTAAAATAAAAACAAATAAATAGTAAAAAGAAAAAATAAAATAAGGATTATGATTAATTTAATAAAAACTATGTTTTCTAATGGGATTCGGGTCTTCACGACATTTCATTAATATTGAAGCTAATATTAATTTACATAAATTTAATTAAGCTGAATTGTTTTTCGATGTTATTTAAGTTACTTTTTTCTAATAGCAGACTTAATATTCTAAACTGAGGGAGTGTATTTTTCAAGCGGCTTAATGTAGTTGGCCAACACTGTTGCCATTGGCTCTCTTTGGTCTGCACCCACGTGACTTAGAGTCCGTTTTAGACTGTAAGCCATTTTTTAGCCGTGTTATTTGCACGGCACACCCAAATGGCGCCTAGAGGCAACGGCGACAGGTCCGACAGTTTGACACATGCCCCGACCAGGTGGACACAGAGAAAGAGACACAGAAAGCGAGAAGGAAATGGGGGAGAGGGATCTAATTTGGTTACTTGGCAGCTGGCATCGAACTTCGCTTTTGCCTCTTCATTTGTGCCTTTTTGGCCGAAGTGCGATGTCTGCGGCGCTTTTCTTTAGCTTTTCTCTTTCCAATTTTTCGGCCGTATTTTGCTTTTTTAATTGATTTCGCTTAAAGTCTCATAATCGTGACACTTTGGCGCCTTTTAATTTGATTTTATTGGCCCTCAACATGCCAGGACAACGGACAGCGGCTGAATCAATGGGACAGGAGCTTAAGGGTTCAAGGGTTAACGCTGAGGGTTCAAGGGTTGAATAAGTTGGACGGGTTGAATAAGTTGAGTCGCGTCATTGGCGCGTTTTATGATGGCGACCTCAACGAACTTTATTATTTTGTTAAAAATAAAAACCAGCAATAACAAAAAAAGGAGGCAACAACAACAATGCAGCCGGCATTGTTCGCATTCCTTTTTAGATGTTTTATGCCTTTTGCCTGTGCCTTTTCCATTGCCTCGCTTCGGTTCGTTTTGTTCTGTTGTGTTTTGTTTGTTTGCTTAACGCGGCTGCTTCAATTTCGTTTTAATTTGCGTAATTGAGTGGCTCGTTTTAATTTCCTGCTTTCCTTTCCTACTGCTTTGTGCTTTCCCTTTTTTTTATTCACCGGAAAATTCTTTTGTGCATTTCTCAAAAATGTGTCGGCGCATGCGGCGTATATTCTATGCGGCTCCTTCAAGTCGCCGTCCAGCCTATTAAGCTGTTTGTCATTTTAAATGAAACAGATTGACAAACTGACCAACTGACCAACTGACAAGCTGACCAACTGACCAACTGACAAGCTGACTAGTTGATCGAATACAACTGTCAAATGGATTTTAATTTCAGCTTCAGTTTCAATTTCAGTTTTGACTTCTGTATCAAATTCAGTTACTAGAACTCACTTGGGATTGCCTCTGTAATTGGTTGGGTAGGGGTATGTGGGGTGGTGGGGGTATTCGTATACTTCAAAGACGAATTCACTTGGACTTAAGATACATTTGACAAATGCGTCGCTGTCGTTGCCCACAAATACTAGTCAACGACAAATTACATTTAATTTAATTCTATGTACCGCTGAGTGTCTCATCGCTCGACTTGCCTTGGCTACTTGACACTGCACCCTCCCCCCTGCCTCCCTCTTTCCCCACTCACTTGATGTCAGGGCTTGTCCATGTTTTTGGCGCATTGAAGCATTTAGCCATTCATCAGAGGAAGCAGTACACGGCCAGGACACGGCATGCCTTGGCACACATAACTGATGATAAACTTGAGCTCTCGACGCTGCCCCTTTCTTATTTAGTTTCTTGCCTTAGTCCTTATTCCTTCGCCCTTTCCCTGCTCTTCTCCCATTTTCCGCTTCTCCTACTCTCCGGTCTACCATTCAATCAACGGGAGGTCGGCCATTGATGGCTTTCATTAATACACAACGACAACGCCGAGCAGGACATTTAATTTATTAAAGAATTTGTAAAGCAATAAGTTTGTAGCCCATTGGCCCGCTCTGCAACAATTGAACATCCCCTGCTGTCCAGCGCTGAGCAGAAGCATTTCCATTTGGCTAGAAAACTTATCCCAGTCGATAATCGCTTTCATTAAGCCAAGCGACAGGAGGGCAACACGGCAGCTTAATTGCTACGTCCTCTACTCTTCATTAATTTTGCCTTTCTCTATCACTCTATATCTTTTTATCTGTGTAATTCCCCGTATCCATTTTCCATCGGTCAAATGGACATTCACACTAAGCGACACTTTTTAATTAAAACGTAAAAAGAAGGAACACGCAAATCTTTAGACGACTTCTAGTTCGACTTTGACATCGATTTGGACTTGAATGAGGATGCGGATGCGGGACAAGGAGACAGGAAGACAGGACAAGAAGCAGAAGCAGGACTCTCCCACTCATCAACTTACAGACCACAAAAATTCAATCAAATCACGGCGCATTGCTGACAAGAATATTATCCGTGCTCGCTTCCTCTTACTCCGTTTTCACCGTGTCAGTCAGACATCATTAGACAACGAAGGAAACATCTTGGCGTTAGATGAATGAAGGGTTCAGCTCACTTTGTCCCTTCGTTCCCATGTCCTTCTGCCTTCTGCTCGTGGTTGTGTAAAAGCAGTTTACATAAGGGTTGCTTAGCTATCGCATTCATTCATTCCTACTTACTCATCTCTGCAGTTGCGTAACGTAACGATGTAACGTATAACAATTACGTGGAAAATCATAAGATGACGTAACTAAAGGATGCGCTGTTGACCTTACGTAAAAGGTGCGGAAATTAGTTTCTAATTGATTACATTTCAGCGAAATGCAAAGCATGACTCTTGCGTAGCGTAAGCACGTAGACAACGAAATAGCGTAACGTTACGGTAAACCAAGAATACGTAAGCATGCAAGAAGAAATGACTTCAACTAGTTTTATTTTGCATTATCAATCGGTGTTTTTAAAAACAACAAGTAAGTAAACAAGGTAGGTGCGTAAGACATTAACGTGACAATCAATAGATTCACATTTAAGGCTTATCTCCCTCTCTCTTTCTGACTTACATTATAAATAAAGATATTCAAAAGAAAGTTAGAAAAGGTACGCCAGTTTGCCAATTGCGTAAGTTATTAACGTAAGCATGTAAGTTATTCTAGTCCTTGTCAAGAGAGGCTTCAACTCTCGTATATATTCAAAAACTTAAGCAAGGCACTAAATAAATTCGCATAAATCGTAATATTTCTTTCTTATTTAATCTATTGCAGTAAATATATAAATGCGCTACAGAGTTAAAGACAATAAGCCGCAATATAGTATTCATATTATAAAAAATAAAAATGAAAATTTGCATTAAATGCAAATAAGTCGAATACGTAAAATACTGAGTAATTGCAGAAGTGCAAATAATTAGATTTGTATTTATTACATATCCTCTTCCTCTGGCAGCACATACAAGTAGCATATTTTCCTCCAAGTGATTGTTACTAACTTAACAACGTAAGACAGTTGACACCATACTCACACTCACACTCGCACTGACATTCACTTTCACACTTGCATTTAAATAACATTCACACATTTCCAGTTGCCTGACCACAAAAATCCAATCAATCCGCAGAGCATTGACTGACAAAAGGACATTAGAGAAAGCTCCCTTTCTTCTCTCTCCTCCACAGCCTTTCGCTCTCCCACTCTATCTTTCCCTCGCTTGCTTTTACCATCTATCCATCTCTCTCTCTCATTGTTTCTATGTTTAACTTTTGGGCCAGGGATCATTAGGCGGCATGCTTTCCAGTAGAAAGGGTTCATCGTCGCTTCGTTTGGGTTCGTCGTTTGCAGTTGCCCCAGTGGCCCCCTTTCCCCAGTTGCCCTTGTTGCCCCATGTTGCCTGTTACCTCATGCCCCTTTCCCACTGATTTCACCTTGCCCCACGCACTGCTCATTTGCGTAATACGCAAATTTAATTTACCAAAACGCAGGCTAGAAGTGAAATCAACTCCGACTCCATCGCCATCGCCATCGCTATCACCATCGCCACCGCCATCTCTTGGCCATGGCCAGCTGTGTGACAGAAGTCGCTTCACCCGCAACGTATTTGTGTGGTCGGCAACTATGTAAAAGTGTGGCAAGTTTAGGGCAGCTTCCGTTTGCCGGCTCTCCGTTTGAGCCAGAAAGCCAACGTTAATTGTGTGTATCCTCCGGCTCCGACTCCGACTGCGACACCGACTCTTGCTTCAACGTCTGCTGCCACAGCGTGCAGGTTCAGCTGTGTGGCAAGTATCTCGTATCCCGTGTTTCTTGACGCCTCCCTCGAGCTTCGCTTTGGCGCTCATTTTAATCAATTTTTAATTTAAATTTAATGAAGTAATACGCTTGCTGGAGACAAGCAATGGGACAGCCAGTCAGACGGGGATGCCAGCAGTATAAAACGGAAAGAGTGGGGAGAGTAGAGAGTGAAGACAGGAGAGATAAGAAGGAAGAGGGGGAAGTTGTCCGCGTTCTGGCAGTTTAAATTGCGGGGAGGGAGCCCGAGATGTAGCTGCAGATGCAGCCATGTCTGTGACGACTCTCACAACAAATTGTTTGTATACCTTGTTTTCATTAAGGGTATTATACTTTTCGGACTATATATGTATTAGGCAGAATGACCTTATATATATATATATATATATATATATATATATACATCTTTAAAATAAGTCCGTTCTTAAATTCAAAACGTTTTGTCCTTAAAATTTTATGATTGTTGGGTACAGAAACGACCTATTTGAATTTTATTTGTCATTCTTGAGCCTTAGAATTCTCAACTAATTCTAGCCGCAAAATGGTGACATCAAGCAAGCATCTCTTAAAAGCAAATGGTATTTAATTTGGTTATTTGGCGTGAATGTTATGTTATTAAACTAATATATATCAAGATTAAAACGATCTTGAATATGAAAATATTATGTACTCGAAATAAGTACATAATGGCACAGAGGCTTAAATTAATCCTAAAACGTACTTTAAGTATTCCAGAAAAATGATTTCTAACGATTTCCGAGCTTGCGAAAAGCGAACTTGAAATAATATGGAAATTCCGAACTCAAACAGCTTTTAAGATCGTTTGTATCTTAATCTCCATGTGAAACCCTTAGTTATTTGTTTGTAAATTAAAACAAAAAAAAAACTAAAATAAATGATTTTATTGTAATTATTTTATTTATTTCATTTTATTCTTGAGACGCGGAAGATTTACATATTACATATTGCATATTACATAGCAAGACGATAGATTAATAAACACTGAAGTTATTCAACAAACTGATGTGTGAGTCTAAAAGGCGAAGAAACAAATATAAATAAGGAAAAAAATTATTCGAATTCAAGTACAAAATATTTATAAAAATATAAGCTGAGAGCGGAAAAAAACAAATACTCGAATCATGTAATTTGTATTTGGTTTAAAAAAGTCGAGATCACAGACCTTTTAAAAACGTTTGGGAATGATTTCAGCTCGGAACCATCAATTTATTTAACCTGTTTTAATCTGTGTATTTAGAAATAAATAAAATGTGTTAGTGTATCGTTTAGTCGATTCCATCCGACTCGAGAGCTCTTCTTTGTTATTATTGTATTTGTTGTTCCGGTTGTTGTCATTTCACACGCATTCCTAGGTAAAAATACTGCAGAGCGTAACTAATGTGATGACGATGATGATGACGATGACGATGTCGATGACTTGGCCAAATTGCAGGAGGAAGAGCAGGTTGGGGATGAGCGGAGAATCGATGCAAATGTGACTTCTGTAGGATGTAAATTTGCGCCTCATTTAATGTGGAAATGGCGCCTTTTGGTTTCTCTACGGCGATGTGGGTTAAGGTGTCAGGACAGAGGCAACGATATTCAAAAGGATTAAGTGATTTTACCAAAATTAACACACACACACAAGCACATATACACACGATGCGGCTGTTGACACCGGAAGCAGTGAATAAAAGAGAGAGGGAGGGGCAGATGGAGATGCGAGTAAAGAGGCGAGGGTAGTTTCATCGATTTGCCTTTGACGCGGTTGTGGGCGTAAGGCTTCAGCCTGGGCGTGTTCGTGGGCGTTTGGCGTGGGCCACGGGGCTGCGGGGCGTGGGAGGCGTTTGTGGTGGGCATTTTGGGTCTTCGCAAATTGCGTGTTATTTTGACCATTATGCGAGGCTTAACATAATTCAATTTATGGGCCCGATGCGCTGTAGCTGCAATTCAAAAGAGAGAGAGAGAGAGAGTAAAAGAGAGATAGAGGACGGGTGAGAGGGAGAATGAGGCAGAAAGAGTGGGAGTGAGAAAGAGAGCCCGACTGTCAATTGGTTATTTATGCCCGCTATTTAGATTTTAGCGGTTAATTAAAGCACATTACTTCTTAATTGCCGGATTAAAATGGGCTTTTGCGACTGCGCAAAATGACAAAACAGACAAAAAACGTTAAGAGAAAAACGCGAGTGAAAAACAGGCAAAGTGGGTGGCTTTTTAATGGCTTGCAATTAGTTGCAAATTAGATGGAGCTTATCTAAAGTATGTGCGGCTCCAAAGGCCCTCCACGCTTACAACTAGCTGGACCTGAGAGGGATAGCTGGAGGGTGTAAGGGGAGTGCTGGAGAAGTTCTGAAAAGGGGGGGACAGTTGAAGCTCTTTGGTAGCTTGCTTATTATTAGGTCATTTTTGGTCAAAGCTCCCCAGGCTAAAATTAAAGCGCACAACGTGCTAAATAACTGACCGGCAAAACACAGCATAGGCTCTTCAAGTAGAGCTCCTTAAATTTAAATTTGTTGGAGATTATAAATTGTTTAGAACTCTTTTACGATCTATTATACGAGTGCTTTGCTTAAATTAATAAAAGATAAAAGGAAATTCTATTAGTAAAACTTTTATTAAAAAAATTTTGATTGACAACAAATAAAATTTGTTGATTAATTAAACTTTTAAATATTATTTCGTTAAATAGAACTTTAGAAAACTTATATTTTCAGGTAAAATCAGAAAACAATTAATTCAAATACAAAAAAAAAACTAAAATAAAATAATTTGTTGAAAAAATTTTGTAAGTTGAAAGTGGTTCTAATTTAAGTGAGTCTTCTGTATATGTGAGCAAGCAATATGTGTGTGAATGTGTAAGCTTGCTGGCATTTGTGTGCGTGTCACGCCCGCCCTCAACATCGATGTGGCTGTCAGCATCAAAGTGTCCCAGGTGAATTTTTACGGTAGCAGGCGCCGCAGTCAAAGTCAAGTTGCGTGTGGAGCAAAGAGAGAGTGTGAGAGAGTTAGAAATAGAAGGAAGAAGAGTGCAAAGTGATGGAGTTAGATGGGAAGGAGAGAGTGAGAGAGAGCTGGCTGTCCAGTTGGCCATTGCAGCTGTCATTTATCAGGCCAGGGAAACAGACAACCAGGCAATCAAGTCAGCGCAGCCCATACCTGTGTGTGTCTGTGTGTGTGTGTGTGTGTGTGTGTGTGTGTGTGTGTGTGTGTGTGTGTGTGTGTGTGTGTGTGTGTGTGTGTGTGTATGTGTGTGTGTGTGTAGGTGTACATTGGCAGCAACTGCATTTGTCCACTTTGATTGTCATAATTGCATTTCTTTGTGTGCGTGTGTGTGCCATGTGTCGTTGGCTGACAATGCGGCAAGTCAGCGAACCAACGAGGCAGACAGTCAGTCCGCAGAGCACAAACGAGAGAGGAGAGAGGGAGACAGATATAGGAGTGGGGGACAGCTAGTTGCATGCCAGTTACAATATAATGATATTAGAACAGGATAATGTATGCAAGCGCCCCAATAAGCGCACTGCACATCATTAGTTATTAATTAGTCAGCGACGTTGAGAGACTAGAGAGAGGAAGCACCAAAGTAGGCACTGGAGAGGGGAGAGTAATTTGTGTGCTCAGGCTTGTTAACCAGAAGCCCAAAAAGTACGCGTATATCCAACAGCTTTTGTTGCCACACAGCCAGGTATCGAAATGGCCGTTGGCAGCGGCAACATTTTGAATTATTACGAACATGGCAACTAATTGAAAAACTCTGAGCCCTGTTAATATGTGTACAACTCAGCAGCAAAAGCGTCACGTATGAACGTCATTCCTCGACGTTACGTAACGTGAAGATAAACAATTTGGAATATACTCGTTAACCTATGAACTACATATATTAAATGTACCATTCTTTGAGTATCCCCAGTCATTTCAGCGCTTTTTGTTTTCTTTTCAGTTCGAATTTAAAATGTTATATAATTAGATTATATTTTAATTAATTATTATTATTATAAATTTTTTAATTTCACATTGTTTCATATTATTTTGATACATTTTTTTATTTCACATTGAACTCTTGATAACTTTTCTAAGTTTCACATATCCATTCACGATCCCTAACTAACTAAATAGAATGTTAGCTGCGGTCCTGCATAAAATTCATTTTATAATACAGAAAAATAAATCGGTAGATCACTGCGGACGGCAGTCCGCGCTACTGACGAAATATATGTGAAAGAACGGTACATTTGCTACAACTGTCCGATCAGCTCGAGTTATAGTTTAAGCTTCAAAAAATCATACTAAAACTTTTGATGACTCAAAAATGTATACTAAAATTATTGCTCAATTTAAATGATTACAGCGGATGGGGCCGTTGGAACCTCTTGGTAAACTTCTCACTGTTCTTATTAAAAATAAAAAATATTATTAAGCTTTAACTTTTTAGGGGCCTTCCGAAAATTTCATAAAAAGTCAGTTTGTCTGTTTGCGCTGATATAACCTAAATGTTGAAATGTGGACTAATTCCTCATGAAACTTATGCTCTAAAACTTAAAAAAAACAGCTAGCTTAGCGGGAAATTGCTAAAACCCGCTAAGCTTCATACCCCTATAGTTTCAAAATGACAGAAGCTACAGAAAGGTATGGCATTTAGGCATACCTTTCAACTTTTTTCTTCTAAAGTACTTAGTTAAAAGGGCTAAAGTTGAACTTAGATTTTTTTCTCACATTTTGGCGATCTACAAAATATCCACACCTGAGATGACTATTGAACTTCAATATGTTATAGTCAACAAAATGCAGAGTTTTTTGATATATAACACATATCTGTTAAAATTGGTTTGGCAACATATTATATGTTAACTAATGTATAAGGTAAAAGATACGAGGTAATCCAGGCAAAAGATATAACGTCAAGTAACGTCACGTAATACAACTCCTTATGTAACACTACGTCAAGCGTCCACGAAATGCCTTTCCGCACGTTAATGAACGCAAAATCAGATTTTTATAGCTAATTACGTTTGACTTTGAGCACTTACATATATAACAGATGTGAAAGTCATCAGTCCTCCTGTTCCACCTCCATTTCAACCTCCTCCATCTTCGTCTTGTTCTCTTGCCACGGTCAGAGGCGAAAAGTGCAGTTCTATGTTTATATTGTAGAAATGTTTTCTTTAAATGGCAAGTTATAATGACCCTTTGACCCTGCATAATAACAGCGAATTGAAGTGAGCCAGAGGGAGAGAATGAGAGACTGGCCGAAGGGTGAGGGTGACGGTGACGGTGACGCTGAGAGTGAGGGCTACTCTGCTTCATGCTTTTCATAATGTTGCAGCTTAGCGCATTATTTTATATCGCCACAGTGGTCAAATCCAAATCCACAGGCGGTCCCGAGACCAACTGCCAATGGGAGCAGCATCTGATGCACTGCCTTTGCCAGCTCCGTCTTCGACTCCAACTCCAATGCCAACACCAACTCCAACTCTGTGTACAAGTTCCATTTCCATGGTGCAACTGTCGCATATTGAAACGCTAATCACATTGCTTTTTGCCGGCCAGTTGCAACTTGGCCACGGCTTTCGATCTGGCTCTGACTATGAACAACGGTAGCTGGAGGCCAAAGACCGTCGTAGTTTCATTTCACAGCTGGAAGCCAATGGCACGCCACGCCTCACCATCCCCCTCCACTCAACACACTTGCTGCATTCTTCCCCTCCCTCCCACCATTTAAGAGGCTAACCAACTTCAGCTACAACGTTTGCGATGATTACTTTTGGTGGTTGTTGACTGCGGCTAGCCCCAACTCCAATTCACTCCTCGCCCCTTCTTTCCGGCTTCTCCCCTCTCTTACTCGCGACGACTTGCCACACTCGATGCTGCATAGCATACAACGCCCCTTTGTTGTACGTGTGGCATGGTCAATGACATTTGCTTGGCGAAAAATCAATGCAACAACATGAAGATGCAGATGAAAAAGGAAAGAGACACAGAAGCTTGATCAACTCAGCTTTCCACGCCGTGGCTTGTTGCACCACCGGCAAGCTTTACTCTGGCCTTCTTATTTGGTTTCCTTCTCTTTTTATTTATTTTTTTGTCTACCAATCAACCAATCCTCTATTGTCCTTGACCCTTGGAACTTAAAGAACATGTTTAACATATTTGCAGTTATAGTAAATGTTGTCAGTATTTTCGGCCCAGTTGATAGTCAACTGTGTGGCAGGAACAACAACAGTGTGACAGAGAAATAGCTCTTGATAATTGTGCCTTTTTACGAGGCGCGTTAATTGCCCGCCATAATTGGCCAGAACGATCGCAATTGGAGAGTCGAGAGAGCTTTGTGTCCTCCAAGTAACCGCAGGCAGAACAACCGCAGTCAGTTGCCAATTGACCTTATTGACACGAACAGGTTCAAAATGTGATAGAGAGAAGTTGGAAGTGGAAAGGGGAAAAATGGGGAATGTGGGATGGGATAGGCGATAGGAGATTGTGTATAGATTGCGTTGAGTTCCAGAAAATTGCAGCTTATGCTCCTCACACCCCTTAGGGCCATGTCAAAGTGAGCCAAGCTGAGTCGAGCTGAGCTGAGCTGAGGACCTAAAGATGGCAAGGACATCGAGATAGGCGCATTCACAAGTTGATGCAACCAATTAGTCAGACAATTACCTGGTCAGTGACAGAGTGACAAATCGAGAGAGAGAGAGAGAGAGAGAGAGAGAGAGAGAGAGAGAGAGAGAAGCAGAGAGGAAAAGGGACAAGTCCGTCGATGCGTTGGCATGCGCTCATTAATGCCATGCAGATTTACTTTTGCTCTGCGCTAATGAGGCGACATGTTCCCAGCTAATTTTATTTAGCCTCCCCCTCCCTGTCCCTCTCCAACATGCCAGAAATTTCACTTGACATGTACTCTGTCATTTAAGAGTACTCCGAATTCTTTGTTAATTATGTAAGGCATTATATTTTCTACTATAATTTCAAGCAAATTTATTTGGCACTTTTAGAGTTGACCAAAGTTCAGAAAAGTTGAGAGTTAATTCCACTATTTATTCTTGCTCAATTGTTTCATTTTCTTGAAACTACTCGGCAATGTAAGATCCAGCAATGCATATTCCAAATTCACAATAGAAAATTTCAATTAATAACAAAGAAATTTCATATTATAAAATTTAATTTCATTTAACTTTTAGATCTTTTTTATTACGAAATCCAATTTTTTTTTAAAATTAATTAATTGTTAATTTCATATTCATATTTTACAATTTAAATATTTTTTTTCTTTCTGTCGACTGTTTTTAGTCGCCGTATATAAATAAATAAATAATTAAATAACGTTAATAAGAATATTGAAAGCGAATATTCTAAATTCCATTTTCGCCTTAATTCTAAGAAAAAGGAGCTCTTTAGAAATGTTTTTCCAGAGTCAACTTGTGATAGCTTATAGAAAACATACAAGGAATTGTAGAGCATTCAATTGCTAGTTAACTTATTTATGCACCTTTTTATTAATTTCATTGAACTTGTGGGAAGAAGGGGTTACCTTCCACACTCTGACACTCTAAGTTTGGCCAGTTGCCCGTTTACCCGCCTTGCGGTTAAAAGCAATTAATTTTGAAGGTTTATTATTGCCCTGGCACATCATTGCCTGTTTGTCATTTAAAACGATATTTATCATTGTTGCCATAGCTCAAGCTCATTTGCATACTCGAAAAGCGACGAAGAGAGAGAGTCACAGCTCAAACTGGAACTGAACTGAAACTGAAATTGAAACTAAAGCAGAATATGGAGTCGGGAACTCGAAAGTGGGGAGCTGAAACTGGGTGTGTCATTTGCCCGATATCTTTTACTACCAGCTCCAGCACTGCGTATTTTTAGTATCCTATTTTATTTTTGTTTTTATTTTCCTTTTCGTTTTTTTTTCATTATTTTTCTTTTTTTTATTGCGGTGCGGAAGTCGGGCAGCTTTTTCACTTCATCAATTAACCAACGGCAGCAAAAATGTGTTTTTGGCTCTAATTAGCATGCACATAAGCAAAGTGAATCCTATTAGAAGGACCCTTCCCTCTTCCTTAGCCTCTCCCACTCCGCCCGCCTTTCCTTTGACAACCCATAGACAGCTTGGGGGCAGCCATCAATGTTGTAAAAACTGGACAATAAATACTTTGGCAAAGCGGGCGGCGGTCATCAACTAGGAGCTCGTCGACATCAGAACATGTATTTTCCGCGTTTGTCATTAGCAGCAGGGCAGAAAGAGACAGAGACAGAGACAGAGACAGAGACAGAGACAGAGCCAGAGACAGACACTGGGAGTGGAAAAGGAGGGGGACATGAGCTGTTAGCCCTGATGAAAACATGCCCGTAATGAGCCGCACACAAATTGATTGAAAAACCCTCACGAGCTGAATCCCTAAATGAAGAAAAAAGGGACCCCTTTTTTCTTATGCTACAATTATATAATTGCTTAATAATAGGGTCTGTGTTGAGAACCTCTTAACTTTAACCATTTATGAGAGTCTTTGAGAATTTAGCTAAATACTTGTAGAATAGTACGTGAAGCTGAATTACTTTAAAATAAAAATCAATTCCTTTATCTAGAACTCTTTTAAGATCTTTTTTGACAGATTCTGGCACGAATTGATTAAATTACATATGTAAATAAACAATATTATATTGAATTATTAATTATTATTTTGTAGCATATCAAAGTGATACAATTTTGATCTACAGATTGTTTCTGCACCTTAATTCATTTGGGAGATTGCAATCGGAATCCGTTTTCTATTGAATATATGTATTAAGCCTTGATAAACCAAATGTCATGCAGCATTTGAAACATTAATAAAAACATAAATTATTTTTAAAGCCATCAGTATTCAAAGAAAACCGCTGCAAAACTTAAGCGATTGTCCCGGAAAATTGATTATCAAATAATTATCAGCTAAGTGACGTAGATAATATATTTTTAACAAGGGGGCGCCGGCTACAGTCGAGGGTGCTCGACTGTATAATACCCTGTGTCCTAGCTCTCCGAAAGGTCATACGTAGGTGCACTACGTTAGGCATGCCGAAGGTGTGATGATGCGGCATTAACTTTTTGACAAATTGTACGTATTACATCTATGTGATCTAGTGAACCGATTTAAACCAAATTACAAATTCTCAATCTGTGAGTTTGGTTGACTTATCTTTAAAAACAACAATAATTTTCGTACTTTATCTTAAAATTCGTTCCTATTGCAGCTATTAGATATCAGATTTCAACCAAATTTGTTCAGGATGTAGAATACCATCCCAAATGCGTATTCTGTTAGTTTGATTGAGATACCTCAAACATCAAAAAAGTTTATCATACTAAAACTTGATTTTGGACTGATCGTTCCTATGGCAGCTATATGATAAAGTGGTCCGATTTCAATCAAATTTTATCAGGATATATAGGAACATTTCAAATCCATATCCTATTAGTTTGGTCGAGATCTTTCTAACAACATAAAAGTTTATTTTCGACTGATCGTTCTTATGACAGCAATATGATATTGTGGTCCGATTGAATAAATTGTATTTAGTTTAATTAAAGTAGTAAATCGTAAATCGTAATCGCTGAAATTGATGTTGCTCATGCCAAGAGTAGCCATTATCTAAAATTTACTCAGCTTGTTGAAGTCCGGCAACACCAAATAATCTCTCCCACTCTTCTTATTCATCAATATCAGCTGTTAAAGGCTGCTGCATTGCGCGCGCAATTTAAATTTAAGTGCTATGCTTTAATATTTGTGATTCTTTTTGCAGAATTTGTTAAGCATATAAATACAATGATAATAAATGAAAACCTATTGAACATATGTGCGAGCTTACTAGCTTATTATTAAACATAATAATTATTATAAATTCAGAGATTTCAGTGTTGTAAAATGATCTGTCGTCGAGGTGTCAAGGTGCAAAATTATAAAGTGACATTTATACATATCGCTTTTTGCAATGCATACTAATATCCACATACATATATTTTAACACAATCGTAAATATGTATTAACTTAAAACAGGTTAATATATTAAAATAGAATGGAAATTGTAGCCAAATATCGATAATTTTGCCTATCGCTCGTATTTGCGTTCGCACTCTTCGTGCACAAGCAAATGTGCATATGCTATCTCGCTCGCACTTGCCTATGTCTATGATTTTGATTTATGTGAATTAAAAGCAAATTTGAAATATCTTCTCTATTTAATAGTCATTCGCTTTGAAACTTTCAGAGTCATTAAATTGGCTTACTTCTTATCTTCCTATTTAATTAAGAAGTGTTTTATTGAAGATCACGTTTGATAATCGTGTTTTGCGATTGGCAGGCGAAAGAGGCGTGACATCTAAAATTTAAAACAAACTTGATCTGCGCCCGCTATCCAGCAACCTTCATGCCAAATTTGTGGTCTCTAGCTTTTATGGTTTCTGAGATCCTTTGACTCAAACAGACGGACGGACAGACGGACAGACGGACGGACGGACAGACGGACAGACAGACGGACATTGCTCAATCGACTCGGCTATTGATGCTGATCAAGAATATATATACTTTATAGGGTCGGAGATGCTTCCTTCTGCCTGTTACATACATTGCACAAAACCATTATACCCTTTTGACCATTTTCAATGGGCACGGGTATAAAAACCAAGAATGACAGAGAAAGAAAATCCTTTATATGTCCAGATACATATATATTAAATAAATATAAATCTGAGGAAATTAAAAAGAAAACGGTTCGCTTTAAAAAAAGAAAAGAAAAGAGAATTTAAAATTTATGCTCATTCGAGCAGATGGTTGTTGTTGCGAGCCAAGTGGATGCAGCAAGTGCAGCAAACAATGTTGCAAGCATCAACTGGGGTTCATTAGTCCGATTTTCCCCCATGTTTTTCATTTGACTTTTTTTCACTTTTTGTGCGGGGGAGAACGAGCTGTGTATTTGTTTCAACCGGTATAACTGTTGTGCCTAACTCAAGTGGGCAACCCCCCGATTAGGGCAGTGCGTAGCGGTATCTAACCCTACAAGAATCTAGGGAGTAGACCTTCTCCCTTCTCCTATCCACTCAACCCTTCCCTTCGTAGTACTTATCTCTATACCCTATCAGAGTCCAGTGTCTGTTTGCCTTGAGCATACGAGTCTCTGGTGAGAGATGTGGATTCAGATTCAGGTTGGGATTCATATTCAGATTCAGATTCGGAAAGCGGATGCGGAAGCGTAACATGTGCGTATCTAAATGCTAACCATATGCCCGAGATACTTAGGGCAAAGCCAATTACCTGTCTCGCCGCACACCTGCCCCAGTCCCCTCCCACCCCCTTCTCTCGTAGGCCCCGCGCCTCAGCGGCTGGTCGGGGAAACACAAAACTGGCGGGTGTCTCCGTGGGCCATGCGACAAATTTGACTTTTATGCTTTTGAGAATTGCCAGTGACATAGATACAGTTAGATATACAGCTACAAATGTATCTGTACCTATATATGTATGTTCAGACACAGCTGCAAAAATAAACGCCCTCGACAGTCATGCAATTACAAGAGGTATGAAAATGCCAGCGTGGCACTTGATGCCCGTTGACGCTGCCCCAACGATTTTACACCTGCCTGCCCCTTTTGCGCCTTTCCTCCTGAGCCAGCACAGTAAGGCGGGGCAACTGCAGCGACTGTACCATAACCGAATCCACACCAAATTCCATCTAGCATTGGGGAAGGGGCAAGTTGGGGGTGGGGCGTTGGGTGTTGGGAGATGCCGGCAAATGTAAATGGTAAATGCGAGAACTTTTTGGTAAACAAGTGTGGCGGCCAATTGCATGGAGGGTGTTGTGGTAGCAAGCGATGTGAAGAAGAGGAGTGGAGAGGGGGAGAGGAAAAGTGGCTGTTCAAACTGTTGTGGCAAGTGGCAAAGAGGGACGAGTGAATACACTGCGTGCCTGGTTAGTATAACCGACTCTATCTGTATCTATAGCAGTTGCTCTATTTGTATCTGTAGCTCCAAATGTATCTATAGATTTAGCTGTAGCTGTTGCTGTAGCTGTATCTATATCAGCTTTTGTTGGTCAAAAGCAGAGAATTAAAATTCAAATTCCAATTCATCAAGATAATCGCATTTCAGAACTTTTATTTGCCAAAGCGCGCAGAGAAGACACACATGTGTGTGCGAAGCTCTGTCTGTCGGTGGATCTACATCTGTGTGTATGTGCATATGTGTGTGTGTGTATGTATGTGCTGGTTTTGTTTGTATAGCCCGGGCAGCGGTTGTAAATATTTGCAAATAGCCGCCGCTGTTGTTGCTGCCCCTAACGGTGCGCTCCTGACCCAGAGCTCTGCTCTCTTGTTGTTGCTTTACACACACGCGAGCACACACAAACACACACACACAGACACACACGCGCGCCTATATATTTGACATATACTGAAAAGGGGTTTTTAGGGCCAATTATTATTAATTGCCTTACAGATACAAACAACAGCGAGCCCACAGTGCCATCTATGCACCGCACTCCCCGTCCCGCCCGGTTTCTCTCTCGACTCCATCCCACATAAAGGAGCACAAAAAGAAATATATGTATATATTCAAAAGCTTTAAAATCCAAGAGAATTGTTGATGCTTTCAATTGAAAACTAGATAATGAAATGAGGCTTAATTGACACGACTTAACGCAAATAATAATAATACAAGTAGTTTTTTATAAATAATAATAATAATAATAACAATAATAATAATAATAATAATAATAATAATAATAATAATAATAATAATAATAATAATAATAATAATAATAATAATAATAATAATAATAATAATAATAATAATAATAATAATAATAATAATAATAATAATAATAATAATAATAATAATAATAATAATAATAATAATAATAATAATAATAATAATAATAATAATAATAATAATAATAATAATAATAATAATAATAATAATAATAATAATAATAATAATAATATTGTGAGTATACGCAGTAAGTGTACATAAAAGAAAGACACGTTTTATTCAATGCGTGGTTTTTAGAGAAGTAAAGTGAAGTTTACATACGTTGTATTAAGTTAAAAAAGGGAGGCGAGAGTTAACATAGGCTCTCGCTGTACATATCCATAATGTTAACAGAAGTTGCCAGATAGATCATATTAAGGTTATTACAATTATTACAATTCATATTTCAACACCTTTTCTTAAGCTTAATATTATCTTTATATTATTCGATTAATCCAAGTGACTTAACAAATCCCTGATGCTTCTGCCTACATAAGCTTTTGGTTAACACATCGGCAACATTTTTCTGTGTGGATACGTATTCAAGTTGTATCTGATTGCATTCTACTTTATCTCGAATAAAATGGTATTTTATATCAATATGTTTAGTGCGTTTGTGATGAATTGGATTTTGTGCAATATGATGCGAACTGATGTTGTCGCCGTAAATTGTCATCGGCACTTGATTCGAGCATCCAATCTCTTGCAGCAGCCTTTGTAGATACACTGCTTCTCTTGCAGCCGTTGATAAAGCCACATACTCTGCTTCGGTACTGCTCATTGCGACAACGCTCTGCTTGGCTGAGGTCAATGAAAACGCACTACCAGCTAGGAAAAAAACGTATCCAGAATATGATTTTCTATCTAGCTTATCATTCGCCCAATCAGCATCGGCGAATCCTTTTGCTGGCTCTTTAGACTTTTGGTATACGATGCTCAGGTTCATTGTGCCGGAAAGGTAACGCAGCACATGTTTGGCAGCAGTTTCATGCTCTACATGAGGATCGGTGTTTCTTTGAGACAGTTTGCATATAGCATGCAAAATGTCAGGTCGACTTAAAACTGCCAAGTACATAAGAGAACCTATTAGTCTTTGATAACATGTCATATTTACCTTAACACATTTGTCATCTTTACAGCCAACGTGAAAGCCGGGATCAAGTGGTGTTGCGACTGGACGACAGTCTTGCATGCCAAAATTGGTCAAGAGGCTTTCAATATACTTCTTTTGGCACAGCTTGATAGCGCCTTGCTTGCCTTCTCGTTGTATTTCCATGCCTAGGAAAAAGGTGAGTTGACCTCCATCTTGCATCTCAAATGCGGATGCGATCTTCTGCTTGATCGCGCAGATGTCCTTCTCACTGGGACAAATTATTATCAGGTCGTCGACGTACTCTGCTATATAGTTGAAGCTTTCTTGATGCTGCTTGATGTACAGACACGGCTCGTACTGACTTCTTTTGAATCCCATGTCAGCGAGGACATCGTTCAATGTGTCATTCCAGACACGTCCAGACTGTTTCAGTCCGTAGATTGCCTTTTGAAGTTTAAGGACTTTGTGTGGATTCTTCTCATCAACAAACTTCTGTGGTTGCTTCATATAAACGACTTCGTTGAGTTGCCGTTTAGGTAAGCGTTTGAGATGTCCACTTGGTGCATGTGTAGCTGTTTTTCGGTAGCGATTGCAAACAGCATGCGGAGTGTCTCATATCTTATTACTGGAGAATACGTTTCCCAGTAGTTGACCCCGAACTGTTGGCCGCACCCTTGGGCTACGAGTCTTGATTTGAACCTCTCAATCTCTCCATATTTGTTGCGTTTGATTCTGAAAACCCATTTGGAACCTATCGCCTTTTGTCCAGGCGGAAGATTAACTAGATTCCACGTATCATTTGACACGAGCACATCAAACTCCTTCAGCATCGATTTCTGCCAGTCTTCTGCATTTTTGCCGTTCAATGCCTCTTCTACGGTTTGTGGGGTCTCATTATCATCAGAGCAGCTTACATTATTAAGAACGTGGTGCTGCTTCTTGGGTCTTCCAGGTTGACCATTTCGAATGATTTTAGGTCTTCCTGGACCGCGTCTTGCTGGGATGTCATCTCCTTGTGAATTGCTGCTCAGCTCGGTGTCGCTTACGCTAAGAATTTCCTCCTCCTCATCATCGTCAATATTTGTGTTACTTTCGTTTGCGGACTCGGCTTTGCTTGATGCCTGTTCAGTTTCATTTGGTACCTGCACTTGAGAATTTGCCTTTGACTCAAAGCGTACGATGATTGCGTTAAAATTGTCATTGATATCATCAGTTTGGTGATTTTCATTTCCTGCTTTGACGAACTCACCCTCGACAAACTTGCAATCACGGCGTTCTACAACTGTTCGCTTTTCCTGGTCGTATAAGCGGTACGCTTTTGCTGCAAAAGAGTAGCCAACAAATATGTACTCTTTCCCTTTTGCCTCGAATTTTCCTTTTTTGGTTTTGTCCAGTGCAAAGGTGCGTGATCCAAATATTTTTAGGTGCCTTACAGATGGCTTGCGATTATTCCAGGCCTCGAATGGTGTGCGTCCATCCAACGCTCTTGTTGGACACCTATTTCGCAAGTAGGCTGCAGTCTGGACGGCTTCGGCCCACAAATATTCTTTCAAGTTCGCGTGAATTAACATACTTTTTGCCATTTCGACGATTGTACGGTTTGCGCGCTCAGCAACGCCGTTTTGCTGAGGTGTGTAAGGAACCGTCAATTCTCTCTTTATGCCGCACAGATTTAAAAAATTTATAAATTCATTGTTAACGTACTCCGTACCGTTATCGCTTCGCAGAGTTTTAATTGATTTTTCTGTTTGGCACTCTACATAACTTTTATACATTTTAAATTTCTCAAAGACTTCGTTTTTGGCGCGCATGAAATATACATGAATCTTTCGCGAATAATCGTCTATGAAAGTGACGAAATATCGGTTACCGGCTAAGCTTTTAATGTTCATGGGCCCGCATACGTCTGTATGTACCAATTCAAGAACACTTGTTGTGACACGATCTGATTTTTGTGGGAAAGGCAACGCGCATATTTTGCCTGGTTGCATGTCGCCTTTGGGTACGTTTTTAATATTCATTCCAATCACTTGCTCTTTCTCACAAAGATTCTTTAAGTTTTGAATGTTTAAGTGCCCGTACCGATTATGCCATTTTTCAGCAAGAGATATATTTGACATCAAATGCACCGAATCACTAGCTTTTGCCATGTCGAACAAGTACAAATTGTTTTCTTGCACTGCGCGCAACATCACATTTCCGTGTTTATTTCGCACTAATGCTTCAGTGTTCCCGAATGTGGTAAGATTTCCGTACTCAGCTGCTTTACTGACTGACAAAAAATGCATATGCAGGTCCGGTACATACAAAACATTTCGCAACTCGATATTTGCTTTGTTTGTTTTTAATTTCACTGTTCCAGTACCTGAGGACTCAATGTACTTTTCCGCTGCTAGCATAATTTTTGCGTTTCTCTGATTAAAAGTTTCAAACAAATTTTTATCGCAGCACATATGCGATGTTGCACCGCTGTCAATGCACCAAGAATTTTTTCGCTGTGTAGTAACGACACTGTGCATTAAACAGTTTGATTTTTCTTCCATTGTGCACTCATTTTTATTCCTTTTCTTACTTTTACACTCAGATGCGCGGTGCCCAGGCCTGTCGCAATTATAGCACTTCCCCTGAAATGTGCGATGCTCGTTCGATTTCTTTCCGTCTCTTTTGCTGCCTTTTCGCCTACCGCCGTTATTTTCCGAATGCTTTTGATCACCGTTACTCTGTGTGAGGGCATACACAGCCTGTACCGCGCGTTCACGACCGTCTCTTTCTTCTTTACGTGCTCCTTCTTCAAGAATTTTTGCTTTTACTGTATCAAAAGATGGGAGCTCATCGCGTGTTTCTATCGCCACGACGAAATTATCCCATGCGCTGGGCAAGCTTGACAATAGCATTATTACTTTCAATTCGTCATTTAGCTCGATATTTTTTCTGTAATTTCTATGAAAGAACTTACATATTGTGCCGCGTTATCACCGCTTTGCATATTTTGCCGCAAAAGTTTTTGGTATAACTGCACTTTTCGCACTGGTCCGACTGACACATGTACATCGCGTAATTTTTGCCATGCCTGTGCATTAATTGAGTTGGTTTAACATTCAATATAATGCAAGCCAATGCCTTCTGATCGAGTTTATCCCAAAAAGCTGTCTCTTGTTCATTTTCTGGCTTTTCTAGGTTGCCACAAACAACTTCCCACAATTCAGTTGTGATTAGGACGCTACGCATAGACATACACCACACATCGTAATTATCATCACTTAGTTTTTCAATTTGTAGAGACACACTCATTTCACTTATTTGCCACGCGTCACTCTCTCAGAACAAAAAAAACGTTTTATGTACACGGCTGATCTTTGATCTGGGCCCATAACCTATTGTGAGTATACGCAGTAAGTGTACATAAAAGAAAGACACGTTTTATTCAATGCGTGGTTTTTAGAGAAGTAAAGTGAAGTTTACATACGTTGTATTAAGTTAAAAAAGGGAGGCGAGAGTTAACATAGGCTCTCGCTGTACATATCCATAATGTTAACAGAAGTTGCCAGATAGATCATATTAAGGTTATTACAATTATTACAATTCAATGAATTCAATAAATATTCGCTTTAATAAGTTAGTGCTTAGTGGAGCTTCAAATGCCGCCTGAAAGTATGCAACATTACACGAAGATCTGCAATAAAGGGTGCAGCCTAAAAGCATGCCGGCAAACATGTTCGTTGTGGAACGTGCTGCGTTCCACATGGTCTGTGTGGATTGCGTTCAACAGCCTCAAGCCGAACTACTGTTAACAACTATAAACTGCTGATAAGTTATTAGCAAGTGCCACTGTTGCGCTAACAGGCAAAATAATCGAATTCCATCCAGCACTATACTTTGATAAACAAAATTTAAATACAAACTGATATGGCACAAAGAAAAAAAAGAGTAAAATGAGAAACAAGTTATTAAAGTCCCATCATTAATGTAAATTTTAACATTTTAGTAGGGTTAAATGAAAAATATTGAAAGGAAGATTTGAAAAAGATATAAATTTGTAAAATTGAGAAAAATTAAGCGAATTGATCGAATAAAATAAAATAAAAGAAACGTGAAGCTGAAAAGTTCTAAAAAGGGTTTAAGAAGAAAAAATGAAATGTAAAAACATCACTCCATCTTGTTTTACTTTTTAAATCTTTATTAATTTATCTGCGACTTTCATTTTTGTTTTGTTTCGGTTTTCTTTTATTTGTTTTTCATGTGTGTTGAATTTCTCATTAAATTAATTATAGGTTTAAAACGATTTTTCATTTGTGTTTTTATTTAATAATTAATATACGCATAACGTTACTTACAGTTGGGTTTTGCTTAAATTATACAATAATAATCATAATTTAATGACAATAATGTGCAAAACGTTTCGATTTGCAAAGGTTTCTCTTCGATTTTTTTTTTAATAAATAGTGCCTATTTTGCAAGTGTTTGCGTGAACTCTCTTCTTTTCTTTCTTCCACTCTCTCTTTAATTTTTGTCTCGATTTGTATGGTTTGATTCTCAGACGGTAGTATTCGGTTTCGGTTTCTTAACCGATTTCGGGCGGCCCTTTAGGTGCACTTAGCTGTTTCTGTCTCTGTATCTGCGCTCGCTCTTTCTCCTTCCTTTTTCTTTCACTTTTCTCTCTATCCTTTTGTTGTTGTGGTTTATAGTTTATTCGTTTTATAAAATATCACATTTTAAGCTTTTTTTTGTTTTTTTTTTGAAGTAAAAGACAAAACATAGAGAATGTAGTTAACTTAAATTGCATTGCGAAAAAGTAAAACAATTAATTATAATTACTAATAGCGAAAAATAAGAAAAATACGATGATCGCAAGCAGCTGCCAAATTCTGTCTTAAATTAACTTAAATGTTTGTGTGTGTGGTGTGGTAGGGGGTGGGGGGCGGGGGGGGTTTGGTAGGTTGCATTTATGCTGATTATGGTTTTAGTTACGCTGTGTTTGTGTGTGTGATTGATCTTAGTCTTTTATTATTTATTTAAATCCAATATTTTATGCATTTCATTTCGATTTCGCTTTCGATTTTTGTTTTTTCATTTTGGTTTTTAGGCTTTTACGTTTATGTTAGACATTTAAAACACTGCAAAGTGCAGTTTGAGAATTTAAAATTTAAATTTGATATACATTCGTGTGTGCCTGTGTGTGCGTATGTATGTATGTGTGCGTGTGTGTGTGCGAGCGAGGATGTCCAAAAGTGTGCCATTTTTTTGGAATAATATTGCCTTTGGATATCCTCTCCCTTTGCTCTCATTTTCAGCTGTGCTTTATGCGTTCTGCGTTTCTGCATTCTCTTTTATATCTTTAATTTATTTCAGCTACAAATTCATTTTAAAATTTGTTTTTATTTATGTTTTACTCTTTCCATTTTATTAATTGTATTTTCTTTAAATATGCGATTTGCAATAAAATGGGCATGCTTTTTTGCGAATTGCTGGACATAGCGTATTTTCCATTTCTCACTGCCATTTTCAGTTTTACTTTCACTTTGCCTTGCGTCTTCTGCCGCTTTTACTTTGTTTTATAGATTTCTCTAAGATTTTCCCTTCGTTTTTCTGGTAATTCTAAATCGTAGTTTCAGTTAGTTGCACCACATTAAAGAGGGAGCGCTTCAAGGGGCTTGAAAGGGTTGCTGGGGGTCGATAGGGATTACAATAATGACAACTTTACAATGTTCTATTTATGCATGTATATATGTATGTATATCCATCATATGTTCGTTTACCTTTAGCTATATATACTATATATATATATATATATATATATATATATATATGAATTTTTTAAGACACATTTTTCATTAAGTAAGTGAACAAATCGCCAATTGTATAAGTGTGTGTATTTTTTTATTATTTTTATTTTTATTATGAATTTATTTTTTTTCGCTGTTCTTGTTTTATATTATTATTAATTGCGCTTTACTTAAAGTTTACAGGCATTGAACAAACAAAATTTGTTCGATTTAACTTCTTTTTACCTTTGCTTTTGTTCCTCTCTTTTCTACTCTCTTTGTTGTTGTTATCGATATCGCTTTCGTTTTTTACTGTTAGCTGTGTGTCAATTAAATTGTTAACGTGTTCGATTTATTTACATTTGTTTAACACTCAGAGCTTTAGTTTACTAAGTAATAATGAGTAGTTATAATTACAATATTGAAAAAAAAAACATTTAATATATATTAATATATATTTATATATATTTCATTAAAATGTTGCCATTAATATATTTTATATTTATATCATTAATTTCTATGTACAAGCATTGCTATTTCATAAATTAAAAAAAAATTGTTTATGTATATTTAAGTTTACATAATTATATATTTATGTATATGATAATGTGTTTGCCATATTTCATTAAATATTATTTTTCGTTTTATATTCGCTTTCTGTCAAGCTAAATCTAGATCTAATTCTACCAAAAAAAAAAAAACAAATATTTATATAACAATTCTCAATTCTGTGCTCAAGTTTAACTCTAGTCGGAGTTTTGTCCCCAAAAAAAAGCATTTCACATTAGTTATATAGTTAGATATATAGTGCGGATATCAATTATTAATATTATATACATGAATAAATATGTATCTCGAATATATATTTTTTAGACGTATAGCGTTCCCGATCAGCCAAATATCGATGATTAATACATATATTTTGAATATACATATTCAACATGTTCTGTGCACATATGTTTAAGATTACACACTTACTAAATGGATGTATATATTAATTTGTTATATATATATATTATATTCAACACTCATATCGTCAATCGATATATTTAAAATTTACTACTTGATTTTTCGTGCCGAGCAGCAGAAACTACCTAAATATCCATTCATTGATCCAGGCATCGCTTTAATCTGCATCCGTTTCGGTATCGTTATTGTTATCGGTATCGTTATCGTTATCGTAATCGCCTTCTGGATCTGTATCTGTATTTACTTCTGTTTCCGCCCCCATGTTGATGTCGTTTATGTAGTATAACACTTTGTAGTTTGTCTGTTGTAGGTACCTTGAGTTTAACCTACATCCCTACATTCCCACTCACAACATGTCCGCAAAGGAACCGTAATGCTCGTGAAAGATCGGACGGCAACACTCCTCGACACCATCATACTTATAGTGACGAACGTGACCATATCGATGCTTTTGTTGCTTCTGCTGATGTTTGTGGCTGGAATTGTTGTTGCTGATGCTGCTGCTGTTGCTGTTGCTGATGTGGCTCTTCTGTGGTTGCTGATAACGCTGATTCGCATGCAAATGCGAATGTGAATGCGGATGTGGTTGATAGTAATGGATGGCATGGCATGAGGCAGTCTTTGTATTGTATTCCTGTAAAGAGCGAGAAAACAGTCGAAATATTTCATTAATTTCGGTGAAGTATGTAATTATATTCAAGTTAAAAAACTATTGGTTGACTATCGCTAACGATTGGCAGTAGATTGAAGTTAAGAATATTATTTCTTTAAGATTAGTACTTTTATTAAAACTCCCAATTTTGTAAATCTTTCATAAATATAAAATAAATTATTTTTAGTTTGACTTCAATCTCGGTTGGCTAGCATTTATATATATGAATATATTTATATTTAACAATTTACAATTTAGGCCATTCTCATTCCACCGACTGTGAAAAGAAATTGTTGAATATTAAAAATGTGGTTTCTTTTTTTGAGAGCACATTGCGTATTAATGCCATCGATGGCAATCTTGTAAATACTCATATAGTTTTTAGCCTCTACTGTCTCCTACATTAATTTTCTGCCTTTTTTGCCTCTTTGTTTATATTCGGATCTTATTTCTTTTCTTTCGCTCTCTTTCTTTTACTCAATTATTTCGTCTTGAACTTTCTCTCTCTTCATCTATCTCTCTCTTTGCCTCTCTCAGTCTTCCTGTCTTCTTTACGCTTTGTCCCCCTGTCTCTCACCCCATTTTGCAACTTGCCTGACGATGGTCAGCAAAATTTTGCCAAATTTTGTCGCAACAAATTGCCAAATGTTTTGTTGCACTTTTTGTTGTTGCTACCGGCGCTGGGCGTGCTATTTGTGACTGTGTGTGTGTGTGTATTTAACGGCTTAAAGGTTGCATGAAGTTGTTGCTGTGTTGGCCCTGAAGCGGCATACATAAGTACTATCAATAAATTGCATCTGACTTGCAACGCAGACAACGCAGTTAGTTCCCCTCTCTCCACCCCTATTACCAACGCCCACTCACAGGCAGAGATAGATAGATGGCTAGAGAGAGAGAGAGAGAGAGAGGGAGAGAAAGAGAGAGACAGATAGAGAGAGAGAGAGAGAGTGAGAGATGTGCCAACAAATCTCTTGACCATTGTCTGCTCTGTGGTTCAGTCCATTATTAAAAGGCCAAAACAAAATGTGTTAGCCGCATTTCTCTGACGATCTCAATTTTCAGCTGTGCAGCTGCCTCCGCTTGTGGTACCTTGTTATAATTTATTTATTGTTGCATGCATGTACAATATAATTTTATTGGGTGTCTGGCCAGCCGACGCCACTCACTCACCCTGTCTTCTTCTATATATCTCTCTTTCTCCTTCTCTTTGTCTTAGCATCCTCAACTTGACCGCATTGGGAGCTTTAACAATTACGTTGGAAATTTGTGAAAAGTCAACACCGTAACGGGCTGCCAATTTGATACACTTGCCACACAGCGGACACACACACACGAACCCAGATACAGATACACACATATGACCACTCACATGCTTGTTATTAGTCCTGGCTGTCGTTTGTTGTTTGAGGGCAGCGCTTGACATTTGGCGCCAAAGTTATTAAGCGGACAGTCCAAAAGCGGCTTAGACAGCAGGCAAATGTATTACAAATGCAACCCTCCCCCCCCCACACACACACACACATACGCTGGCACATACGCTGGCACACACACTGGCACACACACACACACTGCTTTTTGTTTTAAGTTTATCGATGTCGACGTGCGTTTTTCATGCCTCAGCAGACACACGGAATGAACAACATAAAGGCTAGAAAGGGAGCAGGCAGCTCCACAGAGAGTGAGAGACAGTGAGGGACACAAAGAGATACAAAGAGAGAAAGGGAGGGAGGCATACGTCTCTGCGACGTGACAAAACCCATTATAGATGCGACCGCAAAGATAACACACTGCCAGGCCCAGGCATCAGACCAGGCCAGAGCTCCAAGTGGGAGACTGGAGTACAGGCCAAGTTAAGGGCGCAGAGGGGTGAGTCCATAAGCGGGTGTCGAGTGCCGGGTACCGGGTGCCGGGACTGGGTGCCAAGCTGGGCTGCTGATGGATGTGTGTAAGCGTATGAATGGCAATGAATGAGACGGTCCCAAAATATATAATAATAAAATAAGGTAGTACTTGTCATACCCCGCAAAGATCTGCGAGCGGGTAGCTTAAAATGCTGAGCTTGCAGAGAACACTTGGGTATTTCCACAGAAATCTTAGAAAAACTTACATTGCATTGACATTTTCATAAGTTAAAATTTGTAAAATACATAAGTTGTTAAAAGAAAATTTCAGAAGATGATAGTTTTTGAAATTCGATAAATGGAAATTAGATACATAAACGGAACATGAAAATGTACAGGAATTTAAATTAGGTAAAAGCTTAATTGTATAAAGTTTACTCTTTTTGCAGGGCATCGCCTAGTCGTGTTGCATTCAGTCTGCTTTTTGGGGGCGCTTCATAAATTTCATTTTGTAACCATCAAAAAGTTAAGTCAACGATAAATTGAATGGCTGCATGATTGACTGACTGACTGACTGAATGACTGATAGAATGAGTGAATGGATGAGGCTCAGCTCAGGTCGCAGTTGTCATCTGTGCGGCAGTTAAAGAAAGGTAGACAAGGGGCAGAGGAGCTCTCTGCTGTCAGTCTGGGCGTCGGTTATTTTTCAGCTCATCGGCTGACCAGACAGGCAACGCAGACACACACTCACAAAAACGCACACACACGCACACACACGCACACCTATCGAAATATCAGCAAAAACATCAATATAAATATAAAATTGAGAGCAACAACAACAATAAGGCCAAAAGTCAAAAGCCGTCAAAATGCGTCATTGAACCTTTAACCATCTCCTTCCCGAGACAAGCAACAGGAGGCGTTGCGCTCACATGGGGCATGTGGCAAGTGTCAAATAATAAAAGGACACTGCGTCACGGCAACAGCAGGAGGGAAGAGGCAGCATCAGCTGGATATTTTGGGCATCTGTTGAGCACAGGAATTTTTTCAATTAACTACAAAGAACTATAAAGTGCAGTGGAAAAATACAAGACAACTTGCGAATACAGTACGCTTTGAATACAGTGGATACGCACAAATTAACACCAATTTAATTTAAAAAAATTATAGCCACACACAATTTGTATTATGCAAATTAAGTATTCTTCAATATTCTAGCTCTAATTTTAATATTATATAGATTTCAGCAGGTTATGATAACTGACCCATCGCAAGTAAAAAAGCAATTGCTAAATAAAAAACCTGCTGAAATCCTCTAATATAACCTAAAAAACGGACAGTTTATTTGAGGTGCTAAAGGAAAGTGTAGCTAACAGTTGTATAAGACATTATGAAATATATACAATTATATAAAAGTTATTTATTTATTTTTTAATTACATATATTGTTAGATGAGAACAGTCGACACGAGAACAAAGCCAATATTAATCAATAATAAGAGTTTAATAAATCATAAATTTTATTTCATAAAACTAAAAGCTAATACATAGTTAATTTAAAGTAATGAAATTATTTTGTTTTATATAAAGTTAGAACTTTTGTTAGATTTGGACTAAATTTGGGCAGTTCTCTTGAATACGAGCATTTAAGCAAATATTATATAATGTATAATTAAAAGTGTCATTTACTTTGCCAAGTGCATTTTGAAAAGTTCAAAAAGTGTAGTAAAATTTTGCGGGCAGAAATAAAAAAAATCGTTGCGCACTTTTTGGGGCTGTTTGGACTTAAAGCGTTTTCAAGGCGCTGGAAATACGACTAGTGGAAATCTCTGACAGGCCATAAATTGAACCCATGCGCAGTTTGCCAGGCAACTCACATGCAGCCAGGCTCTGCACCGCCAATATCAGCAGCAGCACCACCAGCACCACCAACACCACCGACACCACCAACACCACATCCATTGCATGCTTCTTCTGTTTGCTTGAGTATTTTCGGGGCTGGGAGAAAATGTGGTATGATTGTCTACATACAAGGAATGCGCAGTGTGCCAAGCCCAAGCGAATACACAAGCACACACACATATACACCCACACACACACACACGCATATACACATACATACATATGTTCATGCTCATACCAGATGGTCCTGACCGTTGATGTTGTTGTTGTTTGTTTGTGTCGGCTTCTGCCGCGGTTGTTGTTTATGCTCCAAACGAAACGAAGCGCCTACAAGGCAGAGGAGACAGAGAGCAGAGACAGAGGGCGAAGAAAGAACGACAGAGAGAGAGAGAGAGAGAGAGAGAGAGAGAGCGCGAGAGCGAGGGAGAAATTCAAGGCAAGGCAGACCAAACAAAAGCCGTTGCACAAATATAGGTGTGAAGCGAAAACAACAACAACAGAAATAACATCAAACAAAGTGGTCTGCATACCCTGCAATCTATCGTCCCAATGGGGTATACGCAACACAATTTGTATTAAATCTTCCGTATGATTAACATGAATATCTATTGCCATCGTAATAAAATGAAATTGTTTTGATTTTAATGGGCATCTGTTAACCATCACGTTGTACTTTCGCCACTTGTTTCATTTGTACAGTTAATGAAGCGCGCGTCGCGTTTTGTTTGCGTTGCCAAACTAAAAGTCCGCCAACCGCAGCCAACCACTTGCAACAACCCCCCCCCCCCCCACTCACCTATCTTCTCACCTACCTCATTCCGTTCCACCCCTTCCTCTCTCGTCTGCCACACACTTCCAAATTGAGTCAAACCAAAAAAAGTAGTGAAAAACGAGAGAGTTTGTCGCAGGCTACAACAACAACAACGGCGGAAACGGAAACTGATTGTGCGGTCATCGCGGCTTGCCTCTCTCTCGACCTATTCCCCTCTTACCCTCTTCCCAGCTTACCATTTGCGTTTGTGATATTGTCATGTTGCATTTTCTACAAATCTCGTCTCATTAAAAGAGCACGCGATTTGCCCGCGTTTCGCACGCGGTTTTCCAATCAGTCGGCCGCTTGACAGTTTTCACTTCTTCTTTTTTGTCACCCATCAACCATTGATTAAGCGATGTTGGCTGCGGCAACTGCGGCTGTAACGGTAACTGAGCCTGACTCTGATTGTGGCGCTCCCTCTCTGCCTCTCTTTCTCTATTTCTCTCTCTCTTTCTCTCTCAACGCTGTCTGCGGTGCGTCAGCCTAGATATCTCGTCAATCGTTTTCTTTGCTTGCCAAAAAATTGACTTTGAGATGCTTTTGCACAGCCTGATTGATGTGCCAGATAGCGAGGGCGATGGTGAAGGGAGTGAGGAGTGGGGCGGTGGCTGGCTGTGTGGATATCTATGTAGATTGGGATGCTGGTATCAGTTGGTGGTGCTTTGTCGCTTTCGTTTATTAGACCCTGTACGCAAAGAGTAAAAGGAGGAGTGGCAGACCATATATAAGTATTATGAATTGCAGTTCTCTAAGCCAGCGGTGGACAAGACCTTGCTCTGGCTGCTCCGTGCTCCTACAATGTTCCTATGATGTTGTTATAAAGTGGTTTCTACAATTTTTTAAAATAGAATTTATTTTATTTTTGGCCCGCACATTTGAATACAGACGGACGGTGGTTGTTCTTGTCGAGGTTGCTGTAGTTGTAGTTGAAAAAATCTTCTCAAAGCTGTTGATAACTGACTTGTTTTTACAAAAGAAGTACAGAGTCTCTCACAGTCGGCTCGGATTGACTATGGCCTTTCTGACTAGTTGTGTTTTGCATTGTTGTCGCTGTCGCTTGCAGTTAGCTGTTCCGACATTCTAAGGCGCTTTATTGTTGCTGTTGCCAGCGACAATACAACACAGTAAGAGATGGATAAAAGGACAGGAACAGAGATAAAGAGCGGAAGTGAAATAGAGGAAGAGAGCGAAAAGTCATTCGATTGAAGCTGCCTAAAACTATGCAATCGTTCTGTTCTGTTCCTCTGAACCGCTCTAGGACCATTAATTGATGTGTCTGCGTAGCGTTTTCTTGTTTTAGCTCGACTTCTACAGAGTTTTTGCATTTGGTGCTGGTTTGGCTCAATTTAGATTCTCGTTTTAGTCACCAGGCGGTGTTGCTGCTTTTGTTGTTGTCGGGTTATCAACTGGCATTTCCATTAAAGTGCGGAAAGCAACTTTGTTATCATCTACATATCAGATAATTATGAAACTCAGTTGAGATCGATTTCTGCTAGAATCACGCTAATCAATTAATCATTTTGAATTGAAATGTATATCTTATCTCCATATGTATGGATTTAGATTATTCTTAATACGTGATAATTTAATGTTATATTTTATTTCTAGCGGTTCATTTCAAAGCTGTCTAGGCAATAAAACTTAAGTTTAACACTTTAGTTTATTTTTGAATAGAGACGATTCTTTACTAAGATTATTTCACTTGGTTTACTTTCGATGTTTCCGCTAAAGCCTTGATATACTCGTAAACGTAATTACAGTCTGCTATCACAATACTCAACTGATCAGACACATACATAAAGCACATACAGCCAGTCTGTGTGCGTTTCGGCTTAATTCCTTTGTCTCCTCCCCCTTTGTCACCATCTCTCGCTCAAGTCGATAATTTAATGGTCTGCCATTTAATCTGCATTGAATTTATTATCTCGGGAAAAAATTAATCTTGATATGTGGCCCGCTTGTGTCGAGATGCTTGCTGACAAAAATAGCTAAAAAGCAGCATCGAGCACGCGTTGACTGCTCCCCTTGGCACATCCCCTCTTCCTTCACCCATCCCCGCCACTAGCTTTTGGCTGGGTACTCCCTATCTTGGTGTATATATCTCATAAAAATTTGCAATTGCTGGCAACGCATCTGTTTTCCAAGTGTCTCTAAATCTTTAAAGAATTATTTACTACAGTTTTTCTTGCGCCCGCAGACGGCGCAGTTTCAAAAACCACAACAACAACAGCAACAGGAGTAGCAAAAGCAGAAGCTGAAGCTGAAGCAGTTCAACAGTAAATGGTGGGTGATTTGCAGACAACACAACCCCCAGGACAGGCACAGCTATAGTCCAAGGCGGACAATGTCACGCCAACAGCAGCAGCAACAGCAACCACCCAGCACTGTTGAGCCACCCTTGTATTATTAATGTACGCTTGCCATTGTCCGCTTTCCGCTTTCCCATTTTCCGTTTCCCCCCCCCCCCCCCCCGCAATGTTCGTCTACCGTTCTTTCTGACTCTAGCAAATTCCCATTCCGTCCTCGTACTTGGCTCCATGCCAGCTTGCACACTGGTGCCAAAACTAAAACCAGCCAAAAATTATTATTTAGAAGGAGTATAAAAAATTATAACTAACCTGGACTTAAAATAAAATACTTATTGGTAAACAAATAACAGATATCGTGAAAGATCGAAGCAGACTCAAGCTGTCCAAACATGTCCAAAAAAACTATATATTTTCAAGCTTTAGCATATCTAATAAGATGTTATTTATGAATTAAAAAAAAAAAATATTTCGTTAGTGGAAAATACAGGGATTAAATCAGTGACCATAACCTTAACCGTTAACCGATATTAATAGATTAATATCGGTAACAGTAACCTTAACTGAATCAAACTTTTTTTTTAACGATACCGAAAACCGAAATTATTAAAACCGAAATAATCGTTAAGAAACCGAATCATGCATAACGGTTAATTTCGGATTGGTCAAGGATACAATTTTATTTTGTTAATGAGAAATTGTCCTACTGAATATTACATTTGGAAATTTATATTTGGAAAACCTATTATGAGCAGAAAACTAGAAGTTCTAAATAATGAAGATTCTATATCTTGTGGTTGAATGAAAATTCACTATTCAATTACTTAGCAGCATAAGTATCAGGAGTATTTTAAAAATCTCTTGTGATTTTTATTACAATTGTATTTGAAAAAATGTAACAAAATGTCGGTGATCCTGAAATGTCAGACTTCATTCTTCCGGCATATTTTCGGTTTGAATTAAATTGACTACCTGAAATTTGTTTGATATTTCATATACTTATTGCACATATTGTAACTATTTGCTCCAATGTGCCAAATGCGTGGCGGGGCCTCGTCTTGCAAATTTATTATGTTATGTCTCTAGCATGGTTCCGGACGCCATCAGTGGGTTAAGGTCTCCTTCTACTTTAGCTTGTACTCCATTTTCTTCTTGTTTCTTTTTTGTATGCATACGCATATGTGTGTATGTATTGGGTTTGTGTGTGTGTGTGTGTGTAATTGTTGAAGGGCATGACGACCAAATCGTAAGCCAAAAGCAAAACCAATCGCTTATTCTTCTGTCGTCTTGCTATCCCCTTCCTATCGAGTCACTAGTGGATCTGCTTTAGCCTCATTTCCATCTCCAGCTTCTTTTTCGCTCCTTCCCATCGCTTCGCAAGTATTTCCTTCTCCCGCTTCATCTGTTTAGCAATTTCTATGTCACTCGCTGTTGCTGTCATTCTGGCCATCATTCAATTTTAATCAGCATGGCTAAATCTCGCTGGCCGGAACAGACCCCAACAAGTCTGCTTCAGCTTTAGCTTCAATTTTCTAGTTACATCTCTTTATCCTCTCTGCTCTTTTCACATCTCAGTCTGCTTTCTGCCGTCTCCCGTCTCCAGCTGCTTATCGAAACTGGCAACTTGTGCGTTGAATTTGGCAAACAAAACAAATCAAAAGAAGGCAACGAAAAGATTGCTAAAAATATGTGGTAGAAATGCGACAACATTCACAAAAACAACAACAACGAGAAAGCAACAACCAATGACAAATTTTTTGTTGTTGGTGTTGTGGTTCGTTTGCAATTGAAATGTTTGTCATTTCGTGTTGTGCCATTTGCTCATTTCTTTTATTGTGTCTAAGTGAATGCTTATGCCCAATTTCTTTGCATACATATGAATACCTCTCCATTCCCTACTCCCTATCCTCCTCCTCCCTTCAGCGTTGTCCAGTATCCTCCTCCTTTTTTTATACCTGTCTCTCCCGTTGCTTGCAGTCAAGTATATTCACATCAGTTAAAAATCCTTTTGATTTTAATATTTGTCATTTTAGTTGCTCCGATTTGATTTAAATTGTCTTTTCAACTTGCTAACCCTAGTAGCCCTCTCGACTCTCACCTTTGACCGATCAGCCCCACCCCCACCCCCACCCACCACTCGCTGCATATCACTTTAGTTGATGCTTTGCTTTATTCGCTTTATTTGATGTTGTTATTATTGTTGTTCCTGGTTACAAACGCTTTTGCAGCATTATTATAAGTAGCAAACCACTCTTGGGTTTATCTGGCCATGTGGCATGTGGCAAGTGCAATAGCCCGAAAGCGAATGCTATTTAATAGGCGATCAATATAAATAAATGGTGGTTCGGTGGCTCTATGGTTAGAGTCGCCGACCTGCCATAATGAGAACTTTTCAGTTAAAATAACTGAGGTTCAATTCACACACAGTACCAAATTCAAAAAAATGGACCATCAAAAAATAAACATATAACAAATATTAAAATAAAGTCACACAGTTTAATGATTTTCCCTTTAGGGACCGAATAAAAAGAGAAAAAAATATATAAATATAAATATAAATATAAATATATGTGAAATATACATATGCATTAATTGAAATATATATCATGTGGCTCTTTCCATTTCATTAGCTTTCATCCTCACACATGTGTTGATGCACTCACTGCTGCTGGGAAACCTCCTCTTCTGTTTTATTCGCATGCTACTTAACACTTGAAGCAAATTAGTTGCACCTCGGTACAATTTCGATTATAAATCAAAACACGCACACCAGTGTTACAACAACAACACTAACATTTTGCTACATATTTTATTACGTTGCCCCGAAAAACTTGCACCCTGCGGATGCGGATGCGGATGCAGTCTTTGGCTCTCGCTTCGAGTTGTGTCCTCAGGATAGTGTCGAGTATCTGCATTGATTCACCCTCTCCAGCCTTAGGTCACAGTCTGTTTCTCAGTCACAGTCTCAGGCTATCATCCTTTGCCGTTTCCCTCTCTCATTCTGTCTGGTTTCTTTCGCCTGACCCTGTCGAATGCACAAAGCGCACGCACAATTGTGCAAAATGACAGATTTATAACAAAATGCAATGAATAACAGCATTATTCACAAGGGTGGTGTGTACGGAATTCGGAATTGTCATATTAAATATTGGGAGAGTACTCGTTGCTCGAGGAAAGTACATATGTACGTATAATCGATAAAGGCATCGCTTGAGAATTGGGGGATTGCATCTTAGGCCGAAAGACATGCTGTTATTGTGATTTTGATTTCAACAGGCGCTTTAATGACCAAATACACACACACTCACATACACATGCCACTGGTAATCCCTGTGGCAGACCAAGAAATGGGGGCATATGCTGCTTTTGTTGCTCTTGTTTTGCCTTCGAGCTGTGCGAAGCTGTTCCCACATAGCCCACAGCAAAAGCAACATCAACAGCAACAGAAACTGAAGATGATGATGATGATGATGATGCGGTCCGGATCTGAGTCCGAATCCGGTATTACCCCAGATTCAGATGCAAGTAAAAAAACTGAAAAACTGAAACAAATCTATGAAGTTCAATCAGTTTTAATTGATTCATTTTGGGGTGGGAGTAGAAGCATAGAGACAGTAACTGTGCCAGAGTTTGGATTTGGGGTAAAGTCAGACCCTGGGGTGGGGATGTTCAATGTGGTAGGGGTAGGAGCGGTTTAGCGCTGCCCGTTGCAGATAATGATAATGTTTTTGTTGCTGTGTGGTGCCTGTTAATAAATTTATTATCTTGGGAATATGCGAGTGCTTCACCAGCTCTGCTCTGCTCTGATCTCTCTCTATCTCTCTCTGTCTTTGGTACGGCAACAGCGGAAGTACCTCGTTGATTTGAAATGGAGCCGAGGGTATGAGTTTTGAGTTTTAGTCTGGTTCGAGGTCTGGGCCAGGCCGCAAATTTATTATGATTAAAGTTGAAAAGTTGAAATTGATGCTTCAACAGTTAGACACACAGCAATTTGGTTGGGGGTCAGAGAGTGGGAGATTGTTACTGCGAGTGGAGTTGTAGATTATAATAACGATAACTCTCAACGATTAGCGATAACGATAACATTTAACATTGCTGCTTAAGTAAAAGTAGAAGGTAAGAGAGATTTCCTTTAAGATAAAGACTGATTTTAAAATAAAGATAGGTATTTTGAGCAACAGCAAATATATGGCGCCCAACGTGGGGTGGCTATCTAGGTATAAATAACACATAAATTTGTAAGAAGATATCAAATATCTTATTTAAAATTTAAACCAAAGATCTAATAGTCCGAATACGCGGGGAGATCTTCAGCAGATAATTTTGACCCCCAGGCATAGGCTGGGCATCCCTGATATAGATTCATTATGTCCGAGCACTTTGGCTCGTTCATGTGTTCAAAGTCGATTAAATTCGATTCTTAGGGACATAAGCTGGACACTCTTGGTCTAAATTTGCCGTAATGGAAAAAAAGATTTAGTACTCACCATAACAATGCTCCATTTCTTGCATATGTGTCGCAGGGCCTTTTTGTAGCATCACGGTTTCATGGTCCAGAAATTCTTTTTGGGTTTCGCGCCGGTGGCCATGCTAACGGCTCCGCCCGCTGCGGACCCTGAAGCGGATGCAATCGAGCGTCCCGAGGCGCGCTGTTGATCTGCTGAGCAGCGACGTGGGTAATTAAAGGGGGAGACGGAGCTGCCACTCGATGACTCAGCGATGCCAATGATTGGAACCATTCCCTGTCCCTGTCCCACACCCACATTCATGCCCATATTTATGGCCATGCCCATATTGATGGCCAACCCCATGCCAGCAATGCCCTGATCCTCGCCGCAGCTGGCCATGCTGCTTTTAGATGTTGAAGTGCCCGAAGCTGTGGATGATCGACAACTGCGCAGATTGTGCGGCAATGTGTGTGTGTTTGTGTGTATGTGATTGTTATTGTTGTTGTTGTTGCTATTGCCGCTGCTGCTGTGGCTGTTGTTGTTGTTGTGCGGCATCAGGTTGTGATTGTGGCTCGACTGGCTGAGACTGTGGCTATGACTGTGACTATGACTATGGCTATGGCTATGGCTATGGCTATGGTTGTGGTTGTGGCTAGGGGGTGTGGCCGTCTTATAATAACGCAAACTCTCATTGTAGCTGGCACCGCTGCTGCTTCCGCTGCCACTGAATCCACTATCGAGATCCCCCTCATCGAACTCCGGATTAATGCAGCTGCTATGCGCATGATCCTTCAGCTCCATGCTGTTCAAGGTGCTCGACAGATTCTCCAAACTGGCATGCGAGGCCGTGTTCGTGTTGGAGGCGGCACTGGCCGCTGCACCACCCAGTAAACCACCGCGGCGTGGTCTTTGACCAGTAGCCAGAACTTGATTCTTCGCTTGCGCCGCTGAAGCTGAGGATGAAATACCCATGGCTCCCATTCCCATACCCATGCCCATGCCAATGCCACTTCCACTGGCACTTCCACTGGCACTGCCACTTCCACTGCCACTGCCACTGCCACTGCCACTGCCACTGCCACTGCCACTGCCACTGCCACTGCCACTGCCACTGCCACTGCCACTGCCACTGCTGTTGCTCGCGGTGGGTGCCTCATGTTGCACATCATTCGAGCTGCCACTGGTGGGGCCTCCGTGGCTGGGGCTGATATCTGGTGGCGTTGGCGGCATGATGAGTGCCTCCAGTGACAGATTGAGTTCGTCGAGCACCCGGAAATGATTGTGTTGAACACGACGCAACTCCTCCTTGACATTTCCCGAGCCCGAGGTGGCAATTCTATTATCGGAGAGCACCTTACGGATCTTCTGGTCGCTCACCTCCTCGTAAAGATTCTCGGTGGTGCCATACCTTGTCGTATATGTGTGCCTGTCCCGCTCCTCAGCGCTCGGCGATGAGGACGTCGATTGTCCGCTGTGCGACGACGACTTGGAGCGAAAGCTTTTGGCCAACAGGGCGCGTATGGAATTGCGCGGAGGACTCTTGGAGTGACCGTGATGATGACCATTGCCCTGACCCTGGGCGGGCACATTCGTATGGCATTTGGCCGCTCCTGGCTCATAGTAGGCATAAGAGTAGACATGGTTAAACGGTGCTCCAGCTGCAGCTGCAGCAGCTCCCACTCCTCCCGCTCCCGCTCCCCCTCCCCCACCGACGCTTGCACCTCCCCCATTGTAGGCGACATGCAGTGAGGGTGTGGAGGACATACCGGCGGAGCCAGAGTTAGCTCCATGAGAGGGCGTGGCACTGCTGCTGCTAGGCGTCATCACGCCCGCAGCAAAGCCGTAGTCCAGTGAGGATGTGGACGACGAGGACTGTGTGTTTGTGGTGGGCTCAAAGCGCTCCATGGTAGCAGCAATGTTCTTGCGTGACCATTTGACCTGGAAGAGCAACAGAAATTATCGAATTGTGATTGTATTTAAAGAAGAGTTCTGCTAGGAGAAAAGAGAACAGGATATCTAGAGGAAGATAAGAGTATTGGAAAAGGAGCCGGAAAAAAGAGAAGCGGAAAGCGGAGGGCAGGAAAAAGAAAGTTAGAGAAAAGAAAACAGGGAAAGGAAGTCAAATATATGGGAGACATCATAAGGTACGAAGGGAACAAATGTGACAGATGAAAGCAAGACAGAAAGAAGAAGGCAGGAAAAGGGGGACACTGATAAAGAGAAAAAATTGAGGAAACACAGGAAAGGGAGCCAGGATTGGAGGAAACAAGAGAGAAAGAAAAAGATGCAGGGAAAACAAGACAGAAACAATGAATTCAGGGAAAGGGGAACAGGAGAATTGAAGACACAGGAAAATAAGACACGAATAGAGGAAGTAGTAGAATGTGAAGAGGTGATGGTTAAAAACGAAGTTGGAGAAAGGAAGACATGAGGCAAGGGAAGATCAAAGGAATAGCGGCCGCAATCTTACCTGCTGCTCCACATCCATTTTGTGATTGCTGCGTCGACTGTGTCCACGTCGTCGTCTCTCCGTGAAGGCCTCACCATGGCCGCCTTGCAGCAGGAGGAGCTCCCCATTTTGCTGTGAGGATGTAGAGGAGGACGATGGAGGTGCTGGCATGCAGAACTCAATGCTGTCCATATCATCTGGAAAGATGAGATCCCCTCGATGGCCATGATGATGTCCCAGTGTGGCGGCACCATGTGCCATGCCCATGCCATGTCCATGTCCAGCATGTGGATGCCCCAAGGATGTGCCATGGCCATGTTCATGGCCGTGACCATGACCACTCATGGTCAGCTGATTGCGCTGCAGATGACGCATCGAGCCATGTCCCGGTGCACTGTGCACCGCCACCGCTGTGGTTTGTGCCGACAACTGTTGCTGCTGCTGTTGCTGCTGATGTTGCTGCTGCTGCTGTTGTTGTTGCAACGAACTAGGCGGATAATCTGCCGGCGGTGGTGGCGCAAAGCTGGCAAATTGTGGCGAGGCGCAACGATTCTGGAACTTGGATGCGGCGGCAGCGGCAGCGGCGGCGGCGGCGGCGGCGGCGGCGGCGGCATTGCTGCTGGCGCTGGCCGGATACATGTTGCTGCTGCTGCTGCTTATGTCTCTGGCTGTAGGTGAAGGTATTCCGTATCGTTTACACTAATTACGTTCACGATACTCAAGCGCTGACAAAGTGCATCATCTGCGGGAAGAGAGTGAGAGAGAGAAAGCAAGAACATGAGTGCGAGGAAGAGACAAGACAAAGCCATTAATCAGTGCTGGAATTGAAAGCGTTACGAATGCGCATGCGGGCGGATGAGGAGAACCCAGAGAAAGAGAACCAGAAACGACACATGACTGACATGCCATGCCAAAATCCCACAAATAAAAGCTGGAATTATGAGCTTTGCCCAGCAGCCAGCGGGGGGTGAGCCAATGCTAGCGAAAACTCCAATCCCAATTTATTTATGCGACCGCCAAACAAAACATTGTTGCCGCCACAACAACAACAAAAACAAAAACGTCGACAACAACAACACGCATGTAAAACATTTGGCACTGGCATGCCAAGTCCCAGCTCCTAGTTTCCTAAGCCCTGTTTCCACTTCTCAGATCTCAGTTCTGAACTGAATTCCCACTCCTCGGTTCTCAGTACTCAGTAGCATTTGCCTGGCCACTCGACGAATGCCATAAAACAGCATTAAAGCTATTAACAGCCACCGAGCTGAGGCAAAAGTTTTTTTACGAGTATACCCTGCAAATTGGCTGTGACTGTAGAGTATACACAAACTCACAGAAAGCATAGTAGAAAACATAAATAGAAAACAAGATATATGAAAGCCAATTTGAACTAAATAAATCTTATTAACTTATTCTTAATATTTAATTTGTTTTTCTATAAATTAAGAAATTCTAATTATACTTCAAATGTTGTTTAAAAATTAAGAAATGACACATGTTTTTCATTTCTTCAATAAAAATCAAATCTTACACCTATTTATACTATTATTAAAAATGCTACAAATAAGAGTTATCCCAAAATTATAATTTAAAAATGTATGTGATCTTTGGCTCAAAACTTTGCATATAATATGCAAACTTTCGATTCTTTTGTTAATATATAATATTGATTACAAAAAACTTTGTTTTATTAAATATAAATTATTTTTTAAATTAGCTTTATAATCAGTTTTAACTGTTGCCAGCCAGTGCGCCAATCATTAAATGTTTATTAAATATTATTTTATCAAAATAATTATTAAAAAATGTTTTTTTTATCCATGACATTTATATAGACATTTTCAATGCTGCTCTAATAATCGTAGGCTTGCAGATACTATCGATAGTACCAACGATAGTCTGATAAAGACGATAATCCTATTTTATTCATTTAGAGCAGCAGAATTTTTAATTTTAACTTGATTTATCGTATATTATACGATAATTATCTATGAGTGCTAAGAGATTTGTTTGCAGGGTAGCCTTCAGTCGTGTCAAATCACCTACTTTTCGATAGCTCACTCAAGTGTTCTTTCTACATTCGTGCGTGTGTGACTGATAGCAGTACCAAAATACTGAAACTGAGCTCCGCTCTGTGTTTCCACTGTTACTTCTTTGCTCTGTCTTCTATTTAATACCCCTCCTGGTCAGCCCCTTCCCGCTGTCTCCCGCTGGTAATCCGCTGACTCGCCGCTGACCACCCACTTTTTTATGAGCGTGACCATAAATCAATCAGAGCACAGAAGGCGCACAGATCCTCTTTATGGTCCAGTCACAATAACAACAACAAGAGCGTGAGCTAATCCTTCAGGCAGGCAGAGACAGAGAAGAAGACACAGAGATAGAGAAAGAGAGCTTGACAGCGGCTTGTCTGCTTTCCTGCCTCAAGGCCAACTTGCAAATGCCGCAGCTCGCAATTGAAATGTGCTGCAATTCCGTTGGCATTAACTCTAAAACTCAAATGCACACAGAGATTTCAGTCTATGTCTTGTTATTTATGCGTATTTTTCCATTTTTTTTTTGGCATTTCATTTCCAATGCACAGCAATAACGAACTACAAACAACAACGAAAATAGAGAGGGATGGAAAAAGAGAGAGAGAGAGAGTCAAACTAGCAATCATTTTTCTACTACGCTGATTGATATATCAAATTAATAGCTGTGCTATGGCTAAAATGTTTTAGCTTGTTTTTATTATTTTACTCAGCCAACCCTTTAGCCCCGCCTTCCCCTTCCCATGCATAGCCCACCCAATATTTTTTATTTTAATTTTTTTTTTTTTTGTATATGAGTATTTTTGAAGTATTTGTAGTATTTGTTGGTCTTGTTAGCTTTTATTTGGCTATATTTTTCTGGCTCGTTTTTGTTTTAGGCGATTGCATTTCACATGCAAATTTTAACGAGTTGTTTGTGGTCTTGTATAGACATTTCACCAACAACTAAAGCAACGACAATCGGCGTTTATTTGCAGGCAACATTTTGATTTGGCTGATTGAGTTTGGAAGTAAAAAAACACATGAAATAACGCTACAGAAATGAATATTTCAATTAGACCGAAATAAAAAAAACACACACACAAGAACTATTGCTAAATGATGTACATATGTGTGCAAGTGTGTGTGTGTTTTTTATGGCTTTTCAAAATTCTTGTGGAAGTTTGGATAAAATTTTGCGCCCGCCACTTATGCAACATATTCTTTAAAGGCATATTTCTGAGGTTATTAAAGTCGAAATTCAATCAACATTTACCGCATTATTTGATTTATGTGTAGTTGAATAACAGAATGTAACAAATAAATTCAACTGTACATCAATTTATTATTATTATTTCAGGTTTAGCTTCAATTTTAGCAAAACAGTTGATATAAGGTCTTAATTGATTTAGAAATTGGTTTAATTTGTTGCTCAAATCAAAAATAAATCAGCCATTAAAATTGTAAAATCGTTTTTTGTATTAAAAGTATAGTCATAGAAAAACAATTTGAAAGAAAAGTGAATAAATAAATTTATTAAAAGAATCACTTAATAGTTTAGCTGCATCAACTTAAATGTAATTTGCCAGAATTTCCCATCCTTATATAATAGATTTTAAATTGTAGTCAAAGTAAACATAATTGTTAACAAGAATTTTTTGCGTTATTAGCAATAAAGATCTTGGGGGCTATATTATTACTTTAGACACTTTACCATATAATTATATCAATGTAAATATTTTCACTTAAGTAAATTTATCAACACTGTGATTTATCGATTTGTACCGATAGGCCTTTGCTACGTTTCAAGTTATCTGCAAAACTCAGCGTCGTTCTTGTTCTCATTCTTTAGTCAATTGCTTCGCCTCTCCTCCTTGGCCACGCCCCCTTCACCCGCTTTGGGTGTGTGTGGGCGTTTAAGCAAAGCAATTTAGTCATGGCTCTATCTTTGATGTTTTTCTTTCAGTTTTTTCAGCTGCAACAGCAACGAAACAAAAACAAAAAACCCAACGGCAGCAGCTGCAACTTTAAATTACCGTAGAGCACAGCATGTGTTTCGAGTGTATCTTGTATCTTATGGATAGTATACCATATGTACGTGTTGGTGCCGCTATTGGCCAATTCGATTTCATGGTGCAATTGCAATTTGTCGAACGACGTGTACTCGTATGAAAGAAGGCAAAAGTAGCCCAAGGATAGCCCAAAGCAGGCAATAGGTTTTTGCCATTGAAAGTTAATCAATGAGTCACAAAACTTAAAACTCTTTTTTTTCAGACATTTAAACAGACAGTGGCTCTATCAATCGCTATATTATTAACAAACTCTCTCTCTCTCTATCTTGGCTTCTGTTGTGTTTAACTGATTCATACCCTTATCGTCGAGTGGCTCATTAACGCACATTTTGTGCATGTTGCACATCGTTAGAAGCCGAAAACACAACAGTTTCTAAACTATTAAACTTCAACTGGCAGAGGTTGGCGTGGCAAGTGGCATGTGGCATGTGGCATGTTTCATTATTTCGGACACAATGCTTATCCGACACGTGGCAGATACTCTTGAATTTCTATAGCCCAAAAATGCATTGATGTCAATATCAAAAGCATACGCTGTTAATTTGCTCACTTATTCAGACACTCATTCAGACGCTCATTCACACACTTATTCAGTCATTCTGTCATTCATTCATTTGCCTTGAGCTTTTTCGCATCATGCATATGAAAATTGGCCAATTTTGCAATCCATTCTATTGCCCGACTCTCTGTCAAACTAGAAAAGTGGGAAAGTGGAAAACTGGCTGCAATGCAACTCGGGCAATTCAAAAACCAAACGGAAGCGAAAAGCCGAAAACGAGGATCGTAACGGGACCGGGAGTCGTTTTATTTTGTGGCACGCAGTCTTGCCCCAGTCGTCTCTACAACTTCCAACTATCAACTGCCAACTACCAACTGCCAACTGCCAGGCAGCTGCCTCTCCACGTAATGACTTTAATTAACATACATCAGTTGAAGCTGTTGCACTTTTGCTGCTTCCTCTTTCGTCCTCCTTGTGGGGTGGTGCTCCGAGGTGGTGAAGGTGGTGCTGCTCCACTCGTGGGCGGCTGCAAGTGGCTCGCTCGAGTGGAAGCTTTGGCACAATGCTGCAACGCAGGCTGTGCCACGAAATGTGTGCCACAGCAACAACAGCAATAACAACAACATCAATATTCGCTCACTGAAAGCGAATATCGCGCATCTGTTTATTTGCTTCGCCATTTTATTTTTTTTTTTATTTTCATTTCATTATTTTATAGTTGCTTGCTCAATGAGTGCAATTCAAAAACGAATGAATAATTTAATAGCCTGCTTATTGAAATTCGGGTTAAAGAGCTCTCACGATTGCAAATTTGTAAGTATTTATTTCGTTTTCAGGATATATTACATTTAATTGACTGGCTGATTTATTGACCTACTGACTGACTGACAATCAACATCTACACACGCCCGGGATGGGAAATTGTTGTTGATTGACAAACAGCAAAGAATCTATACTATTTAATTTATTTTATCTGACTAACATTTTAACAACGTTTAGAAACTATGCCAAATATATTTGGACTCGTGCTATAACAATTTTAAAAATTATAGAAATAAATTGTTGATGATTAAATTCCTAGAGAAATTTATTAGGAAGTTTTATTTATTCGTATATTCAAAGGGTCGCATACTTGTACTATGAACTTCTTTCTTGTTACTTACTTGTTGTATTGCTCTCATATTTCGTTTTTTATCTTTGACTTCATTAGTTAGCACTATCTCTATATCAATGTCCGAACCTATCAAATACTTAAAATTTATCTTCCTCTCGAACTCGATTTCGCTAAAAAAACCTTCTGTCAAACAATGGAAAATGGAATTCTTGCTGCACGTATTAAATTTTTAGCTCTCAGTATACTTTGCATTTCACTAGAACTAAAATCCAAGGCGCAAATTAAAATCTTAAGAGAATGAACAAATTTTTTAGCACTATGACATCGTATTGTTGTTTTTGGTTGGTTTCGCTAGTGACAAGTCTAATATGTCGCACATATACACACACACACACACACAAACACACGGGCCACCCATTGTTTTGATGATTTTCCCCTCGAAATGAAAGACATAAAAAAAATAAGGAAAAAGTAATAAAATGGCAAATCTAACCAAATGCCAACACAAATTTTGTTTGCGCTTTGTATTAGGTTGACAAAAATCAACACCCGGACGGATAGGGAGCCAGGAAGACAAGCGGACAGGAGGACAAGAGGACAGGAGGACAGGCGGGCATGAAGGAGAAGACGGAGATGTGGACGGGATGCAGGGAGGATCTCGTTGAAGTTGCTTCTCCGGGGCTTTTCCTCAATCAGAAGTCAGCGAGCGTAAGAGCATGGGGTTGAGGGGGGCACACATAACCGCCAAGAAGATGTGGTGCAGACTGTGGGAAAGAAGGGGACGTGTGTGTGTATGTGTGGATTGTGGATTGGGCTTAGTTGTTTGTCTTTTGCAAATGTTGACAATATTTTGCGATAAAAGGTGAATTTATTAGCACCTCCACGCAGACAGACAGTACGTCTTTCCTTTAAATTATGTTCACCATATGTCTGCCTCCTCTTTCTCTTGCTCTGTCTCGCTCTTTGTGGCTTTTATCCCTCTCTTTACTTAACGCAACTCTTTCAACTTGACCAACAATAATTTCAGGTTTTTTCGGACACGTTTTCTTTGTAGGTTTATATTTTTAGACCCCGTACTTAAAAAAAGTACAGGGGTCTATTAACTTTGTCATAAAAAAAATGTGCGTAACAGGCAGAAGGAGGCGTGGCAGACCCCATAAAGTATATATATTCTTGATCAGCATCAACAGCCGAGTCGATATAGCCATGTCCGTCTGTCCGTCCGTCTGTAAGAGCGCCTAGATCTCAGAGACTATAAGAGCTGGAGATTTCAAACTTGGTACGTAGGTCCGTCTATATTGCAAGCAGATCAAGTTTGTTTTAGATTTTGGCCACGCCCCCTTAAAAGCCTTAAAATCAAATAAATCTAATTTATTTGGGCAATTTAAAAGATAGAGCGTTCTAATTAACCATAGACCAAGCCAATATTATCCGCCATGGTTGCTGAAAATTTCATTGCGATCGGATAATAAACAGCGAACAGCGATATTAAACAACGAAATTTGCCTATATTTGCTTTACTTTAACAGCAACAATTACAAAACAGTTAGACAACAACAACGATGTTTGACTTATGGTCCAGTAATAATGAAACCTACAATAAACAATTAGTTATAAAGTAGCTTAGTGGCGCAGTGTGTTGAGCGTCTGTTTTTTTCTAAAATTTTCATTTCGGCCATGGCCCGACGGGTTCGATTCCCGTCATGGACATATATATATATATTTTTTTAATATTTATTATTAATGTTTAATGCTATATTTATTATTTATTTATATTTTTTATATTATTTATTAATATCATATTTATTATTATTTATATTAATGTTATATTTACATAAAATAGAAATATCTTAACTAAAAAGACAATTTAAAGGATATCTCAACCAATCTAACAGAATATGCATATAGGATGGTCTTATACATTCTGACCATGTTTGGTTGAAATCGGTCCGATATATCATATATCAAAAATCAAGCTTTAGTATGAAAAACTTTTTTGTTTATTTATATATCTCAACGAATTCAACAGAATATGCATCTGGGGTGATCTTATACAATCTGACCAAGTTTGGTTGAAATCGGTTGACTATATCATATAGCTGCCATAGGAACAATCAGTCGAAAATCAAGCTTTAGTATGAAAAACTTTTTTGTTTAATGAGATAGCTCAACCAATCTAACAGAATATGCATCTGGGGTTATCTTATACATTCTGACCGAGTTTGGTTGAAATCGGGTTACTATATCATATAGCTGCCATAGGAACAATCAGTCGAAAACCAAGCTTTAGTATGAAATGCTTTTTTGTTTTATTTGGTTGAAATCGGTCTACTATATTATTAAGCTGCCATAGGAACGATTGGTCGAAAATGTATACTGAGTAGGAAATTTTTTTTTCTTTTTGGGGATACCACAATCAGACTAGCAGATTGGGGATTTTCTATTGTCTTATACCTCCTGAAACAATGGAGTTGCTTTTCCATAGTAAGTACGGGGTCTCCGACAGTCGAGTATGCTCGACTGTAGCACCGCCCACTAGTTTTTTTTAAGGTTGCATCATCTGCTTCTCCGATTTTCTAATTCGTCATTTCCCTTCTTCATCGTCTCTCTTTTGCCCTAATTCTTATCATAGGCGCTGCAATTTAAAACACATTTTCGGGGATTAAGATCTTGACAAATCATAAACAAAACGATGGCGACGAGGCAGCTGCATGGCCAGCACGCAATTACAGATACATTTGTATCTTTATCTGTATCTGTAAATGCCGCTGTTGACTGATTTAGTTGGCCTAACAAAAGACCAAAGCCCTAAAAAAAATAATAAAAAAAACAGACATCGGAGCCCAACCACAGACTATGGCAATAAAATGCCACACACACAAACGGCCGAGATGCATATCTATAGGATAGAGAGAGAGAGAAAGAGAATGAAAGAGAAAGCAAGAGCATAGTTACTACGTGGAATAACGCTTGCAGCTTCATTTGCCGCCCAGCGACACTTTATGAAATAGAAACTAAAAATCTTCACTTATGTCTGCAGCTTTAGAAGACTGTGAAGAGAGGTTAGACGGAACTGGGGAATGAAGGCAGTGTCCATAATGCGAGCGGCAGCAGCATAACAGCTACAAGATACGCTCGTTTTGGATTGTTGTTCTTGAATTTTGAAGCTGATTTTTGGTTGACTTTGCTGCGACATAAAATACAAGAAAACTAATATAAAAAATAAAAAACAAGCTGTTCAAGGGAAGGAGGGAAGGAGGGAAGGAGACGGGAGGAAGGCCAGAAGATGGGGACAGTTTGGGGATGAAACTGACAACGCTTTCAACGCATTTCAATGTCGACATTTTCAAATTCCAATAAGTTTATTGTTGCTGTTGTTGTTGTGATGTTTTTTTGATAAAACGGTTAAGTAAACAAACACACACACACTTGCACACAACTTACCAGATAGTCGAATAGCCAAGTTTTCTGAGTTTCCAGCTCCGAATCGTTCTTTTTTGGCTGTTTATGAATATGGAAATGCTGCAAAGAGAAAAGAAGACATAAAAAGAATGAGAAAGGCAATTTAATTAGCATGCGTATACTTTCGGCACGCATTGTAAAAGAGAATAGTATGAAATGAACTGCAACTGAAATCACAAAAACAAACACTGAAAAGTCCATCAATGTAAAATGCAAATGCAAATTCGAGCTTCAAGGAGCATCGAAAATTGAGTTGTTTAAATATGATGAGTTTTACAACAGTATAACTTACAGTGGCTGTCAATAGCATGCGGCCACTTGGCCAACTGGCAACTTTTGGCTGGCTAACTATTCGAAAACTTGTCGAGAAAACACTCTCGATGGGACATCACTTGGAATTGCATGCGTAATTAAATTTTGCTCATCTCGATTAGTTTTCAGATATCTGAATACTTCATTTAACTTAAATGTAAATCCTCCTCTTCCTTTACTTTCCTGTCACCATGCCATTTTTTATCGCCATTTATGTGTGTTTTAAGTTAAAACTAAGTTTAGAATTGATTAGAATATTTGATTTTTGACAGTACTGAAAGTTATTTTCTTTGAAAGATGAAAGCTAGCTGATAAATATAATATTCTTGGGATATTCATTTTGGAACTAGTTCTTGGAATTTTTTTTTTTATTATTATGATTGGCAGCAGTAAATTGCTTCTAAATTATTTTAAAGAAACAGTAACCTATTAGGTGTGATACGAGTTTGTTATTCTATTATGAAAGATGATAGCTAGCTGTCAAATATAATATTTATAGAACATTCAATTTGGAACTAGTTCATGAAATGTTTTCTTATTTTTCTTATTATTATGATTGGCAGCAGTATATTGCTAGTAAATTATTTTAAAGAAACAAGAACCACTTAAAGTGTAATACAATTTATTTTTATATTTTTTTTAAAGAAATTTATTTTAAAGCAGGATTACAAATAGTTTGTTTTCATATGCTCAATCCAATTATTTCTCAGTTATTTAATTACATATATACTTTTGTGTTACAATTTATTGTAATAAATTTGAAAGTACATAATATCGAGAATTTATTTTGAACTTCAATAAAGTTATAAGCCTCTTTACTTTTCCAAATAAAATTAATTAGTATCTTAGTAACATTATTGAATCAGATTTAAACATATTCGTCTGCAAAATCTACTCACATGCCATAATGGTAATAACACATTTGTCGGCTGTACGCTATCCGCGTTTAAGCACTTAAGGGGAAAACAGTAAAAGAAGAGATTGAGCCGCGTTGTGCTGCTAAACTTTTGGTAAAATAAGTCCACAAAATTATATTAAAAAAAATCCAAGAAAAAAATATGAAAAAAGTGTTGAAGAAACCCAAGCTTCAGCTCATAAAAAATGTCAGAGCAGACCGCAGAGTGCTCGTTTCAATCTGCAGAGAGGCTGGGAAGTAAAAGAAACTCTTTAAGCTGCATTAAAAACTGGCACACAAAGGGCAAACGCTCAGGCAATGCTTTTGCCTTTTGATAAATGTGACAGGCAGCGGTGAGGGGGAGACGGAGTAGAGGTACAAAGGCACAGGTAGAGCAAAAGTCCGAGTTCAGAGTCACAGTTTAAGTTTCAAATTGGTGAATGAGTCCGAGAGTCAAGCCCCACAAATTTCAGAGCAAAATGTTTTAATTGAGCGAGTGTCTAAAAGTGTTCCAGTTTTCCAATTTGAAATTGAAATACAGAGTTTTCCGACGAAAAGTGAAAGCATTGCATAAAGGAAACCAAACCAAAACCCCAAACAGAAGCAGAAGTTCGAGTTGAAATAGAATAAGGAGATGGGCATGGGCTTGGGCATGGGAAGGGAATGGAAATGGGAATGGCAATAAAATAAAATAGAAATTTAAACCACAGGCAAACGTGCGTTATTTATTTTTGAATTTATAACTCAATTGGGAGACTGTCGTACCGCGTGCAAAATGCCAAAGGAGCTAAAAGGGCGAACAAAAAGAAAAGCAAAAAATAAAAAGGAGTGATAATGCGCAACAAAATAAATGCGTGCAGCTCCTTTGCCGTGTGTGACACATAAAAATAGAAATAAATAAGAATGTGTGCGCTTTTTTGTGTGTCGCGGGAGAGGGCAGGAGAAACGGGAGGAACAGGAGAAACAGAAGCAACAGAAGAAACAGGAGGAGCAGCAGCAGCCGGAGCCGGAAAAGAAAAAGGTTGGCAGTCAAAGGAAATCGTGTTGTGGCAAATGTGACAAGCCAACGTTGTTGCTACTCTTTCCATTGCCACATGCCTCACCTTCCACCTTCTACAGTTCCTATTCCCATTGCTATTCCCATTCCTTTTCCTATTCGCATTGCTTGCAAATGATGCGAGTTCACAGCAAATTGACAAAAATGTATGAAGAAAGCAAAGGCAAAGCAATGAAAATAACCCACGATGATAATAAACATCATGATGATCATAATGATGATGAGCAGGGAACATGTTAACTCAGTTGGCTTAGGAAAGTATGGAGTGTCTCTTCAATATGTCACCATCTGCGTAATATGTTCGTCTAGGCAAAAGTTCAAAGATTTTCACAAATTTAAAGTCCAAACTTAAAAGATGTTCATCTTTGAGATATATACATTCAAGAGTTATCTGAGTTGGGAAATCAGTCTTTAAACATAGCTAGTTAACTTTATAAATATGATATGTGGGATTTACATGAGCTTTATACTAGATTCCATTACAAAGTAGCAGCTCAAGTTATTTAAAGGCTCTAGTTCTTAAACCTTTCAGTGGATCACTGGATCAATGGATCACTTAAAGGAATTAGGAACATCGAATTACTTAAATCATCTGTAGTTAAGCTGAGTACTGAAACTTAAAAAATTGTTAGCGGCATAAAATGCTCAATATTCTTCTGTCGACGAGCAGAATGTCAGTGTTGCCTATGCAACACGAAAAAATAACAAAAAGTTGAGTGGTAACTCTATGCGTCAACTGAGGTTTGTTTTAAATTTGAACATGCAGAACTGATTTGGGTAAAAAGAGGAGAGAATAGGCAATGGAAAATGTAAATTAATGTTAATATAGGAGAAATATGCTATGGCACGCAAGCACAGCGCGTATGGGGTGCACCCATCTTCTAATATAGATTCTCCATTTGTATTAATACAAAAAAAAAGAAAATTATTTAATTTATGTCCACAAAAACGATTTCAGTTTACGTTCTTGCTTATAATCTACCAATATTGTCGTCGCTATTGACCAAATTCAAGCATTCGTCTTCGTTCCCACTTGTGCGCCGAACATTTCTCTGCTATATACCTAGGAAAACTCTAAACAGTTCGATGTCCTTCAATGCCTGTCAGCTTTTTTCAAACTGTACTTGACAACGCCAGTTCCTTATCTGGCAACTCCGTTTTTCTCCAGTTTCAGGATCTACTAGCGGAGCTTAATGTCAAGTTCTTCTTTTTCACATTACGCCAGCGCTTTTTAGACCCCGTACTTAAAAAAAGTACAGGGGTCTATTGACTTTGTCATAAAAAAAAAGTGCGTAACAGGCAGAAGGAGGCGTGGCAGACCCCATAAAGTATATATATTCTTGATCAGCATCAACAGCCGAGTCGATATAGCCATGTCCGTCTGTCCGTCCGTCTGTAAGAGCGCCTAGATCTCAGAGACTATAAGAGCTGGAGATTTCAAACTTGGTACGTAGGTCCGTCTATACTGCAAGCAGATCAAGTTTGTTTTAGATTTTGGCCACGCCCCCTTGAAAGGCTTAAAATCAAATAAATCTAATTTATTAGGGCAGATAGGGCGTTCTTATTAACCATAGACCAAGCCAATATTATCCGCCATGGTTGCTGAAAATTTCATTGCGATCGGATAATAAACAGCGAACAGCGATATTAAACAACGAAATTTGCCTATATTTGCTTTACTTTAACAGCAACAATTACAAAACAGTTAGACAACAACAACGAAGTTTGACTTATGGTCCAGTAATAATGAAACCTTCAATAAACAATTAGTTATAAAATAGCTCTGTGGCGTAGAGTGTTGAGCGTCTGTTTTTTTCTAAAATTTTCATTTCGGCCATGGCCCGACGGGTTCGATTCCCGTCATGGACTTATATTTATTTTTTTTTTTAATATTTATTATTTATGTTTAATACTATATTTATTATTTATTTATATTTTTTATATTATTTATTAATATAATATTTATTATTATTTATATTAATGTTATATTTACATAAAATAGAAATATCTTAACTAAAAAGGCAATTCAAAGGATATCTCAACCAATCTAACAGAATATGCATATAGGATGGTCTTATACATTCTGACCATGTTTGGTTGCAATCGGTCCGATATATCAGATAGCTGCCATAGGAACAATCAGTCAAAAATCAAGCTTTAGTATGAAAAACTTTTTTGTTTATTTATATATCTCAACGAATTCAACAGAATATGCATCTGGGGTGAACTTATACAATCTGACCAAGTTTGGTTGAAATCGGTTGACTATATCATATAGCTGCCATAGGAACAATCAGTCGAAAATCAAGCTTTAGTATGAAAAACTTTTTTGTTTAATGAGATAGCTCAACCAAACTAACAGAATTTGCATCTGGGGTTTTCTTATACATTCTGACCGATGTTGCTTTTCCATAGTAAGTACGGGGTCTCCGACAGTCGAGTATGCTCGTCTGTAGCACCGCCCACTAGTTTTATATGGAGTTCAGGTTTCTTCGAGGCCTTTTTTAACTGTCAGTACTATGCCTTATTCTCAATAAATGAACTGGTTCCATTCAAGAGAATTATAATTACTTAAACAATCCGAAAATCATTACATAGTTACCATAACCATTTACTATGAAGAAGTGTTTTATAATAATTATCTCCATTGAGTAGTTATTCTCCCACCAAAAACGAACTAGTCATATATATTTACAATGACTCATTCGAAATGTTTGAAAGAGTTGTTAACCGATCCAGGATTCAACCTGGCAACAATGATGATGAGGGAACTTGATACGACAACAAATGGCCAAGTTTGTCGCTCTAATCAATTTACAATTGCTGTCCATTGATCTGAACTGCAATAATCGTCAGGACAACCGAACGATTCTGAAGTCCCACAACTACACAAAAGGCAACTAAGTGAGTGGTTGGGTGAGTGCTTGGGTGGTTGGCTGGTTATCTGGTTAACTCGGTGCGTGTGAAGACCCACATACGAGTACAACAACAAATGGCGGGGACACAGTTGGCATAAAACCCTTTTTCATCAGTCGCCCAATCGTGAGTCACGTGCAAGGACTCTAGCATTGTCCTGCGCCTGTTTACATGCAGATAACCCCTTGATCCACAACGGGGCCCAACGACAAAATTAAGCATACATAACATGGAATTTTCATATGCTACGGGTTAGAAGCAAAAAGGAGTTCGAGTAAGAGTATTTCTTTTTGAATAAGGAAGGGGTGCACTCATTTTATTTCTTCCAGTACAATCAACCAAGACGATGAATCGACGACCTTGTAGCGAAAAGTTATTGACTAAACACACACTAACAGGCAGACATGTGGTGCATGTGAGTGTGCAAATATGTGTGAAATTTATTTGCCACGGCCTGGGATCCATGCAGGGATACGGGTAAGCGCAGGAGTAGTATAAGCAGGGGGGCAGGGGTACTGCTACGGGAACAAACCCTTCGGGGTTTCAAGGGTTGCTTCTGTTGCTGCTCAACTTCGATTACAGACCTCCCAATTTTTGTTGTTTAAAATCACTTGATTGCACAAATGCTCATTGAGCTAATTTTATTTTGTTGCACACACACACACACACACACACACACACACACACACACACACACACACACACACACACACACACACACACACACACACACACACACAAATGAAATAAAGGAAGGCAACTTGAGCCACGTTTACATTTGATGGGATTCCGTTGGCATATGCAAAAAAGGCCAAAGCCAAAGCCAAAATAAAAGCCATTGGTAGAAGCCCCTGCCAGTTTTACCTGTCGTCCGGCACCCGAAACTTATTATCCCTCTGAATGTTCGACAATGTGGAAAAATGTTTTCATGTGTCCCTCCTCACAGCAATAACCTCAAGAAGAACAAAAGCAACAACCAGCCAGCCAGAGTTGCCAACTAGTGAAAAGGTAGCTCTGATCAAATTAACAGATAATTTTGGCTCAACTTTGATTCACTTGAGTCCAAATCATGGTCAGGTCCTTTCTGGCTAATTTATAATGGTTTACTTAAATTAATTACATTGCAAATGGAAGAGAAGGTAGAAGTTCGCTGTCAAAAAGTGGGCATAGACAATGGGCCATGTGAGTGTACATATATAACTGAGTAGCCAGCTAATTATTTGCAGGCACTCGAAAGTCAACAAAACCTTTGATCCTAAGCACAAAAGGCACTTTACAGCATTGATATTAAAAGCAATTTCTTTGAGTCAAATGTTTTCAACTTTTTATACATTTTCAGTTGCGAATTACAATTCTTTTTAATATAATTTATTTGCTATCATCATAATTAATAATTGTTTTCTCTCTCGGTCTCTGTCGACTATTTTTTTAGTCAGCATTAAAAAAAAAAAATTGTTTATTAAAGATTTTTCTATTCAAATTTATACATTTAAAACTTAGAGGTTCAAATATCTGTAAAATGGTGTCGTCAAATCCTAGGGTAATTCGGCTCTCTACATGTTTTTTCAGGAGGAATTTATATTTGACTCTTGCTATCAATGTGTCATAGAGATTTCATAATCATTATGCATGGCTAACTAGCTAACAGAGACTTACATATTTCCCAAAACGAATGCATACTTTTTATGTATATGTTATGAAATATAAATATATTACTTTTACGTTGTTTGCGATCAAATTAGCTAATTCATTGAATGAACATAGCAGCAATTTTATCAACCATTCCCATTGTCATCAGCATCTCTTTGGCGTTTTGGCAATTAAATCATTTCGGTCATAAATTGAATTTCACTTCACCCACACACAGGCAGACAAACGCACATCTTCTGTGTTAATCCAATTAACTGACTTCAAACACATTCCATTCTACCTACAACACAAAAAAAAAACCAACAAGAAAACAACTAAATAAAAAAAAAAAAAAAAACAAAAACAAAAAGCCACTAAAAACTGTTTCAAAGAAACTCAGACTTAAAAGTTTTATAGTTTGTTTTGAGGCTGTTAGAAATTTCATACGAAACTTGGCTCAAAACTTTTAGACGGCATTTCATTGGAATAGCTCCAAAAACACCAATGAAACATACGGACAACAACAACCATGACAACAACAACAACAAGGAAGGCGCACTTATAGACAGATTGGCAATAGGTGGCAGCGGCTGCCTGAAAATGTTTTCATTGATTTTTACGAGCATCAAACGAATCAAATAAATTAATTTTTTTTGTTTCTTTATTGTGTTCGCTTTTCATTTTTATGCCCAAAGCTTGGCGCCCAACGCGTGGGGCCCTGAAAAATGTTATATGTCTATTTTCTATTTTCTCTTTTTTTTACAATTTGCGTGTTTTGCAATCACGGCAACAACAACAACAAAATGATCAACAACAACAACCGGTTGGTCGGTCGCACTATTATTTTAGCCTGAGACCCGTTAGCTTTACGAGCCCCACGCCCGGGCGCCTTTAACGATGCTGTTGCCGCCTCCCTCTACAGTTGCCCCTGTCCCTCTCTCTGCCCACGCCCTGTCCCTTGCCCTTTGCCCTGTCGCCACCAGCACCGTGTGCGTGTCCTGTGACGTGTCGTAAACGCATCATAAACAGCTGCCACTCCAGCAAATACATAGACACATACAAACATATAGACGTATCCACATATAGACGTAAAATACATATATGTACATATATTATACAAACATGCAAGCACATGCTTCTGCATTATCACAACACAAAAAATGCTCATATTTTTTACGTTTTTTTAAACCGATTTTAAACTGGACAGCAGCAAATGCAAACTACAACTGTTAAATATACACATTTAACACAGTATACATAAGAGACAAACCCATCAAAAATTGACCGAAATGTATAAAAATGCTTGATAAAAATAGTCTAGAAAATATGGTTAAATAAATCGCAGAATGAAATATTTTGTTGCAAGCTTTTTTTTTATATATATATGTAAAAAAAGAGAAAAACATAAAATAAAATTAATCGATACCCTTTTTTTTAGAAATGAAAAGATAATATAAAATAAAATTAAACAAAATACGTAACTTTTTAAGAAGATAAGAAAAATGAAACATGGTATGCAAACGATTGGAAATTGAGTCGAATATTTGCTACCTTCGATACTTTGTTAATGCAGAAATTTTCTCGCCTTGTGAAAGCAGTGGAAATGCTTTATTTTTGTCAGTCTCTGTCATTTTTGTTGTTGTTGCTGTTTTTGTTGGTGTCTGTGGCAAAGGTTTGATTAGCCATAAAAACGCGCATTTGGTGTCGACGTAGTAAGTACTTGTTTCTATGATTGTTGGTTGCCAGGCATTTTATGTCCCTCTCCCTCTCCTTCCCCCTGCCCAATCCCCTCATTCTCTGTTTTACTCTGTCTTTCTCCCCAAGCCACATGCCAACAATTCGTGCCACATTTTTTTATGAGCTTTCGTATTTGAAAGTCATAAAATGCATTTTAACAGCTCGCTCAACTCGCAGCCTCCTCTGACGTTCTGACAGGCAACGCGAATTTAGCTGCATGTTTTTGATGTTTGTTGTGCTTGTTTTTCCTCTCGTTTTTGTAGTTATTGTTATCACATTGGGTTGTTATTGTTATTATTATTCTTTTTTTTTTGGGGGCATTAAGTTATTATTCTTATGACCGCTGTGAACTTTATCCCTTGCGGCAGTCTTTGGTTAAGATCAAGATCTGTTTGTCTGTCTATTGACACTCTCTTTCTCCCTCTGTAATTTCTCACACTCTTTCTAGTTGCTGCAACATGCTCTTGCCACAGAAAGCAACCCAATAAAATGTAATTAATTTCCAAGACTTTTGGCTCAGCCAATAAAGCAAACAACAGAAGTAGAACCGGAAGCAGAAGCTGCAGGCTGAGGCGCAAACTGGAGGCAGCAACAGCTGGGGCAGCATTTGCATGCCAAAGATGAGCCAAAAGCCACCGAAAATGCCACAGAAAACTGCACAAGGCAAACAAGGAGCCAAAGCTGCAGTAGAAGCTGCAACGGCTGAGGGGCAACAGGAACTGGAGCCGGAGCTAGAGCAGCAGCTGCTAGACATGAACTTATAAAAGCTAGCAAAACTCTTGCAACACGAGGAGGCAAAAAAGGAACTGTGTGTGTGTGTGTGTGTTTGTTTGCCTGTGTGTGTTTGTGCGTGAGTGTATGTGTATGGAGAACTGCTCTGGCGACGCTGCATTAAAAAGTTAATAAAAGTGGAGCATGCCACAAGTCGTGCCGCAATTTGCGGCAGCTGCAGCTGCAGCTGGCACAAGGATATGGATATGAATATAAGTACATAAGTCCATACATAATCTGCCACACATCCACACACCCTCACACACATATTTATACGTAGTAGTGTGTGGCACGTTATGTACCGCTGTGGCAGCTGAAAGCTTTGACTAACAGCAGCAGCAGCAAAGAAAGAAAAAGAAACTTGTTGCACAAGGTGCCATAAGCTGCGACTTTGACTTGCCACTTGCCACTTGCCACATGCCCTCCCCCTTCACGCATTCGCCGTCCACTTCTAGTGTCCTTCCAGTTGGGGCTTCTGCAAGTGGCAAACAATTAAAATGCTCAACATTCAACGAAGTTGTGGATTTATCGACACACTTAAGCACAAACACATGAATTAAAAAGTTAACTGCGACTAGGGATGAGCTTTGACACAGAGAAACGATATTAAATTTAATTCTATGAAAATCAATATTTAAAACGATCCTGATCCTGATATCGGTAATATAATGTTCAGAACAAGCTACATACAAGCAGTCCCTTTAAATAATTAATCGCTCCTCTTCTTGCGTTGAATCAGAAATTAGTACAGACTGAATAACAGACACATATTTATACATACAAATCACTCTACTAAATGATAACTTTCCATTAAGCCAGCATACTGTGTCTTTTCAAAGATTGTGAAAAAATCTCTTTTCAATGAAGACTTTCAATCAGAAATCACTCTCTTACTCATTATGGATCAGTAACTTCTTCTAGAATAAGTCTACAATGTGACTGAACTAATGGATCTTAAAAATAAATTAGTGTCAGCTAACACATTTTTTGTACTACACATGTTGTTGTGATACAAGATAAAAAGTTTAGCAAATAACTTTGATAACCAATCATTTTTATATTTACCTTTGTGCTTTTTTTATTTGAAAAAAAAAAATGGATTTTGTGTTTAATATATTTTCATCTACTTTGTTTATTTGAAAACATTTATGAAAGATACTGTTGAATTTTTATTTTTAAATTGAACTCATTAATATCATTCTCATCAATAATTATTACGATATCCCGATATCTATGTCAATACTTTATAGCCGATACCCATCCCTAGCTGCAACTGCAACTTCTGCTGCCAAGTGGCTCCACACTTGTGGTTATGGACATTCCAAACCCACCTTCTTTCCATCCATTCCGCACCTCACTGCCTTCTCCTCTTCTTACTCCATTTAGCTGTATCTCAAGTAATCCGCCCAATTGAAAATGTCGAACAAGTGCCTCAACTTGAAGTAGAGCAGTAGTTAAACACACACACACACACACTCACACATGCATACAAACACACGCCCACGCACACACACACATGTAAACACACAGTGCTGTCGACTGCGACTGCGGCTAATTAAGAACGCATTAAAAACGATTCGCAGTTAGAGACGGAAAGTGCCAGTAATTTGTTGAAGAATCAGATTTTAGCAAGTGGGGAGAGGTGAAAGGGGAAGAAACTTCAGGTATTTACAAATACTCGAAAGGGATACAAATCGATACATATGTATATATATAAGTATCGGTGCATCGTTGAAGCTGGGTACCTGACTTTGTAAAGCATTTTTCATGCAGGATTGAAAAGAATCTTAATGAGATCCCAGTTCTCAGGATAAATGAATACAAAATCGAGTATCAACAACTCAATTAAAAGTTGTTCAAAACTAGCTCCGTTACAGTGCCACTCGAGCTTTCACTGTAGCTTAAGTAAGAATTTACCTAATTTTCCAGCATAGTCATACAGATTAAAGTGTTGAATTATAATGACATAGAATATCAAAGTACAATTTTAAATGAGAACTGTCAATATAAATAATTACTGAGTACAAATTTAATATCGCAGAACCATCATTTAATCTCATGGGCATCTACAGAGTTTGACCTGTGTATGTTAGATTGCAGAAGAGTGAAGAATTTTATAGAATAGCTTGGACGAAGAAAACAAATAATATAAACAGCAATAATTGTATTTCAAGTCACTCTCTCACCCAATTATCAGTTGCAGTAAATTAAATTTTCTATCTTTTCAGATACGAATTAAAATTGATATTATTATAATTTTATTGTTAATGTGTGTCATTCTTATTTTAAAACTCCAATTATATTTTTTGCTCTGCCGACTATTTTATATCGACGTTAAATAGATAAAAAAAAATCTGTAACATAAATGTGAAAAAAAAATTGCAGTTAAACTCGTTCTATTAGTTATTTTATTCGCACGCTCTGTTTTGTGAGTAATTTTTGATTTCTTTTCGAGTTGTTGGCAAGAATTTGCTCTAAGCAGGCATTGGATTAAATTTTATTGGTCGTTTTGCTTGGTAAAATAAGTAACGTTATTTTCTTTTTAAGAAACGATAGTTTTGATTGCATAAGTCTTCTTGAAACTCTTGATTTGACAAAACAAAATATGTTTACCAAACGTTTGGGCCATATGAAAGCCGTGGCAAGGCAACAGAATCTGAACTTGTTGCAGCAACTGGGATGTTTCTATAGCACCAAGAAGCAGCAGCAACAAGAGGTGCAACATCAGCAAAAGCGGCAGCAAAAAGAAGTGCAACCGAATCAGCAACAACAACAGCAGCAAGAATCAAAAGAACTTTTGGGGAAGGGGGGTGAGGACGAGAAGGGGGCAGTATCGGAGGTCGAATGGCTGACACAGGAACTGGCAGCTGTCAAAGTGGAACACGGCGATCTCTTGGAGAAATACAAGCGCGCCTTGGCGGATGGGGAGAATATGCGTAAGCGTCTCAACAAACAGATCGATGAGGCAAAAATATTTGGCATTCAGGGATTTTGCAAGGATCTCATTGAGGTGGCCGATGTTCTAGGGCATGCCACTCAATCGGTGTCCAAGGACAAGCTTCAGGCGAACGGCGATCTAAGAAATCTCTACGAGGGTCTCAACTTGACACGCGCCTCACTGTTGCAAGTATTCAAGCGTCACGGCCTCGAGACTCTCGATCCGATCAATCAGAAATTCGATCCCAATTTGCATGAGGCTCTTTTTCAGACCGAAGACGACTCGGTTGAGGCCAACACCGTGGTCCAGGTAACCAAATTGGGCTACAAATTGCACAAGCGTTGCATACGCCCAGCCTTGGTTGGCGTGTCCAAGCGTTAATGGCGTATTCATCATCACAAATTCAATCTGTTCAAAGTTCATGTCCATGTTCCTAAATTATCATTGTCATGTTTCAAAATTCAATTGAATAAAAAACCCTCTCATCAAAAGACTAACACAAAATTGTACGGTATTCTGGTCTCTTAACGTCACGATGTTATTGCTACGCTAACAGTTTCTAGTAAGTCACATGCTAAGTCACAAGCTTGAAAGTACTCTAACGAACCTAAGCTTATTTTAAAGGACAAAAAAAAAGAAGAGAGAGAGAGAGAGAGAGAGAGGGAGAAAAATCCAAGACAAAGCAGAGACAACAGTTAAGAAACAGTGATAACATTGCCTTTTTTCTGAATAGATCGGACAACAAAGATAAAACGCTTTAAAAGTATTTCTTTAAAAGTAGCTTAAATTAATTTTTATTTTTTAATTAGCATTAAGAAGTTTAACTGTAGCTTAATAAAAAGACAGATTGATTGCATGTTAACCTAGAGCGCAGTTTGATTAAAATACTAAAGTTTATGTGATAATAGTTAACAGTTTCTCGACTCTCTGTCATTCAATCATTCAATTCTTCCTGACATGAGCCTAGGCAATGGAGAGAGAGCCAGATTGGCAATTAAACAAAGAGACGGAAAACCATTAAAAATTGAACGGCCATTTGGCTGAATGCCTCAAGACGGGAACTGTTGACTTAGGCAGGGGGGAGACTTTAACAAGCCGTCGGCTATTTGGCTAAAAAACTAGCTAAAAGTAAGGAAAATGGCAAAACTGTAAAGAAAACTTTGCAGCGACTTTCTCATGTGTTTGGAAGAGCGCACAAATATTTTCAATTACAAATTGTATTTTTCCGTTTAGATAAGCAAAATTTATGGCAGTTTTAGCAGCGGACCAACTGCTGGTAGACCCGATCCCGAATCCACCCTTCCCACTGCCTGTTACTCTCCCCATCCTCGATCGTCCTGCGGCAACAAACACTTTTTCCGCTTGGCCGCCGAAGCAGTTGTAAACAAGGCGGCAATGAAAAGAAAACCAAAGAAAAGAAGAAAAAAGAAGCAAAAAAAAAACCATTAAAAAAGAACATTAGTCCACAGCGCCCGACTACGAGATACCCTGCGCCCAAGCCCTTTGATACACTCAATCACCCTAAAATCTGGACCCTCAAATGTCCTCAAATGTAAATGAATAAAAGTAAGCAATCACTGATTTTTAAATAAAAAAATATATATAGTAAATCTCATCGTAGAAAGCTAAAAAAAATACTGGCTGATAGGAAATTTACATATTTGTTAAATATTATAAGACAACATACTTACAATAAATTATAAGTAATTTTAAATTATAGTAATTCTCTTAGTTTTAATCGAGATATTTGTTGACCCCCGTCTAAGGGCAGGGTGATACTAAATGAGGCTCAATGCTAAAGCTCTAAAATTGCTTTTGTGATTATTTTATTTTTTAACCAACGATAATTTTGGTGCTTCTAGCTCTTAGAATCTGTTCGTTCCGACGGACGGAAGACAAGTCTGGTATCAACTCGACTTTTGATGATGATCAAGAAAATATACACGTTACTTTTAAGGTAGGCCATGTTCCCTTGTGCCTTGGGCACAGGGTATTAAAGTGGCAGACAACGAGGAGGAGAAAAAGGACGATGAACGACCAGCAAGTAGAGCCTCAGTATCCTCCTCCCTCCCCCTTGGAGCTTGAGGAGGACTTGAAAGACCAAAGACGTCAAGCAGCAAAAACTACAGAAGAATCAAAAGAAGTTGAAGAGCAAAAAAAGAAATGACGTACAGATTTACAGAGTATTTTCTTTTACGTGCTTTTGTGGCGCCGCCAAATGTCACGTACGTAGACGTCGTGGGTGCAGGTGCACGGAGTGAGGGAGGAGTGACGAGTAAATAGTGAAGGAGGGAGGGCTGCTTCAATGCTGAATTGTGGGCGTGGCCCTCTCGTTACGAGATTGCACTTTTTATTTTCGGTCAAGCCGGAGACACGAGACGCTCATACGAGACACGAGATATAAAAGAATTGCAATGCTAGAAATTCCCTGTCAACTTATTACAAATGAAAGACGTGGACAAGGCCAAGTAACAGCCTTAACTCCCTACACATCCTAAACAACAGACAGTCCCGCCCTGTGCACTATGGGGAAAATTCGAGTTTTTCGGGTATTAATTAATAACTTTGGATATAAGCAAGATTTTATGATGCGGTTTTTTATTAAAGTTATGTACACCCTCAGAAATATTTATTGTAAAGTGGGGGAGTCACCGCCCAACCATAAAAAAAAAATTTTAACTATATTAAAATCGATATGAAAATTTACTAACTAATACTCTATTTTACATAAAAATTAAGTTTTACTATTGGAAAGATATAATTTTGATGAAATTCAGGAGCTAAAGAAAAATTAGTTGAAATTAATAGTTATTTTCTTAATTTTCAAGTTCTTCATCACACAGATAAAATTAAATGTTAAATTCAACTTCGAATTCCTCAAAAGTTTCATCGTGTCTTTCAATTTCACATGATAAAAGATTTATAGCATCGATAAGAAGGGCAAAACCTTCATGCTTTCGAGCTCGCTTCACAAGTTATGTTGTTGAAATAATTGCTCTATTAGTAATCCTTTCAACCAGTAACCCATCTTTGGGTGTCTAATTTATCGATTTTTGATGCCATTTGATAATTTGGTTGTGCTCATTAACCAATTTAACTGTTTTACTTAAAATATTTTTTGTTTCAGTTGCATTTCTTCCATTTGGCATTAAAATTTTGGCAAAAAGTTGGTTTTTGTTTTGTAAATAGGATTCATATTGTAATTGTAATCATATTGGCATTTATCAAACGGCTCGTCGTTTGAAAACTCAAAGTCACCTGCAAAAAATTAATTTGCGCTGATTGTGCGGAATTGTGCACATTGAGACAAATTGCCATTAAATTACAATTCATGGATCTACGACATACACTTAGACGCATACTTATGGAGCCTTATGGTCATTTTATATGCCTTCGCAAAGTTAAAATTTCATTTCAAGATTTGACCTTTGAGAACACTTGCTAATTTTACAAAATATTAATAGAACTCGCACAAATAGAAAAAATATATGCATCCAACACAAGGTAAAAACCCATATAATTGGTATGTTTTTTAAATTTCCTTAAAAATAGGTTTTGCGTTTGAGTATTGGCAATTTGAAAAAAGGCTTCAAAAATATTGCAATTTTGAAGCACATGCTTATCGACAGCAACAGCTGTTAGGTTTAACACTGGTCAGTTATATAACATTTTTGGTACTGAACTTTAGAGTTTGAAGTTATCTTAAGATGTTAACATAAAAAAAATTATAGTTTTAACACTTTGGGAAAGTGACTAAATACCCGAAAAATGGAAATTTTCCCCATAGTGCAGTGTTCAGCGGTTAACCGTAGAAGAAAACTTTTCACTTTCCCCTCTATTTTTCTCTCTCAGTCTTTCTCTGTATATATATAATTCTTGTACGCAATTGAATTAGAGTAAAATTTTCTTGTGTAGAGAAGGAAGGAGGTGCAAGGGAAAGAAGAATTGCAACGTGGCAGGTGACAAATGGTGTGTGCGAGTGCAAACTTTTGAGCCCCCAATGTCTGTGGCATATTCAAAACGGAACGAATAGAATTTACAACAGTTAAAGCCAAAAAGGTGTTGCAACGACAACTGGGCGTGGCATCTTCAAGTCGTGATGCCGCTCAGACTCATGGCTTGTTTGGACGCATGTTTGTCGCCGTCATTATTTGCTCTCTCCGACGAAATGTACTTTTCATTTTGTTTTTTATATTTTTTTTTACCGATACCTTTGTATTTTCTAAATAAACGTAAGTTTCCACTTATGAGACAATTATATATTTGGCTTTAGATTTCCATGCACGGAAATAACAAGCAGAAGACGAGACAGAGTAAAGAAAGAGATAAGGAGTATAAAAGAGAAGTAGAAGCAGAAGGAGCGAGAAAAAAAGAAGGAAAAACGATTGAGAAATTCTCATAACAATTTAAAACTGGCAACTCGGCCAATATTCAATTCTTGCAAATCATTGTCGAATTCATTTTTTATACTTTGGAGGCAAGAAATCTCCAAAAACACATTGCAATATCTCCAATAATTTCTTTAAAATTTGATAGTAATAACAGATGATTTTAGAAACTATTCCCATATTGTTGAATACTTTTCAATATTTTTTTTCTCTATTTCATTATAAATATTTAATAGGTTTAAATTATTTTCAATATCTGTAATCATAAGTTTTTGAATAAAAATTACAAATTAATTTTTTTTCTTTTAATTTGCTAACAATATGAATTAATATTTTCATACATTTTTTTAACTCTAGAATGGATTACAATCATGGATTTGACATTGCTCACTTAAAAAGAAAAAAGATTATATATACAAATTTATTTTTATTTTTTGGCAAAAATAATCATTATTTTTAAGCAAAAAAATGAAACTCAAATGGAAATGATTAATTTTATTTATTTTTTGGTCAATATTATATGAGTGGATTTATACAAATTCCAATTTTGTAAATCGTGGTGAAAATTCTTAGGTGACCTTAAAAAAAGATTAGTGGCATACTCCTCGCTCTCTTAAAGTAACTATAAGCCAATGAATTTTCAATAAAAGGTAACATTTTATAAGTATTTACAGTCTCTGATAATATTAGATATTTACATTTACATATATTTTTCGAATATTCGTCTGTCCCCCACAACTTTGGCTAAGCCTATTCATAAAAGGAGCTGCCATTAATTGCGAGCGTGGTTCGCGGGTCTCAATAATATAATTGACACGCTCATAGCTCGCAATCGCAGTCGCTGCTGACGTTGGTGTCGTCAAACATGTGCTTGTGTACGCCAAAGTCAACGCCGGCAGTTAACAATAACAACAACAACAAACTGGTCACAATCCCCACATCAGATCTTGAGCAGAGGCCTCAACGTCGAGACGCGTCGTCTTATCATCATCATGCCGTTTACATTTCAATTAACGAAGAACAACATAATTGCAGCAGTCAAATTATATAATTATACACAAACACAATACAGATACACGCGCATATATATATATATATGTGTACATATATAGATAGATAGATATATACTCTTACAAGAGGGGACGACCGCCCCATCAACTTCGACAGCAGCAGCAGCAACGTTTTATGCATATTGAAGGCGGGCTCTTGGCATCGGATCTGTGGCAGCTGCAACGTTGCCGTCGATGGCTGCAGCCGTCAAATGCGATGCAGGTGTTGCCCCATGTGTCAAAAAATAATCATTTTGAAATCACTTCACAGCGCCCAGCGGAGAGATGAAAAATGCGTTCTACACCGAGTGGCATAAGGAGGTGGTGAAGAAGAAGGCGGAGGAGTAAACGTTAATGCAAGACACACAGGCCTCTGTCTGTGCCCGTCAAGTGTTTGCCCGGGCAGAGCCAAAGCAGCCCATAATTTGTATAAAACCTTGTCTGTCTTATAATTCCATTTCAACATTCAATTCAATGAACGACTTGAAGCAGTTCTCAGTCAAGTCAGTCAGTCAGCCTGCCAGCCAGTCAGTCAGCCTCCCTTTCCCCTCTTTCACTCTTTTCGACAGTCTCTTTGTCCGGCAATCGGTCGCAGCGGCGTAGAGCTGCACTCAGCGAAATATTGGGTTATATAAGTCGCATTTATAACAAGCCTTCGATGAGGAAATTTGATATGTGCTTAATGAATATATTTCCGATTGAAGACAAATGCAACTTTTTACAAAGTGAAAAATGTCAAGTTAAGATTTGAATATCAATTCAATAATAATTTCAGCATCGGCATCAGCTTGAGGTATCAAATTATCTCTGAGTGAGGAAGATGATGAAAAATAAAGTAAATTTCACGTACATGAAAAACATTCACGATATAAAATATTAATCAAGTGGGCTAGAAGTTATCATTCTTACAGTAAATTTTTTTTTACTTTTAAATATCAAACATTTTATCATTCAATAGTTTGAACTTAATTTATAGCCTTTTGATTTTATCAAAATATTTGTAAATTTATAACCCATGAAATACTTTTATTATTTTGCTTTTAAGTTTTACTCAACGATCCAGCAATGTTTAGCAAATTAAATTCGTAAGTTCCATTTTATATATTTGCACCTCGAGGTTTCCAAAAATAATAAAAATGTGAAAAAAATATTAATAATAATGAATAAACAAGACGTAATTAAAAATATATTTTAATTTGACCCACCCTTCAAACAATATAAACATCTTCGCCAGTAATTATTACAAAATTACAAGTCTTGTTGTTTTCTAACGATAAGAAATGATAAAGACGCCCAGTAGCCTTTGACTTAAACGCTTTTCATTTTTCTTGAATTTTTTCTTTCTAAATAATGTGACAAATTAATTCGAAATTTTGCAGTCGATTTTTATATAAATACTTCTTAAATATATATAATAGCGTTTGCTCCCAAATTCGGTCAATAAAAATCATGATAAAGGGCAGTACAAAAGCTGAGGAGATTTCAGTCGACCTAAAGCCATGCCCCATTTGCAGGCGAACTTTCATCCCGACAACATTGGAAAAACATGTTGCAATCTGTGAGAAGACGTCGAAGAAGCGTCAAGTTTTCAATTCCTTTCTACAGAGAAGCACTGGCATTGGTGCTTCCCATTCTCCTGATCTGCCCAAGAGCAAGGAAAATGAAGATGTGTCTCAATCATGTAAATCAAAAGAAACTAAAGTTTTTCGCAAGCCCCATCAGGGCTCGAAGAATCGTTTGATTCGTCGAACTACAACATCCACACCATCCAATGCTCCAAGCATGCCATTATCAAAGGATGAGCCTAAAGTTGTGGCTTCTCCTCGACAACAGAAACGTGCTACATACTTGGAGGCGAGGCCCTTGGAACTCTGTCCTCACTGTGGCCGTAGCTTCAATCAGAAGGCATTGGACAATCACCTCGAGTGGTGCAAGAACAAAACTGTCATCGCCGCCTTCGATCAATATTCAAACTCGGTCAACTCTCCGGCCATGGAGCGGATGAAACCGCGGATCCATTATCAGCCGCCGATTCCAAAGTAAGTGCCGAGAGATCCTCTATTCTGTATCTGTTTCAATATTCTGCATTATCGTTTCTCTCCCACAAGAGCTAAGTGCAATAAGTAGGATTTCAACAATGTCGTTTCGAATCTTATGCAAAATTTCACTTGCTGACAAATAATACTTAGCCTGGTCAAAATTATCTGTCATCGTTATAAATTGGAATGAAAAAGTGCACGAAAAGTTCACCAAAAAGTAACCAATCGAAGCGTTCTCATGTGAGTAGAAGAATCGTTGGCTGTGCCGAATCTTGAATACTCTTGCGAATGATTTTTGTATACGCTTCCATTAACAAGGAGTTCCAAAGTAGGACAACAATAGCTTCATTTTCATTTTCATTTCGATCTAGTATTCTAATATATTCTTTATCTCTGCAAGCGTATTCAACCTATATTCTATTTATTTTTGTAACTTTTTAATTTCTTGCAGTGCTTGTTGAACCGACATTTTGAATAAAGCCCAACTGACAAGTTGGCATACAATTTGTCGGCGTCTTTTTCATAAAGAGTGAGATTTTTAATTATTGTTTTCACGTTGCGTTCCTTTATGTCGCATGTCAGAAGTCACAATTACAATCCCGAAAGTTGCAAAGTCCCGAAACCACGGAACCACCGAATCCGAGTTCGAGTCCGACACCGACAACGGGTTCCGAGAGCAGACTGTAAATTGTTTTCTATCGTGACATATGAGAACGCTTCAGAAGCCGCTGAATAAAAAGTGCCTTTGCATAATTTTTCATGACAGGTTCCCATATAATAATAATCTGGCGTGTAATTTATTAACATTTTCCTTTTCGATTCCCCCTCCCCGCACCTCAGCTGACACCACTTGGCGGTTTCGCTTTCAGCTTTCAGAGTTTTATTTTCACGATTGAAAGCAAATTGAAAGCCGGCACCTGCACGGCATCAAAGGGGCAACTGGTAAAGGGGGTGAGGTGATGTGGTGGTGCAGTAGGGAGCTGTTGCGGTTAACTCGTATGCTTGGTCTATGCAACTACGGATCAATGTCTCAACCAGGAAAATGCCTACCGCTGTTTGTTTGATGAAGCGCATTAAACAAATAACGCCCTGGCAATTTTTCATTAAGAACTCGCTGGCACTTCAGTCACGAGATCGTTCAATGGGTGGGGGAAGAGAGGAAACTGAGCAGAGATTGTGTTGCACATTGCGTACAGGTGCAGAGCGAGAGAGAGAGAGAGAGAGAGAGAGAGAGAAAAAGAGAGGCAGATGGAGTGAGATGGCGATAGAGCTGCTAATGCAACATTGGCGTGTGCATTGCGGTGCCATTTGATGCACTCCACACACCATTACACATTGCCATTGTGTGGCAGATATTAAACGAGTTGCCTCTACTTGCAACTACTACAACTGTAGCACCTAATGAGCCGCTTGCCACAAGGTGCACGAGCTTTTGTGTGTGTGTGCGTGTGTGGCACAGATGAAATGCGCTCCTAATGCAATAATGATGTTGTAAGTGAAAAGAAACAGCGATAGATAAATACATAGATAGCAAAAACATTCTTTCATGTTTTTATTCGTTGGGGGAGTTCATATCTAAAATACATAATCTTTTCCTGAGCTTTATGATATGTAATATTGCTGGTTTTAACTTTAACTTTGAGAAAATGTCCATAGCTGATTTTTGAAATTTGATTTTGGACATTTTTACATCTACTCACTAAAGATTTTGATGCGACAAAATTAGAAGAGAAGTTATTAAAAGAACGAGATTAAATAAAGTACGGGGTCTACAAATGAAAATTACAAGATATTAGAAAAATATAATTGTTATCCAATGAAAATATATGAATCTATTAAGATAATATCTCTTATGGCAATCACTCTCCATTCGCAATTTACACTTTTCTAACTGGTTTTTATTCAAAACATATTCCAACGCAGTTGTCGTTGTCAGAATTATTATTGTTGTTGTAATTTTATAGTTTTGCTATTGTGAATATTATTTTATTATAATTATATTATTTGCATTGTGATATTGTTTCCATTTAGCTGCAATTTCAGCTTTCAGTTAACATTAGGCTTACAATGTTTACATGCTCTTTTTTGCTTTTGAGGGTATTAACATTTTGCAAGAAATGAGAATAGAAATGATAATTTACCTGTTTTTTAAAGTAGACTAAAACTAGCCTAAAACGAAACTTCTTAAGTGAAGGTAATCGAATTCTGGAAGAGAAAGTAAATGAGTTTGGTTAAAAAAATAATTTCCAGTTCACTATTATAATACAATACAATATTTAAATTTATATTTAATACATTTGTATTATTTGTTTTAATATTATTTTGTAAAATTAAGATGGTTAAGAAAATAGTTTCGCATTCATTATTGTAAAATAGTTTTAAAACTTATATTATATTTTAAATTTATTTGATTTAATCTAGATTTAGATATATTTTATAATATTTAGTGTAGTTCATAATCTATATCAAATGAATTTAAGCTAATATCTGATGGATCAATTACCTTCGATAGGAATAATCGTATCTACATATATTCTAGTTAAATGTATGAGTATTTTTTCGTTACTATCTATTAGATAATTTAAAGTGCGACAGCCCTACACCTAACAGCTATTTCCTGTTCTAACAGCAAATTGAATTTGCCTGCTTGCTGTATGCATTTTTAATGACAGTCGTAGCCCTGTCTTTTTTTCCCCTCTCTCTTAATATTCTACAGACAGGCAATTGATATATGCTTATACACATATATTCATATACGTGTATCTCTCTCTGTCACATACTATTGTGCAATAACAAATTAATAAAATTAATGCTTATTACTTTTATTTCATTTGTGTGTATGTTGGTGAGTGTGTGTGTGTGGCTAATACTAAATACACGTGCGCCTGTTGCGTGTAGACGTTAACTGTTATTAGGATAGATACCACCAGACCCTCCCCCGTCCCCCTCTTGACACCACCCCCTCTTGTGAGCTCGTCCAAGGGATCGACACGTAAATGAAAATGCCTCAGCATTTCAATAAAAAATTGTATGTTATAATTACGGGGCCGAACCGAGGCAAACGCAAGACGCAGCGAGGAATGTGTATAGAAATTAAGACTGCCCCAAACCCGCCTACGCCCCCGCCCCACCCTTATCTTCACCCATCTTCCAACACTCTGTAGCGGCTTGCAATGGCCCATAATTTTTCTTTTAGACAAATACGCAAGTGTGAGGAGCGGGAGGGCAGATTGGGTGCTAGGGGGCTTTGTCATATGAGAGTGTAATAAATTTTATTAAAAACACATACATAAACAAACAACAACACTACGACAGAGGTTGAGGTTGAAGGAGGTACACATTTGGGTCATCATACGTGACCAGCAACGGAATTTGCCCCCCTCTTGCCACACATACAAACAGACACACACACACACACACACACACACACACACACACACACACACACACACACACACACCACACAAACAAAAAACGAAAAGAAAAGAGAGGAGAGGAGACGATAAGAGAAGAGAAAGGGCAAAGGCGAGGCAAGACGAGAAAAGTGCAACAAGCGCAGTTGACTGATTTCAGAGGAGTCAGAGGCGGCAGAGGAGGAGGGGCAGAGCAGGATATCACAAGGGGTTGGCTTCAAGTGCGGGCAGCTTGAAGTGAAGTGTGGCCAAATTAATGGACGTTGAATGAAGTTGAAAGTTGACCGGCTGTCATAAGGCGCCATAATTACTTTTAACACCAGGCGGCAATAACAACACGCACACACACACACACACACACATACAGCCTCAAAAATGGTGACTAACATTATATTTGGATACGTTTCAACTTAGCCCAGCCTATGTTTGCCCAAGAGGCAGATGGAAATAGGGGTTTGGTAGGCAGTATATTGGGGTCGCTAACTAAACAACGTAAACACACACTCACTCCGGCACATTTGCACAATGCAGAGTCATAAATTCACTAAAAATCAAATTCAATAAAATAACAACTACATGAGCGTGGGGTGTTTGTGTTCGTTGCGGATAAACATATTGCACATTTATTTATTTATCGCCAAATGACAATACAATTTAAAAAATTTAATAGCTTTGACACAATTTAATTAATTTCGATTTTTAATGACAAAAAACATTGAAAACCCAACCAAATGCAATTTCTTTTCGCAACCAGCAAAAAAAAAATAGAATACAAAGCATCGTAAAAAATACAATTCAACATTACTAAAAAAATAAACAAAAATTGATAAAAAATATACACACAGAGACACTTTGACTTGTTTTTCATAATGCATTTTAAATATGCTGAAAAAATTAATGTTCAAACGCAATGCGAGGTTCGATTTGGCCATATGTAAGATATTTATCATAAATCCAGTAAATGTATTTGTTGGGGGCAGCTAAGGATCTTCCTCAAGAGTGTTCAAAGTGCCGAGAGCCACTTAAGAGTTGTCCTAAATTTACCAATTAAGATTTTGGTTGTAATGCAAATAAACTCCCAAATCTAAGTAAACTTTTAAAAAGTTCTGATCTGCTTCTGTCGAAAGTGTACCATGTGTACCATGAGCATTTATAAAACTATTGAATTGATTCAGCGGGTATTAATATATATACAATTTTAAAGTGTTCGATTAACGTTAAGTCAATTCATTGTTTTGATAATTTGAAAAAGTTTCTCAAATTGAATTATATTGTGAATTTTTTATAATGTTTTATTTTTCATTCAACTAACAATAAAGTAATTTTGTAGGTTATTTTAATTAGAAGAAAATAAATAGATATGTATTTGAACGCAAAGATCTAGGGGACTATAAGAGCTAGATACTTTAAACTTGGTATGTAGGTTCCTGGATACCAGACCCAGATGAAGTTTGTTTTAAAATTTGGATCGGACCACTATATCATATAGCTGTTTTTTTCAATAAAGGAGGGTATATTAAATCTCTCTTGAAGCTCTGTCAGTGAGTCAGTAAAAAAAATACATTAAACATTGAATGGGATTGAAAACTGCACGAGATAAAATCGGACAGAGTATGAACAACTGATGAAGTCACCCACGCGATTTGTCAGCTCGTCATGGGGCAGCCGATGGCGAAATGCTTGCACACACAAATTGTCAGAGTTATTATAACATTTATATGTTGTGCAAGTGTGTGTGCGAGTGTGGAACGAAAAACCGCAATTGAAATACAAAATATTGTGCATATTTAAAAGTCAAAATGCAATCATTGAAAAAAGGTGCAGCCTGTTCGTTGTAGACCCCGAGAGAAAGCGACAGGTGAGGAGGAATGTCAAAAGCGGTGAAAATGATGTTAGGGAGGGGGTGGGGAACCAACAGTTGCCTTTAATTCTGACAAAATTAAATAATTGTTAAAGACACAAATAACAATAACCGAAATGCATGACTTAAAAGCGGCATCAGGCACATTTATTGGGTGACTGAGGGATCTGGGGAGCAAGGGAGCTGGAGGATTTGGGCTTTAACGCATGTTAAAGAGAGGTGGTCGAAGGAGGAAACTGGGGGGAGGAAGGGGAGACAAACGCAATTTATAGTGCGTGTAAATGAACTTCTGACCAAAAACCGAACTGAACGCAGGTCTATTGGGGAAATTGTCCATGCAAGTGTTATTGCAAATTGTGAATGTGTATAGTTGTATGTGTGTGTGTTAGCAATTTATTGATTTTCATATATTTATTTGTGTAAAATGCCATAAATTACAATTATTTAACATTGGGCCGGACGGATGGGAACGCAACAACCGACGGGCCGTAAAGTCAACGACTGGATAGAAGACTCAAACTCCAGGCACGGGAACAGGATCATCGGCCCTAGTTGGGTCAGTAGTGCAATGTAGTTGTTGTTATTATTATTATTATTGTTGCTGTTGTTGTTGCTTCCTTGTGTTGGCTTGCTGCTGTTGTATAATTTGTTAGCCAAATTGCAACTCAACAAGCTAGCAACGATGAGCCTGGAAAGTCCTGTATCGGACACGGACACGCACACAGGTGAACTGACATACACTAATACATGTACAAAAGCTTTGGCTCCATTTGTGCCATACCAAGCTCATCAAATATGCAAAATTTGCCAGTTTCAGCTCCAGAGCAATTGTGATGGCTTTCCCGGAACTAAAATACCATGACTGTGACAAAAAAATATAGATACTGTAGCGAACGGTGACTACAACAGCGACTAACTTCAATGTGTAGTAGACATTTAGCAAAAAATGCTAAATGAGAAATATCATCTAAAATAAGAAGCAGTACGATAATACGTCTGAATACTTGGTTAGTAAATCTAAAAGATTTTTTCAATATTATCTCTCTTTTGATAGTATATAGTCTGATTTAAAATCTAAGGTATCATAATTTTTTTTCTTTTTATACACATAAAAAACTTTTCTGTAAAAGGGTTTTGCTACCTTTCTTGTGAAGTTGAATTCTTCAGTCTGGTATAAATAATTATGCGACCTGCTTTTAAGATTTTCGAGACTGTTGTAAAAGTAGGGAAATAAATATATTCTGCCACTTATATTTAATAAGATAAACTTATTATTGTTGATTGATATCTTTCGACAGATGAAAATCTATTAGAAAATATATAAACTACTTCGGAAACTCAAAAGTATCAGCATTTCATTTACATATTATTATTATTTTTTAATTTATTCTCAGATTTCTCCCAATATTTGTTATCTCTTGCATTCCCCTCCATTGTAATCACTTTATAAAAGCTTTTGCTCATCACTGAAATGATTGCAGCATAATGTTATACATTGTGCCACGCCCACAATTGCAGTTCAATCGCCTGACGATTTGTTGGCTTTGCAGTTTTGCACTATTATATCCGGGGCTTATTAACTGCGGACCTAGCTCTCACAAATTCAATGCAAATAAGCAAATTTGCAATCAAAAGAACGATTTTCATATTTAAGATGTCAAATAGCACACATACCCACATGCGTATGCATTTAGAGAGGGAGAGAGAGAGAGACAAAGAGAGAGAGAGAGAGAGAGAGAGAGAGAGAGAGAGAGAGAGAGGGACTATGCACTTAATTTGGCAATTGTCTAAGACAACAACAATGAACACACATGAATTTATCTCTGTGAGTGTATGTGTGCGTTTGTGTATATATGTATGTATGTGCATTTATATATTATGTTTATAAGCGTGTATAAGTGTGTATGTGTCTTGGCCAGCCTTTGCCATTAATATTAATTTCGACTTTAATTTATTGTAATTTACGTGCATTTGATAAATCGTATTATTATTATAAGCAGTTGCCTGTCTGACAGAGGAAGAACGAGAAGGTGAACATTAAAGACAGAGAGAGATAGAGAGAGAGAGAGAGAAAGAGAAAGAGAGAGTCGAAGATTTTGAACTGGTGTCCTGTGCCAATAACAAAACGCAACTTACCTCTTGTTTTTGTATCCTGCGTTTAATTCGCTTAAAGCACAATTTATGAAGCTGCAAGTAAAATTGAAGAAAATTAATGATTAGAAATTTAGTACATTTAATTGAACATAATATTGATATTTGGATTTAACCAAATGCTAACGATTCTATTGAAATTTAAGTGCCCCACTTCAATGTGTGGTAATTACAATTATTGTTTAAATACTGCCAATTTAAAATGCATTTTTTGCCGTTAAAGCCATTAAAAATGTGTTAAAAAAACTGTTAATGAAAGCAAACTAAAAAATGCAAAATGCTTTTATTTTATATTTATTTTCATAGGTAGATTTGAGCAGTCATTCTCGAATGCGTGCTTTTTATAATTAGGACTGCCAATTAGAATCAATTGACTAAGACTCAAAATCATACTTCAAAATTTAGCTGTGGTTTTGGCTGAAAGCTTTGATTTTCAGTTAATTTTAATTAATCACATATTTAATGAAAAACACGTATTTCAATTAACATTAAAATGTAAGATTTTAAAGTATATTAATTAAATATTTATATTTCTTTTTTTATAGTATACATAATAAACATATATTTACATTGTTAATGAGAGCACTAGAGTATTCAGCTTAGCGATAGCTATTTAATTGCTAAGTTCATTAAATTACAAATTATTTTTTTTAGCATCAACAATAAATGCATTATTCATTACATTGTATAGTAAATGACAATATAGCCATATATTTATTCTAGTCAAGTTTGGGATACGCTTAAGCAAATGGAATAATGATACATAAAGGTATATTAAAATATATAAATATATATTCATAAATTTAAATATGAATATCAATATGTGTGTTTGTCTCTGTGTGTGTTTTTGTCTGTGTGCAAAAATTTGTTGTGCGTTCGACAGAGCGACGCTTAAGGCGCTCATGGAAAAGTTCAAAAATCTCATTAAATACAAGAGCAGCCACAACAGCAGCAGCCATAACAACAACAGCAACAGGAGCAACAACCACAGCAACAACAACAACTACAAGTCGCAATAACAACAATAGCAACTGCAATATACTAAATATTTATGTCTTGTTGTAAAATTCTTTTGTTGTATCGCATTTGGCTCTTATATAAAAATTGTGTAAAATAATAAAAATAATTTCGCCCATGCACACTTACGCTCGCACACACGCGTACATACACATATTGTCGCCAGACGCCATTTTCTTTTGTCGTTTTTGTTGTTGTTGGCCATTGCCATTGCCATTGCCGTTGCCGTTGTTGCGTGTAATGGACGCAGTTATGTTTATTGGCATTGGCTTTGGACAGCGAGGGGTGCAAGAGAAGTTAAGGAGAAAGGAAGTAAAGGGAGCCTTTGCTCCTTTGCATTACATTGGCTTGAATGCGTCTTGCAACGGCCTGAGCCAATGCTTCCCTCTGCACTTCTAAACGACATAAATATAATTAAATTGTTATAAAAATGCATTCGACAATGCTACAACAACAATAATGTAAAAGAAGAACAAGTTGATTGTCCGCACTTCGACTTTAACTATGACTTCAGTCTGCTCTCTCCTCTTTCCTCTCTTCGCTTTTCATCTCCCCATTCATCTCCATTTTAAATGGCGAATAGCGTGTGCGATTTCGAGTGCGAGTGCGAGTACTCGAAGTGCTCTTTAAATGCACTTCAGTGGACTCGTTTCTTACACTGCCCACTACAAATAAGCTATCTCAACTGTTGGTTAAGCCAGACAGCCTTACTATGTGATTCTCATAAGCTTTTGAGCTTTTAAGGCACTCTTATACATATGTATAACTATATCAAAGACAATTTGTGCGTTAAACAAAAGCTTTGTTTCTTTTATGACCATAAGGAGCAAGTTGTTTTGAGTAATAAATTTGAAAGCGATATATTAGATGTTCTAATAGAAGATATCTCTTCAGTATCTCAACATATCTAATTATAAGCTTAAAAACCACAAATCTTTCGAGAAACAGACAATAAACGTTAGGTAAATAAAGAAAAAGAGCTCTTAGGGGTTTTTCACATTGTTTCGCCTTATTTTCGGCTCGTTTGAGTTTGGGACCTTTAAGATAGCGACTCGTTGAACCCAATCAATGGGCCTCATAGCCCACCCACGACTAGTGTTGCCCTAACAAAATTATTGCAATAATCAAACATATAGATAAATATATGTATACATATATTCATATGACTATGGATATCGCATGCTAGCATTATTAATAGAGTTCATTAGGCTGCAGACAGTCGGCAGATTGGACACAAGACACTCTGAAGTCGAGAAACCAGTTTTCTTGCATCTCCAATTCCAGAGTATTCGTTTTGGTTTCGGTTGAAAAATGCTTTGTTTATAAATACGTTTATCATTCGTTTCATTTGATTCGATTTTTCTCACGTCTCCACTGTGTCTTATAATGAGAATTAATGAACGCGTTGGCCGTTCGATAGACATCGAAATCAACATCAAAACCATCATCATTGTCGTCAGCCTCATCATCATCAGCTCCTGGTTTTTAAATGTTGATCATCGTCGAAAATGTTCTTCCACAAAAACAAGGGCACAATAAAAATAACCAAAAATATTAAACAAACAAAAAAAAAACCGATGATAAAAATGAAACAGAATGGGGAGCAACCCACACAAGTTGAACCAAACTGATTGGATAACATCGAAATGCACGGAGTGTTGCAGTTTCAAAACTCGATCTTCGGTAATACTATACGACTTCCCCTTTCTCTCTCTCTCTCTTTTCGTATCTCTATAGACCTGAAGCTTGCACCAAATACAATGACAAATGGTTCAAAAGATACAAAATCTTATACTTTTATCTTGTATCTGAAAATCTTAATGCGACTGCAGGGTCTTATCCACAGTTCAAGGAAGTTTGTAAAGATTGATAACTCTGAATTGATAGTTTTGTCAAGCTAAATCGTCATCAGATTGTAGAGAATTGCACTTAAAATTATTTAATAGATCTGTTTGAATAATCTCGACTGGAAAAGACAATGTCAAATGATCTCAAATGCTAACAAAATGCTCTACAAAATATTTGGTACAAAGTCACAGCTTGGTCTCATTCTAATATTTCGGATTTACTATCATCAAATTTTGAAGAAAATCACAATTACATATTTCTATACAAAAATAGTTTCATAGTTTCCGCCAACGTATAGTAATACGATATAAAAATCTTTTAAATTCAGTCGCAAAATATATAAGACTCAACAATTGAAGAGCTTGCATTGTTAAAAGGTTTCCCCTAGAATTGAAATAATTCTTTAAGCTAAAGCTTGCTGCACTAACTAAGCAAAGCAGTTAACCTTAACCCGGCTTACACACATATACGTATATTAATGTTAAAAATAAGAAAAAATAAACATAACTTCCTTTATACAAAACAACAGGATAAAATAGAAAATAAAATAAGTATGGAAGCCAAAAAGTTGCACAAAATTGCCAAAGTTTTGTTTGCTTTGCCTGCTACCTAAAAAAACTGGAAAAAAGAGGGGAATATGTATAAACATAACATATATATGTATATACATACATATGTATAAAATTATGTCAGCAGTGCTAGCAACAACAAAAGCAAGAGGAAGGAGTCTGCCTTGGGGCCAGCGTGTAAATTATTTATGGGGCAACTGTCCTTGCCCCCCTCTCTCTCTCTCTCTCTCTCTCTCTTGCAGCACCACAACATAATCCCAATGTGGCACGCATGGCTCTTGGATCGTGGCACCTCCTGCAGCCTCGTCCTGTGCCGCAGCTTATAAATAAAAATCATTATTACTGATACCACACCGCACCATACCGCATCGCACAACACCGCCTTCTGAAAATGGTGGTGCGTGGGGACATTTTTCAGGTGAACAGGCCGCAGGTTTTTCAGTTGCGACGCAGAGTTTTCGTTTGAAATTAGCACGCATTGTCCTTAATTGTTGGGGCATTTGGGTTTTCACTTGAGGGGGAAGGCACGCGCTTCTTTCCAAATAGTGAGGAGAGCTGGGGGTACTCAAACCGATGACTTTCCCTCTTTAGGTTGGCTGCGTGTTTATTTATTTGACTTGTGCATGTCGCTTTTGGGTGTTAACTTTAATAATTAACGGCATTAATTGCCGCATATGTCACATGTTTGCTTTCGTTTTGCCCTCCCACTCCCCGCTTCCATGTCTCATATCTTATATCCCATATCCCACATTTTATATTCCACATCCCACACTCCCCATGTTTTCCTCATCCGACATTAGCTCATGCAATGCAGTTACCTTGCATTTTCAAGAGTTTTTCCGGGTTTTAATTTCGACTCTTTGTATTATTTAAACGCTTATGTCATGACAGGATAAACCAACCAAACCCTCAATTGACCCGCCCCCATCCCTTCCTATCATATTCTCCGTTTCTTAGCCTTCAGCTTCTGGCATTTATTACGCCCATAAAATTTGACCGCCTGATTTTGGTTGGCAACTGCATAATTCATAAACGGTAAACGTTAATTATGCATATGGTTTAGGGGTTTATTTCTTTATAGCTAGGAAATAGCTCCCACTTTTTTGTATAAGTTCTGAAACTATTAGATGTTGTTTTCTTATAATATCGATCTAAATTAATTTTTTTTTAAAGCAGACAGTCGGTCTCATTTAGGAGTAGCCGGCGTTTTTATCAGCACATCAAAAATTATTTTTTTTTACTTTTCGTATAAACGTAAAGTTAAAACCATTTTATGAGAAAAAAATCTAGTGTTTGTAGATCTAGAATATATGTTTCTTATTAGTTTCTAACTTTCTAGTATTTACTAAAATTTAAATCATTTATTTGCAAACATTCTACACTTTGACTGTGTAATAAAGATAAATAGATGTTTGATAAAAGTAAAAAGAAAATAGAATTTTATTATTACATTAAATCAAAAGAAAAAAATAATTAATAGGCAAAAGCAAAAGTTTGTTATGTTTTACCGCACTAGTATAAGTCACAGCTGATAAGCTGTTAAGCCAAAACAATTGTGAACTATATGCAAATGGAACTAGTATGTGAATAAGTGAATAAGTTCGCACATGAGCGCACACCGAGGATACTCAATTAAAAAAGCGTTTGCTGTGGAAATGCCCTGGCACTTAACAAGCCCTTGACGATTATGAAACTGACAATGAGTATGCCGAATGGGCAGAAGCTGGAGAAATATGTGCTGGATGAGGATGAAGGACAAAGCCGATTAGCAACTGAGGATGGTGTGTAGCATATGATTTTCAATTTAAGCCACAAATCCATGGCCCAGACAGACGCCGGGCAAAAGTTCTGCTCGGCTTCCTTTATTTATTTTTTTTTTTTCTGTATTTTTGTTTTTTACTGTTGCTTTTGTTTTGGACACAATCTGGTGGTTCAACGCCTACGTCGATACAATTTCAGGGGTAGACGGGAACGAAGGGTGGTGGGAGGGGGGTTAGTCCAAGTGCCAATGGGGTCGTCACCATCATCGGCTTTGTCGTATTCCTCCTCCAGTTTTGGCGGCTGTTGAGCGCCATTAGGCGGCCTGTGCAGACATTAAAAACAGCTGCCATTGTCGTTGTCATTGTTGTTGTTGTTGTTGTTGCTTTTCTGCTGTTATGGCATTTTTGGAGCGGCGCAAGAATTGCCTGTTTATATTCGCAGCGACAGCAAATTTTATTATTATTTTTGTTCTTGACAACGACAACAGCAACAGAGGCGTGGCTTTAAGGAGGGTGGTGCGGGTGGAAGGCGGGGGATGGGGGAGTGCAGGATATGTGAGGTCTGGCATTACTAAAGAAAGTGGTATCCAAAACGGCAGACTTGTTGTTAGTTGTCTGTTTTAAGTGGATTTTTTTGTTTTCAGTTTCATTTTCTGTTTTTTTTTCTTTTTTTTTTTTTTTCAAATTTTGCAACATTTTTGGAGCAGCCGTCGCAGGCGGTAGCAGCAAATCAAAGTTGTTGTTCTTTTTGTTTCTGTTTCTGCCGCATAGACACAATTCATATTGATGACAGCACAAGGAGGAGGACGGAAAGCAATAGATGAGCGCAACAAAGACAGAGGCAGAGTAAACGAGGGGTGGACAGAAGGGGAGGCACCTTTTGGGCGCAGGCGCATGTCGCTTTGGACGTCGCTGCAGCCAATTAAAGAATAATTCATTTCAATTGAAGTCAATCAAAAGAAATTATTTCACGCTTAATCAATTAAGACTTCTCCAGGCACAAAGATCTCTCAAGAGACACCGAAAAAAACGAAGCCAAACAAAGAAGAGAAATCTACTGATGAGATTTTTTTTGGAGAAACAGATTGAAATTCAAATAATACAATATTTTTGGGTCTTTGTTGCGGATGCTCATCATTATGATATATGGGGTAAAAACCTATTAGAGATACTTGAGCTTTGCTTTTGAGCCCAACAAATTGATTTGACTGTCGTGTGTTGAAATGCTGGCAAAGTGGCACTTGAGCAACCCAACAGTGCTCCATATAAATATGCGCTTATACGTTCTACAGCCTTAGTATAAAGAATGTCTTAAGAAGCGGACAAAATCAAAAGATATTCGTTAAGTAACTTCAGAAGTGCGAGCTTAATAAGGATTATTTTATTTACTTGTACAATTGTTTTTTTTTCGCGTGATTCAAAACTACTTGAAAATATACACAATTGAGGATTTTTAACCATTAGGGACTGCATTGTTTATTGACAGTTCCAAATGAAATTTGTGGAATAAAAAAGTTCAAATTAAATGCTAAACTTATTTCCAAAATCAATACAATCGCTTCTAAAAGAGGTTTGTTTTCCTAAAAAAATAAAAATTAATTGAATCTAAATATTGTCAACTTTAATGTTGTGCCGACAGATGGCGCCACACACACAAAAAAGCATCTATTGTTTTTTTATATTTATAGCTGCAACACGCATTGTCATAAATAGTTGCAACGCCCACCCAAATACTGAGAGATGGCACGATCAGTGTGGCAAAGAAGAGGCAATTCTTTGTGTGGAAAGGGGGAATGCTGCGAAACAAAACGAAGCGAAACAAAGTGAAATGAAACGAAATGCCAACACCAAAGCCAAGCGTCGCATTAATTTGTCATTTTGCGCGATGGCAATGGAATGCAGTGAAGGGAATGGGAAAAGGGCTGAAGAAGGGGCAGGGACATGTGGAAGGGCAACATCAAGTGGCAGCCACACACACTTAGACACTTACACATGCACACATATACACACGCATACAACACACAAGAAACATTTGTTTTTGCTTACGCGTTCTGAAAAGTTTCAGTTTTTTCTATTCAAATTCATTTTTTTGCGTTTTTTTTTTACACCCGTTGCCTTTTTGACTTCTATTTCTGCTGCTGCCATACACACACACATGACTTTCAAAAGTATAAAAAACGAGAAGAGAGAAAAAAGAGAAGCGAGCAAAAGGCGATGCAAAAACTGTCACAAAACTTTTATGGAAACGCAGAGCTGCAAGGCAAGTGGCAAGTCGGTTGGAGTGAGAGAGAGGGGATTAGGGGTGTTAGGGAGGGCAAACATTGGTGGCCCATGTCGCTGGTGGCGACAGCAACACTGGCTGCTGTGGTGGCAGCCACTTCATTTGCTTGCTCATTAAAAGTTGCGACACATACAAATGCATGAGCGGAGTCAACACGTTTGCCTGCATGTCAACAGCCAGTCAGTTGACAGTTTTTGGCACCGGCCACACCATTGCACCACCACTGCAGCACCACAATGAATGTCAAGACCGAGTGAAAACTTGCGCTTAAATGCAACACAAAACTATGAGGCCAGCGACCTGTCCGCTCTCACTTACGAGGGGGCGCTGAAAACGCACGAAAAATTTGTCACTTTTTAGCCCCAACCCATTTGCCTGCCTTCTCCTGTCATCAGTTCCTGTGTCTGTTTCTGTTCTGCAATTCTCTGTCTGGTCATTATTATAATTTTTCATGTCTTGACTTTGCATAGAAACACAGCAATCAACTCACACACACGAGTCGAGACAAGGGCTAGAGACTTACTAGAGCGTGCCAAAATAGAGAGCTGTGGGTTGCTGTAGAGGGGGGTGGGGGGGAGGGTAGGGGAAAGGAGGCTACACCGGTGAGTGCACACGACACTACACTACAAACAGTGAACTGTCAAATATAAAAATGATTACAAGTCACAGTCACAGATTTAGATTCAGATCCAGATTCAGTAATCGCCATCGAAGTTGTGCTTGGTTGCCCAGCAAATGTTTCTTGGAAGTTCCTTGACAGAAAAGGGCAGACAGAGAGATGGATGAAAAAGAGAGCGAGAGAGAGAGAAAGAGACGGAAACAAATATAGGAAAAGCAGAGATAGCTTTATCATTAGATCTATGTTTTTAAAAATAAACCTATCTTTATAAATCGAAATTCTTTCTTTCGATCTTCAATCCACAGTTACATAGGGAAAACAAATAGTTCGAATTATTTTAAAAAAATGTCCGAAACCTTTGTGCCAGGCTCTGAATAGTCTGTAAAATAGGAAGATTGTGACATACATGCTTCATGCTTCAAACTTATATAGCGGATATTTAGTCTATTTATTTATTGTAGCACGACTTAGAGCAGTCGTAAATAAGTAAATGAGCTTAGACAATTTAAATAAAAAAATAATAAATTAAATGAATATAAAGTTAATGATAAAGACTAAAAAGGAGAAAAGGTTAAGTTAAGTCTGGGTTACGCAAGAAAGTATAATCCAAAAGTGATCCAACATTTTTTGCAAGGATTAGATTGATTTGTATTTAAAATATCATATAATATTTAATTGAATTTTAAAAACAATTGCTTTTTTGATAATTCCCAGGCTATTTTAAGTGCTCAACAATATATTTTGTCTTTTATTTGAAAATTTATTAATTATAATAAATCAACAATTAAAACAAATAAAGAAACAAAAATGCTGCAACATTTAAAAAAAAATATGTTTCAATTAAATGAGCAATGACGCATTTAACTACCTCAATGAAGTTGACTAATCAAATAGCATTAAGTAGTTAAGTCTTTTTCTTTCTCTCTCTCCCTCCTTTCTTTCCCTTTATTTCAATTTCTTGTGAAAAAGTCGCCAGTCGTAGCGTCGCCAACGTTGACCCCATAAATAAATACGATTAGTTAGTATCTCTCGGTCTGTGTATTGCCATAGTTCCAATGAAGAAGAATAAGGAGAAGAAATGAAAAAGCAATTGAAATGTTTTACATTATATAGACAACCCTGAACCCTAGCGTATGTATAGTAAGGAGGAGTACTATCTTAATGCGGCGTCGCTCGGTCATCATCATTGGGAGCTTGAAGTTAGTCGTCGCGACATTTTGCTAATTAAGCTGTGCGGGTCACGTTAAAATTGTTGCACCACCGCCACGTTGGCTATTAGCATTTTATGCCATAAGAGAATAGACAAGGACAGTGAGAGAGTGGGAGAGTGAGAGAGAGAGTGAGGGAGGCACTTGAGGTTTATCTGGGCAGAGTTTATGTCTGACAGCGGTCACTACTTAGTCTGATTATTGTTATTATGGCGTCGCAGTTTTCATAAATTCCCAGCAAGTTATTTTCCCATAAATTCAAGCGTCCAGACAACGCAGGACAGGACAGACAGTCGGTGGACAGAGCAGCGACGGGATGGAACAGAGACAGGACTGGACAGAACAGAAACAGGACAAGGTAGAGTACACGGCGACAGCTCAACAGGTAGACAACGAATACGACAAGGAAGACGACGACGATGAGAGATGGAGAAAGACGAGATCAGACGTTGGCAACTGGGGCTGAAGAGAGGATGGCAGGGGTGGGGGGCATATGGTAGGGCGTCCTGTCAAGACGCAGACGATGAGCAGCAAGTGGCAAGCGGCAAGCTTGTCTATGTGGCACAAATCTGTGTGGGACAAGGGGCAAGGAGGCATGGAGGCATGGAGGCATGGAGGCATGGAGGCATGGAGGCATGGAGGCGAGTGGACATCATCAAGCAACCACCTGCCACAGACTGTTTTGTCCTTTGGGATACAATTTAAATTGGCATTCCACATGACGACTACGAGTACGAGTTTAAGTATGAGTGTGAGTGTGACTGCAAGGACACGGCACAGGACGCAATCTTTAGCTGTCATCCAATATCACCTGCTCTATGCGCACAGCTCTTTGTCATTTTAAAGCAACCTCTGCTTCTTTTTTCCATTCTCATTTTCATCGCTCCGATTGTTGTTTATGCATTCCTCGTCGTTGTTGTTATTTTTAATAATAATAATATTATTTTAATTATTTATATTATAAAATTTATATAGCAATTTGAATAATTATATTTATAATAATAATAATAATAATAGTAATAATATTAATATTATTATTTGTATTATTTTTTTATCATTAATGGTTGTTTTTTATGCCTTGTAGTAAAGTAATCATCAGCTTCAGTTTCGTATCTTGTCGCCCCCCATTGTCGTCAACGTTGCAAAATTCTCGCATTCTCGTAGTTCTCAGTCGCTGGGCAGCGTCAACGCTTAGGTAAACAACCGGCAACAAGCGGCAAAAACATGTGGCAACAGCAAAAACAAGCAAGTAACGCCAACAATTTAGTGACGGTTCCGCTGTCTGCCGCATGTTGCTTCCCTTGCTGCAACTTATTTTTGCTTCTGTTTCCATCATCATTACACACCAGACTCTGGCTCTTATCTTGTTCATGTTGCAACACGAATGCAACGCGTCTGTGCATGCTTGCTGCCTGTTTTCCTGTTCTGCCTGCGGGCCTGCTATCAATTGGATATCATCTCAAAAGGTGCTGGCCTGATCGGCTATGATAGCCATGCATAGCGTAAGATATGAAACTAAATAGTTGCGACAGCAAATAAACAGACACGCCTTTCATGTGTCATTGCAACGTGTGGCCGATACTGCACTTGACTTTCCTCATTTCCACCTATCCCCTTCAGTTCTCTTCTCACTTTTCGATTGAATATCAATGGAAATCCATACAAGATTATCTTCATAGCTCACTTTATGACAAGTCTGAGCTTATAATCCAATAATGAGTTTTATTATTTAATTTCTTAACTAAATAATTTTGCTTGAGTTACCACAAAAAATACTTTACAACATTCGACTGCAATCTTAAGTAACTATAGCTGCAAAATTTAATATTTATCAACATTTCGTAAATCACTTTTTAATAAGGTTTAAAATGAATTTCAAATAGTAATAATATTTATACATACATATGTATGTATACATTTGGAAAATGTAATGTTTTTATGTAAATTAAGATTAATGATATTTCGTCAGTATAGTATTATTTAAAAATTTAAGAGTACTCTACTTAACTCAACTATTGAACTAAAATTTTGTTTCTTTTTGTATTTTGTACACCAATAAGTACAGTTTTTTTATAGCTTAAATGAAAAGTTGGTGTGCAATTCTCAAAACATTAAATACATATGTAATTTTTCTTAAAATATTTCGAATTCTTTACCTAATTTTAGTATTTAAATATATATTTAACCTTATTTAAAGACAATTTTTGTGCCCAAAAGTCAACTTTTCTATAATTTTAATATATTCTTTCTAAGGAATTGTCACAAAATATAGCCTGAATAAATTGTAAAAGGATTTAAAATTCGATTATTATATCTTATTTTAAATCTACACTCTTATCTTATTAAATAGATCAATTTGAAATTGGTGAAAATAAATTTAAAAAAATAATGTATGCATAGATTTCTTCCAGAATTAATTTAAAACATTTTTGAAATATTCACTATACAATATTCAGCTTCATTTAAAGTCAATTTCATGTCGAATAATCACTTCCTTCCAACATATTTTACTGACTTTTATTGAGCTAATAAATTGTGCTATTTACAATTGATGTTGTTGTTCCATAACTTGGCTATAATTGGGCTGCCGTATTACCTTGTTTTGTCTAATCTCTGCGGTCATCAACTGTTTGGGGTTCTTATCTTAGACTAAAAACTTGCTGCCAACTTGCAATGCCAATGCCAATGCCAATTCTGATTCCCATGTGCAACATAATTTGTACTATAATCGTGTAGCCAGAAAGGGAGAAGCAGAAGATAGAGAGCTAAATGTGGAAGTTGAAATAAAGCTGAACTAACAATGAGCTCAGCTCAGCTGACATCTTCGGCTTTGGGGACTCTCCTGACTGGATTCTCTGTCTAGTTCATTTTCATAAATACCACATTAAAGATGCTGCAAGGAGAGATCGCAGCCAGAACAAGACGTAGTAGATGTGGCATCAAATGACATTAGCCTGGACATGCACATGCACACACACACACACATACTCACTTACTCACACACATACACGCACACACAACAGAGATAAAAACACGTCCTCAATGCAGTTTTTACGGCCGGTTTGCGTTGGCAAATGTCATGAGAAGGGAAAGGTAGTGGATAAAGGGGGCGAGGTGGCAGCGAGCGTTGCCAACTGGGAAATGGGCGAGGCATCTTCTTATAGATTCCTTGAGTTTGCCTTTAGCCCGTTTGTCAATTTATACAAAATGTTGATCACTTTATAAGTAAGTATATCATCATTTATACATGCAGTTGCAATCGAGACTCGACTCGATTCGATGCGACTTCAATTCGAGTTGAATCCGCGAAAGGCCTAAAGTCCCAACGCCAACTTCAACTGCAAAGCCTGAAGGCCTTTAGGCCCTCTGGTGACCATGGCTGTGGCTACTTAGCCATGTCGTTTTTACCGTTTTCGGTGCATGGGGCATGCCAAAAATTTTGTGAACGTCTCAGCGTTTTGTACAGTTTTGTTGTTGCTTTTCGTGCTGGTCATTTATATAGCTCTCTTCCTTATGTGCCAGTGTGCCAGTGTGCGTGTGTGTGTGTGTTTGTGTGTTTGTGTGTTTGTGTGTTTGTGTATTTGTGTATGTGTGTGTGTGTGTGCATGTGTCAAGTGGACTTGTTTAATAATTTATGATGAGGCCAAAAACGTAGATCGTGCGTTGCGCATTGCCAGCCATTAATCATGCCGTCAGAGTCGAGCCAACAGCAGCAGCAAGCGGCAGGAAGCGTGCGGCGGGAGGTAAGGCACAAGGGGACGGCAAGTCCAGAGAGCCACTGAGGAATCGGAGCGCTTGCTACTGATGTAGTAAAAGTTCAATTACCCGCCAAATCAAAATTCAATCTGCTGGCAACAAAAAACAAAAAGAGAAAAAAAAACGGAAGAAAACCAGCGAAAAACAAACACAGTAAAAAAACCGCTGGCCAACACAGTAGTCAATGCTAATAGAGCCCGAGGGGTGCAAAAGGGGGAAGGCAAAGAGGCAGGCACTGCATATTGACTGCAGTCTGCTATGTGGCAAAATCAAAAATTCCAAACGCATACGACAGACAACCATGACGACGAAGAAGACGACGTCGAGGCAAAAGAAGAAGGATGAGGCCAAATCGAGTCATGTCATGGCGGGCGTATGTTCAGGGGGGTGTGGCAAAAAAAAGGGGTGGAAAGGGTGGAGGAGGCAGGATGGGCTTTGGAAACAGGCCACTTAGCAACGCCAGAGATCAGATGACAGCAAGAAGACATCGTCGACGTGGCAGGATAACAGACAGGCAAAAAGAGACAATAGCAACAAATCCAAAAAGAACAAGACGCATTTTTAATGTTCTTACTAAAATACAATAACTCATCTTATGTATTGGACAAATTTAAACAATACATGAAATAAATAACTAATTACATTTTTTTGCCTCTACAAAAGCTTACACAATTATTTTTTAAATTTAATTTGATAATTTCTTTTTAATATTAACTACTTTTGTTAAAATACAATTTTATTCTTTAAGACTTATCTTTTGTAATCCAAAAAAAAAAAGCATTTATCACAAAAATAAATTGTGTCAACTCTGTTCAAAATAATTAATATTTTATAATTAATCATAGCTGTTAACTCTGTCAATAATTACCAATTAGATAAACTTTTTGTCAACCTATATACACAAAACAATCGAAAAGTATACGATCAAAATAAAGCACATACAGTTTCAAAAAGTTAAGGCTTAAGTTCTTAACACTTTTAGCTTCAGGGCTGCCATCTTCTTGAGCTTTCATTAAGAAAAGAATATTAAAAATATTGTTTTTAAAGTGGGTGGTAAATTTAACAAGGTCATGGATAAATTAAACTCAAAGTTTCTAGTTTCATTTACACCCAATCAACTATGAAAATAGTTAAGAAAGTCGTTAGAAAGCCGACCCTGTGTAATCGATAAGTCGTAACTACCTTTCGTTAACACAATTTACAAAAAAAGAACTTGATACATTTCAAAATGAATTGTAGGACTATCCATGTATCTGCTTCATTCGAAGGCAGAGTATGAACGCGAGTTCTTCTTAACCTGACCACCGTTGTCTCCTGAGTGTGTGTGTGTGTGTGTGTGTGTGTGTGTGTGTGTGTCTGTATGTGTGTGTGTGTGTGTGTGTGTTAGTGTATGTGTGTGCTTGTGTGTGTGGCATGTTTGCGTAGCGGCCACGTTGTAGGTGCAAGCATAAGCGCTACTAATCTGCTACTCAGTGGCGTATCAAGCTAAGCAGCATGCCACCGAACAAGCAAACAGTCAGACAGAGAGACAGACGAATGGACAGAAAGACAGAGAGACAGGCAGGCAGACAGACAGATAAACAGACAATCAGACAGACAGAGAGACTGGCAGACGAATGGCACACGGAGGCAGCTGTGTGAGTGATCAGACAGCCGCAGATTACGTATACGCCGCGTTGTGTGCTTAACTTTTTGACTTTGGATGTGGCTTCTGTGGCAATAGCAACAATGCCAGCCAACAATGGCAACAATAACAACTGCAAATCTTTCTCTGTTTGTTGCTGCTTAAAAAGTCCGCTCAGGTCTTTCCAGTACCGCAGTCGCAGCCTTCATTTGTTATTCAAAAGTTTTTGACTGTTTTTTTGTTTTCCTTTCTTTCTTTTTTTTTGGTATTTTTGGCTCACGTACGGCGTCAGCTACAGTCTGCGACACAAACACAGGGAGAGAAAGAACGTTAGTCCGGCAGTCAGTTAGCCAGCAGGTTTAGCCTCCAAGCCAAATGAGGAACAACTGTGTCCAACAAACACAGATGCCTGCAATGACTTTAATACGCTTTTGGCATTGATTTTGATTGAAAGATGTTTACCAATTGCATAATGGCATTACTTGAATCACTTAACGGTATCAGGACTATGCCAAACTATTAAAATTTCCCCAAAAAAATTTTAATCGTTGCTCATCTTAAAATATTTCAATGTCTGTGCTCGCTTTCCCAATGCGCATTATCTATGAACATTATCAATTTGTACTTTACTCATTTTTTTCAACATTTATTTATTTTTGTAGTCATAACTGTTCAAAATACGATTTGTTGATTTAGCGGCGAAGGCAAATTTCATAAAAATTTATCGGTCGCAGGGAATGCAAAAAACGGTGTGTAAAATTTATGGCAACAATTCGTGTTATTTATTTTCGAACAGATATTGCTTTTATTTCCTTTCGGTGTAGGATTATACTTGTTATTGTTTTTTTTTCTTTTTTTTTTTTTTGCTAAAATAATGACTAACTCTATATGCGCTGCCAGCAAGATAAGAAATATCAATAATAAATATGGCTGAATTCAAAATGAAAAGTTTTTTAAATAAAATAACCTGTACGAGAAAAAAAAATAAAAATACTTCTGTACAAGTATTTTAAATATTTGGTTGCTTACTTTTATTTGTATTATTAATAAGCTTAGCGTTTAACTGTTCATTTGTAATCGCAACCATTGCTAATTATCTCAGTTTATAAACAATTACAAAATATATTTCCCTTATTCCCTTATTTTTATACTCACACACACACACACACTCACACAAAAAGCAAACAATTGAAAAAGCGTAAAAAATTGTATAAACTCTCACAACGTTGGCTGAATATGTGTAAATATAAATTATGCTAATTATATTTTTTGGCTTTTGTGGGCGTGTTAACGCCTTTGCCGCTGTTGTTGCCGCGCTGCAATTATGCTAATTGTATTTTCAATTATTATATGTTTATTTATTATTATTTCTCTGCCGCTTTTGCCGTCGCTGTTGTCTCTCGCATTGTTGTTGTTGATGATTAAAATTATACAACGACAGTCGATTTATGAAAAACGTTGCATGAATTTTAAGATGATTTCATTTCCATCAAAATTAAATTGATTTTCTTTTTTTTTCCTTCATATTTTTTATAATTTTTTACTCGCCAATTTGCAACGCCCAGAGCATATAATTATACACCCACATTACATACACACATATGAACTCACACACATATATTCACACATGCACGCACACATACGTATTCATTAAATAATTATGTCCATAATTAAAATCCAAGTAGACAGCTGCGCGAACTGGTTCTGTCTCCGGCTCCGGCTGCAACTTTGACCATCAACCAGTATGGTCCGAGCCCTGGCTTGCCTTGCATGACCATAATTATATACCCTGGAATCCATGAGATAATCTTATTAAAAAATAGTTCGCGTTGCTTTTACCCTCTTAGGGCTGTACAACTGTGAAGGAGCTACAATAAAACCCTCCAGTGTTATTTGACTTTTAGTCTACATACAGAGACACGCACACACAGATCCCATTTCTAAGTAACTGTAACTGTAATACTATCTGGTAACTGACGCGTGTTTCCAAGGCCAGCACAAGATGACAGATTTCCAAGGAAATTCATTTTTCATCATGTTCCCATTAAAATCTATTTCGTGTGATATTTAAGTAGTGATAAAACAAGAATTGAAATTAATTAACTTTAACAACAGTAGTTGAATACAATGTATAGGAAATAATAGATTACGGTCTCCCTAAAAAAATGTGGGAATGGGATATATGATATATGCAATAATAACAATAATTAAAAATACAATTTAACAAAATAAAGATGATAATACTAATGATACAAAACAGAACTAATAATTATAATAATATTAAAAATAATACTGAATATTTTACAATCATACAATATACTATTTATCGGATGAAAACGGTTATTTTCGTCTTATCTATTATAAGATTTATTGCCAATATCGCACCATTTTTAAGTTATTCATGTCTTTATGATTCTTTATTATTTATTAAAATATTTATGGGAGCTGTTCATAATCCCATCTAAAGAAAATTTAATGCAAAATACAAAAATTGTACTTTTAATGGTACATTTTTTCTATTGCATTAAATTAAAATGTTAAAAATATCGCATATATTAAAATGTCTAATGTTTATTTACGAAAATGTAGTACAATCTTAAATTGCAGAGCAATCCAAAGTCGACTAGGCCACCAAGCACGTATTTTTCATTACGTTGTAATTTATTTTAAAAGCAAAATTTCACTCGGGCTTTTGCGCAAGGATGTTTAAAAGGACTTATGTTTATTAGCGCCGTCTGCAAGGTCTGCGCCGTCTGATAAATGATAACGTCTATCCGGCCAGCCGTTCTGGCCAATGATTATGCAATTGCCCTTAATCAGAAAAAAGCAGCAAAAAAAATATTGAAGAGGGCAGCAGCTCATAATTGCGCGTCCAGAGTTGGTTGAAATCTCGCATTCTCAAAAGGAAAGAGCAGGACATTGGGTCATTGCTCATATTGCATATCCCTTTTGGCATGCCTGAATTGAACTAACGCCATTCGCCTGGCATTTGTTTAATTAAAGTGATGCACAGGCCGAGACCCAGCACTATATTGAGGGGCACCCATTTCACATGCTCCATCTCTCATTTCCCTCGGCTTGCCACCCATTCGCAATTGGGAGCCACAAAATATTTTCGAAAAACCGTTGGCATTATTTAAAATGCAACGCAATGCGACGCTGGAAATGCAATCAATGTGAATTAAATTCCCGGCTTGCAGCAAAAGAAATTGCAGTCAGTTTCGACATTCAGAGAGAGAGAGAGAGAGAGAGAGAGAGAGAGAGGGAAAGGAAGGGAGGAAAGCCCACAACTAACCAGATAGGCAGGTGGACAGGTGGACAGGAGGCTGGGGCGGGTGCTAGCCAGGTGGGTCAACCGGGGTCTCAGTTCACTTTGCGCTTTTCGACTGCGAACTGTTTGGGTCAAATGGGGTGGCGTAAGGTGGCCGCAAAAATGTTGCACAAAAACTGGCCGGCGATTTAATTGAGCGTGAAATATGCGCCCTCATTCCAACAGCCTCCACTGTCAGCTGACGCGGATGTTGATGGGCGTGGCAGCGCAGTGCAGCGTTGCACGCTGCAACTTGGACAAACTCTTGAGAAAGTCGACACAAGATTATATTTTATTATACCTATCATTAAAGTTTCATTTTATGTAGTAAGAAATCACCATTATGTATAAATTCTAACTTAAGAATCTCTGAGATTTTATAACCAAACTTATTTAAAGCTACTAAAACGATTTAAATTATTTATCATCGAACCGGAATCTCAGCCGATTTATTTAAAAATGTTTGATCCGGAAAAAAAAATTAAATAAATTTAATGAAATTTTAAAAATGCACCACTGCTTAAGACTTCAATAACCAAATCACAATATAATAAAATCACAATTTTATGCTGGACTCAAGGAATCCAAGAAAATAAATGCAATTGAGATACTCAAATCAAATCACAATTTGAAATTCCTTTATCGCTTAATAATCTTTTAGGTAAGTAAAATATCGTATCATCATATAGACTTCCATCTATAGAGTAATATTCGTGAAGACTATAAATCTTCTGAACAGTTCACATTAATGACGGGGAAAACGAATCCAAAATGCAAATGTAGATTCATTTGTAAATACAAATAATCTCTTCTAATATAATCTGCTTCCTGCCCTGAAACTTTTATACTCTTTTCAAATTATTCATTAAACTCTTTCTCCTTCTCTCTCTCTCTCTCTCTCTCTCTCTCCGCATCATTTTCATTCCATCCTTCAGTCTCTCTCTTAATCTTGATGTTTGTACGAGCACCTCGTTTCATTTTTGGTATATTACCAGAAAACAAAAGATATATCGAAGTAGCTCATCTTACAAAAGGCGTTGCCTTTCGGTTTAGTGTTACCGTTACACAATCCTTGGCAGATGGTGAGTGTCTTGGCTAATTGATCGCGCTGCATGTATTTGCGAAATCTACTCTTCCACCGAGGATATTCTATCTCTTCTCTTTAGACAGACACCGTTTCGGGTTATTTAAGCTTGTTTATCTTGTTGTTGTTGTTATAGTTGATGTTGTTGTTACATTTAGCTGACGAGGGCGCAGGTCACGGGGTATTGGCTTTGGGTTCAGAGCCGAGAAGTGCAGAGGCGGCAACTGCATCATGTGCCTGCTGTTTTTCCTCTTTCTTTTCTTTCAATTTTTTTCCCCCTTTTTTTTCATTGATGCCGCACACATGTTTCAGTACACACACCATCGACTGCTGTTGGTTCGGTTCAATTACTTGTAATTTTAGCCTCAACGACAACAACAACAACAACAAATTATAAGCGTTCCCTTTTTATGAGACCGTGTAAGAGAAACAGGTAAGTGGACCTAGAGATGGTAACGCGATATTATCGATAGACCAAAGTCATTTGATTATGAGTCTTAATATACATATAAACAAACACCATAAGTAATGTAAACAAGATTAAAGGCGAGACTCTAATAGAACTTCCCTAATATCATGATCATCATGTTAGTTATTACTATCGTGAAATATTTGTATATAAACTTTAGTCTAGCCAGACGATAATAAACTTTTAATATTACATAATTTTGAAGATAAACAAATAATTTATAGTTTATTTGAGTGAAAATTAGTTTATCAACTAAAATCAATATTATCAAATATAAGATAACTATAACTTTAAATATTTATTATAGAAAAACAACTCGGACTTGACAAATCGGTAATGTTAATCTTTCAATATTTATCGATATTATGAGTAAATAACATATAACCAGTGTGTCTTATGTAAATGTATAGGTATTTCTAATGATAAGCCGATAAATAAAAACAATTTCATAAGTTCATCGTATACATACATATCTAGATGCATTCCACATTTCTAGATTTTAAAGGATCATCAAATGACCGGACTGTCATCTCTATCTATCTGCGCATCCCTGTACAGGTACACACATATATCAACATAGTTTATCAACTAAAATCAATATTATCAAATATAAGATAACTATAACTTTAAATATTTATTATAGAAAAACAACTCGGACTTGACAAATCGGTAATGTTAATCTTTCAATATTTATCGATATTATGAGTAAATAACATATAACCAGTGTGTCTTATGTAAATGTATAGGTATTTCTAATGATAAGCCGATAAATAAAAACAATTTCATAAGTTCATCGTATACATACATATCTAGATGCATTCCACATTTCTAGATTTTAAAGGATCATCAAATGACCGGACTGTCATCTCTAACTATCTGCGCATCCCTGTACAGGTACACACATATATCAACATACATATGTATGTATTTATGCATATATGAGTGTATGCGTGAGTTCTCACCATTGGCAAGGGGACGTCCTGACCGAATGTTTCATCCTTTGGCATAATTTTCCTGCCATTTGATTTTCTCTCTGTCTCTCTCTCTCTTTCTCTCTCTCTCTCTCTCTTTCTCGCTGTCTATTTCTCTTTACTTAATTTCATTGCATTATGCCGCTGCTGTTTTTTTATTCTTTCATGTTTTTTGTTTCTTCTGTGTTTTGTTTTGATAACGGTTTTCGCTTCAAATGTGATGTTCCTTGAAGCATCCTTATCCTCATTATCCCCCAGCCGTTATTGTTGTTGTTGTCTTTTATCTTTTTTATTTCATGCTTAAGTTGTTGTAATTCAAGTGTAAATTTTAACATCTGTTTAATATGCATTAAAGGCCACAACAAAAGTAATATGAATATGAATGTGAATGGGTATGTGAATAATATGAATCGATAAAATGATTAAGGCTGCAAGTAAAATGTGGCAAGTAATCATCTTGCCACCAAATAATTATTGGCCCACAATTTGAACTCATTATGAAAACGAGGGGCACCTTTAGTTGCCCCGCGCCCTCTGCTGCTTTTACTGTTGATTTTCCGCTGTTTTTCCAGCCGTCGCATTTCAGTTAAGACCAACTGCCTCTACATCTTCAATCCCCACCCACATACATATATACATATGTATGTATATACAGACATACATATGTATGTATATACAGACATACATATGTATGTATATACAGACATACATATGTACATGTATGTACATTATGTGGGCTCTTGCCCTGCTTCTACTCCTATCTCTATCTCTTCCTCTTTCTCCAACTCCTGCTCCTGTTCCTCTTTCTCTCCCTGTCTTTCTTCCATTCTCTCTGCAATTGTGTTCTGTTCGATTTTTGTTTGTTTCTGTTTTGCATTCATCTGGCAAGCAAGTCACGTAGCCCGTAACGACAAAGGGGCGTTCTCAAAGTCGGGGGCGTGTTAGCATTTTGTAGGTGAAGTACAAGAACAACAACAACAACAGCAACAACAACATGCAAAAGAACAAGAAAAATATGTGCATAAAACTTTTCTAATAATATGGATAAGCAGATGGCAATGGGCTCGTTTCGTCTAAGCACAAACTGAAGAGCACAGAGGTCATTGAGGAGTGGGGCAAGAGACATCAAAAGGAGGGAGGGGAGAGGAAGCGGAAGCTCATACAATGCAGCGAGGGCCACAAACGTAGAGTGCAAAATTAATTGCGTGACCGACCAAAAGAAAAGCGAAAGCGCAAAGTCCAAGAAGAAATATTTTTATTTTGGCCAACAAAAATGTTATGTATGGCAGAAGGCAACAGGGGCTGTTGTACTATATAAACACGTTTGTTGGCAATTTGCAGGGAATCGTGAATGTGGCGAACAATAACCCCCACCCCAAACACGCTCTTAATACCCCCCCCCCCCTCCCCTTACATCGAAGGACATGCAGTTGAAGCGTAGCCCTGTCGAATTGTATTGAACACAACAGTTGCTCATTTGTTCAATTTGCCAATCAATTCGTTAATCGCTTCCATTGAAATCAATATCGACTTGACTCATTTGCCTTCACTCACTCTCATACTCAACTCATGTTGCTTTTTCTCTTTTACTTTTTTAAACCTTTACCAAAGTATAAATAGCGCATTTTACTTTGTATTAAAAGTTTGTCATCAAAGTCAAAATTTTATTTTTAATTGATAACAATCTAGTTCTTTAGTTAAAGTTAGAACTAGTTCAATTCAATACCTCAATTTCTTATACATTCAACCACTAATTTTCCGCATTTTAATTTTGAGTTCTAGTTTGAGCTTGACACTGTAACTACATCAATTTCAATAGAAATTACTAGGTTTATAAACGTCCACTTTTATGAAGTAATATTTATGTCATTTTAAGAAAATACAAATTATGATCAAGTATAATATATAAATTGTAAATTAAAATAATCCACAATATTTCGTACAAATTAAAACTGAATACAGCATGAAATTGTTATAGTGTAAAAAGCTTATTCATTTTACAACAAAAATATTTTTTTTAATTTTTTTTGTATTATTTAGATTGTACATTTGTTGCAAATTTTTTAAAATAAACTAGAATGATTGAAATATTATCATTTGCATTAAAATACTTTTTAGATAACTTTCGAGTTTACTTTCTCATCGTGATGAAATTTACAGGGCACATCTTATGATATTTAAAAATCTGCAATACATACCAAATTATGTGAATATACTTTTTGCCTGCTAAGCTCATTTCCCTTTTAATGGACTTAAACGACTCTTTGTACTTATTAAGTGTAGTGTTTAGAAATATATATTTTAGCTTTTAACTCCCATATGCTGTATAATTGAATATACAGGGTATTAACATAATGAATTTAATAAAAAGTAGTTTTCTTAATTAAAAATTTCACTCTTTCAAAGACTTGTCTAATGCTTAATGCGCCCAACAGTTGCATGCAATTAACTGCATATAAATATGTGAGCTGCCTCGCAAAGTCGATTCGATTATGCCCCTTTTGGTGGCATGCCACTGCACACACTCCCAGGCAGACATCAGAGGCTGACATCTTCAAGTCAGCGAAGCGTTGCCGAATCTCGGGGCATATGCTAAATAGCCTTAGACAGACAGAGAGATGGGAAGACAGGGAGACAGAAAAAGATGTAGAGCAAAATCAGAAACAGATTTATACAGGGTAGTTGGGGGCGCCTTTGAAGTGGCTACCACAAATTGACAATGTTGTTGAAACCGGAAATGGCATACGAAACGGGCGACAGACAACAGACATAGCTAATAAATTGAAATTGTTGCTAATTCTTAAAAAAAAAACAAGGGGGCGCCGGCTACAGTCGAGGGTGCTCGACTGTATAATACCCTGTGCCCTAGCTCTCCGAAAGGTCATACGTAGGTGCACTACGTTAGGCATGCCGAAGGTGTGATGATGCGGCATTAACTTTTTGACAAATTGTACGTATTACATCTATGTGATCTAGTGAACCGATTTAAACCAAATTACAAATTCTCAATCTGTGAGTTTGGTTGACTTATCTTTAAAAACAACAATAATTTTCGTACTTTATCTTAAAATTCGTTCCTATTGCAGCTATTAGATATCAGATTTCAACCAAATTTGTTCAGGATGTAGAATACCATCCCAAATGCGTATTCTGTTAGTTTGATTGAGATACCTCAAACATCAAAAAAGTTTATCATACTAAAACTTGATTTTGGACTGATCGTTCCTATGGCAGCTATATGATAAAGTGGTCCGATTTCAATCAAATTTTATCAGGATATATAGGAACATTTCAAATGCATATCCTATTAGTTTGGTCGCGATCTTTCAAACAACACAAAAGTTTATTTTCGACTGATCGTTCTTATGACAGCAATATGATATTGTGGTCCGATTGAATAAATTGTATTTAGTTTAATTAAAGTAGTAAATCGTAAATCGTAATCGCTGAAATTGATGTTGCTCATGCCAAGAGTAGCCATTATCTAAAATTTACTCAGCTTGTTGAAGTCCGGCAACACCAAATAATCTCTCCCACTCTTCTTATTCATCAATATCAGCTGTTAAAGGCTGCTGCATTGCGCGCGCAATTTAAATTTAAGTGCTATGCTTTAATATTTGTGATTCTTTTTGCAGAATTTGTTAAGCATATAAATACAATGATAATAAATGAAAACCTATTGAACATATGTGCGAGCTTACTAGCTTATTATTAAACATAATAATTATTATAAATTCAGAGATTTCAGTGTTGTAAAATGATCTGTCGTCGAGGTGTCAAGGTGCAAAATTATAAAGTGACATTTATACATATCGCTTTTTGCAATGCATACTAATATCTACATACATATATTTTAACACAATCGTAAATATGTATTAACTTAAAACAGGTTAATATATTAAAATAGAATGGAAATTGTAGCCAAATATCGATAATTTTGCCTTTCGCTCGTATTTGCGTTCGCACTCTTCGTGCACGTGCTCACTGTTATGTTTTTGCACAAGCAAATGTGCATATGCTATCTCGCTCGCACTTGCCTATGTCTATGATCTTGATTTATGTGAATTAAAAGCAAATTTGAAATATCTTCTCTATTTAATAGTCAATCGCTTTGAAACTTTCAGAGTCATTAAATTGGCTTACTTCTTATCTTCCTGTTTAATTAAGAAGTGTTTTATTGAAGATCACGTTTGATAATCGTGTTTTGCGATTGGCAGGCGAAAGAGGCGTGACATCTAAAATTTAAAACAAACTTGATCTGCGCCCGCTATCCAGCAACCTTCATGCCAAATTTGTGGTCTCTAGCTTTTATGGTTTCTGAGATCCTTTGACTCAAACAGACGGACGGACAGACGGACGGACGGACAGACAGACGGACATTGCTCAATCGACTCGGCTATTGATGCTGATCAAGAATATATATACTTTATAGGGTCGGAGATGCTTCCTTCTGCCTGTTACATACATTGCACAAAACCATTATACCCTTTTGACCATTTTCAATGGGCACGGGTATAAAGAATCTGAATTTTGGCCAGAGATGAGAGTTGAGAGAATAGAGAATGGTATGTAGTAAAGAGAAAGAAAAACGAAAGCTAATCTTAATTCTCACAGATTTCAAAGTAAATATGCAAAATATTTCTTCATAGCACATTAATGCATCCAGAGCCCCGTCGACTGTGGCAACTGTGCAAAGTTGCAGACTCGCTTGGTTGACTGCCTTGCTGCTTTGCTGCCTTCCTTCTGCTTGCAACGGACTGTGGCATAGGGGTCCAGGTCGTCACTCAGTTGTCGGTGGCAATGTGGGCGCGCGGCTATAACTAAAACTCAAACTCAAACAAAAAAAAACTCAAACTGAAAACCTTTCGAGGCAGCACAGAAAATATAAAAAAGCTATGCAAAAAACGTGCAACAAACTATGCGTTCATCTCGCTCTTGCCACATGCCTCTCGCTGTCTATGTGTATGTGAATGTGTAAGTGTGTGTATGTTTGTCTGTGGGCTCGAGCTTAAATGTTGGCGGCATGTCATGGAAATAACATTAAAAACACATTAAAACCGCGAGTGTCTGGGCAGCACAACAAAAGCTAAACGATGTGAGAAGCCAGATAGTTGTGTGCGACAAAGATTGTTGCCAGTTCTCCTCGTTGTTGTTGCCCCCTCCCATTGTTGTTGCTATTGTTGTTGTTGTTGATGATGATGATGGCCAGAGCCAAAACCCGAAAAAAGAGAGACAAGAATAACGAATGGAATGCAGAGAAAAAAAAGAAGAAGAAGGTTGGCACAGACTCAACTTCCCTTCCGTCCTCAGCTGCTTTACAACAGTATGCCGTTAATTTGGTTATACAAACTCTCTCACACACACACACACACAAGATACTTACATCAAAATATTTGCGTAACTTTGTTACTTGAGTTGTGTTTGTTGTTGTTATTATTGTTGTTGTTGTTGTGATTACATACCTGCAAAGAGAGTAACAGAAATAATCATGCGTTAATACAGATGAACTACAGTTACAAATTCAGATACCGATATAGTTACGGATACAGATATAGATACAGATATTGATACAGATACAGATACATTTACAGCCACTGTTATCTGCTGACTGAGCAAAGCCCGTCAAATGGCTTCCGTTCGACTTTCCCCTAATTGTTACCAGATATACTGTATACTGTGTATTCACATTCAGCAGACAAAAAGACAAAGCAATTAAGCCTTAATCAAAGGAATAACGCACAGATACAGACCACCATAATACTCTACAGATGGAACTTGAATTGCTCGATTAAATAATCATCAGCAAATCTTCAATGCTCAGGAGACTGTCTTTCTACCCCCTCCCTTCCCCTCTGCTGTCAGTGATCATTATAAATAGATACATGAGTAAATGATGACAAAAGCTGAAGAGAGCTTTGAACTGACAGCTAATTATTTGTAGACCAACATTTTAAGTAGTTTGAATCAAAGCTAGCTAAGTTCGGTTTTCTATGTGTCTCTAAATAAAATTAAAATTAATATTTTTACAACAATGATGATTATATCCAGTCTGCCAACATCCAAAGCTTTTAAGTAGGTTTGGTTTGACAGGAATTTCCCAAACATTTTCAGAATAATTGGTTAATGCTAAAGATTTCAAAGTGGAACATTGAATTCTGTTCTTAAGCTATATTTACCACCCTTTAAACCTCTAATTTTGTCTGAAACTTTACTTTAATAAGAACCAAATGTTTGCTCAACATTTTTGGAAAAGGTGCGGACAGATAGTTCGACACATTGAGAAATATGTCGATTGTCCGAGCACCGCAATATTTTACTTTCTATATCAATTTCATTTAAAAACTTAAAATATAATCTACATACAATGATTTTTCAATAAAACAATTTTATTTTATATTTGCATATATTAGTTTGCTATTAACATTAGCTTAAGTTTGGACTCTAGTCCAACGAGTCACAAATATAATAGGTGCATTTTGAAACATGTGTTTTTAAATTTTAAAATTTCCTAAAAGTCTTTTAATATTTTTGAAACGCAATGATAATGCAATATTTGATGTTTATAAAGGTATCTGTTGAGTCAATTATTGCAAGTTATTAGTGAGTATTACTCATTTTCCTGTACCTCTTAACGCTGCACGCGTCAGTTAGAATTGTCATTAAAATTTCTTTATTTTGCGTGTCAGTTGGCAAACATTGGTTTCTTTTTTAGTCTGAGTCGAAGACAAAAACTGAGAGCTGTTGCCTTAAAATTATCTGAGGTTACACTGAGTCAGCGAGTACTTCCACAAAAGCTGGCCAACACAAATACGGCCTAATCAATTTGAAGAAACTTTGTCAATAAGAGGAGGGTAAAGGGTGCTCATGGGTCACTGGGTGTGTGTCAGAGGGGTGCGGAGGGAGGGGTAGGCTATAGGCAGTGACTTGCTTAGTAAAAGTTTTGCCACGCGACATGAGTGGATATCAAACACACAAAGCGTAATACATATACAAATTATATACATACATTAATATTTATGTGTGTGTGTGTGTATTTTACTATATTGTGTTTGGTTTATGATTGATGATGCCATTGATTGATGCATGACGCGCTTCGTTATCGCTCAACGTTGCTGCTGCCTTTTAATTGAATTTTCAAAGCTGCCACTGAACTTTTTGCATGCTTATCAGCGGCAAAACACTTCCCACCGATACCCCATCTCCCCTCACCAACCTATTTAAGCTATACTCCGCGAGTTTCAGCCCAAATTTATGTGTTGGCATTGGTAGCAAAATGCGCCGCATAATCGCCATCATCAACACATTTTATTGCAACATCATTGGCAGCCAAAACCACAAGGAACCACTACACAGAAGAAATAAAATCATTCTAAAGTTGAAATATGTATAAAATTCCATATCTACTTTTTAAGTATGTATTGTATGTATATTGTTAACATAAGAATGTTTGTATATGGATCAAAGGGCAATGACTACATTAAACTGAAAAAAAAAATTTTCTACAGACAGGTTCTACAAATCTCGGTTCCTTAAACCAAGCAATCAAGATAATTATTAAAAGATATGAAAAAAACTAAAATATTTTTTACATTAAAATTAAGTCGATTTTAAACAGATTAAAAATGCATCAAAATAAATTTTGAATAATTTTGTTTATTATTATTATTTTATATAAAACTGACATAATATTAATAGTTTTATTAAAATTGGATATAAATTTGTGGCAATCGATTTTAATAAATTCAAAAATATATCCGAAGAAATAATCAGTTGAGAAAATCTAAGATCACCAAACTATTGACACCTTTTGGAATCGATTGTACACCGGAATCGCGGATTTTATTTTACTGTGTAGGAACCATTTACTTTAGCACAACGTTGGTATTAAGCATATTTGTCATTTTCTTTATGCTTTTTATGTATTTTGTGCGTTTTTGTTGTTGTTCTTGTTGTTGTTTTTGTAAAGACATCTTTAGTCAACGGCAGCTTTGTGACCAAAAATGAAAAATGACCAAAAAGCGCCAAGACGCCAAAGGGAATGCATAGGAAAATTGCCTTCGATGTCTGTTTTTTATGGTGTACCCACCCGTGCTCTCTATCTCTCGCTCACTATATAGCTGCTCCACTTGTTGTTGACAAATGGCCAGGCCAATCAAAATTGTTTATAATTGTCATTACAGAGCCGCCGCCGCCGCTGGCGTTGTGCCTGACGACTAATGCGGCACCTTGGATTGGTCATGGCGTGCGTTGGGCAATTTCAATTAAACACACTGTGTAGACTGTTTGACTGCTGAACTGACTGTTGGCCATGGCCATAATCACAGCCACTTTGTCACCCACCCAGTTTGACTGCGGTGGGTCTTAAAGGCCAAGCCCGATGCCACTTTTAATGCAGCTGCCACACGCAAGTGGCGCATAAAACCAAAATGTTTTCGTTGCTTTACGTGAAGAGTGAAGAGAGGGAGATAGAGAGAGAGGTGGCCGAGGGGAGGGAGATCTGGGCAACAGTAGGAAGTTGTCGGCCTCGAGCTGTTGCCGGAAATGAAGATGATGCAGCACAAAAACTATGAAATAAATAAACTACACGCCACACACACCATCCCCCCTCTCTTCATCATCCTCATACTCTTTGGCGACTTCATTGCCATTACAAATACGATACGATATATTTATGTATATACAAAGTAATGTGTGCATAATGGTTCATCCGATCCGAAGCCACTTTTAAAATTGCCAACAAAATACATTCAACCTTTCTCACTCTCACTCTCGCCCGTTCTTAGCATCTCTATCTGTGTATCTTTACTCGTTCAGTACATTGACATTTTTGTTGTGTAAAAATAAATGTTGGCATGCCCCAAAATGATGGCAAAGCAAGGGGCTGGGCGGGAGTGGCAACTGCAAAGGGTCAAGGGATTCGCATTTTGGGATTGGAATTGCGGGTGCCCTTGGTAGCCTATCAATGAATGTTTCTCTCTCATTCTCTCTCTCACTCACTCTATCTTTCTCTCCTTTCGCTTTTCCACTTGGCGACAAGTGGCAATTGGCAATGCGAATTCGAATACTCATACGAATGTAAATGCGAATGGAAATCGAAATGGAATCTCTGATAGTCAATCGCCAGCTTTTGATTGTAATTTATGTTCAATTCAAAATTATTCGAAATGCGCAACACAAACTGTTGAATTCTCTCGAAATAAGCAGATACTCATACTCATTCACTGAACCATTTGCAGTTCATGCATATTGTATTCGGTATTCACATTGTTTTATAAATCATGCTTTTGTAAAACCAATTTCTTCTCATGATTATTCGTATTTCATTTCTTCTTTGATTATTTCGATCTTTGATCCTAACTTCATGAATTTATGTTATGTTTAAATCAAATTCCAACAATTTTCATGCAAAGTCGAAAAGTTAATGTCATTTTCATGAATTTTCATTTCATTTTTAGGCAAAAGAAAAATAAAACAAAAAAAAAGCAAATCCTCAAGCTGTTACATTTGTTTTTCTTTCTGCATTTTGTTTTTAATTTTCATTTTTATTTGCATTTATGTATTTCTTGCTGTTTTTTTTTTCTTTACCTTTTGCTCATACATAATTAATTTCATAAAATAATTTACTTAATTGAAGTTTTGTATGACTTTTGACTACGTAAAGCGACTTGAATTTTTGCACACTGATCCGCTTACTATTGGAGAATGGAGCGCAGAAATTTTAAAAGAGCACAAACTATTTAAGTGTAATGAACTATATATCTTTGGTAATATATAAAAAAGTATTTAAAATTTTTTTCTAACAAATTTTCTTTAATTTCAATGACTTTAGAGTTTTGCATCACTGTACGCAGGCGTTGAAGCTGTTTGTTGTGTTTGTCTTTTGTGCAATGGCAATGCTTCAGTAATTATTGTTGTTGTTGCTGTTGGCTTCGCACTGCCAGAGGGAGAAATAGACAAAAAGAGAAAGAGAGAGATAGAGATAGAGAGTGGAAAAAGTTTGTGCTATGTTGCAGCTTTTAAGCTAATTAAGCCAAATGCAAACATTTTAAAATGATTCGTAAAATGCTTTTCACTCTTTTTCTCTTTTTGCATTTATTTATATTATTTTTCTTCTTACTTATTTTTTGTAAAATTAATTTCCCTCTAGAGCAAATCCCTCCTTCCCAATCACATAACCATTCCCATTTCCATTTGCATCTCTTTCTCGGGCTTCTTCTTCCATCTTCATAATCGTCAAGTGTTCCCCGACTGCCATCCACCTGCAGGGGCATTCAATCATAACGACAGCGACAAAATCATAAAAAAGGGACTCGAAATTGATGAGGTGTGGCACTGACTGTCGTCTTACGACACTCCACTCCACCCCCCACACCTCTCCCTTCAACCAGCCACCTCTTCACCTTTGCGCCCCTTTCAGTCCATTTAAAAGAAAATTAATTAGCGCCTGGTCGCATGGCCTGCCACCAAAAGCCACAAAAAATGTAGACGAAAAAATATGTTGGGCAACTGTGTGAAGAATAGGGGAACGGGGAACGAGAATTGAGAATTCTGAATTGAGAATGTAGCATGTGGCATGTGGCAGAGGCAAGACAAGCGACAAGACAGTAGGCGTCAACTCCGTCGCGTTGCCGCATTTTCTATCGCACTTCATTCTTTATTTTATTCAACTTTTTCGTTTTTGTTTATGCGCGATGGCAAAGTGTCATCCGAAATTAATTGCTAAACAAATGTCTAATCTTTGCCATTTAAAAAGCGCATAAATCAAGCGCAAATCAAATACTATAAGATAAACAGAGCAAGCTCACAAAACAACAAGTAGCAACTGTAAAATACCCTATAAACAACACTTGTGTATTTAAAGTTCCCCTCTGAGATTGTTGAAATGCTTCTCTGTCGTCTTGTGAAACTTTCGTAATGATTCCTTGTAAAAGATTGTGTGTATTGTATTGAACATTGTATCACATAAAACAAGTATTAGTTATGACTGAGAAATAACTCAAATAAAGCCCATAGTTGCGTTCAATACGATAACAAACTTTAAAATATTTAAAAGTTCCTTTTTTTACTCACACTTCACTTAGTTTTTTGAGTTGACTAAAATATAGGATAAAAGATGGTCTCTACATTTAATATTAATTAAGGTTAACAAAATCATATATGTATAAAATATACATATGTCTTAGTATATTAAGAACGTTAATTATAAAACATCTACACACAAAAAACCAAATTCTTTAAAAATACAAAAACAAATTACACACAAAATCTCCTCAAAGCCATATAACTTTTGAAGTTTATAATAAAATAAATTTTTCTAAAATACATTTTTCTAATTTTCAGTTAAAATTAAGTCTGGCATTATTGTATTTATTTGTGAGTTGAAACATTTGTCGGCTAGACTGTCACATGAAAAATGTATTTCACTCTACTATGTTGCACTTTTTTTCTTTATGCATACGGAAAATGTATTTGCAAAATATCAAATCAAATAAAAGGAAATAAAAATGCGAAACTGCAGCTCGCAGTTATTACATAAATGCATGCCAAAAATGTCAGTTCAGTTTGCGAGCTCTCGACGCTCTCGGGCTCGTGCTTCTACTTTACTAACTAACTCAATTCGCAGTACGTATTAGCACTGGTCCTGCCTCTGCCCCCTGCCCCCTGCCCCCTGCCCCCTGCCCCACCAGTTTTTGGCCCTTTGCAGCGCTGCCTTTATGATTTGCTTTTTGCTCTTTTGGCATTCACAACGCCTCCACTGGACGGTCAGCTGCACTTACTGCCAACTTTGTTTGCCTGCCTTGCACTTTGCACATGGCCCAGGTGACGACTCCACAGTCACTTCTCTGCCCCCCCCCCCTCCCACTTCCTCCACCCACCTACCCCTCTTCATTCCCACCAGCCACTCTCAAAATTCATTTCTGTAGAGTCGCGTTGCGTCGCATCCCATCGCCAGTTTATTTCTGTTGTCTTCGATTTCGCATCTCTACACGGAAAAAAAGAATTCGTGACTCGAGGATCAAATTCAACTCGAACGATAAAAATACATTTTTTGTTTATTTTCTTTCTGGTTTTTATTTGATGTATGATTTTGGTTGTTTATTTCAAAATTTGAATTTGTAAGACATGTTATTTAAAATGTTTAAGAATTTTAATGTCGACTGCTTTTAGTTCCTAAGTAAAGAAATAAATACTTCATACGTTCGGTAATCTCCGAGTAAGAAATACAAAATATTTTTATAATTGGCCTGGCATTTTCTTAACCTTACCATGTTCGACTGTTTTGGTATCCTAAACATAGATCCTTACAAAATACGTGAGGAATTGTACGCTTTAATTATAGACTTCTCTTTCTGTGTATAATATGTTGCCCCTTTTATTTATGACTCCTTCTTTAAGTCGAAATATAAATTTTCTGTCACTGGGAAATTTTCAGCAATTCTGCATGGGCATTGATGGAGCAGCACTTTGGGGCGGGATCGAAACTTAGACTCCGAAACGGACATCGAAACGGACTTTGTTGCGGAGTCACCTGGCAAAAATTTTCTTTTTTGCTTTGGCACTTTCCCTTGCACACTTATCTGCTTGACTGAAGCTGTCCCTGATCCCGATCCCTGTCCCTCCATCCATCCGCCAACTGACTTTATGGCACATTTGGTCTATTGTGAAAATATTTATTTGACAATTTTCTTTGCATTGTATCGCAAAAGTTTTTTTGCTCAATTTTCGATACGCCCTTTTGACCATGCCACGCCTTTTTGGCCATGCATCAGCCCTCTCATTGAATCGTCCGTCATTTTTAATATGTCTCCTGTTGCCTGCCCCTGGGCTAAAGTTGAATGCGGCTTGTGAACAATTTTAACACTTCTTTTGCAAATTTTATGCAGTTTCTTTTTTGAGTTTTCTTTTTTTTCTCATTTTCCTTCCTCTTTTTTCTGTTGTTCTTAACTTTTCAGTTGCAGTTGTTGTTGACTGTTTGTAAAAATTTGCATATTTCTTCCCCTCTCTCCCTCTTTCATTCTCTTTCTCGCTCTGTCGCTACTTTCATGTCTGCGTGGCCACAATTAAACTTTACGACTGCAATTTTCATAGCGTGCTTTCTTTATTTATATTTATTTTATTATACCCGTGCCCATTGAAAATGGTCAAAAGGGTATAATGGATTTGTGCAATGTATGTAACAGGCAGAAGGAAGCATCTCCGACCCTATAAAGTATATATATTCTTGATCAGCATCAATAGCCGAGTCGATTGAGCCATGTCCGTCTGTCTGTCCGTCTGTCCGTCTGTCCGTCTGTTTGAGTCAAAGGATCTCAGAAACTATAAAAGCTAGAGACTTCAAATTTGGTATGAAGGTTGCTGGATAGCGGGCGCAGATCAAGTTTGTTTTAAATTTTAGATGCCACGCCTCTTTCGCCCGCCAATCGCAAAAAACGATTAACAGACGTGATCTTTAATATAAACACTTCTTATTAAACAGGAAGATAAGAAGTAAGCTAATTTAGTGACCCTGAAAGTTTCAAAGCGATTGACTATTAAATAGAGAAGATATTTCAAATTTGCTTTTAATTCACATAAATCAAAATTAAGACATAGGCAAGTGCGAGCGAGATAGCATATGCACATTTGCTTGTGCAAAAACATAACAGTGAGCACGTGTACGCAGAGTGCGAACGCAAATACGAGCGATAGGCAAAGTTATCGATATTTGGCTACAATTTCTATCCTATTTTAATATATTAACATGGTTTAAGTTAATACATATTTACGATTGTGTTAAAATATATGTATGTAGATATTAGTATGCATTGCAAAAAGCGATATGTATAAATGCCACTTTATAATTTTGCACCTCGACGACAGATCGTTTTACAACACTGAAATCTCTGAATTTATAATAATTATTATGTTTAATAATAAGCTAGTAAGCTCGCACATATGCTCAATAGGTTTTCAATTATTATCATTGTATTCAAATGCTTAACAAATTCTGCAAAAAGAATCACAAATATTAAAGCATAGCACTTAAATTTAAATTGCGCGCGCAATGCAGCAGCCTTCAACAGCTGATTTCGATGATTAAGAAGAGTGGGAGAGATTATTTGGTGTTGCCGGACTTCAGCAAGCTGAGCAAATTTTAGATAATGGCTACTCTTGGCATGAACAACATCGATTTCAGCGATTACGATTACGATTACGATTACGATTTACGATTTACTATTTTAATTAAATTAAATACAATTTATTCAATCGGACCACAATATCATATTGCTGTCATAAGAAAGATCAGTCGAAAATAAACTTTTTGGTTGTTTGAAAGATCTCGACCAAACTAATAGGTAAAACTTTGGTTGAAATCGGACCTTTATATCATATAGCTGCCATAGGAACGATCAGTCCAAAATCAAGTTTTAGTATGATAAACTTTTTTGTTGTTTGAGGTATCTCAACCAAACTAACAGAATACGCATTTGGGATGGTATTCTACATCCTGAACAAGTTTGGTTGAAATCTGATATCAAATAGCTGCCATAGGAACGAATTTTAAGATAAAGTACGAAAATTATTGTTGTTTTTAGAGATAAGTCAACCAAACTCACAGATTGAGAATTTGTAATTTGGTTTAAATCGGTTCACTAGATCACATATGTAGATGTAATACGAACAATTAGCCAAAAAGTTAATGCCGCATCATCACACCTTCGGCATGCCTAACGTAGCGCACCTACGTATGAACTATCGGAGAGCTAGGGCACAGGGTATTATACAGTCGAGCACACTCGACTGTAGCCGGCGCCCACTTGTTATATATATATTTTTGTTTCTTATTTTCTTTTTCTTCTCTCTCTTTTTTATTTAGTGGACTGTAAAAGTTTTTGTAAAATTTTAATCGTTTGTTCGGCTGGTAGTGAGACTCAAAAAAATTCGCTGGCTTCTTGAAAACGAGCATAATCAACAGAGTTGCCACTTTTTGAAAAGTTTTTATTGCATCACAACATACACCATCGGAATGTTAGGATGCTCAAGAATTAGTGAGTTTTTAAAACCTTTGATCAAAACTTCCATTTTATCCGCGATCCTCAGTTTGTATGACAATCATTTGTGAAATCAAAGATAAGCCATAGGTCTTTAGAGTAGTATGAAACTGATTAAGTATTGGGTAGTTTTAAAAGTGTTTGCAGTAGAATCACTTGTCTTGAAGTTTGCCCAAAGTTGCCCTAATTGTAAGCATCTCAAACAAAAACAAATATGTTTTGTATAGTTTTTAGTTAAAGTACAATTTTGACAATACTATTGAAACAAACGAATCGTTAACAATCTTTAATATGAAATTTGCACTGTATCTGTCGAAGAAGAGAATCAAGAATAGAAACAAGAAAATTGTGTTTCCATCTGATATTTTTTATGAAAGTGTGAGATAAAAGTATTTTGTTTAATATTTTCAAGCAAAGATGGCTAACAAGTCTATTCTTTAATTCATACAAACGACTCATGGGAATTCCTAGATGAAAAATAGAATTTAAAAAATGACACAGGGCTGCGGTTGCGGCAATATCTGGAGGCAAGAAACGGGAGAGGACAGCTTTTTATTCCTTTCCGCATGGAATTATAATTTTGTCATCAGATATGTAACGCAATTAATGAGTAGTAACCCCAATAAATATACATATTCTTGATTATTTTAGTTTTATTGTTTATTGAGATATCTTAATCAATCGCACAGTCTACGTAAATCAAACTTGGTTAGAATAGGAACGATCGAAAACCCTTTGGTTCAGCCAAAATAAACAGGTCATCACCTACCAAAGTCTTTAAAAAACCAAATAATTTTTGTATTAGCTTAACTTATAAAAAAGAACGCAGACTTATGTTTCTTATTAACAATTGAATTATATATAAAACAAAATTTATTGAGGATTTTCATTGATCGAAATCGTTAGATAAAGATATAGTAGATAGGTTGAAAGTTAAATTCAGTTCTTTACAAGGGTATTAAGTTGTTGGTGGGCTAAAAAACCTTTCTTCTCTCTACATGTGTACAAATATTTATTTATTTCTTTATTTTTTGGCTTTTACTTCGGTGCTTGCTAAATGCTTGTTAGGCTCGAGGCCTAATTAGCCCATGAAGAAGAGCTGCTGGTGATGCTGTTGCTGATGCTGAACTAAGTCTAAGTCTGAAGTCGGTGAGAACGGAGTGAGCCGGGAACTCGGGCAGCCCTTTCATTGATATTTGATTACAGGGGCCATATGGCAAAACAATGAGCCTTTTGTCAAAGCGACTTGCTTTGCTGTTGCCATTGTCATTGTTGTTGCTCCTCCCAATGCATTCCCTTTTTTATTTTGATTTGCTTCTATTCAAGTTTTTTTCTTTTCTTATATTTTTTGCTTTTTAGTATTTTTTTTTGGAGAATTGGCCGCGGGCGTTTGCTGCGGCGTCTGTTGCTTGACATTTGATGTCGTTTTCAGGCTATGCCTCAAATTTCACTGAGTGCCACACTGACAATGAGCTGATGCCTCTGCCTCAATGTGGCAGCCACTTGAGCAAAGATGGCAACAGCCTAAAGCCAGAATCAGTGGCAAAAAGAGAGAGACAGAACCAGAGAAAGAGAGAAATGGGTCAAAAATAGTCTGGCAATTTGCTTACTTATGGCAATGGTTAACTGCCATTTGATACGTTGGCGGCAGGTAGCCAACGATGCGTGGGAGAGAGCATCGCACACACACTCACACGACCACACTCACACACATACACAACCAAAATACATAGAAAATTGTTAATGAAGCATTAAGCAGTGACACTGGCTTTGGCCTCAAGGATGCGGATGCGGCAACAGATACGCACAGCCACAACAACAACATTAACATCAACAGCAACAGCAACAACAACAGAATCAACAACTTCACACACACATACACTACTTTATAGCTACAGATACAAAGATAAAGATACACTTACAAACGTTCGGCCTGTGAACGGAAATTGCGCTAAGTGCCTTGGCACGCAAAATAAACATTGGCCCTCACAGTTCGAGTCTGTGCCTGCTAGTTTGCTTGCCTTTAATATGAGTCCTGTTTTTTCCGGTTCTTTTCCTCTCCCTTCCTCTCTCTCTTTCTCTCTATACCTCTCTGCATCTTCTTTCCTCCCTACGGCTTTGGCTCTTTAGCAAAAAAGGGGCGCTGCCATTTCGGGTGCAACACACTTTCAAGTACTCGAACTGACTCAGTGCGGGGTCTATATAATTCTTCCTCTTTCCCCTACCTTTCTCTTCTTCCACTGCTTCTTCTTCTGCTTCTACTCTTTACAGTGCTGTACACTTTTATTTTTTGCTTTTTTGGGAGGGTGCAGTGCATTAACCCCACTGAATGGGGACTAACAAAGCGACCACAAGGGCTGACGAGAATCCCTATTTGCACACCGCACTGATTTTGCTCTCTTTAAGATTTATGTTTTAAATAATACAAATTTATATTATTTTCTTAAATAGTTTATTATTCAGCTTATCACATTTATAATTATCTGTATATTTTTATTAGTATTTAAAGTAAATTTAGTTAATAGTTGAAAACGTATTCTGATCGAATGACATTCTGAATATAAATAATATGAATATTTATTTTCAGAAATATTATATAAATATAAATAAATAAAAAAACAAAATATATATATATTTATATATATATATAGTTGAAAACGTATTCTGATCGAATGACATTCTGAATATAAATAATATAAATATTTATTTTCAGAAATATTATATAAATATAAATAAATAAAAAAACAAAATATATATATATTTATATATATGTATATAACAGAAAGACGAGCCCTAACCCCCAAAAATACTATAAGCGAATTCTTCTGCTCAATTGATAATCTAAATTGAAAATTCCAATATGTTTGGAAAAATTTAAAAACTAAATTAAAAATGTCAAAATAGATATTTTTATAGAAATGAGTCTTTTTTTTTTAAAACTTGGGATAATTTTTAAATGATTATGAATAATTTTCAAAAATTCGAGTTCAAATTATGGAGAATTTGACTAATGGAATTATTTCGAGTTACAGAAGTTCGAGCTATTGAAATTCGACTGTAATTTCCACAGTCTATGGACACATCGATATTTCTAGCTATCGATTACGATCAAATACTATGACAATTTTATATTGGAAATGCTAACATTGTCAATAACGAGTAAAAGGAAATTCGCTGTTTTTGTTTAATTTCAAAGTTTTCGCCATATTTAGGGAGTTTTAGATGATGTTAGCAGGAATTTACCCTTTGCGTGAAATCAGAGCTGACTTTGCCTTGCTTTGCTCTTGCTTTGCGCTGTGTGCATTTTTGCAGCTGCTGCTGCTGCTGCCTGACACCATCATAATACCCACCCGGGGGCTATAAAAAGGGCCAACAACCGCAGTTGCAGGTTTCGCTAGTTTTCCTTCTTTATTTCGGTTTTGTGTTTATTTTTTTTCTTTTTTACTTGCCCTACCTCCCTTTCCCACTCTTTTGCAGTCGTTTTTTTTTAGCTTTTTTGTATTTTGTTGTTTCACTTGGGGGAGTCTAAAGTCGTTGCTTTGATTGAGAGGCAACAGCAGCTGAGGCAGCCCCAACACAAAAGCGGCGCCAAGGACCTGGGGAACCTGTGACGAAGTGGAAAACCTGTAACTCTGATACTAGCATTGGTTGGAGTCCCGGACTCAAGTCATTAGGCTCGCAGTCCTAGTCGTCCTTTGTTTGACAATTTTGTGCCGAAAAAAGAATGAAAAAGACGAAGCGAAAACGTGCAGTCATTGTGTGTGTCTTAACCTGGCCAAAAAACAGAGGGGTGTGTGTGTGTGTGAACAACAGCAAGTTGTGAGCGTGGCCAGGAAGCAAATGTCAGCGGACTTAATTTTTTGTTCATGCGAGAACTCCTGAAAGGAGCTAAAAGTCAAGACTGCCAAGTCAAGCACCTAGTTGAGGGGAAATTACATGAAAAATATTATAATAAATTAAAAAACAGAAAAAAAAAATGAAAATACTTGGAGCAAAGGGTGCGGTCGGCAAAGCACACACACACAGACACTCGCTCACATAAACATGAATAGAGTATGTAGTAAAATATGTGTGTTGCTAGTGGCAAAGGCAAAAGTTGCAAGTCGCTTTGCAGTCAGGCTGCCTTACAACACACGATATTATTATGATGACAAGTGTAGGATGGCGGGTGGTGGGTGCTGGGAGAGGAACAGAAAGTGGGAGAAATGGGGAGCCACTGTTTTGCCAACTTGTCTACTTAATCCACCGTGGGGGAGTGTTAACGCCGAGGCACAAACTTAAAGGGTCATTCATTTTAATATGCCACACGATGCACGCATGGCCAGTGACTGCGACAGCGACATCAGCACCCCTAGTGCCACAAAGCAATTGGCCCATGTTGCCACCCCTCCCACTCCCACTCCCCGTCCCCATCACCGACCTCTTCTATTTCTACTTTCCACAGCACCACCTGCACCACCAACATTGGATTATTTGCATAAATTAATTACAAAACGCTGCCGCTGTCGTCGTTAACTGCGACCAAGTCCAAATGTGCGTAGCATGAAAAGACGGAATTGGATATCGGATGGGGGATTCACAGAGCGTTGGACATGGCGAGGGGAGGGGACAGCGGGCGAGGGGGAGGGGGAGGCGTGGTTTTTGTATGGGTTATGCTGAGGATTGCCGTGCATTGGGGTTGTCAAGGTAAACTTTTTTAATTATGAAAATTAAGTGCAGCGACTACTGCAATGAGAGGGAAACTTTGTCAACGTGTGTGCTAAACCACTGTGTGTGTGTGTGTATGTGTGTCTGTATGTGTGTGTGCGTGGTGTAGGTGTGTGCCTGAATGCGTGTGTCTAAATGTGTGTTAGTGTAGATGCGCGTGGAGCTTCGGTCGTGGCAGCCCGAAATTGAAAGCTGTTTTCTAAATTGGCAACAACAGATGTTGACATTAATTGAAGTCCATTGTTAATGAATGTGAATGAACGTGAATGCATGAATGTGAATGCTGCTGAATGTACATATGAATGTAAATAAATGCTGCTTACAATTCATACAGCATTTAAGCCAAATGACTAAATATTTGGTGTAAAAAGTTCAAAACACAGCTTTCAATGAATTATGTCAATGTTTATGTGAAATTTAGTAAAAATATTTTGGAATATTTTAGAAAACACAATTTTTCAAGCATAACATGATTTGTAAGCAATGACAAATCAAATACAATAATTTAATTTTTAATATTTGTTGCGAAAAATGGAATTGTATTGATTATTAATGAAAACAAGATTGCTAATTATATTCTGAATACAAATGAATTAATTTCAATAATATTTATGTATAAATATATTATTATTATTCATTCAATATATGAATACATTAATATTTTTTAAATGTCGTACATTTTAGAGAAATATTTGGTCTACATTTTATTAATTATTTATTGAGGTATTTGTGACATGAACAGATTGCTGAAGATTCCACTATGAGTCACTATAACTACTATTCATACTAATGGGTACCCGCATTACTCAAAAAGCATTTACTCCAAAAAAGAAAGAAAAACAAATATATAGTTTGACTCTGTCTGTCCACCTGACTCAGTCTGAGACTGAGTCTGAGTCACTTGCTTGGTTACTTTCTCGCGGAGCAACTATTCATGCACTGGACCATAAAGAGGGGGACAGCAAGATAAATGGTTCGATAAAGATAGAGTGGAAGAGACAGGGAGAGAAAGAGGAAGAACTAAGACAAGGCGTACACGCCTCCGCCTTAACAATTCCAGAGTAAATCACGCCAATCACTCGACAAAGTTTTGCATAACAACAGAAAAACAGTAAACCATTAAAAAAAATAATACAAAAAACCAAATGATAGATAAAAAATCAATGGCCAATAAGTGAGTCGAGGCAAAGAGAAGAAGAAGTACAGGCAGAAGGAAAACGGGATGAGGTGATATGGCAATGTTAATGAGTCTTTGTCATTGTGTTGTTTGCAAAACTCGCTTTCCATTCATAATTCGATACAGATGCCATCATAAACTGTGGCAGGAGACAGGCGAGCTGGGATTCAGCCAGACCTGAATAGTTAGTTGGCTCCAATTGTTTGTCTCTCGCTCTACATCTTTCTCTATTTCCCTGCTTGCTGTTCTTCTCTGTCGTACTGTGTAAAAAGTATTTTCAACTTTTGGCCACATGCTTCATTTATCACAAATTCATTTATCATTTGTCGTCATACACACACACACACACAATTGCAATGTGAATGCTGTGAATGCGAATTTGAATCGCAATGTGAGTGTGAGCTTGTGTCCCACACAGTAGCAAAGGAAGTCGCCACGAACTAAGCCCTAAAAACTGGGAGGCAGGCGAAGAAAAATGATAAAGCAACAGCCCAGTAGTCTGGGAAAGCGGCATTAGGGTGTTAGGGGCATGGGGGTTCAGGGAAGAGGCAAAGAGTATTCGCATAGCTCGATAAAAATATTGGCGGAAAAGCAAAAGCGCCCAAGCCAGTAACTGCAGAGCCAAAATGAAAATACATTTTAAAAAGAAAAGAAAAGAAACGAAAAGAAAACATAAAAGAAAAGTTGACACAGGAACTGCTGAAGTTTTTATACCCTTGTGGATCAATCGTATGTTAACTGCCTGATAGGGTATTTATAGTGACTGGACTGAGAAGTTTAGACCTCACACTAAATGACGTTCAGGGGTCAGGGTTACTACAGAGATTTTGGTACATTTAACTCTTTCTGCCTTTAATCAAATCAGTTGTCAGTTTAATGTGAAAACCCAAAATATTTTAAATAATGTTCCAAATTTAAAATTCATCTTTAATAAATTTTTTATGATAATTGTCGAAATTAAATCTAGCCACAATGTTATTGCGCAGGTAATTAATTAACTCAAAAATAAGTTGATGAATTAGAGCCAACATTAAATTGTTATTACTTGCGTAATGTTAATTAAAATATGCGATTACCGCTAATAAGTTTATAATTCGCATTTAATTATGTGTGCAAACATCTTTATAAAGTTATTGTACCCCACCATATAACTTGTCGTGCGCCCAATACAAGCCGAAAATAAAGGGGGGGAAAAGAAAAAGGTCAGGAAAAGCTTCGAAAACACAGTCGAAAAGTGGGCGAAAAAAACGAAATATAGCCCGAAGAAACGAAGTGAAAATAAAATTTCCAGCTAATGACAAAAATTTCCGGTTTCAGCAACGGCAACAACAACAACAGCAAATGGCAATTTTGTTGGCGTTGGGCGCAGGAAGAGACAAGCGTATCAGCCAAAAAAAAAATATATATAGAGAAAAAACGCGGCCAAAACGCGCGCGACTAATGATAAACTTCGCATACGAGTGCGGAACAACAACAAAAGTGAAAGTGCACAATTTATGGCTTGACAGGAACTGCAAAATGTGAAGAAGAAGAAGAATAAGAGAAAGAGGGAGAGGATACTGTGATTTTCCAGGGGGAGTAGCGATTGGTCTCACAGACACACACACAAACATTTTTTTTTTTTTTACGATTGGCGACCTAAAATATACTCAAAGACACTCACAAAACACTCACTCATCATTAATTACTTGATAACTTGGCGATCCACGGCGATCCTCATACGGAAATGCCTTTGGGAGTACTCGCATTCACATATGGGTATTCATATTCACAGCACTCATATATCATTTACAGCTTATACTTTGCAGTCTACAGTTTACAGAGTGGAATTCAAAAGCTTTTGCCAATTACGATCCTTGTTCAATTACTCAGGTGTACGAGTACTTGCATTCACTTATGGGTATTCACATTTTCTCACACATTATTTACAGCTAATTAGTATAGCTCGTCGAGTATATGGAATTTAAAAGCTTTGTACATATGCGACGATCACATCAAAGCCAGCTACTTGAGTGTATTCGAAATCGGGTTGGCTATTCTTATTCGTGAATTTTGGTTGAGTGTTGAATGTTGTTGGTTGCTGGAGTGAAAACCCTTTTTGCCTTTTCGCGATTTGGTGCGCGTGCGTCGCATTTTTGACGGCACATTTGCGGTGGATTGGAATTTTAAGTGCTTCGACGGCTGGCAAAGGTGTTGCCCAAGGTGTTCCTCCTCCCCCTCCTCCTCCCCCACCTGCTTCCCCCTTCCATTAACACTCGTCATGCCATATCGAAAAGCAGTACGGGAATAAAAAAAAACCATAACATAACCTTAAGGCCAAACACAGTGCGAAATTTGATGAGGGGCGTGGCAGACACTTGAACTGAAGCATGCAGCGCTAAATCCACGTAGGTAATAAGGTAATGGCAATGCTAATGGGTAATGGGTATGCTGTAATGGCTAATGGGTAATGGTTAATGGCCAATGGCCAATGGGCAATGGGCAAACGAACATTGAGTATTGGGTAATCCAAGCCAAAACCAAAGCCAAGTCAAACGTCTTCCACTTTTTTAAGTGGTTTTTTGGTTAAAATTGCTTTCATTTTGTGGCCAACATTCCGGGAATCGCAATGGCCAACTGCAGTTCAAGCGGGTGGTGCTCACAGCAAGCAATGAAATGAGTACTTTGCTGTGTGACTCAAAAGCCAATCAAGTACTCGTATTTGAATGACTTACTATATACTCAACTAAAATCAATTAATTAATAAATATTTAATTTGAAATATGTAAATTTGTTCATTTATTTATAAGTTTGCCAATTCTGCAATTTATACAAAATTCATAAACACATGCGATTTTTTATTATGATATTTGTTGTAAATACACTCGTAAATGTTTTTACACTGCAATTTGAAGACAAATAATATAACATATAAATTAATTAAATTGTAAAACGTATATGCTGTGAATGCACTCATGAGTTTATTCATATTATTCATGAGTACACTCAAAAAATTCTCAAGTGCAATCAACTAATACACCGTTTAAAATCTCGACCTGGAGTGCACTCACTTCGCACCTACGTGATAGACAGTCAGATAGACGTATATAATTGGGCCATCCATTTGGGCACTCATGCTATTCATTCGCAATTATTTGCAAAATTCGGTTTAAATCAAAAACATTATATCAAATCAATTGGCAGTGCATGATTCATTGAATCAAGTTGTTGAATACCTTTTAGCCAAGCTTAACTTGGCATCGCTTTGGCTTTAGCTTTGGTCTAGACAGTCTCAAGATGCCCACTCGCTTGAGTGTTTCGAGTGTGTATTTTGAGTGTGTTTATAAATCTATACGAACGTTTGTTTGTACGTATGTATGTAAGTAAACGCACATTTTCCCACGTCGTTTCAACAAAAAAGCCAAAACTCATTTATCAGCGGCATTTCAACAACAAAAGCGGCCCACATACAACAACCAACAACCAATAACAACAATTCAGACTACGCGTCAATGCACAAGAAATGAGCAGCATCATCATTTATAGAGAGCATAGGCTCAACATCAACATCAACATATCTACATTTACATCTACATTCATATCCATACTCATACACACGTACTCACACACGTGTACATATGTATTCACACATAGCAGACTTATGTTCATACACATGTATGTAGATTTGTGTTAAAGTTTTTATGTGTTGTATGTAGATGATGATTATATAGTGCGCCATTTGACCATGGGCGACATGCTTATTATCGACTCCGGTTTTCGGTATTTTCGTGTTGTTTTTATACCCCTACCAATTAGTGTACTTTCAATTGATCGGATAATGAGGTACGCCTCAGAATAAGCATGTTCATTATTACTTTAAAGTAGCTTTATGCAGTCCGCTAACAACATACACAATTTACTCAAATTTCGAATTCCAACTGTCGATCAATCCTTTTTACCCGTGAATGTAAGCCCAGCTTTAAGTGTAGGTATCCTAATAAAATGTAGTAACATTTAGACAGATCGGAGTATTATATAACATATCTGCCATAGGAATAGGCATTTGAAATTAGAGTGAATGCAAATATACTTGTTGAAGACATGAAGATCCTATCATGCAAATAAATATAATAAGTATAAACCAAATGAATCCCAAAATTTATCAAATCTTTATAAGCATATATTTCAAAAAAAAATCGACTGCTTAAACCCAAAAAAAATCACTCAACTTCTAATTTTTCATATTTCTTAGAAGACAGTCTAAACTTCTATAAGCAAAATAACTATAATTTGTTGTCTTTTTATTCAACTAAGGCTTGTCGTCTTCTTATTGCCATTTTTATTGTTAACCCAAACGCCATTTAATTTATGTGCGACATTTAATTACAAATTTGTTCTTTCATGAAGAAATTGGCACAGATGCGCGGCGAGTCTAAAAAACATTGCATATTTTCGAGTATCTACACATGATTATACATAAACACATATAAAAATAGAGTGTATGTCTGTGTGTATGAGGGGGCTATATATTACATTTAATGACTAAAAAACTGTCTTTAGACACGGCGCATAAACTTTAAAAACAACAATAGAAAACAGAAACAACCACAACAATGACAGCAAACAGAGCGCATAGTGCTTTTATGCTTTATACATTGTATATTATGTATTTATATTTTTTTTTTATTATTCTCACTGTCTTATAATATTTTATAATTTGTATAGCACTCGGAGTAAAAAGGAAGGAGCTATCGATGGTCATCGATTTATGAGGCCTCAATTTAATTGATTTTACAACTTGACTCGCGAGTCGCTTTTGAGTCGGGGAGTCATGACTTCGTGCCTGCAACCACTTCGAAATTCAAATCATGAAAGTGTTAAGAAAGCGAACAGCCAGCCCAGTCAGGCAGCTAGGCAGGCAAAAAAAAACAGAAAAAAAATAAAGAAAAAGAATATATAGTATATATAAAAACCCTAGAGAACCGGACTCTAAACAGGTTCTGTCAGCGAACTGTGAAGAATTTTTAACCTGCCTTTTGCCTGGCTGAAGTCCGAGTCGGGAGTTGCGATGGTGTGTAAAAGGCAGCAGCAGAAACCAGTTCTCAATAATAAAAACTAATTTATTTACTAGATGTTGTAGGTACAAAACACACATATGTAAGTAGAAAATGACTGACAAAACCCGAAAGAAGTGACCACAGAGGAAGGAGTGGACAGAGGAGGAGAGGAGGAAAAGAAAAGAATCACATCAAGCATGGGCGACAAACAGTTTGAGAAACTGCGTGTGTGGCTAATCAGAATCAAATTGATTTAAATTTGAATGGTTCGATGAGTAAAGTGCGATGAAGGGCAACGAGGGAAGGAGAAAACGGCGGGGGAAAAGGCGAAAAAGCGAGAAAACCGATAACCAGAGGCAACCAATTATTTTTTGTTGCTGTTTGGACTATTTTAAAGAAGTAAAGGTATATCTGATGCATATTTGCATAACATTTAACAAAACAAAACAGAGAAAGAGAGAGACAGAATGCGGAAGGTGGACAAAAATAACGATAAAGTTGGCGATTCTCTGGCATAAATCATTTAAACGGTAATACAGTTATTTATCCTACACTTTTCAACAAGTTGGCAGCTCCATTTGACCTTTTCAAATCTGCCGCTACATATTTGTAAATGAAATTTACATCATTTTATCTGTATGTAAATAGTATGTAAATCAGGAACTAGCATTGTTATAGAAAAAGAGTACAAATGAAAATAAATAAGTGAAGTTTCCATATAAATCGGGGTTTCTTTGGTTGGGAAAACATTTTCCATAACATGCACATGCTAATTGCACGTTGGCCCTATTGACATGTGTATCTACATACGCTGCAATCGAACAATAATTGAACTAATTCTTCAGCTACTTAAGTTAAGTCTAACAAAGACGGAGACAAAGAGAGAAAAATAAAGAAAAAGAAAGAGAGAGAAAAGAACGAAAGTCAAGTTGGAGAATAATTCCATGAGATTATTTACATTGCCAGCCATCAAAGAGGAATAGATCATGTTCGATGGCATCAGAGTCGAGTTGAGTCTCTGGGATTGTTGTAAGTTGACTTTGGCATTTTCCGAGTGCTTGATGCACTCGGCAGCTGCTGTCCTGACCCCTCAACTCCCCAAACGCAAAAGGTCAGCTTTGTGCTGACCATCAAGTGAAAAACATCAACATTAACAACAAGAACGACAACGACAAGAACTCCTCTTGAGTGATATGGAAATGTGTAAAAGAACAAAATTCCCAACCCAAAGTCAACGATTGACAGTGAGAAAGAATAAGAAGCACTTATTGAATTGGAATGAGATGGATGCACGCTGCATATTTCTGGAATGAAATCAAAGTAATATTTTTTTTTTGTTTTTTCTTGTGTTCTGTTTGCTAGTATTTAAATAAAATCAAAATAAATAATTAATGATCAAGTTCCTGAAATCGTCGCAAGCTTTTCGAACTTTAATTTCATGCAGAGCGCGAACAAAAACAGAATTGCACGGGAGTAAAAGAAGAAACAACAAGACAGCAAAATGAGATGCAAAGTTACGATGCAAACTTACGATAAAAAAAAGGAAAAATATAATAAGAAAAACAGCTGCGGGAAGCTGTGTTAAAAGTTCAGAGCGCAAAATGCAGAAAGACGAGCGGATGGACGGACCACAAAAGTAACTTAAAGATACAAAATCTGAAGCCAAACATACAAATAACAACAAAAGGCAAAGAGAACGAACGGATGTCAGAAGCGGCTCATTTAACAGCAGCCAAACAACAACAACCGAGACTGACACAGAGACTAGGAACGATAACAACAACAAGAGCAAACTTTTGCGCTCACTTTTGACGTGTGCTTAGCCCCGGCCATTAGATAGACCCCGCTGCAAACAAAGCGGCGCCAAAGATACTAAAAACACCAAACGAAGATACACAGCGCCAACTGCCAACTACCAAACAACTGACAAGTAGCAACTGGGCACAAACTGGCAAGCTAGCAACTTGCAAGCTGGTAAGTGGCAAATGGCAAATGGCGCCCCCGTCGCTGGTTGACAACAGGTGGCAATTCTAAACAGACCCAAGATATCGGACCACCTGCCCACTGTCCACTTACCTTTGCTGCTGCTACAAATGAGTTTTGTCCCTCTCCATCTCCCAATCCCTCTTACTCTTACTCTTGCTCTCCCTCTTTCTTTTTGTTTTTTTTTTCTTTTTTGCGTCGCTATTTTAGTTTTACATTTTTCAAGCTCGGTCTTCGTTGTTGCGACCCACAAGTAGCTCAAGTTACCTGCAATTTGAAGCCAAAAGATAGAATAAGCCTGAATGCACTTTTAGTTTGATTTTTGCTTAACTTCAGATAAAAGTAAGAAAAAACTCTATACTCGAGTCTCCCGACTAAAAGATACCTGTTACTCAATTTAAATCAGGGTTTGTCAATAGTGATTATTTTTTTGTTTATTTTAATTTTAAAAAACCATTAACTTATAGTAATTTGGGAGAGCGAGCCATAATCCAATTGATTTACAAAACTACGATTTTTATAAATTAGCTCAAAAATAGTTATTAATTTTGAAATAACCCATACAATTCAATCAATAATAATTTTTCTTAGGCAAAAAAATAAAACTCATAAAATGTTTCTTATTTTTTAAATGCAATTTAAAAAAAAAAACAAAACGATAAACAAATTTGTAATTTTGACTCTTTATGGTCAAAATTTATATGGATGTATATATTCTTACTGAGAGCCAACTTATATCATTAATCATAGTTCATTTATCGAATCATTATAATTAAAAGGAACATTATTTTATAATTTGTATAAGAAAACTTAAAATCATTTTAATATATGTATAAAAATAAAATCCACGAATATTATATGTTTAAAATTAGCTGCATCCATTTAGACTCTCGCATTGCTGAAAGACTTTAAACAGTAATAACTACCATTGATCGATATTGATGCGATTAATTTGGACTATATAACCTAATGCTCACCACCAATAAACAGCTTTGAATCTTAAAGACTAGGCGTGTGGAGGAGATTTTCTTGATTGGCGGAGGCGTAATTGGGCGTGACAATATTTTGAATACACTTAATATACTTAGGGATAATATAATAAATTTGTACATAAACATTATATTTTATACAATAGGGTAACAATTATTTTACATTTCTGGTCATTAACTGATAAGAATAATTAAACCTAAATAATTGGTTTTCTTTCCACCAACTTTTGTGATCTGGAGTCGAATATTGTAGAAAATCAAATTAAATTAAGTTTTGTCCGACTCTTTCTCCCAAGTGACTAACAAGAATTCGCAAATATTTCGATCTAGTTTGCCCAAATAGTTTCAGTTTCACAATGTTTCGTCGGCAGCCCAAGCTTATGCTGAGATGAGTTGCCCATTTGACCTATGACTTTTGTGCAAAATAAATATAATAAAAAAAAAACCGAGAAAAAACTTCAAGTTCAATTTCTTTGTTCGTGTTTTAATCCATTTAAAAAATAAAAAAAAGAGAACAAAACTACAAAATAAAGTTGAAACTTTTGCTAGCCTTGCAAAAATTCGCAAACTTGAAGCGAAAAATAAAAAAACGAGCTGCGCGAGTAGAGGAAAGAGGAGTGCATTGATAAACGAAAGAACAAGAAGCCGCAAGCAGAGAAAAGAAAAAAACGGCCCCAAAGATACTCAATCGAATTAAAATGCATTCGAGTAGCAATGACACTGACACTGCCAAAAAGAAATTTGTGTGCGGTGGGTGGTAGAGGGGTGAAGAGAGGGGAGGGGGAGAGGAGCGAAAAGGGGCAGATATACAGATACAAGATACGCAGGCCGACATGGTGGCAGCGTCAGCGGCTTAAACTGTGGCAAAGTTATTGTAACTTTGCCCGCAGCTGCGACGACAATGTCGGTTGATAGAAAGAGAGAGAAAAGAGTAAGTGGAAGGGGGGGCGTGGCGGTATGGTAGTATCAAGCCGGGAGCCAGGTTCAGACATGGATATGGGGAGGAGACATTTTTTAGGAGACGCACGACACGCGCCTACTGCGACGCATTTCCTTTCTGACCTCAATTTTTGGACGGGACCTTCCTGCGTTTTTGCCCAAATAAAAATCGAGCCGACTTTCTTTGTTGTCATGTGACCCCCTCCCCCACCTCTAGCCACTCTGCCCTCTCGGTTCTTGGAGGCCACCCTCTGGCACAATTCGACTGCCCTTTCCGTGTTTAAAACATTTCTGTTCCAGATCAAGACGCAGCTACTTGGCCGCTTTGCTTTGAACATTCGTTCGCCGCGTTTTGTTTCATATATATTTCTTTTTTTTTGTTGCTTTTTTAGCTTTTTTCAGTTTTTTTGCTCTTGGCTTACAAAGATGCTTTTAAATGATTAAACGCTGTGATTTCTTATGTTGCCAGGGTCGGGCACAGCACTTTATACAATTTATTTATTTATTACATTCAGTTCGTTCTTTTGTTTCTTTGCGATGAAATTTCACATTGGTGACATTTTAAGCATATGCTGATTCATTTTGCCAGTTTCCCAAATCATCCAAAGCATCAGCACCAGCACCAGCATCAGCATCATTATCATTATCATCATGAGCATCATCATAAACATGTTAATTTGCGTTATACATATGGCCATTTATATGGCCGTTTAGTTAATCGATATATTTTTATTTGAATGGCAGCGCTTTTGTTTGGGGTCTGCTATATAAGATAAAATCTCAAACAATTCGTGAGAATTCATCTGAAATCTGACTATGAAATTAATTTAAAAGCAAATTAAATGCTTTGCTTACAAAAGCGTAACGAATCTCATAAGATTCGCTATTCAGTTAAGCTGTTGAAAATGACATTCATGGTCTTATGTGATGTCTTATGTCTTATGTCTTGGAGTCTTTTCTTCATCAGAACCTTTTCAATTAGCTAAGGAAGTAAACTCACAAAGTATTTAAATGGCATTTGATTAAGTAGTTTTGAAAATTCCTTTTCATTTTTAAATTCATGCATTTGTGTGTCACTTTGTGATAAATTAATTTAATCATTCTTTTGCTCCGATACTTAATTCATTCGCACTCAAAGTATTTTATATTAGATTAACAATTTGATATAGCAGCGATTTTTTTAATGTAATTTTTAATAAATGCAACACAACATAAATTAAATAATTTATTGAGCAACTTTACAGTTAAACAAGAAACACATTTATTTCAATATGAAGAAAAACGCAATTTAAACAAAAAATCAAGACTTTATTTTCACTCAAACTATGAAAAAAACCAAAAAAAAGAGAAAATAATAATTTTAAATTAATCAACATTTCAGAACTCATACGCAAAAAAATTTTATATTCGGTATACTATTAATTTTTCACTAACTATAATGTATGGAATTGAAAGGATAACTTTGTGCTGTTTATCTGATAAATTATAATAAATTTCCAATATCCTTCTCTGAGAATTAGGTGACACATTTGACTATAGTTAATATTTTTATTTTGTCCATAATGATTGCGTAAAGTAATGTTATGTATTTGTTAAATGACTTTCTTATAAACAACTTAACAGAATGTCTATTTGTTCAACGGGGCGTTTCAAGGCAAGAGAAGGGAAAGGAAGGGAGCCTCTTTGCCTGTCATTCAATGCGACTTTGACATTTATTTAACTTCAGCGACCGCAGATGCGTTGCCAACTTGATGACAAACTTACTATGCCATCAAAATAGAATATACAATGGAAATAACAACAACAATAACAAGGAAAATGGTTTGGTCAAGTGTCTGGCAGTGAATTGGTAAAAATGAATGAAATGAAGAAATAGGTAAAGAAAAACACCGAGACCCAAAACGACACAATTGTTAAACTCACATTCTGTAGAGGAAAGATGACAAAACTCTTTTGTGGGCAGCCAAGCATGGAGCAACTTTGCCACCAAACAATTTGTCGAGCCTTTTTCAGTCCGAAATTTCAACGGTTATCAGCAATCAAAGCAACTCACTTTACTTCCCTTCCGCTTCCCACCCCTCACCCATCTCAGTCTTCAATCTTTATTTGAATGATTGAAAAATCATTTGGATTGTAATATCCGTCAATGTTTCAGTCCGTAATAAGTTCGTAATAAGCCAAGTCCGCTTAATTAAAAGTATAAACTGCAGCTAACTGTCTACCAACAAAATCAAATACTTCACTACACATTATTTACCCTTTTCAATCCATTTTCCCCTCCGTTGCCAGGACAGCTGTAAAGTGAGCATTTTCCTTTGCGCCAACTACTTGCAACGGTTTTCCTTCCGTCTTGTATTTCACATTTTTCAATTGACAAACCACAAAATAGAAAAAGAAAAAAACAGAATGAAAGATGTTCTAGGTGTACTTTCAACATCTCATTGATAGAAACTAAAGGATTGTCTATAAACTAGTTCAGTAAAGTGGTTCAAAGCTACATTGCAGCTTACTAGTACACAAGCCTCTGAACCTGACAATCGAAGTGGTTTAGAACTATATTTTAATTGCCACCAGGTTTTTAACAAAATAATTGATTCCAACCAAAGATAGTAAGTTATCGGAATGTAATATAAATAAATTATATAGATAACAAACTCAGATGAGAATTCAAACTTAAATTAACTGAGTCCACCCAGTCGGCTAAAACCCTGCTATTACTTAAAATTATAGCGCTTTTAATTCTTCATAAAAAGACATAAATAGAAAAATTTTAGTTTTTCGCACGCGGTGCTTGGTAATAAAAGTTGTATAAACAGTCGTTAGTCGTTAAGCGGAAGTAAGAGAAGAAGTATAACAGAGAAAGAGGATACAAAAAAAAACAGAAATATCAACTGAAAGAAGTTAAATTGCAGCTGAAATCGAGCAGAGCTCAAAGAAAATGGAAAAAAGACAGGGAAGTGGAAAAGATATTTCAACTAAGGGATGAGCTGTACGACTGAAATATAAGCATCTTTTATAGCTAATGAGCAGCAAAGTTTGCGACAAGAGAGCAAAGTAAGAGTATTTAGGTATCTTAATAATTTTCTTGGTGATTTTTAAGCTAAAAATATAGCTTTTGAAATATTTATGAAACTGTTTTCCAGCAACGGAAACTTCAATAGAAACATAAAATAATACAAAAAAAAAACTGAATAGAAACATGAGAAAAAAGTGGGTAACATTTATAAAGCGCTTAACAATTCATAAGAAAAGAAAAACAGGAAAATAAGTAAACAAATAAGTCGATGATCAAGTAAGAACATGAGAACTAGATGAGCTGGGGAAACTAAAAAAACAAATACGATATCAGAATCTAGCTGTACATCAGTAAAAGCTAAGAGATTTTGAGAAGCTGGGAAACTTTGATTCCATGATTCTATGTATATCGTATATCCACTTCCGCGAAAGTAAAAAACCAAGTTTTGCAGGAATATTATTTGCTTTAATTTTCATTGAGTTGAGTGGTAATATCGAATATCAATTTGGCATTACAATCTTAATATCCATCTATATACAGTTAGTAAACCAATTGGCTCGACAAAATAAGAATTCCACACTTTTTTTTTTTAAATGTAGTACAGTTTAACTACTTTTATATGTAAGTAACTATAGTAAAATTAATAAATAAAAAAATGTAGAAAATAATAAAAAAAAACAAAAGTATTTAATTTACAAAATATGTGTGAATTTTTTTTTTCATTGTTAAAACTATTTCTTTACGTACTGTATATTTCAACCCATCTGTTAAATATTTAAATACCAAAAATCTCTCGGCTGTAAAAACCGCACCGAACTCAAACCCAAACTAAGACTCTAAACAGAAATCTAAACCGAGCTCGTTCCGAACTGAACCGCTTTATATGATACTAAAACTTAAGTTTTTTTTTTGGTGCCACTTGAAATGCAGTGGCTCATTATGGGCAAACCTCAAACCCCAATCCGCTCGATGCCCAATTCTCCCACCAAACTCACACACATACTCACACAGACACACACACACTTACATCAGGGCACTTTACAATGTCAAACGATTGTAAGCTACAATCCCCATCCCCCGCACCTTCCTGCTTCCTTCTCCTCGCTGCGCTAACACAGAGAAACATTAAAATGTCATGCACTTGGCGCGGCTAAATACTAAAACCAATTTTCCAATGAAACGCTGCTGCAAAACTGCCAAAAACACAGTTAAAAAGTGTGTGTGTTGAGTGTGCATGTGTATATGCAGAGAGAGAGAGGGAGAGAGAGAGAGAGAGATAGAGAGAAAGTGAGCAGCAGCAGCGAAAGAGGATGGAGAGGAACACAGTTTTATTGTCCTGACGCTCAATTACAGCGCATACAAAATTGTTTTTTTTTTGCTTTTTCCGACGTAGTTGTTGTTGTTTTTAAGGGGTGCAGCAAAAACCACGAAACAGCAGCAATCACAACAACAACATCATTGATATATTGTAATGACAATATGATAATACCGTCGCTTAGCATAAACCGATCGGCACACACAAGCAAACACATACACACACACACACACACACACACACACACACACACACACACACACGCTCAAGCATATAGGCAGACTCACGGCGTGAGAGCGCATAAGAGAGACTGCAATTGCAGAGTGGAAGAGAGAGAGTAACATTCACAGGTAACTGCGGTTCAGTTTCTGTTGTTGTTGATCTTCTTGCCCACGCAAAGTGAATGAGCCGCAGCGCAACAACAACAACAACAGTTAGAAATTTCATGTTTCTTTACCTTTTTCGTTTTGTGCGTGCGTTTTCGTTTTTGTTTATGTCTTGTACGTTTTCTACCTTCTATTTTATTTATTATTGCATTTCTTTTAAATTTTAAATTTTATTTTTTTTAGTTGTATGCAGCTTCTGTTTGTGTTTTTTGTAATTCACAGGTTTTGTATATGTTGTATTTGCATTTGACTCTTTTGATTTTTATTTGCTTTTTTATTTCTTTTTTGCTATTTTTTTGCATTTGCTTTGACTTTTCGACTTTTGATTTGTTGCACTTCCTTTACTTTCCTTTCGGATTAGCACTTAAAATTTCATTTATGGAACACACACCAGAAAAAAATTTTGGATCTCTGCAATTACACGTACCGATCCCGTTATCGATTCCGATTCCAATTTCAATTCCGATTCCGATCTGCCGATCCTGAGCTTGGCGTGGGAATCAACACACACACTCGCACACAGCATACACTGTACACAGTACACACCACACACACACATACACGAGCGGACGGTCCGAAAATGTGTAAATAAATAAATTTGTATGGAGAAAAAAAATAGGCGTCGCGAGTGGCAGAATAACCGGTTTACATTTACACGGAGCAGCGTGGAACGTCTGGACGACCGGCATTTACAATTGCAACGAAATTGTCGAATTTAGTTTCGTTTATGAAACGTTTTGTGAATCTCAATATGTATCAACCGCACCGTCCGTTGCACGACCGCCTCGTTCGGCTTTGCTTTTGCTTCTGTTCCTGTCAAATTAACAGTTCATGTTATTGCGCTGCTAGCGCTGTTAGGCCACTGTAACTAGCATCAAATGTGTTGCAATCGAACGTGGTGTGTCTGTTAACGCACTGTTATGCTCACTCAGCACAATAACGCCGAGTCGTGCGTTCGAGTTCGCTGTGGAACTTATGTGGATTTCGAGCCGAGCATTTCGAACACCGTTTGGAAAGACAAAACAAATAAAATATGCTGTTAAATTAAATGCTAATTGTTTATTCAACCACATTTAATTAAGAAAGTAAAGTATACAGTTCTAAGGGAGCAAGCAGCTCTGCCTCTCTGCTCTCACGTAGGAAGGAGTTCGAGTTGAATGTGGGCGCCGTAATGTGACTGAAGGAAAGGCTAAGACTGAACCGGTTCAACAGGATGCAGGCCGACCGAGAGAGCGAGAGAGAGAAAAGACTGCAAAAAATGCTACCAAAACAAAAAACGAAAATATAGCAACAACAACAACATCAACAGCAACAACAGCTAATGCAACTACGAGCGCAGAGTTCTTTTAATTTTTATTTGGGCTTTCAAAGTGAAGTAACCAGGCAACAATTTCTGCTCTGCTCTATCAGCGAAAATGGCAATTCTGCTGGAAAAACCGGTTCACAGCGCAGGAATGTACAATACACCAAAAACAACAATAACGACAACAACAAGAGCAACGCTATAATGCAGCATGCAATGCAATGAACTAAACCAAAAACGGACAAGCAAAACAAACACAGAAACAAACAAAAATCAAAGAGTTTGCAAAACTCACAACTGGAAGTTGTAACTGGAAAACGGGTATGAGATGTGGAATCTGGATGTTGGGACCTAAGTGGCTGCTGTTCGTGTTGCTGCTGCTGTTGCTGCTGCTGTTGTAGCTGCTGTTGTTGTTGCTGTTGTTGCTCAAATGACATTAATCTGCGTGGCAAACAAAAGACTTAAGCGACGAACGTGGCGCAGCAGCATGTTTGCAAGGCTCTGCAACTAGATTACTGTTACAGCAAGCCAGGCTAAGTGGAAACTGCCAGCTTCCAACTACCAAATATCCAACTGACGACTGACGACCATAACGGTATAAGCATTGGCAATGAACACAGTCTTCCAAGACACATAGTGCCCAAAAGGGTCAGCTTCAAAAGTATTAACAAAAATTATAATAATATTTTAGTAAACAGATTAAACAGTTAAATTTTACATATTACTACACTAAAAAATTTATGAACAACATTTCAGGGGAAAGTTGGCTTGAAATTAGCCGAGTATTTTATAATGTAATTTCGTAGGTAAAAATGTAGTAAAAATATTGAATTGTAGATAGAAAAACTCATCTTTTTTTATTTTAAAGAATATTTCAAGACAATGAGTTCTACTTTCTTTTTAAGTTTCCTTGATCAACATCAAATTTTGTTTACAAAGATACGGTCAAGGTTTTAAATTTCCTATTAAAATTACTATTTTCATTGGTGTTTATTATAAGAGTCTTTGCCTACGAATGAGATTAAATCAGTGTTGAGTTTCGAGCATTTCGGCCGATCGACCCTGAGCTGTTCCACTTACTATTTCAGCTCGATAGCTCGAATAGATCTTCAGCTTTTGTTTTGTTCTCTTGCATTTTATTTGACAAACGAACTTTGAACTTTTTTTATAGACTGGGGCCTAGATTGGGTTTCTTATTGTTATTGCAGTTGCTGCTGTCTTTCCGCTGCTTAGAAACCGCACAGCAAAACACTCGGCCAGCAAAAATTTGACCCAAAAAAAAGTATGAAGTAAAAATAAACGACAAATAAAATAAACATTTTCTTGGGTGCTGCGAAAATTATTCAAAGCGCAGACAAATGCGCAAATCAGAAAAATGCCAACAGCAACATTGTGAATAAGAAAAAAACAACAATAACAATAACCACAATAGTAACAGCTGCGCTTTTTTTAAAGCTTACTGTCCATTCCGCCACCCCTTTTAGACATGCGGGAGTTACTGGCGTCTAAAAGTCATTTAAAAAAACAGCAAAAAAAATTAAAGCAGAAACAAAACAAAACAGTATATTCAAATTATATAAATGTAAATACCCTAAAGCCGCAAATTCAGCTTCAATGTAATATTTCAGCTCGAAGTCATTGATATTTAATATATGCTAGTGCGAGTTGGACAGTACGTACTCTATTTTCATTTATTGGTATTACTTATGTAAGCTTATACAAAAATTAAATTCAAGACTAAAATAAAGTCAATATTAATCGGTAAGAAAAAAATATATTTTAATTTATTGCTACAATTATTTTTAGTAATGAGCTCTCAAATAATTACTGCATTGTTAAGTTACTCGCATTATTTTTATACCCGTGCCCATTGAAAATGGTCAAAAGGGTATAATGGATTTGTGCAATGTATGTAACAGGCAGAAGGAAGCATCTCCGACCCTATAAAGTATATATATTCTTGATCAGCATCAATAGCCGAGTCGATTGAGCAATGTCCGTCTGTCTGTCCGTCTGTCCGTCCGTCCGTCTGTCCGTCCGTCTGTTTGAGTCAAAGGATCTCAGAAACCATAAAAGCTAGAGACTTCAAATTTGGTATGAGGATTGCTGGATAGCGGGCGCAGATCAAGTTTGTTTTAAATTTTAGATGCCACGCCTCTTTCGCCCGCCAATCGCAAAAAACGATTATCAGACGCGTTCTTTAATATAAACACTTCTTATTAAACAGGAAGATAAGAAGTAAGCCAATTTAATGACCCTGAACGTTTCAAGGCGATTGACTATTTAATAGAGAAGATATTTCGAATTTGCTTTTAATTCACATAAATCAAAATCATAGACATAGGCAAGTGCGAGCGAGATAGCATATGCACATTTGTTTGCGCAAAAACATAACAGTGAGCACGTGTACGAAAAGTGCGAACGCAAATACGAGCGATAGGCAAAGTTATCGATATTTGGCTACAATTTCTATCCTATTTTAATATATTAACATGGTTTAAGTTAATACATATTTAAGATTGTGTTAAAATATATGTATGTAGATATTAGTATGCATTGCAAAAAGCGATATGTATAAATGCCACTTTATAATTTTGCACCTCGACACCTCGACGACAGATCGTTTTACAACACTGAAATCTCTGAATTTATAATAATTATTATGTTTAATAATAAGCTAGTAAGCTCGCACATATGTTCAATAGGTTTTCAATTATTATCATTGTATTCAAATGCTTAACAAATTCTGCAAAAAGAATCACAAATCTTAAAGCATAGCACTTAAATTTAAATTTCGCGCGCAATGCAGCAGCCTTAAACAGCTGATTTCGATGATTAAGAAGAGTGGGAGAGATTATTTGGTGTTGCCGGACTTTAGCAAGCTGAGTAAATTTTAGACAATGGCTACTCTTGGCATGAACAACATCGATTTCAGCGACTACGATTACGATTACGAATTACGATTTACTATTTTAATTAAATTAAATACAATTTATTCAATCGGACCACAATATCATATTGCTGTCATAAGAAAGATCAGTCGAAAATAAACTTTTTGGTTGTTTGAAAGATCTCGACCAAACTAATAGGTAAAAATTGGGTTGAAATCGGACCACTATATCATATAGCTGCCATAGGAACGATCAGTCCAAAATCAAGTTTTAGTATGATAAACTTTTTTGTTGTTTGAGGTATCTCAACCAAACTAACAGAATACGCATTTGGGATGGTATTCTACATCCTGAACAAATTTGGTTTAAATTATTATTATAATTATAATTAAATTATCATAGTAACGAATTTTAAGATAAAGTACGAAAATTATTGTTGTTTTTAGAGATAAGTCAACCAAACTCACAGATTGAGAATTTGTAATTTGGTATAAATCGGTTCACTAGATCACATATGTAGATGTAATACGAACAATTAGCGAAAAAGTTAATGCCGCATCATCACACCTTCGGCATGCCTAACGTAGCGCACCTACGTATGACCTATCGGAGAGCTAGGGCACAGGGTATTATACAGTCGAGCACACTCGACTGTAGCCGGCGCCCACTTGTTTTTTTTAACAATACTAGTATGAAAAAATCTAAGAATACAAATATTACAAAAATTATAATTTAAAATTAACACTTTTACTCTTACACTCTTAACCACTTCAGAAAAACTTCAGGAAAGGGTGAAATAATTTACTCAAGAGAGTGCAAATTCTCAGTGAGAATTCTCAATTCGCTCCAGCGGGGTTTCTAAAAAGTATAAAAGTCATGGTAACATCTAAAATTGTAATAATCATTGAACTTTAGAATGCTTTTTTGTTTTCATTTTAATACAGTTATATTTAATATTAAATTGTATTATATTTTAGTTACATTATAATCTTAATTGTTATATACTTATAATAATATAAAAATATTTAGTTAATATTCTTACTCAGTACTATGTATATTTTTCAGCTAATGTGTAAATAAATTAATGAATAAACTCACTCCTAAGCTATTAGTTCGAATGAATGTATAATAAAATATGTAAAATTATGGTTTGATTGTCACACATATTGGCTAATAGCTAATATGCTTGGCCAGCATGGCAAAAACCAAAACCGAAAAAAATTATAGCTTGGGCCATAAGCAAATCGAAACGCGGCCGGCGCTCCAAAACTTGCTAATGGGCTTGAAACTCGGTGCGGGCGGCCTGTCAAAAAAGGGCGTTGCTGTTGTTGTTGTTGTAGTTGTTAAACAAATATTACTCATGGTTGGGTCTAAAATGAAACTGGCCTGAGTTTTGGCCTGTGTTGGCCTGGTCATGTTGTACAGCATTGCTAACACCCAAGAACAACGTGACGACGAGCGAACCGAACCAAAACCAAACCAAACCCAAAAAAAAAATAAAAAAAATAAATAAATGAATAAAGAAAAATACAGAAAACTGAGAAAACGCGTCGAAAACGCAGTCGCAACCGTTTTGACTGATTGTCACGGCACGATAATGAAATAAGCTTGTTGTCGTTGTTTGTGGCAGTTGCAGTTGCCGTTGCCGTTGCCTGTTGTTGCAGTTTTGAGGTTGCATGTGACCATGGCGAGAGAGGCGAGGTACAGTTATAGACGCTGCATATGTATGGCATTGTTCTTATTGTTGTTGTTGCTGTTGCTGCTGCTGCTGTGGCAAATGCAGCGTGCAACGTGCAACAACGCGCCGCATTCCTTTTGCCAAACGACTCCAACTTAGATCCGACTTCTCACTGGGATCTTTAGAATGCCAACAACGCAGCTTTTTTTAAAGCCTCTCCTCATCCACATACATATTCACATGCGCATGCGCAAATCGTTTGCTTCATCATCATCATCATCATCATCATCGTCATCATCATCATCATCATCATCATCATCATCATCATCATCATCATCTTCATCAACATTATCGTCTGCTGTCCGAGGCGGCGACTGCAAAACAAAAACAACAACCACGAAAAAATAAAGAACGTATCATAATCATATTATTTATGATTGTATTTGTTTTCAGACGCCGCTGCAAAGGCGGTAAGCAGGACAGGGACAGGATGGTGAACAGAGTGGCTTGAGGGGGGAAACGGTCAACTTTTGGAGACGTGGAGACATTGCCACGTCCCGACGTAATTGCCGTTTTGTGGCTTGGTCAGGCAGGCTTTTGTGCTCCACTCACTTTACCACAGCACTTCACTCCACCAACAACCGCACCACACTCCAATCCACTCTGCATGCCGCCACCACACTCGACTCCATTTGAACTGAGCACAAAAGAAAAGCAAAACATAAATACGACAACAACAAAAAGAGGAGCATGTGTTTTTGCCATTTTCAAGGGCACTTTGTACGACTGCCACAACACAGTGGTCACTAGCTAAAAAGAAAACCTTTTAATAAATTTGTAAACTAATTTGACACAGTCTTATAAAAAGTCTTTTGTTTTAAGTAGCTAAAAGAGGTTCTTGAAAATTAATTAACATTTGCTTAAGATTGCATTTAAATAACAAAACAATGCTATGCATAATAACAATAATAATAATTAAAAATCTTTAAGTCTATACCAAAATATTTATAAATGAAAAAAACATATACGCCAAGCAAATTGTTCGATTATTTAATAAAAAGTTAAAATTGAAGAATACAAAAGAATTCTAAAATTATGCGAAGATTATACACAAGTTTCTAAATGTTAATATCCACAATTTTTTTTTATATTTTGGATAAGCTAAATTATAAGATTTTGATATTACTAATCCTAAATATTTTTTCCTTTTTTGTTTAAAATACTTGTAATATTCAAATCAAAAAAGTTTCTAAAAGAGACGAGCAATGAAAGCTAAGGACTTTAAATATTTCTATAATATTTTTGCAAACTGAAATCAGGTCTATGCTGAAATGCAGTACAGTAATTTGTTTAATAAAATATTTCCGAGAGAAAACCTATTTTACCATAGTGACAAGGTGTTCATATTTCTCTAGTTAGAGTCAGATTTCTTTGAAACTGTTTTAAAATTAGACATAAATTAAAATTAGAAAAGAAAAATTGAGTCAAAATCTATATCTAAATTTAAAATTAAATAAATACGACTTATTTAATGATTATAAAGTATGTTTCGAGTTTTTTATTTCTCAATTTAAGAACCACTGTGCAACTATGAAGTTCATGATACTGAATGCTGAATCGCTTATCGGTAGTCCTATGAATCATGTTCCAACTGCTTTGACTGCTTTTGAGTGTATTTCATTGTTGCTGTTTTGCTTTTTCATTCATTTTTTGATTTTCATTTTGATTTCGATTCAAATTCAGATGCAGATGCAGATTTTTGGTGTAAATAGTCAAACGCAAACGTCATTTTGTAGCTCTGGGGCTGAATGTTTGTGGGTGTGAATAAGTGCATTAAATATAAGCAGTTTGTGAATGAATGAATGCAGGCAATAAATTTAAAAAATAAAATTAAAATAGAAAAACACAAAAAATCGAAGACAAAAATAAAGTATCTTTGAAATACACAAGTTGGAATTGCAATAAAGTAATCGCTGTTACGCGGCCAACTTCAAAAAACGTTTGCTCTGAAAGGGCAGCCCAATGCCCAGGCACATGGAATGTGGCCAGAGGAATAGGGAGGGGAGGCGATGGGCGGGGCAGTTATGGTTATGCAAATATGCCAGAGCGATAACGGTGCGCGACGGACCATGGCCAACAACTGGCAAGACAAGGCCAGGTTTCCAGATTGAAAAGTAAACGGGGAGAGGGAGATGCAGGGGCGGAGGCAGTGGCAGAGCGAAAAGGAAAGGGGAAAACTAAGAGGGGGAGGGGAGGGGTCAGGTCATAGTTTCATAGCTGTGTATTCACCTTTGCTTTGCGTACAATTCATTCCATTTGCCGCATATATTGAAGGCCAACGCCAATGCACAGATAACGCTCCAACTTCAGCTCCAACTTCAACTTCAACTCCGTCTCCAGTTTTAACTCCACGCTTTTGGCCGTGGTCAAAATCTGCTGATGGCATCACGCTGTTCACAGCAGCAACCGGACGAACAACAACAACAACAACAACAACAAAAGCGCAGTGCAATACAAACAAATATTCAAACTCGACAGCGACAAAAGCGTTTTCAATCCGGAGCTTCAAAGTCTGGGATTCGACTTCGGATTTGAAATATTTTAAAATTGTAAGTATTTTGTACATGAACAGATACAAAAAATCAAATCACACAGCGTGAGCAGTCTAAAAATACTGTTTAAAAAGAAATAAAATCTGTCAAAATTTTGGAGATCTTAAATCTTTTAAAGCCGGGTACAAAATAGTCAAATCAGGTTTATATTTTATTTCGTTCTCAGAAAATTTTCTTATCATTTGGGTTCCTATCCGAGTTTTGTAATTAAATCAAATATTTTAGACACACTGTCATTGAGTCATTACCATTGGATTGGCATATAGTCTTAATTTAACAAATTTATCTTGATTCCTTATACCAATCAGGAGTTTCAAAGTGGAAATTTAGAATCTTTGTTTTCTGCTTATTTTTCTCAATAAACAAATTCATACTACAGTGTTAATTTTCATTAAAGTGTAATTAAAAATGTTTGGTGTTCATATTAGGCTCAGTGAGCAGAACAAACAGCTTGAATAACTTTTTCGGCCGTATGCTTTAATTTTCGAAAACTTCAATAGTTTGCAATTCAAAATCAGAAACCAATTTAATCATATCACATCAAGGTGCTAAATTTTCTTAGACCTGAATTTGTTAAATTTTTAAATGTCTTAACTTGCTGGATATGAAAAATCACAGCTAAATATTTACCAGAGATAACCTATTAACTAAATATTTACTGAAGATGAAAATCCCAAATAAATTTATAGTCGAGATAAAAATCGCAAGAATTAAGGGGCAATTTGGAGTGATTAAAAAATTTAATTACTTCTCCCAGCTCTTTATATAAGCATATTTAATATGATAAGTATGTTTTCCTCTCGAAATATAAATAGATATTGTGATTTTGAGGTGTACAATAATTAAGTAAGTCAAGTTTAAAGTTGTACATTCAAAAATTGACAAAAAGTCAAATTACTAAAAAAAACTTTTCATAGTTGTATATGCTCAGTATTTCGTATATTTTTAGCATCTTTTCATGGAAAATATGCCAGAAATCTGTTTTCGATATAATAAACTCTTAGTAGAAAATTGACATAGTATAATCTAAAATAAAATATCAAGTTGTATTTGTTAGATACTCGCAAAAAAAAACTTAAAGCTAATAATAATATCCACTCTCTATATGTTATAAAACGGGATCGTTAAGATTATAAGTTTTATGAAAAAAATTATGAAATAAAAGTTATTTACTGATTTTAATTACAAAATTGAGATGTTACATTCATAAATTTTATTTTATTTTAAAAACCAAGTTTATAAAATTTATATTTACATTTTTATTATAAAAATTAAATTTGCACAAGAGTTATAGTGTAGCCCTTAAATTAACATTTAAAAATAAGTTTTATTTTCAACTTTTATTGTGAAATTGTAAGTAAAAAATTATCCTGTTCCTTGATAGTCCTTCCAAAAATAATTTATGTTCCATTTTTTGCCAATATCCCTATCATTTTTTTAGTGTTCGATTTTTTCCGACTAAATACTTTTATTTGTGATCGCTGCTATAAAGAACCAATTGTTAACGATCTTGATTAGAGCATTTTGTGTACCTGTTGCTGCCACAACGGTGAGCTTGTTGCGGCTGTGGCATTCACACATCGCATCAGGTGGCATCAGCATTTCCGTTGCACTGACAGACTAAACGATCTGTGAATGTGTGACGGCGGGGCCAACGCCCAGCCGAACGCACACTGAATGTCTATGAGTTTGAGTGTGTGTGAGTGTATTCACATATTCACGTACCATAAGCATGCATGCACTAAACTATTTATAAATTCAAATTTCGTTCTCAAACCAACAAATTCTGACTCTGACTCTTGTACTTCGTGAGCTGTTTACACGTTCACACCAACAACAACAGCAACATCAACCAGTAACAACAATAACTGCATATTTTATAAACAACAACAATGTGAAGAAGTTGTCAGTGGCCGCTTTTGTCATTAGCTTGGTGTTTCAATTATGTGTCTGTCTTATGTTTTGTTTTGTTTTTTCAGTGGCTTTCGTTTAGTGCCATTCACTAAATTTAGTCACACTCATTTGGAGCACTTTTTAAATGACAACAGCTGAAAATTCCCCTTCCTCACACCAAGGGGGAGACAACGGGGAACAACTGAGGCAGTTGCTTACAAGGCATTAACTGGAGCTAGTTTCGATTTATTTTTGTAGTTGGCAAAGCAATTAACGATAAATTGTGGTAGGCGATAGACGATAAGCGATAAACGATAAAGAATATGTAACTGACGGTAAACGATTGACCTTAAGTGTTACAAGATTGGCTTCATATGATAGGCCCACAGTTATAAATTATAAACAGTATATGATAAGGCGATAAACGATAGGTGAAATATAAATAATACGACAGTAAAATATATATAAAATACAATTGATAATAAACGACAGCTTATTTCGTGGAGAGGTACCCCTTTAATTAAAAAACAAAATGGCCGCTAACCTATTAAAAATATTAAAATATATATATATATATTTAATGCAGTTGATTTCAGCAGTCTTTCTATATTAGTTTAAAACCAGCGTTTATTTTTCGGTCAATAAGTACGTCCTCGGATTCAGTAAAAAAAAAAAATGTAGCTAGGAGCATTTCAGCTCTTTTCTGTAACTCGATATACGTCAACAAAACCATCGATGCTGGGTTGAACTACACTAGGACTTAAACTATCCATTTATACAATGTGTCACTATTATTTGAATTCTTTAGAACCATTTCACGCTCATTTTTGAAATTCACCGCGAGTCTCAACTTTTCGAAATTATGAAGCCCATTAAATATCAAATAAATAGACTATGTTGTGTCCAAAAGGATAGATGAATATAAAAATATCTTATCTTTATGCATTGATAAATTGATAACGTTAAGCAATAGACAATGGACTATTACAATTAGCGATATACGAAACTCGGAGTTGTGATTAATGAATCAAACTCGATAACTGCTCAAAACTTTTACAGTGTTTTCATGCGGCATGCCATGCTCAGAATGAAAATTTCCTCTGGACTTTGAGCCGATATTGAAACAAATATTTGCACCCGAAATGTAATATAATTTATTTTTTCTCAAAATATGCAAGGCTCTAAAAAAACCTTGGGTTCAGGGACTATTAAAACCGCTAAATAACCAGAATTCTAGAGCCTGTTCAATGGTAACCGAATTTCCTTCACTTTTTATAAATTTAAAATGTTTGGTGTCAATGCAATATAAATGATAGCTTTGACTTTGAACAGATATATACACCTTTATATAACACTTAAACACCTTTAATTTAATTGCTGTAACTTTAAAGTCTCTAAGATATACATATGTACATAGGTTCTCATACAGACGGACATGAGTATGTTATTAAGGCTTATGAAGACTTTATATACCTATGACCTTTATAGAGTTCGAAATGCTTTCTTTTCCTAGTAACATTTTGATAAATATAAAATCAATAATTAATTGATTTAAATTTTTCGTCAGCGAGACAACTGTTACACTCCTCGTCACTTGAATAGGACACCCTGTACACTCTCTTTATTATTTCTTATTTCTTATTTTGGTCTTTGTGCAACTATTAATCTCTCTCTCAACTAACTGCAAGTTCTGGAAAAGTGCCGTTATATTTATATGGTAATAATGATTTTGTGAAATGTATATAACGGGCAGACCCAATAATTTTTTTATTTATTTATTTATTATTATTTATTATTATATTATTATATTATTTATTATGTCAGGCTAAGAGCATCCGATAAATTACAAAATAAATTACAGTTAAGTAAATTTTCTGGGGTATCTAAAATTAAAAAGAAATTTATTGGTCCAACATTTGTTGCAAGGATTGGAGAAAACCCAGAAAAACCCAATCAGACCAAAATAATATTAAAAAGTAGTTAGTTGGTTAGACTAGTTAGACATAATAATATAGGGGCTTTAATAGTGTGAGGAGAAAGCTCAAAACTAATCGTACGGTACAAACTATTATAATCTGCACACAGAATACGAAGAGGGTTGTGCAATTCCCAGTTAGTTGAGCAATGCTGAAGATACAATAGAAAAAAGTTTCGAGTTCTTCTAGAAGGTACGTTAAAGATAATTTCCTCCAATAAATTAGCCGAGTCTATTTGGTCCTGCAATAATTTGTGGATGAACATTACTCCAAGCATAATTCTACGGTTAGTAAGAGAGGGAAGACTGAGTAAGAGAAGTCTATTAGAGTATGACGGCATCTGAATTTCTGAGTTCCAACCCAAGCCACGTAAAGCAAAAAGTAAAAATTGTTTTTGAACCGATTCTATCCTGGCACGATAGGATTCGTATTGAGGGGACCAAACACATGATCCATATTCAAGAATCGGGCGAACCAGTGATGTGTAGAGTAGTTTAGTGGTATAAGGATCGTCAAATTCCTTGGTCCATCGCTTGATAAACCCGAGAACTCTCATTGCTTTATTGACAGCTATAGCAATATGTTTATCAAATTTCAATCTGTGATCTAAAACTATACCCAAGTCATTAACTGATCTTTCGGAATCATTCAAGCATTCCAATATAATGCCATTAAGCGAATACTGAGAAATATGGCGTGAATATCTATAGAAGGTCATAACTTTACATTTCAAACTATTGAGATTTAATAAATTAGTTTGGCACCAAAGAAGAAATACATTTAAGTCTGCTTGCAAGAGCCTATAAGAAAAAGGAGAACTATACGATAAGCAAAGCTTGACGTCATCCGCATGGGAGTGAGATAAAATAGATGGAAGATCATTTATAAATAATCTGAAAAGTAATGGGCCAAGATGACTACCTTCCGGTACTCCGGAAGTAACTTTGACGGACTTAGAAAATGCGTTTTTGAAAATAACACTTTGGGTTCTGTTAGATAAATAATTGGAAATCCAAAGAAGAAGAAGGTTGTTCGGAAAACCAAGAGATCAAGCTTTTTATTACGTCTGTTTGCATCTTTTTCTTGAATCCTTTAATCACTAGAGAAGTAAACTCTAGAAGGTTAGTGGTTGTGGATCCACGTCTCAAAAACCCATGTTGAGTAGGTGAGATAATAGAACTACATAAGTGTTGAAGATAAGAAGTTATTATTTCCTCAAAAATGTTCGGAATTGCAGACAGCTTGGAAATACCTCGATTATTTTGAACGTCGGACTTAATACCCTTTTTGTGAAGAGGGATAAAATAAGAGTCTTTCCATAGCTCTGGGAAAGAGGAGGAATTAACGGACAAAGTAAACAACTTATGTAGTGGTCTACATAAGGATTCCGCACAGTACTTTAGCACAGAACCAGGCACACCATCAGGACCTGGTGTGTGTACTGGCTTAATCAATTTAAGATCGCAAAGAGGCGAGCTTTCAGTGATTAGGGGCATAAAAATATAGTTAGAACAATTTAACCTATAAGGATAAGGCTGTCCAACACGGAGACTACTCGTAGAGTATGTAGTTTGGAAAAAGTCAGCAAACAGATCTGCTATGGATTGATCAGTATTAGCTTGAATATTGTTAAAGACAACAGAAGATGGTAATGTTGCACCTTTACGTTTGGAGTTTACGAATTTGTAGAATTGCTTAGGATCTTTAAATAATTCAAGTTTACAACGTTGTAAGTAATTATTATAGCACTGCGAGTTAAGTACTAGAAAACTTGAGCAGGATTCCAGATTGTTTATATTTTTTGAATTGCTTGGATTTCACATTTTTTAAATGTGATAATCCTCTAGAGAACCATGGAGGTTTAGTGGAGCTGATAGGAGATAAAAGCGGAACACAGACATCGAATAGAAAATTCAGAGTATTATAAAAAAGCTTAATGGCATTATCCAAGTCAGAGCATGTGTATAATCGGGATCAATCAACACAGGAAATTAGATTGTTCAACTTATTGAAATCAGTTTTTCTAAAGCATCGTATGCGCACAGTGGGTTGCGATGATAATACAACTGGCCACAAAGGTAAATTAATGCAAGCGTTAAGAGTTGGATGGTATGGATCTTCCGGCATAACCAATGGATCAATCCTAGATACTATACTACTAGAAAAGTCTGATGTGGCAGGCTTGATCCAGGTCTCAGTAAAACAGATGACATCGAAATCAAATGAATGACTATTGAGGAATAGACTAGATAGTTCACTATTAAGGCCTCGTACATTTTAAGAAGCTAGAGTGACAGAAATTTGGTTTTTGATACTACATTGAAGCTGAAGCAGATAGAGAAGAGCCATCACCAGAGATCGGGACCCGATCTCTCTTTCGAGTAGTATTTCCCTTGTATTCGGCAACAAAGATATGTTCAGGCCAGAAGGGTTGTTGACAAATCATATCAAAAACCTTCTCTGAACAGGATACTTTAAACGAAGAGATTTCCCTTGGGTAATTAAAATTGAATTTATCCACCGAAATATCAGGATCCTGTATAATGTTTTGGATGTATGCCTTAACATCATACGAGGACTGCTCTTTAGAAAGCCTAGAAACAAAAACATGCTTCATAGGTTTCGGAGGAGGAATGCCTTGGAGGGGCTTTGACACGCGAGGAGGTACGGCAGTCAAAGCTTTGACTGCCTTTACAGCTGACGTGGCATTTAATTTCACACTATTAGAGGCAGACGAAACAGGTGAGGCGAAAATTACACTATCAAGTGGGTTATGGTCTGTCCTAGCTTGCTGAGAAGTTGATGGCTGAGAGTTCAGCGGCGGCAGATCAGGGTCTAATTGCGGGATTGAAGTTGAGATCTGCGCCTGGCGCGGAGCAGAACTACTCTCAAAGCAACGCAAAAAATTGAGAGAGAGAGTCGGATAACGGAAAAATAATGCTAACGCACAAACAATAACAAAGCGCTTGCAATGCTAAGTTGTTGTTAGATGAGAACGCAGATAAGCAACACTGAGAGCGAGAGAGCAAGTTAACAGATGTTAAATGCCCAAACAAAAACAATGTAATAAATAGCAGCTGATCTCATAGACAGAATAGGAGAGCGAAAAGTAATACAAAGAACAACAAATATTCTGCACAAGTTGAAAACTGGTGTATTTAATAAAAACAATCACTTTTTATGCACAATTAAAACACCAACAAGACACCAAAAGCGTAAATATCACAACTGGACAAAATATTTGAAAAATTACGGGTTATGAAAGCACTAAAACAATTAAGTTGACGGAGCACAGCAAAACACGACTTAACACAGAGAGTTAGAAATGTCCATTTAAAGTATATATATTCTTGATCAGTATCGACAGCCGTGTCGATTAAGCCCTGTCCATTGTCCGTATGTTTAAAAGCAACGATCGCAAGAGCTAGAGACTTCAAACTTGGCATGTAGGATGGCTACCATACGCAGATCATGTTTTTAAATTTGGATCACACCACTATATCATATAGCTGCCATAAGAATGATCAGTTGAAAATCAAGTTTTAGTATAAAAATCTTTTTTGCTGCTTAAGCTATCTCAATCAATCTAAGAGAATATGCATCTGTGATGGTCCTATACATACTGAACAAATTTTTTAATTTAGCAAAATACAAAGAATTCCATTCGGTTAAAATACAGCAAATAAATGATCTTTAATTTACGAAAAAATTAAGGTCACTAGCATTATTAATTTGAAAGCAGTAAACAATAGATAACAAACTCCTAATGAAGTGGTAAGATACAGGAGCGAGAAGTGAGTAGAAAATCGAGTCTCGAAAGTTAGTTGTTAGGCGGGAGCAGGACTATAGCTGGACAATCTGTTTAATTAGATACTCGCATAGGAATTCCCATTAGGGGCAGCCTTTGGGTCTCCTTCACTGCCACTTGGTTGCTTGATTATGCCAATTGCCACAGCGTCGCTTAATTGCAACCAGTGCGGCAGTTGCAACCAGCTCTTACCCCACAACTAGCGGGCTCAGACTGTGGCAGCAACAATTGTGCCCATAGTTGGATATTGCAGTTGCTGTTGCAGTTGTCTAAATTTGACAGTCGTATGAGATTTATGACGCCGCACACTCGATCATATTTGACTTAATTGACAGCGGCAGCCACGACAAACTGCCACTGAAGTCACTCAGAGGCAGAGTCGAGAACTGAGACTCGAGACTGCAGATTTGAGACCCAAGACTCAAATACTCAAGACTCGAGGCTGGAGGCGGATATTAGGGCGTCTGTGGGGCACGGCCTGGCATTAAACGACGCGACATGAATAGCATTTTACACCTTTTTCATCTTTTACAAATACACAGACAATATTGCCAATTTTTGGGGCGGGGCTGGCAACCTGAGTGGGACGCCCCTAAAAACGCACGCCCACAACTCAATGCAGCTTCCATGCTTCCATGTCATACTAATGCATAAATCGGTAGAATTGCACATTGAACATTTCAATACCGGATTAACTAGAAACTAGTAAGCAAAAAGGCAAGAGTCGAGAGAACCAGACTATGTTGGACTCTGTACATATTTCGACCGTGATAAAATTGTCTCGACACATCGGGACCAGAATACTTTTTATCTAGAATCAAATAATAATCATTATTTTTGGGCAGAAAAATAATCGTTATTTTAGGAGTTTTATTTTGCTCTTGAAATTTGTTATTATTAGTTAAGAAGAAAAGTTGAACTCAAACTTAATCGTTATTAACTATTTTTATTCCCAGATTTATATTCTAAATCGATATAGGGTTGTCTAACTGTCTGTTTGTCAATTTTTAATCGCATTCTGATCAGAAAATTGCATTCAAAATATCTATATTTTTTATGAAATTTAAATCAGTTAACAAGCAATGTAATATTAATTTAACATCGTTGATTTATTCATTTTAATTAACAAATTGCAGTCTGGTTTGTTATCTCAATTGACATGTAAGAAATAATAAAATATTGAATGCAGGCATATAAAGTATAAATATATAATATTTTGTGCATCTATCATTATCCATTATCCCAATTATCTCCTCTTCCTCTGCTGTTTCTGATTTTCGATTAATTACAAAAAGTTATTAGAAAACATTTCCTTGTCTTAATTTGATCAGTCAGTTTGTCGTTTTTCAGCACTACACATCAAGTCAACGGCAGCATGCTCCAAAAAAAGAACTCATAAAACTTATGGCCAATACAGCTTTGTGCTGCACTTGATGGGCTTAGTCAATATTTGGTTATCGCTGAGATATAAAAGTTCTTGTGGCAAAAAGAGAAGAGTAAAATTCAAGAAAAAAATATGTGTACTTAGTTGTGCCAACAGATTAGAGAGAGTGACTAACTGAGGGTGTTGCATCAACGCTCAATTACCCAGGAGTCGCGTTATTCCTTCTCACTGCCTTTGTCTCACTCTCTCCATATCTCTCTCTCTCGGTCGCATCGCATTAGCTGTTGGAAAAGTTGGACAAGGAGTACACAGAAAAAAAAATAATTCAAAAATGCAAGCTTTAAATGTCTGATATAAGCTTAATGTTTATAATCTATTACCGCAACAAGTTCGAAACACTTTATCCGTATATAATGCAGACTTAAGTTTTTACCCAACCCGAGCGCCCTTATGTATGTATGTAGAAAGGAAAACTTCCTTTCACATTGCTGAGTTATCACCACTCAAGTCAATCCTTATTAAAATTATTGAGCTTAAAGTAAATTAAATATTTAAAATCAAACTAAAATTCAAATTATTAATAAGCAATTCAATTAATAAAAACTGTAAGTTAAAGACGGAAATAAAAAAGTGTACGAACAGATCGGACCTGTTTATACTATTATAGCTTCTAGTTACATTTCGCACACTTCCTGCTGCTTTCGTCACTAGCATGAACTGTCATTAACAATGTTAAAACTAAACAAAATATATGATATATGTAAGTAAGTACAAAATTCTTGCAGGGATCGCCATTATCGATGCTATTTCGGAATTACGAATATTTTGTTTTAGTGTAAGATTCGGAGTTGGAGACGCAGTTTGATGCGATTCAATGTTGTGACTAGCTGAGTGTGTGTGGGTGTGTGTGTGTGTGTGAGTGTCATTTGAGAAGCATTTATGCGCCACATTCAACATTATCAGCATTTATTCTTCTTGGTTTTATTTCGCTATTTTCCAGCGTAATTTCATAGCCGCCACAGCCAGTTAACCGGGAAGAAGTACGAGTTGGAGTCGGACTCGAAATTGAAGTAGGAGACTGAATAGGAGTAGGAGTAGGAATCGCCGTCGTTGGCAAAGACAAGTGTTGTTGTTGCTGTTGTCGTTGTCAACGCTGATAACAATGTTGATGATGAAAGCCATTGATGTGAGCTGTGATGATGACGCTGAAGCTGACGTCCGTCCACGCAAAGCGTGTGTGTGTGTGTTTGTGTATTGTGGGCACACACATGAACAGCTTCATATAAAACATATAAAGTTGCGCTTTATCAACAATGTGTCCAATTTATGGGTTGGTTCTGGCTATGGCAACGACAACGGCTCAGAGTCAGATTGTTGCTGCTGTGGCTGCCACTTTGCCACAGCGTATTTCTTTCTCTCTCTCTCTCTCTCTATTTTTTTTTATTTTATTTTATTTTTATTACTTTTATTGCTTGCCGCGGACGCACTTAGGCAAAGTGCAGTCAACCCGCACTCTCTCTCTTCACCTTCAAAATCCATATGCCCCTCTCCTCCTTCTATCAATCTGGCCGACGCCACGCGGCAGCCGCTTCATTTGTCACGTGCATTGGGCGACCCAAAAAGATAACAACAAATATTTCATCGTAATTGATTTCAATGCTTTCCCCCCTCCCAATTTTCAACATCTCCCCCATTAGGTTGAAACACCACTTCACACCTTTCAGATGCGAATGCGGCACTTGCAACAATAATTCTTGTAATTGTTGTAATTGTACTCACGCCACAGATACAAGTTGCATTAACTGCTCCACATACATACACGTCTGATTACAGAGCGAGTTCTCAGCTCGATAAAAACTTGGGAATTGCAATGGAATTTGATAGTTTCAAGGGGGATTCTGATATCATCATGACTATCATCGAAATGTAATACAATATAGTGCTATAATTACCTTCAATCACACTTACATACATAACTTATGTTACATTGCGTTAAATTACAAAAATATATATGTAAAAATTAAATCATTATTCATCACAAGTTTAAAAGAAAGCAGACAAATAAATTATTGATATTCTCATATTGTCAGCATTTTAAATGAATATACATGTTGTCATATCATCTGTAAAATAAGTTCATCTTTGAGAGGGAGGCTAGTAGTCAATGAATTAAAATTTTGATCAATTTAATCATTCAACCAATATTTTTCCAGCATGCGGATAATAGAAATTACTCTTAAAAGAATAGCTTTATACAATGCGGAAACCTTGATGTAATCACCTATAAATTGTGATAACATACAAATTTATACTATATTTAAATCGAAACACTTCTAATCGAATTTTAATCATCAGATTTTCCTTACATTATGTTTGAAAGGCTTTTTAAAGATGCAGTGAAGAAGTCAAAGTGTAGTTTTAATATGTCAGGTTCATCATGGAGAAAACTACAGCTAAAAGATTTGCCTACTCAAGTAAAGCCAGACTTGGTCATTTTTCGAATCTAGTAATAACAAGTGTACTCGACTGTAGAATACCCTGTGCTCAGGTGCTCTGATAGCCTAATAGGTAGTTCCACTTCGTTAGGCAAGCCATAGGTTTGGTGCTCCTGTAGAAAGGTGCATTTAAATTTCGGCTTTGCCAGCTATATGATATAATGGTCCGATTTTAACCAAATTTTAAAATGGATGTAATAGACGATTCCAGATGCTTATTCTGTTAGATTGGTTGAGATATCTTCTTACTAAAACTTGATTATCAACTGATCGTTCCCATGGCAGCTATATGATATAGTGATGCGATTCAAATTTAAAAACAAACCTGATTTGCGCATGGTAATCACGAACCTGCATTCCAAATTTTAAGTCTCTAGGTCCTACAGTTCAAACAGACGGACAGACAGACGGACGGACATGGTACTGATTTAGAATATATATACTTTATGGGGTCTACCACACCTCTTTTTGCCTTTTACATACATTTCACAAAACCATTATACCCTTTTTTGCCCAATTTAAATAATAAGAAAAAGTACTCAATAACTTCATAAAGTAACTTGTGCAACGAAAAACAATACCAATTAATATCCACCCATAATAAACGCACAAAGAGACAACTAACTTAATCTTCTCCCCGATTTTTAATATATATTTTTTTTAATCCCGCGATTTATTTAACAGAGACCAGAGCAGGTGCTCTTCATAATGTCACAGAAATAAAAGAGTTATATTCGCGTTTTTGACGTGTTCAAATTGGGCTTTAATCCACACTGCGAGTGGCTTAGAGTGAGTAACAAAAAGCTGAAATGAAACATTATTCATAATATTTTCAAATATTTTCTTAATTTAAACTTTTACTCGTTTGTTTATTGCGCATTTTTTACGACCACATATATAAGTATTTATTATTTAGCTCAATAAGCTGACCATATTCTATGGGCATTAATCCCCTTATTTTTGGCATTTATATAATTGGTAAACTTCCCACACACACATACACACACAAATACACATACATAGTCTATACAAAGATTGGAAGGGGGAGAGGTAGAGACACGCGTTCGTGCGCCGTGACACGTTTAAAACAAATTGTAATGGCCGGGTTTTTTTTATTAATATTTACATAAATCCATTTGTTTGTCACAATTTAAATACCCTGTAAACTAACAGTCTTTGGGCCTGCCAGATAACATGAGTAAAGTGAATTCTCTTTTAAAATTTCATTTGCCGGGTTTTTTATTAATATTTACATAAATCCATTTGTATGTCACAATTCAAATACCCTGTAAACTAACAGTCTTTGGGCCTGCCAGATAACATGAGTAAAGTGACTTCTCTCCCCGTACTTAAAAAAAGTTCAGAGGCCTATTCAACTTTTTTTTCTTTAAAGCTAATAATGATACTTTAAATAAAACTTAACTAATATACACTTATAAGGTATTTAATAATTATCGTAGTTTACGGTCCTGAGGCTTACAAGAGTGTTATATTTAACGATGCCAAAGTTTCAAAATTTATCGCTTTTGTCGCAGTGTACTTTCAGATCATAGCGACACAGACCTGCTTCATTTAAAAGTTCAACTGATGCTTTAAAGCTTTTATAAAGCTATCCTTACTTTCTGAACTTATTTATTTTTCAACAAAATTGAATGTAAACTAAAATACAAGTATATGTTGGTTGATAAAGATTAATTTTTTCTTCTTTCATATAAAATTGGGCTTTATATTAATTTAAAAAAAACTCAGTTAAAAATTAAATTTTATCGTTTCACAAAATTGCCAACTTATTAATAAACACGTTGAAATCTTATACAAAGTATCTACAATTCAGTCACTCTCTTGAATTACTACTTGCATTGTATGAATTTGATTCAAATCCATTGCTTTATTAAAATACATTAGAAATTTATTCATCGTCTTATGTACACCTTTCAGCTTAATACAGGGTATCTTGCAAGAAGTCAATATTACCAATTTCTATTTAAATTACTTAAAAAACATATGCATGTTAATATTGCAAATCAATTTCGCTTAGTTTAAAAAACCCTTCATACCCTAATACAGGGTATTTGCTAGTCAATCACTTTTGAAGTGCCCCGTCTTTTAATTTTCTGCGCATTTTTTCAGCTTTATTTTTTTTATTCGTGAATTGTTTCACGCGTTTTTTGGGTTTTTGACGCGTTTCCCCCGCCCGCTAGCTGTGTGTGTGTGTGTGTAATTGTGTGTTAGTGTTGTTGCCGTTGTTGTTGCTGTTGCATGCGGTTGCTTCCCTATGGTTTGTCTGCAGGCGTTTTGCCTCCTGATAGATTGCAGCTGGTCTGTTCTCTGGATTCGCGTTTCCACTTGCAACTTCGCATGCAAAAACATTTAACGAGCGATGGTCGTGTTGTTGTTGTTGTTACTGTTATTATTGTTGTTGTTCTTGTTGTGCTTGTATTGCTGTTTATTTCAGAATGCGTTTCTCGACAATTTTTCATGCATGTGTGTGTGTGCGTGTGTGTGTCCAGCTAATGGCTATTAAGGCAACAAGCAATTGCAACTTCGACTTCGACTTTGACTTCGACATTGCGTTTTTCCCAGCCAAATTGCATTTACAGTTTTTGGGCTAATTTATTATTGGAATGGGCGGGAGGGAGGCAGTTAGCTGTATGTCGCTACTTGTACTCCCCTCTTCCCGTCTCCGTCCCTTTCTCCCTCTCGCTCTTTTGCAGGCGGGCTCATCTGTCAAATGACCTGTCAAATTATTAAGCGCTGCCAGACATGTGAAATATGTTTCCTAAGAGCAGAGAGAGAGAGAGAGACAGAGAGAGGCTTACACACACACACATATAAACCGAGCATTTCAAGCTCTCAAGATTGATCACCATTTGCTTCTTTGTTGGGCGTCCCCTCCCCTTGCCTTGCTCTGTTCACCATGCACTCGACCCTTGGCTGCACTTCTTTTTGGCTGCACTTCAGTTTTCAGGGGCAGCACAGCAATTCGTCACTCGCCTTGGCAAGAGAGATGGAAGCGAGAGTAGAAGTAGGGATCGTGGTAGGAGGCAACACATTGACTGTTGTGGTATATTTTGCTATTTGGTGTTTGGCCACTTGACCAAGTTCTGCATTGGCCTCGCTTCAAGTAATTCATCAGCCACGCACTCTCATTGTTCAGTTTCCTCGTTTCCATTTTATTCGCTGACGCATGACACCCTCGCTCTCATTCTCATACCCATTCTCAACCTCAACCCCTACCCCACATCTTTCACCCTTTGCCATAGCATTTGGTATGGTTCTAGCTGCGTATGTTGAACGCGGATGTAGATGCGTATGCGGAACACGCATTTACGTCGATTTGCTTAATTGGTAAAGTGTAAGACGAAACAGGCCCACAGGGGACTCTGCTGTCTACAGTCTGCAATTTTTATTCCGCAGAAGAAAACAGTTGTGCGATCCTCTCCGGGAGCTGAAGGGTACAAGCTACAAGCAGAGGCCATGGGTGCACTTCCAGGTGGATTAGATTGTGCTTCCACATATACAAAAATCTTTAATGTGACTAATCGTGAAGAACTAGGGGATAGCTTTAGAATTTCATATGAACTTTAATGAATTTATTTTATTTTATAATGTTTTGTAGACTAACTAACCAAAAGTATTATCTTCAGCAATTATTAGAACTAGCAATAACACTTTCGTTAGCATTAGTATTGACTTTTCATTAGAATTAGCATTAGCATTAGCATTAGCATTAGCATTAGCATTAGCATTAGCATTAGCATTAGCATTAGCATTAGCATTAGCATTAGCATTAGCATTAGCATTAGCATTAGCATTAGCATTAGCATTAGCATTAGCATTAGCATTAGCATTAGCATTAGCATTAGCATTAGCATTAGCATTAGCATTAGCATTAGCATTAGAATTAGCATTAGCATTAGCATTAGCATTAGCATTAGCATTAGCATTAGCATTAGCATTAGCATTAGCATTAGCATTAGCATTAGCATTAGCATTAGCATTAGCATTAGCATTAGCATTAGCATTAGCATTAGCATTAGCATTAGCATTAGCATTAGCATTAGCATTAGCATTAGCATTAGCATTAGCATTAGCATTAGCATTAGCATTAGCATTAGCATTAGCATTAGCATTAGCATTAGCATTAGCATTAGCATTAGCATTAACATTAGCATTAGCATTAGCATTAGCATTAGCATTAGCATAAGCATTAGCATTAGCATTAGCATTAGCATTAGTATTATCGAATTTACTACAAAATAAAATTTTCTTTATTAGTTGTAACTTAATATAAATTTTTTAAAACGCTACATTCCTGCTAATTAAGAGGCAGTTAATACATTATTTTTCATTAAAGCACATCTTTCAATAAGTTCACGGTAAAAAAATAATTAACTATGTATTTAAGAGAGCATTACAATTCTAGTGGTTTGTCGTAGAACTAAGATATAAATAAAATGCCTTGAGCCGAGTTTTACGAGGGCTTCTTATCAAAAACTTTCGTCAATCAAAATGCGTAGACTTGGATCGACTTGCGAGTTTCTCAGTCTTCCTCCCTCCCGCTTCACCACTTCCTCAACACCCTCTCAATCCCTTCTGATGTTTCCCAATTCAATTCACACCAACTTGCAACCTATCGCCTTTTTCTCTATGCCCTCTCTATCCTTCTTTTTCTAACTGGTTGCTGCTATCTATTTGATTCGTTCAGCTTTTCTATGGGTGCTGTGAGAGGTGCGTGTGAAGTTTTTAATTTTCAACTTTAATTTAAACAATTCTTCTATTTCGCACGCTGGCTCAGAAGCGACGAAGCGTGGCGACTCAAAAAAGAAGAAGAAGAAAACACAATAAATAAGAAAAACAAAAATAAAAGGCAACAAAAAATAAATAGTTAGTTAGAAGCCGTGTCAGCAGGAAAAACCACAAATGTCAGCACAGAAAATCAACAAAGTGTCGGACCGGGCAAGCATAATGAGCTCTAATGGTTGAAACTTGCAACTTGCAACTGCCGCACACAGGATTCGAGTCGCGACGGCGCAGTAAATTGAAGGTGTCAGCAGGCTGATATTGGACCAGGTTTCTTCAGCTCTCAAGTGCTGCCAATTGACATGACAACAACAACAACAACTACGTCCATCCAACTGCTGTGCGTGCCATGTTCTGCTGTGGCAATTTGCTGTGGGGCGTGGCTGCAATTTGGCCAAGATGCAGCAGGTAGCTGAGTAGAAGCAGAAGCTGCACAGCCTTCCAATTGGATGACCAACTCAAGTTGGCCAACAGGCACGTGGCCAGCGATGCAGGGTCAATGCCACACACTTGTTGCCACAACGCCTTGCACCTTCTGTGTGGCAGCCATAAATGGTAGTATACGAGTATATGCCAATATTAATCCTGAGATGGCTTAAAATATAATGAGCGAAAAGCCCATGAAAAGGGTTATCGATTGTTATTTCTCCTATTATTTAAAATAAGAATATTTTCCAATCAATTGAAATTGCTTTTAACCAAGTCTTCAAGTTATGGTTGTTGTTGTTGTTGTCTCTTGACATTTGTATGCGTTGATCGTTGAGAGCTTTGAAAGCTCACCAAATGCCATTGTGGGATGTTTGCTAATGGCTCTGCATAGTCACAGATACAATAGTATCTCAAAGATGCTTTTGCGTGAACTGTGCGCCGGAAATCGAAGCTTACCAAAAGGCAGCAACAGCAGCAGCAGCTCCAGCAACAACAACAATAACAAAAACAACAACTGCTACAACAATCCAGACAACTCCACAACGATTGAACTGCAAAAACGAAACCCAAAACTCGTTGTGCATTTTTGTTGGCCTTCCATGGTAAAGTCTGCTTCATATTAGCTTTGTTTCAATGCCTCGAACAGAAAAACCCATCTGAGGATAATTTGAATATGTAAAGTGTTTCGTAATGCTGCCAAATAAAAGTCTAGAAACTCACATTCTTCGCCGAATAGCCTCAGTGCTAGTGCTCATTTCTGAAAAATATTTAAAATTATAATAAATCTTTTTAATATATAATAAACTTTACATAACTTTCGTCAATATAATAAACTTTTTTTCTACGACTATAAAAAAAGGCTAGTTTAGGGTGAAAATGCTAAAAATAGTGGTGTTAAGATACATGGAAAAGTCGACAAGTATTTTGTGATATATTTCTGATTTGACAATTTAAGCATTTTGACTTACAACTCGATTCATATATTGGATTTTCATCACTAGTCTAAACTATTCTCAAGTTGTTCTACTTTATATAAACTTTCTTTACTTGCTCATACATTCGCCGGATAATAATGTGGCATCTTAATTAAAGTTAAAACCCGAAAATGTCGTTTGGATATCTTTAGATTTAAGATTTCCACGAACTACGCTAATCTATCGTATCCAGAGTCCGTCGATTAATTTACGTATGCAAAGCACGATAATGTATGAAAGGTGATACAGTTTCTTCCTTTTCATATATTAATCAATCGATTACAAACATTGAAATTTTCTTATATGACACCTTATCTGACATATCATTTTTATTAAGACCAAGGCTACAACCCACTAGAATACCGAAAAAGAGTTTGGTTTTGTTGTTCGAGCCAAAGAGAAAGATGAAGACGAACTGGCTTATATACCCCCTGAACCTAAAGTTCTGGTTCGACCCTTGCCTTAATTTAAAACAAACAAAATGTAAATTTTGAAACAAATTTAACTTAAGTTTGTGATTTAAATATGAACTATTTTTTAAATTTTATTTTAAGGTCTCAATTTAGAAATCTGATTTTAGAAGAACATGGAATGTATGAAATTATTTTTCTTCAAACCGAGCCTATTAATTAATAAATTTTGTTCAGTTCATGTTCGGATTCGCGTTGTAAATAAAGTGTCAGGTTCGATTCATTATCCGGTTCGAGTAGCACAAAAACGTGAATCAAACCGGTTCTGCGAGGTTCGGTTAAGATCCGGTTAGCAGCCTTGATTAAGGCATTGAGAAATAAGCTCACAACGTCCAGTGTAGTGTATTTAGAAGTCGTTTTGACTCACAACTTTTTTGGCTGCCAGTTGCTGTTGGCTGTTGGGCTGTCAAACTCAAACTTACAGCGACTGTCTGGCTGTCTTCTCGTCCAAGTGTCCGACTGTCCAACTGTCTGACTGGCTTCCTGGATCTGTTGCCTGTGCTGTATACGAGAGTCAAGAGCTGGGAGACGGGAACAGCCGCAGTTGGATGCCCAGAATCAGACCGAAACCCAGATACAGGCTATGGCAAACGGCTGCAGCTTCAACTCCAACTTCAGCTCCAGCTCCAACTCCAGACCCAACTTCAACTGCATACACGACTCAGTCTCTATCCTATCCAGTCGAGCTGCTATCTTGCTGTAGATTTATTGTGTGAATTGGCATTGACAAAGTGCATTTATTGGCGCTCGTTGCTTTTTATAATGTGTTTTGATAACAATTCCATTAAAGTGAAGAAGTTTATAATAATTTGAACTGCCAGAACAGAACAGAACAAAACAGAGCCGAACAGAGCAGGACAGAGTCTCATGCCATTCCATATCTACATCCAATCCCAATTCCAGGTCTGTGTTCAGTTTCAGTATTCTGTTGCTTCGGCGCATTCAGATGCCAAACTGCATTGATTTTTCGATTTTAATTGATTGTTGTCAGTCAATCACATTGTTAATGCACATGCCCAGCATACTATATAACATGCACTAACAGTGTGTATATACGAGCGTGTGTGTGTGTGTGTGTGTATGTGTGTGTGTGTGTGTCTGTGTGTGTGTGAAAGAGTGTGCTTTATTGCATTCAATTTGCTGTTGTTTGTCAATTAGTCGCTGGGCATACTCCTCTACCCGTATGTGGGTGTTTTTATTGTTGTTGTTGTTGTCGTTGCTACTACTCCTGTCATTGTTGTTGTTACTCCTGTTGTTGTTGTTGCTGTTGCCGTGCGTGCGAAGCAAACAGCCAAAGTTTTAATTGGCTGCATTATTTATTGTTTTTCACTTCGTCGAACTGCCAACGGCGACCACATTGCCCACATTGCCCAGATTGTTGCCCCCATTTGCCCCCTTTGCCACTCGCATCGCAACACAACGCAACACTACGGAAAATTGTTGCTGTCGCACTTCAAAAATCACATTTAATATTTGCATACTAAGTCCGGGCCAACAATGCACCTGTAAATGCATCGTAAATGCTTTCAAAAACTTGCTCAAATTACATGCAACGTGAAACCTAAAAACATTGCATCAACATTCGCTGTCAACAAGTAGCCTCAACTGAAAGATACAATAACATACTATCTTTCATCTGTAGCACAATATTACTATTAATATTATTTATTCATCGCTTAAATAAACGTTTTACAACTGTCATAAATTGTCGCAAAAATTGGCATATTAATTTGTTTATTGGCCCGCCTTATATGCCCGTTGTCGTATTCTGTATGAGTTTCAGTGGCCAATGAATGGCATAATTTATGAACTATTTTTATATCTTTGTAACTGTATCTGTTGCTGTGGCTGTGGCTGTGTACTGACTCAGCACTGATGTTTAGTTGAAAGAACTGTAAATAGATTTAATGCAAATTCGAGTTCATTGTCTACATAAATACTCTCGCATTAATAGATTCACACAAAATGAAAGCTGTTGCCACGTTCAGATAGCCCAGTTAACCTTATTAAGTACCTACTAAACTGCATGCATAACAATAAATATCTTTCTCTTAGATTATTGATAAGCTACTTTGACTTAGATACATTCTGTCGACATATTATAATTTGCTCTTAGTTGGGCAAAGCAGAGAAGTATAGTAAAACTCTTGAAAATTTTACTAATTTGTTTTTAAATATAAACAAAAAATTTAAAGCAAAAGTTTTTAATGTTTCCAAAGTACCCAACCAAAAATATTTTATCTGTGATTTTCCTATTCGAAAAATAATTTAAAGGTTTATTTTTAAAAAACTTATTTCCAATCCCTAGTTTAAGAATACAGCATAGATAACTAGCAAATTAAAATTACTTCAGAATAAATATGATTTCAATTTTGAGGAAAATTAAGGTACTTTGAAAACACTTTGTGCATTATTCGTAAACGTTCCATGGCTTTTTACACTTCTGCAACAAAGTAAAATCATGATTTTTCGTTGCTATAGGCTGCTTTACTCGCTCTCCTTCAGTATGAAAATGTTATTCTTTTTGCTGCTTTTTATTCTTATTTCAATTTGACTCTGTACGACATTGATAAACGTTCTGAAAGACTGCCTTGCACGGTCTACTCTCCATCTTCGCTGGAGAATTCGAGAGAGCAATTATAGGCAATAAGATAGAAAAAATAGCTGTTAAGAAAAACACATTGTCACAATTGCCGTGGCACTTGCCACTTGTCACTTGGCGCTGCGCCCATATACATATCCCGAAAGCTGACAACAACCTGCGACTGTTTACATTGTGCTATGCTAGTTATTCTTGTTATATGTATGCTCCGAATACGAATACGAGTATACGTATTTGCATTGCCATTAACCTGGCTAAGAGTACAACCCGAGGGGGCTATGATGGTCTCCTGGACGCAGCTGTTGCCCCGTAACTATTTGTGCTGAGCCAAAGGACAATTCGAATTGGCGCCACTTACCCAGGGTAGTTCCTGTCACACATACGTGTGCAAATGTGGGGTGTGTGTGTAAATGTGTGTGTGTGTACTTATTATTTAACTCTTTTCCATGGGTTCTGGGTTTCTGTTTCGTGTCTGCCCGTGTCTATTTAGCGCAGATGAAGATTAATTACAGGGAAATTCGTAACATTTTTCATGCTTAATCTTGGCGCGGATCAACACTCCTTCCTTCCCCTTAGTTTTTCCTTCCTTTCCTTTCCCTCTTCTTGCTTTCCCCGCTTTGTGACAGAAGACCACCACTTGGCGTCTGGCGCACGTGAAGTAAAACTAACTTATTAATAATAATAATTGTTTCATATGGGTCCTCCCAGGTTTCCCTGCCCCCTGCCCCTGCCCTTGCACCCTATACCCTTGTACCTTCCTCGGCTACTCGTCTAAATAGTTTATTTGCTTGCCGGAACATGTGTCACAGTTGGGGGATCACTCGGAGACGTCGACCACTCACAACGGGGCTTAAATGTGTGTATTTGAAAAATGATTTTTAGCAGCTTAAACCGCAGAACTCAACTCAACTGAGCTCGACTGCAGTGAAGGGCGAGGTTATGTCCGATTGCTGCCTGGGAACCCTGAGAAAGTTTCGCGACGAAACGCCAACCCAAAAAAAAACTCAAACAAGTTTACACTGCTGGATGCCTTTGCCATTTGACCAGACTCAATAAAAAGAAGAGCACATACCCTATAAATATGAAAGAGTTATGCCTCTATCAGAAAAGGGCAATTTTGAATTATAATACACATTTTTAAACGTTATATACATATATATCACATAATAAAGTGGATTGTGAAATATAATAAAAAGTAAATATAATATATACATAAAACATAGATCAAGAATAAAAAACATATAACACGTAAATGCAGAATGCTGAAAATAGGAATACATGTATAATATAAACGTGGAAGAATAAAAATCACACAGAAGCAAAATCTGTAAATATATCTACTATTATCCAAAACGTTTGTCCGGAATGGTAGATTATTTTAATATAAGTGGCACTCATCTCTTAATCGGAATCTTCCAAAGAGTCAATATAGATCTCCTCAATATTGCCTCCTCAACTTCTTCGTCAACTGCTTTGATTATCAAAAATACATATGTATGTATCTGGCCAATATGTCAGATGAAGCACCTAATAGAGCTTACAAGTATTTCACATTGCCTACTACGTTATTGAAAAAATGAAATTGCCTCTTGTTTGACTGATTGTCTAGCATTTAATGCTTATATGTACATTTCAAAAGAGAAAAACGGGCCTTAAAAATATAACAATAAACATTGAAACAAAGAAGTCACAACAAAAGATACATGTAAGACAGAAAAACATACAATATAACTAGATATATAATATATTAAAATATATTACATATTTATTTCATTAACTAATACCTTGACATACAATGTATTGTGTAATATTCTTCTCCACCTGTATAGAGTACATAATGTGCGGATTTATCTTGTTGCCTGCCAATCTGGCTGCCTGCTTTATTTAACTTGTTGTTTTTGTTGTTTAACGACTTTTTACGACTGCTACCTGCCCAGTTTTTCAGTTATTCAGTGTTAGGAGCTGGGAGCTCTCTTAAGTGCCTACTGGTCAGCCAAAGCCGCCGGAGACATTAATTTTATTGTTTAGACTGCGCGCGCGAGATCGAAATCTTCAATCTTGAGTGTTCTTGTGGCGCAGTTCTTGATAGTTTTAAATTAGGGTCAACTATGCGGTTGAGCGTCCGTCTATTGTCCAGTTGTCCAGTCAGTCAGTAAGTCAGTTTACAGGCAGTTTCTTCTTCTCCTTCTATTTAAGATTTGACCAGCTCTCGGCATGCTCCAGGTAGCAATTCCTTTTAATTACAAGCTCGGCTTTTAGACACAACAAACAAACATACACACACTCTCTCTCTTTCTCGCTCTCTCTTTTTCTTCAGTGATAACCAGTCGACCACGGCTGCAGGTGTTGTCAGGCAGTTAGCAGGCGCAACTAATTTCTAGATAATGGCCCCACTGACCTCGACACCGACCCCGACTCTAACACCGACCTCTTGTCCGACACCGACACCGACTCCTGGCACCATCAACACCCTGGCTGACACACGTGCAACCTCAGAACCAAAGCAATTGAATTTACAGTGGCAAATTGTAAGTATGTACAACAAATTTTAAGCGTTTTCCTCAGTTGGTGGCAGAAACTATCCAGGTTATAGGTACACACATATGAGCATGTATCTGTCTGTATAGTATTTTATTAGTTATTAAAAATAATGTTGTAGAGCCAAAACGATCCCTAATATGCTGTTCTTTCTCGTAATGCTATTTAGAACTATCCAATTTGTTGTAGTTATGCTCAATACTTTAGGAACGCTGAACTATCTATATCGATAATCGACTTAAACTGTAAGAGTATTTAATAAAAGAAACTACAAAACCATAAAACAACGTGAAGCATAGTTTCTGCAGGTTTCGAATTAATTCTCTTTTTGGAAATAAATAAAACTTTTGAAGAGTGTTTTCATACGAATACTTAAAAGAAATTTAAATTCATTGCTACAGTTTTTCTTTCGAAATATTTATATAAGTAAATCTACAACTTCCTTAGAATAGAATAAATGGAAATGGCCTTTTTTTTCATTGTCAACTTAAATTGTATCGTTTCAAAAATTTAATCAATTTCTAAGAATTTTAAGAGAGAGGTTCGCTTAAATAGGTTTCAAACCCCTTAACTAGGCTTTCAGAAATGGGACTATATTCTTAAATACTAAAAAAAAAATCTGTAGAAACTTTGAGCTTTATTATTTCCCCAGCTCATTCCGTTCCTCATTATCTGAAATTTAACATATAAATGTATAAATATGTTTCAAACTAACTTTAATCATCATAATATCGAGAAATTAAAGCTGGCGAAAAGCACACAATAAATGTACATAAATATTACAATTTCCATTATGATTAACATTTAAACAAAATTATTTTTCATCGTTATATAATTTTTTGTTTTTTATTAATCACTTCTTAGAGACAAGTTTAGTTTTCATTTATTTTTTTTTTATTTTTTTTTCATACATGTTCTAGAAAATATTAAATCTTTTGTTTTTATTTTCTTGTAGTTGTATTTAACTTCATCTTGTTGAAATTTTATGTTTTTTTTTGTCGATCATTTGTTGTTGTTTAGCTTTGCTATTTCATTGTACAATAGTTGAATATACATTTGCTTGTATATATATACATATATATGTATATATAAGTATAATGTATAGGGGTTGTATATAACGCATCTTGTATATACTTATTATACAATACACAGTGTTTTTATATATAAGTTTACATATCTATATAGATATATGGTCTATATATGGTATATATGCATCTCTCGTGTTCTATACATTGTTTCATTGTGTGTTGTTTTTGTTTCAGCTTTTCTTACACAACTAAGTACATATGCTTTTAGCTATAGATGTAAGCACATACATATACACATACAAATAGTATATATATATATATCTCTTTATATGGGCTATATGCAGGTAGACGATGAACCATAAATCGACAGAGTTTTGCATACAAAAAAAGTCGTTTTATAGGAATACATGTATATAAAGATGTATGCATGTATAGGTCAGATATATGTATAAGTCTACACATATATACCCATACAAATATCAAACTTATGGTAAAATGTCAGGTCGATTCTTGAAGTTGCGTGATTTATTGTTGAATGGTGGATCGTAACGCCTAGGTCGCTATGTATCTGTGGAGTTTCTAGTGTAACTTGTTTCCTACTAAATGGAAGTCTGGCCAATTATTTATATATATAACTATGCATATATATGTCTGTATGTGTATGAATATATATTTGCTTGCCATCATTATACAGTTTATCCGTTTTGAACAGTGTTTTGTTTTTTGGTTTTATTTTAATCAGAAGACCAAGTTACCATTAAGTCGTTAGCTTTATTTTTATAAATAGTTTAGAACAACGCTTTTCTTGTTGTGTATGTGTGTGTGTGTAATGTGGGGTATATAAGTATGGGTGTTGACAACGTTTATGCGTATACTTAACATAAAACTCAAACTGTGCTACAATTTGAGAATTTCTTTTGCAGAACTCACACAATTACGGTTTATGATTTCAGGAACACGCATAAACGTAGCACTTGTGTATTTCTTTATTTATTTAATTTCCTCAGTTTCAGCTTCTTCATTAACATAAATAGTATTGTATGTGTGTGTGTGTGTTTCTTTGGTTGTGTTGGGGATTTGTTTTTGTTTTTTTTTTTTTTTTTTTGGTAGGGAGTTGGTACTTAGTAGGGATAAAGATTCTTGCGCTTCAGCTCCATATCGAGATCGGCCAGCTGCTGCAGGAAGCCATCGTTTGGTCGAATTTCACGGCGCATGCGCACGGTACGTATCGCGTCTACGGCAGACATTTTACGGCAAATCATCAGATATGCCAAAACGCAGGTCGCCGACCGTGACATGCCCACCAGGCAGTGCACCAGAATTTTGCCTAGAGTGAAAACCGAGTGTTATAGCAATAAAAATAAACCTGTAGTTTCATCTACTCACCGCCACTGCTGATGGCACTGTCAATGAATTTAGCTGCCACGTAGAAATAACGGGAAATATCTGTCGTGGGCGCATCAATCATAGGGAATCCCATATATCTAAAAAAGCAATCCTTATGTTGGCGTCTGCACACACAAAACAATGTTTTTTTTTGTTCCCACCAAACACAACAACAACAAATGGCCCACAGTGAGACAATGAGAATGACAGTGCGTGTGTATGTGTGAAATAGTTATTCATGTATATTTACACAGATCGTGTGCAGTGGAGTAAAAATTAAAAAAAGAAATTGGAAAAATTTTGTAAAAATTTTGAGCGAAATCGCATCCAAATCGTTGAATTAAAAGTAGAAAAATAATCGATAAATAATGTGTTTCAATGATTCATCATGACTTTTTACGCTCTAAGCTCACCTAACACTTGGCATGTCCCGATAATAACTGTGTCCAGTATCGACTTGACCATAACGACAACCCTCTGCAGCATTTAGCACGTGTGTAATGCCCATCATCCTCAAATAGGCTTTGTTTTTAGCCGCCGCGCTGCCAAATAAATGGAGAATGATTAATTGAATGTGTGCAAGAGAGAGAGAAATAGAGAGATGACTGTACTTACGCATCGCCTATGTAAATGCCGGGATATACTTCGTCACAGTCAACATCGTGAATGGCGCACTCGGCGCGTCTCAGACCTGGGAGACTACGACATGGAGCCATCGAATAGTGGAGCACACGCTGTAGTTGGCGTCCTGTGGTCTGTTCTGAGGTTTCCAAGCGGCTGGGCGACTGCAAATCGAAAAAAAATATTTTCAATTATTAATAAAATTCTGTAAATTTCTAAATAAAATGACATTGAACGCTGACAAATAAAGAAATTTTTCAACAATCTGAAATGTTAATATTTGTTTTAAATAAAATAATAAATATTTGTATATAACATATCTGCTTGTTCACACATCTCTAGCAGTCCAAAACAACTCAAAAGCAACTTTTAGTGGTCCTGAATCCAATGTTTTCAAATCTCACCAAATTTGCTAAAACTTTCGAATCCAGAAACAATTTATTGAGTTCAATTAAATAAGTTTAAAATTTTATGTCTGAAAAAATAAATCTCTATCATTTGGTGTATTTAACAGATTTTTGCTTTAAGTGGAAGTTCAGGAAGAAGATCCGTTTAGGTAAAACTTAACTTTTTTGCTCTATCCTTAAATTATTTCGTGCACTTTCTCATTCAGTGGCAACGCTTAAAATTAATAATGAGCCCTATATAAGACAATACAATTTGTAAATTAACAAAAATATGTGTAAAGGTAATTTTTAGTAGGAAAGTTAGTTAAACAAATCTCAAAAAACGTTAAAAATCAGCCTCAAGCAAACGACTGACTTTTAAAGTATCCACGCAAACATTTATGAGCTCATCATCCATAATAATATATAAGATGACAAATAAGAAATCAATGATAAAATGAGTTAGGAATAGAAGGATGATTCTGCTTTCGACAGCGAATGGCATAATTTGTCTCAGTTATCACTAGAAGAGGCTTTTATGTGGCAATCTCTGAATTTGCATTTCAGATTTCGCGTTGCAGAAATGTAAATTTGTTATATGTTTTAGCAGTTGAAATTATTTATGGGCATCAAGTTTCGCCTAGGCGACAATTGAGCTTGGGCTTTGTTGCCAAAAGCTCGACCAGTAAATTTATATGCAAAGGCGAAGGTCGTCGAAAGGCCCCAAAACACACACAGATAGGAGACGCCCCTCGAGCCTCGTCCTTGTCTGTTTTGTCAATTTCAGGGACAGCAGCCAAAGTCAATGGGAAAGTGAAACTTTTTCTGTTCTGTTTTCCTTTTCTACCATTTTCGTATTTTTATTCATTTAATTTTTTTTTTTCTTAGTTTAGTTTGCTTATCGGTTGTCTGCTTTGTCATAACATATTCAAATAAAATCAGCGACAGCGAGGCGCCGAGAGGAAGGAAAACGAGAAGCGAAACTTTTGCTTTTTGTTGCGGCATTCGACCCTGAGAAACAGAAGCCGAAAAGCAAAAGAACAAAAATCATCAAAGGCAAAAGTTCTTTCACTTTTCATGTTTGATTTTGATGTATTGTGACTGATCTGACGGGCATATACACACAGAATACAGACAAGACACGAAAATTTATCTATTTCTGTATATAATTTGCATATATTTATTTTATTTTGAAATAAAATTCGTGAAAATTTATAAACACATCTTTGGAGCTTGCCTTGACGGAATATCTGTTTCTATAATATTAAATTAAATTACTATTATATTTTTAGCTTCAATTTATTATTGTCTAGGTTCGCAAAATCAATTATATAAATTGTAAATCTATTCTTCTTTCGGTTCGCTCAGCAAAATTTAGTTAAAGCCTGTGATTTAGGTTAATAAGCTTGATTAAATCTTTAGCATTTTGTACTTTTATTAAAAACAGGACATTTCACAACACTGGACCCATGCATTGCATCTCAAAAATTGACAAATTACAGCTGTTGATCTTGAACAAACCTGATAATAGTGCGGACTATATCTATCACCAATGCTGCTGCTGTATCTGTCGGTGAGTAGCTGCAAAAAGTGATGAATTTTATATTTAAAGTATAAACGAAAAGATAGATGATAGTAAAAGATAATGATAAGCCGTACAAAAAATACATAATAGATATGATATAAACTTAAAATTTATCAAAACATAACTGATAGTTCTATTAAACTGCCTCGTTTCGGATTGCCAAAAGTGGTATATCCTTGCAGATTGATCTTAAGTTAGATCCAATTGAGAGAATTGAACAAAATATTGGCGAATCAAATTTTTGGCATGCAAAACTCAGTTTTCAATTTATAGTTCCTACGACATTACATGATTATAAGCTTCTTTCTTCCCGAAAAATGCAAAAAAAAATATAATGATGATTTTAGAAGTACATTTTAAAGTATTAAAAAATTCTAAGTTATTTGGCTGTACTCGAATTTAAATAGATACAAGACTGGATACATATCTATTGATTTAAAGTCAGAAATCTTACAACTTATAAATTGCAAGGAAAGTTTATTTCATTTAGCATGAAAAAAAACCTGTTGAATGCAAAAATTTCTTCAAATTAAAACAAAATTTCGAATAAAATGAAAAGAGTACATAGGCAACGGACCAAACAGATCTAGACAGAAGTCAAGTAATTGCCTGTGATATATACATACATATATTTGTATTTATATATATTTAACGACAACTCGGGCGAATGCCTTTTATTTTTATTTCTACGTATACGTAGTATTATTATCTCTTTGAGGCCATTTTGCAGGTGGAGGAGCGAACGATAGAGAGATGGTGAAGAGGAGGGTAAACGTGGAGGAGACAAAACTAAAGCATTTCGCCTTCAGGTGCAACGAAAAGGCGTTGGCGTTAGCCATTTGCTCATGGCTCATGTTGTTGACGTTAGTGGTTTTTGGCCACTGTCGACGCCTTGACCTTGTTCCGCAGCTTTACACAAACAACAAGGTGTACCAATATATATTAATATATGTATGTCGTTGTGTATGTGCATCTAAAAATACACAGCACATGCATTAAATGCTGTGGAAAGCACGCTGAAAAATGAAAATCGCTCAAAAACCACACACAGACTCACACCCACATTTTCGACATATTCCTTTTGACGTTGGAAAAATTTAAAATCAAGAAAAAAAAATTGGAAAATTAAAAAAAACAGAACTAAAATGAAATGAAAAAGAGCTTTACAAGAACGAACATAACCGATGAGTCAGTGCACAATGCCCGCATGGCAGGCAAATTAGCTGGAAAGCAACTAAATACTTTCTGACATAGTCAATGATTAAATGTTAATCTTCTCTGGCTATTTCTGTGTACCGTAACATGCCGCATATATTGGCACTTAGCCTCGGCTATTGTCTCTATGCAAGGTGTCGTCGTCGCCCGAATTTTAATAGCCCACGGTGCCAACTGAATCTGAATCCGAATCTGAATCTGACCGATACGTGATATGTGATCGCATTGTTGAATCTATTAGTCAGTGCTGATTGCAAGATGCAACATGCGTTTCCAATTCGTATTAAATTCGAGTACTGACACCATTCTTTTTTCCTATTCATTTCAATTCAATTTCATTTACGGTTCAACACTTCCTGCAACCTGCAAGCTAAAAAAGAAACTGTGTCAATAGAGCTTAACTGAGCTGAGCTGAACTGAATTGAACTGAGTTGAGCTCAGGTCAGGTCAAGAAATGACCACTCATTAGCTACATACATGTACATATGTATGTATGTATGTAACTGCAGGTTATGCCTCTAACTGTTGCCGTTGGCCTTTTCGAGGTCAACCAAATAAGCTGACAATGTGCCGCAGACGTGTCACGTTTTTGCAACCTGCCACAGGCCACTTGCCCCCATAAACAATAAGTACACACATAATAAAAGTGGTTTGTGTGTGGCATCAATAGAGGCTATCAAACTATCCAATATATATTGAGTTAGTTCCGCGCATTGTTTAGCCATTATCAAGATTTCTGAAAAATAACTTCTTTACGAGGTAAAATTCAACTGACGAAAACATTTCAATGCCCCAAAATTTCTGATATCCAAATTTGTGACACGCGATATTAAAATTAATATATAACTTTTTCTAAAAAAAAAATTGTCATTCGACGCGTATTTTTGATAAGAATCGTAGAAAATTACAAAGTTTTGCCGAAAGGCCAGGTGAGTTTCCAAAAGTCGAAGTATGCTCTTTTGTTAGGTAAATCTATACCTTTCGATCGGTATATAACTCGATCCGCTCAGACAGTTATAGCATTTTTTCCCTTCATCACGTATATATTGCTAGTCGCCTTTCGCACTATTCGTGATGCTTTGCTCACTAGCGGGGACTGCCGTCCGCAGTGATAAACTATAATATAATTTTCAAATGTTTAGCTAGTTCTTTTAATTATATATTTAATTAATTAACTACCAATATTTAGAGATTATCAAATACAAGTATGTAGAATATCAATCAATAGAATATCAAACATATTAATTTATCAAATGTAACACACAATGCTTTTAATGTTACACTTATACTATGGATATTTCAATTGGTAAATTTGCTGAACAAGTTCCTTAAATGAAATAATTAACTAGTGTCATATTTTGAAGTGTCATATTTGACACACGAAATTATATCGCATTTACTTACTTAATTCGCTGAACTAATTTATTCGATTTATATATTTATTGTAATTTTAATTATTTCATCTTGTGAACTAATTCGGTCGCTTATGTGATAAACTAGTTGCGCTCATTCAATAGGCAATTTTTAAAATAATAAGAAAAATAATATTTGATTATCTATTAAATTTATTTTGTGTTCCGCGCTTATTTATTTGAGTTATTTATGAAATTATCAGATTTTAATTACAAATTCCTTTTATTCATTTAAATGTTAGTTCAGTTTTTGGAAACTAGTTCATTTTGCAATCAATTAATTACCAAATATTCAACTTGCTTGCGAATTCATGACTTTTGTTTCTATGCAAGGTGTCTCAAGGCTTGATCTTAATAAGCCCAAATGAGTAATATGGAATAAAAGTTCTCTAAATAAATCAGCCAAACATTTCAGATATATATGTGTGTACATATGTGAAGCCAAACAATTATGAAATCAGCTCGTTGCCACTCAGAAGCACTTACTTAATACATAAATGAGCCAAAACGTGCACATATGAATGTGAATATGAGTATACAAACATATTTGTTGTTTATTGGCCTTGCACAGTCAAAAAGCGACAACAACAACATCGATATGTTCACATAAAAGCGCAAATAGGAAAATTCTGAAAAGTGATTATCAAAAAAGCTTAACAAGTGTGAAAAATTGCCAGACATGCTGAAACTTTTAGACACAAAACAGTATACAATTGAAATATCTGCATATGTGTGTACGTGATGTATGTTTACAATGGCCCAATAGGTTAAACATGGTCCAAAGGCGATTTTTGATAGAAATTCTCATATGACGAGTACATAAATGGAAAGACGTTTGCCTGGAGGTTTAGTTATCATCATAGCTGTAACCATGTCAGCTTTGACATGACTGACTAAGAGAAACTCTGTATTTTTAGTGTATTATACTAAATGCTTATTTATTTTATTTTCTAATTAATAATTAATTTTGTTAGATTTGTAGTAAACTTTATTATAAAGATTGAGAAATATACTTTATAGACTCAGTTTTCAAATGTCTTAAATATTTATAAATTAATGTCGAATTTTAAAATATCTCTTTCTTACTTATTTATAAAGCTGTATGAAATTATTAGAAAGGGGAATTGACAAGGTCTCATAGAAAATGCAAGACTGAGGCAAATCCTTCAGTCAGTAGATTCAGTAGATAAGTAAATCTCCTATACAAATTTTAAATGTTTAATTGTGTAGAATAATGTAGAATATGGAAAGTCCACTATGATGACAAATTTAGTTATCATCATACCCCTTTATCGTTCTTATGCTTACGGGGTGCATACCCTGTAAAAAGTAAAAAGACAAACGAAATGCATTGACATGCAAGCCGTGCAGACAAATTTATTGATTAAACAGTCTATCAAACAAACAAACTCTCAATCGAAACGAAACGAAACAAATGACAAAGAAAAAGTAAATAAATAAATAAGAAAAAATTATTAAAGAATTTTGACTGTGCCAGAGATTTTTAATGCGCCTCGACATCACGTGCTGACGGACCTACGAAAAGTTTGTAGTCAGAGAATTTATTTTGCCGCATTTTTCCCAATGACTCAAATAAAATACAACAAAATAGAAATGGTGCAAATTAAATGCGCAGTATTTTTTATTTTGCCATTTAAGGTGTGCACTTTTGCAGGTATGAGAGAGGAATAGAGAGATAGAGATAGATAGAGATACAGAGAGGGAGAAAGGGAAGTGGGAAAGGGAACTGCTCATCAAATTGTCATTGAATTATATTGAAAAAGTCTCAGTTGTTGTTAACATATGCATCTAATGCAAATGATCTGGCCGCTCACTCAAGACTGAGATATAGCGCCTAAAATGAGGTGCACTTTAAAAATGGTTTAAATGTATTCAATAGCTGGCGATGAGCAGGTGATACTATCGTAAATGACAATCTCAAAAGTCATGACTAACTTAACAATCATAGTACGCACGACTGAGCTTGTACCCTGAAGTTAATCAAAAGATACTTTAAGATTTAACTCAAGTAAATTAGTTTGTAGAGTAAAATAAGAATATATTGAGTGGGTATGCGCAAGCACGACTTGAAAATACTATTTAATTGGAAAGGGTTGTTTTAAATTATTGGAAATTGGGATAGTGGTTAGTGACTAAGTTAAATTAGCTACTGACCAACTAAAGTATACCCTGTTGAAAACTTTATTCTGGCTAAAAAAGCTTTGAGTCAAGAAAATACTCAGTGACTGAGAAGTACATTGAATGCTCAAACCATGTCGTGAATAAATTAATAATAAGTTATTCCAACGTTGGTCACCTTTAATATACCCAAGATGCTTTTTATACAACAAGATCTATGGACAACGAGCTTAACAAGTCATGAAAATGTAATCTTAATGTTGATCGAGTATAGTATACCCTATAGTCATAGAAAAGTTATTAAGTACACATATATCCTTTGATTGGAGCATACTCGACTGAGAGTACTCTAAAGTTGAGAGTTGACTCTGTCTGTTGTCCAACAAATTACATTTTTGGTGATAATTGTTTCTAGCTTTTTTTTAAACAATAGAACTGCAACAACAATGGCGACAACAATTCGCTTTTAAGTGGCCGCTCAGGTATTTTTGTTTTTGTTTTTTTTTTGCCTTTCGCTTTTGCTCAATGAGGCGCAACAGCTGCCAATCGACGAGTGACGATGACGATGACGGCGACGGCTACGGCGACGTCGGCATCGACTATTGTCTATGACCCACGCCCACAGGCCCCAAACGCCCACACAATGCTCGCATAATTGCCAAGTGTGCACGTCGTTCTATATATAGGCCATATATAGGCCGTATATAGACCAAACCAGACCAGGCTGGGCCAGACCATATCGAAGATGTACAATGCTCTATCGATTGTTCAATTAGCGCCAACAACGACAACAACTATAAATGACAGCCAGCACTGACATTGACATTTTAGCTAAGCTATTGGGCTTTGTTTTTCATTATATTATTCTTCTTTCTGTTTTGTATTTTGAGAATTTTTTAATGCACATTACACGGAAGCAAGCGAGCGGCTGGCCAATTAAATGCACGCCCCTGGGGGCGCTTGGTTCGCTTCAGTGGTTGCGACACTCCCGCTTACTCCACCAACACCTTGCCACTAAAATTGGCAACAACACAAGTCAGTCCAATAAAGAAATACCCAAATGCTTTGCCTCTGCCTCAACAATTTAATTTATTTTTTATTTGTTTCATTTTTTCCATTTTCCTTCCCTCTCTGCCAATTTCCACAAGTTCAATAGATGCGACTCCAAGCCCTGTGTATTTGCGGCGTAAAAGATTAGCCTTGAAGCTACTAAACATGGTCAAAGAGCAGAACAGGACTGAGTGGGGTGTGCCTTTCACAAAAATTTCGTTTATAATTAAGTTAATTGGCCCACGCGACGTATGAGAAATCTGCTTAGGTTTAGCCCCAAAAGCCTATTACATTTATTCGATTTAGGGTCAGGCGACAACTGCAATACTTGTAATGCAATACTGTCCCCCTCCCTAACCCTTCCGTACCTAACTACCACATTGATAAATATTGGGCGCCAAAAAAAAAGCTATGTACATATGTATGTATGTGCGATGGCATACGGGAAAGTAGAACATAAAAATGGAAGTATTATAACATTAGCATCGAGAAAGCAAAGGTTATATTGAGATAACCGAATATTAATAGAAAGCACACATTATGCTTGTATTTAGATTACAGCATAATCATATAAGTTCACCACTCCTCGCCATCTTGACTGTCATAACCTGTACATAATAATGATATTCTTGTATATGGAAAAGCTGAACTTAGTTTGCACATACATAAGTCTACAGCAAACTGTGCTGATTTCAGCAAAACGACCATCCGCCCAACGCACGTTGGGCGCCAAAATTCGAAATATGCCGTTAAATGCAGCTACCTCATAATATGTGAATGTGCCGAGTTCTTAATAGAATTAATGCAAATGAACTTGAAGCTTTTGGAAACTTCAAATTGGGCACCAATGCAATGCAAATGGTTGTATTAACTGCTAATAACAAGATAAAATTCATTGTTATTGTTGTTGTTCTTGTTGAAGGCGACATACATGTGTGTCTGTGTGTGTGTGTGTGTGTGTGTGAGTGTGTAACTAATACTGTGCAAAAGGCACTTGAACTTTGCTTTGGCCATAGAGAGCATTTGCATTTACGAACAAAGGCCTTGTGTGGATGGATGTACCGTTTAGGGGTTGTAGGTTGTAGGTTGAGTAGTTTGCTCGTGCATGTGTCAAGGCTTCTCATGTGCAAGCTGGCTGCCAGCTGGAAAATGGCGCACACATACTGCTGTGAGCAGGTAGAGTAGTAGTGACCCTGTCTTTTCATCCAAAAGCAGCTCTCAAATCGGGTCAGCACACAAATGCAGTCAAGGTCATCATCATCGTTATCATCAGAACCCTCTGCTTATTATCAGCTGCTGCTGTTTTTGACAGTTGGCCAAACGAAAAAAAAGTGTGGCCAGCGGACGCGAAATTTGTACATCTCACTTACCGCATATCTCCATGACATCTTAGTAAATTGTGTGCTTCCGCTTTCCGACTGCCTGATCTGCGTCAACTGCTGCTCCTTCTACTGCTTCTTCTTCTACTCCTTCTATTGCTCCTGCTCCTACAGCTGCTCCTGTCCCTTCGCTCGTCTCTCTTCTCTGGCCACCGTTCGTTGCTCCCGTAACGAGTTGCTGTGGCTACCTTCGTGTGTTTGTTTTGTGTTCAGGTGTTGAGTAAATATAAATAATAGATGAAATACAACAACAGGCAGAGCAACAGAAACAACAATAATTGCAACAGTGATGCACTTGTTTTGGGATAGCAGCAAATCTTTCAAGCTTTTTTGCACACACTCAAAAAAATTTAAATCAATCAGTTAATCAACGCACCTACGAAAAAAACCACGTCTAGATATTCCAACTGCCTTTTACAAATTCAAATTAATTCAATTTGTTTTGATTTTGATTTATTTCCTTTTTGGTTACTTTTTTTAAAAAAATTATATTTTGCAGCGGGCCAGTTCTCGTTTTTGCGTTCTGGCGACGTACTTTTTGCGACTGATTTGCAAAGCGGCTTTCGCTTTGGGGTTGGTTTTTGTAGGCGTCCGAAAGCTTCATTCGGGCCACCTCCGATGCGTCGGTGACGTACACCTAAAAGCTTTTGCCGTTGCCGTTTAGCTTTGATTTCGATTGCCTTTTGCCGCCGTTGTCGCTGCACGTGGTGACGATTTAAGGGACCCTCGGCTAAACACACCCACACAACTAAACACACCCACCTATGAGCGCACATACACACTCATTTACGCATATGTAAATATTTTTGTACGAGTATTTTGTGCTCACGAGTAATTAAAATAAAGAGAGAGAGAGAGAGAGAGAGAGAGCGAACTGGCAGGGGAGCGCAAAATGGCGAGCTAGAGCGAAATTGCAAAGAAAGAGAGCGATAGGCAGAGAGAGCGATAGGCAGAGAGAGCCAAGTGCAGATACTGAGCACAGTGTTGTGTTTGAGAGCAGAGCTTTTAGCTTGGCACTAAGAAAACAATGCTGGTTTCTGCTGTAGGTTAAGCAAAAGTTCCGCAATAGAATTTCAAGATCATCCCACACATGATTCATATCGAATAATTTACACCTAACCGTATTGAGAGCATTTATTAATACATGTACATATCTCTTTTGAATTCTTGTTGTGTATCAATTAATTACTGCGCTATGCTAAAATAGAACATACATTCATATGTACTTATGGACTTGTATTTACATTTGACTGATTTGAGTCATTTTAGCCAAATGATTCAGATTCATTCAATTATTTGCTTGTGTTCTTGTAATTATTAAATATTTAGTGGGTTTCCGCTTTGTATTTGGTTTATTTGAGATTTTAAATTCCATGAGATCAAATACTACCGTTTCGAAAATAGAATAGAATCTTTTGAAATATCGACAGAATTATTAAATGGTATTTAATTTTGATATTTGGCGCTGTTTTTTGTTATTAAACTAGTATATATTTTAAGTTTACAACAAACTTAATTTTCAAGATTCAAACGTTCACGATTTTTACGTATTTAAATTAATGTGACCCGATCTGTAACGGACTTAAATTAATCAAAAAACATACCTTAATTTATCCCATAAAAATCGTAAACGTACTCTTGGGAGCAAGATCCTTCCATCATTGCTAGAAGAAATTTGTAACCTTATAGATTTATACGTATTTGCATATGGATGTCATGTTTTATTTTTGTTGGTTAACAATAATGTCATGTGTCAAACATATTCCATTGGAGCCATCGATTAAAGCAATTGTGTTATGTTGTGTGATTTGAAGAATATTAACCTGTTTCATTGTGTAGTCCCAACTCAAACTAAAATATTATTGTATTGTATCGTGGGTATTGTTAGCTCAGTCTTTCTTATAAAACAAAGTTAAGAAATGACATTGCTACAAATTAGTTCAGTGTGGTATTTTAAGTATGAATGATGAGTTGTGGTATTTAAAGTCCCGGAGACGTTATGTCCAACAAATGTGATGTCTATCTAATACACTCGGTTAAGTATACGTATATCTATAGATGTGTGTGTGTGTGTGTGTGTGTGTGTGCAAGTGTGGTTATTTAGGTGTATAAGTGTGAAAGTTGCCTTATCTACGTGAACAATTAAAATGTGCTGAAAAATTTAAATTTGGTACACTCTACATTTGGCTCGGAAACATTTGATCAGTTTGCATCTTCGGTTTAGGCTTCTTCTTCATGCCAGCCAGCAGCTGTTTGAGCTGAATAATGGCCTTGGCCGGATTCAGATTCTTTGGGCATGTATTTGTGCAGTTGAGAATGGTGTGACATCGATAAAGTTTCCATGGATCCATCAGTTGACAAAGGCGTTCCTCGGTATTCTCATCGCGAGAGTCGATGACCCAACGAAAGGCCTGCATTAGAACAGCAGGTCCCAAATATTTCTCACTATTCCACCAGTATGAGGGACATGAGGTCTGACAACAGGCGCATAATATACACTCATAAAGACCATCCAATTGAACGCGATCCTCGATTGCTTGCAGATATTGTGCCTTGCCAATTTCACGGTCCAAATTCTTGCGCTGCAGCCAAGGTTGTATGGATTGATATTGGGCATAAAATTGAGATAGGTCTGGAACAAGATCACGCTTCACGTATAAATGAGGTAGGGGATAAATCCGACACGGTTTTCCCACATTCTTGTCGATAGCTTGGATGCACGACAACGTGTTGATGCCATCGATATTCATCGCACAGGAGCCACAAATGCCCTCACGACAAGAACGGCGAAAAGTTAAAGTCGCATCCATTTCATTTTTGATCTTGATCAGAGCATCGAGTACCATGGCACCACAATCATTCAGATCCACACGATATGTTTGCATTGAGGGCTGATCACCGGGCTTCCAGCGATATATCTCGAAGGTTTTGATACGCTCCTCCTTTGGTTTTGGTTTTGGCATCAATTTCGGAGGCTCCTTAGAATCTTTGCCACCTCCCTTGGAGGCCTTCTTAACATCCTTTGCCACATCCTTGACCACTTTCTTTGCATCGTCCTTCGAAGATTTGCTGTAATATCTACCAGCCGCTTTATCCGAGGGTAATTTGTCCTCTGAGTAAACCACATCCAACACCTGAGTCTGCCCTTGTTCAAGACCCGTCACTCGACTTGGCACCACGGATACTAGAGCATATCCCCTAGCCACTTGACTGCGAACCGACAGTTGAAGGTGGCGCAAAACCGACCCAAGTCGAAGCATTATTTGCCTCGACTTAGATGGCCAAACGAAAGAAATATATTTTGAAAATACTAAAAACTATTACTAATTATACAATTTTGACTTTGTATTTTTTTGTGTTCGGAGTTATTTTCCGTTCGAGATAATATATAACACTGAATATTTGTCTAGCTCGAATACAGCTTGAAAACATCACACCTCAATCCCAAGGCTAACTAGAAAGCTTTACGTTTGTATTACAAAATGTTCTTAAATAACTTTTAAATTTTCAATCATTTTTTGAGCATAGAAAAATAAGAATAAATTTAATGAAAAAATGTGAAGATCATGGATACTTGCATTTAAAAAGAAAATGCAAAAATTTAATGCAGAAATGTGATCAAGTCGGAAGGGAATCAGAGATTGCAAGCAAGAGCTCTCGCATATGTTGTAAAGATTGTTATAATCGGAAAATCTATTTATAAGTAAAATACTACTGAAAAATTATTTCAAGCGAAAAGTGAGTGCCCAGTTTAAAGTAAGAAGGGCAAAAGAAACAATTTTTCAGAATAAAACCACTTTGGTCTTGTCGAAAATATAAGTAAATTATTAAAATCAACAAAAGTAACTGAAGGACTTAATTTTTTTTATTATTATATATGAAATTAAAACTGATTTGACAAAGCAGAACCAGCTAGTTTTTGTACTTATCTGCATAAGTTTATTAGAGTGAGAGAAAACAAGAGGGTTTATTAAAGAAAGAAGTGATAGTAAAAGGTACAGATGGTAATGGTTCAGAAAGCCCAAAACAAAAATAAAGTAATTAATATTGATAAAAGGACACAAATCAAGCTGGAAAAGTAGATGATTTTAATTTTCCCTATGAAAGACACCTAAGTACGTTATATGGGCATTTTTCGTGACCTTTAGAAGCTTTGTAAATCACTTACAATCTTAAAGTAAATGCAGTGAAAAGACAACTTTGAGTTTGTGGAATGACGAATGAAATACGAGTTCTAAGTCTAATCAAATCTAAAACATCGGAGAGCTTGAGTAAATATAAATAATATTTATATTAAGTTTGCATGTTATTTTGTTTAAAAACTGTTGAGTTCAAGAAATCAACTGATCAAATTGAATGTTTGTAATTTTCAAATTAAACGCAATTAAATGAAAATATGTTGTACAAGTGGAAAGACATAGACATGCTCGTTGTAGTCTGTGCCAAGATACGAATAGAAGCCACAAACGAAGGGGCGTCGTCAACACATGCTAAAGATCAGGGAGCGGGCGCAGTGAATGAAACCAACTGTGAAAACGGTCTCAGGGCCAGGTCTATAAATACGACACCCCACAAATGCGTCGCAGCAATTGTTCTGGAATGGTGGGCCCATCTTTCCCTTTCTTTCCTCTCTCTCTCTCTCTCTCTCTCTCTCTCAGTCTGTCTCTTAAAATTAAAACTCAACACGCTGACAACAACTGCGGCCGACTTTTCGTATCGGGAATCTTGTATGCGAAATAAGAATGTTGTCACTTGGCATCACTTCGATCCGACTCCAAATCCCACTCCCTTTAACTAAAACATACTCTTTCTTTATTTTTTTTGAAAACACACTCAGAAAAATGTCGTGTGCCCAGATCGCATCCGATGGCTGTCCAAGACAACAGCAAAGCGCCCACTAAGACTGCCTAGATTAACTGAATCGGCTTTTATGGCCATGGACTCAACATCAAAGCAACAGCCCCAAAGACAATTAAAAGGTAATTCCAACAATGCGCCTGTTTGCACCTGCCGTCTGGACATCAGCAGCAAGATTGTCAACGCGGGACGAGAACACTGTCCAACATAAAATATTCATTTTTTAGTGCTTAATTGGGTATTACAGCCTAGGCAGAAAGCTAGATTCTTTTATCTTAAGTTGAGATAAATAACCAAATTTATTTTTTATTTATATACATACATGTAATTAACATAACAACATAAAAACAAGTTATTGAAAGTAAATTAAAACTTGAATATATATACATATTTATATATATATATTCAATTATACAATAAATTACAAATTAAGCGATATAAGTATATAAATATTTACCTTAAAAATAATGTGAGGTATATTAATTGTATCTAACCGTTGTAACTACTAACTAAGTGCACTAATTTATAAAGAAATAGTTAAATTTAAAAATAACTTGTGCAGATCCCTTTTTCTCTCAGGAGTTAACTAATACGAAATGTCGTTAAAAAACTTTAAATTTAATGAATATTATATATATATAGAAACATATAAGATTCATAAATATATATTATATATAAATACATACATATTTAAAAAAAGTATTATAGATTCAGTTTTCCAATTCATTTGCACGGACTCGAAATCTACGTGAGGCTCAGAAACGTCTGTTTGGCATCCAGTTGCTCATCAATAACTCCTGAATTGTGCTGTCAAGTGTTATTAAGAAAAAATACATCACATACAAATACGTGAGGCAAATTATGTTGGCTAAGTTGTTGATGCTGCCAAGGTGTTGACGCTGTTGACAATCTGGAGCAGCGCTTGTCCCTCTTTACTCTCCTTTTCACTCAGTTCCTCTTCCCCTGCCTCTGGCTCTCTCTGTTTCATTGGGTTGAATCATTTAAGCTGTTAAGTCGCCGCTGACGTCTGACAGGTGCCATGATGATGTTGGCATTTGTTTGTATATCTCGTCATAGTTAGAGAGACGCGTGCTGGAATTAGCTTGCCATGTTAGCAGAGACGAGATGCCATTCCATGCCATACTATTCCAAGGAACATCCACAGATCCACATTCATTCATTCATTGCCATCCATTGAGTTCCACGATGATGTTGTTGAGCCAAACGATCAACGGACCGTCTCTTCCTGTGTTATTGGATCGGTTCATTTGTTCATTTGATTGCCAAGCTGCGTAGTGCGATATAAAAACGTAAGATTTATGGCTTTTAAATTGCATTCATGTTCATGCTGATTGCTGTACTATGTCCGAGTGTTTGCGGAGTGCAATAATAATACGGCAAGCGGATGCACAAATCAATTACATTGCTCGCCATGGGAATCTTAACTGCTCTTCCTGACCAAAGAGATCAGTACTAAAATCCAATTACAAAAGGTGCCATTACATTTATTTATTAAATCTGCAAAACAAGAAAATCAACAACAATGCGACGTCACGACTTCAATTTGCATACAACTGCAGTCGGAGCGTAGGTCATGGGTCATGGGTCAAGTTCTTGCCACACTCACTTAGTTTTAGGTTGGCAACGTTAACTATACAATATTTGATCAGACAATTTGCAATTGCAGCTAGTTAAATGCCAAGTGTTTACATTTACACACATTTTAAATAAAAGCATCGTTCAAGCCTTACCAAATAAATTAAAACAATTCACTAATATTTGTAGAAAATGGTTTTTCTCTTTCTACAGAGATTTATTTTTGTTTTACGAATTATTATTATACATATGTATGTGAGGTAATTTAACAATTTATAATTTTAACATTTTGAAACAAATTTGAATATAACATTTTTAACTTTTTCCTGTTAGTTTGCATTTTTATACATATGTAGGTACACATAATGTCCGGACTAGTATAATTAAAAATTAATTTCCGGGCTAATGACGGAAGCATCACGAAAGGTGTAAAAGTCGTCTAGCAATATATACATTTATGATAAATTTAATATTCTTTGTCACAAAATTTTATATCAGTTATGCTGGGGCATGAAAATGTTATCGTCACTAGATTTTTACCTCGTAAAAAGGTTTTTTTTAGATAGTTTATCTCAAAAATATAAAAGATTTTTTTATTAAGTGTTGATGATGAAAAATACAGTATTTTTTTGAACTATAATAATAATATACCATAAAATAGTGTTCTTTATGAAAATTATTATTTTCTCAAATATACATATTTACAAGACAATGCCGTTTCGGTAAAGGTCACAAGAAAAGAAAAGTTTGTTGCCTAGTGTAATTAAGCTACAAAAACACTCAAAAAATAGACCCTGCTCGCATGAATTACACAAAAAAATTGCTAATGTTTTTCTAGGGATCACTTGCAGAATTTGACTACCCACACCTGGTCAATATTAAAAATAAACATAAATGAGCAAATGAAATTATTATTTAAATAGTTCATGTACATTTTAATACTCTACCTATGTATATTTAATAAATATATTTTACTTTGATTGCAGACAATTTGTAATTCACTTGTTTACCATTAACTTTAAAATGTGCGCCAAAAATTGTATCGATAGCACGATGCACACAAAAATATCGCACTCTCCAATTTCGAAATTCGAATATCGATTACTGATTTATCATTGCTTACATTTTTTCTGCATAACAAGAAGTACACAAAATGAAGCGTATTTGTAGAAAATGTCAAATAACAAAATACGGACGATAATCTGATTATGATACTATTGCAATGTATTTGTAATCGCTTTCTATCGTTATTTGGAATAATATCTTTGCTTTTTGCAATCTATTACTATGGTCAGCTGGAGACTCGCGGTAAGCCGGCATTGTGTGAAGTAAGAATTGTAGTAAACGACTAATGAATGATAAATTGTAGATAAGCGACATGTGGCAAGAACTCCGCCCAATCCCGAGGTACCGCTGCCGCCCTCCAGTTCAAAGTTGCATCGATTCAAGGAAGCGGCAATTTGCTCGGACAGCAATGAGTGCAGTCTTATAGCGAGGTGTGTACAGTAAATACTTGACGTGCTGTATTTGAACTACATGAATATAATAATACAATTATATAAATAATATAGGGATGCTCTGCGACATGGTGGCAGCGTGGTGGATGCTGCACTTGCCGCACTGCTCTGCAATGGATTGATTGGCATGCAGAGCATGGGACTTGGTGGCGGCATGTTGATGAACATTTATATGCAACGGGAACGACGATCTTATAGCATACTCAGTCGTGAATTGGCGCCACAATCTCTAAGATCCGTGAACTTGGCCAGCTTCGAGAATGAGCAAGAGTTCAGGCAATCCAGCTGGTCAATTGCAGTTCCCACAGAGCTACTGGGATACGCATTGGCTCACGAGCGTTATGGCAAACTCTCTTGGCAGAAATTGGTGGCACCAACGCTAGCATTGTGCCACAGTGGATATTCCCTCTACAAACATCAGCACGATGCACTCATCATCAATGAGCATATGATCAAAAGTGATTCCCTATTACGAAAGATGTTTGTTGATCCTAAATCGGAGGAATTTTGGCACATCGGCAATCATATTCAACCGCCCAAGCAATTATGTGCCACCTATGAAAGCATTTCCAAAGAAGGACCCCGCAGCTTCTACAATGGATCATCACTGGTTAAACTTTACTCAGATTTACATGATATCGGCAGTAGTATAACAAAAGCTGACTTGCAAGACGCACAAGCGCAGCTAAAGGAATCAATTGTAATCCCTTTGGATGAATTTGATCTGCATTTGACTCCGCCACCAGGAAGTGGTCATATTCTTGGCTTTATAATGAAAGTGCTACGTGAATATCGCAAGGACTTTGCAGCGACTGATAAATTGGATCCTTTAGCAATCCATCGCATTGTTGAGGCCATGAAATTTGGCTTTGTTCAACGTTGGCAGTTAGATGATGAGGCCGACGAACAGGTTAACTATATCTATTTCCCTTTCTCTCTCATTGTTTTATGTCGCATCTGTCTGTCTCTTTTGGTTTCATGTGCAAACGAATATTCTATGATTTTGTTTAATTTTATGAAAAATAAGAGAAATGCCCCCAAACTTCTTAAAATAACATAAAACCAGCTAAACCTCTAAATTAATTACTTACGAGCGTTTTTTTCAACTCATCTACATTATTGTAAGATTCAAAGTGGCATTTTTGAGTGGACTTTTTTTACACAAATTTAATTTTAGAGTAGCTAGGCAATTTAAGCATTCAAATTATTTTTTGTTTGTTTTTAGTTTGACAAGATCGATTAATTTTTCCGAATCCAACTAAATTATCACTAACGAAATAAGGAGCTTCAAAACAAATTTCTATCATTAAGTCAATATAAGTCATTCTAATGAAAGTTAGATTTACATAAATTAAAACAATTACATTAAGTAGAGTTTTTATAACGAGATTTGTAATAGTGGAGTGTTCTCAATATCGAAATTGTTGATTTATACAAAAAGTTTCCTGATTTGATGAATCGTATAGGTAATAAAGAGGACTTAGGTCCCCAGACAAGTTACGAATGGTGTCCTTGGAAGGATTTGATGTGAATAGTTAAATGTCTCTTAAAGAAACATTCTTATATAATCTCTAATGTTGTATATATATTTTTTTTAACTTTTACCTTTCTTTTACCACTTTAGTTACTAGCGAATCTCACAAGCTCAACCTTGGCTGCTCGCATTGCCCACTTGATTGATGGTAGACAAACCTATAACAGCTCGGAGCACTATGGAGCAACTGGCGAAATCTATTCGCGGAATGAACACGGCACATCTCACATCTCAGTGTTACACAATGGGGATGCTGTTTCAGTGACCAGTTCCATAAACTTTTAGTGAGTGTGAACTGAAAGACACTTACCATATCATTCTTGAACCATTATGATCACAAATCTTCCAGTTTCGGCAGCGGACGCGTGGGAAAACGAACAGGCGTGTTGTTTAATAATGGAATTTCGGACTACTCTATGAGGCACTTAAAGAACTACTTTGATTTGCCATTTGTTGAGGGCAAAAATGTGATTGGTCTTGCAGGCAGACCCATGTCATCGATGTCTCCAGTCATTGTCACCGAACGTGCCACTGGCCAAGTACGTCTGGTTGTGGGAGCCGCGGGTGGCACGAAAATTATCACAGCTCTCGTGCCGCTTTTGGTGCGCATTCTGTGGCAACAGGCGGATATTAAAAGGGCCATCGATGCAAATCGATTTCATCATCAAATGCTGCCCAATGTGTTGCAGTACGAATACGGCATGTTGCAAGCAGAAGTTGAAAGTCTGCAGTCGAAAGGACATCAATGTGAACGCTATAGAAATCGTGGGTCTGTCATTTGTGGAATTGTCAAAAACAAAGGTGGAATTGTCGTCAATTCGGATTATAGAAAATTGGGCGGTGTGGCGGGTTTTTAGCGTAATCGAAATTGGCAGTAAATATTTATGGAATAGTTGATCACAAATATTAAACCAAATAAAATATTAAATATTGAATTTTGAATTTAATTTAAGAATAATAATTTTATTATACTATTTACGAATTTAAGAAAATAAGAAAATAAGCTTGAGAATTCCAAATTAAACTGTTTTAATATTTTCTTATCAATTTTTATAGAAATAAAACAACAATTATAACTTTGACAATTTTTTCTATGACTTAAGAGTTCACTGTGGCAATTACTTCAACTTTTGCAAAATAGTTCAATAAATAAATTCATTTTTTAAATTAATTTATTTAAATTTAATAATTGAGTTAATGTTTCGTTAGCTGTGCTCATGCAATTAAAGATCTTAAATTATGTATTTATATGTATGCATATTAATGTGTGTGTAGGGTGTGTGTGTTTGCTGTGCCTAATTGAGAATACTATCAGTACGTTTGTTTCGTTTCTTCGTCTTTTTTTTCTCTAAATAGTCTGAGTTCGGATCGAGATCGTTCCCGTTCGCAGTAGGAATTCGTAGTAAGCTCTAATTGTTCTATGCGTTTATATATAGTATAGTATATGGTATATAAGGTAGGTAATAGTAGTAGTAGTAGCTGTTATTGCATGCATATGTTTTTGTGTGTGTGTGAGCTAAGAGAAGGAACCGTTTTTTGTCATTGTGTGTTGAGAGTATTATTCATAAAGCTACAAATAATTGAGCAATAAACGTTACAATATTACGTAACGTATCATTATATGTGTGTATATGTATCAGTTGTTTGGCTACATATATATTGTATGTATGCATGTATATATAGATCAACTATGTATGTATAAGTACAATGGTATGTATAAAAAATGCAAACAACAATATCAGTCTGTTGCACATACATATGTATGTTTAAATACATATATCAATTTGCAACAACAACATCTCTCTCACTCCCCATATTTATCTTTTTTTCTCCTCGATTATCCACTTAGTTTTAGGGCCAGGCAAAGTTAATGCCAGTTAATTGATAAAACTTATTGTTAAACGGCCTATAAAATTCTCTTAGGCGCTCGATGGCATTGACATCGATATGCGGATGATTCCGTCCCTTCGTCTTGCCCAGACAATGGGGCGTTGATCTGGCCTCCGATTTGAACAGACATGGAAAACCCTTAGTCGCATTGAAATAGAAATGTTTCTCCGTGACGACGCGTTTCAAGCCCAAGAAATCCTGCACACGTCCAATCTCATAGGCCGGATCCATGATCAATCTCTCGCCGCTGATGAAGAGCAGCTGCGAGAGCGGAAAATAGAGCAGCCAACGTTCCAAATACCGAGCGTATACTCCAATCTTGACTGGCCCCCAGTTGGTGTCCACCACAGAGTAGCTGCCATTGACAAAGGCCAATTGCTCGAAGCGTTTCATATCCGCCTTCTTGCTCGCCGCCTGCGTGTAATCCGATATGGCCCTGGTCACCGGATCACGCACCACAATGAGCAGTCTATGGAGAGCGAGATGTTGTGTTTATTTTATTAAATATTTATTTAATTTTAAATTCAATTAATATATAAAATAATTACAAATTAAGTAATCAATTAAAATTTTTTTTAAAAAATTTTTAAATGATAAAATTTTAAAGTCTATGGGTCCTTAAAATACTTAAATAAATCCCACATTCATTGCAAGGATTCGGTAAAGCCCAGAAAAACGCAATCAAATCAATAATCAGTAAGAAATTCTGAAGGACGCTGTACAACAATATACTTATATATGTACATATCAAGTTTAACGATTTCCAGTCTCTACCTTTAAAGCTTCTCTTGCAATTCACTTTTTTTTAAATTGTGTTATTTATACAAATGGTATTTTAAAAAAATACAAATTCGAAAATTTCTTGAGAGCGAATCAAGCCCATAGTCAAAGCTAAGCCTCAAGCCATTTATCTGCCAAATTTTAATTTTGTTGCCAGTTATCAAGAATATATATGTATATATATTGTAATGTTACGCACCAACTTAATAGAACCATTGTACTCTTTTGAAATCAAGTGTAAACAGAAAAATAAAATTTGTATGAAAACCAATCAAGGTAGAGCTCTGATACAATGGGGAAAGATTTTTCACCCAGGCTAAGGGGTCTCTCTTTTACCATAGTCACGGTCAAGAACAGTTTTATGGTGACAAATAGAGATTTGAATTCGAGTTTAAGCCACAAATAGCGCAAACTAGAAACTGCTCCTGTACAGGCTCAATTTGATTGAATATTTTTTAAAATTTGAATACAAGTCATTTGACTATAGTATTTTATGCGGTTTACTCACTTGGCTGCAGTGTTCATGTGATACACACGCTGTGGAACCTCTTTGGTTACAAAATAACTGGGCGTCTTCTCCATGGTGATCTGTCCCTCGATGGTATAGGGCATATGATGACGATACCATCGTAATCCACGCTGATAATGCCGATCGAAGAAATGGACCTCAGAGCCGGCAGCCCGGACATCCGGATGCAGGCGTGATGAACTCCAGTAAAGCCCTCGTGCCACTTTTCTTTACGCCAATGATGAGCGTGTCGGGCAAATGACGCGAAGGACGCAATCCTTGTTGACGCAACATTTGGTATTTGGGTGCGCCATCAATGCTGGGCATGCCATGGCCCAATCCGGCAGAGGTTGTGTTTAGCATGGACACCGAGAACAAAGGAACTGAACTTGCAACTCCCACGCCACTTCCAGTCTCAGATTCAGCTCCCGATTCAGTTGACCTTGAGGATGGGGATGAGGCTGCTTTGTCTGTTTCGTTGCGTTGTTGTTGCAGCGACAGCAAATTGCGCAAATTGCTCTGTGGCAAGAATTTAATTTGAGCTTGTGGATGCCATAAATGAAATTGAACACTCACCTGCTGTAACGTGCGCGTGAGGCTGGCGAAGAGGCAGGCATTGAAGCTGTAGGAGAAATAGACGAGCGTCACACAGACGACCAGAGCAATGGCCAGGCTGCGGCTACTAAGATTGAGATTGTGGCACCAGATGCTCATATACATGGCGATAAATCACACACGCACACAAACACACACACGCTCCCACAAAGTTGATAGCCAGTTAGCCGCGTTGCATTGTGGCCCGTTTCATGGCTGTGAATGGCCGCCAGGTAAGGAATTACCTACTCCAAGCCAGCCGGCGGAAGTTGCGAATATTTCTACAGCATCATCTGGATGTGATGCCTCGCTTCCTTTTCTCTGCGTCGGGGTCTGTGTCTATCTGTCTATCTGTATATGTATGTCTGTTTACCGTCTCAAGCACCCGCCCTGCCAGCTCCAAGATGATTGTTTAACAAGCGTGTTGTTGTCCTCGCTAGATAAATTCCGGAAGTTAACGCAGGCGATTTCACAAGCAAACTGCAAACAATATCCTCTCTTTGTCGCTTTTCCTGCCACTCTCTTTGTTACTGGGTCGCACTCAGAGGTCCCGGGCGCAAGCTCTCCGCTCTCAATCAAGCTATCTCTTTCTGACATGCTGCCATTTACATACGCCCTGTGATTTGTCGCTCTCCTGAAAGACGCCATTGGCTGCCCCAGAAGGTAGGCAAAGCTTTTTTTGTTATCTCCACGACGCGTGACGTCACAAACTGAAAATGTAGTCTTAAAGAAAATTTGACAAATTGACAAATATACTATGAGTATAGTAATTTTAATACATTTTTCTAGGACTAACAAATATTTATATTTTTACTAACATTTTTTCTTTTGAAGAACAATGCATTTGTAAACTAGATTTTCGACGACAGAAAATGAATTTTATTTAATAATTTTTCAAAAACAAACAATGATTTATGTTGTTTGCTTATATTTTTAAGCATTCTTCTAAAAGCACAAAAATACAAAATCTGTTGCTAAGAAAATTTGAAAAGGAACAGAGTTTCAACAGTAATTCACCTCTTGGTCGGCAAATTTTATTAGTGATCGCTTAATCAAGGTGCAATTAGAAATCCAATAATAATCGATAACGAATTTTATAAGACGAATCCATTCTCCAAAATTTTTTTATTAATAAATTCTTTAAAATGGGGTTTCCAACATTTTGCTAATGTAAATGCCGATAAGCTTGATTTTTTATTTTCAGAGATTAACTAAAAACAAACTGATGATGGGAAACGATATGAAGCAAGATAGCCTATCGATATCCCTATTTGAATGAATAAATAGTGCTTAAGCCTTATATCTAAATAAATCAGTTGAAAAATGCAAAATGCTTGTTTCAATGTAGTGCCTGGTTCGATTTAAGTGAGTAATAGTTCATTAACTACAAACTTAAAGGTAAAAAAACAGCCCAAAAAATATATATATGTATATTGAGTTTAGTCTTTAGATCACAAATTTTAATTATTTCCCATTATATTTTATATGCTATTCTATAAGAGAACTTATTATAAATTTCAGTAAGCTGCAAGCAATCTTGTCCGGCATGCAACATGGAAGCGGCACAACCCTAACCTAGAGTGTGCTCAAAAGTAAACAAAGTTCCAGCACCTTCTCTTACCCGCCCCTTTGCTAAATGAGTCGTTTTTAAATACAAATGGGACAGATGACAGTCGAATGTTTGTTCCACTTTAGCAGCGTTCACTTTATGCGCTCCCTTGGGAGCTTTTAGGTGCCAGAGCTTTTAAGAGCACTCCCCATTATCAACTGGCAAAGCAATAAGATAATAATAATAAGGTTTATTATCGGAGACAAAGCTTTGGCTGTTACTTGGATTTCGCAAAGGCTAGCCAAATTGATGTTAATGAATTTGAAATCCCTTTTTGGGGAGAAGAAGCGCACTTTTAATTGTGGCGTCTTATCAGCAAGTTATCAGGCTTATCAGCTGGGCATCCGTTTATCCGCACACATGCACATATTACAATTGAGGCCTCATTTGCCCTGTAGATGGGGGATTAGTCATCATGCAGGTGCTGCCTGGTCTTATCTAATCTATTGCCCCGTCTGTCGACTTGGACATTAAATATACGCAATCTTTGCTCGCATTGCTGCCTCATTTGTCAACCCAATGAGATCGTCTCACATAATATTAATAACAATACATTAAATAATTAAAATCCGTAAATTAAAATGCATTAGGCTCAATCGAAACCGATTTTAGCCATGTCGAATTTATGGAGTAAATGTGTGCTTCAGTTTTTCAAATACGCCCCAAGCTATGTGGGTAAGTCTGTTTCTTTATGTTGCCCAACGGGATCAATGGCATTAACTTTATCAGCTTAAAAACCGACCTATGTGCAGTTTGCTTGTGCTTCCTTCCCGGCGGATTCATCTTTGGATACACCATCTGCGCCTTTATCGCCGAACGCAAACATGATGCCAATCTCATCGATTATGGACCTTTGATTTTGGGAGGCTGCTTGGCTTTGGTCTGCGCTTTGTGCTTTCTCCTGGTCAAATATCTGAAGAAATGTATCATCTACTGGCAGCCACTGCTTCTGATAGCGACTGGAGTTTTCAATTTGATTGCCAGCTGTTTCTACTTTGCCGATGGATTTGGTAAGTTCCGTAGAATTAAATCCAATCTACATTTTACTGCCATTTTTGTTAAATCTTTTCGCTTTGCTTGGAAAATGAATACAAATGTATATATATTGTGATCGTGCAGAATACTTCGAAAAAATCTTTTTCATACTGCTATCTGGTGAAAAAAGTCTATAGATCAATCAAATAATATTATTAAATACAGCTTCCGAATACTTACTTAATAAAATAATTGTTTAGCGAACTACATTTTAATGTTAATTTTCCCCTTTAAAGCTTTCCTCCAATACTCTTTGGAGTAACTATTTCGAATTACAAACAATTCCAACTTTAAGTTAAAGCTTAAGAAAAGTTAAAGCTTAAGAAAAGTTGCACTTGTAAATACATAAAAACTTTCAGTTTTATATTGGACCCCTAAATCTTGTCAGAAAAGGCAAACCAACCAGAACCAAATTTGTCTGTTCCTTTAAAATTACGTTCTAATACTTTTTCGAAACTACTTTAAATATTATAGATATCTTTCAATATAATATATAATAATATTCTAAAAGCATGTAAATTTGAATAGCTATTACTTTCAAAATCTTTTTCAATACTCTTCCTTTTGGAAAAGCTTTTGCAATGCAACTGCTTCTCAACTCATAAAAGCACAGCAAAATAATGAGATATTCGTTCAATAAGAGTAACAAAGAGTTGCAATTTAAATCTTGAACTTAATGAGAATTTCCCTTTCAAAACAACGTACGAATAATTAATATAAACGAACCTCTTCTACATCCATAAATGGAAAACTATATGGAAGGAAACTACAATGATTAATGTAGATACATTAGTAAAAAGTAGAATTTTTAAATGAATGCGAACTAATCAAATTCTAAGCTGCATATCCCTACCTCTCTCTCACTCACTCTCACTCTTTTTCATTTTCTATATGTACATACATAACTCTCTCTCTCTCTCTCCGTTTGTCTGTCTTTCTTTTGTTGATTAGATCACGTGGGCGCCTATATGTCCTATGTGGCACACAGTCTCACATTTGTGGCAGGATATGGATTTCTGCACACGATCAGCTCGAAGGCAAGTCGATCCATGATGATTTCCGGCTGTTGTAGCTGCTATCTCCTGGGCATCTCGTCAGCTGTAAGTCTGATAGGAGCACTATACGTGAAGAATCTGAACAAATATGCGGGACAAGCGGCGACAACGGAGCAACTGATCGATGGCATTTATGTGAACTTTGCAGCCACATATTTATCCATATCAGCCGTCATGTTAGTCGTACTCATTGGCCTCAAAGTGTTGCATGTTCTAGGCACAGTGGACATGACAAATAGTCTGGATAATGATCTTAGAATTGCCAATGCCAATGGCAGCATCTTTGAGCCAAGAGCGGAGGTCATTAAAAAGTTGCAGTTCTTTTATGTTACCAAGAATCAACAATGGCATGTAACGTTGTTGCTTCTCTTCACCGAGGCTGTGCAATATGCACTGTTCATCTATTTGGTCTTTTGGTTTGCCTTGAACGACGCCATGCGCCTGCATGATTTGGCCCACATTGATGCCATGTTTTGGGTCATCTTCGCCGGCAGCGTGTTGGCCATCATTTGCTTATGTTTCTACTCGGCCAAAGTGCAATTTGTTAGCACACAGTTGTTGTTGCTGCTGATCACGGTAGTGGGCATGATCATCTATGGCACAACCGGTTCCAAGGTGACATTCTGGTTCCTTCTGCTGCTCTTTGGGATGGCATACTCCAGTCAACAGATTGTGCTCCTAGAGGTCACACATCTTCGCTTCACCGAATGCATCATCTATGCCTCATACACATTGAAGTTGGTCAGCATCAGCGTCGTTTACTATTACTTTGTGGCGAATGTTGGAAACTCATATTTCTATTCCGTTGATGAGAACACACTGGTGGCCCAGGGATTCGTTTTTATGATCATCACAGCCCTGGTGGCTCTCGTGGTGGGCATGAAGGTGCCGAGAACGCATCGCACCAAGTTGCTGGATATACAGTATGAGGTCTATGGGATTATCTTCATGAAGCATCAGATTGAACAGTTAAATGTGCGGTGGCTAAATGATGGCACCATACCGACCATTAGCCAATGATGCACTGCATCAATAAGCATTGTTGTTGTTGTTGTTATTTTGATTATTTTAAGCATGTATATTAAAGTTAGTTATTTGTTAACGTTTAATGCTAACAATTTGCACGGCGGCCGTGTGATCCCGACAAAAATGGCTGGCACAGGCTGAGACATTGGCACACGGCGTCACCTGGTAATGATGCTCCTCTGCAAGAACCAAACGCCAATTTTTTGGATGAACATGTCGAAATGATGATTTGCAAACTCACTCAGTTGCTGCATGAATTTATGGAGTGTGTCCACATTTCTCACGGTGCTGGCGAGCAGCATTTGGCAGCGATTCTCGCCGAGATTAAAGATGTAATCAAGCGCCTGGAGCAGCGACTCAAACTGTGTATCATCGTAGATAACATCGGCGGCGAGCAGCAAGTCAGGCACGGCATACTGTGACCAAGGGAACTGCTTTACCTGATCCCAACGCAGCTGCGCGCATTGTGGTGTCAGGTCAATATTCGCTGGATCATTCTTGAAATTGAGTGCGATGTTGTCTCGCATCAGCTGCACACAAGGAGCACTGCCATCAGTGAGCAGCACTTGACCAACTGGCAGCTGCAGTCCCCGATGCTTGAGCAAAATCCCCAGCAATCCCGCACCGGCGCCAAGTTCCAGAACATTCTTTCCAATCAGCAGGCTCGAATGTTCCAGCAAATAGTCGGCCAATGCCAAGGCTGCCTCCCAGGTGCACAATCCTGTGGTGCCCTCGCTGACAAAGTTGTTGGACTCCCTTAGTGTGATATGCTCCTCCGGCTGCAGCACATAATGTTTGTACGCATAAGTGGATCCTGTGGAGCCCGTGGCATCGGTGTCGAGTGTCGCCTTAGCTAGCTGGCCGCAGAGACTGTCGTAGATGTCGTCGTGCAGCTCCTCGTGATCCTTAAGCTGCTGTATCAGCCGCTTTACGAACGCCTCCTGGTAACTGCGACGCACTGGAAAACGTCGATTTAAGGGATGCGCACAGGTTGCCGCTATCAAAGCGCGTTGCGCATCCAATTCCAGCGGCAATTGCAGCGTCTAACGAAAACATGTGACAACAATCTGTCGATTCTCGTATTTACCATTTATACCTACCGACCAGGCCATCTTGTTAACTGGATAACAGCATAGAAATTGCTGATGCAGTTTCCCAAACTGTTTGTTGCAGTCCATTGGATGAGTTCTGTGAATTAATGGGCACTGCCAACAAACCGCGATCAATAGACAACTCTGCTGTAGAGCAACAACCTGCTGCTGGTAAAACAGCTGTTCGATTTGAGTTATCAATTCTATCGCTTGACCGCCACAATTTATCGACCGTTCGGAGCTCAAAATAATTATTAATTTTTAAGCAATTGTATTTTTTGGAAAGAATATATTAATTAAGGCAGTCATTTAAGTTATTAATTATATAAAATAAGCGAGCTCATTGTAATGAAAGTTGAACTTATATTAATATTATTTATTTTGTAAAGTAACTCCGTACGTTTATGTACATTGATTTTTATTAAATCTTCTTTAAGAATAAAATTGAGAAATAAAGATTAAATATGTATGCGTACATCACCATCAAAGTATTTCAAAGTCTGTTGATGTGATAAGACTAAATCTTATCTATTCCAATACTGACTAACTTAAGATTTTAACGACACCATTTTCTTGTCTATATTTGTTGTGTCTTTTTTTTGGCGAACAAAGCTTGTGCATACATACATATGTACATAAGATGAGCAGCATATTAAGGTCGACTGTACAAGTAATAACATAGGCCACTATATCCAAGAAAAATCAAAAATAAGACAATACCCTTCAGAGGCAAGCTAATAATTTATTTTCTTTGTGTAGACCGATAGATGGCGCCAGTTGACCTTTAATAACTGCAGTTGGCGTTAAACAAAAGCTCACTCAAAACTCACACATCCACAAGCACCCAAAGCAGGCACTGACACACACACATGCCTACACAGACTGAAGATTGACATGAAAGCCAACGTTCGACGTTTTGTGGCAACTGTACGCTGCTACAATTATCTATCAAGAAATTCTAATGAAGAAAACATCACAATTTTTTTTTTTGGCTTTTTCTCTAGAAAAAACCGTTTATTTAAGTTTTTGTTTTTTTTTGTGGGATTTTTGTTTTGCGTGTTCTATTGAAGGTATGTTTCTGTTAACTAAATCAGCAAATTAAATATTTGTTTCTTTCTTTTTGTGTGTTGAATGCAACAAAACTATGCATACTATATTTCTGTTATTTTGCAAATCTCTGTATTCGGTTGTCAGTGCATTATTGGAGGGGTTATTTGTCAGTTTATATATCGGATGAATATCTTGGATGTGTCATAAACATTTATGTCAAATTATTTTAGTTGTATGTATATATAGATATATATATGTATGTATATAATAGATCTGATCATCGTATTGGATTGTGTGTAATACAATGTTACATTTATCATCTATTATAAGAGAATGCTATTACAAACATTATGTTTAAAAAGTTGTAAATTGTTTTGCATGTTTTGTATCTGTTCACAAATTATTTTTTTTTTAAAGTTTTTGTCTATTTGCTTTCAACTTGTTTATAGGTCCTGTTGTTGTGGCTATCATCGATTTTGCCTAAACGTATAAAATGCATTTAAATCTAAAACTTATTTAATCAACTACGACGTCCATTCGCCTTGTGGCTGATGGACCAGCCAAACGTTTCCATATCATTCATTAAATTTATATATTATTTTATGTTAAGTTGTGTGTTTTACTCAAAATATAGTAAGATTAATTGGAGAAAAAAATAAAGTATTTTATAATATATTTATATAGATGCAGCTTTTATGTGTACTCTTTTCTGATGTGTTTGTTGGCCAATTGTGTGGGATGTTGTTTATTGGCCTGGCCGCCCGCTGATTGCATTGCGTCTTGGTGAAACGCGATGCTGTTGCACCCAATTGATGACACCGCATTTATCGTCTTGCCGTGCATGCACCGCATTGCGCTGCCAATGGAAGCGTTGCACGCATTCGCCCAAAAGTGATCTTAAATGGCGGCCTGCAACCGCACAGTGGCTTCTTTCGGTTATTATGTACCACTGTGCCGCCACAGATTAGAGCATAACACTCCCAATGGCAGCACGTTGCACACACTGTGTTGGAGTTGGCGATGTTCAGAGACAAGTGCGGTGGCAACCTTAGGTGAGCAATTGCATCCCATCAAAGGATCCAGAACGATGGCATCAACTAACGCAATGCTAGCAGCGGTCGACCAACAAACTTAATAACTAATATACATTTATAATAGCAATAATAATAAGAATTATAGATATAATATATATATAATATTCATATAGATTATGTTTGTTTTTGTATACATATATAGGTGTATATATATATTTATATAACTAAGTTTTAGTTTACACACAATTGTTGCTTGCACTGCTTGGTTATACAATTACATATATATACTTATATATATATTTATGCATATGTTGTGTAAGTTATAATGAAATCAAGCTTAAATTGACAAATATTGTTAAATTGTTGTTGCATTTCATGATTGTTATGTTTATATTCCTTGTGTTTCGATTCATAAAACAAATATCTATGCATGTATGTATAGCATGAATGTGATTTTTGTGTATTTTTTTGTGTGTTGCTTTTGTTGGTATGATCATCTCGCCGCGCTTCTTAAGCACGCTCGCCACGAATGCGACGTGCCAACTGAATATCCTTGGGCATAATGGTCACACGCTTGGCGTGAATGGCGCACAAGTTGGTGTCCTCAAACAAACCGACCAAGTAGGCCTCAGATGCTTCCTGCAATTAGACAAAGAAAGCACAAAAAACAAATGCAAATTAGTTATGTTGCAAAATACGAGTTGTGGCAATATATTCACCTGAAGAGCACCAATGGCAGCCGACTGGAAACGCAAATCGGTCTTGAAATCCTGAGCAATTTCACGCACCAAGCGTTGGAAGGGCAACTTGCGGATGAGCAACTCGGTCGACTTCTGGTAGCGACGGATCTCACGCAGAGCAACGGTACCAGGACGATAACGATGGGGCTTCTTTACGCCCCCGGTAGATGGGGCCGATTTACGGGCGGCCTTGGTGGCCAGCTGCTTACGAGGAGCCTTTCCTCCGGTGGATTTACGAGCGGTCTGCTTGGTACGTGCCATCTTACTTTAAATCGTAGAGAAATGCTGCAAACAAATTATGTTAAATTTTTAATAAATTTCGTATCTTTTTCATAACTCTTTAATTTTTATTCCCTAGATCTAGAGATTAGAGAATCACAAAATTGTTAAATCCTTATTATCTCTAATTATTTCATAATTAAAAAAAAAGGAACTGTTAATTAAACTCATGTTTCTATTGTTTCCTTTTATTTTTACCAATGTCGTTAATACTTAGATTCATCAGATAGTAGTTATTAAGTGAGTTTGGCACTAAATTAAATTTCAAGTTTGTTACCAGTTTAAATGCGTGCGACAATGCGACGCTTAGCGCCGCAGCGCTAACGTGCAACTGAAGCGATTGTGGCAACGGTGGCTCTAATGAAAGCAACCAACCAACACAGCGCCTAAAAGCGAGGGTTGAAATAATCTTCAACCTCAGCCTCAGCTTCGACTTCAGCAGCTGCAGAAGTTTTCCTTTTGTTCAGATATTCGTGCTGTGCGTTTTCCTTAGCTATTTGCTTGGGCTATTGGGCCTGTTTTCTGGGAACACTTCACAACTTCCACTTTAATTTCCAAGTCGCGTAGTCGTCAGCTGCGGCTGCAGCGACACAACGCGGCAGCCCACAGCTTGAAGTGCCCACTTGAGCCATTGTGTTAGTGCATATACTTTATATACCCTTGCAACGAGTTTTCCAATTTTGTCACGAAATGTGTACCGTATACCATAAAACAATTGTTTCGACAAAAAAAAATATCATTTTAGAACTCAGTTTGTCTCAATGAATCTCAATATTCGTTTAAGCTTAAAGCTGAGTTATCAATTGTTCTAAGAATACAAATCAAATAAAAAAAAACAAGAAATATTTGTTGTATTTTTTAATTAAATAAGACAACAGTCATTATTTTATACATCCTGGTAAAATTTGATGAAATTGATCTCCATTAGCATATATGTAACTGTCATAGGAAAGACTGGAAAGCCATTGAGTATAAGACCCTGCTGCAAGGGTGTCAAATCTTCGGCGTGCCGAAGGTAACCTTTCCTTATTTTTTTTCATAAATATATATGTATATATATTTGTCTCTCTTTGTGTGTACCTCGCAGTGAATAGTTTTTTTTTTGTTAATATTCAACTGCCTGCATTGTTGCCTTTCTTTTTGTACGCCCCTTGAGCGTCGTGAATTTTGCTTTTTGCATTATTTTGTATCCGTGTGGAATCCATCATGCTGAAGTAATGAGTTGCAGTTTTTAGTTTTAGATCATCTGTGCACACGTACATACACACACACATTATGTACAAGACCTTTTATGTGGCCCATGGAAACGCGAGCGCCACTTGATTAAACCTAAACAAAAGCATCAACATGTAAGCAACAAACTTACAGTGGGCTGAAAACTTGCATACCCTTACAGAACATTTGGATTGGTTTTCATTTTCTGGTCAGTAAAAATGTAGTTGAGAAACATTTCGACCCTTTAATGTCATTCGATTAGATTGAAAAAAAACCTTGGATAATAGATTTTAGTTCACTAGGGCTCAAAATCAGAATTTCACATTATTCCACTGAGTTAAGCCATTTTTTTTTTTTTTTTATTAATTCATAAGGACCAATTCCCGCTGTTAAATTTTTACATTGTTTGAGGGCTCATTTTTGAAATTCACAATAAAACTTAAAAATTTCCGCAAGAACATTAAAATTAAAGTTGGAATATTAAAGTCATTTTTGTATACAAAATATGCAGTGACAAGAAAAATGTCAATAAGATTGATTTATATATTTGAATAGAATAAAAGTGAAGGTCCAAACTAATACAAAATGACTGCTGAAACGAACTGCATTTAAATATTTTTGATAGTTTAGCGGCTACCTGATTTTTAGGTTTAGCGGTGCCTCTGCACGAAAAAGGCTGTGAGTCACTGTATGTGATCATTAAGAATGTCATTTGATAGTAGATCGATTAACTGAAGTAGAAATGAAGCTTTGCCAAAAGTTTAAACATAACGAGATCTGCAAAATGTCTAACAGCACACACACATATGAATACGAAGTATGAATTATCTATCATCAGTTGATCACGAATTAAACACACTTTACTACCCGTTGTTTCCTTTTGTGCATTGTATATTTCATATCAATATTAGTAAGCAGTATACACATATGTAAAAGAAAACAAACCAAAAAAAAACTCTTGGCGCGCCATTAATACGCCGCATGTGTAAGCGGGCTAGCAATATGGCGCTCGCAAAGCGCAAACATTGCGCCAAAGGGCAATAGATATTTGGAGCGACAAAGAGGTAGGTATATGGAGAGAGGGAGAGCGAACTGAGCACAGGGAGCAAAAGGTGTCCATCCAAAAAATTGCGTCGTTCGCATTTAAGGCGCGCAAAGCAATATCGCAGATGTGCGTGCGTACGTTAAGTATTGAACAGCTGCACATTATGAAATATACCACCAAAATTTTAACTAAGAGCACTGAAATGACCGTGCAGCAAATGCGACGCCGTTACTTCACTCTGAATAGAGAAGAAACTAGTACAAAAGTCAACAACACACACTTACAGAGACGAAAAAAAAACAGACACACACACTGGTAATGACACATGCGCATCAAGTTATGTGCCTATGTCGAGTGTACGCGAGCTGAGAGCCAGTATACACACGCATGCAATGAAGCAAAACGAAAATAACAATAAATGTTGGACAGACTCAAAATATAAGTCATAATAAATATGACTACATACATATATAAATAATCGAACAAAAATACAAGCACGATCGTTCGCGCGCCCTTTTTGTAATATTGTTTGCAGCACATTAAAAGAAACCATTTTGAATTAAATATAACAATTTGCAATTGTTATTAACTTTCCGAGACTAACTTGTCTGCAGTGGCCGCCATTTTGAAAACGCAACACAAGTACACTATACTAAAGTGTGCTCATGCATTCGTCGTGCCAACGAAGTCACCATCAAGCGCCGTCGCTGTCGTCGTCGCGCATTGTGTGTATTCATTAAAAAAAAGCTAAGCTAGCACGAAAAACGGTGCTCCGCCGGCCGTCCAGCGAAGCCCCCACAATCACAAAACAAAAACAAATGAACTATTGCACAAACTAAGTTGGAGACGACAGCATTGCCTTTGGCACTTTCACTAGTTTTAATACAAAACCAATCAAGTCAAAAAATAATTAATTGAATTAATTATAAGGAACACTCACCGTGACGAAAAGACACAAATTATTTATTTTTGTCCGAATTTTCACAAAGACCACGAACTGCCTATGACGGGAAACGATTTCACAATAGAGTTTGTATCGAATCGTTCAGAATATGCTTAAAACATGTGGCAACATTGAATAACATAAAACGAGTAACCGAAAATTTTTATACGTGGCAACCTCGTAATCACAGAAAAAGGTCGAAAGTCCGAGAAAAGTCCTTTTTAGCATTCTGAACATTTTAATGCATTTTTGTCGAATTTCAAATTATTGAATTAAATTACACGATTTCATCCTTCGAGCGATGACCACCTTTTTTAAATCTAATTTATAATATAATTGTCTGCATTGAAATATAATTAATTGCCAACATAATGCTTACTGAACTTAAATAAAATCACGATTTAAAAAAGGCGCTGGGCTCAGCCATGTTAACTTAACAGAATGGTGCTGCCAAAAAAGCCTTTCGTTAACAGTGCCACTTTGAGTGAAACCAGGCAATTCTAGTGTGGCCGTGTTCAGGCATTTTACTTTTGGATTCATTCAATAGTCGGTTACACTGGCCGCGGGTCGGTTGTGTTTTATTTTGTTGCTCAAATCGAGAGGTATTTCAAAAGCAAAAGGCTACGGATATCAGTAGCTATTTATTTGTTTAAACCAAATAACGTAGGCACAAGTAGTGAACGATTTTCATTTAATTTTTGTGAATTACTTAAGACTTCTTTTTCGTGTTTGTGTGTGTAAATGCGCAACCTATTCTGTGCTCATTTGTTTTTGTATTTGTGTAGGTCAAGGTGAAGCCGCTGCAACAGCAGTTTAAGAAGAGTGCAAGAAACAGCTGCCTAAATCACCGTTAGTTTGCTGTTGTTGTTTCTTTGCTTGCTGATTACTGGTTGTTCTCAATAAACAATTTACGTATAAAATGGTGTCAGCAGGACGCAATCACACAACTAACTGGGGCTGAGGGCATGTCCGAGTGTGTGTGTGTGTGCGTATGTGAAACCTTATGCAGTTTTTGCACTGTTTTCATTACCTTCTCTTTCTCTCACGTTCGCTGCAGCTCTACATTTGCAGAGTCAGCGTCACACACACACAAAGAAAACCAATATGTATGTATGTAGAATATATTTTAACAAATACCTTTATGTTTTATCTCCGTCGTTGATAAGCGCTAAATTCCAACAATAAACATTCAACTATTGCTGCACCAACTAAATGGCCCCCAACGCTTAGCATAAATTTTGCACAATAACAGTAATAAAATAAATATACCGTAACAACATCAACAAAAACAACTCGAATCAGACAAAACGGCGTTTCTACCGCAGCGACGTCTATTCAGCGGCGGCGGCGTCGCCGTCGGCGTCTTAGGCGGCAGCGGACCCATGAAGCAACAACAACAGCCGCCGCCGCTGCCGCAATCACAGCCGCCGTCGCTGGCACAGGGAGGAGGAGCAGCTGAGAACGGTGTTGTTGCCAATGCCATCAGCAGTCTCAATGGCAATAACAACAACAACAACATTGAAACAACAATAAAGTCCCGACCACCTTTATATCCAAAACGTAAGTATGATAAACACATACATACATACATATATTAATTTCTTGCTGAACACAAATACAAACAAGGTACACATGTGTGACTCACAAGCGAATCTGTATGAGTGTCTTCATTAAGTCTTAGTCCAATTGCATTAATTAATGCAATCGATTCCATTAGCTTCTTGAAAACAACAGGTACATTTCTGATTCACAAACGAATCTCTTAGTGTTATTAACTGTATAGACATAAGTATTTATTAAGTCAATTAGAATAAAACAATTAAAGCTTGATTGAAGGAGTCTTGAAATGAATCACAGTTAATTGGACAGCTTTTGCAGTGAAAACTTTTCAAGATCGCTATTGAGACACGAAATTTTCAATGGGGTGCAAAATAATAACATCGAAATAACCAACAAATGTACAATCAATCAATAAAAAAGGGGCCACCTGCGCGAGCTGAAAAACTTTTTTTAAAAACGATTTTAAGATATCTTAACCAACTTCACAGGGAATTATGTATGCATTATGTAAAAAAACTCTCCGGGCTCAAATCAAATCTTAATTCTTAGATTAACGTGAACTGTGTTTAATCGAATGTGATCTTCGTAAAATGGACTTGAGCATTCGCAGAAAAGCGCGCTTCTTATATTTTTAAAGTGTTGTGTTGTCTTAAACGCTCTGAAAATTGTGCAACTTCTGCCTAGTTGCTTCTAGGTTAACTCTATGAAAGCTGTGCATGCATGGGATATGTACATATATATATGTATATGTATGTATGTACATATAAAAAGCCCCCTTAATTGGTAGCATATCATTAGTTTTTTCGATCAGTGTAAGTACAGGCCAATAACGAATTGAAAGTTTAGTTTTAAAGAGTTTTGTAGTTGGTCTATTGTTCCCTTCTATTTTTGTTTCTTTGTCTCTCTCTTTCTTTTCTTTCCCTTCATTTCATTTGTTTGAGTAGTTCTCATCTTGGCACAACGACTTTTGTGGTCTCAGTCCGCTTTCGCTCCGGGTTCGGCGACAACAACAATAACAACAACGTGTTGCGGTTTCTGTTTGCCTGTCCATTTTTGGTGGGTGGAGCTCTGACCGCGTTGTGACTATTTTCAGACAGCCCCGCCAAACCAACAGACCGTCACTCCGTTCGACTCTTCAGACTGCAATTTGTGCACACACGCAGGCCACGACCAAGACCAAGAATTAGGCACAAAGTCAGGGCCAAGACAACGTGACCGCAGCTAACAGTAGTTGACATGTTGTTAGCATTCGTTTCAGTTGTGCCGTCATCCTCTTCTTGTCCTCTGTCTCCCCTTTCTGCCCTCTTCTTGGGCTGCTTCTGCTGGAGTCGCCTTAAAGGGGCTGTCGGGTCGTATTGGGCCACTGCAATTTGAATCGAACCAGGCCATTTGATATGCTTTGGGGGCAATGTCAAAACGGCATTAAACACGAGTACACAACAACAACTATTGGACAACAATTACAACTAGTATAAATGATAAGATAAATAACATTTAGAGAGTTGGGCTTTCAATCTATCAATACATGTGTATATTATCTAACGCTTTTTTTATAAGCAATACATACAGATGTGAACGGGAAAATAGTAGTGCTGCTAGGCTCTACATACTCAGCATAATATTTATGTGGCAAACGCATTATAAAAAAGAAAAACTAGCATACAAATATTAATAAACATATTATAATTAATATTCAAATGATTTTTCTTTAAAAACTAAGGTGTATGCACCTCCAGGGCTTAAGAAAAAAAATTTGAAAAAATTTTGTACCTCATGAAAATAGTAGTGGCCACAAGAAAGGATAACCAAAATTATGTAACTTTATTCAAAATGGATTTAATATGTTTTTCATATTTAATATTGTCTAATATTTAGTTGTGTATTCAATATTTTTAATAACGGCATCGCAACGGCGCGGCATGGAATCGATAAGGACCTGGCAACGCTTCAATGGAATTTGAGACCATGATCCTTAACCACTTGCCAAAGCTGTGCTGGGTTTGAAGGATTTACAGTTGCCTCAACCCGTTTCACATATTCCAACCAGTTTTCGATCGAATTAAGATCTGGGGACTGAGGTGGCCATTGCATTACATCGATCTTCTCGCATGCAATCCAACCTTTGGTGAGCTTGCTCATATGTTTTGGATGGTAGTCCTGTTGGAATGTCCATTTTAGAGCCATTTCCGAACTGGCAAATGGTAGCATTATGTTTTTTAACATGCTAACATAAGCATCTTTGTCCATGACACGATTTATCAAATGAATAGGACCAAAGTGATTGTAAGAAAAGCCAGCCCATATTATTATACTAAGGCCACTATGTTTATCTCTCGTGTTGGTGTACCTAGGATTATATTTTGTGTTAGTGGATGTCGTACGAACTCCCTAGCACCTGTTCCTCAAAAAAAAAACAATTCTGCTTTCATCTGTCCACAATATGTGATCGGCGGACCAGGCCAAATAATCGTTTGCAAAACTGAGTCGTCCTTCCACATGCTTTTGAGGTACCTTTCTACCTTTCTAGGACTGCTGGCATCTAAATTATGTTCAAGTAGACCACGATAGACTGTAACACCACTGACTGATAGATTTAATTCATTTTTGGTAACTTTAGAGGATGCTGATGGCCGAATCTTGCTAAAACGGACAATACGTCTATCCTCAACAGCGGTTGTTTTACATGTTCCACCGCGACTTTCTGGTTTTTTGTATAACTAATTGTGTTAAATATCGTTATAGGTGTGCAGTTAACAATATTTGTAACTATTTTGGAAGTTTTGATTTTTGATTTAAGCCTTAGAGCTTTAAAATCTATGGCTAATCATTAAATCTCTTTGCAATGCCTTACTCTACCCACCACAACAAAAAATAGTTACAAACCCAATGAATATTAATAACTAAACTATTTATTACTAATAACTCTCACTATTGACGGTTTTTGTAGTACCGATCAATTGTGAATAATTGTTTTTTAACCACTCACACCAAGCACTACTATTTTGATGAAAAGCCAATTTTTGATGCATTTCTCAAAAGTCATCAAAATTTAATCAAAACCAATACAAAACTAACGGGATCTTACCGCTATTCTCTTCTATATATAATATTCTTAAAAAAAGTTTGACTTGTGTTCAATTTGCATTTTCACGTTCACAACTGTATGTACATACTCTATACTTGTGACTTACCTAACTTACTCATGCAGCTGACGTCACAGAATGACAAATATCCAGCAAATATTGTTTAAAACATGTTTCGCATTAATATTTATGTACATGTACATATGTATTTATGTATGTATGTACAATGTATGACATACATACATTATCTTTGAAATTTTTTTGCGCTCTGCTTAATTTTTAATACTTGAACAACTATAGAATATGACAGGTTAAAATTCAGCATTTTGATATATTGTTTTACAAATAGTTTTTTTTTAAATATTGAGTTAAACAGTTGTCAAGTGAAGTAAAAAAAATGAACCTATTGTAGTCTGTTATCCATCTATTTCTTTAAATACATTTCAATAAATTTGTTTAATAACTCTGCTGCTTACAGCGCAACTGCTAGTCGATCAACTTAATTTTACGTTTGGTTTATTGGTAGATAATTTGTGAAAATTTTAAGTAATTTGCAAATGATTTTTTTTCTACCACTCTCTTTTTCTCCATTCCACTCTCTGTTAATCTTTCTAATTGCTGTTGCTGCTCCCCTCTACCTTCTAGAGTCTACCCCTTTTCCCCTGGTAAATGCAGCTTTTGAGCAGTCATTAAAAATGCTTCATTGTTGTTTGTAACCAGTTGTTGTTGCTTTTGTTGTGGCAGCTGGCAAATGATTACACATGTTATTGTTGTTCCTTTGCATTGTCTAAATGAGGGGCGTTTGTGCCTGCCTCCAATGCGGGGGGGGGGGGGAGTGGACAATAGTGGGTGGTCGGACATGGTAAAACAAAAGATGCGCAAGGGAAAATGTCGCTGCAATTGGAGCGGAAATCAGCGCAAAATGCTGTCAACTATTTGCTTATGGCACTGAAAATAAAAATGCATAATTTGACAAATATGTCTAATGACATTTTAGACTCTACACGAGACTTTTTATTTTATTGCTTATTTGTAGCCTACAAATTGTAGTTACTTTATAACAAAAACATTAAAAGGAATAACATATTCAGAATACACTACACTATAAAGAACTCGACAAAATATATTCAGATTTATATCTGAAAAAAAGTATAAAAGATATACAATTAATGTGTGTTCTAGTTATTTAAATATACTTAATGTTAATAAGTTAACTTAAAAAGCGTTAACTTATAAATCAAATTTATAATAAAAATAATAAATATCTATAATTTGTATTAATCTATGTGGCATTCTTAAGTAATGATCTAAAATGCATACAATAAAAAGTGTTTCCACTCAACTCATTGTGAATCAGAAAAAACATTATTCCCATTTTCCGTGAGCTCAGGGTATAAAAATGGCTTCGGTTAGAGCTACAATCTGGTTGTTACCTAGTGTAATCAATAGATTTTTTTAATCCTTCCTTACCGATAGGTAATGCTGTTATGATATAGTTTCAGCTTCAGTAATTATGTGATTTTACTATTTTAACGTTTATGTACTCAATTTAAACAGTCTGGTCTGCCCAAGACGAACAGCCAAAATCAAACTTGAAAACTAAAAATATTTCCAACGGATTGAATGGAATGGCATTTCTTCCATCCAAACGAAATGTGTAGAAAAATGTAAGAGGCAGAATGAAATTTCACATAAAAACTCTTGAAAGGAGATGCAGCAATCGATGAATATGATGAAAGGAGTGGAGTGGGAAAGGGTGAGGGGAGAGGAAAGAGGGGAGGTCGAGCTAAAAGGAGTTAAAGGTAGAGATGGGGCACGCTATATACTTCAAATGCGCGTCAATTGTTTGAGAGAAGAAAAAAATAGCGAACGATTGGAATTTCAACGTTTCAAGTGTTGCTGCATCTCTATTTATGGAACATTGGGAGCGCATCGAGTGGCCCTTGGTGGTGCGATCTGCGGGGGTTGCCACTGAGGGTGCTGATGTTGCCGCTACCGCTGCCTTTTGTTTGTTTACCCCATGTCTTTGAGGCAGCAATAGCTGCAACAAGAAACCGAACCCGAACCCGATGCCAATGTCGATGTCTATGCAGATGCCGATGTCGATGCCGTTGCACTGCGTTCAATGGCTGGCTAAAGCAATTCATGTTGCTATGTAGTATGAGGTGGAAATAAAAACGAAGAAGGAAGAGAAGGCGTTGGCGGAGGTGAAGCATTTGCACTCGAGCGTCCACGCGAACAACAGTTGCCAGTTGCAAGTTGCAAGTAACTCGCTGAGCTCAGAACCAGCTCGAATTGAACTTAATTGCATGAAATTGAGACACGAGACATGGTTACATGAGACGAGAGAGACGAATTGCTGAGATTCATTCGTCGTATTCAATTTGTTCGTGTGTATGTGTGTGTTTGTGTGTGTGGGTGTGCTAAGTGCGCCATCAAATGAGCTGTCATAATGATGATATCGTTTTGAGGTTGGGGAACCTTTTTACAGCTTAAACTGTAGATGCCTCCGAAATTAAAAAAAAAAAAAAAAAAAAAGTATGATTCTAAATGTACGGGACCATCAATTGAATCAGATGGATATTGAAAAGTTTATTTAATCAAAAAAAAACTCAGAATTTTTTAAGATATTGACTGAACTTAAGTTTAGAAATCACTGTTTTTCCAGTATTTGAGATTTTCATACTCAATTATCTTAGTCCTTAATAATTTTTTTAGGAACTCAAAAGTTTCATAATCAGTTATCTGAGTTTTGAGAAGTTCTCCTAGGAATTTCTTCACTCCCAATTCTAGCAATGCCCGCTCGTGACACGCGCTCATCTCTAGGCTCACATGTCATACACTCCCCATTTGCATACTTGAATGCTGGAAAGTTATGTAGAACCCCATTTGGGAGCCACAATGTTCAAGTGGTTGACACCCGTGAACTCCAACAAATGTGTGTCTAACAGCAAATGTAACGCTGCTATTAGTGATGAGAATATTTCCTAGACTCCCCTCTGCATCTATCGTACCTCCCTCTCCGCTACTCTCCTATACGATTCTCACATATTGTTGTTACTCTTCTCGAAGTTGTCCCGACGACAAAGACTAGCCAATGAACTGTGAATGCATTGGAGGGCCACCAGGAGCATCCACATAAACATGTCAAAAGCAGGGTAAAGGGGGCAGTGGAAAAGCGAAATGAATGGAGGGAGGAGTTCGAGGAAGAAGCACGAAAAAATGCTTCAGTCGCCGCCTACACAAAGCAAAAGATAAAGATCTTAAGACTGTGAGTTGATTTTCGAATTAGGCCTGAGATTCTTTATGGCACTTGAATGCGGTTGAATGAATGATGAATGAATGTGAATGTGCATTTGGTTAAGCTTTGGCCAGTTTCAGTTCCAGTTCATATGAGTGGAGTTGACACTTGGATTCGCATATTTGTTTATATTAATCTGCTTTCGCAAATTTATCTGACAGATGCCGAAACAACCGCAGATACAGCCACGATCAGAGCCAACGCTAAAGTCTTCTTCTCTCTGTGCTTGAGTCTTTTGTAAACAACGCTCGAGTTTAATTTTTATCTGTTTATTTACGTCCGAATATCACAAAAATAATGCAAATTACCAAAGGCAGTGACTTTGTGAAGACGAGTCTTGAAATGCGCAACAAGAATGTATTCTCAAAAATGTATATAAACATACATTTATATATAATTTACATTGAAATCGAATCTTAATAAAGCTCTTAGCATGGAAAGCATATAAAACTGTATCTCAAATTTCAATATTATAGATTTGCAGGCATTTCAACTCAATAAAAAGGGGGCTCCGCCCAATGCTCGCTTCGCTCGCCTACCCCTGGCTTCAGTCGAGTGTGCTCGACTGTAGGATACCCTGTGCCCTTGCACTGCGATAGCGTCATACGTTTGCCATTGGGCACACCGAAGATTTGATGATGCGGGATTACATTTTTGAATGATTGTGTGTATTACATCTATGTGATCTAGTGAACCAATTTACACCAAATAGCTAACTCCTAATCTGTGAGTTTAGTTGAGTTATCTCTAAAAACAACAATAAATTTCGTACTATATCTTAAAATTCGATCCTATGACAGCTATTTGATATCCGATTTCAACCAAACTTGGTCAGGATGTATAATACCATCCCAGATGCATATTATGTCAGTTTGGTTTAGATATCTCAAACCACCAAAAAGTTGTTCGTACTATGGCATAGTGGTCCACTATGTGATATAGTGGTGCACTCCAAATTTAAAAACAAACTCTATTTGCGCCCGGTATCCAGGAACTTGCATACCAAATTTGAAATCTCTAGTTCTTCTAGAGTCTGAGATCCTTTGACTCAAACAGACGGACATGGCTCAATCGACTCGGCTGTTGATACTGATCAAAAACATATATACTTTGTAGTATATATATTGCCTGTTACATACATTTAACTAAACCATTATACCCTTTTTGACAATTTTCAATGGGCTCAGGGTATAAAAAGCTTGGAAACATTTGCTTAAAAATCTTGGCGCGACAAGAATACGAATACGATTGTATTACAAATATACAGTCGACGGCATGTATATTTTGACAAAAAAATTACCATTCGTTTGCGTTAATAACTTTTTAAATGGGCAATATAAATTTTTTAAATAAATATGGTGTAAAAATATGTTTTTTTTATTTTTTTTTTAAATTTATGAACAAATATTACATTATATTGGTAAATATCACAAAAATAATATATCAGAAATATATTTTTGAATTATTATTGATAACTTTTGCAGCCGTCGGGGAACGGAATCAACCTAAGTTTGAACATAGTCTAATGGAATATTCTTCCCGAGGGTTTCTACCTTGAATATTGTTTCCTCACGCGCCCTTGTTAGATTTGCGCATCGTTTTTGTTTCATATAAGCCCATATATTTTCAATAATATTTATGTTGGGGCTTTGTGGTGACCAATCCAGCATGTTGTGAGTCGTAGAAAGCTCAGTTACCGTTAATGTTCTTACTTGGACAAATCGGTCAATTAGAACTCGAAATATATTCAAAAACGTCGGAACAACTTCAAAAATGAAACAAAACAAATTGCAAAAAAATATTTCAAAAACGCTTCCGTGAAAAAAAATGTTAAATGTGATTTTCGTGTTTCGTGGGCCAAATTCCTTGAGAAAATCACACTTAGATTAAGATACCGAATTTTTTTTTGATTTTGTTAATTTAGTAAAACTAAAGTAAACTTACAACGTTATCCATATTGAAATCACAGTAGAACTAAAGCAATCACTACGAAATTAAATGTAAATCGAATCTAAATCTGCCTCAGAGTTGACTATTTAAAATGTTTTTCTCATTGTTTTTTATTCTTTTCCTTATTTGTTGTGGTGACACCACACAATTTGCATACAGCAACTTTAATTGGCTGCGCAAAATCCAAATTCCGAGCTTAAATCTGTTTGTAATTAATATATTTTTATATTAGAATTGCATTGTTGATTTTTAAATTCTATGTTAAGATCGATTTAATCGTTAATTGAAAAACAAACTAAAGGCAAAAGATTAATTAATATACATTTGAAAACTACAACATTTTTCCTTAGCCCAGAAAATATTCGTACATTTTTAAACTAGTTGCGAATTATTCGAGAAATCAAACCGCTAACTCGACTCTTTATTATTATTCGAATATTCGATTATTCTCATCCATTATTTCTCAGCAGATACTGCTAGGGTTGATTTTGAATCGATTGTTTTATTGCAGTCCCTGAATGTTTGACCTCATATCGATAATATAGAATTATCGATTATTTCCGCGATCTGTTTGCACCATTTTTGAGGCACTGTATTCACAGATAATGAATGTGCCTGCCCCAAGCTTATGTGAATTTGTAAACAAGATAATGCACTTTCCTGTAAACACTTTGGCGCAAGATTTCCTTTGGCTAATTGCCAGCTGAAGAAAGATATGGAAAGTGAGCAAAGAAAGAGACACGGTGGGAGAGAGAGAGCAGAGTGGAGGGACTTCCCCTGTCATTTAAGTTATGCTGTTGTTGTTTTTGCATTGGCTGCACTTTGATTTCCGGTTTGAGTTGATGATTTCGTGTGTTTTGGCTTAACTTGTTATCGATAAGTGCACTGAGTACTGTTTCAGGGTTGCAAAACACACACACACAGACACAGTCCATCGAGGGTGCCTCACGCACGCGTAAGAGATAATCACTGTCTTAGTGTGGGTTGCTCAATGGATTTTCCTACTTGACGTGTCCAAACTCGATTAAACTGCAGGACAATCCTAAGGACTTGGTCATTGTTGCAACTTTGCTCTCACCCTTAGTTGCGTGTCGCAACGGGGTGGGTGGTTGTGCATGTGTGCGTATGGTATGAGCTGACAAAGTTGCCATATCTGCAAATAGCAAATGTACATCGATATATGCATTAATTATCGTGAGTATGTGGGCCAAAATGTTTTTTTTAAATTAAATGAAAAATTTACTAACTTTCGATAGTCACTAAAATGTCTTAGATAATTGCCACATTTACGTTCAGGCTTAAAAGTTATTCAATAAACCCAATTTAAAAATCGGTTATAAAAAACAGTATAAAAACATTAACGTGCTGAGTCTTTCTTTAACGTACATCATAGTTTATGATAATCCTAAATGATTTAAGTTAAGAATGTTTATAATAATTGTGAATAGTTAAATTTTGCTTTATAAGTATGTTAGCATTATGTATGCATAATACCAAGGATATTGAGGTGTAATTTCGCTGCTATAAATATCAGTTTGTGCTTTTAAGTAAAGACTTTTTTTTGTAAATTCATAATTGTGCATTCAAGATGTATACACATATAATAGTTAGTTAGTTAGTTATTTTTTTCCTGATTTATAAATAACCAAAGTTTTCCGTTCTTTATTTTTATGAGTATTGTTACGTAAATTTACCCAAATACGATAAATATCGATTATTTATTTTTATGAATATAGTTTCGTAAAGTTTCCCAAATACTTAATGTCGAATTTAGTTATTCTTCAATTGCCGCCATGTGGCAACTCTGTGGCAGTTGCAACCCCTAGCTGGACATGTTGCAGCCACCGTTTGGCATAGATTTGCGTAGCCAGCACCCCCGCAGCTCTTGCCACCCCCTTTACTGAACGAGAAGTACAAGTTGAACGCAGGCGCAGAGAGCGAAGTTCACGGGTGTGTTATCCTTGGAGAGATAAAAGAAGAGACAAAGAGTGAAAGAGAAATAGTGCTACAGGCAAATATCAAAAGCCAGACAGAGAGCGAGAGTCGCCAGAGAGAGAGAGAAAGAGAGAGAGAGAGAGCGTGGCCAAAGTGGCCTATTAAAATTTCATGGGCTGTTCTTTTCCCTTCCTTTTTGTTGTTGTTGGTGTTTTGGGCATGTTTTGCTTGTTGGCCAAATGCGCGGCTCTGTTCAGCTCCGTGGCTCGAAGCGTTCTGAAGCTGTTCCACTCGACAACAACACGGCAGTAGTAAAAACAACAACAACAGCAACGGCAAAAATGAAGTGTTCAATAAACTCAACTCGGGGATTTTTATAAACTTTGTTTTTATAAAGCCAATCAATGTTCTAAACGCTATAAACAAATCAATCTAAACTTAACAACGACAACAAAAACAAATAAACAAGAAGATCAAAGAAACAAAAAAATATAAAAAAATAAGCAAATTGGCCAAAGAAACTGACAACTGGCAACTTGGCCCATTAGATACTGAAGTAGGCGGCGTTAAGTATACACACACAACGAAAGAAGAAACCTCCTCAACGCACATACACACACACGCACAGCCGTCATGTGTAAGTAGAGTCCGCCTACAGATGCAGGTGTAAAGGGGTGAGAGGTTGAAGGGAAGTTTGAACGATGGAGGGGAATATATTATACTTGGGGTTATTCTCTGAAGTGGCTTGTTTGTTGGCACTCGAGCTAAGCGGGCCGGCTATTTGTTTGTTTTGCGCTAATGAGCAAATGGAGCTGCCACTCGACTCCAACAACTCCAAGAAGAACAATGCCAGAAACGGCATGTGGCATGCGGCATGCCCCATTTGCCTCCATTTTGTATGCACGTAATTCACTCGTAACTCTAATTTAGCCACTTTTGTTAACATGTTGCAGCAAAGACACCATCATTCGACAAGGATCGGGACTATATTGGCTTTGCCACGCTGCCGGAGCAAGTGCATCGAAAGTCGGTGAAGCGAGGATTTGAGTTCACACTGATGGTGGTCGGCGAATCGGGTCTGGGCAAATCGACGCTCATCAATAGCCTCTTCCTGGGAGATCTGTACAAGAATCGCCAGATGCCCAATGTGGAGGAGCGCATCGAGAAGACAACCCGGGTCGAAAAGAAGACCATGGACATTGAGGAACGCGGCGTGCGATTGCGTTTAACTGTTGTGGATACGCCCGGATTTGGGGATGCCATCAATTGTGAGGATAGTTGGCGTGTCTGCACTCAGTATATTGATGAACAGTTTCGTCAGTATTTCACCGATGAGAGCGGACTGAATCGTCGCAATATCCAGGACAATCGTGTCCATTGCTGTCTGTACTTTGTGCCGCCCTGGGGACACAGGTGAGAGAGAGAGAGATAAAAATAATAATAATAATTACAAATATTTCTAATTATCAACATGTCATATGGTAGTCTGCGGCAGATGGATTTGGATCTGATACGACGACTGCATCGCAAGGTGAACATTGTGCTGGTCATTGGCAAAGCTGATTGTCTGAACAAAACGGAGGTGCGCAAACTGAAGGAGCGCATTCTGCAGGATCTGGAGGACAATCACATACAGCTGTATCAGTTTCCCGAATGCGACTCCGATGAAGATGATGATTTCAAGCAGCAGGATCGTGAACTGAAGGCATCAATACCATTCGCTGTTGTTGGCAGCAATACCATACTCGAGGTGGCTGGCAAAAAGGTGCGAGGACGACAGTATCCTTGGGGCGTTGTCAATGTCGAGGATGCCGAGCACAGTGATTTCATAAAGTTGCGCACATTCCTTATATCCACGCACATGCAGGACCTAAAGGACACCACACAGGTGAGTGCTTAACACGCTCTAGCTCTTAATATCACGACTGACGATTATTTCAATTCACTTGCTTGTAGGATGTGCACTATGAGAACTTTCGGGCGCAGTGCATCTCACAGATATCGCAGCATGCGTTGCGTGAACGTGGCAAATTGAAGCGCGATTCGATAAGCTCAACGAATGGATTTGATGCGGCCATTTCAGAAACGGATCGCCTGCTATTGCAAAAAGACGAGGAGATCCGACGCATGCAGGACATGCTCACGCAAATGCAGGAGAAGCTCAAGCAGACACATCTTATGGAGATGAAGAAGAACGATAGCGTTATCGATGTCTAAAATTGCAACTATATCTAAAGTTGCGTGTTCAATTTTGCACCTTGATATATATACATTATATATATATATTAATATATATATAAATAGTTACTTATATAGGCTCTCCCAACTTTACAAGAAACACAGACACATGCGCCTCAAAATAGGCCTTCAACCACCAAAAACATAACTTTTTAAGATAGCACAGTTTCCAGTTATGCAAATTTTGTTCTTAAGTTTTTTCTAGTTTCCAAATAAGAGAAAAGATAAAAACAAGCGAAACTTGTCCAATATTTATAGATTTCAACACATCACAGCTCAAACACAATTTGTCCAAATTGTTTTTTTTTTTTTTTTTTTATATATAGAATTTCTTGTATGTTGTCAACAATTTACTCAAATATTTATAGAAATAAGGAGATGAAGCAAGTTTTAAATAAAATTAGACAGTAGCAGTGCAATTAATCATCACAGAACTCGTCTGATGAATTCGCTTTCGCCTCCAATTCGCCAATTTTCTTATAAATAAATACGAGTATAAAATACAATCAATTCAAATTTCAATTATTTAACATAGATTTAATGATAACTTAACAACTTGACAACTTAATTAAAAGAATAATAGATTTTTGTATAGTCCTAAATTTTATCTTATGGCTTGAAAACGAATGCCAGAACATCCACGCGATGATTAGTTTCAAATATACCAAAGTCAAATGAGTTTATAAAACTTTCAACTTTCAAAACAAAACAAGAGGCAAACTGAATTGAAACCCAAAATGTTAGAGTAACCTATATTTATTTTTGTCTGTTTATTTTTCTACATATATATTTTTTCTTGGGTTTAAAAAGATATCGCAGAAATAAATTTCTAAATTGTTGAACCGAATTGTTAATGAATTTATTTAAATAAAAATATTAGTTAAGCGACATAAAACAACATAATACTTAAACGAAAATTATAGTGGAAAAATTATATACACAAATAATGATACAAAAAAATACAACAAACCAAATCCAACTATTTAAAAATAAACATAATTATGAAAATTTACCATTACTTCATATGTTAGAGTTACATTTATTGATCGGAATAGAGGTGGGCGGATAAAATACACTTGTATCCTATCCTCTCCGAAAGCTACCCATCGATTTTGGTGACTTGAGAGAGTTCAAACTTTGAATTCGATACTTGGATCGACCCTATTCGCTGCAATCTTTTAAATGTAGTCTCTCCCACTTATCTCACGAACCAGGTGAGTTACCAAAAAACTTTCGATCGGTAACTCGGTAACTCCATTCTTCCTGTATATATTGCTAGTTGCCTTTCACATCCTTCGTTTATCTTTCGTCACTAGCGCGGACTGCCGTTCACAGTGTTTTCTAATTTACCAGTCCCACCATACTGAAAAGAAACGTATAAAAATGAAGCCTACTCATGCTTTTTTTCATTTAGATTTATTAATTTCTCATTTCATTTGTTTCACGTTTTGGTTTTTGTTCTTTATTATCTTTTATGTCTGCATATATACTCTTTTCATATCTGTGTCGTATGCCAATTGCTTGGTTTACAATATGCCTTTAGGATTTATGTATGTATCTCTGCGAGTTAGTTACCAACTTAATAAGTTGCCATTTTCTTAGCTTTTCTGTCAATTATATTTCATTACTTTACTTTAATTTCTTTCATAGAGCTGTGCATACATTTTCTTTTTTGGGTTTAGAGTTCATTTTATAAATGTTAATGCTTATTTCACACACATATATGTATAGAGTTCATACGTATATACATATGTATGTATATATATATGTACAGTGGGGTGTTTGGGATTTTTTGAGAGACAGAGACCGACAAAAAACCCTATAAATTTTTATAATGCAATGGGTATTACATTTATTTATAAATATACTTTGTTCATCTTATGAATACGCCCTAATACGCCTGATCAAATTCAGTGGTAAGTTTTTCCTTTTATCTGCATTTTATGTTTTGTTTTACAAGGAGTTTTACAATTAAACTCGTTTAGCTTTTACTACTCTTACTTGGCATTTTAATGGTTCAATTCGTTTCTCTTTTGGTTGCCTCACACACCTTTCACTTATTTTCATTTCGCATTCGATTTTCATATCATCTCGTGTTGCGTGTAGTGGGATATCTAGCTTTTCACGTCTCGATAGAGTGTGTGTAAGTGTTTGTGTGTGCGTGTTGAGTTCGTCTATCCGTCTGTCGATCTGTTGCTGTTTTCTTGATTTTTATTTTGTATATAACTGTATAAATTTCCAAAAAAAAAAAGTCTAACTGCATCCATGTAACGCCAGCGTTACAATTTTTTTTGTTTATCAATTTTTTTTTTAAATATATATAATATAATATACATATCTCATATCTCTGGGCTTTCCACTTTTTTCTAGCTTTTTTCCATAACAACCGTCGCCTGCGCACATTTTCATTTGGTTATCTTTTCGTTTTTTTTATAATCATTATCTTGGTTTTTTTTTTTTTCTTGAGTTTTGTTTTCAATTTTTTGGTGTTTTACATTTCATTTAAGTACAAAACTTGCCATGTGTCCTTTTTTTGCCTTTTTTGCTTTCTTTATTTGTTGTCTTCTTACCAGCTTTCTTTTCTTGTATGTTTGCATGTGTGTGTGTGTGTCTTTTGCATTATAATCGTGTATATCTATTCGCCTTTATCTCTAGATATATATTTATGTTAAATATGTATGTACTTATATAAGTATATGTAAGTTATGTATTTACCATTTACAACTACCACCACACAACAATGAAACAGAATCTATATAATTGAGTCTAATAATTCTCCGATTCCGACTTGTAATACTCTCAAAAATTTGGCCAACTAATGTTGCCCTATATAATATATACTATATATATGTATATCATTTAATGGGACGTAGATTACTAGCAAAAAAAAATGTAGTTTGTATATAATTCTATATGCATATGTATGTATGTATAAGTCCTCATAAATATAGATATATACACTGATATATACTGTACTGGCACGCCTCCTAATGTCGCCGATCGACAGGGAAATTGGCTAATACGAGTATAACGCCTTTATTAACTATATGAACTACGAAACGATGCTATAATCTCAGTCAAAACTGGGCATGTACTGGGCCACAGCCATCGGAGTTGAGATAGATAGATGAAGAGGGAGAAACATAATGAGAAAGAGAGAGAGAGAGACAGAGAGTGAGAGTAATTTAAGTTGAGAAACACAAAGTTATTAAAAAAAAGCGTGGAGGAGACAGGAGATGATAATAACGAAAAGAAATGCCTTGGCATACAACTTTAGTTCTAACATTTCTCCAAAGAGTTTCTCTTTGATATTTCGTTATTTCATTTGTAATTGTTAAAGTTAATTAAAATTTATATGTAAATTGCTTTTAGTTTACCAATGCGAGAATTGATGCTGTTTTTTTTTTTTTTTTTGCTTTTTTTCAGGGTGTTTGTTCTTTTTGGTTCGGGTCAAGGACTCGTATTTAAATTCATCAATTACAATGAGACACACACAATACACGTAGAATATATGGTTAGATACATAAGTAACTGTAACACATACATAGTATTATTATATATTAATAATTTATATATATAGAGACATATGTATGCATGTATTGTAGTAAATATTTATGTAAATGGCTTATTACTGTCGCTATACATACGTAAGTATCTATGTAAATGTAGTTTTAAGCTTCGTCTGTATCTATCATATGTTGTGAGAAGTTAGCTGTCTGTCTTTTCATGGGTGTGCGTATCTGTGTAGTTGAATGAAATGTTCATGTAGTTTTTGTTGTTGTTGTAGTACATCAATCTTATTGATTTGACGCGTAGTTAGTAACCAATTACAATATATTACTTAAGCTTATGTTTTCTGTATTTATTGTATATGTTTGTTTACTTATTAGTTTTTTTTTTATTGTATAACTACGCTGCATTATTTTTGAGAATTCATAGAGAAAAAGTCATTTGGTTTTTTGTTTTGTTTCATTTATTTGTAATTTCATTTCACTCAATTGTTAAAGTAGCTTTCAGTTTGCCATGGACTGCGCTCTGCTTCCAACTATTGTATGTACATGTATTGCATACATATATATATATAAATATAAATACATATAGATATAAATGTTCATATATATATATACATATGCATGTATACATATTTAGTGATCTCTTTATCGTTTTTCTTTAGTTTTCCTTTTTAATTAATACATTTGAAAAGTAAATCTGAAGTGCACATTTACAATGCTGCTTAAATTGCTATAAAGTATTATTGAAATAATTATTTTCTTTCAAGTTTTTTCTTTTTGTTTGTTTTTATTATTTCTTTCTTTAGTTACAACAACTTGCTCAACTCGCTTTTTGTTTTTCATATACATTATATATAGCTTTTGTATATATTATCATTTGTTTTAAGTGCATAATAATTTTAATGATATTTTTAGACCATCAAGGTTCGTTTTCATTTCATTTTAAATTTATTTTTCATTTTATATATATATGTATGTGTATAATTATATAGAATATTAAAAAAAAGATCGCTCAAGTCGAAAATGCTCGACTAGCCGATATCCTGTGCCCAATTTTGCTCATATACGTTATATTTTGTTATTCTTTAGTTTTTCTTAGCCTACCGGTAGCAAATTTGTAGCATTGAGGGTTAAAAATATTCCCTCGGAAAGAAGCGGAAGGACGGAAATGTATACTGACGAAACATTCATATATTAAATACTCTTTTTCTAAACACTATCATTGGGCACAGGATATATAACACAATTTTACGGATCCTGCCCGCTTTAACACAAAATAAAATATATTTATATTTATAGCATACATTGTGTGTGTGTATATAGTTAGAAAAAAAAAGAATTAATAAATTAATAACAATAATAAATTATGCGTTTTTTATTTGGCCTGCCACTTGCAACGATCACGCACCAGCGTGAGAATGTGTGACTCGTTAATATTTAAATTTGAATATATGTATAGATGCATAACCGTGTATTTGTATATATCTATATGTATATATCTATTTGTATGCCTAAGTATGTATGTAATGGTATATAGCCAATGACTTTTAGTTTTTTCATTTTATTTTAGTTTTTGGTTTTTGCTTTTGAAATCAATCGAAGAATTTTCTGGTGTTTGTTGTGCTTGAATTGTTCGAAGAAGCAAATTAATCAAACAATCAATCAGATTTTGAATTAATCCAAATGTAAAACAACTTTTTGGCATACTTTACTCAGTTATTTTCTATCATTAAAAATAATATTTTGCGAAGACAGCATTTTACTTGGAAGCAACAAAAATGAATAATACGAATTTACTTTACTTTTATTTAATTTTACAAATGTTGTTTTTCTTTCTCATTTTTTTCATTTGTTAAGTTTCAAGCAAGTTAAACGTGTGTTTTTTTTTGTAATTTTTTTCTTTTTGGCTTTGTTTTTCCTGTTTTTCTTTTTTTTTTTAGTTTTCATTTTGTTTTTAGCTGCAAGCAATTGCTGCTTTGCTTGTTTAAATTCGAGTCCAACATTTAAATTATTTACAAATAATTAAAAAAAAAACAACATATTATATTTATATATATATGCTTGTGTTTGGTTACATATGTATGTATTTGTGTATCTAGTAAGTATAGTTACAACTATAGATTTAGCTGCAGACTGTACATATGTATGTTTGATTTCTTTTTTGCTTTATTTTAAATTTATCTTCAAATTGTTTTGCTATTTGATTTAGTTTAATTCACTGGGTTGTCTGCGGGGATTGGGAGGATATGGCTTACATGTAAAAGACTTAATTGTAGTTAGTGTTTGTTTTCTTGTTTGCTTTGTCGTTTTTCAATAAATAAAATTTCAAATTTAAACAACAATTAACGCAATGGTCAACATTAATAAGAGCTTTTTGCTTTTCAAATTAATTCGAAATTAATTATTATTTAAATTAAAATTTAAGCATGCAAAACAATTTGTTTTTTTTGGTTTTCTCATGTTTAAAACTTGAAGCGCTGCTCAATTAAAAATTAGCTTAAAAAACTCAATAATTATAATTGTTATTGTAGTTAAAGTTGTTGTAGTTGCCTTCTTGGCCTTAGATTTTGTCAATACAATAAAAAAACAAAAACAACATGTTGTTGTCTTGAATTTAACAGAAATGTGATATTGTTTTTGTTTGATTGTTTTTAAAACTAAATTTCGTGATGTTGCTTTACAACAATTAAAAAGAAATAAAAAAAATTAAAATCAATAAAAATGTAGAGAAAAATTTAACATGCAACAAAAATCGTCTATTCTTGTTCTTATGGGTTTTGTTTTGGGTTTTTATTTTTGCTTTGCTTTTTGCAGTGCATTTTTGTCTTGTCTTGGATTTTGTATTTAAGATTAATAATGTTTTTTTTTTTTATTTTAATGTTATGTTTTAACGCCGTGTTTATCAGTTTTTTTAGTTTTTGCTTTTGTTTTCAGTGTATTCCACATCAATCCCATTCTTTATCAAGTAATTTTCTAATTTCTTATGTGTTTTTGTTTTATGCTTCTTCTTCTCTTCGTTTCTTTCACTATAAGTTAAGCGGTACTTTTTCTATTGCTGTTTTGTTTTCTTACTCATTAAACATTTGTTTAATTGTTTATTTTTATGTATCTTTATATATATGTTTTTTTTTGTGGTTTTCTTTTTGGTTTTTAATTTTTTTGTTTATTTTTCATAGTTTTTTTTCTTTCTCTTTCCCTTTTAAACGTTATTGTTGTTGTGGTTGATTTATGTTTTTAGTTTTGTTTGGGCTGTTGTTTTAATTTATTTTGGTTGCTGATTTAAATTGTAGTCACTAACGAATTAGGAAGAAGCTGTGCGCCTTTTCCGTTAATTTGCGATAAATTCCCACGACTCTCCGTCACATTCCACCGTGTGGTGCTTGATTTTGACTCCCTGACGGCTTGCCACCACCCGCCGCATTGGTTGCTGTGGTGTCTGTGGTGGTGCTGGAGCCAGCATCTCCCCGGCTTTCGCTCTCGTCGCACTCCTCTAGCTCAGCCAAGTTCTCCTGATCGGACTCCTCCAGTGTGACCTGAGTGATAGAGAGACAGAGATATAGACTGTGAACTTGGGGATGGGAAAGGAGATAAGGTTGTGTTGAAACCGTTTGATACCTGGAATCGTATCTTCTCATCCTGCGGTATATCATCGGCTGCCGATGGCGGTGGCGATGGCGGTATCATGCTCTGATAGTAGTCTCTGTTCTCTTCAAGCGTATCGAGTATATCCTGTGCATCTGGATGCACCAGATCAGCCCAGGTCTCCCACAGCGGATGTACAATGTAATCGATGAAGCCCACCTGGGACTTTTCAATTGTAGCATTATGTCGATCGCACATCGCACTAATGTCCATGCCATTCTCACGCTCCTTGTCGCCCTGTAGAAAGAACTCCTCCATAAGCAGTGCCACCCAGCGCTTATATAGCGTTAATGGCTTGGTGGGATTGCTCAGATCCGCGCAGTGCACAAGGTTCTCTAGCACCTGTGAGTAGACAGGGCGAGAGAGAGAGGGAGAGTGTGTGTGTGTAAGAGATAGTATTTAAATATGGGGGTTTAGCTAATACCTGTATGCGATCCGTGTAGTTGTCAAGCAGCAGAACACCAGAGCCGGCGACCTTCTTTGTCTCCACCATAGTCTTCAGATCGGCCAGCAGGCTCATATGCTTGGACATGTCAGTGGAGAGCACAATATCAATAACCATTTTTCTCAATGTTTGGCGTTGTTTCCTAAAACACATTCCGTACAATTTGCATATTTCGTTTTTATCACAACAAAAAGTTTACTTACTTTTGCATATTACAGAATATATCACATCCTTTATTTTGCAATAATTTGAAGGCAACAGCTAAGTGATGATTTTCCAAAACAGACTCGTCATTGTACATTAATGCAAGTTCGGAACCTATTAAATAAATAAAAGAATACAATATAATTGTAGTACATACAAATATGTATTTATTATCTTATTGATTTTCCACTCACTTGAGTTAACCAAAAACTGATTGGTTAAGCCAGGATGATCAACATCGTGTATACAAGCGGCGAACAGCGCCCCACCCACCTCAAGAGGTGTGAATACGCCCTCCAATGCCGGTGTATTAAGTAGCACATTTGTGCTCTGTGTCACGTCAGCGGCATGCAGTGAATTGTGAAATGGATTGTCTTTGACGTAGTGGTCCTCCAGAGTAGTCATAAAGTTAAGAAAAGTTTTCGGTGGTATCATAAGACTGGTCAGTAATTCTCTACTCTGTAACACAAAGAGCGAAAGTAAATAATCAAAATGTTAGAAATTTTATTTATAATTTCATAACATTTGTTCATATTATGTGAAGTGCATTTTAATTACTTAATTTTATTTATTTATTTAATGTCAACTAAATACAATTGACCAATATTAAAGTAAAAAAAAAATGTTAAACGACAATTTAGCAAAATATACATTAAATTAAAATTTAATAACTAAAAGGATAAAGGTAAAATTAAAAATTAAGAATCTGCGGTATTCAAAAAAATGTTAAATGATGTAACATTTGTTGCAAGGATTGGGGAAAGCCCAGAAAAACCCAATCAGATCAAAAAGTATTAGTAGTAATAATTAATAGTAAAACATAAGTATTAGAATTAGTAAGGTCAGGGATTTCTAGAAAGGAAGTGAAGAAGGGAGGATTTCAAGGAGGGAAGAGAGAGTTCTGAAGAGAGAACGTGATAAAGGCTATTATAGTCTGTGTACAAAACACGAAATGAGCTGTGCAAAGCGTAATTAGTTGTGCATGTAGGTAGAGATAATGGCTGAAAGTTCCGAGTAGCTCTACGAGGGACAGAAAAGGTGAGGCGTTCTAAAATAAAAGAGGAATCAATCTCGCCAATAATCAATTTATGAAAAAAAACAATACCAAGAGTTTTTCTACGATTGATTAAAGACGGAAGATTCAGAAGAAGAAGCCTACTACTAATAATTAACTTATTATACAAAATTCGATATGTTTACTTAAATTTGATTTCTATTCTTAACTTTTATTTCAAGTCAAGTCATTTAATGGCTGAATCATTGAACTATTTATTCTGTTTTATTTAAAAATCAGAAAACTACATATTCCTGATCGATCTGTTTGTTCATATTTTAATCTATTAGAACTAAATGTAAGATTAACAAAAATTTTAAAGTATTGTAAGCAAACATTTTCTGAGCGGCATGTAACTTATTTCGAGCAAACATCACATGTAAGCTGTGAATAATTATTATTCTTCTTAATTTAATACAAATCTCTCATATTCCAGCTGCAAGTTTAATTTATCACAAATTTTAACTTGATTTTCTAATAGTTTAATATTCGTTAGTACAATTTAAAAATTCAAACTTGAACTTATTCTTTCGTTCGTCCATTGCCAGAGAAATAAGTTAACAGCGATATGACTGAAAAACTTAGCATAATAAAATGAATTAAGCCAATTCATATGTTAATCTCATACTCGAAATTAATTATACATAGTCTAATCAAAGAAAAGACAAAGTATGACTAATATTATTAATAAATCTTTATTGCTTAAAGCATTGCGTCTGGAAGTTCTTATTTAATCCACTTCGATCGACTTAATCATTATATGTAGTAATTTTATTGGGTTTTACCTGAAATATGGTGTATGCCACACAGGTAAGCGGACGATTGCAGCTCAGTTCGCCAATTTTGAATATCTCAATGCCCCACATATCCAATTCGCCGAGCAGTGTGCCCAGCTCATTTTCCCTGGGCGTCTCCACGCCAAACGTAGGCAGACGTTCCCCTGTGAAGCTGTTGGTGTGGGAAAGCGGTCGCTTCACTCCGCTTATTTGTGACATGGGCGGACCGCGTGGCGATCGACTGCGCGGATATTGTGGATTAATCGGTGCGGTTATGGGTTCCGTATTCTCCTCAACGCGCAGCGAGGGTAAGTCGAACTCTTGTTGCTTGTCTGCAAGAGATAGAACACACTGATTAAGTCATGCAAAATATTACGTATACGTAATGTGGTTCGAGTTATCTATAAAGTCAACACACCCTCTCACGCACGCACACAAACACACTTTCAACAAATTCAACATAAAACATATAAATATTCAAGAGTCACTAGAAAAGCTGCAAAAACTTGAAAACACTTTCCAAATTGCATTGCCTACTTTTAGGCTAACCACCACCCCACCCCCACGGTTTTGTTATTTTTTATTTGTTGCGAGTGCAAAAAACAACGCAAATTGTCTGTGCATAAATTAATATTTATTCGAATTGCGTTGAATTTTAGTTGCCACTTTTCAAAAAGGCAACAGTAACATTATGAAAAAAAAGGGGGGGGGGGGGAGATAGAAAAAGAGAGAGAGAGAGAGAGAGAGAGAGATAGAGAGAGCGACACCCCGATAAATAAATATTCGAAATATGTACACAGCAAGAGGCTGCTGAGTTTTGTGTGTGTGTATGTGTGAGTGTTTGTTACACACACTCAAATATAAAAAGTTCATGTATATTTTAAAATGCCAAATGTATCTTTATATCCCTACTGTGGCTGCCAAATGTATCTATATCTACTAGATACCACACTCTATTTACTCGGCGCTTTAACACAAACTCGGTTGACGACTTTTGGTGACCTCTTTAAAGTCAAATGCTGACTTAGATGGATGACAACCACATTGACAACCGAGTAGAAAAGTGTCATATTCAATTCCCATTTGCATTCCGTTGAACATTTAATGTTTTAGATGCTCGTATATACATATAATTTATAACCTATTGACATGTATCTTATCTCTTATTTATTTTTCTTAATCTGCTGAGATTGACACACACATTTCTTAAAGAATTTTATAAATATAAACTTTTAAAAGTTAAGTTATTTTTACTTTATTGATAATTCATAAAATTTTTTTAGTACGAGTACTTTGAGGAATAATTGTAAACAGAATGAAATTGGTTTAAAATTAAAAAAAAAAAACCTAAAAAGTTAGGTTTATCTCGATAAAATACATACTTAATACGTATGCACATATGTACATTTCGGTTACAATATTTGCTAATTAACATTTAAAAAAATGTAGATTATAATTGTGTACCGGTACGTACCGGTATTAGTACCGGAACCAAAATAGCTAATGTGAAATAGTACCTTTTACCGAAACAGTTGTTTCGGAACCGGAAGTTAAGTTATAGACTGACGGAAGAACATTTGCCCTATACATATGTTATTATATTACTACACTGCTTTATTTTTGTATATTAACTAAAGATACTCTAGGATTGTATTATATATATCTCTCATTCGATCAATTGCAATATCTGCACCTATGCTGTATTCTGAAATTCTGTATAACATTTCGAAAATTTTAGAAATAAAATGTTCTGTTAGATAGTTATGTTAAACAACTCCATACATCGAAATACCAATTTTATCTTTTAACATCACTACTCTGGGGTATATATTGTTCAACAAGAACATTGTTAGCATCCAAAGCTGTTCGTATATATATTTTAGCACTGTTAATGCTTCATAATTGATTACAGGGCATATGGTATGCGATCAGCTAGAGCAGAAACGCAGACTTTTGGTATTATTCTGCGACTTTCTGTCGATTCTTAGGGCTTACTAATAGCTTTTGCCTGCATGCTGGACTTAAGATACCCGAGAGACGTCTGCAGAGTATCTGCTATTCGATCAGTCACACTCTGCACTCTCAAAATCGTATACAGTGGAGTACATATCGTACATATGTTATCTATGACAGCTAGACAGAGCGCCCCAAAGCACAAACCCAACGTAAAGATGTCTCAGTTGCCTGCTCTCTTTTTTCTTCTTCTTCTTGTTGTTCATCAATTTTTTTTATGCGGTATACACGGTATACATACGCACACTCTCACATGTTTCAAGTGTATGTATATGGGCATATGTTCATAATTTGCATACGATTTGGTTTTGGTTTTGAGTTTTCAATCTGAAATCCGTGTCAGAGTTGTGTTCTTTTTATACCCGTGCCCATTGAAAATGGTCAAAAGGGTATAATGGTTTTGTGCAATGTATGTAACAGGCAGAAGGAAGCATCTCCGACCCTATAAAGTATATATATTCTTGATCAGCATCAATAGCCGAGTCGATTGAGCCATGTCCGTCTGTCTGTCCGAGTGTTTGAGCCAAAGGATCTCAGAGACTATAAAAGCTAGAGACTTCAAATTTGGTATGAAGGTTGCTGGATAGCGGGCGCAGATCAAGTTTGTTTTAAATTTTAGATGCCACGCCTCTTTCGCCTGCCAATCGCAAAAAACGATTATCAGACGCGATCTTTAATAAAAACCCTTCTTATTAAACAGGAAGATAAGAAGTAAGCCAATTTAATGACCCTGAAAGTTTCAAAACGATTGACTATTAAATAGAGAAGATATTTCAAATTTGCTTTTAATTCACATAAATCAAAATCATAGACATAGGCAAGTGCGAGCGAGATAGCATATGCACATTTGTTTGTGCAAAAACATAACAGTGCGCACGTGTACGCAGAGTGCGAACGCAAATACGAGCGATAGGCAAAGTTATCGATATTTGGCTACAATTTCTATCCTATTTTAATATATTAACATGGTTTAAGTTAATACATATTTACGATTGTGTTAAAATATATGTATGTAGATATTAGTATGCATTGCAAAAAGCGACATGTATAAATGCCACTTTATAATTTCGCACCTCGACGACAGATCGTTTTACAACACTGAAATCTCTGAATTTATAATAATTATTATGTTTAATAATAAGCTAGTAAGCTCGCACATATGTTCAATAGGTTTTCAATTATTATCATTGTATTCAAATGCTTAACAAATTCTGCAAAAAGAATCACAAATATTAAAGCATAGCACTTAAATTTAAATTGCGCGCGAAATGCAGCAGCCTTTAACAGCTGATTTCGATGATTAAGAAGAGTGGGAGAGATTATTTGGTGTTGCTGGACTTTAGCAAGCTGAGTAAATTTTAGACAATGGCTACTCTTGGCATGAACAACATCGATTTCAGCGACTACGATTACGATTACGAATTACGATTTACTATTTTAATTAAATTAAATACAATTTATTCAATCGGACCACAATATCATATTGATGTCATAAGAAAGATCAGTCGAAAATAAACTTTTTTGTTGTTTGAAAGATCTCGACCAAACTAATAGGATATGCATTTGAAATGGTCCTATATATCCTGATAAAATTTGGTTGAAATCGGACCACTTTATCATATAGCTGCACTAGGAACGATCAGTCCAAAATCAAGTTTTAGTATGATAAACTTTGTTGTTTGAGGTATCTCAACCTAACTAACAGAATACGCATTTGGGATGGTATTCTACATCCTGACCAAGTTTGGTTGAAATCTGATATCAAATAGCTGCCATAGGAACGAATTTTAAGATAAAGTACGAAAATTATTGTTGTTTTTAGAGATAATTCAACCAAACTCACAGATTGAGAATTTGTAATTTGGTTTAAATCGGTTCACTAGATCACATATGTAGATGTAATACGAACAATTAGCCAAAAAGTTAATGTCGCATCATCACACCTTCGGCATGCCTAACGTAGCGCACCTACGTATGACCTATCGGAGAGCTAGGGCACAGGGTATTATACAGTCGAGCACACTCGACTGCACCCGGCGTCCACTTGTTTATACCTGATACTTGTACATTTCAAGGGTATATTGGATTCCTTTCAAAATACATATGAACTTCAGTGATTCAAATAATAAAGTTTCGCCCTCATTCTCCGCCACACCACACCAAACCACACACCATCCACACAGTTCATATGATAGATTTCCATTTTTAGTGGTCAACCTTATGTTTATCACACATAATCGCATCAAGATCATGCAAATACATTTATTGGTATCTATGACTGTTTTAAGTTTTTTAACAATGCGAGCGCCTGAATCTATGCAGTAAGTATTTTATAAATTAAGTATCGGGTATCTTATAGTCGAGTTTTCGACTTTATCTGTTGCTTTTGCTCTTCTTTTGCAATGATTTTTGCTGATTAACATATGCGACAGCCGTGAGGCTCAATCTATTTCTCTCTCGCTTTCGCTTTATCTGTCTACCTTCCTCTTACTCCCAGCTATCTACATACATATGTGCGTCATAGCGCTTACAAAGTCGTTTCAATTAAGCCTGAGTCCCAGGCCCAACCACAGTCGTATTGGCATTCGCATTCACAATCGCAGTTAACTCCATGGGCATCACGTATACGCACTGTGGCTGCACAATGCTTATTGTTGCCTTTCGCTTTGTTTTGTTCTTGCTTCTGGCTTTCTTTTTTATTCGAGCGGTGGTTGCATTTTGAAGCGACTTATCGACTGGGGTGATACATTTTCGTTGTCCTGTATTTCTCTTTTTTGTGTGACTTTTTGGTCGTACAACAAGCGGCAGTCGCTTCTGTTTCAAATGAAGTGTTACAAATGGACATTAGGCCCCTCCGCATATGTCTGTGTGTGTGTAAGTAGGTGAACGTGTTGGCTTGGCTTGGCCCAAATGCGATTTTATGCTTGATAAACTACAATAACAACAATGAAGGCAACTACCAAAAGAGTAGGCCCGAAAAAAAACAAGCAAAATAAAAAATAAAAGCAGAGGAGAAAAATAACTCAAGTGGTCGCAAGGTAGGCATGACATGGCCAACCAGTTTAGGCCTGGCCAATCCAGCGAAGCAAGTGAACCATTTCAGGCAGTTGGCCACTTGGCCATTTGAATTGAGCTGACCTGAGTTGAGTTTAGTTGAGGCTTCGGCTTCGGCTTCAGTTGTTGCGTTTGCCTCTTCCTTTGGCTCAGCTCAGCGAAGCAGAAATATGGACAAATGTGCAAATATATTGCCCCCTAACTCTGGCCAACTGGCCACACCCACACTTTAAGCTATGCGCCTCTCTTTCTCTGTTTCTCTCTCTCTCTCTCTCGCCTCTTTTTGTTCGATATTTTATTTCGCTCTGTTTTGTTTTTGTGTGTAACTCTTTTCCTCTACGCGCCTTTGTTTGGGCACACGTCCTGGGGCAACGTCAAACGTGGCTCTGTTGCAAGAGGCAGGTGGAAGGTGGCAGTTGATAGTTGGCAGGTGGCAGGTGGCAGCTGCCATGTGGCTGGTGTTGGGTGTGTTGCTGCTGTTGCTGCCACTGAATAGGGTTGTGAGTGTTGCCATTGGACTCGTAGGTTGTACAATGAATTTTCCACTTCATCTGTTTTTATGCTGCTCTGCATAATTTAATTTTGCACTTTCAATTCGACGGCATTGGCTTAAGTTTTATTTCCTTCACTTTTTGTCGCTGTTTAGAATTTATTCTGCTCTTGCTCTTGCTTTAAATTTAACTTTTATTTTTTCTTGCTGCCCCTTTTTGTTGTTTGTATTTATTCTGTTTTGCGCGTCTCGCATTTCAAAAAGTTTGTTATTGTTGTGGTTCTAATTGCAGAAGGGAAGTGAGGTTTTGTTAGGGAGACTTTGAAAAGGGGACTTGCTGTTGTTAATGCGATTTTATTGCATACCTTTGTGCGTCGCCAAACAGCAACAACAACAACAAGAACAGCAACAACAAGACAACACTGAGAATGTCATCAACTGCAGTCAAAGAAGAGTTGAAGCCGCGCAAGTTCTTGAATAACTTTCAGTACATTTGAATGGGGATCTGCATTGCCAAGTCAAGTCCATGGATTCGACTTATAAGTAGTTATCCACACCACCCGTTGTGGTGCACCCGCTGATGGTGGCGGGTGGTGCTGCTTTAGATTTCTCAGCTTGCAAATTGATTCGGCATTTAAATGCTGATTGATAATGCACAGCTTAATATTTCTTATTTCTATCGTCTTGTTGAAAAAGCTAGAGCGATTTCTCTTTTTTTTCAACTTGCAAGATATGACAGAAAAAATCAATTCGATACTATTTTTATTTATCGTAGCTTGGCTCCTCGAAAACATCGCCAAAAACCAGTGTATCGAATCTGTTACGGTTTGGGTAAGCTTAGTACCGACACTCAAAAAATATTTTGCGGCGTAAAGTGCTCAATATTTTTCTGTCGACGAGCAGAAAGACAGTGTTGTCAATTCAACACGAAAAAGTAACAAAAAGTTTAGTGGCAACTCTGCGTCAACTGTGGTTATAAATTTCAACAGGCAGAACTAATTTGGGTAACAAGAGGAGAGAATAGGAAAAGGAAAATATCAATTAAACTTAATATAGGAGATGGGTCTCTTCTGAACTTCTTACGTGGCTTCTCCATTTGTAATAATACAAAAAAAAAACAGAAATATTTAATTTATGTCCACAAAAACGATTTCAGTTTTCGTTCTTGCTAATAATCGACCAATATTGTCGTCGTTATTGACCAAATTCAAGCATTCGTCTTCGTTCCCACTTGTGTGCCGGACATTTCTCTGTTATATACCTAGAAAAACTCTAAACAGTTCGATGTTCTTTAATGCATGTCAGCTTTTTTCAAACAGTGCTGGACAACGCTAGTTTCTTATCTGGCAACTCCGTTTTTCTTGAGTCTCAGGATCTACTAGCGGAGATGAATGTCAAATTTCTTCTTATTCACATTACGCCAGCGTTTTTTTCTTGATATGGAGTTTGGGTTTCTTCGAGGCCTTTTTTTAAGTGTCAGTACTATGCTTAAGTGTCGGCACTATGCTTTAAGTTCGCATTTAGTTTTGCAAAAGTTTTGGTGATTTCCCATAGGGTGATTACCTTGCCTCACCTTGTGTAACATCATATCGATAACTTTCCTAGTAGCAGTTACTTAGATTTGATAAACCTCTTGATTATTTGCTTGATATCATTTAAATTAATTTAAATTTAATTGAATTCTTGCTACAGTTGCTTATCCCTAATATTCCCATTAACCGTTCCCTGATCAAAGGCGGAACTAATTTGATAATGATATACATATTAGATTGATTTTAAATTGATTGTTTTCCAGATAGCTTACATATTATATTTTAATATTTTTATAGTTTGTTCAACAGTTCCATCGAGCTTTGGACATACTTTTAAGTTTATATGTTAATTAGAAACAAATATGGTATAAATATGTTACATCAATGACAAGGTGCGTTTTGAGGCCATCTGACTTACCCAAAAATGTTGAACAAATATATTCGGAAATTTGATTTCCTGATCTGCTGGACTCACTAAAGTGTGAGAGTTCCTTGTTGAGCATACGCTTGAACTGCAATGCACAATTAAAGGGATTAGTTGATAAAAACTCAATAGTCAACTCGATAGATTTAACGATAGCGATCGATAACGCACCTTTAGCGATGCCATGTCGGAAACGCTGCGGTGCGTTTGTATAGTCTCCAGCTGATCCAAGCACCAGTCTAGCTCCTCAATGGTATCGGTGGCCAGGCGGGTGTAGGCCTCATCTCCCTGTGCTAGTTGGACTCCACTAGCATTTCCGGATCGTCCGGATGATGATTGAGCTGGCCGCCTGGATCTTGTTTGATTAATACATGATTTCCACACACAAGACCCAGACACACGCACACAAGTGAGACAAAGGGGGGAGTAAAAGCGGTAGCGAGAGAGAGAGAGAGAGATATACAGAGGGGGGAATAGCATGGGAATTGAGTTATAGAGTGATAGAGGAAACAATAATTAAACAACATTAAAAAGATAATGAAAATGGTAGAACAATCACAAAAGAATTAAACAAATCAAAATATAAAGCCAAAGTTAAAACGCAGTAAGAAAATGCAAAATTAATTAATGAAAAGTGAACATTCAGTGGTTAATAAGGTTATTAACGGGAACAGGGATAACGGTTACAGTATTGTTAACAACCACACACACGAGACGAGAGGATGGAGAAACACGTGTTTACACAACATTGAGAATTGAGAATCGAGAATTGGGAATTATTTTGCATTAAACAACAACAAATGGGTGTCGTTATTGTTTTTTATATATTTTTTTGTAAGTAATGAGTGAGAAAACGAGCGAGAGAGAGAAAGAGAGAGAGAAAGAGAAAAAAGAGAAAAAAGAGAACAAAATTTGAATTGAAAAATCGAATCTGTGGTTTCTGTACAACAATTAAAATTATTATTTGGTTAGCTTATTCACTAATTGCATACTTATGTAGTTTTGTGAATTAATATATAATAAATACATTACATATAGTATATAGTTTATGCAATACGAGTATGGGGATATGGTTAGGGTTGTGGTAACGGTTTGGGTTAGGGTCTGTTGAGGGCGGTAGCATTGGGGTTGCTTTTCATTTTTATATGTACACACATACGCACACATTTATAAGTAGTTAGTTGAACGTTTATATTATTATACAATAGGCAACAGCAACAAGATTAATAATAATAATAACATTACATAGCCAAATAGCTATGAGCACATAGAAAAAATCACTTTAAAATTCAAGCTTAAAGTTCTTGATTTTTGCATGTATTTTACAAATTTGTTAAATTAACACAATATGCGAATAAAATGGCAACCACTCATCATTAAAAAAGTCAAAAAGCCTCACTTTCAAAATTCTTTTAGAGCCCCGATAATGAAAATATTTCCGAAATCGAAAAATCGTACTTGAATAACGTGTTTCGTACTCGATTTGAGAAATTCCGAGATAACCGAGCTTTTGGCACCGTTTGGGATTGATTTTATCCCGGAATTACGGATTTTTGTTTCTGTGTGTAAGCATTAATTCTGGAGTTCCCTCTCGGTCGACGCTCCTCTTCAGTTCCCCTCTCCCTCCCCGCATCATCACGCCTTAGCAGTTGGCAATTCTAGCGAACTGACAATGTTCTAAATTTGAATTCCGTCATATTCGATGGAAAAAATTATAAATAAATTGTACGGTACGGTTTTTGTTTGCGGTATTTTTGGCACATCAAAACGGTCGCTTCCACACAACAAGAATCGGTTGGTTTATTCAGTCACCCCTATCAGCCTACTCCCCAACCCCATACCCCAAACACACACACATCCCCATCATGCTCTAATGTCTATCCCAAGCGAACTGTGAGACGTTTCTCGACATCGTTGTCGTCATTTATGTTAAAGTGGGTCTTTACTCTTTTGTGACACTGTGTGTGTGTGTGTGAAGTGGATACACATACAGACAAATATATATACATACATATGTTAATACACGGTACATACATACATACATGTATGTATGCAGACAAAATTATTGTTGGTCGAAAAAGAAGATGAATGCTTTTGTTGTTGTTATTATTGTTGCCATTCGTTGTATTTGCTAATGTTGTTGTTTTTATTTTAGTTGCCGGTTAATTAATTAAAGTGTGATATGACAAAAAGACATTGAAAGACAGAGAGCGAGCGGGATATAGACAGGCAGCAAGACAAAGAGAGGGACATAGAGATATTAATAGAGTAAGGGAGAGAGAGAGCTGGAGTGTAAAAAAGTGAGGTGAGGAGAGACAGAGATAGTAATAGAGAGAGAGCAAGAGAGGCGCAGAGTAGGCGCAAAAATGGGCTTGCACATTTAAAGGGATAGAAGGTGATAAAGGGAGACAGGGAACGGGGTTAAAAAGGGAAAAGGGGGACTAGGTCAAGTACACTCGCATATTTCATCAGTTTTTCATGTGTGTCACAGAGAGATCGCCGACTTGGCGGGTTCATTGCCAAGAGGGCTTCTGGGGGCGAGGATTTGTGAAGGGAGAGGGGGATGGGGAGGGGGCTGGACGTTGTTTGAGGCATGTCAAGGTCTTAATAGACTTACTTGTTTGATGCTGGTACATTTGTCAGACTTAATAAATTGTTGCGCACTGAACGTAAACTGGCTAAAATTTGGGCAAACGGCGTTACAATGAGATCCTCGCCATGGCTGTAAAGAGAGAGAGCGAGAATATTAAGTAATTGTAATTGCAATGAGAATGCATGCGAAAATCAGAAAGCGACAGACATTAAGATATTAAATGAGACAGAGAGAGAAAGAGAAAGAGAAAGAGAGAGAGAGAGACAGATACAGATACAATAACACACATGCAGACAAAAACAGTATCCTATAAGAATGAGATGAAGACATAAGTTAGTGCGATATCAGTTTGATTGTCAATCTGATTTACAGTGGACGCGAGATGCAATGAGAGAATTGAAGGCGCTCTAACCGAAGGGAGTAGCAAATCAAGAAGCGATAAGCAAATTTACCGATTTATTTAACATATAAACATATAGTTTCTACTTAAGCGAATGCTTAATCTTCTCTGGCAAATATTAAAGAAGGCATCTCGCTCTATGGTTCGAGTAGTTCTTGCCTTTGCTTCTCACTTTGGCGTTCGCTTTGCTTCTCGCTTGCGCTTTTGTCCCTGCACTTCTCGCATAGTAATCTTACAAAATTTCGCATAAGGAGAATAGAACGCTTCTCCCGCCTGCCTATCGCACTGAACAAGTAATCGATAAGCCTTAGATTCGAAACATATTTTTTACTACTTTTACGTACATGAATATAAGAGACATATAGGATGCGCGGATCCACAACAGTCTGTCGAGATTCCAACAATGAATTTTGTGTGTACGCTACAATTTTGAATCAATAACATTTTCCATTTCCAAATAATAGATGTATATTTTTTTTTTTGTTCAAATTCAAATTTCAAACTGTTTCAAATTGGCAGAGTACTTGACCAAATTGCTCGGCAAATCAACTGGAAAACTCGTTGGTGGCATTCACTTGGCCACATGGTTAGGTGACAGGGCAATCAGCCAAGCAACCGAAAAGGTCAACGCCAGCGCCCTGAAAAGAATCTCGCCAAAAAACAATGAAAAACGACAAAAAAAAAATTTAAACAAAGGAAAGTCAAATAAAGGAAAGGAAAGGCAGTGAATTATGGGGTAAAGGACGTTCAAGTTTCTGTTTTTTCCCTTTTTATGCAGGTTCAAAATTCCACAGAAATACGGAACGAGCAGCGCAGCAAAAATTGTGAAAAAACGCTTCGCGGTGGTTGCGGTGGTTGCAGTGGTGGCGGTGGTGCTGGTGGCACACGAGCCACTTGGCTCAAAATACTTATTTGTGCCGAAAATAAATATTAAATGAGCAAAAACAAAAAAAGCATAAAACGAGGCAAGGAGACGAAGACGTTGCCGTTTGAGAAACAAAAAATGACATAAATTAATATTAATAAAATAAAATAAAAAAAAGGTTTTATCTCTATATATAAAACAAATAATAATAAATAGAATACTAGAACGAAACACGTCCAGCAGTGACGTCACATGGCAACGGTTGCCGGCGTCAAAGTAGAATTCTTTATTGAATTTTATTTATATATTTTAATACCCTTGAAATTGCCAAAAAGGGTATAATCCACTATTGCATGTTTGAGAGCAAGTGGCAGCTGCTTAGAAGTTTATATCTGTTATCAGTTGAACTCCGAAATTATCCAAATTAAAGGGATTAGCATATTTTTAATTTTATCTGTCTTATGGGTAAAGGATTATTCTATGTTGATGTTTAAGACAATTTAGAATTAGTTAAAACTGATACTTAGCTATTCTATATATTCTATATATTTTACAAAAATTGACAGAAGAAGAAGAGTTTGTAAATTCGTCGGTATTGGGTTTGATTTTCGTGCATATTCACTAATTCCATTCAAATTGTTTACAGCGTATCTTCTAGTCAAGCATTTTCTATTTTGGTTTTCTTTTTTTTGGAGATTACTTTAAGATTCAAAGTCAATTGGCTGGCAATGAAAATTGCTTGGGAAATGAAAAATGCTTTAAGAGATATCAGCGATTATTAGAAAGAGTTGCGAATGATGCCAGCTCATTTACAGACAAAGCGACCTGCTGTTCATATTTTTCTTGTTGTTATTGTGGTATGTTTGCCTGATTTTTGGCACGTCGTGCATAGATAGATATGTCGATGAGTGTGTGTCACAACAATTGTCTATCCAAAACCATCTTAAGTGGCAGCCATAGACAACAACAGAATAAACAATAATAATAACAACATCGGGACCAACTGACAACTGCAAATGCAGCAAACAGCCATATTTCTCTCCGCCGTCATGTACACCTCCAGCTTCAGTTGAAGCTTTCTCCCATTTGCCTTCCGTTCCCCTGACCCTCTCATTTGACAACGCCATCGTCGCCAGACTTTGCGACTTTTCAGCTAGACGAAATGTGTTTGTTGCTGCTGTTTTGTCATTTTGTTTCATGCCATTTAAATTTTATTCTATACTCACTACTCTCCTTTCCTGTCTGTTTTGATTTTATGTATACGGTTTTATTTCGTTATTCGATTATGAATACTACGACGCATTTCACAGCAAAAGAGTCAAAAACATGTCCGTGACTCATCGTCACAAAGATTGAGATTCAATGGAAACTATATAAGGAAGGTAGATCCCCGTAGATTCCGAAATTCTCGAAGTACATTTTTAAATGCATCTACTTATTTGGTTTTAAGATTAATTTTGTCTGTTAAAAAAAAAACAGATTACACCATTACAAATATATCTTTAAATTAAAATTTAATTCAATTAAATACAAATCAAATAATATATTTCATGGCTTTGCAATTCGATTCAATTAACTTGCCAATTCAAGTTCTGATTGTATTAGCAAAGAAGTACTATAATAAATATTTATGACAATTCCAAGAGCTGTTTTAAGCTATTTCCTTTGACTAATTAAAGTAAAACAAATGTTCATTAAAGTTACACACAAACAAACATACACTTGGATCTATGTGGAAGTTTTTGTATGATTTTCTTTTTTTTTTTAATATACATATTGTACAAAAACATGGATCATAATTAATAGAAATATGCAAAAAGTCCGAAAAATGCGAAAGTGAATAAGCTGGCAGCTGAAATGGTTTTCAGTTCTGTCATTAAATTGAAAAATATTCTATAAAAAAAAACTATACATATTCAGATATATGCATATATGTATGTGTATCGGCAGCATACTTATAGTGTGGGCGATCATATACATATTATTTATGTACATATGTATGTAAATAACTAGTTGGCGCTGCCATAAATGGTTGGGCTAATCGATTTACCTGCGCTGTGATTTAATGGAGAACATGTTATCCCGATCGGCCGAAATGGTTACGGCCAGATCGTCCTGCATTATCGATGGTATCATATTGAAGAAGCTGTGCACACGCGGCAGCGACTGCGACGATGCTGAATTCTTGTTCAACATTATGCCACAAACATAGACACCACAAATAACAAAACAATAAAATAATAATAATACAAATGTACTATAGAAAATTTAACACTTGGGCATGGGAGATGCCAGTTTTGATCCCGTTTAGCCAGATCAACGAAGATCCGGTTAATAGGATATCATTATCAATTTTAACTAAGATTAAGATTGCAATTAGCAATTCTAATTTTTTCAATTCTTATTTCGATTGCCCTGATTTGCCGTACTAAACACACAGATGACAACAACAATCGCAACGACAACGATAACGGCGACAACGACAACGACAACGCTTTTTGAATTTTCCACGAGTGCGCGCTGGCCGAGAATGAGAGCGTCCCGCGGCGTGGCCAGCGAAAATACAAAACACAACTCACACGCTCAAGAATGAAAAAAAGAAAAATTATTGTAGAAAACGACGACAGCAGCGAAGTCGACGTCGACATCGACATCGACGCCAACAGCGCAGCCAGCAGCTGCCAGCTGGTAAATCGTCGAGCGGGACGAGGGCTGACGATGGTGGCAGCGGTGAGGGGGGAGGGAACGGACACAGCCATCAGCTGAGCAACGTAACGTAAGAAACAAATTATATTCAACTTAAAAAAAATATAAATAAATAAAATTAAATTTCTTAGCATGTGTGCGTATGTCTGTATGTGTGTGTGTGTGTCATTTCATTTTCATCATATGTGCTTGGTTTTTTTTTTGCGCGCGCGTAAGATTTTTGCTTGCTTTTCATCTTTAACAACGACGACGCCGACGATAAACTGGCACAACATGTACAACATTTTCTCAATTATTAAATTATACAGGGTGTCGCATTTACATACATTCCACAAATTAATACAGAACAGATTACAGAGATTTGCCAAGAACAGTTTATTTGTAGCTTTTCTTTAGTTATCAAAATTGATAATATATTGAATAGAAGTTGATCATTATAGAGTTTACAATCAACTTATTTTTTTTAAGCTACAGAACTGCCCGACATTTGTGTTCTTATTCGTTATAGGAGGTTTAATATTGTGATCAAGATTGGTATATTTATTTTAGATATCAATTTTCAAATCAAAAACTGTCTTTGGTATTCATGAGCCCTGTTCCGGCTTTTACTTATATTTAACGAATTTCAATCCAAAAGATTTGCCCGAATAAAATATGTATCAAAATATTTACTCATTTCTTTACTTACAAGAACAGCCCTACTAAATTCACCTTTCATATTTACGAACAAGTCGAACAAACCCGACAAACATTTTAGGTCAGAGTAATTGCTTTTGAGGAATGATAACATAAAACTTATTTAAAAATCAAAATAAATAAAATAAAATGTTTCTTATGATGCAACAATGCTCCTAAAACATTAGAATATTTTAATAATATTTTGTTTTCAATTTAATTTCATGCTAAGCATGCCAAAATGATCGATTTATTCCATTTGAATTTAAACTCACTAGCTCAATATCAGGCGAATTCAATTCGTAAAATCTTGCCGAAAGTAAAAGCCTGAACAGGTGAAGGAAATTCATTTCCACAAAATCTGGTCGAAAGTGAAAACCGGAACAGGCCTTTATATAATTTTCTGAATTCTTAGCTTGAAATCAAGTTTAAATAAAGTCAACTTGAAAGAACTTCTAATAGACAGAAACCAATCACTTAAGTTTAAAATCCATAAGAAAAACTGAATCGTTTTTCACTTAGTATTTTCAGTTGAACGTCAGTGACAAGCTTTTTTTTTAAATCCCAAAAAATGCAGCCCGGTAATCACCAAAAACAACTGACTAAAAATTACAAATTAGTAAGATTTTCTGGGAAATAAAAAATAATTTTTTAAAAACAAAACACTTCATGTCGTTGCAATGGCACACCTTCGGAATTTAAAAAAACTTTTTATATTATAAAGCTAATACATATGATTACAGCAGGCAAAAGTCAAAACAAAAAATCTGCTGTTTGAGTGTTAGCTTGTCGAGCGAATGTACATATCTCAAAAGAATCGACTTAGAAAGGTATGTAATTACATACAAACGAACAAAGGCTCAGTAAAGCAAGGCTATTACTCGAATCATTCCTTCATTTTACAATGAAGCATCCTGTATCACAGCTGTATTTCATATACCTTATATGTAAATACACAACCATATATTTATCTGATGTCCGGCAAGGCAAGCTGGCGTCCTTGTCTGTTTGAATAACAAGAGCAACAATAATAACAACAAAATTAGCATTATTATGATGAACATCATTATCATCTTTATTATTATTTTCAATAGCATCGTAGCACCAATTTTGCAGTCAGATTTCGTTCAATTTCTGCCTCCACCTGATAGTCTATCTTTGTTTCTTCAACTACCTTTCAATTTGGCACACGCAAAATTAATTTTATATGCCACTCCCTCTCTTGCTCTCACTAACTCTCTCTCTCTCTCTTTCTTACTCTCTCTGTCTCGCTGTAGTTTTTTCTGTTTTATTTTGGCGTACTTACCTACGCTAATGTTTAATAAATTCTCTACTCAAATTGCCATTTAGCTGCCTTCAAGCGATCTCCAACATTTTGTTGGTTGTTCGTTCGCCTGATGAACGCTCATTACATAAGTAAAAACACAGAAAGAGAGATAGATAGAGAGCGAGAGTATGAGATGTAAAGATGCATATTTGTATTTTAAGTACTGCCGATTATTTTTAATAAGTATCTCTCGCAGGTTAGACGTAAATGAGCGCAGACGTAATTCTAATAATATTTTCGAGCCATTTTTAATTTAGCTAACCCACTTGAGTGACCCCTGCTTGTTGTTGTTGTTGTTGTTGTTCTTGTCGTTGTCGCTGCTGTTCTTCTTCTATGTCACTTAGGCAAATAGTTAGATTGCGAGATAGACGACGATGAGCAATATGTGGAGAGGGCACACATTACTCATACGCAGCGTGAGACAGTAGCAGCAGCAGCATCATCCAAAGATGCTGTGCGAGATTTTGATTCCAATTTCAATCTGAATTGTGATTGCGATTCTGCTTCCGTTTCATGTACCCGCTTCTTCTGCTGCCCGATTACGATAATCATTTGACGTTGTGGACGCTTGGCCCGCCCACTGCGTCACTTAACCCACTTGAATGATAAACAAAGTCAGTCGACTTGCCCCCTGAACTAAGTATACTCGCACTCACTCGAAACGAGTCAAATGAAAACAAGCGGAAAAAGCTATTGAAGAAACCGCGATTATGGTATACCCATTACACTATTTGGATATACAACATATTTATTTTTTTAGTCCTATAAATCTAGGTTCTCACACAGACAGACAGAAGAAGATGGCTATAACGTCTCGGTCGATCAAGAATATATATACTTTATAGGGGTGGAGAAGTTTCCTTCTCCCGGTCACATACGTTTCAAAGAATACAATATACCATTAAAACTAATTTTGAAATAACTTCTATACAAGAAAGAGTAGTAATCTTTAACATTCCGATTTGGCACTTTTTCAGAGCATTTTAGTTTATTAAATAGTTGTTAAATTATGATGTAAGATTAAGCAACGAATTTCAAATCTTATTATTTTTTCTTTTTTTTTAACTTTGCTAAAATACATTGAATAAAGCAAAAGATTCAGTTTACTATCGATCTTGTCAATAACAGCAATATAAAAGTTTTCTGATTTTAAACCTATTTTATATTTGTATTAGACAATGTTTTTAGTAAAAAATCTGAAGAAAAAACAATGTTTAAATTCTAAATGTTGATTTTTGACCCATCGTTCCTATGATACCTATTTGATATATTGAATTAATTGAAACAAAATATGATCAGAATGTACACAATCTGCGATATGTTTGACAAATCTGAAGAAAAAACAAAGGTTTTTTTTACTTGAAGATAATTTTAGATCGATCAGTCCGATTTCAGCTATATAGTGTAGTGATCCTATCGGGTTGATCCCTATATATGCAGTGTCAGCTGAATTAGAGTTCATTAAACTATTTGCCAATCTGAGAGTCTAGTTAAAGGATGGATAGAAGAACATGGCTGATCGACTCAGCTATATATGGAAACTGCCATGCCTCCTTGAATGTGTAACATACACAGTGGCCACATGAGAATACCCTCTGCAAGAGTATGAATACATTTAAAGCAACTGTCGGCGCGTGATTGACCATCAGGTCAGCATAGAAAGAAATCTCGTGACTGACGGCAGCGCGAGTATATGAACTAGTGAATGAATCAGTGTGAGGGGCGCAAGTCAAGTGACTGATGAAATTGTTTATAAACATTCACAAATGTATTCAAAATAAAAATGTCGATTACCCCAAAAAGAAATCATGTTTCTTCCTTTTAAGAGTCAAGTTAGGTGTAATTAATCAAGAAATTGTAAAGCTCAGTTTCAATATTCTTAGTTATATGTTATCATTTGATAATCCTGCATGACAGTTGCCATTATAGCTATATTAATTACTCTTGAGAAATAAAGTCAAATGAGTGTGTGTGAAGAAAAGAAAGTAAATAATTAAATACCAACAAGAGAATATCGAGCATTGCGTTTCTGTGTGCTTTAAACCGAAATGAACGCGGATCAAAGAGAAGTTGTATATTCACACTTTAAGGAAAGAATATATTGCTTGGTGTCGTTTGGTCCACTTGAATGTACTGCTCGTTTAGTACATCAACGTCCAAATAAAAAATCAAATAACTTGTGTTTGTCTCGTTCACACTGATAAAGATCAGAGATATTTGTCTTAAATATTGTATGTTTCAAATACGACAAAAATACAAAAGTAAAAGATAATATTTGTTCTTTACGCATTTTTAAACCGCAAATTCTTAGTTTTGAGACAAAAATTGGATTATAGAACTAAAGGTAACTGTAAGAGTACTGTATAATTAAGTGCTCCCGAGAGACTGAGAGCATAGACAAATCAAATATAAGCATAAGGACAGAGTAAAACAAAAAATGACTGGAACCCTTCCAATTTTAATTAAAATGCCAAAATTGATGCATAGACAAACATCTCAAAAAATAATTTTCTAAATAACTTTAAGCAATTTCTTTCACTTTGAAATGTTTAGCTGAAAATGAATGCAATTTTCTTATTTGAAAAGCGATGAATGGGGATGAGTTCAGTTTGGTTATGTATTTTGCCAGCATGTCAAATTTGTGTGAAATGCATTTTTATTAAAAGCATAAGAGGCAACTAAAAAGTCAGACAAGCACAGACACAGACACAGACAAAGATACTCCTGACACACATAGAGATGGGCGTGATTTGAATTGGGCGCCTGGGCGGAATTTGTTCGTTTGGCAACGACAACAGCAATTGAGGCGGCAAATTTAATGCGAGAAAAGAACGTATTTCATTAGTTTTGACTTTTTCGATGTCACGCTGCGTGTGAATAATATGTGTGTGTTCAATGCTACGTTACGTATACGACAGCGAGTACGTCGCTGCATGAGGCATTTGGGCAAAAACTGTGCATAAAAGAGACTACCTACGGTAAAATCAGCAGAGCAGAAGAAAGAGAAGGAGGAGACTGTGGAGAAGGTGGAGAGATTGTTGTTGACTTTCAGCTTGTGATTGAATTTGACCAACGACATTGCTTCGGTCAGTACAGACAAACAAAACCCAAACTATCCCGGTTGTAGAATTTTGACTAACTGAATTTAATGTTTGGTTTTTCTGTTGGTTTTCCTTCGTTTTTGGGTTTTTAGCATTTTCAGATTGTTGTTGTTTGCTGCTTTGATGGTACAGGAAATAAGAAATGTTATTCATATTTAAATCAGCTGCGCTGCCGCCAACGTTGCCAATGCACTATTTGTTGTTCTTCTTATTCATGTTGTTGTTGTTATTGTTGAAATGCTGTTGATTCCACATCTTTGGCAGCTTTCATTCAACTGCCGCCACAGTTACCCCTGCTGTCACTCCTCTGTAGCCATTAATTGCGGCAACGACGACAATGATGACTACGGATAAATTGAGTGACACGCGGAATATCATGTGAGCTTCCCCTCCTTCTTTCGAAATCAGAAAAGCACAAAGCAACAAATATATTAGACAACGTGATGTCAAATTGGCTACTTATCTCGCTGCGACAGAGTCAAAGACAATGACTAGTTGTGTAATTTTGCTTGAACTAAAGAGATCAATTGAATTAATAAATTTTAAATGTGTGTTAAGCTATTCGAACCATTTTAGCTAGAATATGCAAACAGGTTGTACTTTCTAGGTACTGAAGACTTTAAATTAGTTGAATATGGTCTTTACAAAATACTATGTTCAGTTTTCAATATTTATCGAAATTAAATTAAAGCAAACTTTTTTAATTTTTATAACTGCTTAAATTTAAAACAACGAAATATAGAATATAAAATAGAGCATACGCAGAAACATCGGCTTACAACTATTTAATGTTTTTGTTTAAAGGACTTATTTTCAGGACAAATTTTTTTTGCATGTTTAAAAATTAAATCCAAATTTATAAATATATATCAATTAAAATTTAACTTGACCATATAAAACAGACTCTATGGTACATAATATACATACATAGTTTGGAATGTTGTCGATTGGGCAATACTGCAATATGGCGCCAACTTACATATTAAATGAAAAAAGTCGGAAAAAATAGGAAAGAAAGTGAATGATGAAAATGTTATATAAAACGAGTATGCAGATAAAATAGCGTCAAGTTATTATTATAACATTTGAAATATTAACCAATGCAACGACTGCAAAGGATATTTAAATGGATATGGATAACTTACAGAGCATGCGAAAAATAAATGTAAAATCATAATTAATAAAATACAAACACCAAAGGTGGATTAACATTCAAGCAAGCATTAGAGAAGGTAGTTGTTACATAAGCAAGCGATAGAAACAGAGTAAGGGAAACACAGAGAAAGTGCAAAAGAGAGAGACAAAGTGAAACATAGACAGACAGAGAGAGAGAGAGAGAGAGAGAGAGAGAGAGAGAGAAAGAACTTGGGCATACGTACGATCTGTCAATGAGCATAGAGGCATCCTGTTCTTTAAACCTGCAAAGGGTTACAATAATAAACAACGATAATAGTACGAATAACGATCATAAAAAATAGGTTAAGTAAGTAGATAGTAGAGGTTGATAAAACGAATACAGAACACAAGTATTGAGTTGCAACAAACAACAATAATAATATAGTTAAATATTTATGTAACATCGATATACATATATGAAGAAATATAACATAAACTATAAAACAAAAAAATTAATGCTTTCGTCTTTTTCTGTATTTTTCGCATAAAAAATTGACGCGTATCTTATTGTCTAGCGAAAAATGCAAATAATAAATCAGCACAAAAATGCGATGTATTTGTTAGGGTGTGTGTGTGTGTGTGCGTTTGCATGTGTGTGTTCATGACGCCCTAAGGTATGCAATGAAAGCGAAAAAGCGAAACAAATCGGACTTGACCAACTTAATTGAGACATCACGTGCGACAGTTAACTGTATGTGTGTTTATGTGTGTACTGGTTCAGGATTTGCGGAGGTCACTTGGATAAGTTGGCTCTGCTGACGTAGACAAGGCGACGGCAATGACCCATGGGCAATTGATAGATAAGCGACTCATTTCTTCGGGTGCTCTTATGACGTCATTGTGCTGTGCACGTCACAACTCCAACAACTACAACAACTAAAACTACAACAGCAACAACAACAACAATGTACAGCAGTTGCACAAAAGTCGAAGTTGAAGTGTTGACATTTAAACAAACACTCACACACATGACTGGCGTTGTCTGTGCGTTGCATTTTAAACTTTTTTGCAAATGCCAAACGCACACACACACAAACAGACAGACACTCACCGTGTTTGCCGCCCACTGGCCACGCCCTGTTGCAAGTTATGTACTTTAGCTTTAAAATTGATGCCGATACGACGATACGACGAAACTCGTTGTGAGTTGCAAGTTGCAAGTGCCAACTGGCAACTTACATGCCGGATAAATTTCAATGGCATTTGCATATACGAGTGTGTGTGCGTGTGTATGTCATATAAGTGTATGTGTGTTGCTATTATTGTTGTTGTGCTGTGTGCTGCATGTTCAGCAATTGACCTGGCACCTGCAACACTCACATTTAGAAAGCCATCCACACCTGCCACAATTAACGCCTGACCGACTTTCACTTTTTGTATAGTGCCACATTTTTTTTTCCTTTGGGTTGCCAAACTCGTCCTCAATTTGGCAACAGCTAATGGATACTGCTTTTCAACTGTTCCATCCATGTCCTGGTCATCAGCTTAAAGCAGTTCTTTCAACTGCTCTAACTACTTAATTGTGTTACCATAGTTATTTTCTCCTCTACCTCTGTCCTTCAATTTTTCTTTCCTTGAGTTACTTTTAAACGAGGTTTGATAAGTTAACCAAAGTTAATTACCATATTTAGGTCTGAAAGTTGGGTGGAAACCTTTTGACACATTGCTAATTTCTCACCAGTTTTTTGAGTTATGATGATTCATATTTTCTTAGTTCTCATATTGTCTTGAAATTAAGAGATATTCCCTTAGATCTTCGTGCTCGCCATCATTATTTGATTGATTATAGTTATTTTTACAGATATATCTGCCATTTTGACAACCTTAAAATTTTGTCGACTTAAAAATTAATAGAATGAAAAAAAATTGATATTTGGGGTTCTTAAGACCATTACGCAGACCGATCCGATATCTTCTCCACACTTGTGTAGGTTAGCAGCCTTGGTTTTAATAAAACAAATAAGTATATTGATTGCCCACGTAAACCTGTTTAAAAATGGGTTTCTATTGTACGATTTTTCAATCTCTTGAAATTGCTCATATAAAAGACTTTACTCTTAACTTTACATTTCCGCAGTATATTTTCGGGTTTTCTTACATTCATTCCGTAAGAGTCTATAGTTTATTCAAGAACGTTCATTATTTATAGACTATTCGGTTGGAAATTTTTTCTCAAACTAATTTGGGACTATAATGAAGATTTTACTCACTGTTGTGATATCACGTTATGTTTTCAGTAAAGAATATTACTTTGAGGTTCCACAGTCAAAATATGCATTAAGTTTTTCAGATGCTTCTTTCACGGTTTTCAAGTTTCAAGTAAAATATAGTAGATACTATTCTTATATTATAGTTTCTTGAATAACTCTAAGATATCTTTAGATGGAGCTACTTATTAAGTTTTTCTGTAAATAATTTTAACAGGTGTTTCCAAATGTATAACTAAACTACCTTTAACATACTATTGAAATATTTTTCTGAGCTACAATATTTTTGCTTAATGCGTCCGTCAGACGAGCACTTTTTAATCGAAACTTTTTTACCGACGCGCCGGTGAATTTGCCATTCACATAATTCGCATCGGTTTTCAAACCAAAATCCCATCGGTTTTTTTTCGCACAGATCCTGGTCACACTCTAAGCAATCTCATACAAAAATGTTTTAATCAAGTAGGCATTTGACCGACACAAAAAACCGACGGAAATAAGACGTGCTCTATTGAACATTGGTGAAAAACCGACGCTTTTTATACCCGTGCCCATTGAAAATGGTCAAAAGGGTATAATGGTTTTGTGCAATGTATGTAACAGGCAGAAGGAAGCATCTCCGACCCTATAAAGTATATATATTCTTGATCAGCATCAATAGCCGAGTCGATTGAGCAATGTCCGTCTGTCTGTCCGTCTGTCCGTCCGTCCGTCTGTCCGTCTGTCCGTCCGTCTGTTTGAGTCAAAGGATCTCAGAACCATAAAGCTAGAGACCACAAATTTGGTATGAAGGTTGCTGGATAGCGGGCGCAGATCAAGTTTGTTTTAAATTTTAGATGTCACGCCTCTTTCGCCTGCCAATCGCAAAACACGATTATCAGACGTGATCTTCAATAAAACACTTCTTAATTAAACAGGAAGATAATAAGTAAGCCAATTTAATGACTCTGAAAGTTTTAAAGCGATTGACTATTAAATAGAGAAGATATTTCAAATTTGCTTTTAATTCACATAAATCAAAATCATAGACATAGGCAAGTGCGAGGGAGATAGCATATGCACATTTGCTTGTGCAAAAACATAACAGTGAGCACGTGCACGAAGAGTGCGAACGCAAATACGAGCGATAGGCAAAATTATCGATATTTGGCTACAATTTCCATCCTATTTTAATATATTAACCTGTTTTAAGTTAATACATATTTACGATTGTGTTAAAATATATGTATGTAGATATTAGTATGCATAGCAAAAAGCGATATGTATAAATGTCACTTTATAATTTTGCACCTTGACACCTCGACGACAGATCATTTTACAACACTGAAATCTCTGAATTTATAATAATTATTAAGTTTAATAATAAGCTAGTAAGCTCGCACATATGTTCAATAGGTTTTCATTTATTATCATTGTATTTATATGCTTAACAAATTCTGCAAAAAGAATCACAGATATTAAAGCATAGCCCTTAAATTTAAATTGCGCGAGCAATGCAGCAGCCTTTAACAGCTGATATTGATGAATAAGAAGAGTGGGAGAGATTATTTGGTGTTGCCGGACTTCAACAAGCTGAGTAAATTGGCATGAGCAACATCAATTTCAGCGATTACGATTTACGATTTACTACTTTAATTAAACTAAATACAATTTATTCAATCGGACCACAATATCATATTGCTGTCATAAGAACGATCAGTCGAAAATAAACTTTTTTGTTGTTTGAAAGATCTCGACCAAACTAATAGGATATGCATTTGAAATGTTCCTATATATCCTGATAAAATTTGATTGAAATCGGACCACTTTATCATATAGCTGCCATAGGAACGATCAGTCCAAAATCAAGTTTTAGTATGATAAACTTTTTTGTTGTTTGAGGTATCTCAATCAAACTAACAGAATACGCATTTGGGATGGTATTCTACATCCTGAACAAATTTGGTTGAAATCTGATATCTAATAGCTGCAATAGGAACGAATTTTAAGATAAAGTACGAAAATTATTGTTGTTTTTAAAGATAAGTCAACCAAACTCACAGATTGAGAATTTGTAATTTGGTTTAAATCGGTTCACTAGATAGTTAATGCCGCATCATCACACCTTCGGCATGCCTAACAGGGTATTATACAGTCGAGCACCCTCGACTGTAGCCGGCGCCCCCTTGTTAAATTATGAGGGTTCACACGACACCTTCGGTTTTTTAACAAAAAGTGTCGCTTACAAAGTACTCGTCTGACGGATGCCTAACTGTTGTTCGATCTTGAACTGACAAAACAATACCAAATGCATCATATATACATACATACATATTAAATTGTGCTATGTCCAAAATCTATTTATTTGCCGGTTTTATAGACGTCACATATAAATGTTGTTAAAGTTGTTGTTGTTCTTTTGTATTGTATTGTGTTTTGTTTTCTATGGCCTTGACATTAGCCAGTCGTAGTCAGTCAGCTAATTATTTGTTATTAGTGTTGAAATCTTTATGAAATTTTCACTCAACTTGAATATTGTTGTCATGACAGCCAATCTGACCCAGCCTGTGACTGACTGCAGCTATGTGTGCGAGTGTGTGTGTATGTGTGTGTGTATGTATGTGTATGTGCAATTGACAGGCTCATCAACAACATTGTTTGAAAGTGGCCGAGTGGCTGACTAGAGGAACCTGCGATATGTCTACCCGACAAAATATTTGATTGAAAGCAAACGTCGAGCGCGTTCACTGAAAAGAGAACGGACAACGTACCCGGAATACGGAATACGGATAAAATACTGACGGATGGTGACGGAGACAGAGACGTTGACGGAAAAGAATAGGAAAATATAAGAAGAAGGGTGTGTGTTTGTTGGCGTAACTAGAGGCCTGCCAAACTTTAAAGCAGACCCAAAACTTTTTGCCTGGCCCGGTCAGTCTGAAACAACAACAACAGCAAGTGACAGGCAGAGACAATCAGAGAGAAAGAGAGAGAGAGAAAGACAGGGGGAAGAGAGGAGGAAAAAGAATGCAATTTGCGTTGCTGTCGCTGCCAAATGGCCGAAAAGGGAGCCAAAAAATGCCAAAAATACCAAAAATATTTATTTCAACTATGTATAATTAAATCGTTTTTATGTTTTATTCGTCGTACTCGTACATAGCACCCAATGCCCAGTTTTCAGTCCTCAGTTCCCAGTGCCATGGGCCACTAAACTTGGGCTCATCTAACTTTAGACAACAGTTTGTGACACGAGGACATTTTTGGCTTTTATTCGCATTTAGGATGGGCAGTATATCACACATTATATAAATAGGATAAGGATGAGTAGATTGATGACATGACCGAAGGTCTCCCCTGTGAACTCGAATTGAAATTTCGTTTAGTTCATGAAATTGGGATGTTATCTCCAATTTACTTTATTTTAAAGTAATTCTTTATCACTCATTATAAGGAAGAACTCTGGGGTATTTATCGCGTTCAATGAACGTGTTAATATTTCTCTTTGATTATTTTCCCATAGATATGTTTCTATTATAAGAAACTAATTAATCGACAACTTTAATATCTAGCCATAAAGAGATAAAGAGTTATGTTGATTATTCACTCATAATATAATAATATTTATTGGATAATTTAAGTAACATTCGGTTATATTTAAACTTTTTGAATATCATCGAATATGCAATCAATTCTAAAATTTGTTTGAATAATGGTTTTATTATGTTTTTTATAGACTTGAGATTTCGCTAAAAGTTCTAGACTTAAATTCCTTTTAAGCCAATTCCTGTTTTCTAATACTAGTTATTATTCAGCTGATTAACTATATTCTAATAAAATATATTATATTAGTATATTTCTGAATGAAATTTGATGTGTTGACATTTTTATGTTATATATTACTATTGTACTATTTCCTTTTAATATTTTTATATTATTATTTAAGTTGATCACTTTTCTTAGTGTATAACAATTTCGGTAAATTGTTCTCCTCTTCTCTGAATGCTTTTTTTTGTCTTGTTTGGTTTTGGTTGAATGTAGATAAGTATGTTTGGGTAATTGGTTGTTGTTATTGTTGTTTTTATTTGGGGTTTTTAAGTGTTTTGCGGTCCAAATATTTTTGCAATTTTTCATCTGCGATTTGCGCTATATTTTAGTATTTTGGCCTTTGAGGCAATGCGAAGAGAGTGATAGCGGATGGGAGATGGACGTCACAGGGGGTGGGTGACGGGAGCCGTGAGCCAAATGTCGTGTAAAAATAGCTGTAAAATGCTTCTGTGCCCAAGGTTGCACTGGGCGTGACCAAATGCCCGCCCAATTCCATATGGTGCGAGATTTTTCGACTACATTTGCTACCTGATGCTTTGATATATTTTCATGTATATTATACATACATACACATATATTTTTTATTATTGCAGTTGCAGTTTTTGTAATATCTCTTGTTGTTAAGTAATTAGTTATTGTTTTATTTATGCATTATGAAAAACTGCGAAATGGCGTCGCGCATGTTGCACACAACATGGCGGACCGAAAATCATTTCCGGTTTCCAGTTGCATAATGTTGTTCGTTTGGTGATGTCGCATTCTGTGCTACCCCGTTTCTTGTTATTCTTGTTTTTGTTGATGCTGATGGTTGTGCATGTGGAATTTGCTTTATGTCGTTGCAACGCATATGTGGTGAGTAAGTTAGGGAGAGAGAAAGAGAGAGAGAGAGAGATAGTGAGGCAGACTAACTAATTGAAGTCTGAATAACACAGCAGCACTGAAAGGCAAAATGCTTATTCCTGGCTTTGCATATTTCCAAAAAGTTGCCACAAAGTTGCTTCTCCCCTCTCTTGCCAGCCATCATGCGTTGTCATAACAATGACCAGTAAGTCCTGGCAGATTGCTTACAGGCCAAAGAACATAGCAGCTGACACCAGACCACGCCAGATTCCAGACTGGTCACTGGACATCGGAACTCCAGGAATTTATGGCAAAAAGGGAGGAGGTTTGGAGGGGCGACAGCTAAATGTGGCAAATGCTTGCTATGAATTCTGCGAATGCCATCAACTGGGCGTTCTCTTTGGGGCATCATCAACAAATGGTGATGTTTCTAAGAGTTCTAGCTCCGAAAGGCGTCACTGCAATGCCATTGAAATGTGTGTGGAAAGTGCCTTGAAATACCACAAATGATGCTACACACACACGCACACAAACACACACACACACACACACACACACACACACATTCACACAACCGTCTGGCAAAGGTGTGGTATTTCCATTTGTTCGTGAAACAAGCACAAAAGGGAGCCAGCCACACAATAGCAACAGATGCAGCAAATTACTACGAAATATCCCTCAGTTCAATGCTGTTCAAATGCTCCAAAAGCAATAACAAAATTTATGTTAGTTGACCAAGGAAATTGTTTTTCAAGAGTGCCCCGAACAGAAGCTAACTATGTGGTTTCTATGTGAAACATTGATAAAAGCTCATGTTGTAAAGGTAGTAACAGCAGAAAGATTACAAGTCGCAACTAAATATATTCAAAGAGTTGTGGAAGTACTAAAAAGTACAGTACAAGCTGTAGAGATCGTATCGAAAAAGAAATTCAGTCGAACTTCCCTAACTCGAATTACCTTATTACAAATAAGTAGTTCGAATTATAAAGACTTTGACTTATTGGCATTCCTCTTTTAAAGTTATTAAAAATTATTGCCACTCTATTTAGTTCGAGTCAGAGCAAAATCGAGTTATGAAATTTGGACTGTAATTTGAAAACCAGTTGCCGTTGTGGCAGAGGAAAAAATTCCAATTCGAAAAGGTAGTTACAATCCTAGAAGGAATACAACTAGAAACTGTAGAAGCTGAAGGATCTGTACAACAATTTAAAGTGAGACAAAAGACTCATAATTTAAAGGAGAAGTAGGAGCTGTTTAATTAGAAGAAATATTGCCATGGAGTTGCTTTAAAGGAAAGTAATAGAAGTTGCAGTACAATAAGTAGCGGAAACTACTAAGTAAGTCTGGCTCTCATCACTGGCTCACGAAAAAATTATCATGCTCAAAGTTCCGTTGCTGACGTTACGAAAATCGGAAGTTATTTTTGACTGGCGTGCATTTTCATAATTTTTACATGAAATAATTGCAAATATTTATGGATATGAAAGCAGTTGTTGTCGAGGCCAAAAACTTCTTCATTTGTCAAATATACGAAAACTGTGCAACCAAATGATTGTTGAATTTAAGCCTTAAAAAAGTTTATTTTTTTATTTTAGCGTAAAAGTGGACAATTCAAGAAGGGCTGCACCAATATTGTCCGAAAAACCATTTGGGTTCATATAATATAGTATGATATTCGATAAGTAAACTATTACTCGACACAACACAAGTTTGTTTTGCAACCTTAAACTTATCGTATAATAAATATAATTTTTAGTTTAAAATTAGATTGCCTAATAAGTATATATTGAAGAATAACTCAAAGTTACACGATATGGTTAAGTTGTAGCAATTATAGTTGTAGTTGTGTTAGAAATACTGGGTGGTGCGCCATCGTTTGTCGATATGAGAAAATATATATTAAATAACTTATTAAACAACCATCTTTTACAAATTGGACAGTTTTTTTTAAGTACCGGTCCCTTAAAATGTATTTTCACTATTTCAAGCGACTTCAAGCGGAAGATAAAGGAGCTGATAGTTCGAAGTTCAGCGGTAGAATGAAGTTCAAGTAAAAGGTAGAAATGTAAAAAAAGGGGCAGTACTTCATATAATACCTGCAAGATTTGCAAATAAGAAAAGGTGTTAAGGAAACTCTGCTCTTAATTATCGAAATATTTACCCAAGTTTCTGATTTGTTAAAGTGTATAAATGTATGTGTACATATGTATGTATGTGTTTCTTAAAAATATGTTAAGGAATCTCGTGAATGATGTATACGAATGAAATCATAATTAATGAATGATCATTTGGACATACAGGTAAATCGGAAGAATCGAAAGTAATGCAACCAATTAGCGATATAATTCGAGAAATGTGTATAATAAGAACCAAACCAATAAGTTTTTATGTATATTGTACAAGTATATTTATAGAGCATAATAATAATAATAAAATTGGGGTTAAGCATTTACCTTTCGCTAGCGATGCTTGAGTTTCTGGACATTGACTTTGGAGACATCTCAAAGTCCGAATCGGAGCGATATAGAAAGGATTCGCGACGTTGCGGTAAATTCTGTAGAACCAAACCAGCGCTGGGTGAACCGCCTTCAAGCGGTGATCGGGCGCCCTGGCCATTTTCTACATCGAAACTGTAAATTGGAATTGGAAGAAGAAGAAAAAGAGTTAGAAGATATATTAATTAGTTGATTATTTAGCTAGTTAGTTTGTGGGGTTAAATAATTAAAAGTCAGCACGAGTTGGAGAGACGCATGTAGGCCAAACTCTCGAGCTGTTTTATAAATGGCTGACGGCCTAGTTGATTTGACAGACCCACAGTACACGCCAAATAAACTTTTCAGTGCCAAAAACGAATGGACAAGTTGGAGTGGAGGAGGGAGGAGGAGTTGTATGTACAAGACGGCTTGTTGTTTGCCTCGAACAAGAGAGGGTTGGTGTCGATAGGGATAGGGGTAGGTAGGGGAGATATCAACAGCGACCTACAGGAAACGGAAGTGCGCCTAACAAGGCGCTTTTAAAGTTTTTCAATTCGTTAGACATTTTCGCCTTTCTTTCGCTCGCCTTGCCGTTGTCTACGACAGCGAAAGCGACGTCGACGTCGATGTCGGCAGCGCAGCGCGGCGCGGCGCCTTCGTCGCTTATGAAAAGTTTTCGCCAACTCTGTTAGCAGAGAATAGCAGGGCCCCTCATTTTCTCATTCTTCAATCCCTACCCGCAACAATCAACCACGAAGCGAATGTAGCCAAGTTTACTGAGAACTTGCTGAAAGTTGACTCCTCTTCAGATGAGAAGTATTTCCCACAATTCCCCTTTTGGGAGACGCATTAAAGTCCCGTCAAAGTTCAGCCACTGATCAAGTTGCAGCGGTTCTAAGGATCAACTTGCTAAGCTAGATGTCGTTTTAAGAAGCGCCTTGTGGCGGTTAGGCGAGAACTGCCAAATATTCTTATAAAATGTATTTCAAAACGTTAAAAACGTTTTGACTTTCTTCCGTAATGGCCAAAATATATTGTCAAGTGATTAACATAATTTAGGCCTCCTCAATTTTCATGTATTCATTTCTATAGATAAGCCCCATGTTTTTTATGTAAAGAGCGCTTTATTGCTAACTAAAAGGCAAAATTAATTTAGCTCTTTATTAATTTAAAGTGCAATTAATTGACTTAGCAAATAAAATGCCAACAAATTATATAGTTTAATTTATAAGCAAAGTTTACAGTAGCGTCCCCAAAGATGGCGCCAGCTTTTCAAAAAATTTCGATCTTAAAAGTTTGATTGAGTTTTTAGCTTTGAAATGCAGTTGGCAGCTGTTTTACAGTGTGCGCTGTCCGTTTGTCCTCTTGGCAACAGCTGCACAACTCAGTTGACAACAACAAAAGAAAGACCATCAACAGACAAGTACAGAGATAGAGACAGAGACAGAGACAGAGGCGGAAACAAAGAGACAGAGAAAGAGAGAGAGAGTGACAGGCATCAATCTAAACGCGTTGTCATAATTAAAGAAAATACTTTCATAACCAAAAGCAGATGCCGCCGTCCAGTAAGTTGGTCGACACTTTTGTTGGTGGTGCTGACATCGATGGTGGTAGTGGTGGTGTTCTGGCTTCTTTTTATACCCTTGCTGAGGGTAATGTAAGTTCGTCACGAAATATTCCACAAGATCCCATAGAGTATGCAGATTCTTCATTGGGACAGCGCGCTTAGTCGATATAATCCTTTTCGGCTTTCCGATTGTCTCTCTGCTTCTATTCAAGTTATTCTTTCAGTTTTATAACTATCTAATATCGATTACTTAAAATACATATGATTAAAATTACCCCTTCAACAGAAAGCGTTCAGGAATGCTCAATTTCTCAAATTACAAAACATTCAAGAATAGCGATTATAGAAATTGTTAGTGACACTTGCCGCAGGTTCGTCTTTTACTGTAGGCAGTACGTATTCCAAAACCGGTTTGGTCGGAGAACTATATGAAACATACAGTGATGGGAAAAATAATGGAAACGAGAAACATAAGAAGCGATTGTTAAAAATCATACTCTTTGTTGTTTCTTGAGATATTTCAACCAATATCACAGAGTATGCAGTTGGTCTTGTCTTTTACATCTTGAAAAAACTTAGCAAATATCAGAGTACACAGTAAAAAAAGTCCGGAATTTCGGAATGAAATCAATCCAAAACGGTTTAAAAAGTAAGGTTATTTCGGAATTCCTCAAATCGGAAACGAGATATTTTATTCAAGTACGATTTTTAAATTTCTTCTCTGCAAATATTTTAAATGTCGGGGCTAGTGCAATCAAATGGTTTAGGCCTTTTTGAAATACATGCTAAGTTCAAAAATGTTAAACTTCAATTTTAGAATGATTTTTTTTTCTGTATACTATATCATATAGGCACCATACGAACGATCAGTCGAAGATTGAATAAAGGGTATAAAATCTTTGGCTTGCCGCAGATGAACATTATTTTTTTTTGGCTTGACTTGAACATGCGAAGCAGCTGTGTTCTCGACTGGCGACCACGTCCTGCCCCGCTGCTGGCATTCCTTGTTTGTTATACATAGCTCCTGTTGGCATTGCCCCACCACCACCACCGGCAGCACCACTGACTTGAAGGCCACGCTTTTGGCAGCGAAAGTCGTAAAGAAAAATGATGTTTTAAGTAAAATTTATATCGGGGTCATTAAGTAAACTTGGCACAAAGTTGACGCTGCCTTGTTATTTCTTGCCGCTTCGTCTTTAGTTGTTCTTATTGTTGTTTCTCATCCAATTGTTGTTGTTGTGCGCAACAATGTCGCCATTAGCCATGGCATACTTTGTAGCACTTTTCAAAGTTATGAGGCAGGCAGAAAGTGATAGAGTGGGAGCTACAATGTTCCTTAGTCAGTTTTCAGACTTTTCAATTTCTGTTTCAGTTTTGGTTTCGGTTTCGTTTACACTTTTTATTTTTGTTCAATGGCATTATACATACAGCAGCGAGTACATTACGATCACACTTGCCACAAAATGTTGCAAGTGCAATTGGTGTTGCATTTAATGTGCGTGCTGCAACTTAACATAACTCCGCAAGCGTGCTCCGATTAATGCCACTTGAGAAGGCAGGCGACATCAAAGTCAACATTCGTCAGTCTGCCAGGCGCTCGAGCAAACACACTCACTCGTATTCACTTCATCCATGCTGTCATTCGTTCATTTATACAATCATTTCTGATCCAGCTACTTCCTTCTTAACCAACTAATTAAGCTGGGCGTTTGGGGCTTAGCGCCTTTCGTCTGCACTTCTCCTCACCTCTTGTACTCTGCCACCGACATTAGTTGAATCTATGCCATACACTCAGTAATCACAATACACACACACATTTACACACACACAATCACACTCAGTGGCACACTCAACCCAATCAGATCGGGTCGTTCATTTATTTGCACATATAATTAGGCGCATGAGAAGCGACTGCCGTGGGGCACATTTCCTGCTTGCCACACGACAATGCCAATCTCTTTATCTTCCTCTATCTCTCCCTAATTCCCTCTCTATTTCTGTTTAGATTTTGGCATTAAGCGTCTCCTCCGACCCTCCTCTGTCCCATTGAGCGGCAACTTGGCAACTGATTTGGCAGCGCCTGCAACTATGCAACACTCATAAGCTGTTGGAGCCACCAAACTCAACTCGCACCACCTGCACCACTCGACCCACTGCGATAACTGCTTCCGCACATTGTAATCATCACTAAATGTATGCAATTTACTTTAAGGCTTGGCTGAAGTTAAATTTTTACAATAAATGGCAGTGGCAATAAAGGGCTACAATTTGCCCCTTTTTTCAAAAATTTTTGTGTTCAACATTTTTAGAAAATGTTTATCTTGAATGCATTAATTGAAAGTCAATGGCATCGCGTACAGCGTTGCCACCTCCTTAAATCATAATCAAAGCTTACATTTGTCTCCTTTAAGCTTACAAATTTATAAGAAAGATTACTTTTTAGTAAATCAAGAATTCTTTGATTCAGTTTTAAACACAAAAAAAAGCAAACATTTGTTTAAAATCTACTCAAAGCATGCGCAGTGAATTTGTCTTGTTTGATAGACTTCTGCATGAATGCATCTACAAGGCCAATTGAATCATTCATTTTGAAAGTGGGTACCGTTTTTTTCTGCACAGCTTCAATTGAGTGTGAGTGAGTACTGTTATATTGCCTGTATTGACAGATAGTGTTGTCACTCACTTCCATGTTGTACAGCATATAATGAGTACAATAAAGCTGTCGTGCAGTTCACTCACTGTACAATGTTTTGGTGTACAGTTTACTTACTGTACAGTGAGTTATTATTAGAGATGCATTTTACGGCATAAGCGAACCGGTATGTCATGTGCAAGAACAAGATAGAGAATATTTGTTTATTTTTTCCTTTAAAATATATTTACTATAAAATAAAGAGTGTAACAAATTTTAATTAAAAGTAATTATATTAATTATTTTATGTTAAAAATGATTTATTATTTAATACATCAATATGTCTTCAGTGGTGACAATTTTTCTGCGCTTTTCAGTCATTAAGTTTTTAGCGACCGAAAAAGCCCTTTCCGATGCTGCACTGCTAGCCGGAGCTGCCAATATCTTGAAAATAATTTTGACGTTTTGCACAGAACTGAACTCATCTGTACACTTGTATAATAGCACACACGAGCTGTACTCATAATAACACTAGGTGTACAACGTTTTAAAACAGGACAAATATAGAATTCACTCACGAAGAGTACAACCTCTTACTGTACTCACTTTGGGTGAGAACAGTAAAAATGTTGTGGTATCTTCTTCTGGTTTATCGAATATACTGCACAGCAAAGAATGAGTGCAGTAGTTTTAACAACACTACACTACTGTACAGTACTGTGGAGCTAGAAATGAGTACATTCATGCAGACCTTATACTATTTTGCTTTTGAGTCACCTTTCTTATGCTTCTCTTAGGTAAAATTTCTTAAAAATTATATGATTTAAGCGTGAAAATTGAAATTGTCGAATATTTTATAAGTTCCAATTGTTAAAGGAGTGCTGGACGAATGCTGTAGCAAATTGTAAGTACTCGTACAGGAGCAGAGTCGTTTAGGTAAATGCCTGCAGAAAGCATCACTCGCTCATTCAGCAAATGCAAATACCAATGAATACACTCACACGATTCACAGAAGCACAGCAATGCGTGAATGTGTTTGTGTATGGTGTACATACGGGAGATGTCCTTGGCCACAGGATTCCCAAGAGAGAATGCGAATGTAGAACTGAAACAGAATCTGAATATGAACCCAAAACCAATTCGAACGACACATGCAGCACACTCGCGAATAATGATGATGATGACGATGATGATAATCATAATGATGATGATGATAATGATAATTGTGATGAAAATTATGATGAGTGTGGGAAATGCTTTTGAGGCAAGATAAACAACCAAGTTGGTGAAAAAAAAGCAAAAACAACAACAGCAAAAACTGTCACAAGGCCATTAATAAAAGCCTGAGACTGACTACCCACAACACATACAGAAAGATAGATAGAGAGAGAGCGAAAGAGAAAGGGAGAGAAAGAAAAGAGAGAGAGACGGATAGATAGATTGGGGCAGCTGGAGATGGCGTTGCCACACATTTGCCATTGCCATTGCTGTGTGAAAACCGAATTAAAAGTGCGAGCGAGCAGCGTCCGATATGAAATGAGCACAGGCTGAAGCATCAGCATCAGTCATGCCACAACAACCCATCCCCCTCTCACCTTCCACCACCCACTTCATGCGTCTTTGACGCACATTTCGCTACCGCCTTGAAGCTACCTTGGATGTTGATGTTTTTTAAAAGGCAAAAATATGTTGGGCGTTGCGGACGCGAGGCCAACAGCCTCCATCAACATAAACATCAACATCTACATCTGCATCTGTATGTTGCATAATTTGGAAGTGCGGAGAGCAGACAATGAACGCAGATAAAGTGGCAAGACCATGTCAGAGGAAGAGAAGGAGCAGGAAGATGAGGAGGAGGTGGAGGATGAAGACCCGTTGATTTTTATTTCATTGCGACGCGCATTTGATTAACCGTCGCAGCAGCTGCCGCCTAGCGGCAACAAACAAATTGAGCATGCAACTTCTTGGCACACAACGACAACGACAACGGCAACGGACGACGCACATCGACAAAAAAAAAGAAAAACTTAAATAAAAATAAAATAAAATAAAAAACGACGCAATAAAAGAAACAAACTCAATTCAGCCGATGATGATTCAATGAGTAAATGCGCTGCAACGTTGCGCGTTGTGCACGTTGCATGCCCCAAAAGACTTGCCACACATTTTTGAGTGTGTCAAGCTTATTTCACTGAGCTGTCTACTTAAGCAATTAGATTGTGAAGTTATTGAAATTAGTGCAGCTGACAATCCTCGTTGAAGTGAATTTAAAGTTACGAGGGAATGCTAAAAAAATAAAGTTACTTTATAACGTTTTAATCAAACTTTCTGACTTTTCAGCTCATCCTCATGCCTTTCTTCTGATAGCTCCTTATATTAATTTAGCATTATAAAAAATCATAATCACAATTGTTAGTCTGAACGGTATAAATAATTTGGCAGACAACTAGGTAAAACTATAATTTTTTTTAATTAGTAAAGACTTATATTTCTAGAAAAGCCTAAATCCCCAAGGCATTTCTAACCATAACCTCAAACCTTCTACATTGAAATGTGTAACTTAATAACCAATTAAATGAGATTCGAATGCAATTCTGTTTGAGGCCGCTATTCCCATCTGCAAGCCAATTTCAAATCCAAATCAACCAATTTATTGTGTTTAAGTTGTTGTGATCATCATCTAATGCTAGTCTTTATGCAAATATAACTGTGAACGATTTATTATTCCATGACATTCTTATCTTATCACTATAGAATTGAACTACTTTAATAGAAAACTATAACTATCATTTAAATTTAGTTTCTTATGCATTTTTTTAAACTTTTATATGTTTTCTTATTTAAAATTGCTTAACTTTTATTTTTAATTGAAATAAATCAATAAAAATTGGAGTGATGCACAGTCTGCAATTTTTTAAAGCCAAATCTGTCGAATTAGCGACAACTAAACAGTAATTTGTTATAGCACTCGTTAAAAGTGGAAATAATTAGAGGGAAGATGAGAAAGATGGAGGTAGAGTATCTGCATATTGGGAAACCCAATCATATTGCATTAACGATGATCACATTTTTAATTAGCTCACACGGTTGACGCACGAATCATGTTAGCTGGACCACAACAGGAAACTAAACTCTACCTTTTAATCAGATAGTCTCATGCACATGTCCACTCTCTCTCTTTCTCTTTCTCTTTCTCTCGCCCGCTCTCTGTCGCCCTGTGTCCCTTCGCGTTGTCTCGCTCGTCGGGTTTTATGGACTTTTTGGGGCTGCAGATGCAGACATAAATATGTATGTATGTATGACTGTATGTTACATATTTGCGGTTGCCTCTGGGCAATGGTTGATGACTGTTTGCGTCAGCTCGAAGCATAGTATGAAACTAATGGCAACAGTTGCAACGTCGCGACGCGTCGCAATCGTTGTTGCAACAAGGCTCGAGTTGCCACGCACAAGTGCAAAAGTCCAACTGGCTGTGTAGCTTTGTTATGGCAACTCTGTTTGAAGCAGACAAACAATGTGAATGTTGTCAATGTTGCTCGACTTCAATTTCGATTAGATTGTTGAAGTTTGCACAACAATAAGTATATATCGATATAGATATATAGATAGTTGTATTCTCTCCTTTCTCTCATTTACTCTCTACATAAATACAATACAGTTGTTGTATAGCTGTGCCGTGATGAAGCCACAAACCAAATACGGCATTTCAGCTACAGCTGCCTCAACGATTCTCTGCGAGGACGTGCGCAACTTCACCACAAGACGTCGCAATCTGTTGTATCTGATGCATCGCTATCTACTCGAGAATGGCTTTTACAATGCCGCGGAGGCCCTGAAGAGCGAGGGTCGTCTATCGGAGGAATTTGAGCTGTGCGACAATGTCGACCTGGATGCCATTTACTTGGAGTACGCGAGCTTCTTCAATCTCAAGTTTGGCAAATACCCGCGCATACTCAAAAAAGCCGGGCCCAAAGTAAAGCTGGAGCTCAACTCGACGAAAAGTGTCAAAAGCTCAACAGGGCAGGAGGCGAGTTCACAAGCCCAGTCGCAACCACAACAGCGTCCTGGTGATGCTGTCGCCTGTTGGCATGCGGGTGTTGGAGCTGCCACAGCCGCTGCAGCTGCCAGTCTTGCCACAGACCCGCAGCGTCAACCGCATCAACAGCAGCATCGGCCGCCGTTGCACATTAAGAAAATGGAAACAGCCGAGTCGTCAACAGAATCCCGACTGACTGTGCTACCCGAAATTGAGCATGGCCATGCGGCAGATGATGCGCTGTTTGCCTCGTTGGAGTGGCAAGCGCTCGCCGAGCTGGTCAAGACCAGCATTTTAAGCGAGGACATCAAGCTGCTCTGGACGGATGTCTGTGGCAATCAGCGTGCCATTGAACTGGTCAAGGAGGCAGTTCTCACGCCCATCGAGTATCCGCAACTCTTTGCCCACGGCCTCAAGCCGTGGCGTTCTCTGCTGTTGCACGGACCACCCGGCAGCGGCAAGACCTTTCTGGCCAAGGCTCTCTACGCAGAGACCCGGGATAAGGTTACCTTCTTTAACATCACGGCCAGTATTATGGTATCCAAGTGGCGAGGCGAATCGGAGAAAATACTGCGCGTGCTCTTCCACATGGCAGCACGTCGTGCTCCCTCCGTCATATTCTTTGACGAGATCGAGAGTCTAACTTCGAAGCGGGATCGCTCAACGGATCATGAGTCCTCCAAGCGCTTCAAGAATGAATTGCTTCAATTACTCGATGGCATGGAGCATACATTGAGCGGCGTCTTTGTTCTGGCCAGCACTAATTTGCCCTGGGACATTGATGAGGCCTTTCTGCGACGCTTCGAGAAGAAGCTTCTCGTCCAGCTGCCCAGTTCAGCGGAGCGTTCCAGCCTCATCAATCGTCTGCTTGGCATTTCGGTCACCTTAAACCCTCGACTGCTCGAGCAACTGGTGACGATTTCTGAGCATTTCACGGGAGACGAGATTCGACTCGCCTGCAAGGAGATCAGCATGCAACGAATGCGTTGTGCCACACGCGGCGGCCGAGAGCAAAAAGAATCTCAGGCCGCACAAGAGGCGAACCTGGAGAAGGCCTTCAAGCAGATCCGCCCACTGGGAATGAAGTTGCTGGCCAAGCACGAGCAGTGGCAGCAGGAGAACGGTTCCTGACCGCAAACAATTCAAAGTATTAACAAAACACTCTTAGTTTTAATTGTAGATCACCTCAATAAACGATTAATTGCACGGTAGAAAAAGCCCCGAGTTCTAGATTTTCATTGCCAGATTGGAGGGAATCTTTCATTATATTGCAAGAAGGAAGAGAAACATGCAAGGAACGAAAGTCTATATTTTAACTTTGATAGTTTACAATCGAAACAAAATATAAGCTGATCTCATTTTAAAGAAGAAATGAGAGAAATAAGAAGAATAGAAAGGTAAAGCTGTGTGCAAATGAACACTTTTTCATTGACACTTTTTATTACAAAGCCGTTGGTGTCGTGTGAACATACCAAAATTTTAGAGCGTCAGTGGAAATATTTAAAAATTTCACATTTTTGGTATTTTTTGTTTCTTTTCGGTAAATATATTGTATGCAAAAAATGAAATTGTGTTGAAAGTGACCAGCGATGCGAATGGCAAAATTCACCGAAAGAGTGTCGGTGTAAAAACACTCGTCTGATTGAGGCTTAAAGAGTCACCTTAGGACTAAAGATAACCCAAACACTCAATATAAATACTATGAAGAGCAGATGTGATAATATAACTATGTAAACTGAAAACAGTCAGCTTAATCATAAAATCTTTCCGAGGAAGGATTGGTTAAAGTCAGATAGTTGTTTTTATATTTTCGGTTTATTCCAATAATCTTAAACACACTTATTTGGAACAAATGACGGTGATGGAAGACTTTTCTTTTTTTTTTTGTTAAGACTTATTAATCAAGTTTATAGTTTAACTCTTTGAAAAAGGGAAACCTTTCAGAGGTCGTGCTTCAACCATTATAATTTGAGTGAACACCCTTTTGAATAAAATAAAAATATTTGAACGGTATGAAAGATGATGAAATAGGTATTGTTGAGCTTAGCAACTTAAACTTCTGATATAAATTATTCACAAAAGATTGAACAAATAAAAAATACTTTTTGACACTAAGACAAACCACGAGAGAATGTTACATTGAGTAAAAGATAAAGGTAGACAGATAAGGAGTCAGAATTGGTACGAGACGTTGCGACTCTGCGATATTTATTAGTATTACCTTCCCGTGGTGCGACGTCTCGCTCCCGCGATGGTCATCCGCGAGACATAACGTCGGACACGACCGCTGGATCTTCGCTGGCTATTAGGCGGCACCGAACCCGCAAGAGATCGAACACTGTACTCGGTTGCCGTGGAACTGCGACGATCACTGCCGATCATCACATCGGAGCAGAGGGATGAGGACAATATGGAGGCGGCAGATCTTCGCTTGCCGCCGGTGAAGGTGCCGCCGCCACTAGAAGATGTCGTTGTCGCCGAGCTGTCCGAGCGGGAGAAGAGCGAGGAGCGTTTGCTGCGACTGCTCGATGTGCCAGTGGCGTCTTGAATATTGCTATAGAACTCCTCCGTCTCCCGATCGTAGCTGTCGTCCTCATCGTCATCCAAGGGCGGACGCTCCTCATCCTCAAACTCCTCGGCCTCGGTGGCCATTGTATCGCTGCGCTGTGTCAATGTGCCACGTCCGCCATTCGATGACGAGGATGCGTGCAGTTCATAATACTCATTATTGGCAAAGTCACGGGATCCTCGGGATCGACTGCTGTTGCTGCCCAGCGTGCGATATGGCGCTGATATCATTGATCCTGAGTTGCTGGTGCTTGTCGCACTCAGCGAATGCCTCTGCGTTGTGGCAGCCACAACTCTGCCCTCACCATCCCCCTCCGGTTCGCCATCGCTTTCTCCGCCGCCGACGCTGCCACTGAATGTCACCTCATGGAATTTGGATGATTTGCGACGAGCTCGTGGCAGGGACTCGGCATGTCCATGACCATTGCCCATGGTTGTTATCGATTGTCGTGGTCCATTGTTGTTGTTGAACTGCCGTTGTTGTTGGTGTAGCTGAAGTTGTTGCTCCTCCTCGTCGGCTCCCGATCCTGGGGCGGGCATCAGGGTCAGCGCCAGGGGTGGACGTCCTGGAGCGGCGCCATAGGCACGTCGACGACTCCAGGGAAAGGCGCGTATAAATGCAAAGATTATGAACAGCGTAGCAATCATTTTGTGGTTCCTTGTCTACTCGTGTGGTGGGTTTTATATTAGTCTATCTCATAACTTGCATTTCTAATTGAAATTCAGTTCGTTGCGTTTCGTCTCGATTCGTTTAGTTTCGTTTTAATTGCGTTGTGTTTTTCTTTAATTTCGTTTAATCTCTTGTTTATTTTTATTTCTTTTGATATTTTAATTAGTTGAATTTAACTCGTGTTTGATTTCATTATTGCACTTAACATTCCTGCGTTCGAGAGTCAGTCAGAGACAGAGTGTAAGAAAAAGAGAGGGAGAGAGGGTGGAACACATAGAAATAGAGTCACATAGACGGAAGCATGATGAGCCATTATTTATTTCTAACCGATATTCCTCCGACTCTATCAATATTTGATGCTATATGAAAGACAGTCCTTAATTATTTAAGTAATGCGGACAATCCGTTCAATCAAGATCAAGACTGTACTAAATAAAATTTGTGTGTAAAAAACGGGTATTTTAAATTTCCGTTGTCCGCTATTTTAAATTTTTCCTGCCAGTTTGGTTAAGATATCCCATTAAACAACAAAGTTTTTCGTACCAAAGGTTAATTTGCATCTGATTGTTCCTATGCCAGCTATATGATATATTAATCAGATTTTGACCAAATTTGGTCAGGATGTAAAAGACAGTACCAAATATACCTTCTGCGAGTTTAGTTAAGATATCTAATAAAACAACAAGGTTTTTGGCATCAAAGGTTAATTTGCATCCGATTGTTCCTATGCCAGCTATATGATGTAGAAATCCGATTTTGACCAAATTTGGTCAGGATGAAAGAGTGAGTCCCAAATATATCTATATAGTATGGTTGGGATACCTTATGAAACGAAAATGTTTACCACACTCAGCAATTCCTGCGAAATTTATAGAATTTCACCCACTTACAGGTCGAAATTCGTAGTATGCCGTGTTATTGCACAATAAAATTGTCTCAGCTAGGTCTTAGCTTTCTATCTTTAACCGTTTGGCTTGTACGTCGATTTGCAGTCAGTCAGTCAGAACAAAGAGTTTTATAGTAATATAGATTAGAAAAATCTTAATTGGAGAATGGTTAAAATAACGTTTAAAATCAAATTTGGTTTGTGCTGTTCTTGAAACATATGTAAATGTCAGTTTACAATCAATTAAAGGCCTTTGTACTGATTCCTGCCTATCATTCGCATTATGGCTGCATATCAATTTTAAGTGCGCTTCAATTGTTTCACTACGAGATTGACTAGCTGATTGACTGACTGACTGAGTCTACGACTGACTGGACTTAAGAGCGCGATTATGCGAGATTTCGATGATAATCAATGCACAATTATTGCGCACACTTCCACAGCAGGGTGCACACGGGACTATCAACTGAAACGGAATGTAACTAAACTGGATTCTGGACAACAACACACACTAACAGACATACACGTACACACGAAGACAGCCGCACTCATACAAATTCAGACAGATGAGCGCACACACTAAAGAAAGGAAATTGCTGTCAGCTATCGTTTGCTTGCTTAAAAAATATCTTCAAAAATAACTTGAGAAATAGATAGTGCCATTATCAAAGTACGCCAAAGAGATTGCAAATCATTATAGAAAAGCTTTAAATCTTTTGCCGTTGGATTACCTTGAGATTTGCTTTTAAAATTCAATTATAATTGAAAATGATTTAACAATGAGCCAGAATTGTAATCGCATTGAAGGATTATGTTTGAACAAAAGCAACAACAATGGACACCAATTACACAAGATTCTGGCTAAGAACAGGCTCAAGTGGCCAGCTGAGAAGTCCGAGACGGAGACCAAGACCGATTTGTGGGCGTAATTGAATGGCTGAAACCAGAGGCAGAAAACAAATTGATGGGTAGTTGTGACTGGAGTGTGTTGAAATATGTCAATTGCATATAAATTGCAGGTAAATTGAGCGTTTAGTTGGCATCATTATCGTATATTATGTCTAAAGAACCAAGAGTTATATATATAAATATTTAATTATTACTAAATTGACAATGTCTTCAGGCATTTTTGCAGCTGGTAAATGTGCATCGTATGCCTGTAAGTCATTCAACTGGCATCTGTCGCACACCAAGTCAGAGCTGACACCTCGCATCTGCCACATGCCACCTGGCGACAGCAAAATTACCACGCACTACTTCTTAATTTGTTGAAATTGCATTACAACAAAGTGTGCCTGACGAAGCCAGCCAACAGGATACTGACTAAAAGGGGAGGCGAGGCGTTGGTAGAGAGACTAGGAGACTAGGAAACTAGGAGGCGGTTGCAGAGGCAATTGAGTGATGCAGGTGTGCTTATGGTATGTGGACCGAGGAAATTAAAGTGAATTAAGTGCAGCAAAGGCGCATTTTTCATGCTGCACTGTGTGTGTGTAAAGATAGAGTATTCAATTGGAAAACGGTAAACGGTAAACGGTCCTTGAGATACTTTAAGCGCATACCAATAATAAATACGTGCAACTTGGCAAAATGTATTAAGATAACAATTTTAAATTTTGTTTTTATTATACTTCCACAAAGAAATCTTTAAAATAAAAATATACATTCATATGTATATTTATTCAATATTTATAGTTAACAAAAACAATCTTTAATATTTGAAGAATGTCGCTATGTGTAAAAGACTGTTAAATTTCAGAATCAGAATTTTGTGATTTAATTTCAGGTTTCCAACCATACTTTTTACTCTTGGAAAAACTAATGGAAATATATACATATATATAATAGCGCAGGTTTAGTATAAGTTAAGAGTCTTATAAAAATAAATATAAATTTCTATACAGCGAGGCAGATTTTAAACAAGTATTTATCTCTGCAAGACAACCTCCCAGTAGATATGTATTTATATACAGCCATGCATGTATCTGAGTCGTACATCGTAATAAGCAAGAGAGGGAGCAGCAAGAATTGCCACTCTCCGTGGCAACAGTGGCACAGCAGAAGCTGTAGCTACAGGTACAGAGGCATCAATTTTTCTAGCCAAGCTTCTTCTATGGGGTCTCGAGCTCATCTTTTATCTCGTTCTCTCTCTCGCGAGGCGCCTGTGGCTGCCTGCTTATCGCACCCGCCAGGCAGTCAGGCAGTGAGTCGGGCAGTTTGCCAAGATGGCCCCACACGTTCATGGGCTGGTTTAAGTGTTGATAAACAAGCTAGAAACAGGCTGACAACCCCACCTCTCCCCACCTTCTACTTTTGGTACGCCTTGGGCGCTGTTTGCTACTTTTACAGCGACTGCGCTCGACAGCCGACGCTGGCTACATATTTCCTTTCAATTTCTTTCCTTTTTTCCTATTGCTTTTCTTTAGCAACTAATTCCAGTTTTTTTTCTTTTTTTCCCCTAGGTGCGAGGGAGACGGCAGTAAAGTAGAGCAAAAAAAATAAATGTGAAAGAAAAGATTTCTTCAAGTTGCAGCATCAGCTAAGCAAAGCAAAGGCATCCAAGCAAACGCAACAACAGCTTTTCCCTAACCCCGTCCATTCAGCTTCCTTCCACTTCCCCATCCCCATCACACACACACACTGACACATATACACACACACACAGAGCTCACAAAAATCTTGTTGTTATTGTTGTTGTTTCTGGCACACACTCTCGGGGGCTAAATTTAAGTAGCAACAAATCACTTCATTGTTTGCGTGTTTACATAATATTTATATATTGTATTTGTGTGCGTGTGAGTGTGTAAAGTCGGAAGACTTCTCCATCAGCTCTAATTTCCATTCATTCTATACTCAACTCGACTTGCTACGACACGGTTTGACACGCAGCGCGGCATGTTCATTAATAAAGCGCAGCGACAAATCCCAAAAAAGTATGCTAGAAAAAACTGTCAGCACAATCACAGAAAAAATACTTCAGACAGCGCGTCGTCAGACGAAACTGGCCAGGCCAAGTGAAAGATAAAAAAACTAGCACCCAAAAAAAAAAAATGAGAAAGAACGACAGAGAGAAAACAAAGACCACAAAAATGTTTCAAGCATTTTTGCAGTATTTTTTGAATAAATGTGGCGCGACATGGCAATTTCAATTATACAAATCAAATGAGCAGCAGTGACAAGGGCAAATAGGAGAGAAGCAGGAAGAAAGCTAAGCGCTATGACGTCAAACAGGTCGCAGAGCAGTCAGATTAAGTTGGGAAGCAAGCGCGCGCAGCAAGAAGCATTTTAGCTTTAAGAGGCTGTCAAGCTGCACCCCCTGTGTGTGTGTGTGTGTGTGTATGCTTAAGTGCAGCAACATCAACATCATTATGATTATTATGATTGCTGCAATCATTAGAAACATCATCAGGCCCGTCATAGCTGACGTCCTTCTGCTCATAAATAATGCAGCACAAAATATGTATGTGCAAAATCCCAAATACGAAATACGCTTAATGCAAGCCATGTTTTATACATGAAAAAGGACACTGAGAGTGTATGTGAGAGATAGGGAAAGCGAGAGAGAGAGTGAGAGAGAAAGAGAGAGCAGAGGGTTGATTGAGGTTAAGGGTAACTGCTAGTGACCCCAAAAACTGCATTAACAGCACAAATGCATTGCATACATAACATGTGTTCATATACATATGTACATACTTACATATATGTTCATTTGTATAATTTGGTGGAGAATTCCATTTGCAAGCAATTCAATAAATACATGCATTCAGTTACTCGTATGTATGCGTGTGTGTAAACATTTACACACTTACATGGTCGCATGTTAATGGAGCTCGTTGGCGCACAGATAAGCAAATTCAATTATCGACACCGAATCAGGCAAAAGGCTTAATGTATTCTATTAATTTATGAGCATTAACTGAGAAATGCAATTCATAAATTCGTAGAAGAAACTTTAAAATGGTTTTAAGTGCACTTCATTATCTAATTATTTATAATATTTAACTGGTACTTTTAATTTGTATGCTAGCCAGGAATTTTAACTACAATTTAAATTATTTACCGAAGAACAATGTCTGTGATGCCTTAATTGTATTATAATTTGATTGAGTACCTGAACTAAAGTTCCTTTTTGAGTGTAGAAGAAAGGAGTCATCATCTTGACAAATGATTTGCACAGCTTTGTGGCCAATTTAGCAAGCAGTATCTCCAATAATCCACAATAGGACAATACTCTTCTCTACATCTCTGTCTCTCTTGCATTTCTCATGCGCTCAGTTGGTCAATTAATATGGAGTCTTGGGAAAAGCACACAGAGCGAAAAATCAAGAATAAAATGTTCTTAAAATAAATATTATGATTATCAAACCACACCAATCGTTATCTAATAAAATTATCTTAGTCATCAGCATGTGTGTTTAAATGCTTTCAGTTAGTGTAAAGTATAGTCTTAATTTCTAAATGCCCGTCAAATTAATTTATAAAAAAAATGTAAACCAGTGAACGTAAAAAAGACACATGTATTAATGAATTTGATTTAAGATTTTATGAACTTGATCTGTGAGTCGAGCCCCAAACTTATATATTGGTACTCATTTCTAGTAATTTTTAAGTTTTACTTGATTCAAGATATGTAGTACTTTTATCAAGATTGTTAGTACTTGGTTAAAGAATTTTTATGCTCATGTTCAGAAATTTGATCTTATTACATTTTAAGTTTCAAAAATACTTTAATCGAGCTCATTCGAACTTAATTTAAGCACGCCTTTTTTTTCTCTGTGCAGCTGCCTTTTTTTCGGGTAAGCCGCAGCACACACAAGCTGGCCAGGTCTTTGCTTTCATTCTCATTCTCATTCGCATTTTCATGCACATTCGCATTCTCTGGCCCAGTCAGTGTCTTTGTTTTAGCTGTCCCCCCTGCAATGGGACAGTTTGTTGGTCCAGCTGCAATTTGAGGCTTTAGTGCTTGTGTTTTCGGTTGAGCCTTCAACAACAATGATAATGTTGATGCTGATGTTGTTGTAGTTGTTTTTATTGTTGGTGTTGTTTTTGTTGTTCTTGGTGCTGGTGTTGGTGCTGATGCTGCTACTGCAGCTCTGGGGGCTAAGGCAACGACCATGCCATTTTCCATGAATCTCAATGCAAACGCTGACCAAATTAGTGTCAATCGTATTGATTCACATGCACACTCATACACACTATCAACATACACATACTCATGCCCTCAAAGGCAAGACAAGTTATTGTCGTTGTTGCTGTTGTTGTTAATGGCTTTGCAATTTGCATATGTGTGTCAACGTTGCCGTCATCCTGTGGCGCCTGTGTATATACTATGAATTTGCAGCTAACACACTTAACCCACTTGCCACGCCCCCTCCGCCCAACACACACTCGGGACTTTTCCACTTGAGCTGCAGCGTGCCGCTCGCTGCTTGCCACATGCTGCAAATATATGTTTATAGGAACATACATACATACAAACATATGTATGTACATATGTTGCATAATGCACAAAATGTTTCGGAACCTTAAAATCTATTGTCCGAAAGTTTCAATTAATTCAAATGACAATATAATTAAGATATGGGGACTTAAAGAGTGAATAGAAGAGGAAGGGGTTTGTAATTGCTATGCTTAGGGTGTAAGTTTCCTTATATCTGTGTGTGTGTGTGTGTATGTGTATGTGTGTATGTGTGTGTGTGTGCGTGTGTGTGTGTGTGTGTGTGTGTGTGTGTGTGTGTGTGTGTGTGTGTGTGTGTGTGTGTGTGTGTGTGTGTGTGTGTGTGTGTGTGTGTGTGTGCGTGTGTGTGTGTCTGTTTGTGTTCGTTTCTACGAAAAAGTCAATTGATGTCAAGTATGCAAAGTAGACAATTTGATGCAAGCAACTTTATAACTAAGCACATACTTTTCTTTGTATGTGTGTGTGCATGTGTGTGTGCACAAATGTGAGTTTGTTTTTTCATATCTAAGTTTTAGTCTTTGACACTTGGTCATGGTACAAAAATATGCAAAACCAAAAGAAAGAAACAAAATGTTGCCCCCAAATCTCTTTTGCTGCAATTTCTCCAAAAAATATTTAATGCAACCTGAAAAAAATAGAAGATGTTTCCTTGGATTACCAAAAAAAAAATGCATAGAAAAAAAAAGATCTTGAGACTTTGGCGAAATGGTGGAAAAACCGTTTTGGCGACAACAGACAGATTCGAATAGACAGACAAAAAGGCGACACAATGGCTACTAAGGTTGCCAAAAAAACAAGAAAAAAGAAGGAAATTGGCCACCTGCCACGCCCACAATTGTCCAGCTGCCAAAATGAAATCAAAGCAGAAAATGCAATAAAAATAATCAAAAGGACGCAACATAAAAAACAAGTCAAATGTGCGAAAGAGAATGAGAAAAGTGTATCATTTGATGTTTGGCAGTCGATTCTTTAAAATGCCATTTATTGTTCTCTCCTCACTTTTCTGCTCTACTTGAAACTCTCTCTTCCCTCTTTTCGCCTTTTTCGCCACTTTCATCTTTTTATGAGCTGTAATTTCTTTTGTGACTAAAATTGGGCGGCAAAATTGAACGGACGTTCTAAAATGGCGGCCAGTGTCGTCAGAAGCGCCAAAGCCAAAAGAGCGCAAGAAGAAGAACGAGCATGTGGAAGGGCACACAACAACAAGTTTTGGACAAAGTAAGTTGCTCAAGAATCGAGTCGCAGGGCAATAAAAATAGCTTGACTTGCAACAAATGTCACGTCAGAGGTACAGTAAAGCACTTCCTCTTCAGCCGACCCCACCGCCCCAACTTCTCCTGAATCCACCAAGATTGTTCCATGTCGTCCCTTAACACTCCCCAATCATCCAGAATGTTTGTGTGATTTGACAATTAAATGTTGCGCTTCTCTTGCCAGGCAAAAACTATAAGTAGAGGCGTTAACAGACAGAGAGAAATAAAATGGGAAGACTTCTTAAAAATGTGTAGACGAGTGTGGAGGGGGTGGAGAGGGTTTGGGTAATGACGTCGCTTTTAGCGACCGCGACAGCCGAGGCAAACTCAATTAAATGTGACATTGAAAATGGCTGCCTAAAAGTATGCTTTATACATTTCCTAAAGGCAAAGCCAAACAGGAGGTAGGTGTGACAAGTACTTGTACCTAGCTAAATAGAGAAAAAAAAAGAGAGATAGGTAGAGAGAGAAAAAATAGGGAGACAAGCGTTTAGCTGACAGTTGTTCCAGCATGTTTGTTCCAGCAGTTAGCGAAACTTAAAGTGAAATTAAAAATGGACAAATGGCGAAATCTCTGAGAAACTGTTGTTGGGAACAGAAACGCACCACGCGCAATGCGCCATCAGCGTTTTCATCTTAATCGCCATCGCCAGGCAATGGCAGTGGCAATGGCAATGGCAGCAGCTGCCAATAAGCAACGATTATGCTTGTAGCAACAATCGACTCTCCTTGCTAACTGTCTGACCGTATTTCTTTGGCTGTGTGTGTAAGTGTGTGTGTGTGCTTGTGTGTGTTGTGGCTGTCTTGTAATGTGCGCTATTTGCTGACGCTCTTGTTGTTTGTGTGCTAATGTCCTACAAAAATGCATGCGGCACTCAGGGGAGCAACGGCTGCTGTCTGTATTCATGCGTGTATGTGTGTGTGTGTGTGTGTGTGTGTGTGTGTGTGTGTGTGTGTGTGTGTGTGTGTGTGTGTGTGTGTGTGTGTGTGTGTGTGTGTGTGTGTGTGTGTGTGTGTGTGTGTGTGTGTGTGTGTGTGTGTGTGTGTGTGTGTGTGTGTGTGTGTGTGTGTGTGTGTGTGTGTGTGTGTGTGTGTGTGTGTGTGCATGACTGTGTGTGTGTGTGTGTGTGTGTGTGCATGACTGTATGTGCTAGCACTTGTGAGGCGCTATAAACTGCAAGCAGTTACTTACAAATTGGAATGGAAAACTGCCTCAGCAAAAGACTCGATCTCAAATTACTCATACGTCATGTGTGCCCAGCAGGCATACATATGTACATATGTATATAAATATATATGTATTTATATAGGGGGATACAGATACATGGATGTGACAGGAGTATATGGACAAAGTTGCCAGCCATTGTACTAAGCCATTTCAATTTGAAGCTAAGTAGGTTTAAGCTGTCAAAGTCGAACTCAATAATACTCCAATCCAGCATGACTCCGGTACGAAGCGATAAGATTACTTGCCGATTGTATACAATAGAAATTGAGCTGCAAACTGCAATCTGCTCAACATACCTTGCAATCAATTGTAAAAAGTAAATTTAATACTTGACAGTCTCTACGATAAGTATACGACAAATGCTCACAAATTGTGTGGCAATTGCGAGTCAAGTTCGAATTTGTCAAATAACTTGAACTGAAAATCATTTTTATAATCAACCAATATAATGATTTGACTGGTGAATTTGTATAAGTAGAGTAATGATAATGATAGTAATAATATTAAATCTAATCCTTATAAAACTGGCAAGCATGATGCTAAAGCCAATAAAAACAATAATTATAATGAAATTGATAATGATAATAATGATATTGATAATGATGATGCTAACGCTAAAATAAATATTAAAACAATAATAATAAAAATTTAATTGATGATAATATTAATGCTAAAGATAAAGCTAATGTTCATGATAATCAAAATGCTAAAAATAATATGAAATAAAATAAAAAATAACATATTGATGATACAAACAATTCTAGTGAGTTAAGAAGACGCCTCGCTCAACTTTGTCGATTGCAAAAAGACACGCAAGTGAACTGATATAAAAAATACTAATTAGTTTATAATCATTTAATGCACTGCAAATTGTTTGTTGCAAATTCATGAGGGTGAAAGTGTCGGGCAGAGTCAGGGCCGGGGACAGGACCACGTCAACTGGGGCAGCAACAGCTGTGGCAGCTGTGTGTGCATAAATTAAATTAAAATTAAACGTTTCACCGCTTAAATGATGAGCTTTAAATAGCGACAAGCGATAAACTGCGTGCAAAAATAATAATGATGACGACAATGATAATGCTTCTGTTAGTGATAACGATGATGATAATGATAATGATGTTGAAGATGCTTACATATAATAAAAGACCACAACTAACTGCCCAAGTAACATCAAGTTTTGTAAGCTTATAGCTTAAAACCTTTTTTACCTAGAGAAATTGCATATTACCTGTACCTACAGAAATTACTTTTGCTTTCTTTTGCACAAGATATCCAACAGGCAAGCAGCTCTGAAGCATGCTACCAATTGGCAATTAAGTAAAACCGCTTCTCATGCGCTTTCAGTTACCATATAAAAAGTGGGGAAAAGAGAAAATTAAGTAAAATGGAAAGAAAATAATGAAAGATAATACTAATTTTATTCACAGTGCCTAATAGTATTGGAAAAAAAGATAATAAGAGTAGTAAATCTTTTCAAATTAAATTCAATGCTTTCTGACACTTAAGAAAATAATTATAAATTAAAGTTTAAGTTTCTCATGCAAAATTAGAAATAAAAATAACGAGGTTAAAGTTTCCGATATAGCTTCATGAAAATACCACGCTTAAATTGAACATTAACAGGAAATTGTTGTTGGCATTCAGCTAATAAACTTGCAGGGTTTTTGCAAAGTCTAATATCAAAACTGATGCGTCAGAGTTCGAAATATGCAGCCCACATGTGGGATAATTGATCGCTCGGATTTGAATAAATTCATGTCCACAAGGTCAAAAAATTAATTGTAAAGTCTAAGACAAAAAATAAAGATTCTTTGCCTTTTCAACAATCGATTAAAAATATAATTTGTGAACTTTGTAATTTTTGTAATTTCGAATAAGTCGAAAAGCTATTTCTGTGTCTGTATACTTTTTTATTAGTGCAAGTATCAGTGAATATACATATATATTTTTGGTAACTTTCAGCGGAAAAATCGACAATAATTTTCAAACCATTGAGAAGCATAAGGATGTTGATATTATTGTGTCTCGTGTTGTTGCGGTTGTTGTTGTTGTTGTTGCTGTTTGCCGATATAAAACTACCATATAAAAATTTTTCTCTCATATGTACTTACAGGAATGTTGCCCAAAATAAAAGTAAATGCATATAAAAATTACATTAGAAATACACAAAAGAAGACCAGCACAGTGAAAGCAAGATGATAAGCGAGTGATGGCCCCAACGGCAGGGGGCAAGGGCAAGAGAAGAGGAAGAGAGAAGAGGCAGTGGTAGAACGGGTAAGAGGCAACTGAAGGCGAATGTAACAGAAACAGGAAATAAAAATCCACTTTAAGCGTTTTGAATACAAATGCAAATACACAAAAAGAGACACAGGGAGCGAGTGTGTGTGTGTGTGTTTGTGTGAGAGCGAGCGGTTGAAAGCCTGACAAGTGATTGAGTGATGAGCAAAACGGAGAACAAGACGAAGACAGAGACGGAGACAAATGCGGTCACATTGAGGTACATTAAAATATATACTCGTATTTATCTGAAAGGCAATGGCGCCTGAAAGGGTTTTCGGTATTTTTCTTTGCTTTCTTTCTATTTCCCTTCACTTGGCTGTGTGTGTGTGTGTTTGTGTGCGTGTGACGATGCCAAAAGCTGACATATAAACTGCAAGCAACTTTGCAGAGCACAAAAGCAGCTCAAAGAAGACGCCAAAGGCGTCCATGCGTCAGGGAAATAGCGTAAAGCTTTAGCTGTTGAGGGGATGTAGGAAGTGTGAAGTGCGAGAGACGAAGTGTGCAAAGCCGAACGCATAACATGCCACAAATGAAGTGGCAGAAACTTACAGCTGCGTTGCGATGCGATGCCAAGTGCCACATATAAAAAAAAACGAATATCATAGCATCGTTTAAGGCGTCACAAGGCGACAAAAGTCGCTCAGGTAACACATGGCAAAATGCGATAGATAAAGAGACACACACTAACACATTCAGACGCACTTACACCACGTATGTGAGAGTGCTGAAGGCAGAAAGCTGAAATGAAGAAGTTAAATTGAAGAAAATTGCGAAAGCGGAAGCACAATAAAGTGCAAGGCACACAGACTGAAATAATACAGACAATTCGCAGAGAGTCTCCACTAAAGAGATGTAACTAGATGGAACCATTGTTGGAACTACCGTAATTGATTTTTAGATGATTCTTGCAAAAGATAAAAATAAAAATTTAAATAATAAATAACTCAACCTCAACCTGCTCAACCCCGCCTATTTAAAAGCGTTACACATTTCGTGATTAAATTATAATATAATATACGTTTGTCCATACTTGTATTTTTTTGCTTCTTTTAAATGTAAAACTTGATTAAGTCAACACTTTTATATGCTGTATAAGGATATGGTTTTATTTATAAGCAAATCCTTTAAAAAATTATATTTATATTTTATTGCTGTAATGTACTGAGTCACAATGCACACAATTTTTGGCCACATGGAATAAGCAAGTGTGAGAGGGAGCAAAAGGCACTGAGAAACATATGGCTAGGAAATAGTATGATTGTACATAACCAAGTGCAAAAGTAGAATGAACGGAAACGTTACTAGCACAAGGACCTCAAAAGTATGCAGCATTAAGTGTGCGACGTCATCAGTTTCTACTTTCCTTTCTCTCTCTCTGTTCGCTCGCTCTTGTTGTTTGTTGTCTCTATTCAAGCTGGCTGTCCGACTGGGCCAGCTCGGCTGCCGGCCAGTCTGACTGTCTGATGACTCTTATGTGCCATTTTGGCGCAAGTTTCGTTTGCGCTATCTGCTTTTGTGGCTACCCTTGCAGACACATTTCAAAGCAAATGTCACGAAGCTTGTAACAAATGTTTAGAACTAAGAAACTAAAATTTAGGTAAAGTTTAACAGTACAATACTTGTCAACTAAAAATCTAGTTGTTGTTTTAAGATAAGCACTAAATCGAAATTATCAAAAGTAGTAGAAAATAATTATTTTGCCCTCATTACAGATTCGACTTGTTTTTGAACATTAAAGAAAACTTAACTTAACTTAACAAAAAAAACCCACTTAAAAATTTAGTTTTTTTTTGCAATTATATTTCGTTTACGTATTTCAAATTTTAAGCGTACTTTAAGTGCAGTTTTCTGAAATAACATTTACATATAATCCGTTTCTTCCATGTGTTGTTTATGTTATTATTGTTGTTGTTATTTCACTCGTCGCGAGGAAAAGACTCATTAACAAAATGCACAAAAAACAACAACAATAATATGCAACATGAGAGAAGTGAAAGCTCTTCAAAAAAGATAGAGAGAGAGAGAACGGGACCAGCAAAAAAGGAAACAACAACAGCTTGTCGCGCAAAGGATCCTTGAGCCTCTTCATGTTGTTGTTGGTGTTGTTGGTGTCGGTAAACGTAAACGAAGCAGTGACAAAAGTGTAGCCCAACGGCAACGTAAGAGAGATGTGCGGCGAGGGGATGCTGAAGGAAAATAAAACAAAATGTTTGTCACTAATCAAGTTGCCCACAGAAAAAAACAGAACAGAGAAAAGAGAACGAACTGCACTCTCAGGTTACAGTTAAATCTTAAAAGTTAAATTATGAAAATTCCAACGCAATGACATTGTGAATGAGAGGAAGAGAGACAGATATACAACTCATACGTCTACATATGGACATAATATGTATGTATATAAATGAATAAATGCCAAAGCAATTTACATATAGAATATTTGTGCCAAAAAGTTTTGCGTTTCATTTTTGTTCATGTTCTTGTTGTTGTCGCTGATGTTGTTGTGGGGCGAACACAATTTCAATATGAAAAGCAACTTGTAGGCGTGACTGTTGCTTTGAGCAGGTGGAGGAGGGCGGGGGCAGGTCTGGCTTTTGCGGTATCCAGCGAGTTTATCAACTGAAGCGACGCCTAATCAACATCAAGCCAAACGCCATTAGGCGCCCACACAATTTACAGCTGTTTCTCAGCCCTTACCAAACCCCCCCCGCCCCCTCACCACCCCCCACCCCACGACCTTTGCACCACCCAACAACCCTGTTGCTTAACCCAAACAAACTTTTTCAGCGTATGTGTGTGTGCGTACGTACATTCATATGTGTGTGAGTGTGTATGCCGGGTTTTGGTTTATTTCTGACTGCTGCTTCAAGTTGAAATTGAATTTTAACATATTTTTGTTTGCATTTCATTTGAGCAACTCATTAAGCCAAAAACAGCGAACCACCCAACTTCTCTACCCCTCCTACTATCTATCCCTCCTTCGCCCCCTCCCTTGACTTAATGCCCGCTCTTCCCATTCATGTATTTGCTTATCTGCACTCATAGGTAGGCTACATCATTTTTTCTAAGGCGATCGTAAAAATTTAATAAATAGAACAAAAACGAATCACAATGAAATACATATTAAATGATCAGCACTAACTTTTTAATTGAATTCAAAGAATTAAGCACTTTATCCACACATTCTCAGTCAACTCAATTATATAAGCTAAAATGCAATTTTAATCGAGTAAAATAAATTAAATGAATAGCAAAAACTAATCGAAAAATTTGTTAATTGATGAAAAATTGACAAATGGGACATTTATTGAAATTTAAATAAATACTTTGAATACAACAAATATAATTATTTAATTAACTAAATCTAATGAAATTTGACTGAAGTACATTAAGTACAATTTTATGTAAATAAGTTAATAGCTGTTATATATCAGTTATTTAAAATGTAAAAGTAAAATAATTTAGATTTTACGAAAATGTTTAATTGTCTAATGTAACTGTCTGCAATGAATATTGCTATCATTAAATTAATTCTACCTAACTGCACTCTTTAAATCTGATAATGACTTTCAGACTTTGTTCCTGACTCACGCGCCCATCCCTAAGCTTGAGTGCTTTCGATCCAATCAATTTCGAACGTCTTTAATAATAATATATGCATGTAAGTATATGTGCCAAAAGAGTAAGTCGACAGTCTTTAGTTCTCAGTCTCTCTCTCTTTCTCTTTCTTTCAATATATGCAATGAAAATTTTTTAAGTGCTTTAATTTTATTTCATGGCATTTGTATGAGTCCTGGAGGAACGCAAGCACAGATCCAGCCTTAAGTATTTTTCCCGTTCCTCCGGCCCCTTGCTCACTGATTCCCCTTCCTCATCAGTTGTTCAGTAATAATTTGATTGTGTTTGTGCAATAAGCGGGCCCCGTAACAAAAGAGCGATGTGGTCCTGTGAATGTTATTTATTTATTTTTATTTTCTGCTGTTTTTCCACTTTCACTTCTCGCTCTGACGCTGATGCTGATGCTCGTTCTGGCATTTCAACAATTTGCATTAAAAATGCTCTTTGGCTTAAATATGTAGATATAGAAATTTGTATAAAAATATATATATACATATATTTTTTGTTTTTTTTGGCAAGGGATGTGTACACCACAAGGCCGTCACCGCCGCCAGTTGGCTAATCCGCTTTGTAGCCATTAATGGGTCCGCCCCTTCCCCTCCCTATTCTTGGCCCGCTATTTTCACTTTCCTCTCCCACCGTAATGCCTTGACTTGGCCTTAAATAAGAAGCCCGTTGGGCAGTCAACTCACGTAGGCGGTCATTAGATCAACCTTAATATCATGCAGCTCACGTATTTATTTACTTAGATCTGTCGCATTCGCTCTTTCACTCCTTCATTGAAACCATCTCGCTCATTTGCTCTATCAGCTGAGACAATGGGTAGGACATTTTGGTCGCGGTGGCACGCCCACAAAATGTTGGTATTCAATAAGTTCACACATCGTTAAACCAGGCAAGAGCCACAAAAGGTCAGCCAGAGTTAGCCGGCAGTTTAGTTAGTTGGACCAAAAACATTTGACCTTATCCAAGTTTGTGAAGTACTTCACTTTACCAGGAACTCCACGAACTTAACAGTATTTAAAAATTGCTAGATATCTCTGCTGTGCGAATCGGAAAGAGTTTCAACTCAATGATCACATAACTTTTGAGTTTCAGCTTTGAAAAAGAACGTCTAGTCAATTCAACATACTTAAATCATTGGTTTTTGTCCCTTCAAATTTTAACAGCCAGAATTGTTCACAAGCTGTTATTAATTTTTAAAAAATTATAATTATAATTCTAAAATGGTGTTTCACTCACATTTCTTTAAGACTCTATCAACACAATGAGATTTAAATTATTTACATTCTATTTATGTATCACATTTGAATATTTTTAGTTTATTTAGTTTTATATTGCACACATAATTGTTAATTCATGTGTTGTTAGTTGTATTTTTTTCACTATATTATTAAAATCTTTAGAGCTAACCGCATTTCACTTGCACAAATCTTTCCGCCCGAAAATCGGTTCAGAGAAATTTGTAGTATATGAAAATGAGAAAATAGCTTAAGATTCGATGCTTTTCGAAGAAAAATCAGTTGTCATTAATGTCCCATTGCATTTGACAGCTGGTATAAAGGATTTTAAGTGTGTGTTTTTTTTGACTCGAACTTGAATCAGTTTTTGCCTTGATTATGCATCACCTTGTTCATCTGTAAGTTAGTGTATATGTGTGTGCATGTGTGTGTGTGCACGTATGTGTGTGTATGTGTATGTGTCAGTTTCCATTCTGCTCTTGCAGTCTCTACATTCAAACATTCCATCATCGCCCGTCGCTGTCATTACGATTTCGAAGCTTTGCCTGGCCGACTATTTTTTGTTACGGATGTTGCTGCTGTGGGGCAAGTCGAATGGGGCATGTGGCATGGGGTAAGTAGCAAATGGCAAGGGCAACCATGATGGTAGTATAAGCTATGTGTGGCAGAACTTTAATTGAAATCTTTTGGAGCACAAACAGCAAAGTGACTTTATGCAATTTCAAATACTTCCTGACTCAGCTGCCAGATGCGGTGATACGGCAACAACAAGCTGCGGTAGGGCAGCAACATTGGGGCAACAGCAACAGCGGCGCCTCAAAGCGGCATCCTCGGCAAAAGTTTTGCCAAACAACTTTGGCTCAAAGACAAAGCTGCTGTTGCAGAAATGGGGAAGTGGTAATGGAAATTTGTTTAGCTCTTGGCCAAAAGGGCGAAGGGCAAAGGGCGAGCGGGCAACTGCAACTGCTGGCATCTACAAAATGGACAACTGTAAGTTATTCTGATTTGCTGACAAATTGACGGCAAACTGAGAGTATATTTTTGTATGTTCCCATATGTGTTGCATGCTACAAACGTTCAGTTCGAAGCGAGATTGTCAAAAGTCACGCGATCACAACAAATCGACGCGACGTTACAATCGTTCTTGTAATAAGCAACAAATGACCTTCAAACAACAACAAATGCTAATTATTTGGATAAACTGCAATGACAAAATACATAATAATAAAGTGCAGTTGCATCTGCTTAATAATATAACATACGATTCGTTCGTTGCATTCGTTGTTACCGATTAATTTAAAATTTAATGATACCCAATCTAGTTAAAACCAATCCAGTCAAGTTTTTATATTTGTTTTCCACTATAAAAAAAAAAATACAAGCCGAATTGAACTATCACAAATTAATTATTTGTATAAATAGCATTGATTAATAACTCGAATTGTGCAAAGAATATTTAAGTTAGCTCAGAATCAATCTGAAACTGCAACTGAAAGTTCAGTGACAACCACGACAAAAGCCAGCGATAACGATGACGATAACGATGACAGTGGCATAACAGTGGACAGTGGAAATTAAAATTGTAAATTCATAGAATATGCAGAAGAGAAGAGAAGAGAAGAGAAGAGAAGAGAAGAGAAGAGAAGAGAAGAGAAGAGAAGAGAAGAGAAGAGAAGAGAAGAGAAGAGAAGAGAAGAGAAGAGAAGAGAAGAGAAGAGAAGAGAAGAGAAGAGAAGAGAAGAGAAGAGAAGAGAAGAGAAGAGAAGAGAAGAGAAGAGAAGAGAAGAGAAGAGAAGAGAAGAGAAGAGAAGAGAAGAGAAGAGAAGAGAAGAGAAGAGAAGAGAAGAGAAGAGAAGAGAAGAGAAGAGAAGAGAAGAGAAGAGAAGAGAAGAGAAGAGAAGAGAAGAGAAGAGAAGAGAAGAGAAGAGAAGAGAAGAGAAGAGAAGAGAAGAGAAGAGAAGAGAAGAGAAGAGAAGAGAAGAGAAGAGAAGAGAAGAGAAGAGAAGAGAAGAGAAGAGAAGAGAAGAGAAGAGAAGAGAAGAGAAGAGAAGAGAAGAGAAGAGAAGAGAAGAGAAGAGAAGAGAAGAGAAGAGAAGAGAAGAGAAGAGAAGAGAAGAGAAGAGAAGAGAAGAGAAGAGAAGAGAAGAGAAGAGAAGAGAAGAGAAGAGAAGAGAAGAGAAGAGAAGAGAAGAGAAGAGAAGAGAAGAGAAGAGAAGAGAAGAGAAGAGAAGAGAAGAGAAGAGAAGAGAAGAGAAGAGAAGAGAAGAGAAGAGAAGAGAAGAGAAGAGAAGAGAAGAGAAGAGAAGAGAAGAGAAGAGAAGAGAAGAGAAGAGAAGAGAAGAGAAGAGAAGAGAAGAGAAGAGAAGAGATATTTCATGAAATATCTCAAGTGAGCTCCGCTCCGGTCCATTCAAATTTATTTAGCACACATTTTATGATCTCCGAGCATGTTGCCATCAGCAACAGAAGCAAAACTTTTACCTGGAAGCCTAACAACTGCCACCTACCTTTTCTCTGTCATAACTCCCTGCTATCCAACTCATGCCCTACTCTGCTGACCACACCACATAAACTGAAGGTTGACCTGCAGTCAGTTGCCGTGGGCTTTCCCTTTCCTTTCCATCTCTCTCGCTCTCAGGATTTTTAGCTATTTTTTAATTTAGTTTTTCAATTATGTACTTATTATATAATGCGATACCTATGCCACACACATAAATACACACACACACTCACACTTCCAGACACATATACTAGAAGCTGCTCAACAAGAAGATGATAGAAAAATGCGCGTAAGCTCTTTGGAATTTCGCAATTATTACTTTGAGAATGCGAATATTTTGGAAAAGAATTTCATCCAACATAAATATGTAATAATAAAACTAAAGCAAAATACCAAGAAGTAATAAAACGATAAGAAAATTTATTTTAGTTTGCATTAGAGAAAGGTATGTAATAAGTTCCACATATGCATGAGTTTGTATTTGAAGATGAAACTTAGTTTAAGCATAACAAAAGTTGAAGTTTTATTTATATTTTAATCGCAATAATAACGAATGAAATTTTGTAAAATATTTAAAATTTCACATTTCAAAATTAAATAGCATGAACAAGTTTTAAGAGCATTTTTCAGCTTATTTAAGTATAGAATAGAATAAAACCCACACTAGTTGTAATTTGATTTAAAAAATTCTTAAGAATATTATGAATTAAATATGGTTTAGATACTATGACCTTATATTCTACATATCTCTCGTTAAGTATCATCAATTAATTATTCTCAAACTGCATTATGGAAATTTGAAACGACGTAGTCCCTATAAATTCCCGCTATAGGCTAACAACTTGAACAAATACATGTAATAAAGTGGCTAATACATGTAATTGCTCAGCGGTTGCGTCGACAGCCGTTGCTGTGGGGCAACTCTCGCTCAATTGGAAGCTGTGCGGGGTTAGTTGATGGTGGTGGACCTTCTATACACATAAAATGTAGCAGCTGTTTAGTGGGCGGAGCACCGCCTGGAAAGCATAAATGAAAATCAATAAATAAAAATTGTATCGCCAAAGTCCCGAAACCTATAGAGTTGACAAAGACTGGGGAAAGCATCGAAAACGAGCAGGAACCAAAGATGTTACGGTATATGTGTGTATTTGTGGGTGTGACTCGGGCACACTTTCGGTGCAAATGGCAAATAAGCATAAAGGAAAATAAGGAGAGAGGAACAAGAAACTAAAATGGAAAGCTAAACTGCAAAACCACCAAAACAAAATCAATAAATTTGTGTGTTTCGCTCGCTAGATCGATGGGTGTGTGTGTATATGTATATGTATATGTATATGTATATGTATATGTATATGTATATGTATATGTATATGTATATGTATATGTATATGTATATGTATATGTATATGTATATGTATATGTATATGTATATGTATATGTATATGTATATGTATATGTATATGTATATGTATATGTATATGTATATGTATATGTATATGTATATGTATATGTATATGTATATGTATATGTATATGTATATGTATATGTATATGTATATGTATATGTATATGTATATGTATATGTATATGTATATGTATATGTATATGTATATGTATATGTATATGTATATGTATATGTATATGTATATGTATATGTATATGTATATGTATATGTATATGTATATGTATATGTATATGTATATGTATATGTATATGTATATGTATATGTATATGTATATGTATATGTATATGTATATGTATATGTATATGTATATGTATATGTATATGTATATGTATATGTATATGTATATGTATATGTATATGTATATGTATATGTATATGTATATGTGTGTAATTGGGGGAGGTGGGCGTGACTGGCTTAAATGGTTGGCATGCTAATGCAATTGGCCAATAAATCATTGCAGAAAACTGCATAAAAATGTAAAGCAAACCAAAAGAGCTGGTGACAACGAGGACATCAAGTCAATCAAAGCCAATTTTCAATGCCAACTGAGTGCTTGTCTCAATCAATTAACCAATCAGTCAATCAATCAATCAAAACATCAAATAAACGGTTAAGCGATGTACATCTGCAATATGCGACAGAAGCCTTCGCCAAATGCATGAGAATATTAATATAGAAGAACTATAGAAGGAAACACAATGCCATGCTAGACTAAAGAACACTCTGTGAAGGGCCATAGAACACATGTTTATTTCCTTGAAATATAATATTGAGAAAAGTTTAATTTTTATAGATTGCTTAGTTTTACCCAGAGCCCCCAGATAAATTATTTTTTAAAATAATATATTTGAAATAAAAATGATTAAAATATTCTCAGAAAAGTGCACATTTTCACCGTCTCGACGCTGAATTTTGCCATTCACACTTTTCGCATCGGTTTTCACACCAAAATTCCATCCGTTTTTTATTCTAAACGGATTAATTCTCAAGTTCTCGCATGAGCCACTGCTTACATTTCTCATAGAGTTTTGTGGCAAGGCTTTAAAATATGACAATCATATGAAAAAATTAAAGGCGGCTTCTCAAATTATTTATGTGCGGGGGGAGGGGCAGAGCAAAGGGGAGAGATATAATAGCTATTGATAAATCTGAATACCTGTGGCATCGTAAATCAATGTGAGCGGTAAAAAAAGGCTACTTAAAACTTAAACAGAAGCATAAACAAAAGGCAACAAAAATAACGATAATGACGGCGCCTCAATCACAACAACAAATAAAACAAGGGGGCTCCGGCAGCAGTCGAGTGTGCTTGACTGTAGAATACCCTGTGCCCTGGCTCTCCGATAGGTCATACGTATGTGGGCTACGTTAGGCATGCCGAAGGTGTGATGATGCGGCATTAACTTTTTGACTAATTGTTCGTATTACATCTATGTGATCTAGTGAACCGATTTAAACCAAATTGCAAATTCTGAATCTGTGAGTTTGGTTGACTTATCTCTAAAAACAACAATAATTTTCGTACTATATCTTAAAATTCGTTCCTATGGCAGCTATTTGATATCCGATTTCAACCAAACTTGGTCAGGATGTAGAATACCATCCCAAATGCGTATTTTGTTATTTTGGTTGAGATACCTCAAACAACAAAAAAGTTCATCATACTAAAACTTGATTTTCGACTGGTCGTTCCTATGGCAGCTATATTATATAGTGTTTCGATTTTAACCAAGTTTAGTCAGGATGTATGGGACTATCCCACCTGCATATTGTCTCAGTTTGGCTGACATATCTCAAGCAACAAAAAAGTTTTTCATACCAAAACTTGATTTTCGACTGATCGTTCCTATGGCAGTTATATGATATAGTGTTCCGATTTTAACCAAGTTTAGTCAGGATGTATAAGACTATCCCACATGCATATTGTCTCAGTTTGGCTGACATATCTCAAGCAACAAAAAAGTTTTTCATACCAAAACTTGATTTTCGACTGATCGTTCCTATGGCAGCTATATTATATAGTGTTCCGATTTTAACCAAGTTTAGTCAGGATGTAGAAGACTATCCCACATGCATATTGTCTCAGTTTGGCTGAGATATCTCAAGCAACAAAAAAGTTTTTCATACTAAAGCTTGATTTGCGACTGATCTTTCCTATGGCAGCTATATGATATAGTAGCCCGATTTTAACCAAGTTTGGACAGGTTGTATGGAAACACCTCATATGCATATTCTTTTCGTTTGACTGAGATATCTTGAACAACAAAAAAGTTTTTCATACTAAAACTTTATTTTGGACTGATCGTTCCTATGGCAGCTATAAGATATAGTGGTCCGATCGAAATTTTAAAACAAACTTGATCTGCGCCCGCTATCCAAGAACCTACATACCAAGTTTCAAGTATGTAGCTCTTATAGTCTCCGAGATCCGTTGACTCAAACAGACGGACGGAAAGACGGACAGACAGACGGACATGGCTCAATCGACTCGGCTATTGATACAGATCAAGAATATATATACTTTATAGGGTCGGAGATGCTTCCTTCTGCCTGTTACATACATTGCACAAAACCATTATACCCTTTTTGACCATTTTCAATGGGCACGGGTATAACAAATAGAAATATATATGTACATTTTTGTTTTGATCACTAGAATACACAACAGTTGCGTTCCAAATATTGTGCCATTGCATAGGGAAACACAGAGGGAGAGAGAGAGAAAGAGAGAGAGAGAACCACACTATCGAGTTAGTTACTCGCTCATGCTCTCATTGTGAAACGTTGTTTTAGTACGTGACAGTTGATAGGTAAGTGTTCATTTGGGAAAACTATGACAAAAATGATAAATTTGATAAATTTATGAGTACATACAATAAATTATTCAAAGTGTCGATAAGCGCGAGTAGACACGTACAAATTCTTTCTGGATGGCAAAATAACTGCGAAGCATCAACCTCGCAAAATTTTTGAATATTCGCTAGAAACTTGAAAACAAAAAACGATCATCTAATCAAACTGAAGTTTAAATACTCTACATATCAAACGATAAGTTCCTATTTGATTTGTTTAATTCATGTAATTTTTGTAACAATTATATTTGTCCTGATTTATCAGAGATTGTATTATTCCGAGTCACAGAAATCAGTTTCCATAATTTTTAGCAAATCAATCAATCAAAACAAATACTTTTACATTCGAGAATTACCATAGTTGCTTTCAGAAACATTGTTAACGATCATGCCTTAATATTTATAGAAATTTAAATTATTCACCATAATGATTCTGATTCTATTTAACGAGTTTTCGTTCCTTTGGTTCTACTCACTCCTCTACATATACAGAAATGAACTTATAACATATGATTAAAGATCTTAAATTAAGAATTTTGTTACATTTTTATTTCAACTGTTTAAGTTCACAATACGGTATTTTATATGTATACATAGATGCCATTCAGTTTTACCACATCAAGTTCTTAAAACAAATGAACTTATGTTATTCCCAATTTCTATTTTATTCATATGTTAGTTAGGTTAGTTACATGTCACATTTTAGATTCTTCTCCTGTCGACAGACTCTAAATCAAATTACGTTTGCCTTAATTGATGCTTAAAAACCAACTTGCAGTTGCTGACATTGTTGCCGCACTTCATCAAAAACCTATCAACCCCCCCCCCCCCCCCCCACGCCCAACGACCGGTACGACGAGCGGGAAGATGATGGAGAGAAACACACAAGATAAATTTGAAGCTGGAGCTTCACTAACACACACTCACACACATATTCACGCAGCCACAAGCAAAGTGGTGTCCTTTCATGTCCCTTGGCGTGGGCCCAAAAACTTTTTGATTTGTTTAGGTAAAAAGTTGTTGGGTTTGGTTTATGCAAAGCACCAAAGTCGACGTCAATGCTGACGCCGTCGCTTCTGTTGGCAGCGCAGTTGCGCTCTTCTAGCTGTTGGCACATTCGATAGCTCTCTGCCTCTCTCCTGCGCTGTTTGTTTACTATTATTTTGGTCTCCGCTTTTAATTTACGCGTCCCTCCGCCAAGCCAAGCAGCAAATAGAATTTCGCTTGGAAAATAAATAGAATATAAAATGTTGATCGTAGTCCCGACAGAAAGAGGTGAGTGGATAAGGGGCAGGGGTTACGGGGCATGGGGGCGAGCAGCTGCTGGCTGGTAAATTACATTTTTGAAATCAACGCCAGCAGCGCTGCCGATGGAGCAAAGCCAGCCGGTAGACAGAACGGCGACATGCAGAAGTGTGGCAGCAACGCGCCCCGCATTAGATGATGCTCAGTGAGTAGCAGACAGCGTTGCCAACTGATTCACTGATCCATTCAGCAGTACAGTATGTTTATGGGCAAGAAAGAGAGAATGAGAGCGAGCACACTAAAAAGTGGTTAAGGAGTTGGGCAAGCATCTAGTTTCCCGTTGTCTGCTGTAGGCGAAGTGGGCGGGCCTGGGTTTGTCGCTAACGTTTTACTGTGTTGAAAATTCAATTTGATTTGATTTGATTTTCGTTCTCGTTTTTGTTTTCGTTTGAATGCACAGCATCAGCAGCAGTAGTAGAAAAGGAAGAAGAATACGAAGAAGAAGCAGCAACAACAACAACAGCAACAGCAAAGAAATGCTATTAAATTAGTTGAAAAAGAAGTAAAAAGGCTACTCTTGTTTCGTATTCGCCCACAGCTCCACATCGCCACTTTCCTCATTCCTTCGATATGAGTTCAAGTTCAGATTTCTTGTAGTGCGACAAAGCAACTCACTTCACTTTAATCGGAAAGTTTAAGAAACGACAAAAGCTCTACAGGCGAGAGAGATCACAAAGGCCGCCAGAGAGGAGCGCGGTGTGAGAGAGTTACAAAATGGAACTAAAACTCAATAGCAGGCGCGTATAATTACTATGTAATAAAACATGTAACAGAGCTCAGCAATGAAAATAATTAAATTAATTTGAGTATTTTAAAGTTTTAAGGATAAAACAGAGAGACAACGCCAATGACATGCACATGTAAATATGTATATCCATAGATTATATACATATGTATATAATATATATATAATATTAGCAGCTTCATTGCATTAAATGTAAAGAGTATGCCATGTTCGGAATACTTCCTATTCTATTCTGTTTGTCTCTTGCTTTTCAAGTGCAAATACAAATTTGAAGCAAGCAGCCACGCGACAATTTGGGAAGCCCGATGTCAATATAGCGCCGTTTTATAAGGTGGCTGTGCACACACACACACACACACACACACACACACACACACACACACACACACACATACACACGTGTATACATACATATTCTCTTACACACACACACATGTATATATATACATATTCTTTGTACTTGGGTGCTAGCAAAAATTTTCATTGACTTTCGTTTGCGTGTTGTTCTTGTTCCTTTATATTTTACTTTTCGCATTTACGCGTCACGATTAAAATCAACAGTTTTTTTTTGTCGTCGCGACTAGTCAGTTATTTTTTTTATCGCGTCTTGGCCGCAATTAATTTAAAACATTAAAATTTGCCATGAGGTCGTATTTTTGTTGTTGTTTTTTTTTTCTAATTAATTTCGTTGAGCGGCGTCGACGTCGTCGATTAGTTGTTTTTGTTTTTGTTGTGTTGTCTTACGCTAGTTTGCACTTTTAGTAGTTGCTCACGCGTTCTCCTCTACCTCTTGCTCTCCTGCTTTGTAGCTGCAGCGCTCTCATTCGGGCTGTCTCTCACTCTCAGTTAGTCTATGAGTTTGATTGTGTGCGTGTGTGTGTATGTTTTGTTGTTGTTGTGGCCGCTGCTACTGCTACTGCGTTTTGTTTATTTGTCTGTTCCACTTGTTTTTGCCTTTCGCCTTTTGCACTCGTACATTGCAATTTTTATTATTTTGTACACTCTGCGAATTAGGCGTTTGATTGGATGTTAGTTGCTGCCGCTGCTGCTGCCGCTGTCATTACTACTGTTGATTGTTGTAGTCCACACAGCAGCAGCACACCGTCTGTTTCTTCCTTCCCCTTTCAGCACACCATCGTTCACGCACAAACAATTATAAAAATTTTACTTTAGAACAAGAAAATAAAAAGCGCGCGCGTTTGTCAATTTATTTAAGATTTTAGTGCTTAATATTGGCCAAAAAGAAATATGTACAAGCATATGTTTATTTTTAATAATTATTTAAAAAAAAAAACACAATTTTTTCATAAGAAAAGCCACACGAACTGCCGCACGAGCGAAGTTGGTTATACGTTATATGATGAAAACGAAACGGCAACGACGAACGAACAACGCGTTCACAGACAGAGACCAGCGCAGCAGCAAAAGGCAGCAGCAGCACTACATGGGCAGCAGCAGCGTAACGAAACGAAACGAATACGAGGCGATTGAGCGCACGAAGCTGACGCAAGACGTTTAGTCACAGAGAGAGAGAGAGACAGAGAGAGCAGCGTGAGAGCGGCGCCATGCGTGAGAGCTTTGTCGCGTGTTCTTGGTGGGTGGCGCTTTTGGGTGGCCCAACCTTTTATTACGTGCTCTGGCATTATGAGCGCCAGTGCTATTGCCAATGCCAATGCGAGAGCATTTGGCAATTGAAATTGAAAGTTGCAATGCGGCGACAGCGACGGCTTTGCTTTGGCGTTAGCGTTAGCGTCTCAGCAGCATCGTTCGGTCTTGCATCAAATTCATCATTAAACAACTGTCGCATATGTGTGGCCTTCTCTCATTTTATCCATCAAACTCATGCTTGCTTGCTTGCTCACTCTCACTGGCTTTCTTTCTCTGCTCAAGTTTCTCTCTCATTCCCAGTTGGTAAACAGCGGAAATCCAATTACAAGCAGAGACCAAATGCAAAGGCAGACATGGCGTCGACGGCAAAGCTTGCAGCTTACACAAGTACAATGACTTGATGCCCCCATACAGACACACACACACAAACGCACACACTTGCGGACACATTCTCACATGCGAGTGTACAGAGTATACACCATTCGTTATTTTAATTTAATTTAATCTTTTTTTTTTGCTCTGCACTTGACACTAAAATGTGTTGCACATGTTTTATTTACCTTTAAATTTTTATTGTTATTCATATTTTATTAATGCTTTGAGCGCGATAATCTTGTGCTGCTTCTTTAGTATTTATCGCTTGTGATAAACAAAGAACAACAATGTTGTTGTTATTTTATTTTGCAGTTTGCCAGCAGCTACAAAGTATGCCGACGATTCTTATCAGCAGCAGCAACAACAACAACAAGAACAATGATCGCAGCCGCCGCTTATCAAACAAACAAACGTATATGCATGTATGTATGTAAGTAACGGCAACTGCCAGACCGGCCTCCCTGCAGGCATCAAATACTCACAAATACACACGCACAGTCGCAGCGAAACAGTGAAAACGGCAGTGCGGACAGAATCAAAGCAGCGACAGCGCTGAGAGCAATGAAGAGCAAGAGAGTGACAGAGATGCAGACGGCGCGGCGCTGCTGTGAAGTGTCATTCTGCTTTAAAATCTTATTAAGATTTGTGACGTTCTTGAGCTTGTTCTCGTTATCTATGCTGGTGTTGTTGTTGTTGTTCCTTCTCCTTTGAATCTGCTGACAAGTTGTACGGTTTTTGAATTTTACAAAATTAATTCAGCAGCTCACACGGCAGCATCCAATTGAGTGAGTGTGTGTGTGTGTATACGGCAACCTTGAACTTTGACCTCGCGTCAGCTACAAGCATTCTAATCTAAGCCTAAACGTTTGATTGACCTGCCTGTCCGAAAACAGCATCTTCCCCTCTCACCAACACACATACACTTCCTTTCGGCTGCTGTCGGCATCGACACACTTGACGATATGTGACGACAGTTCTTTTCCTTCTCGCACTCACACTGGCTCTCTCACGCTCACGTTCACACGCTCTCTACCACTCCGAATCGTTGGCGCTCTTAATGCGAGGAGGTGAAGGAGTCTGATGAACGATAGATGGAAATGAAACTAATAATTAGTCCCAAGTGGGTTTCGTAGCAATAAGAGCCTTTCGGCCGTTAGGCCGAATCTTTGCCTGATTTTGATTTTGATTCAGGAGGAACAGTGGGTGGGGCAGTAGAAGTTGCGCGATTGCGGTTAATGGTTAGCTAGAGTTTTGTACGGAATACAAATCAAAAATAATATAAAAAAAGTACAGCAAAAACAGTGAAGAAAGGAAAGAGCGAGATCAATGATTGCAAATAGAAGCAATTGATTTACAAAAATACAACTAAGAAAAAAAAAAAAACAAAGAATTCGAAATACTCATAGATTGGGTATGGAGACATTCACTTCAAAATTTCATACTGTTTATTCAACTGAATTGCAATTTTAATCATTTTTCATGAAAACCAACTGAAACCACTGTGCATTTTAAGACTTTTGGTAACTCATCTGGTCCGTGAGATAAGGGGGTGTGGGTGCAAATTGCAATTTTTAGTGGCCCTTCGAAAACTCTTAGACTATCAAAAATTTAGTCCATATTATAATATAAAAAGAAAAAAAAATAAATTTACGAAAATCATGCTGGCAGCAAGAATAGGGACAAGGAACATTAAGTTTTTTAATTTTTTTTTTAACCATTATTTTTAAAAAACTTAAATATTTTGTGGTAGTACCTTTCATTATTAATATTTTAAATCATTTTCGTCGCATGGAGTCCACAGGTTTGCACAGGTGTTCCGAGAAATTCCATTCCAAGCCTCCTCCACCTTTTCCCAAAGCTCCGGCGGACTTTTGGACTGGTAAGACCCTAATGGCTTAACTAAATGCCCGCTTCGGAACTCCCCGGAGGTGCTCTATTGGGTATAAGTCCGGAAACTGTCCAGATCATTCCATGACGCTAGTATTTTAGCGACAAAATCATTCCTTGACCCTCCTCGAAGTGTGATTGGGGTCGTTATCTTGTTGGAACTCCCACTTTAAAGATGTTTCCCCTTTAGCAAATGGCAGAATCGTAGTCCGGAGGATCTCTAGTTAATATATTGTAATAGATTTGAGCGGCACAAAATTCTGAGAAGCATCCGCAGACCATAGTCGAACCGTTTTTAAGTAACCGAATAGTCAGCAAAGGCCTAAATTTGCTAATACGCACCTGCTACGCGAAAATTGGAAAAATGTACTCAGGTTGGACGAAAGTAAGATCAACTCCCATAGATCAGATGGAAAGCGAAATGTTAGTCGACCTGAAGGCAAAGATTTTGACCCCTAATACACAACTAATTATGTGAAGCACGGCGGTGGTTCGACTATGGTCTGCTAATTTCTTCTCAGAATTTTGTGTCGCCCAAATCTATTACAATATATTAACTAGAGATCCTCCGGACTACGATTCTGCCATTTGCTAAAGGGGAAACATCTTTAAAGTGGGAGTTCCAACAAGATAACGACCCCAATCACACTTCGAGGAGGGTCAAGGAATGATTTTGTCGCTAAAATACTAGCGTCATGGAATGATCTGGACAGTTTCCGGACTTATACCCAATAGAGCACCTCCGGGGAGTTCCGAAGCGGGCATTTAGTTAAGCCATTAGGGTCTTACCAGTCCAAAAGTCCGCCGGAGCTTTGGGAAAAGGTGGAGGAGGCTTGGAATGGAATTTCTCGGAACACCGCTAAAACCCGCTAAAATTGACGTTCCCAGGGTTTCGAAGAAAAAGATTGGCATTTGGCACATTGAGCAAAAAGGTCCAGATTTTTCTTACCTAATAAACTTGTTTTTAATAATAATTAACAACTGAAAATAGTTCAGACTTGTTATATATTTAAGTGTTTATTACCTTCTTTAACATAGTGCAACAAGCATATATGTACATACATACACACTTATTAAATAATGCACTAGTCACAGTACGTTAAATTAATTTCATTTTATAAACATTAACTATATTAGGGTAATTTATCGTGCAAACTCCCCCATGTGCACAATATATACTAAATCTGTAACTTTTAATGTTCAAATACAGTTGCTAATCGTTGGGTTTAATTTATGTTTTAGATTTACTACGTGCATAGAATACCATCTCTTTAAATTTTATGAAATTGAGAAGCATAAGAAGATATGCTTAAAGCTAAGTTTTGGGTCATAGGAACTAAAAGCTAGATAAATTTCTAAAAAGTTAAAAGGATCTGGGAAAAAAAGAAAACGGGTTAACGGGTAACAGGTTCTAGGAATGAAATGGAATAACTTTGTAAACAAAATGAAACCCTGGAAAGGAACCGGCTTAGGGAATGAAAACGAACTTATGTAGCTGTAACAAAAGTTTGTAATAAACGTTTCATCAGGTTAAGAGTCAATGAATCTTAGAACTATTTGAGGATAAATTTGATAGGAGATATATTTTTTTTTTGGTGGGAGGGGGTGGAGAGGGGGGTCTACTACCCACTAACCTTGTTGGCGAATTACGAAAATTGTAGCAGCAACAACAAAATGAGCAAACCATATACACCAGAAAGTTGATGCTGCCGCACCACGTCGATGTGGTAGCAGTTGCCGATGCTGATGTCGATGCGGATGTTGTTGCCGCTGTTGCTGCCGTTGCGTTTGTGGTTGTGTTGCTGTTGCTGCCGTCCTCGGTTGTGGTGCATGCAGTGGCGCTGCTGCTATGCCGACTTGCAATGTGCTCACAGTCAGCTCCTGTTGCAGACTCTTTCTCTGCCCGTCCACCTGCACAGCGTCCAGCGGCAGCGTTTAATGCCGTTTCTACAATGATCGATGCAGCCGACGATTTGCGTCGCTGCGCTGCCGGCGGCGCTGTTGCGTCGTTGGCGCTGCTTGATTTTTGTGATGTTTGCTTCAAAAATTTACTCAAACGTCGAGCCGCTGTCGCTGTGTGGGATTGAGAGTGCAACCGCGACTGCGACTGCGACAGCAAGTGGGAGTGAGAGTGCGAGTGAGAATGATAATGCGTGCATGTGATGCACAGGGGAACTGTTGTTCCTGTTGTTGTTTTTGTTGTTGTGCTCGCTCCAAGCGCCGGCGGCGCGCTGCAGGTAGATCGCTTGCGTTGCTGCGACGCCGAAATTGGCACTAGCAGCGACGTCGACTGCAGCGTATCATCGACAAAGCTAATTTGCTTCCACTTCTTCTTCTTTTTCACTTTGGCTGTCGCTTTTAGTAAATGTCTTGATCTAAATATCGATGTCTGTGTGGATGCAGCAGCAGTAGCACTGTTTGGGGTTGTCGATGTTGTTGTTGTTAACGCATTTGCTGCTGGTGCTGCTGCTGCCGTTAGACTTTGGCTGCGACGTTGACGTTGACGCGCTGCTTCTGCTACACCTGCTGCTCCGACGGCGGCGGCGGCGTTGTCGCCGTTGGCCGCCAGTTCAAAACCTTGCCGCACACTCACGCACACATGCACAGATGACTGCGGCGACGATGACACACAGACAGTGACATAAACACACACCAACGCACACTCACGCACGCGGTGCGCGTCGACGACGTCGCGGCATTTGAAAAGCGGCTTCTGTTGTTGTTCTTTTTACTTTTTGTTCTTATAATTATAATTATTATTATTATTCTTTGGGTACTGCTGCTTCTAATTTTGAGTTATTACTCCTGCAGCTTTACTTATTCTCCTTCTTCTTCTCCTGCAGCTGCTTCAGCTGTGACTGCGGCTGCTGTCGCTGTGTGATTTGCGTTGATTTACGATTTTAATTTAGATTCGGTCTTTTAGGTCTGTTGCCCTCCCCCTCCACACCCACTGTTAAACTTCGTTTCGTTTTTGTTTTTGTGTCGCTGTTTTTTTTGTCTGTTGTTTTATGTAATTTTTGTTTGCTTTGTGTGCCTCTTTCGTTGGCGTTGTTGATGCTGCTGCTGCAGCGGCAGCCGCCGGCCCGCAGCGCTGCCAAGCACTTTTACAACAACAAAAAAATTGTCAAAAAAAAAATAAATGCATTAAATTTTGTAGAGCTTTTTTGCATTTGTTTGCTTTAGCGCGTTTTGTTGTCTGTCACACACACACACAGACGCACGCACACACATGAACGAGACACGACAGCGACGCGACGCGCTCTCGCGATGCTCACAGCTGCAGCGACCGCACAACACTGGTCCCAAGCCGAGCCAGCGACGCGCGACGCCAACGTTTTTGTGTGAGAGCGACGATAACGACGACGACGTCGACCGAACGTGCGAGCAACCGACCGAGCGACCGACCACGCACGCCGCCAAAAGCAAAAACAAAATGCCAAAGCCAACGCCAAAACCAAAGCCAAAGCACGCCAACGGAAGCTGTGTGGAGACTGAGCGGCGCTTTACTGTCGCTTTTCTACATCTACGTCTACTATGCCGTTGCCGTTCAACCTGAATGGAGTGCGCAAAAATAGTAGTAGACGCTGGCGTTGATGCTGACGCAGACGTTTGCTGCGTAGCACAGTGGGAGAAACGGTCATACTAGCTTATGCAAATGTAAGTACTGTTGTTAAATCAAATTATTGAATCTTGAATTATATCACATAAATTTTTTATATGTAATTCATTCGATTAAAAGTATTTCATGTAACTTTTTAATACATTTTTTTAAAAATGTAATTCCGATATTTAACAGAGCTGAGCTTGCCAAGCAAATATACCCTGGTCGGCATATTTACTTTCACAAACGGTCACTTGTCGTTGCATCTCTTGCCAAATGGGAGTAAAGTAGCGCACATTATTTGCCACATATTTCTTCTTTTATTTTCATTGCTTAAGAACAGAATTAATATAATGCCAATAACCGATTGGGCAAAATAAATATGCCGACTAGTGTATATTCAAATTTTAATTTTTTTAAATTTTAGCTTTTGTAAAAATTAGTATGATAAAATACGTATGATTATTAATATTAACAACATCGGCCATAAAAGCCCAGAAACAAGTTATGGATACGAAAATTGTTTTTTATGTTCAATGTTATTTTACTTTATATTTTGTTTTTTTACTTGGCACTAGGAGACATTTTTACTCATTATTGTAAGGTTGTAAATGCATCAGATTAAATATTTTGTGCTCACCGCAGATTTTCCACATAGTTACAAAAACAATAATACGATCAATGTCTTTGTTACTTAAGACGATTTTAATTTTGATAAACCATTCTTACCATTTTCCCACTGTACGTAGGCTGTGCATTATTTTGTCAGCTGAAGTTTTTGTTCATATGCACGTAGATTTATATGTATGTACATACATATGTATACATATAATTGCTAGAGCTCAATTTTTACGATTGACTGGCAATGATTGTTGTTGCTGTTGTTCAACGTTGTTGTTGTTCTTGTTGCTTTCGTGCTATTAGTGTTAATTTAGTTGTTGGGAGGCTGCATGCGCAGAGAGCAGTCGCTCAAAAATGATTTGCCGACTGAAATATTGTCAAACTCTTTATTTTGATTTACTTGCTGTTGTTGCTTTAATTTTAACTGTGCAAATGTTCTTGCTGCTGCTGTTGTTGTTGTTGCTTCTTATCGGCTGCTGCTGCTGCTATAGTTGTAACTGCTTTTCGTTTTCTGGACAAACGTCAACAACAGCTCTGTGCGTGGGAGCGCAACATAGTCATATCTTTCGCTCTCTTTGCGCAGCAACACACAACTGCGCACTCTTTGGCCGTCGCTGCGCTGCTAGCGTTGGCGTCGCTGCTATCATAGCGTGCTTACTGTTATTATTGTTGTTGCTGCTGCTGTTGTTGTTGTTGCGCATTGCACTTGAAAACTTCATTTACGCATTGCTGCTCGCCTGCATAAGTACATACTCATTCTGCTCTTATCCCACCTTCGCTCTACCATTCATTCAAGCTTATACATAGTTGAATTTGCATTTATGCCGCCCAAATCTATTACAATATATTAACTAGAGATCCTCCGGACCACGGTTCTGCCATTTGCTAAAGGGGAAACATCTTTAAAGTGGGAGTTCCAACAAGATAACGACCCCAATCACACTTCGAGGAGGGTCAAGGAATGATTTTGTCGCTAAAATACTAGCGTCATGGAATGATCTGGACAGTTTCCGGACTTATACCCAATAGAGCACCTCCGGGGAGTTCCGAAGCGGGCATTTAGTTAAGCCATTAGGGTCTTACCAGTCCAAAAGTCCGCCGGAGCTTTGGGAAAAGGTGGAGGAGGCTTGGAATGGAATTTCTCGGAACACCTGTGCAAACCTGTGGACTCCATGCGACGAAAATGTTTTAAAATATTAATAATGAAAGGTACTACCACAAAATATTTAAGTTTTTTAAAAAAAATGGTTAAAAAAAAAATTAAAAAACTTAATGTTCCTTGTCCCTATTCTTGCTGCCAGCATGATTTTCGTAAATTTATGTTTTTTTCTTTTTATATTATAATATGGACTAAATTTTTGATCAATTTAAATAAAAATATCGATAAGGTACTTAGTCTAAGAGTTTAAATGCATCAGATCTTGCAAAGGTAAGAATAATATTGAAAAAAAGTCAAAAAAAATGTTGTCCCTATTATTTCTGCCGCCACTGTACATACATATGTACATATGAACATAAGTATTATGTACATACATATGTATGAACATTTCTGTTAAAGAATATATGCATGTATATATTTTTTTTGATTATCCTATCGACATAAACCTGACTCACATTATTAATAATTTTTTAAAAATAAAAAAAAATGTGTACACACAGAAAACAACAAAAATAATTATAAAAACGTTTCGAAATCGTACCAGTATCAACGTTTTGATTTCGAAACATTATTTTACTAGCACTAAACAAATGTAATGCTAAAGATAAAATCTCATTTGACTGAAAAAATGACATGAAATGAAATGAAAAAAAAAAAATGTTCAAACTTTTATAAAAGTTCCTCTGGGTAATGGCAAAAATTATCATATGCGAATTTAAAAGTGTTCCCTATGTACATTGTTGTAGTTTAGTTTCTAAAAACATTTCGCACTTCGGTTGTACGAAGGGCAATTTCGATTACAAGATACCATCTCGCATTTTTTCCGTTTCCATTTTCCAACTAACTGCTTGTCTGCCCCGTGTCCCAGCCTAATTCTCATTCCCAAAGCTCAGATGCTGTCATTCCCAGTTAAGTGTCGAGGCATCAGTTTTGAGTAACATTAAGACGACTGACCCGCGAGGTGGCTTCGCTTGGGGGCTTCGCTGCAGTTGGTTGGCATTTCGTTATTGGCTCTTGAGTTGGCTCAGGTGCCTTACCCGGTGTCCATCAACAGCCGACGTTGTAGTATCCTGTCCCTGTGTCCCACAAATGTTTCAAATTTCTGGCTTGGCAATCCAATAAGAAAACGTACACAAAGTGTGCGAAAGATGCTACTCGACCCAATTGACCTGTCCCTCTGCCTTCCACATCCTCGCAAGTGAAAGCCGTGAGCTTGGGGATCGCATTGCAATTATCTGCCGCTTGTTTCTTATAGCCGTCTGACATCTAAGGTCGAGAGTTATCCATCAGCGCGATCCACTTTGGCCAAAATGAAAATTGCGACCGTCAACACAGAATAGGAGAATAAGCAATTGGAAGCGCTGATATATTTCCTCCATGCTGGCTAATTTTTATAGCAGCGCCTGCTGCTGTTGCTGCTCCAAACACATCATCCACCTCCTCCTCTTCTACTACTACTTCCTCCTTTTCCACCCTCATCCTGTTCTGTACAGGTCGCAGCTGCGTTCTGGTTATGCTTACGTTTATGGCTTCTAGCAACGAGCCTTGTCACTTTCCAGTTTAGCATTGCCCTTTGACATAATTTGCATAAACCTAACAGGGATAAGCCCGTCGGGATGAACATTCAACGCCCTAAGCCCCCATGGCCACCTTCCGAGGTCGTGAATCGGCTTAAAACAACCTTACTACTATCTATAGCTCTATAGCAAGAAGACAATATCATCAGAGGACATTAACAAATTTTAATTTTAATTGAAAACAGAAATAAGTAAATCCGGCCAATTTTAATTTAAGACGGCGTCACGCTCAATGGGATCTATACTAATTTAAAAATAAAACTGAAATATATACAAAATACAACAACAAAAATTAACATTTTAAACTAAAATGATTATTAATCTTACAACTTAAAACTATACTATTTGCCATTTTTGTTTGATCTCAATAACATTTTAAAATCGATGATTATAATAGTGACTAGTGCCTTAAATAATAGGCGCTAGCTTGTAGCACAAGAAATCAAAATATATAAATTAAATAAATATTGTCATTATTTTCAAAATGAAAAATCGATGTTGGCTTTTTTTACATTGCGTCGAAACTTCGATGCATCGATTGTTCTAAAACCTTTCCACATTTAAAAAAAGAGAAGATATATCGTAGCTTTTTCTTTTTGAAAAACGTATTCTTTCATAAGGATAAGTAATATTACTTACTTTGGTATTGCCAACACCGCTTAAATTACTAAAAACCCACTGTCAGTGTGGTGAAAAGAGCGTATTGAAAGTGAGGCAACTAACGACAAATACGACAATTAATTGTGAAATTAAACAAGTGATGTTTTCCAAAACATCGATGCATCGCGAAACATCGGTAACAACAAAAGCATCGGAAAACATCGAGAAGTATCGCCAGAAATGCGAGACTCATAACAATCTATTTGCGAAACACCAAATTGGACGCTATCATGCAATTTAAAATAAAGCACGGCCTTAAATCGCTGGAAATGCTGTATATATGTATATATGTAACCGATTGCCCGAGGCAACGGGCTATCGACTGGCCGTACCAGTTTATACATAGAACTGGCTATACCCATGCGGATCTGAAGGCAACTAACATTTTGCTTGGTCTAAGGAAGGAATGCGGCTCCGAGGCATATCTCGTTGATTTTAGTCGATGGCGACTTTAAGCCCGATCCAAAGAATATGCACAATGTAACCATTGAATACACTTCGCGGGATAGTCATCTGGGCGTGGCCACTAGACGCGCTGATCTCGAAGTTCTTGGTAACAATCTCATTCACTGGCTGGGCGTAGAGCTGCCCTGGGTTAAAAAAAAGCTGCTGGCAGTGCCGGCAAAAGTCCAAAAGGCCAAGCAGCTATTTATAGGAGACGTCAACGCATCTCTGAAGCTTCTCTGTGACTACATGAAGTACGTGGCCAAGTTGACTCACTGCGATAATCCCGATTATGACAAGTGTCGCAATTTTTTTTACAAATGTGCTCAAGCATATGCAGTTGGAATAAAGTGGCGATTGGGAATTTCAACTAACCAGCAGTAACGAAAATCGTTTACCACCTAAAAAGGAAGTGGCAATGTGGCAAATTAATTCTTCAGAGCTCGATGAGAATGAGGAAAATGATGATCCGTCGACATGTTGTCGTAGTCATAAAATTGAAAAGGCCAAATGTGCAAATGGCAGCTTTCAAGCTTAAGCCAGTTTCTGCACTGCATTCCTTTGGGTTAGTCTTGAAAAGCTCGCCAAAAAAGAGTCGACGACAGTACAAGCTGCTGCTGCCAAAATACATTTTACTAGGACTGGCTGGACGTTCGTCAATGATGGTGATGTGACACACATGCCCCAGTCGACCCATGAACTATGTCATTGTGAATGTTGGGCACAATAAAAGAATATAGAGGCGACAAATTTCCTCGGAATATAGTTTTGAAGTTTCCGTTCAAATTTTATTTATTTCTATACGATTTTGATTAAATTAGTTACTTACAAATTACTCCAATGTTATTTATTATTGTTTGCGGAATAAATAAAAATGTTTGTCTATTCATTAATTAACCGCATACAAATCGTATATAATTCAATTATTTGCGGAGGAGTTGAAGAATCGTACTTGAATTGCGTATTTCATAATCAAATTATGAAATTCCGAAATATTACCGAACTTTTGAAATCGTTTTCTGTTAAAGCTATCTATAATCGCAACTTGAAACCATATACCTTGAATGTTTTCAAGTATGTATTTGGAAATTTAACTATCTCAAATTAAATTAAGTCTGCATGAGAATACTAAGTTATTTTTGCTTCGATTAATCGATAACATGCCTCATTTTACAACTGACACTTTCATATATGGAAAGCGTATTTCAAATTCACCAAGTTTTTCTCGAGTGCATTTATTTGTTAAAATATAAATAACGCTGTACTTCTCTTGCTTTTGCTGCTGCTTCATGCTGTGCTTTGTGCTCCAACAAACGACAACAACATTGTATAACGGCTAACAACAACAACAGCAACAATAACAACAACAACAATAGCAACAACTACAATAGCAACAACAAAGAGCAGCAGCTAAATAATGAATGGAAAATGGCACCCAGGAGCCAGTCGCTTTTCAGATACATAGATGTTAATGTTGTAGACCCTGAGCAGTTACAACAAAGTTATAATAACATGTGAAACAACATTGAGAACATCAACAACGAGAGCAACAATCACATTCAGACAGTGTCTGTTTCGATTGTTGTGAATGCCAGATTTACGTAACGTTTGTCAACACAACTTTTCTATTTACATTTGCGATGTCTACAGATATAAGATACATTATATAGTTGAGATTCTTTTTATTGATAGTTGAAAGATACTTTCTGTGTTTCATTTCAACTCAATGACTATTATTGTATCTGCCATGTACTGCGATAGAGAGTTTCTCGGAAATGACTTTTTTTCTAGAGATAAATTAAATGTAAAATTTAAAGAATTTGCAAATTCGTACGAACGTCATATATCATATTAAGCAAGAAGATTTCAATTGTTAAAAAATTCTATGTAATCGCCAATATAAAGAAATTGCTGCCATTGACTATGTACAACTTTATGATACCCTGTAAGAGTAAACAAACTATATATATTCTTTGGCTTTTAAGCAGAAAAATTGATGCATTAACCAACTGATAAAAAAAACACGACAAATAATAATATAATTAAATTCAAAAATTATATTTTGGAAGTGAGTTTATCATTGCTTTATAGAATTAGGATAAAATTAATTAAAATTATTGTGACTTGTGCATTACAGTAAGTGCTTGTTGTGATATGATAAAAAAATTATTTAATAAATACAAATACAAATAGTCGTCATATGTACATTTATTACGTAGTATCCGCCTAGTCGTGCTTTGCATAAGTACATTTTATATCGTCTTTCACATATTTTAATGCTTTCAATTTCCTGAGCTTTGAACTCTGTTTTCGTTTGAGATTTGCCTGCCCGCTGTGTGTTTGTCTGTTTCTGTGTGTGCGTGTCTGGGTGTATGCATGTACTCATACACACACACACACACACACACAGTCGAAAAAAGAGAGTAAACTCGGTGCAGCTGCCTTGGCCAGCGGGTGGGCGTGACTGCGAGGCAACAAATTGCAAACGTTTTAAAATAAAATTGTTCTCTTTTTTTTTTTATTATTTTTTCTTTTTTACATTTTATTCCAACTTCTGTTTTCTTTGTGCTGTTGCACTTGATAACAAATAAGCTGCTGCAGCCTCGGGGCAAGTGCTGTTGGTCATGCCTACCGCTACAGTGTGGCGAGGGAGCGTGGCAAGTCAACAAGCAGCTGCAGCAGCAAACGCCCCCAAAGTTAATCATAAAATATAAAAAAAATTCGCTAGAATGCCAATGTTCAACGTGTTGCTGATTGTTTTTCCGGTTGCCTTCGGGCTCCCAAATCCTTCTGCTCGATCGACAACCAGTTGCGTATACGCAACATCTTAAACTCGCGCACTAAGTTAGCTTCTTGATTGTTATTTATGTGAACGCCTATAACGGCACAACATGATGGGCCATTAGACCACTGCTTACACTGCCAAAACTGCCACACGATAGCAAAAAAGGAAAAGAAACCTCTTCATACACTGCTTGAAATTGCTCAAATTTGTTTTTGGCTCATTTGACAGCTTACCACAGGCAATGTTGGTTCATCATAGATAAGAGTGTAAAAAAAAGACTTGAGCTTCAGCTTTGACTTACCTGTAAAGAGTAGAAAAAGGGAAAAAACGCGAATTAGTTAGAACATTTGTTTATATTATAAAACTATATTTAACTTTAAAATAATCAAATCTTATTTATTATTTTAGATCCGAAAATAACTCTCTTGGAGTCAAAGCTATGCAGTAGATATTTTTGTAGAGTTTGCTAAATGTTCTCAAGCCTAGGGATGGAAAAGACACATGTGACACGATCAGCTCAAAATGAAGAAGAAAGAAAGAAGTGACCTGATTTTTTTAAATCTTATATGTAAGTATTTATTCCACAGCTGCTGAATTCAACGGCTGCCAGGATGTAAACAGGTCTTTTACGAATTCAACTTTTATTTCGTGAATTTCAATTTTGTGCAATTTTCTCTAGAATTTTTTGTGAATTACCCGCTGAACTTTCCTTGTCTCTTGCAGTGTTGCAAACTTTCCGGCAGAACACTGATATATAGCGAGAGATAAGTAATTGTTTTATGTATTCTTTTTTTAAATTTCTTGTATATTGCATTCTATTATTCAATCCCAAGTATTTTGTATTGGATTATGTTCCACATATTTAATCTTTTAGTTTCAATTAAATTCCAGCTTCATTATTTAATTAAAGGTGAATCTCATTAGGAGCTCGTGTAAAGCTTTCCATTACATTCGTCACCTGTAGCAACAAAAAGCGGAGAAGCTTTCCAAGCTTGCAAAGCTTAAATAGCTCGAAGTTTTGCCCTAGATGACAAAGCTTTCACCCCAATATAAGCTATGCTGATTGTCTGTACTAAGCAGAAGCTTTGGGGTGAAAAGCACTGCATTAGCTTTCACCAAAAAGCTGAGCAGCTTTCAACTCGGAAGTGCTTGCGTGTTTTGTCTCCTTCCTTACTTTGCTGGAGAATGAGCACAAATTTTAGCTGAACAGCGCCTTAATTCGCACAATGTCGGGCGAGTTAAGAAAACAAATAAGCTGCTCAGCACGAACTTTTTTCCCTTTTGCGTTTGGTACCCGCTCCAATAATATCGCTGGGCCACCCTTTGCTTTCCCATACACCGAACTCAATTGCCACGCACATTCCGTTGACGCAAATCAAGCGACGGCTGGGCTCAGTTTGCTGAGTTTCCGTGGACATTCGCCAATCCCCCTACTCTGCAACCTTCATCTCTGTGCCAAAAGTAATCAGGTGAAAATCGTCGAGGATTTTTTGCTGATTTATGCTTTTGCTGCGTTTTAACACCCACTACCCGTTTTTCAGTGTTGCCTTGCTTTTTGTGCGCGCGGTGACTTTATCGAAGGTCTTTCGCCTGTCCGTCTGTCCGTCAGTATGCTTGTTAGTTTGTTGCACGTGCTGAGGTTGCATCAACATCGGCAGCGGCAGTAAAAGCGTTGCATACTTTGTGGCTGCTTAGCCTTAGGCATCAACGGTTTTCCGACAGTAACAAGCCAGGAAGCTCTGGGATTTCTAGCTATCTCTCTCATTTACTTCTCTCTTTAGCTTTCTCTTTCGCCTTTTCATTCCCTTACTCTCTAGACTATTTAGGTGGCCTCCCTCTCTTCATATTTGTATTTTATCTGAGATTATTCCAACTGTTTAATTTTATGAAGTCTGTTGTTTTCATCCACTACAACTCACTTTGCAATTTTGACACGGGCCGTATGCTTAATATTAAGCATTCGCCTTTCACCATTCCCATTCTCATTCGTTGATTTGTTTTGTTGTTCTTGTTTTTGTTATCATTTTAATGAGGCATAGGGAAGCACTTATAATGCATTATGTGCTAATTAACAGTTTTGCGTCAAGAACCAATCAACACCGTTATATCTAGCTTTTAATGACATTGCATAATTTATTATGCAATTTATTAGTCTCACTTTTTATTAAAATTACTTAAAAAACTTAAGTTGTATAAGCTTTAATATAATGAAAGACAGCTTACAAGTTATTTCAATCCCTTCTAATGACTTAATGGAAATGTTAACAGTTTGGAAGAAACGTAATTAAAGTTAAAGTGCAAAAGAACTTTACCCATTGCTTCGTTTCCTGTGTACATATTGGTGGACATTTAATAAGCTTCTTATATATATTTTCAAAGGCCTTTACACTTAGTTTCTCTCTAAATAAAACTGTTAAAAAAGTTGTTTCTTTTTTGAGCATTACGGTGAGAATATTCATTAGTTCTGTGTTATATTTGGAAAGGGCAGCTATGTTGCAGCTATATAAAATAATTCTGCAAATACGTATGCGATTAGTTGACAGTGGCATAGTTCAAAAGGTCATGAAAATATCAATTAAATTCTCGTGTCACTGTTAATTAGTTAAAGGTATTTGCATACCATACGAGTAGTTATTGCCTCGAGGAAAGGAAGAGTTAAAGGATGGAGAGACTTTTCAATTTGACAGATAAGGAAAATCAGAATCAGGAAATTCAGATTATTTCTGATTGTTATAGTATCAATTACAACATTTCATTTAAATTTCGCTCGTCGAGTTTCATTTCACTATTAATCTGCTCATTACGAAAATTTTCTACTCATTACATTTTCTTCAGATTTTCCGATTGTCCATTTTCTTTCTCTTTTCGATATATTTTTGGATATGTTTGGACTTGTCATATACCATACATATGTATGCATCTGAGGACATACATATGTACATATGAACAAACTGCCATTTGAGTCATAAATTTATTTGGTCTGCAATTAGATTTAATCTACGTCCTACGCAAATGAAAATTTATTCAGCTTTTTCTCAACACAAATCGTTCATTTCCTTTTCACTCCATTGCATTCCATTTCGTTTCGTTTCCCTTTTTGCTGTTGAATTGTTTAAGGATTTGCAATGTTTGCATAACATATTAAAGATGCAGGCCAAGTGTAACTACAGCTGTTTTTCTTAGTAGAGCAAACCAAGTTCTATGTTTTATTAGAGATATCCGCCTGAGGGAATGAGACTCTTCCATTGTCCGTCTCGTCGTCGTGTTGTCAGTTAATTGTGGCGACACACGCTCATGGACTCGCACACACACACACACACACACACACACTTGTAGGAACCTTTTTCACAGCATTTGCTGGCACCTTGAGACCATTCCCACTGCCCCCAACTGCGAACTGAAGTCATTCGCGCAAAAATGCCTTCATTATCGCCCAGAAAGTATGCAACGTGAATTTAATATGCAAACAAAGACACGCGCATTGCGTCGGCATGTAAACAATTTTGTTTAAATTATTTTCTTTCTCTTTTTTTTTCTAAATGCCTTAAAAGGGTTTTCTTTAGCTCCCTCCCATTCGGCCTGTTCTTCTGCCCGCATAACTTCAGTTTGTGTCACTTTTTTCGTGGCGCATTTTGTGTTTATTCCTTTATCTTTTTCGGCTGCGGGTTTCATTTGGCTTGTCATCGGATCTTGAACAGTTTGCTGGGCTGCGAGGGGTAGGGTGAGACTGAGGAGGGTTTTGGGGGGTAGCTGCTTCCGCTTGGCCTCTAATCGGGCTCCCGAAACGCCTTGAGCTGCTCAGTTTAATTTAACATTAGACTTGTGTTCCCGCTAAGCGACGAGAAAGAGACAGGTCGAGAGTTAGAAAGAGAAAAAGAGTGCGAATGTAAGTGAGACAAAGTATTGAGAAATATTTGGACACATATAAATGGAGTCTGAGTCAAAGTGGAAGTTGAGTTTTTCCCCAAAGCATTTGGCTTTCCCGAGGTGAAGCTTGCTCTCTCTTTCTCTACTGCTAGTTGTCTCTTTCTGGCCTCAGCAAAAAAAAAAAAATTTTATCTTTGTTTTGCTCGGCAAAAAGCATTGCCCGGCCCATTTGTCTGTATTGTTTTAAATAATAAATAAACTGTAAACATAAGTCACGCATACATAAAGCACAAAAGTTGAGCCCCTAGCTTTAAGAGATTTATGTACACTCCGAGAGTTATACTATCAGAGGACCGTCAGTCGTCTAGGTTGAGATGTGAGATTTGGAGTGGCTGCTTCTCCCCCCTCCCTCTCCCAGTCCCTCTCCCACCCTAAAGAGCTAGCTTATTCGTCGAGTGCTTTCTCCTGGGGCTGAACTAACAACAATTTAAAGCCAGCCGCATAGTTAAGGGCAACATTCCATTTAATAATTCTTTAACAATGGCTGTGTGCTTGAGAGGAATTTTAGCCCACAAAGCGGGTGGTCGAATTGAGCGTGGGAGTTGTTATAAGTATGTACATAGGTTATGTTCGGTTTATTATTAATTAACATGTGCACTTGTCGGTCTGATGCAACTGATAACATTGTTAATTGTTCACCGCCGAGAGACAGAGAGAAAGATGCTGGTAGGGGATGAGAGAGAGGGGAAGTAGCAATGCGAGAACTGACAGCAATTGACAGTTAGTTCTGTTGTTGAACGCGCACAACAAAAGTTTCGACAGTCAATTATTATGAAAAACAAGCTGTCATTTATCTTGTCCAAGTATTGAGTCCGCCGCATCGAAGGGAAAAGTAGCAGGAGGAAAACTTTTAGTTTTGCAGTATTTTTTAAAATATCCTGGGAATCAAAAACCATTTATCTCTTTTTTAAAAGTGATCTTGCCGTGAGTAAAAGTGAACATTTAGCTCGGGTTCGAAACCCAGACGTTTTATATACATAGAAAACAAGTTTCGAAATGTGTAATTCCCTTTTAAAAGGCGTAAGATCAAAGAAATAAATTTGAATTTATTTGACACAACAATCTTATATACCACACCAATAGAGAAGTTCGACTGTATTTGTCTTATATGCATATACATATGTACAAAGTATATCTCTTTTATGTATTGAAATATTATTGCTTAATATTAAATAAGATTAACCAAATTCTAATATGATGCCGAAAATATGTATACATATGTTATTGTATTAATACCTGAAGAAAATATCAGAAATAATAAATAAAATCATAAAAGATTTATGGGATAACGTAGTCTGTTTTAAAGAGCAAAAAAAGTCCAACCGATATCTACAGGTTATTTGTTAGTCAAGCAAATAGTCAAAGTGTGCTGTTGTTCTTTTTTTTTTCTCTTCCTTTTTTATTGGCTTTTCAATTATGATAAGTACAAGCATTTATCAGATAGACTGTCGTCAGTCTTCTGCCGCATAATTTTAATAATTGTTAACGTACGCAGACGATTTTCAGTTGTCATTGTCATTGTTTTTGTTGTTGTTCTTATTGTCATGGATGTGACTGGTTTATTATAAATTTAACAGCCTAGCTGATGTTATTAATATAAATGTTGCTACATTCCTCTGCCTCTCTCTTTGTCATTCCTCGCTCTTTCTCTTTTACTTTCTCTTAATCTCTCGCTGTCTCTGTCTAGCCTTATCTGTAAGTTGTCCCTGTCGCTGCCAGGCCTCGCAACGAAAACATTTAAATTTAATTATACGACTATGACAAAGAATTTTGGCATTTTGACAACGGTCAAAAAGAGAGCCGAACAATCGGCTCGCCTCAGCGGCGATGACAACTGTCGAGCTGGCAACAGAATACGTCAAAAAAGCCAAATAAAATATCCAAATAAGAAAAAAAACAATTAACAATAGGATGATCACACTTTGCAGGCAAATTTCGGACACGATTTAAAACGCAGCTGCTGGCACAGACATGGGCAACAACAACAACAACAACAACAACAACAACAACAACAACAACAACAACATGAACAATGGCATGGACATGGACATGGACAAGGGCTATAAACAAGCTCATTAGCTGCAGGCGAAAAGGGAGCGACATTTTCACAATGTTGTTAATCAAAAGAATGTCATTGCTCTTGTTGACTTTTCCCATTCTCTTATTTTCTTCTTGCTACTGTTTTCGTACACAAACAATGTGAGTTTATTAAGCGATTTTGTGTCAAACTGATGAACTGTTAAATTCATAAACATACATTTTCCACTTCTTCTTTGCCAAAGTTAATTAGCTTAGCTTTGATTCCGAAAACTCCGTTCAGTTCTAAGTATATAAAAGCTGACCTTTAAAGATGTTAATTCTGAGTTGATTTAGTTGATGTACTTAATAACTTGAGAGGTAGACAAGATTTCAGGTATATAAGTATTAGTGATAAGCGAAAGATAATGGAGCAACTGAAGTGTCACTAACACTAACATAGAAAAAATAAATATTTTAGTAAATAGGTGTCTTAAAGGAGTTTTGTGGTTCCAGATGAAGATTTTAATATCACGGAAAGTAAAGGACCTCATTAATATATATGAATTACTAGGTTACTCATACCAAGGAATTCCCTGAACTTTGACCTAATTAAAGGTCAAATTTCGCAAAACGCCAATTTGTCCCAGTTATGTTGTGTGAAAATTGCATCTTTCTAAGTTTAACCGTTTAGCCTAAACAATGATTGTCAGTCAGTCAGTGAGCCAATCAGGATAAAGAATGTTATATAAATAGATTTATAAAAAACTTGGGTATATTAAATTTGAGTGTTTTTATCGAATCATTTAAGTAATTTCTACCATTTATATAAATGGTATAAACTTTTGTATGTAATATTCATAATCAATACTGGAAGACTAAAAAATGTAAGAGGTATTTTGGTTCTGAATATCCAGTATAAAATTCAGAGTTCTAAAGTAAAAGTTTGTCGTAAGATTGTAAACACTTTGTAACAAATTTGAGAGTAATCAGTTCAATTCAATATTTTGACAATCTATGGAAGGGTTGATCCTCCCGTGGCTCTTCGGTAAGTAGCCGACCACCCACATTTAGTACTTTTAGTTAAGTAACTGGGTACGATTCCCACTATGTCATGATTTTAAATCTAAGAATACAAAAATCGATGAAAGGGAATATTTTGCTTGACTGAGGGACTTGCCCCAAAAATATGTCATATGGATGTCAAAACTCAGATTCACACTCACCCGAAGAGGTCCGCCTCGCTGCCCGGAAAACTGATGCGCGGCGACAAAGGCGATCGTCCGGCGCGCTTGAGCATATCATGGAGTCCCGGCGGTGCGTGGATGGGACTTAGGATGGTGATTTTTCGATTGGGCGGCGCCAGGAAGCCACCGCTGAGGGTCAGCTGGGTGCGCATGCCAGCCGAGGAGGAGCTGCTCTTCATCTCGATGGTTTCGGCCGATTTGGAGATGAGAATGGACGAGGACTGTTGCAGTCCCAGCTTGGACATGGACATTTGTATGCTGCCGCTGCCCTCGCCCAATGTTGCATCTCCGCTGGCAACCGAAGCATCATCGATTTGTGTCGAGGCGCTGCGTATGCATTTGTCCGGCCTTGCACCACTCACCGGTGTCATGCTGGCCGCCGCCTCCGAATGTGCCGACGTTGAGCGCACAAATTGCCGCACATGCTTCTGATGGGCTGTAAGGAATCCATGTGCCTCCGGCTGTTGCAGGAAACTTTGAAACTTGGACTTGCTGCCGGTTGCCGTTGAAGAAGTGCTGGCAGCCTGTGAAGTGGAGCTCATGTAACGGGTGGTGCTGCTGCTGCTGCTTCTCTGCTCACTGGTGATGATCGATGTCGAGGATTGTGCCTTCAATTGTTGCGCCAATGCGGCGGCAGTGCTCAGCATGTGTCCACTCTGTTCACTCACAATCGCACTTGACTGCAGACTCTGACTCCGTGTGCTGCTCGACATGATCTTCTGCTGACTGTGCTGCAGCTGTTGCAACTGTTGCAGCTGCTGCTGGGAGGTGGTTGCTGCTGCTGCTGCTGCTGCTGCTGCTGCCACCGCGCCGCTGCCGCTGCTGCTGCTCGTCACTGAATATGAGCGTGTGGCAAGTTTGCTGCTCGTGCTGCTCGTGCTCGTGCTCGATGTTTGACTGTATTTCTGGCTATGCGATAGTTTTGTCTGTTGCTGCAGCAACTGTTGTTGTTGCTGCAGTTGTTGTTGCTGCTGCTGTTGGTGCTCCGAGATTGAACCAAAGACGCTGTCATCGCCCGGCGAGCTAAGCTCCAAATCTGCCATGGAGCGCACCTCATCGGCATCGACCTCGCTGGGTGTGGTTATTATGTACTGTGGGGGCGGTGGGGCATGGCTGCCGCCGGGAGCTGTTGCTCCATTGTTGTCACTGGCGTTGCCAGACATGGCGTTGGGATCGAGCTGCTTTAATGGATGCTGTCACTGGCGTTGACTTATTTTCCTTTCCTTTAATTTGGTTTCGTTTTATTTCTTTCTTTTTTTTTTTGGCTATGGAACACAAAATTTATTTAACACACATTTAAAACGCATTGTGTACTCTGCTGAAAATTGTTGAAACTCGAACTACACTCAAACTCGCTTGCTCTCTCTGTCTCGCACTGATTTTCTCTCTCTCTTTCCTTCAAAGCTGTTGCATACCTCGGGGCGTTGAGATTTGGGCTTTACTCTGGGAATAAGCAATCCCAACAGCAATCCAATCAACCACATTAAATTATTTTTTAGAGTAAAGACTATAGCCAACAAATAGTAATTCCAGGTCAAAATTAATTTAACAGCTGTGTTAAGTTGAAACCCTTTAGTATTTACTAAAGTTACAAATCATGACAAAAAGTGACAGCAAGACATTAATGTCTTATTATAGTTTCAGAAAAGTTTTACAACAAATTTATTGAATGAAGAAGTTTGATCTGATTCCGCTTATGAAAACAAGGAATGTGAACCTAAAAATGAATTCGGTACTATTCGAATTGTTTGTCAAGATTATAGCGGCAAAGGGCATCAAAAGCCTATAGATATTTTCTAATTAATTGTATCAATAATTTATCAAAAAGTTAGTGCTTTCAAGTGATTAAAGTGAGGACAACAAGTTATATAAAATGTATCAATATTAAAATCAATCAATATGTGAAATCCTTTAAGTAAAACATGTTCCATTATCAACGGGAAATATGTAAAGATATGCGTTAATTTAGCACTAGACTGAATGTGCAAAACTGTTGCTAGAATAAGCAGAACTCTTCACCTACGGCAAACAGTGTTGGCATATGTTAGAGTGCCTCTCTGCAACATGCCATGCCACGTGCTTAACACATCACCAAACTTGGCTTCAACACTCGCTCTCTCTTCCTTTCCCTTTTGAGGGAATGACAAGAGCCAGAAAACAGATGCAACTCCCACAACTTCACGCAACTCAGAAGAGGTAGCACATCCCTCATGTAATCCTCATCATCACTCCCTCTTCCAAAAAAGAAACTAGCGAGAATATATATACATATAATAATATTTTTGGCTACCAGCTGTGGCCGTGTTTTCAGTTTTTCACTTTTTCGTCATTTCAACCCCATGTTTTTTTTTTTTTTTTAATTTTGTGGCTTTAACAAGCTGCATAATTAAGTGCATGCATTTGGAAAGTGGAAAACTATAAAGTGTGAACTCTGGCTATGTAATGAATTATATATATGTGTGTACATATATAGACAGAAGGAGGGTTGGAGAAGGAAGTACGACGAATCACAGCGCACAATGCTAATTGATTCTTTGGATGCCGATTCTGTTGCCAGGAACCCAAAATCCCAGACTGAGAGATGTTTTCGGTTTTGATTTGAAAGTGGCAGGAATGTGATTATGATGACGTGATGACTGATGCGGAACGTATTTTAAAATGCTATAATTACTCTGATTAAAGGATGCCAAGGAGGACTTGGCTATCGTTGGAGATCGAGTTTCAGTGATTGCAACTTTTTAAATTCAGTTTAATATGTTAATGTGTATTTTCTGTAATTTTTACCAATGTTGCATAGTGTAAAAAATTTTAAAATCCAAAAGTCTGTATATAAATATTTAATATATTGATCTTGCTTTGCTTAACTAATCAGAGCTGAGGTTTTAATGATCTTCGATGCAGAAATGTTGTGTTTAATTGGAATAGAAAGAATGCCTCAAAGAATGATATATTCAAACAATTCAAACATATGACATTCTCTAAATTACCTCCGAAATCAAAGTCAATTGATTTTTCAGTGATTACTTTTTTTCTTTTTCCATTTATTTTTAAGTGTGTTCTCTGAATGCATAATCAGCACTGCCAATTACCAAACGATTGCATTGTGAATTGATATTGAAAAGTTGGAAAATTGCTTACGTATGCTGTGAACAGGTCCTGTGACTTTCAGCTTAAGCTTTGACCAGACTGACACTTGGCAGACTTCGTAGAGTTTCAGTAGCAATTGCAGTTGGAGCTGTTGTACTCAAAGTAATTGCCGTCAAAGTGAATGGGTTGCAACATTTCAATTATTGTGAGGCTTGTTGCAAAGTTGCCATCGAACAGCTGTTGCTTCATCGTTGCAAAATTTCCATGCAAATGCAAATCAATTTAATTTGATTTGAGGGACTGAGTGCAATCAATTGCCCTGGCTTTAATTACGCATTGGATTATTTATTCCATAGCGAGTAAGCGGAGAGCACACTTGATTTGTTTACTTTGATGGCCATTCTTAAAATCAATGACAGGGCAACAGCAAAATCAATTTGCATACGCAGCGCAAACATTGCGAAACATGCAACAACAATGACTGTGCTGTTCAACTAAGATCCGACTAGAAAGTTACCCGCACCCAATGTGCGTACTCATCGTGACAGTCACAACATCTTCACAAGTCGATAAATGACATACATTTGTATGTACATGTGAAGCTACTTAATTACATTCTAGTCTGTTATCTTTTAGAATTTTGCAAACTCCACGTTTCCACTCTCAATACATGAATGCAGTATTCTTTAATTAGCTAATGGATTAGTTTTCTTTGTATTAGCTCCAAGGGATGTTCTTTGGAAACGAAGTCAATTATGGATTGCTTTTACTGTCAATAAATTGTTGAAATATTGTAATAAGAGTATGCCGCAAAACTAGTTAAAGGTACCGATGATTTAAATGTGATAAGTAAATGTATTTGGATTATTGATACGAGTACATGTATGTATGTACTCTCCAATTCAAGCCTATAACCAATTTGCAGTTTAAAAGTCACAGGTTATAATTACATAGCAGTATCAATAATTAATTATCGATAATAATCTAATTAGAATTGTGTTATAGTTCTAATCAGGTTATGCAATTTAATAGTTAAATATTAAAATATATGTGATCATCGAAAAATCGATTTTGGCTTAGCCTTATATCTCTTTTTACATGGGGCGCATATAAAATGAGTTTAAACATTGTATAAGCCACTCGGCGTGGTCCCTTTAATTGCAAAAACTGCAATAAGCGCATGTTTAAGCTTGTGTTGGTTGGTTGCCACGCCCACCGCTGAACTGCCCCTGTTCAAAAGCATCAGCATCAGTAGAGAGTCAACTAAAGCGACGAGGACACCATTGTTAGCAAAGGTTATATGTATTATTTTTGTACGCTTTTCTTTTTTAGCTTTTTCTCGTTTGCTGTCAACATCATTAGCCATATATCAAGTTGAATTTCTGTGAAATGAGTCTGAAAGTGAAGAATCCCAAAGGGTGTGGCTGTTTAGCGTTCAGCCTCATTTATGTATATATTAAAAAAATTGCACACACACCAATACAGAATATGAAATAAATGTTGAACATATTAAACGCAGTCGACTGAGTAAGGAAAAGGGGTTGGGAATGGAGAACGAGAACGGGAACGGAGTGAAAATGGTAAATAGAAGAGAGCGGGGCGGAGGGTGTCTTAAAACAGCCGCCAGCGTATGTATATCAAACGAATAAATTTGATGAACAATTTTATTTATTGATGTGATGCATGCACAGATTTATCAAAACCTAATTGGCTTTTCACATCGACTGAATGCATTTCATGTATTTTTTTTTTATTTTGCAAACAAAAGTAAAAGTTTGAAACGTGTGCATTCTTATTAAGCAATTTATTTTAATTGAATGTTAACAGAAATTTAGGAAAGAGTTATAATTGTCATACATGTGTTAAAAGAAAATATATCTCAATTAAAGCTGGTAAAGATGAAAGGCTTTGAATGGATAAATAAGTGAAATCTGTTAATTTACTTGCGATATAGATATTTAAAAACAGGTTCAAAGCGAATAAAATACGAAAATATATGTATGTATGTATTAGAGACCATAATGAATGTGCAATACCCAAAAGTAATCTATACATTCTATCAATGGATAAATACGTGTGTCAAAAACAGGTGTAAGCATTTTTAGAAGTCATTATACCAAACAAATTCTACCGATGATGTTTGTTTAATATTGGATACAAAAAACATATACAAATACGACAATGCAGTTTAATTTAAGCTTATTGTTTGCTATACATGTAGCTTGAAAAGAAAAAGCGACTTCAATTAAAAGTTAAACTAATTAAATTTTTTTAATTTTTTAATAAACTTTTAAAGAATTAATATAAATATGCAAATAATATAAAAAAAAATGTTCCTCCATTCAAATATAGAAGGCTTTGTAAATACTTAAGCAAAATTAAAAAATATACTATCTACTTAATTTGCATGTTTGTATTTTTTGTGAAATATATTTAAATTTTTTGAAAGTATTTTATTGAATCACAAGGACCAAAATGTGTAGTTTTAATTTACTGTCAATGTGACATTGACAAAAAGTCTGTCAAAAATACATACAGTTACACCCATATTACATTTAATATTCACACTCATCACTCAATTTGTCTTAGTGCTTTATTAGCTTTCATAATCGCATTTTCCTTATAATCCCAGTGGATTATAATGTCTTATATTATTCCGTTTAATATTCCTTCTCCACTGACAGGTGTGTCTCACAAATCTCAACAGATTTTAATGACAATTGATTTACATTGAATAAACGTAAATATTTTTCAGAGATATCCTTTTTGAACATATTTTAGATATTTCAAAATTCGACTGCCTCATACTATATTTATATTAAATTAAAAAGAAATATTAGGTATACATTTTTATTAGTACATTTTCTAATTATTTATTGTGCACCTTTTTATTCAAATTGGAAATCAATTTTATTAATTTTTTTAATTTCTTCAGTTTGTTAACAAAATACGGCAAAAGAAAAGCTTCCAGTCTGCATTCATTAGTACCCGTATGAGTAGAAGAACTCTTTAAATGTTCACGTCAATATATGATTTATTAGGGTTAACAGAGCGTTTATGGCACATTTATATCTACACAATTGGCCAGATGAGCCATTAATTAACAATCCACGCGTGTCTATGTGTGTGCCTCTTAGTAGAAAATAAGTTAATTTAACGTCAAGGTTAGAAAATGGCAATCGCCAGTTGATATTAAAATTAACAGCACCGACGTCACATTAAATTTGTGCAATTTTGGCTTTATATCTTTTCTTTCTTTTACCGTTCTCTGCAATTTCCACACCTTAGATTCAATTTCACCCCCTGAAAGGTATTTGTTTTTGTTGCTCGCATCAAACTCAATTTAAATTAACTTTAGTATTTTTAATTTTGACCTTCAGCTGGTGCCAGGGCTCAAATTCATTTGGTCAACATTAGCAAGAGTGCATCTGTGTTATCCACGAATCGTGGCCATTACAGATTGAAATAACAAATAGATAAGGTTGAAGCCTTTATGAGCTTGTCAAAGCTTATTAATTATAGACGATTACCTAACCGTCTTATTGATCGGTTTATAGGCAACTCTTTGCAGCTACAATATAAATGGTCAACATTATTTAACATCTTTTTATTTCTTGTCCTGATTTCTACTTTCATCTTCAATTGCTGGCTTATCAATTTTTGAATATATAAATTTCATTTTATAAGAGTTACATTGTTTTAGATAAACTGATTATTGTCTCTTAGTTAAACTATAGTATCTGAACATTCATTAATATATAAGAAACAAATTAGAAACGGATCAATAATTGATAACTCAATACACAAATCTGTCGCTTTATGTTCAATTTCAGCGAAAGAGAGTCTGGACTTCTAAATATGAGTATGCTAAACTTTAATATAATAAATTGTATTTGAGAATAATTTAAAGGCGGATACAAAGTCTTTCTTCCTTCCATTTTCAATAACAATAACACAAATTTAATATGCCATCACAAAAACCTTGAATCAATTTGTGTTTGTGCAGTTGTTAGCATTGGAGCTAAAGTGCAGGACAAGTTACAATTGGGTTTTGGCCGAATTCATTGCCGATTGCGTCTGGCGGCTTCTTTCAATAATTTGTGTAAATTTGTCATCGTTAATTTTTTATAAGGCTGCCTGCAATTTAATCAAAGTTCCATTAAAATTGAAATACCAGCGCGTACTCCTAAATGAAATGAGCCAACGCACAGAACTGAAATTCTAGACTCTTTCCTCAAGCAGCGCAAAGCACATTACCTAAGCGTATATAAGCCTTATGTGCTGGGGGGGGGGGGGGGGGGGGGGCGTGTAGGAGTTACTGCCGGGGGCAAGGGCTTAGCCTGGGGAGGAGCAATACTCGTACGAGAAGGATAATGGGGAATAGAAGAAGCAGCTTGAAGGCAACGCGACAATCGAATAACATAAAAGGCTGGCCAAACTCAAAGTCAAAACTAAAGGCAAAGCAAAATTGAAGTGCGACAATCATCAGGCCAAGTATTTAATATAATCACATTGCGAGACTAAACAACAAAATTGGTTGCCAACCAGACAGAAAAGAAAAGGAGATGGAGATGATAAATTGCATTGCAATGCTAATGAAAAATATTCGAGAAAAATAGAAAGAATAGTTTAAAATAAACCACATATTCTATGACAATTTTATCTTGTCATAAAATAATTCAACATTTTATTTAAAGAGCTATAAGAATTTCAAATTAATCTTGTACACTTATTTCAAAATATATTATACAGACTAAGCTTAATGCAATAGAAAACAAATTCAAACTCATCTCAAAAACAATTAAGTTATTAGCGTAGGTAAGCCAATGCATTTTTATGGATAAGGATTTATAAAGCTATTAGATTATTGTAATTTTAAGATCAAATATCTCAAGATGAATAAATGCCAATTTTGGTATGCAGAAAGGGAACTTCAAATTTGTTGAACAGTGTGAATGTGTCGAAGGCAAAGTCAATACATTCAGAGGTTCTTAGCCATTGGCACGCGAAAGTGGTAAGCAATGAAGTCGATTGAGACAGAGAAATAGACAGAAGGAGAAAGAGAGAGACAGAGAGAGAACTGAAGGTTTGAAGGATATAATCTCGGGTGAGAAGGGTAGAAAAGGGCAGCTAGCCATAAATTTGCTTAATATATTGTGCGTGCCTTGTGGGCTTTTAGCTTTAAAGCCACTGTTGGAAACAAATATCCAATCGAAATTAAAGTTAACAACTCAAAGACGACAACGACAATACCAACAACAAGGTCAAACGAGACGGAGATAGAAAGGAAGAGAACGACGGAGACGTAGATGTTGCCACAAAGCCACAGAACCAATTTGATGATGGGGTTGACGTTATAGTTCACTTTAAGACTGTTCGACCTTTTGATGGACAGTTTGTTAGCTGCAACAGAGGAAGTCACTCCGCCTTTAATTTTCTCTCCTCCTCACCCTCGCACTCAGTCGTTCTATCTTTCTCTACGCAGCAAATTGTGGGTAAGTAGGCAAGAGTGAAGTGAATGTGGCAACTGCAGCTGAGATAAGTCAAAAGCAGCTCTCATCGGAAAATTGTAAAACTCATTAAGTTTTGTGTTTTCGCTTGGAAAATTACTCATGATTTTATTTATTTTTTATCAAAATGAGTTTAGACAACGTATTTTCATATTTGATTTCATTCAATTAGTTTTCGTGTTTAATGTCGTTCTTGGACACAGTCATCAATTAGGTTAAAGCTCAGGGAAGAATAATGAATTTGAAAAATGTTGCTTATTTTTTGTCGAAAAGTTTTGAAGATCAATATATATGAATGCTTGAAAATGAGATGTGTTTCTTCTTAATAAACTCTCCTCATTATGGCAAAGTTTTCGCGAAAGTTTCTCAATGAAAGTTTACAAGATTCATATGCAGCTGTCCAAGGCGAAGGCAACAAAAGAATTCAATATGTTTTTGCATCTTAAGTCACATTGAGACTGGCTAATACTTAATCACCAGCTTATTAGAGCTGCAGGGCACTGAGGTAAGAGGGAGATAAGTAACATGAATATAGCAGCTAAAGTAACTTGAGATTTTCGCTTGAAAGGAACAAAAGAAAGCACTTTTCTCTTATAGTCTTAAATAATAATGACTTTAGTTGATGCTTAATCATAAGCTTTTAGGTCATTAGTCCTTACTGTTTTCAAACCCACGAACATCATAGTGCTTTCAAAACATTTTTTACAGCCTTTTCCGATCCCACAAACCGCAAAGATCTACCACATTCACATTTATTTCCACATTATATTTACACTCTTGTTATGAATTACTCGTATCTTATCGTCAGATTAATGCAACGATGGCAAAACAGATATTAATTAAATACGAAAAATTAAAGTAGAATGACGATTTGCTTTAAGCTTAAAGTATCCGTAATTAAATTTAATGCAATAAAGCTTAGTTGGAACTTTGATCAGCATTTGAAAAAGACTTTAATCGTAGCAAACAAATAGAGTATTTATATTATAAGTATAGCACAGTATTGAGCTATTTGTAGACTTCTCCCAAAGGGACAGCAACGTAAAACGTTACGTAATCGCCAATCATTCCATCAGTCAATCATTTGGCAAGGTCTGAGTTGGGTCATTCAGGGAAATCCTGCCCGGCCCAAAGCATAAAAATACCCCAAACTAACTTGACAGCCCCTGCCCAAAAATATTGAAGGAATTGCGAGGGAGGGAAGGTGGAGGGCGTGTGTCAACGTAACACGAAAATGCAAAATCGATGTGGACGAAAACTTGAGGAATATTTAGCATTTAGGCGGCTTCAGAGCTTTAAAGGCAATGTCAGGAAGCTGCCATGGCTTAGAATGTATTTGTGTGTGCATTTGTGTGTTGGTTGAGGCATGCTTTTGCCATACACACAAACACACATATTTAGTAAGTTTTATGTGTGTACAATGTATGTGTATCTCTGACATACAATGCGAACCGCTGAAGCGCCTGTCGTGGGCTGAGTCTGCTTGTGTGTGTGCTTAAGGATGTGTGTGTGTGTGTTTGCGTGTGTGCGCTGTAGAGATTTTGTAGCAAATTGTTTTTTACACACATACACGTATACGCATACATAGATATATATATATATGTATGTGGAGTCGCAGCTAGCTTATGAAAGTCTGCGATGAGCATACATCAACCTGGACAGATGAGCATTCGTCCAAAAATATTGCTGACACTGCGTTTCCTCTCTCTCTCTCTTCTTTCTCTCTCTCTCTCGCTATCCCTTTCTGACCTTGGCTTTTTTCGACTGTCAAAATATTTATGGGCTCTTACACAACCATACAGTGACACTCACACACACAAGGACTTCCAGGCAATATTGTGGCACTTTGTGCCGATTTAACTTTTTTCATTGCATACATTCTGGAGCAGGCAATTACATAACATAATAATTCAATGAATAACAAACGCATGAGCTGTTTTTCCTCCTCCCTCCACCCTCACCCTCACTCTCCCTCTCACTCTCTTCCCTCTTCTTCTATCTTCTCCTCGTTTGTCTGTCTGCGCATAATTTGTTACTTGGACAAACTACATAAGCAAATACAAGAAAATTATCGAATGCAATTATTGCAGCTTGACTGAAAGTAGGCAATGAAAAAACAGTGTCAATTCTTGAGGGAAACGGCAAAAGTTTTGGGGCCAGCATGTACAATGTCACGCCCGCAGAGGCCCAAAAAAACCCCGCAAGCCCCTCACTCAAACAAATTACTGACACAGACTCAATCTCTATGCATTAGGACAGATAAAAGCGAGTTTCTATCGCGTGAGAATCGTTTGCCCAAAATTCCATCTGTCAGTCTTTTTTTTGTTGTCGCTGCTCAAGGGTATATTAGTAGCTTAAGGGTATATTAGTCTATTGAAGCGCTTGGTGACCTTTTTACTTATTCTCTTCCGTCTTTTCTTTTATGCTAAGTTCACAGTTTCAATAAATTTTTCGAGATAATTTAACTAAATATTGAAATTCTCACCCTACACAAGAGTAGAGTGCACTTCGGTTGGGAGAAGGGTATTTTAAGCGTCGATGCGAAGCGTGCATTTACACTATTTGCTTTTCGTTTTTTTCTCTCACCTTTTTTCATTTTCTCTTCCATCTTTTCTTTGATGCAAAATTTTTCTCGAGATAATTTAATTATATTTCAAAATATATTAGGCAGCCCACTTAGGCAGAGTAAAGTGTATTTAAAGCGTCGACCTGTTGCAATTACACTCTCGGCTTTTAGTGTTCGCCAATTTTGACAATTATTTTGTGACAGTCACGTACTACGATTATAGTCTATTTGCGGGTTTCCAACAATTCTTTACTTTAACGATCCAAATAAATTAAGTACATTTTCAACGGTTAAAATATTTGTAAGTATATTTATTTTTGCTTTGTCTCTCTCGCACTATGTGACACATGGTCAAAATGGTTATGTTAACTTAAAAAGCTTATCGATGAGTATATTTCAACTTATTTTATTTAAATATTTTAAGTGTGCCTTTTATATATCTTTCGCTATTTTTAACTCTCTCTCTCTCTCTCTCTCTCTTTCGCAATAACTCGTTGGCTGGTATTAGCAATAGATAATTCACTTAGGCAGTGCAGACTTTTAGCCACAAGTTTATCTCATTCAACCGCAAACTTACAGGAAGTATTTATTACAAATATATTTCAACAAGTTGGCAATTAATAAACTTTTTTCGTTTGGCAGTGCTGCCAACTCATTTTATATACTCAGCAGATCATAAAACTTTTCTAAAATGTTTTTATTTTCTTATAAATGTTTATTAAACAACCGCAGAAAAATATGCAACAAGTTGGCAGCTATACTCGTAAGAACTTAATAAGCAACTATCTGCCTTTTGGCAGCCCTGCCAATTCAAAATTTTCAAACAAAATTGTTTCCTTATTACATTCCGTGAAAACAAGTTGGTAAAAACGAATAAAACTTGGCGTGCAACAACACGTTATAAGAATGATAATTATGATGATGATGTTTCTTTCTCACTCTTTGTTGGTTTCTGTCTCTGTCATTATGTCTGTTTATTTTTTTGCCAGCTGCTTGTTCCCCAGTCGCTTGTCTAAATATTTTGTTTATTTTCATTTACTTGAAAACATTTTTTGAGCTTCAGGTTTGTATTTGCTTTGCTTTCGTTTCGTTTCATTATTCTGCGCTATCTTTCTGTATAGATACATAGATATATCTCGCTCACTCTTCAACTTTCACTTTTTTACTAATAATGTTTTCGTATTTGATTGTTCCTTGGTTTTGCGAGCGCCTCAGAGAACGATACACGTTTAATATTTCACATTTGTGAGTATGTATATTTCATTTGTTTTTAATTTATTTGCTGGGCTTTAAATATAATCCTGCTTCGTATTAGTAAAAAGAAATACTCCCCCGCCCTCTTATGTCACACTGTCACCCACCCTCTTCCATCTGTCCCCACTTTCTTTTGACTCCAACAACAGCTGGTTGCTTCTCTCCTTAAGTCTTTCGTTCCCTTACTCTTCCCTAAATCCCTCCTTGTTTTAGTCCTCTGCTCCTGCTGGTTGCTCTGCTGATGTTTCTGTGCCAGTGCGCTCGATTATACCCTAAACGCTTCAAGGCTCTTAAACCGGACATGCTAAACGCATTTGTCTCTAAATCTATCTATCTAACTATGCAGCTATCTCTCTATCTATTTCTCTGTCAATCTATCAATCGATCTATCGATCAATCAGTTAATGTATTTATCGATCAATCACTCAATTAATCAATCAATATATCAATTTGTCAATCCAACAATAAATCGTTAAATCGATCAATCTAACAATCTGTTAATCCATCAATTTATCAATATATCAAACAATTAATATTTCTATTTACAAATACTATATATGTATATATAAATAATAGTACAAATATAAAATCGCTTCGTCCCGCTGGTTTTTGGTCAATCCACTACTTTCTGCCATGCTCACAGCTTGCCACTCAGCACCTTGAGCATCAAGCAGCAACCGCAGAATTAAATTTTTTGTTGCTGTTGTTGTTGATGCAATCGCAACGTGCGTAAAATTGTTTATTATAATTATTAATGATGTTTTTTCTTGCTACCTGCAGGCACACACACACACACATCAGTCGCGTCAAGCTGTCAAACGGGCTGCAGCACTAATTAAATTATGAAGTGCTTTCTGCTACATTTACCCCCATCGTAGGCCCTGTTCCTCCTCCCCCCACCCAACTTGCCCTCGCTCACTCGGTCCCGCTTTAAGTATCGAATTCGCCTGTAACTAGCAAGCCGTGCGCTAGTTATGGTTGTTGTTGCGGTTGTTGTTGTTGTTCTTACTGTTGCGGCGGTGCTCAAGTACTTGAGTGCTCATCGAGGCGGCAACCCTTGCGCAGCACACAGTCCAGACGTCTCTGACTCAGGCAGGCTCGGAATATCCACTTCCTCATTCTCCAGTCACCTTCGCAAAAGCGAAGCGGAAACGGATACTGTTTGAGCTTGGGCTGCTTGAGAGAACTCAACACGATACGACACGACACGACATGCCACGCTGCCTGTTTAGCATGTTAGTGTATGTATGTTTGTGTGAGAATTATGTACATATGTATATATATATATAGTAATATACTTACATATAATTGTTTGTGTGTGTGCTGCTGCCAAAGTTGCTTTTGGTAATGCGCGATGAGGCGGCTACTTTGCAACTTTTGTATACAAATTAGTGGGCAAATAAATATATAAGGGTCAACAACAACAACTATAATGCTAGCTGACATTATTGGCAGGTGCCTGGGCATTTGGTAAAAGCAAACAGCCTGCTCACAGTTCAAGCAGAGCCCTCGTTACGTTGCCCAGAGAGCCCAAAAAATTAGTTATATTACTCATTTCACTCTCACCTCCTCGCTCTCCCAGCGGCTGCTCATTATGTACCCTATGAGACTGCAAGTTTTCGAAAACTTTTTTGGCACGTATGTATATGGCAAATTCCCAAAACTCTGATTAAATTCAACCAAAAACTAATCAAATCGGCTTTTAAAATAAAGTTATAAATCGTTTTTTTTTATTTTGAAATATATTTACATACATTACAAATATGCATTCTATTAATGGATATTTTACGAGGTTTGTACATTAGTTCCTAATATAAGAAAAATATGCAATGAACTTATGATTATAATTAAAAAGTTTTCGATTATATAATTAAATAAAAATGGAAAAGTGTGCTCTTAATTTTCTCAATAATTTTACGTTAAAGTACTCTGCACGCATAATCTACAAGTGCAATTTTTTTTTGTCCAATTTCTTTAAATTTTTTGTAACATTGGAAAGAATCCTAATTTTTGAATGTGAACGTGAATTAAATTGATTGCAAAACAATTACAATATAACCATCTAAAATGCATTACAAAAATTTAATATTTATTTGATACCAATTTTAATTGAAAAAAAAAGGACCAAAATACATTTCCAATTAATTTTCTTATACCAATGATTTATAATTTGGTGGAAATTTAATACGAGTTGATGCTACTGATTTTGTCTGCCAACTGTTGTGACTCTAAATATGTACTGACCTTTTGTCGATTAAAAAATTGAATCAACGGACAGAAATGTAAGTGTAAAGATACAATTTTATGATCCTACAAGCTAAAATACATAATGAAAAGTGAACTTTATTAATATATCTTGACTGTATTTGATTGTTAATTTCTACTATTAGAATTAAAGCTCAGCTGGAGTATTAGAAGCATGCAGCAGTCGCTCTGGTTGAAATGGTTCAATTGCTTACAATTTCTCAAAAAATTGTTTAACAATAATAAACTTAAAGCTATGATGAATTGCATTGAAGACAAAATGAAAATAAGGGAAGGAAAAGTGAAAGCTGCTATCATAATTATCTATATCATTGACAATTCCAGCACACTTTAATGTCATTCCCAATAAATTTTTTTACTTCTTTTGTTAAGATATGTAAGGATATCACATTTACATAATAAGCTTGCCTGCAGTTATTGCATATATTTTGTGTTTGAAAAAACACATTCAGTTTTATTGGCGTTTGCATTATTTCAGCTGTGATTTCGTGTGCCCTCTTGGGCTTTAGTTAACTTTACATAATTTGACATAATTTGTGTGTGTGTTTGTTGTTACCAGTCATGTTTGGCATAATTAGGTGAGGTTTTCATTTTCATTGTTATGCAAAAGGAAAATTTATGTGCCACCACCAAGCAAGCAAAAAGCACCACCTACACCACCTCTATCTCTCTTTTCTCTCTTTGTGGCTTTCAAATGTTATGCTTGAACATTATTCATAACGATTTGTGGGATAGTCTATACATGTCGGTATGGCATAAAGATGTTCCAGCTTTTGTTTTTCCTTCTCTCTAGTCCTGCTGCTTACGCCACAATGTTTATTATGTATTTGTTCGTATACTCTTCAATTGAATTTAGTCCACTAAGCAACATTATAGAAAAGAAGCCTCAGAGAAATTGTTTTAAATGTGTATTTAATTATACTTTTTATTATAGTCTGAACTATTTTCCAAAAGTAAAACTGTCTATAAAACCCATCATTCTGTGTATCGAACTTGTAGTGTAGATAAAAGTCATGGCATTGTTTTTTAGTACATATATTTCGCTTACTTTTTGCCTTCAATCATTTTGTTTGTATTCGTTTTTTGCTTTTTTAATTTGCTTGTTGCAAAAATTGCCCTTATGAATTTCTGGCTATGTGCGATGTGTCTGTGTGTGTGGCCTTGTGTGTGTACCGCTGTTCTTTGGGGCTTATTTCAAACTGTCGTTATCGATTTTCATTGTTGAGCACGAAGTTACCTGTGAGGGCAGACAAAATAAACGACAGTGAAAACACAGAAAACAAGCCAAAACCAAATAAAATAAACAACCAAAAACAACCAAAAAAACGACAGGCAGTGGATGTTGTTGCTGCTACCGTCGCTCTTGCATGTCACAGATTTAATCAACAGGTTGCTGCTACTGCTGCTTTTGCCCCAGGATTGTGGCTCGTGTCGCATGTTTTCTTCCTCGTTCAACATTTGCTCAACATTTGCAACATTACAACATTTTGCTTGTGGCTTCCTCTGCTCGGCTGCAACGTAAATGGAATCCCGGAATCAAGTCGAGTACCGCTGGACGAGGACAGGATTAAGGGGACACAGAAATGGGACTATTGAGATAAGAATTCCAAATGGAAAACTAAAGAGCTGGTTCACCCATGATTTATGCGACGGAAGCTGATGTCAGACAAAGCAAAAGTTAGAGAGAGATATCAAAATTCAAAGAAAGAAACAGAATATACTCGTAATGGAAAAGAGCAATCAAGTGGACAAGCTAAAACTCAATAAATAAAATTACATCAAAAGAATTGATATTATAAATGAAACATAACTTTTAAAATACTAAAGAAAATGCATAAACGACAGTACGTTTTTTATAAACAGTCGTGGAAAAATACCGCACACAAATCATAATTTTCTTAATGCAAAATAAAAGTTAAAAGTATTATAATATATGTATATTTATTAGATTTTAGGAAACGTTTATTTCAAAATGCATGCTCGCTTCTAAAAAAATCTTACTAGCTACGGCATAGTAAAAAGTAAAAATAAATAGATTTTTACTATTTTGAAAAGTGAAAATGAAATGTTGAAAGTTATTTTTCGAAAAACTGTTTCCATAGAGTTCACGAAAAATTTGTTTGGTATCAATAACAGTGAACCAAACTACTTAAATCACATAGGGAAATTCCAATAATATAATTATAATTTTCTTAAAGTTACATTTAAAGTCAAATGCGTTTAATGTATAAGACTGTCTGACAAAGGTTTAAGATTAAAGATAAGATTAAAGTTCTTTCCGCAGCTAGACGAATTTAACAATGTGCTATGGTTCAATTGCGCTGAAGTGGCAGCTGATCCAGAAGCTGTAAAATGTTGTAACCAAATCAATTACAGTAAAGGGAGTCGCGTGTACAGTTTGCTCATGTGGCGTACCCCAAAAATCAGTCAGAAATTCAATTTCATCGCTTTCTTAATTTAGAAAGCCATCTGGCGAACTGACAGCTGAAAGTGGACCAGTTCGCCGCACTTTTCCGGCCCCCACCCATCACTTCACCTATTCAATTCAAATGCAAGATTCAAGATTCACTTGAAAACTATTTTTTTGTTAGACTTAACAGTTTGCTTGCAAAATATTAGAATTAGAATGATACTATTTATTTATTGTGCTTAAACTAAAACTCAAACATTATAAGCTTAATTCTTATCTTTAACGTATTTTTGAGCTTCAGCTCAATTCTCTTAGCCCATTCTTAGCTGCCATATCCTCCTGGGATATCTATAGGAATTTTTAATATAGGTTTTTAATTATCAAAACTCGAGATGTAGAAATTCACATCGTCCTCAATATTGACATCACAGCAGACTTTAAGTAAACACAAAGTATGGCCAAATAATGTTATCAAATAATACAATTATAATCTAATTGAAATTTGCCTTATACCCAGTTCACACTGAGCAATATTTACCATCTGCCATAAATTTTCGTGATGATGCTCTGAAACGTAAAAATATGCTCAACATTTCCATTTTACACATTTCTTTAAAAAAAAAATGTTGACTTTTACAATTGCACGGGTAAAATTGAAAGTTATTTGTAGATTTACTATCATTCTCATGCGTTCTCCGAGGCTGTTTTCACTTTTAGTATGACCTGATTATGCTTATATCTCTGGACACCCTGCACATTTTGTACGGTACAAATATTCATATCAAATCTAATGTCAATCTGTTCCAGGAATACTCCTAATATCATGAATGTGAGTGTAAAATGCTCTCGGCGAAGCGTTCGAAATTTGATTGACGGCGGCTCATGTCCAGGCCATGTGCAGTATTACCAGCCTCAGCATCCAACTCACAGCTTCTTTAATCCAGTTGCCGGACTTAAGCAGACGTAATTGTGAGCTGACTCTAAGGCTGATTAAGACTGAAGGCGAAGTGTTGGACTGGAAACCGTAAAGTAGTGACCAAAAGGTAGATTTGCTGTAAGGTAACTTTGTAGATATAAACAATTTATCAAATGGAAAACTGACAAGCGCTAAACTTTAGCTTCTTAACCAAAAACAAAAAAGCTTTCAAAGCTTTCCATATTTTGCAATGTACAGTTTTAAATGCCATAAATTGGAATATTTGATTTACAAAAGTAATACTAATAAATATAAATAGGAATTTACATTAGTATTTATGTATTAAGGAATGCATTTTTAATATTTTAATAATTATTATTTTGGTTATCTAGGTTTTAATACAAAACTTTGGAATAGCAATTTTCATAAGATTAAGAAGTTATTTATTTATATTTTTGATATAAAATATTTTACAGATTCCAATAAAACTTTTTCTTTATTAATTATTATTAAGCTATGAACTATTAATTTCAAATATAAAAAAAGAATGAACCAATTCATGTTCAATCATTAAGGATAGTCTGTAGTCTTTCCTCAATTTGTAAATATTGCCTATTTCCCTAAAAACCTTTTCATTTTATTTCAAGAAAAAAACTTCATTATTAGTTAAATTTTTTGTGAGTTATGCAAACTTTTTTTGGTTTCTTGTCGAACGGCCTGTTGGATGTTTGCAGTAGCTTTTGCAGTTCTTTGGTCCTTTGGTTTAATTGAAACGACTCTGACGCCTAAAGGAGCTTAAAGTGGAGTGTTTCTGATATTCTTCTATGAATCTGCTTTTACTTGAATCTGTTGCTTGGCCAAAGCTAAAGCCAAGGCCAGAGCCGGAGCCAGAGCCAGAGCCATAAACATAGATGCGCTTAAGGCTCTTAGAGTGTCCTCTTCGTTGTCATCTTCGGCGTTGTCGTCGCATAGACCAGAACAAATGGCACTTTTATTTAGCCAAGTTGCTGGCCCAATGCTACTATCAGGCGGTGCTTGTCTCTTGCCTTAACCATCATTTATACATGTTATGCCGAAGCACTCGAACGAGTACTTGTACTTATGTATGTGTCTATTACCCATGACGCATATTTTTGCCATATTCATCTAGGCACCCATTTACTATCGTACTATCTCTCTCTCCCTCCCTGTCAGCGTTTGGCATTAAGTTGACAGCATTGATGCTCTCGATGTTTGATAGCTGTCCTTGTACTTGTCGTAGTTGAGTTCTGTTCTTACTCCACTTGCATCCACAGTTCCTGGCTGACACGTGTAGTTTATGCAAAATATTTGCATTGCCCGACAAACTACAAGCCGAGAAACAAGTGACAAGGGGATAAGGATGGGGGTGGAGATAAAAAAACAGTGCAGGCCAACTGGCATTGTCTGCGTTTTACCGTTTTACAGTTCTGTCAACTTGATGCTGATGCCCGGCAATGCAGAAAAGCGAAAAAGAGGAGCCACGCAATTGAAAGCGTGTGCACTGTGCAATGGCACCGCCTGCATATTTCTTCAATAACTTGATCGGATTATTTGAATGCTGGTGCTTCCAACTCCATGAGACTCAACGACAAAACCTTGAAAATATTCTGTTCCAATTGAATTGGAAATTTAAAGAGAATTCAACTCTTCTTTAAGTATGTTTCGCCTTTCGCTTTTGCTAAGTTAGTTAGTTAGTTTCCCGGATGTTTCCATTTAGCTTTAATGGCTTTTCCTGCCTAGTTATAGACATTCACTAGACAACCCTTCGCCGCAAAAGTGGGCGTGGTAAACTTGATTAGCGACATAAAACAAGCTAATGACAGGGCTCATTATGCCAGCAGATGCGTCTACATCCCCTTACCTATGAACCTTCACGTCCACTCCTTTCATGTAAGATGCCAAAACCAAGAAACCCAAGCGCCCAACAAACTTTGGGGCCATCATTTATCGGTTAACAACGCCCCTTCTGTCACTTCTCCTGCTGCTTACGTGCCACATATACAAACACACACACACACACCACCCGTGTGGTGGGCGGGTCGTAGAATACCACCACGTCACAGCAAGTCACAGCTTGTCGTACGAGGCGACTAACAGTGACACGGGGATGTTCCTGCTCGGAGAGGTGCCTCCTGCAGGTGCAAAGACTCTGATCGTCATTAACTTGGCAATGGCCAGATCGATTCCTCTCTAGAGCAGTTAAAGCAACTCGTAACCTCCGGCTTGATGCCAGGTATCCCCTGGGTAGTCGTAACACACCCGTGTGGCGCCTAGCTAATACGAGAAGGCGACTAAGGCTGAGACCAGTAAAGCCTTAGGACTGGATACTGGACCCCCATTTTGGACTGAAGACCCCTGGGCATAGACAACCATGGGATCAGAACGCGACTGTACAACGAACAAGGATAACGGCTTGGAGTTGGCACCCAACAAAATGAGTAGTTTGAAGAACCCCACAATATTATAGAAAGAGATGGAGACGGAGCATGCGTTTGCTAAAAGTAGCAAACTGTCGAGATCACCCCCTGCTCAGCAGCCAGGGATCACGCCAGTGACACGCCAGTGACACGCGATTGCTCAACCCAACCACCGGAGAAGCAGAGTAGCGCTGCGCTTCGTGATCTCGGACGCGAGATCGCAACCCTGGTGGATATGTTGGATGATGGAAAGAGGCGAAGCATCCACCAACCAATGCGAGACTCCATCGAGAGCATCAGAGCGCTGTACGAGCTGGTGGCAATCCAGCTGCATGACGACGGAGCAAAGGCGGCTATCAGGACACACCAGGCCTGTCAGACCTCACCAATTTTTAGAAATGCCGTTGACGCGAAGAGATAGCAAGCCATTGGAGCAAGAACGCCTCAAACAAAGAGGGTTAAAAATACGACGGTCACCATACCAGTGTCAAGTGTGGTCGAATTGGACTCTTCCAGTGGAGAACAGGAGACCCCATCCGCACGCACAGGCAGTGAATGGAGAAAGGTTACCTCCAAGCGAAAGCCTCGGAAGCCGAAGGGAGTGCTTAGCACGAAGGCGCGACCTGACGCCTTGATCATCAAGACGGTCGGAGAGGTGACCTACTCTGAGATCCTCAGGAAGGTCAAACAGGACGAGAAGCTGCACGGACTGGGAGAGGCGGTGACTCGGATCAGGAGAACCCAGCAAGGCGAGTTACTGCTGTAACTCAACAAAGCTGGAGGTGACACGAGCGCGTTCAAATCCCTCATTGGTGAAACGCTTGGAGAAGCTGCGGAGATACGCTCCCTGTCCCACAGAGTCACGATCGAGTGCAAGGACTTGGACGAGATCACGACCAAGGAGGAGATAGAGGAGGAGATGGAGATAACGGATACTGCGCTAGACGACATTAACCTGCGCAAAGGTTATGGCGGAACCCAAACTGCCTCAATCAGGTTACCAGCAGAAAGTGCTAGAAAGGCGCTTTCAGCTGGCCTGCTTAAGGTAGGATGGATCAGGTGCAGAGCGGGTCAACATAACCAAATGTTACCGCTGCCTCGAGTTCGGCCATCTGGCAAGACATTGCAGGAGCGAAGTGGACAGGTCCAAACTGTGTCGGAGATGTGGGAAGGCTGACCATCTCGCGAAGGACTGCAAGGAGGAGCCAAAGTGCATGTTCTGCAAGGACAAGGGTTCAGATTGGAAGCACATCGCTGGCAGTGGACGATGCCCCCTGTTTAGGAGCGCGCTCTCCAAGCACTCAGCATGAGGTGCACCCAGCTGAATCTCAACCACTGCGAGGCTGCACAGTCCCTTCTGATGCAAGCCGTGAGGGAAAGGAGTCCAAATGTCGTGCTGATATGCGAGCCGTATAAGCCGGTTCCCGGTAGCGGATGGGTATCCAGCAGGTGTAAAAAGGCAGCCATCTGGGCCGTGGACACTCCACCCAAGGAGTCCAACGGCTCAAGTGATGGATTTGTTAGAGCGAAGCTTAGAGGGGTCACCTTTTACAGCTGTTATGATCCGCCGAGTTGCGACCTAGTACGTTTCGAGAGGATGCTGTTAGACATCGCTGATGACTCGCGAGGAGCTGCTGGAGCATTTCTCGTCGTTGGACGTCGGATTGGCAAATGACGGAAGACGGCTGACTTTCTGCAGGGCTGGTCGAGGATCCATCATAGACCTCACCTTCCTTAGCAGCTCGCTGTGTAGGAGAACCAAGTGGAGAGTCAGCGACGAGTTTACCTTTAGCGATCACCAAGCGATTCACTTCGAAATTGGTGGAGGAAGGCCCAACCAACAGCGATCCATTACAAGAAGGCCAAAATGGAAGGACAGATTTCTGGACGCAGATACCTTCTCGCACGTCTTCAGCCATTCCGAATGGAGCCCGGCGGAAACACTAGTAGACGAAATGGCTCAGCAGCTGTCAGCATGTCTGGAAGCGGCATGCGACTCGTCTATGCCCAGGAGGAAGCCAAGTAGACGCGGCTCACCTTGCTACTGGTGGAACGAACAGATAGCCCAGCTCAGAAAGGCCTGAGGGCTAGAAGGTGCAGTCAGTGAGCGAGAAGACGTCCGGACTCTGAGGATCGGTTGGAGGACCTGAGGACTGCAAAGCGAACTCTCAAGTAGGCGATTCGAAAAAGCAAGTCTGACTGCTTTAGACAGATTTGCGAGGAGGCAGACGTAAACCCATGGGGCACCGCCTACAAGGTCGTCACCAAGACGATCAGGGGCCAGGATGAGAGGGACATGTCCCATTTTGCTTCGTTGCATCCTGGAGACATTGTTCCCGCAGCATGCGGAATATGCCGATGTCAGCTTTGCGCACCAACTTGAAGCATGGCAGCCGATCTCTGTTGACGAGGTCAAGTCGGTAACCAAGCAAATCGGAGATAGGAAAGCACCAGGTCCGGACGGCATCCCGAATAAGGCCACCCGACCTGAGGTCTTTGTTGACATGCTTAACAAATGCCTTCAGGAAGGAGTGTTTCCTAGGCGATGGAAAAGGCAGCGCCTTATCCTATTGCCAAAGGGGAATAAGCCCGCTGATGACCCCTCGGGACATCGTCCAATCTGTCTGTTAGACACGATTGGCAAGATACTGGAGCGCATACTCTACAACAGACTCTCGCAGGTAGTTGATGAGAAAGGCGCAATGTCTGAGGCCCAATACGGATTCCGCAAGGCAAGGTCAACGGTGGACGCGATACAGGCTGTTCTTAACATAGCATCCAGAGCAATCGAGGGAGCCCGGTGGAGATGGGGTGATAAGCAGTACTGCGCGGTGGTGACTTTGGATATCCGCAATGCGTTTAACTCAGCAATCTGGTTGCGCATCTGGAGTGCACTCATCCGGATCGGATTACCATCATACCTGCTACGGATAATATCCAATTATCTGTCAGACAGGGTGCTGGAGTACGAGACGGATGAGGGCCCAAAGCGCTACAGAGTGACAGCGGGTGTTCCACAGGGGTCGGTCCTAGGTCCCCTCCTGTGGAACATCATGTACGATGACGTGCTCAGACTGCAACTGCCCGAAGGATGCACCCTAATTGGCTTCGCCGACGATCTGGCATTGGTCGTGGTGGCTAAGGAGGTTAGAGCAGTTGAGGCGGCTGCCGAAGCAGCAATTCGAGTTATCGCTGGGTGGATGGGTGAGGCGGGACTCGATTTGGCTGGCCATAAGACGGAGGCAGTTATCATTACGAGCCGAAAAAAGATGGAATTTATGAGCGTGCAAGTGGGGAACAGCACCATCAGGTCGATGGATCACATCAAGTACCTGGGTGTCCTACTAGATAACCGCCTAAGTTTCCGTCCCTATGTGGATTACGTGGTCCATAAGGCATCGAGAATGCAGGGGGCACTTTATAGGATGCTGCCGAACGTTGGTGGACCAAAGGTTGGAAGGCGACTGCTCCTGGCAAGGGTGGTTGCGTCCATCCTTTTGTACGCAGCGCCAATATGGGCAAAGGCCGTCGAAGGCAACAAGAGCCTCCGGAGGAAACTCTTAGCACCGTACAGACTCTGCGCCCTGCGAGTCATTTCCGGTTTCAGGACCGTGTCTTCTGACGCAGCCTTGGTACTGGCCGGTATGATACCAGTGGATATCCTGGCTATGGAGATGCGGGAGATCTACTTGGCGAGGGCGGAGATAGGCAACAGCGTATCAGTGGAAGCGATTAGGAGGGCAGAGAGACAGGCATCTCTTGTTACGTGGCAAGTTCGGTGGGACGCGGCCACCAATGGACGATGGACGCATCGGCTTATTCCGAAGGTGGAGGATTGGTTAAACAGAGGAAGGGGAGAGGTTAACTTTCACTTAACTCAGTTCCTAACGGGCCATGGAGGCTTCAGGAAGTACCTTCATAAGTACAGGCATGAAGACAGTCCGGAGTGCCCGACTTGCCCGAACATGAATGAGGACCCGGAGCACGTGCTGTTCCATTGCGCTCGGTATAGTGCTAGAGCGGAAGTCGTCCCAACACCGGAGACCCTGATCGCATTCATGTTGGAGACGGAGGAAAACTGGTGTGTCGCGTGTCAGCTCATAACTAGCATCCAGAGGGATCTGAGAAGATGCGAAAGGGAGCGACGTGAGAGAAGCGGTGCCTAGAAAAGGCAACCCGTCCCCGCGAAGTAATATTTGACAGTGGTTCCGCGGGGAAAGAGGTGTGGGGGGGGTGGTTTTAGTTGACTTCCACCTCCCTATCACAAGGGCCACTTGAATGTACTGCGTACATAAACGTCCTTGAAAAAAAAAAAAAAAAAAAAAACATACACACACACACACACACACACACATTCACACACATGTAATTAATCATGTGCTGTATGTGTAAACGCACTGGGGATTTTTACTTTATAGCTGCTGCGGCCCGCAGAATTTATAAATTTTGAATACAAACACAACGTGAGGGAGTCGCAGTGGGGAAAAACGCGGTGGAAAGGAACTTGTTGAAGGCGGCCACCAAAAGAAAACCAATAAAAATGATGTAAGACTTACGAGGCCAGCAGCATTTCCAATCGGAAAAGCAAGAGCACAGCAAACAGAAAAAAAATAAAGTAAAAAAGTCGGAAAAAATGGTTCAGTCGCACGCTGCGTATACGTGATGAACGAAGGCACAGAAACACGCTAATAAAATGCCGAGGCATTAAAATTGCACAAACAAACAAAGTGAGCACAAACCACGCGGTTCATTCTGTGGCCGGTAAGCAGCTAATGAGCCACCTTCCAAACACACAGAACAGCAATGCAAATGGAAATAAAAATGAAAATGGAAATTTGCAGACAGCCTAGGAAAGAATGTCATAGTCGAGAGCGCTCGATTCAAAACTGAATTTTCATAAAAAGATATTTTTTAGTTGATATTAATATTAGAAGTGTAGTAGGAAAGCAATTTAAATGCGACGCGAAGAAAGCGAAACAGAAAAAATCTACACTGAGAGAAAAATCAAATCCGGTGACAGAAGTTCAATGATTATGAAACATCTTAATTTCTCAGTCTCCGTCGAACTGCTCCTCATTGCAGACAAGCAAAACCAATTAGGGAATTCTTACCAGGCGAATGCAAAAAGGTATAAGAATTATAGATTTTGATTTAATATTACATTATATTATATTAATATACATTAAAAAACCGATTTATTCGTAAAAAATTCTAGAACGCACCTCTTTTCCGGTACTCCTACAGACGAGTATATATATGTGCATTTTCCAATGTAAAACATTTGTACACCTTCCATTTCAAGGCCATATCTTGTCGGCAACCAAACAAAAAAAAAAAAACAATACAACTTTGAACCGAAAAGTTCTTACAATTGTGTTGCAACGTTAGCAACTGTGTGGCAGCATTGAAAGTTTCGACCATTCGTTGCAAATGCCACTCATTATTAAATCAAATTGACACGAGGTACGTTCATTCGCTTTCCAACTCATTGCTCACTTTCTGAAGCAAATGCGAAACTTGAAAAGTACGTGCAAGTGACTGAAGTGGATTGTTACCAAGTACATTTATATACATAAGTATGTGGGGTAGTGAAAAGCGAAGGAAGATGGATGTGTTGCACGTTGTACTCAATACGTTGCACAATTCCAGCTCAATGTGGCGTGCATACTTGTACCTTTTGTACATTTTTAATGGCTGGCCAATGACTGACAAACTAAAGAGCTTTTCTTCTGTTCGTTATGTTCTCGAAAAGTTGCACGGTGGTCAAAGTTTTGTGAGTCGAATGGATTATGCAACGAGCTCTAGTAGTTGGTCAAAAGTTAGTTACCAACATCTGTAAGAGGTTTAAGACATACAATAATATTTGCAAGATATTCTGAAATAAATTGGTAAATTTAAATTAAAAAATTAAAGTTTTGCGTAAGACAAACAAATATGTATATTAAGGGAAAAATAAATGACAGAATTTAATTAAACAGCCAAGCTTAATAAAACAATATGTTTTCATGTATCAGGAGAAAAAACAAGTAAAATTGAATTGAAAAATTGTAGATATTCCAGATTACTTTAAGATCGGACATATTTTCTTGAGTTTCCAATACTATTATCGACCGTAGACCTTAATTTAAAACTTATTTTTGCCAGTATACTTTTCGCATTGTTAATATTTTATTATTATTACGAAAGCAACCTAAAGGTTGACAGCAAAGGTTCAGTGATTATAAACGAATCATAATGAAACATGCAACGGACTCGATGCATTATTGGCGAATTGCAAGCGTGGGTAGCTTAACTGGGCCAAATGAGGTAGCACAGAATAAGGTAGGATAGAGCTCTGGACGGAATGTTGGCAAATTGCTTTGGCCCCGTCAACGACAGCGACATCCAAACCGGCACTAGCACCTGCAATAACGGCTACACAACGGCAACATCGACTAAAGACTCCCATCACAGGTGCTTAGTCATAATTGACTTTAGGGTGCAGAGGTAGCGCCATGAGCAGTGCATATTTCAACTGCCATAGAGGCTCAGTTAGCCAGTCGAAGCTGAAAGCTCGACAAAGAGACAAAGGGGGGAGGGGCCAACGGCCTGCCTGTGAGCGTGAGTGTGTGTGTGTGTGTTTTTGTGTGCTTGTGTCTCTCACTGTTGGGGATAAAGTTGAATTTGCTCGTTCGGTTTGCCAGTCGCTTGGACTCTAATTGCATGCACAGCGTGTAATTTGGTAGCCCTGCAACTTTGTAAATGGCACCGAGCTTTACCTGTGCCTACACTCGATAATGCTAAACTTTGTCGTGATTCTATTAGACCAAAAAGTTTAGCTCGACTCTGTGTTTTACAGTTGACATCCGCCCACTGTGTCATCCACTTACTATAAAGTTAACATTTACAGGGTAATATGTACTATCGAGCTGGTGATGCTGTGTCACTAGTTAGTGATTAAAAATATTCACTGGAAATTTGCTTAAAATAATTATTTAAAATGCAGAGTGACACACAAACTTTCGATCTTATTAGCTTATTGGCTTTTTATCGATATTTGTATACTCTTAATCGACTTCATTCTGAACTTATAGACTGCATTAACTGTTTTCTTACTGACATATATTTATCGATTAATGCTTCAAGCTCATGTTTAAGTGAATAACAATAATGGATATGTACAAGTTTTTGAACCATTCTAATCAACATCATTCTACAGTCAATAGACTATCGATTTATTCATGAACTGAACAGCTTCAGACACAGAAAATGATAACGATTTTAGCATTGTAAATCAAAATCACAATCAAAGCGTTGTACTAAAGTTAACAACTAACATGTTATTTGATTTGATGACCTTATCAGTTTGTTTAAAAGCCAATAACATTCACATTAACCAGCTATCGGACAAAGTAACCAAGGGCGATAATACTTGTACTTCAATGGATAAGCTGTCACTATCTCTCTTTCTATATTTCAAAAACGTTCGACGTATTTAATGGAAAAAACTTTATTGTGCAAATTTGAAATAAAAATCGAATAGTTTAGACTCTAGAGATTTATAAATCTTTAACCAGCTGCAAATTAATTAGTTTGTTTTCTTCAAAACTTTGGACTATGACAATATCCAGCCAAACAGAGATGTCTTTATACAACAAATTAATTATATCATCACCATACGTATTTAATTTCTATATTAAGCAAAAGCATACTACTTCTAAGGATAGAATATGAAATTTCAAATAGAGTATATACATTCTTACGCATATGACCCTCATAGACTAAGGTCCATTTGGTCTGAGAAATATTAATGAACTCGACATATTTTAATGCATAACCCTAACTGAACTTTGAAAAAACGCCATTAAGTTTATTTATTTATTTTTTAAAAATAATTTCCTTTTTTTGATGAAATATATAATGATTATTTTTATAATGATATCCACTTAATAGGGTGTTCTCCAATCTATCACTCATAGCTACATATGTACATATTCAATTTCAATAAGGTTTCTTTGTGGTTTAGCTCAACTGCACAGAGTTCGGCTTTATTAATTATTATTTGCACTTTGCGGAAATTTATAAACTCATCACGAAAATAGAATACGCGCACACACAACGTTCACATATTGAAAACTGGCCATAACAAAACTTGAAAATGGCCGTAAAAACTTTTACATTTTACACTAAAAGCCGCTATAGAAGATTATATTAGTTAGTACATGCTGCTTGCTGGCTTTTTGCTCATGTGTGTCAAAAGCTAATCAAAAGTCATTGTAAATTCACAACAGGTAGCAGTCACCGAGTGGACCACAAAAATAAAAAAACAAAAATGTTGCACATAGAGCTCGACAGGCACCTAAATTTAGGAAACTGGCTAAATAAAAGGATTTTCAGATAAGCGAAAGGATTGCATTTAAATGTTTTGTAAACAACTTTCTGGGGCCATTAAACAAAAACAAATCAACAGAAACACTAGCAACTAAAAAAAAATCAATAAATTATAGTGAGGCTATCTTATTAAGTGGCCGGCATCTTAATAAAGTTTGAGTTTGGATAGCGCAGACTAAAAAAAGTACAACTTTAAACTTAATTAAAAAGAAGAAAAAACTGTCTAATTAAATAAGGGTCAGAAAATATTTTCATAAATTACACTTCGATTTGAAGAACACTCGTATACATATTGCGGCCTTTTGACCAACACAACTGACAAAAAGACTCAAAAAATTGGCATCAACGATCACATTTTGTGATCTTGTATTATTATTATCTTTTGGCTCTGTGTTTTTTTTGGGCACTTCAATTTGAATATCGCGTTATTTGGTTTGATCGAAAACAGATTTTCAATTTAATCTGGCTATAAATATGTACGAATGAATATGATTTTTTAATCAAAACAAAAAAATGTAAAGTTAGCGAATAAGACACTAGACAACAAAGTGTATGAGAAAAGTGTGAAGAGTTTTATAAAGATTTCAAATATTTTCATTAAAAAATTATTACAAATGTGAATATGTTGCTTAAGTTATATCTTTAAAGAAAATTGACTTTGTAGCAGCTGATCCTTGTTGCTTAGTGTAATTAAAGGGCAATTTTGGCATAAATTTGGAATGATTTAATGGCCGTTATAACGATTGATTGATGTGCTTTTGACTGCGTTTGGTCGTTTGGCTTTCATTTTTTTATGGGCATTTGTTTTTCTTGCTAAAGATTCGTTCTATTTTTTTGGTTCAATTGTGTGCTGCTTTATTTGTCTTTCGTTTTTTTTGTTTCATATAATTGTGCGTAATACTTGTTCATAAATATTTCTAAATTGAGCGTCAACTGGCAAGAAACATTTGCTGCCAGTTGCAGAGTTTATGGGCGGTATAAATTTCAGGTGGATTCGAGCACAAAACGAAAAGGAAGTGGCAAGAACTACACGGCCAAAAGTGGAAAGAAAGAACAAAACGCTTTGAAGTCTACTCCCGACAGGACCCGACGCCACTGTGATATGGCAAATACACACGCAACAACCAATACACACACACATACAACCAACGGCAAGCTCATCATGAGCATTAACTTCATCATGATAATAATAATGATAATGTTGATATTGTACTTCAACCACATGGATATGGCCAAAGGCACCAAGATTACTAAGTTGCATTGCTATGAGAAGCTGTTGTTGCTGCAGCTGCTGCTGCCACGCCAGCTGCTGTCTCGCTGACTGCTTTGATGACCTTAATGAAAGCATTCCGCCTTTGTCCTCTGCACAATGAGCTGTAAAACGTGGCGATGGCAAGTGGCAACAACAGGTCAGCTCCGATTTTCCGCCAACATTTTCCCATCCACACTTTGCACTTAGGCAACTGAAGTTGTCTTCCTATGCACGGTTAGTGCAAAAGCTAAACAGAGGCCAACCTATAAAAATAACAGTCAACAACTGAGATCCAGATTGAGAATAAGCTAAGAATTCGATTAAAACATTTTTGAAGCAGCATTTGAATTCATAAAATTAAATGAAATACATATTTAACATTTGGAATAATCTATAATTTATTATCGAAATGATAATTATTATACCAACAATTTGGCAGATAATAAATATTATAGTCAACAGTTGAAATTCAGATTGAGAATCAGAATCCACAGCAGCTGGCGAATTTATGAAATCAAATCAAATACACATGTACGTAAAATTTGGGATAATCGATATATAATAATTGCCAACTGTGTCGATATACGATAACTATTATATCAACAATTTACTGCATTTCAAATGCCAGGCAAATGGCCTCGAGTCCTAAATAACTGGCATTATATAATTTAGTTAATCGATAAGCGATAACAATGTGTTTTGCGTCACATTATGCAATAATTGAGCTAAGCTATAAGCGATAGAGTTAAGGACATACGATGCGCTGCAATCATTGATGAAATGTTCTACTGGCAATTTGAAGCATCTTCAAATGCCATTTTGTTACGACGAAAAGTAAAGTATACGCTAAATTACGTATACGCCTCATTGTTAACGTCGTCTTAAGTTACTTGAAATAATTGAATTCGATTGTTTGGCATCGATTTTCTATTCATAGACTGAGAGTATGCGGTTGCCAAAATCAATGATGCCGCACACACATCTCCCAACAAATACACACACAAACTCGCACACACAGATATACTCGTATTCACTATCGAAAAGGGCAATAACAATAAAGTTAAGCATTTGTCGGTCACAACCAACTTTTGGCATTTAGCAGACACTTCTATAATCGATTATCGATAGTTGTACTATTCCTCAAGGCTGCGTTGTTTTTGGGAGAATTTAGAACTGCAAATTTATGTTGGATTACAATGCGTACTTATCGATATTTAATGAATACAACGCTGCTTTCAGCGATGACAATGTACAATGTGTTATACATATATCGAGGAAATGGCTCCAAGGCACATAATCAGATAGGGCAGCTAAGGAATTCGGTATAATCGTAAAATGCAAATTTATTGAATTGTATTCATTTGCTTAACCATTTTGATGGGGATCTGGTGAAATATTCGTTGCAGATTCCAAAGTCGATTTGAATTCAATTTCGAATACTGTTAAACGATCATTAATGCAAAAATATGATTAGGCTTTCATCATTGTTGGCTCGCATAGCTAAGTGGAGGACAGACAAATTGCCACGAAGCAGAGTGAATCAGTCCATATGCTCATTAGTTTTGGGTATTCAAAAATGTGCGGTTGACAGGCAACTTAATAACACCGCAGCAGCAACAGCAGCCAGTCAGCCAATAGTATTCAATGCGATTGTGATTGCAAGTGAGGCAATGAAAATGTCATTCATTCAACGCCACAAGGACTGGACTTTGCAATACGAGACATAGCGGTTTGATGTTGGGGATTCACAATTTCCATATGCAATGTCACAAACTCCCGCTCATACCTATTTTAAAACAATAGATGATCGACTAGACGAGAACTGAGCACTGAGAAGAAACATCTGCGATTCTAAGGACATGACTTGCAATTGCCTCAGCCGCAGGCAGGCAAACGAATTCAATTTTTATATGATTGGCAATTCGCAATTCAAAACTGACTATGATTAGCGGTATTCAAATACTATTTGGCTACCCAGATGGATTTACACGTTGAGCTTCATTAGTAAAGTGAAAAGTCTTTACAAAAGCCGCAGATTTTCAATATATCCTATGGGTGGTTAACAGCACAATCTTACGTTGGCAGACAGTAATTGAAATGTAATTGACAGCGTCAACAATAAAGAATTGTTTCCCTCCTCCCCCCCGCGGCATTTCAGCATTGAATTTGCTGTGTGTTTTATTTGTATGTATATAGACATACATATGTACAAGTATTTATAGATATAAGATACAAGTCACAGCTGTGAATGCAAGGCTGGTCATGTGCTTCGATTTATCGACAGCATTTCTATTTGTACTTTTGGCACAAAATATTTACACAATTGACAGCTGCTGGATAAGATGAGATGCGACGCGAGCAACACGAGAACAGCAACATTTGTTGTGCCTTTATTATGTTTTTTTAATACCCCGCTTCTACTTTATGTATTCTATGAATATATATATATATAGATTTGTGTATAGAAATACAATCGAATCTTTGTATATATAATTTTTCCTAAATCTGAAGCTTTAAGTATGACTAGAATACATATAAAAAAAATAATAAAAATGATTAATTTTGAGCATATAAATAAAACTTTCAAGTAATCATTATATTTAAGCGAAAAAAATATATTTAAATTATCATATCGAAAAAATAAAAATCATAAATAACTATTATTTGTGAGCTTAATTTTTTTTTTTGCTTAAACTGCAGCACTGAGCTTTTGACAGGTCAGACTAATGGTCAGATACAGTGTGAGTGGAAGTTAACAAAAATTTGTGTAAATTAAAAAATGTACTCATTAATGGATGTGGGCTTATTAATCACTTTTCTACACAAATAACATTTCATCAAACTTTTCAGAGCATTTGCAGTTGATTTTAGTTTCGTGTTCATAGAATATAAAACTAAATTTGCATTTGAAATCAAAATTTAATCATATTTTGAATATAGTGAATAGTGCACATCTGCAATATGGGCTCATATGAAGGATATACAGGTAGTATTAGTCGGATCGGTTCAAAAGTTTTTCCGACTGCTGTGACTACATGTAACTACTTTGTGACAAATATTTTGTGTGCAATGTGCTTTGTGGCATGCAACTAAGTGGTAAGGCAAGCACTTGCTCAGTTGGCAATTTAATTTTCATAATTAATAATTTACTGTCGAAAATTTCACGAATTCAGATATTGAATACCTGCAATGGCTTTGTCTGTTCGAGTAACAAATTAATTATCAACGACTTAATTTAAATAAAACAATATTCTTTTTTAAATTAAATCAAGCGAGGCCCCAAATATTTCTATCATTATAAATTGCATTATATATACATACATGCATATTTATAAATTATTCAATATTATGTTCTTATGTTTGTTCAAGTGAATATGAGGTTTTTTGTCGACTTGACATTGTTAATGTATCTTCAGCTTTGCGGTTAAGTTGTTAGCTCTTGCGGTGCAACTGTGAGTATGCACATATTTCATATGTCACTTACTTTAGAGCAGTAGATTCACACACATGTGTGGCTTTTATTTTAACTTAATACGTTTTATTTTACACGCCGAGGGAATCTTCGCACATTCTGCGGCTGCAATTTAAAATTTTGTTCAGCATGAAAAGCACCACAGACACATATTAATATGATATTAGATAAAAAGTTGTCTAAGTAATTAGAGGTAACAAGTAAGGGTAAAGAAAACTTTGACAGGAGTGGGCACTTGGACCGCCTGTTCAATTTATTTTAAATATGAGTCTCATGTCACATTTTTCGAATGTTCAACATGGAAGCATGTTGTAGTGTCACTACACACGGGCACACACACACATACACCCACACAGATAGACTTAGAGCCACAAACACGTATTTATTATTAATGGGCATGCTCTTAGGTTCAGTTGTGCAATGCAATTTGCATAAAAATCAAGAAGTAAATTGAAGCTGCCAACCTGTCGGCACTCATTTATTTTGTTGGATATTATAGTTTTTGTTGTCACTGTCACTGTCAGTGTCGTTGTTGTTATTGCTGTAGCGTGCTAATGGCAAATTAACGCCTGCAATTATGTCAACTTGAAGTTCAAATGGTCAAAGTAATTTTGTGGCCAAACAGCAGCAAGAACAGCATGATGTTATGGCCTGATCAATTTTAACCTATTTATCTGTGGGCCAGCAACTCTGTGGCTCAATGCTGTGACAGCTCATCCATGTGACAGAGATGGAAAAGATTCAGATTGGCAGTATAAAATAAGATGAATTGAATTTGTAATTAGTTCTTTAGAGCAACAACGAAACAGTTCAAAGTCAAAACAACGTTAATTGAAAATGGCAAATATAAACATATTCGAGAGGCAAGAGAGCAGATAATAAAGAGAGACAGAAATAGCGACAGGGAGAGGGTAAGGGTGAGGGGTGAAGATAAGAGAGGGACAGATGGTAAGGATAGTGAGAAATTGTTTTGTATTGGTAACTTGAGTGACACATTTGATGGAAATGCGATATAGAAATGCTTTCGACTTGCTGGCAGTTGGACGGACGGACGGGGGTCTGAGACTTTACGGGCATTAGAAATGAATGACTGAATACTCATCGCAGTCTTGAATATTTTATAATCGACAAGGAATTTTGTCATTGTGCTGTGACAAATGGCGAAATCTAAAATGCACTTTCAATGCTGTCAGCTTGCTTTAAGAAACTGTGAACATTCATTAAAAGTGGGTGTATTCAAATGCATACAGAGAAGTTTCAAATAGTTTCATTTTCTCAAGGATGTATCCGTTAATAATAGGAGCATACACAAGTAGCTACTAAATTACTATAATTGTGCGAAAAAGGTAAACCAAATTTGATCGAGTGAATTTACAAGTAATTACTAGTTTCAATTATTCATTTAAATATAACTACTGTACTCACTCATAAGCAATATATTTTCTTTGATAGTAGTCAGCATACATTATATTATGAATGTATTCACTCGATAATATCATTAAAACTGCTAATATTTTGAACAGTTAGTGAATCCCTGAAAACACACAACTGATTACAAATTCTGTTTTTTTGTGATTGCATTCAGACGCAGATGCAGATTAAGCCACAAGTTTATGCCCCCTGGCATTTTACTTGTAATCTGTAGAAAAATGACGTCTCAAATGCATTTGAGTAACCCACTGCTTACCCATTTAAAATTAGCCAATAAAGCCAAAGTAATGTTGGCAAGTTAAAAAGAGTGTCATGCGCATGCAAAACCTCAGGAGATTCGAGTGTACATACGTGTGGTTGAGTGTATAGACTATATTTACTTTTTACATTTGAATGTAAATTGTCTCTAGGGACCTATCCTCCCCTGTTAACGACCAGCCCCATCTGGATTACCCTTAACAACAGGCTGTCAGGCAAATTTTCTTATTTCCCTCTTGATTTTCACTTTATTTTCTGTTTTTCCAATTTTTCCCAAAATATCCTATGACAGAATGCCAGAAAATTTGATCAAATTTGTCTTAATTTGCCAATAAACTTGAAAGTACGTTTGAAAGCAGTCTGAGGAAGGAATGCAAACAGTGGATAAGAGGGTAAGGGGCTAAGGGAGGTTTGAAATTGCATTGCCCGTAATTGACACTGTGTAAATGCAAATCCTTTAAGTGCCGCTGAAGTGGAGCCCACTTGAAGCGAGTACTCTACTGTGTCTTAGCTGAGCAGCCAGTGTACATACACATACACATAGTGGCGTCGAAAAGACGACACACCTCTGGGCTATATTTAGAGACAATAGGAAAAAAAAGCTTGGTTAAGTTAACACTTTATCTCAATCTTATCATAATCGACACACACGCATACAAACAACTTATCTGACTATTTAAATCTGTAGCGAGTGAAAGAAAAAGAGAGAAGCAGGGAGAAAGAAAAAGAGAGAGAGATAAATGGAGGCTTCTCAGCCGAAATGTCGCCTATTAATTGCGGTTATGCGTCAATCACCGAAGATTGGGTGATATCGAACAAGCATTAACAATGTACACAACTTGTTTAGCTTTCGTCAAATCGAACAAAATATACAATATTGAACAATATAATTACGTACCGACACGAAGAACAATCGAACAAACAATTGTGTATAGAAGTCACTCGCGCCCAATACTTGAGACTTAAGTCGTAAGTACATATGTGTATGTATGTATATATCAATAAGAGTGCACTTATCTTATCTGAGAACTGTTTAAGACCCGCTGCTAAACGGTCTTACAGCTTTAACAATGCTCGACAAACGAGTATAAAACGTCGTGATACGATTATGAAACGTGTCGCACTATATTGTAGTACTCCCATCGTGATTAGTTTTAGTCAAAGCAGCTTGCACTTCTGTCAAAATACTTAGGTGCTATTTGGCATTTATAAATAAAAATACCACAGCCACAAACTCGAATTGCATTTTGGGTATTCCCGATAGCACAGATGAAATAACAAAAAAAAAAGAAGCAGAACGTAAAAAACCTTTGCATTAGTCACCAGACGGACGTCAATCAATGATTTCAATTACCTCCATCCGTTCAACATAAGTATTTATTCATTAATATACTCAATCGAAAAATGCCAACTTTGCGTATTTTATTGTCTGTGTTGGCAGCAGGCAAAAGAATTTAAAGTATTTAAGCTCAATTGAAAAACTGGCCATAAATTCATGGGTAAATGAATATAAAGTGTTATCCGTTATCCATTATGAATGCACTTATTCAAGAGGAAGCTGCACACTTTTGTGCAGCACTGTTTAAGCTGCAAGGCAATCATCCGGCAATTATCTGTCTCATCACCGACATCATCAACAGCAGCACCACCACCAAAAGCAGCTCTGAAAACTGCAGTTGTGTGAAATGCGTGGATTTTGAAGTGGCGCTTCAAGTGAGTGCAAGTGAGTGTGTGTGGGTTACATTCCAAGTGGGTGCATATGTCTGTCTCTCAGATGATGGCCAAATGCTCAAAGGCCAAAGGTCAATACAAAATTGAGTACACATAAATAATTAACTCCTACTAGGTACTCTGTGAATATTGCTTACTAAGAACACAAAGTTGTGTATTAACAAATCTAATCAGCACTCAATGAGCTAATATTTTGTATTGGAATACGACTAGATTCATTTAAATAAAAACCCCTCTCACATTACGTACAGGACGAGTATTGAAGTTTCGTGCAGAATATCAATATTATGCTCGCATGCAAATACAGTCGAACTTTCATAACTTGGACTTAATCGAGTAGCAATAAACTTAATAAGCTTTAAAAAAAGGATTCCATTAGTGTAAGTCTCCATGACTCGAAGTTTTTCTTCGGATAATGAAGAATTTGGTCTTTAATAGAATATATTCACATAATATATAATGTGAGTTATTTCTTTACCATATACTTGTTTAATGACCAAATTAAAGTAACGCTTACTCAACAATTAGTTTACTTTCCCCATACGCAATGTGTAATTTAACCATAAATCGAATTAAATGAAACTCAGTGCAAATGCTAAATGCAAACATGGAGAGCAACAGCATTCACTGCAATACGAGTTTATAGTTGCTGCAACGACAGCCCGAAAATCTGTCTATAACCATGACACATATGGCGGATGCGTGACTCTTTCTTCCTTTGTGCTAGAACAAATACGGCGCGAAAGTTTGCCGGAGTTGTGCGAGTTGTTTTGAATACAAATACAAATACGTATTCGAGTTCGAGTTCGAGTGCCAGTTCGAGTTTCAGTTAACAAATTTTCAGTTGAGCAATTATTAAATGTTAATAAAATTATTTATAGTTTTGCGTGTGTTGGATTTACGCTGTCAAATTACCTTTTGTTCTCCTGCTGCTTCTATTCCTGTTGCTGTTCCTGTAAGTGATGCGATGGGTTTATTATATTCTTGTTGTAGTTGTTGTTGTTGGTGGTGTTTGTTGTTTTGGTGGGAAGTTGGGCGAGAGCCCCCAACTTGACTTACGGCACAATTTGTTTCGTTTTTAATTGCTTTTTAGCTTTAGGTTTTTGTTTTTCCTTTGCGTACGCGTGTATTTTCAGCTCTTATTGTGTATTTTACTCAATTTATATTATTTTTTCTTGTAAATTTCTGTGGAATTTTTTTTGCTTACCCACTTTAAAGGGAGTTAAAACAGCCAAACTGTTGGAATTAACACAGAAGAATAAAGAAGTAGAAAACAAAGAATAAATTAAATTTTTTTTTAAACACACACTGTTGCTCCTTCTAATTATTTAAATTTTTGTTGTATTTTTTTTTTAATATTATGTTTTTAGATTTACTTAAGTATTTGTGATATCCTTTTGTTGCACCTTTTTGGCTTTTGGACTGACCGGCGATGAGTCAGTCAGTCAGTCGGTCAGTCGCTCGCTGTTTGCTTTTGCCTTCGCGTTTGGTTTTGGCTTTGGTTTCGGTTTTGTTTTCGGTTTATTTATATTTATATTTTTAACGTTGAATTTGTCGCTTGTCTTCGCCGTATTTCAGAGCACAGAATTCATACACTTGACTGCGCGTTTTGTGTTTTATAAATAAATAAGTTTCACATCAAATGGCCACCAAAATGAATTTCCAAGCCTAAGCTCAGCAGCACATACACACTCACAGAGTTACAGATACATACAGACTGACAGACAGGTCGACAGACAGTGAGGCTGTCAGTGGGACACAATATGTAAATGCGAGTACGCACACTTATGTATGTATGTAGTGCACTGTGGTGTGCGTTAATTGTGCCACACGAGCACTTAACATTGCCACAAAAACAAATAGAAGAACTGTTCAATTTGATATATTCCCACAGACATTATTTTTGAAATACTCTGAAATGAAGTACCTTAATCTTGTGGCCGTATTTCTAACATCTCGCGAGAGAACTTTGGCAAATGCCCAAAATAAAAATAAATAAATTTTTATCTTGACATCGTTCAAGATGTTCTTGAAAATTTGAAATCAAAAAATTGACAAAATGACTTAAAATTTTTTAAACTATTTATTTCCTATCGAGGAATCAATTTGTCTAAGTCTAATTTAAAACTGATTGAATAAACAACAAAAGTGTTTCATGGGATTCAATAAATTTCTAACCCGTATTTTTATTAAATTTTCTGAAATCCAGCTTTAGCATTAATCAACTTGCTTCTCACTTTTAAGTTTGTTCTATGCATTGGCTTTTAATAAATTTTCCTCATATTAGGTGTGGAAATTATTAATGTCTCTCCCTGTTGGTATAAATCTATTATACTAGATGAGCAATACAATTACCCTTTAAATATCTATTAATAATTTTGATTATAATTGTTTGCATTCAATTTTACATAAATTCAAGTATTCTATTTATTCTCTTCTATCATTAACTATTACATTAGTTTTTTAACAGTAGAGCATTTGATTTTCGGTGCAATTGGAGAATATTTGAGGCCATGTCGTTAAACATTATCCGCTAGTCGCTTGATTAATATTTTTAAATTGTTTTCGTTTTGCCTCAAAAAATGTGTTAATATTCCTAGACATTGTCGTTGTTCTTATTTTTATTTTTGTCATTGTTGTTGCTCTTCAGTATTGGTAATTTTGATTGCTGCCAAAAATTCTTAGACATTCGGCCGCAATTCGCATTTAGCTGCTTGGCTAAACCGAACGTTGGCTGACTAAGTGAGGGCCCCAAAAGTGGACGTCGTCTATCAGCTACTCTGATTTCGAATTCCTCCTTCCCGCTCCAACCCCACCTCTCACCTCTTTCTCACGCCATGCACACTTTAAAAAATAAGTAGTTCCCTAATAACATGTGTCGTATCGCGTTCCATGCTCATGTCCGATGACTCTTTACTAAAGCTGACGCGCTAATTGATAGCAAGTGATATGATAGAAAAGCTCATACAAAATAAAGAACACTACATTGTATACATAAATACATTTGTACTATGTTCATATATATGTATGTATAATAAAATCATTGGTGTGTGCTTTTGATTTCACGATTGCTTTGACTCATTGAGCCATGGTGACAGTTGCAACTGCTTGGCTGACACTCACACTCGCACTCACACACATAAACATACTTGCAGTTGGAGGCTGGTTTCACTACCATTTGTGGGATTGTCGCTAATACAAGTACTTACTAAGGCACTTTCTGCTTGGATTAATCATTGTGATTTGTGATTCGTGATTCTTTTTTTCTGTTTGTTTGCTTGTGACTTTCGCTTATCTCAAGCTCGACACCTGCCCGTAGTCTTATCATCCCACACTCTCTCTATTTTTCTCTGTCTCTCTCCCTTTCTCTATCAACAGCATTATATTCATCTCTATCTATCTAGCTGGCCATAAATTACAATATGAAGTCGATTTTCCGGGGTGGCGGCTTAAAATTTATACAAAACAAACAATAACAATCAATAAAAGCGATTAATTTACCGCAACAAATTCGGAATTGCCTGAAATGAGAAAAGCAGCCCACGCTTCCAACATTTCGTAGACAGATTCTCAGTCTCGCCTGGCATTATCTCTATATACATATCTCTATCTCCATGTCTGTCCGAATTACTTTGGGCTTTGGGCTTCAACAGCCATATATGGGTCACGAAATGTGCACAGTTCGTATACTAATATTTGGCCAAAAAGAGGAATGGAAAAACAACAAAGTATGAAAAGTCACCAAATTACTATTGCACTTTGTGATATTTTGTTTGGCATTTGGGAGCATGGATTCTATTCTGCGTTTTCTGCTCTGCAACAAGTTTTGACCATTGCCAGTGAAAGCACTAATTGCAACGACTGTCTCGCAGTTTTTGCATTTCTCTCTTTCGTTTTCTCTCTATATTTTATTTTGCTTTAATTTTTTTTGCCCTTTTTTAAGTTTTCACTTCACATTTCCAGGGCTGTGCACTTTGATTTGCTTTTAAAGCACCTTCGGCACTCAAAACGCGACAAACACACACAGAAGAAACATACACACTCGCATGCACACACACTCTTGCCACATACACTATTAAAAAATAGACAAAACAAAACACAGACGCACACAAAAAAAAATTTACAAAAAAAATATTGTCAAATTGTGGAGGGAAGAAATGGCACGACTTTTACACACCGGGACGTTCTTGCTGTTTTTTGTTGTTGTTGTGTTAATATTTGTTGCAATGGCTTGTTGTTGTTGTTTTTGTGGGCACGTGCTGCTGCTGCTGCTTCTGCCGGCGGTTTATTCTCAGGTTGCCTTATTGGAACGCTTCTGCTAAACCTTCACGCTAGACGTTTGCCTCGCAACTGACAAGCGGCATCAGTTCGCGACTTGCGACTTGTGACGAGCAAACTCGGCTGCGGTTCGTTTCGTTCGGTTTCAACATGTTGCGAGCAGTAAAATGCCGAGCAAACGAACAACGAGCTGCCAACAACGCAACAACACCACAACATCCAAGCACCAATCACTGTGTGCGCACAAAAAAGCAGACGAGTGAAAGTGCAGCAACTGCTGCTGATTCTAATACTCGGACTGCTGCTGGTTTTGCTGCTGCTGTTGCTTTTGCAGCATCGAAGCTTTGTGGCATGCAACAATGGGGGAGCCAAAAAAGTGTTGCCTGGCGCACGAAATTGATTGAAACACCGAGGCAATGCAAACAGTACACACAATGCAAACAACAGCAACGCAAGTGCAAATAAATAAACTGCAGCAAAAATGCCATGTATGTACAAGACCATAGCAACATGCTGCACAGTAGGGCGAAAGCACTTCAAACGTACATTTGAATTACAATTATTATTAACAGTTCGATTATTTTTAGAGTTTTTTATTCTTTGATTTAACAATGCAAATACTAGAAACAAACATTGAGCATCAACAAACAATTCTTAGCATCTGTTAAAAAAGGATTTCATTTAAATTAAGTAAAGAATTTATTTAAATAAATTGAAAAAAATATTTTTTTTGCTTTTTAGCTTACTAATTGCTTTCTTGAAAGTAAATGTATTGAACAGAGCCTTCTGACCATAGTGGAAATTTCAACAAGGTCTGCTTGACGTAGCCAAACAAAGCATGACGAAGAACCGGGAAGAGGTCAACAACATTTGTTACTAGCTCACACCACTGTGCAATGGACCCGGTTACGTCTACGACCCGGACCAATCCAACATGTTGCTAAGTGTGATTCTAGGCCAACATGTTGGCTGCTGCAGCCAACTGGTGGCATTAATGAGGTGGCATTACAGGGACAGCAGGTGAAACAGCAGGGATAGCCTCCTCAGATGACAATGATGATGATGATGGTGATGGCAAATTTCAAACACGCATTAGTTATACTTGTAATAAGGGCTAAAAACAATGAGCAATGAAGTGTTGACTGCACTTCAGGGCTTGCAGAGTCTTGGCTACCATTTTATAAGAGTTTATACAACGCGGCGTATGATTAACAAAATCAGCAAACATTTATCAAAAGCCTAAACTCCGTTTCCCATGAAGTGCGCGTTAATCCTAATGATGGAAAATTAAAAACTCTATAAATCAAAACTCTTCCAAAGCTTTTGCCAAAACTTCTCGCAACAAGTTGGTTGTGGCTCTACTCCATTTGAAGTGTTCATGTTAGCGTGTTTCATCATCATCATGATTATAACAACAATACTTGCGTTGTTTGTCTGTCTCTGTCTGTTTCGCGTTTGAGCAAGTGTTGTGCCTGGCTTCATACAGAGGCAACTGCTCTCAAATACAAGTAAACTTGCAGCAGTTGTAAATGCAAACTGCAAAGGGAAAACAGAAGCCGATTACCTAATTAAACCAACAATGCGGCACAAAACAAATGTTACACTTGTGAGCTTTCCATAGTGCTGCAAAACTCAGTTAACCTTGGACTCGCTACGAATTCAAATGGACTTGCTCAAACAATTTGATAACCCTAAGAAATCAGACCAGAAATTCGACAAAGCAACTTCAATCAGATCTTAAGAAAGACATCAGAGATTGAGAACTAAGCTTGGTTTGGAGTTGTGGTAAAGTAAAGATAATATATTTAAATATAAAATTATGGACAAATTTTGTGTTTATGAATTAAAAGATAAAAATCCACCGCTTCCTTTACTTAAATAATAAGTGAGTTTCCTTACTTCCTTCACTTAAATAATTTTTTATTCATTTCACTTAAAAAAGAAAAAATAAATCTCAGAACAATCTTATTCAGTCATAAAAGTATGGCTTGATTTCTCTTTATTTTTGCATCAGCGAAGACCTCGCATGCATAATGGGAATTCATGAGTTCTTGTGAATTAAATTTAGTTATTTTAATTTATTTTTATTAAATATCTTCTTTTAAATATAACAGATATACACAAAGTATTTGTAATATTAGAAGCAATTTCTATTGATATAATTATAATATTCCAGTGTTATCTGTGATTCGTTTCCTTGGCGGAAAACCATTTCATTTAGCTCAGGGTTGAGCTTATGGCACCATTTGAAAGTTAAATGAGTCTTTTTATTGCAGTTGAAAGTGATTTTCAGCGCTGCAGTTAACGTTGAGGTGACTTTGTGGCTGCCTCTTAGGATAATATCAAAGCTGTACACCCTTTGTTGCATACAACATTAGCAAACCCTTTCTACGCTATTGATAGACACATAATTGCTGCTTCAAAGACGCCAGTCAAAGTGATTGAACATGCTGCAGACAGCACTACTCAACTCACGACATGAGCCTGACAGACCTTTGTGAATATCTTTTTTAATTAAGTCATAATTAACTAAATCGGCCTATAAATTTGAATTGGGGGCTAACCAGACTCAGGTCATTAAAATTGTTTAATGCCTCATTTGAAATAATAATAATGAGTTGCGTCTCCTTTGGCTATGAGCATAGGTAAATCACAATATTTGCTGTGGGCACTGTAATTAAAAGTTGTCACCTGACACGCCCACCGTTTTTTACCGAAATTACAATCATTGGATGTACTTACCAAACTAAGTCTCAAGTTAATGAAGAAGAAAACTTACCTGTAAGTAAAGAAGAGAGAAGAAAGAAAGCAGATTTTGTAATTAGTCGTATGTATTAAGAAATTAACAAAGAAAATAGCTTGTGGAGAACAAATTAAATATCATATCATAAAATGATATGAGTTCAGTAAGAAATGAAGAGAGTACATTTGCTTCTTCAGATCTATTTTGATATTATAACTATCCTACTTTTTACAATATTGCTCAATATTGAAAAGAGATTAAAAAATTAAGGTAGAACGCAAGTTGAAGTGAATATCCCTGAAGTATTGCATTTATTTAATAATTGCAGATTTTAAATATTTCAGCATTTCAGCGAAAATTTAACTAATAGAGACAAAGAAAGAGATATTTAATTGTTGGTTTAGCAATTAAAAATTTATAAAATTAAGAAATTATAGAGAATTAATGAATAGTTGACAAAGTTGTTTAAAATTGCATTCATCTCCAAAAGTATGATTGACAAATTGATGTGGAATTGAAACGAAATAGAAATAATTCAAATGTGTCAATAACTAGTTGCAAATTAAAATATAAAATAATCCATTATAAAATGGAATGAAATGCTTTTGTCCTCTGCATGAAATTCCACATATTTATTGGTAATTTATTTAAGCCGAAAGATATAGAAGTAGTCGATTACCCTGATATGGAATACCATTTACTGACTTTAGACATACATATATTAATTTTGTCCAAGACTTTCAAACGCCCGACTACTTTAATACCGTTTTATTTATTCAATCTTGACGCGACTGGGTAGGATGATTGAAAAATTGTGCAACTTGCGTTCATAATTTAAAACTTTCATTCGGAAAGATTTTTCATTTGAACATGTATAAAATTCTGCAAATTAAACAATCCAGATCTACTCTCTAGTGTGTGCAGGAAGACAGATGCAATCTGGCAATTATTTATACAATAAAAGACACTATGTTGTCTCTTTGTGGCCTTTTTACATATTTTTTCGTAACAAAAACGCTATTTCCTGCACGCATTTCATAACTTTATTTGACAAAAACGTTTTTGAATGGAAAAGTGTTGTAAGCCTTACTATATAAATTAATTGCATAAATGGCTCGTAACTACATAACATAACTGCCAACCACAGAAAAACAGTTTATATCCACACACCAAGCCTTAAACAAATTATTTAAAGAAAATCTTCTGTTGCGTCATGTGCAAGCGTTAATCGCTCGAAACAAAATATATACAAACTTTAAATATATATTTATTGATAGGCCACTAAGATTTTAAATTGTTTGAATCTTGTTAAATGTAAAATGTCATTGTGTCAGTTACAGTACATTGTGAGCCGGAAGCAATGCCGCCAACTGCCCGGTTTAGCCGTAGCTTGAGCTATGGATGAAAGCTTTATCAAAACGAATCATTGCAATTGCCTTATATGGTTGTAAAATAGCTCATCCGCACTGTAGTCCAGATACATGTAGCTTGCATACAATGCAGAAAGTTTTTCACTGTGGTGAAAGCTGGCGAAGCTCTCAGCTTTTTTGTTTTGCTTAAAATGGCTTTTGTCAAAACTTAACGAGTCAATGCTAAGTAATGAAAGCTCAATAAAGTGCCAAAAGTTTTTGCTATACTTAAAGCTTGACGATGTTGGAGTCAAGTCTACTCGTTTAAAAGCTTTCGCACTGAACTAGAATATGCTTTTAGTGTGCTTTGAATGCTCGATTTATTTTTGTAAGTGCTTTAAGCTATTTTTTGTTGAAAACTAACAACATATTTATTATTCTACAAATAATTTAAGTGATTCTAACGTCTCTAAAGACTTTAAAACTCAAATTGATTCAATTGCTTTTATATTAAATATTTTTTATGCAGTTCAAAAATTGATAAAACAAGTTTTAGTATTTTAGGATATTAAAGGTCTTGGATACGAGTACATTTTATGTGGACCAGAACACAAGGCAGAATATAACATGAAATATATCATAGAAAAAATTGCAACTTATGTAGTTGATTCATTTTTTATCGTCTCTTAAATCAACGTTTTTATACGGACGGACGGACACGCAAATGAAAATGACAATGACGACTTGATTCTTGATGTTTATCAAGAGTATTTAGCAATCGGGCTATAGGTATATATTTAAGTATGATAATATTTTGTTAATCTTTTATTGTTTTTCAGCATCACCTGTCTTTAATCAATGAAAATATTATTTTGTTCATGGCAGGTGATTTAATTTAATTTAAGCAAAGTATTAATTGCATTTTGATCCAGAGCTAACGGGGTAAGCTTGAACTCAGTAATAAATTATTAAGTTTTATAATTCTTAAATATTCGGACTTTAGAAATAGAATTTCAGTAATTTCAATCTTAGTGAGAAATCAAGCTTGAAATGTGAAAATATGAAATTAATTACGAATTTATCCAGTAAAGAAAAATTTTTGCTTTTGCTTTTCTTTATGCTCATGCTAAATTTATTGGAGCATTGATATTTATACCGTGTTTCAGCAGTTTTTCCCGAGTTTTCTGCCAAAATTTGATGCCATTGGCGTTTTTATTGATTAATTGCAAGTTATTTTTGGACTGGCAATAGCGAAGCGGCCCTGTAGAAGGTGAAGCTATAAATATGTGGAAAAGTCTCTTTCGCTCGAATCAGATTAAGCTGTCATTTGTCCGGCAACACACACAAACACATGCATGCAGATACAGATGGCACGCCCAATTGCTACATGCGCCCACATTTGCTGAAGTTCAATGACTAGCAATAACGAAGCATCATTCAAGCGTAAATTATTGTCGAGGACCCGAATGGTCTGAGAAGACGCGGAATCCCAGATAGGAAAAGGGAGGAAAACAGGAAGATACTGGCTGAAGAAGGAAGAGGAAAAAGTAAAGCAGCAAGAAAACTAGCAGAGCAGCTTAGCGGAAATGTGACAAAAGTATGTGTGTCTGAAAGGGTTCCGGAAAAAGTAAGGGGTCTGGTGTGGACGGGCGTAACAATTCATTGCCATCAATGGAAATTATGTAAATCAAATTGTCCACGCGTTATTCAGAGTGCATATGGTTTAGGGTGACAGATTCAATTGGGTGTGAAAAGGGATAGAAATCTATGTGACACATATGGGGCACGGGAATAGCTGCCACGTTGCGTAACCTTCAAAATTAAACTCTTTCCTTCTAAGAAATTTTTTCCAAATAACTTTAAAATAAATGATAAGAATTCATAAGATTTTGACGGGCTTGGAAAAGCTGAATATGCTTCCCGTATTCCTTAGAATCTTTGAAATTCAACTACTTTAGGTTCGATATACAAAACTTAGTTTTATAAACAGAAAGCAGATCCAGTAATAATAAATCGTTTGTCATTAAATATGGTTGATTTATATCTAAATGTATAAAAATCTTTATCCTGACTCAGCGTATGACTAAGGGTGCATTAACACTTCTTGACGAAGCGTCAGTTTGAGCAAAGTCAACTATTGGCAGCCAAGGTCAACGCATTATTTGCGTTTACATTAGTTGACCAAAAAGCATGTTTTCAACTACTTTTCCAGTAAGTCAATCCAAGAGCTAGCAACGCGTTGGCGATAAAGTTGACATTACAATGATGACGCAATTTTGTGAACTTTTGTCTTCCGAAGGAGAAGGAGAAGGCGCAATCCTCAAAGGATTTTTCCATTTTATACATTAACAAAAACTTTTTAAAGAAATGAATAAAAGCAAGTGTAGCAACTAAATGTTCACTTTTATATTGTTATGCCAAATATCAATGTGCCATCATTCGATAGATATCGATAGTGATCGGTTTCCCTTATTCACCAGTCAATTTCAGTTTCCATTTTCGACGAGTCAATTATTACTTCAACATTGTCAAATTTCAGTCAGCTATTAAAATGCAGCATAGCTAAGTTTCGCCCTAAATTTTTAAATAAAGTTAAGCCAAATTAATCGTCCAATAAGACGTCGTTGTTCGAATTGCAATTGAATTATTACTCTATGTTACCAAATCTGCCGAAAATCGGCTTGCTATATTAAAGAACTGCATAGCTAGCTTTTTTACCGGCAAATCTGATTTTTTTTCTGACAAGTCCTGCTTTTTTCCTGCCAAGTCTGACCTAAGCGCTTAAAAATTTATCTATAAGGGGTTTCTTATAGTCCGGGTCTCGACTAAAGCTCTTCCCTCTTTAATTTCGAAGTATTCTCCCTAAAGATCAGTACAGATATGAAAGCAATTGACTAAATTTCGAAGACATTATTTGACAGATGATGACATTCAGCACTTTATCAGTGCGGAAGGACAATGTCCAGATAAATCAGAATTTTATTTTTGATCAGAAACGGAAGATCGCGGCTGACAAGAGAAGTGGGGCACTCGGAATCAACATCGAAGCTGGGGCTAAATTATTTTTTAAGAACGTATTCCAAACACACAAGTGAGTTTGGCACACCGGATTACAGAGTTATGAAACGGAGTGGACATGCCAAATCAAAACGAATCATTATTGGGTGCACACATGCCTAAAAAATATACCATCTAACTTCAATTTCAATTCAATCCGATTCCGAGGACTCCAAGAATAGGCAGCATATACCACAGAGTCCATATCTAAACAAGGGGGCTCCGGCTACAGTCGAGTGTGCTCGACTGTAGAATACCCTGTGGCCTGGCTCTCCGATAGGTCATACGTATGTGGGCTACGTTAGGCATGCCGAAGGTGTGATGATGCGGCATTAACTTTTTGACTAATTGTTCGTAATACATCTAGTGAACCGATTTAAACCAAATTGCAAATTCTCAATCTGCGAGTTTGGTTGACTTATCTCTAAAAACAACAATAATTTTCGTACTATATCTTAAAATTCGTTCCTATGGCAGCTATTTGATATCCGATTTCAACCAAACTTGGTCAGGATGTAGAATACCATCCCAAATGCGTATTTTGTTATTTTGGTTGAGATACCTCAAACAACAAAAAAGTTCATCATACTAAAACTTGATTTTCGACTGGTCGTTCCTATGGCAGCTATATTATATAGTGTTTCGATTTTAACCAAGTTTAGTCAGGATGTATGGGACTATCCCACCTGCATATTGTCTCAGTTTGGCTGACATATCTCAAGCAACAAAAAAGTTTTTCATACCAAAACTTGATTTTCGACTGATCGTTCCTATGGCAGTTATATGATATAGTGTTCCGATTTTAACCAAGTTTAGTCAGGATGTATAAGACTATCCCACATGCATATTGTCTCAGTTTGGCTGACATATCTCAAGCAACAAAAAAGTTTTTCATACCAAAACTTGATTTTCGACTGATCGTTCCTATGGCAGCTATATTATATAGTGTTCCGATTTTAACCAAGTTTAGTCAGGATGTATACGACTATCCCACATGCATATTGTCTCAGTTTGGCCGAGATATCTCAAGCAACAAAAAAGTTGTTCATACTAAAGCTTGATTTGCGACTGATCTTTCCTATGGCAGCTATATGATATAGTAGCCCGATTTTAACCAAGTTTGGACAGGTTGTATGGAACCACCTCATATGCATATTCTTTTCGTTTGACTGAGATATCTTGAACAACAAAAAAGTTTTTCATATTAAAACTTGATTTTGGACTGATCGTTCCTATGGCAGCTATATGATATTGTTGTCCGATCGAAATTTTAAAACAAACTTGATCTGCGCCCGCTATCCAGGAACCTACATACCAAGTTTCAAGTCTGTAGCTCTTATAGTCTCCGAGATCCTTTGACTCAAACAGACGGACGGAAAGACGGACAGACGGACAGACAGACGGACATGGCTCAATCGACTCGGCTATTGCTACTGATCAACAATATATATACTTTATAGGGTCGGAGATGCTTCCTTCTGCCTGTTACATACATTGCACAAAACCATTATACCCTTTTTGACCATTTTCAATGGGCACGGGTATAAAAAAGCAAGGGTTGTCAATTAAGGTCAAATATATTGAAGAGATGTGACATGTTGTTAGGGGCGGAAGCCCTGATCACACCCAATCCTTTTGGGTGAGCGATAAGGCGTCGCTTAATATACACAAGCTGAAAGTTTGCTTAAGATATTCCAAAAAACCACAAACATTATCATGGTAAACTTTATGTTCCGGAAGTATTCCAATTCGACCGGAAAAAAAAAACGCTTATAAAATTTTATGAAATAGCGGTCATGAACTGCAAAAACAAGAGATCACCCTGTTTTTGTGAATGTTGAATTGAATTTCTATTTAATTCCAAATTATTTGGTTTTTGTACTAATTCGCAACAGCTGGTATTGTCAGTTCGGTTGATAATTTTTTGTTTTTGGCAATAATTGGCCTTTTAATTAACGAAATAAAGTGTGTACAGAGCTTTTTCTGTTTTCTATTGTTTAATGCGACATATTTTGATACAAGACAAGTTGTGTAAGCAAACTGGCCTAAAATAAATGGTGTTTGCTTTTGCTATTGGGCTGCTATATAACTGACAGTCAGCTTCTGGAATCTCATTAGATTAGCATTGACATTTGAGAGAATAACAATAATGAAGTTCAGTTCGCGATTCTTACTCCTGGCCTGTCTTTGCCTATGGGCCGCCACGGCGATGGCCCAGAGCGAAGAGGATGTCAGCCAAGATGGGGATATCGAATACGTCGACGGCGAATATGAGACAGGTGAGGAAGAAGTTGACGCTGAAGAAAATGGTGACGCGGAAACAGGCACTGATGTTACAGATGAGGTTGAGAGCGCCACCAACGCAGCGCCGAATGTGCGTAGAACCACACGCAGACTCCCTCGCAGGAATAATGGTGGCAGACCCGGCAACAATAAAAACAACAATAAGAACAAGAACAAGAACAGACGTAATAACGCAAACAGACGTAACAACTCAAACAAGCGCAACAACAACGCCGTCAACAACAAACGTCGACCAAATGCAAACAACGTACGCAACCAGAGAAATAGACAACGCGGTTAAATGCACCACCGGATGGATGGTTTAATGACAGTGAATCTTGCCTACCTGCAACCACCCTTAATCTTATCAACTATTCTTTCTTTATGCAAAAGTGTAAAATATATTATTTGATTGAAATTGAAAATGCTTCATTGATTGTAAGTTAACTGAAAAACAGACAGTATGTTGCAAGTAGAAGAACAATACGGCGCTTACACTAGTTGACAAACAAGTCAATTTTGATGACAACTTAGACAATCCTAGTGGACAAATCGGATTTAATTTCACTTATTAGACAGGGTCATGGTAAGCTTTCTGAACAGCTAAAAATTAAGCAGCGTTGTCCCATCATTTGCAGGCTAAGCTGTCATTTGTAATTCATATTGGTACTGACAACAAATCATTGCCTTATGTTATTGAAAAGGCAGAAAAATTAAACGAATAATCATACTTGAAACTTGAAAAGAGTAAATAAAATTTAAAAAATATAATGTCTCAAATAATTGGTAGAAATACAATGAAGTTAAACAGAAATCGATATCATATAACTAAAACAAACAGAAAATCAACAAAGTTCTGCAAAAACTTCACACTCATAGCCGTATTATTGTTTTATTATTATTTTTTCGCTTTCCAATGCCATTGAGAGCTCTGTTCAGTTCATTTAACGATTTTATTGGCAGCATAGTTGGAAACATTCAATTATGCATAAGGTTTAAGCAATAAATTCTTTCACTTTTGTGCTTTCCACATTTGTATAGCATGAAATGCAGCTAGTCGATAGGGTGATTCAACCCACCGAGCCACGTAAGTTAAGGTGGTTGTCTTTTGCTTTCAGCTTTGGTCTGTGATCTGGCAAAGTTTTGTCACTTAACTTTTCTGATTTGATTAAGTCGACTAACTGCAAATTGATTTCATTGTAAGTCGCTAATTGGCTGGTTGGTTTTTGCAGCTCCATCCCCCATCGTCGTCCCCCACCGACTTCTAACTTTTGAAGCAAGTTTTCTTGACACTTGTTGTCAGCTAACGATACATACTCGTAAATTGCGCATAGGCCACTTTGTCCGCAGACAAGTGCGAGCAGTCTACGTACTTGGTAATAGACAGTCTCACTAAACGAGTTTGGCTTTGAGCAGTTGGGGCAATTGTACAAATATTGGTACATAAAAGAATAATATTGTAAGGTTTATTTGCCTTGCGTTTATTTTCTGTTTATTTGCTTTTGTATTGGTTTTCGTTATCGTTTTGCATCTCTCTTTCTCCTTCTTTCAATGTATAATATTCGTTTAATTTTTTGAGCGTCTTTCAAAGTCAATTTTGGGGCTAACAGTCAGTTCAATGTTCATATAAAATGTATTGCATAAATGTTGGAGAATTCGTTTCCCATAATTTCATATTTTTTAATTGACTATTTGTAGGCTATAAAAAGAAAGTTTAGAGTTTAATTTAGGAACATTTCTGAATTATCTCTATAGATTTACTAGGTTTTTACCACAATTATTTGGTTTCTTAATTTTTGAAATTGATTCTGACTTTTATTAAAATAATTTTCATTTGTGAGGGTCAATAAATCAATACGATATCAAGGTTTTCAGAAATAAAATTTTAATTTTATTATTTGTTTATTTTTATTTAATTTATACATTTATTTATAATTATTACTTTATCAGGAAAGTTTATTCTATACATATTTGAAAGCATTCAAAATTCATAAAATAAGAAAAAAATCTACATGCGTGCACACTGTGAGAGTATTGTCATTCAATTTGGTATATCTCTTATGGTCTCTGAGATCTAAGAGTTCACAATGACGGACAGAATAGTTGAAAAATAAATATATGTACTTGATGGAGTCTGACTTGCCTGCTGCTGCTACTTATACACATTTTGCTTTTGATAAACCTTACTGACCCTTCACACATTTAATTTACAGTGTCTACACATTAAATAAATGTCTTTTTTAGTGATTAGTGAAATAGTCTATAAGTCATTTTGTACTTGTAGCATTAGGAAGCAGAATATATTAAATTAAAAAATTAATTAATTAAGCTAAATACAGATATTATTCAAGTTTTTAGATAAGTGGTTCCTCACATTAGCAATGTTAATAATAAGTAGACTAGAAATACACTTCCAGTTACTGAGAAAGGCAATAAACAGAATTGATTTACGCTATACTTTGTAGGAGTCAGTGAGCGAATTGATTACTTACCGAACATTGGCCAAGGTGTGCCGTCGATTCTTGAGATAGCGACTGTGATACTTCTGGAGATCGCCGATAGATCCCTGTTCGGCCTGCATTTTGGTGGTTGGCAGCAGCTGTGAGTTGCTGGGATGCGAGGCAAGAGCGGATGCGGATGATGATGCCAACCGATGATGGGCAGCGACACTAATGCTGCTGCTGTTGTTGGTGTTGCCGGTGCTGCCACTGGATGCCAAAGTCTCGTTCGAATTGCTGCCAATAACCGTGGTCGACGATGAGCCACCTCCGCTGTTGCTGCCAATCGGGGCGAGGACGATACGAGACCAGCAGGATTTATGTGGCTTACGGAACTTTAATTTGATGCGCGGCGATGGAGTCGATGCGCCAACGAATTCCGGCTGCGCTGCGACGCCGCCGCCGCCGACGGCTGTTGCCGATGACGAGGTGCCCGACGAGTGGTGAACACTCTCACAGCTGCCACAATAGCCAGTGCCGGCTATTGTTATCGGCGGCAGTGGTTCCTCGAGCCCCTTAATGGGGCTGTTGTTTGCTTGCTGGCGATTGTTCGCCTGATGCAATTGTTGTTGCTCCGATTCCTCCTCCTCTTTGATGTGCGGCAAAGGTGATGTCTGCGGCTGACAACTGCAACGTTGTGTTGCACTAGCTCCAGCTCCCGCTGTGGCCGTTGTTGATGTTGCTCCGCCGCCGCCGCCGCTGCTACTGCCGCTGCTGCTCCCACTAACTGTTACCTGCTGATTGCCGCTATAAAAGCCACTCGGCGACGGCGACGTTGAGGAAGCGCTGCTGATTGTTGTAGATAGCAGTGTTGCTGCTGCTGTTGCTGTTGCTGTTGTCGTTAAGCTGATTCCTTCTGGCAGCGTCAGACTGGGCGCTGTGCTGGCTGTCACTGTACTAGACAGCTGCAGAACCACCACGGTGGGTGACACACTCGCGTCACTGAGTGTCTCGGGCTCGGCGCGTCGGGCAACCAAACCACTGGCCAAACTAGCGGCTGCAATATCGGCGGCGCTCAGTTGCTGCTCCAAGTCCTCGTCCACGTCGTTGATGAGCGTCTTTAGCGATATGGGCGTGGTCACCGATGTACCAATCGTATCCGCTAGCGAATGCTTCTTTTCTCCCGTGCCCAAGTTCTCTGTTTCAGTTTCTAACTGTTGCTTTTGCTCGTATTGTTGTTGCTGCTGTTGCTGTTGCTCACTTTGTGCCTGCAACTCGGTTAGTGCTGTCCGCGTCTTGGGCTTCAGTTCGTCCGGTGTCTGCGCGGGTGTTTGGGGCGGACTTGTGGCGGGGGCTGCGGAGCCGCCCCCGCGACAAGGTAGACAACAGCGAAACACTGTGCCTCCGAAGCACTTTGTTCTTGGCTTTGATTTGCGTTTGCTGCCACTGCCAATGTTGTTCCCGTTGCTGTTGCTGTTGCTACTATTTGTGTTGCCACTGCTGTTGCTGCTGCTGTTCCTCGTTGTTGCTGCCGCTGCTGTGGCCGCCAGGCCGTTGACGTTACCGCCGCTTCCGAGACTCTGCCCCGCACCGTTGCTGCTGCTGCTGCTGCCGTGACGCTGCATGAGCAAAGAAAAAAAACGATTTTGCAATGATTTCTACAGTTCAATGAGTCAAAGAAAGCTTAATAAATTTAGTCTATTTGTGAGTTCATTCCCATCTGTGCACCTTTGTGTGCGTCTGATCCGTGCACTTCTGCGCGGCATTTTTAAGCGTAAAATTTTGCGTGAATTTCGCCAACCGCATCATGAATGCAGCTGTAGCTTAAAGCTTTTATTTGCGGCTCTGGCATCAGTCTTGATTGTATACACTTTGTGGCCTGCAACGAAACAGAGAGAATACAACAATAAATCAGTAAATTATAAATTATTCAAGAATATTAAATTCTAAGTAAATATATAATCTTTCTTTTAAGGCTGCAAACTACCAATGTTTAGAGCAACATTTTAATTTCATTTATGGTCCGAACACAAACCTATTTTGTTGGCATTGATTAAATTACCTAAGATATTTTGATGGTGTTTTTTTATGTTATCACTGCGGACGGTAGTCCGACGAAAGCATCACGACGGGTGCGAAAGGCGGGAAGAATGGAAAATTTGCTATATAAAGTTATTTTTATTATGGATTGGGACCTTAATGCGCAATGTGCCGGATACCAAACCTTTTCTTTAAGACTAAGTTATATATTCAATTTAATATCGTTCGTCACAAAATTGGATATCAGAAATTTTGGGACATTGAAATATTTTCGCCACTAGAGTTTTGCCTCGTAAAGAGGTTTTTTGAGAAGATACATAATACTAGAAGTAATCTGGAAAAGTAGGCGTGTCACCATACCAAACCCCAATTTTTCAGCTAATAGCTAGCGGCTTTTTAAAATGTCGTACGCCAAAAACGTATAGATTTATTATAGGGTATTCAAACATTGAATTGTATATCTATCACAGAAGGCCACTTAAAATTTCTAATGCCGTCCACAGTGATACTAAAAAATAGCTTACTGATCATTTAAATTATTAATATTAAAATATTTTACCGAACAATATGAAAAGAATTCAAATACATGATGAAACAGCAGTTTCAGTAGAGAATTTATCTGTATAAGCTTAGCTTTGTTCTGGTAAAGTGCCCTTTTGAATTCTTTGCAAACACGATGACTAACTATTTGCACTCGCTTAAGCCGGACCAAATAAAAAACATCGCCTTTGAATACCTGCTGTTAGCCGGTGAAACACTCAATCACAGCTTTACAAGTGAACTATGGTCCAGATGACGATTTTTTTTGGAAAAAAGTCCATTCTTAATGTTGTAAAAATCAATGAACTTTTGATGGCGATACATTCGACAAACCTTAGACAAAAATGCTGCTTAGTCAGAATTTTAACATTGGCCAACACTGTTAACAGTTAACAGCTGTCAAATAGAAATGTTATGAACGGTGAGCACATGCTAGTGTTATACCAAATATTTAGGTTAAATTGAAGTGCTTATCGACACTAATCCAAAAGCCAATTGACTACAATTTTTAATGGATATTATTCAGTGTGGCTTGTACCTTGTGTCAAATAATCTACGTTGTTAAAAATCAACGTGCTTTGCGTTGTTCTGTGCGTTTTAAAATGTTGCCTTAAAAATTAATTTTGAAAAAGAAATTTAACTTCGAGAGAAGAAAGCTAATTTTGTCAGCTTTTGTCAGCAGTGTGACTATATGCGTTTTGTAAAGTAATCATTTCTTAAGCCGTCCTGTAAAGCACAAGTTGCGGTTTTCTGCGGATTTTGAGAAATTCCATTTTATTGCACATAACCTCTCTGTGAAAAATGTCGATAAAGCTGAAATGCGGCAAAAACAGAAGAAACAATCCAGTTTCGAAGATGATGTTTTAGAACATTTGACTTGCCGTATTAGTAGAAACAATATTTTCTAATGTATTTTAACAAAAAATACAACAATTTATTTTTTCATAAGAAACTCGGCTGTGAACTAATTGTTTCTATGAAAGTTATCTGCTGTAATTGACCGATCTTGATCATTTATGGCCAATATGTCTGTCGTATAATCGTATAGTATATATAATATATCTCAAGATGGTTTTAACTAAAAAAAATTTTTCAACCGATTGTTCATATTGAAACCATATGATATTGTTATCCGATTTCGATAATTTTTTGACAGAGTGTTAAAAGCATAAGAACAAATCAATCGTGCATATAACGTGAAAAACAAAAAATTTGTAAATGCTGAAATTAAGAATAATGCCGATGCCTATTGACGCCATGAGTCTAAATTAAAAAACTACACCAAAATATCTTGTTTCGTTCTTGAGCTATTAGTTTTTTCCAAAAAAAATCGTCTTCGGCACCATAGTGCATAGTGGAGTGCTGCAATAATAATCGCTTTGAGTGTTGAACAAGCGACGCTCAAATGTATGCTAGAAAATAATGCGCTGTCGAAATGAATGTGGGTTAGACATACAGACGCACTATGGGAAATTTGACCAGTTTGTAAGGCCAAAACTAATAACTCAAAAACGAAGCAAGATAATGAGAAGCGGTTATTTTTCGTGTCGGTAATAAGTAAGTTCATAATTTATTTTTCAAAATACAAATAGTGACCTAATATGTTATTTGCATTATAAAGAAAACAAAGTTGTTAGATTTACAAAGCTGTATCCCCTCCTAGATGGCTGTGAGTGGTTTACGAATTATTAATTAATGCCACAAATAAAGGTCAAATTCCCCATACGACAGGTTAGGTCCTAAAAAGTTAAATTTCACGAAAAGTGGCAAAAAGTGGAATTTTTAATAACAACCATTTGAACAATATATTTCACCGGTGGACTCACTTTGAATACCTTTTGAAAGTGAGACTTTATGAAACATTTTCGTTCTTTAGACTACCTACACTTTTACATAACTGAGAGGACACCACAAGTGATTTTTAAATTTGACACTCACAAACACTTAATACAAGCCACACTGACTCGAATTAATTTCAAAAATTTTCTTAATATTGATTAATTTTGTACTTTTTGGCACTTTCAAATTGCGACCTAAAGTTATACTTCAAAAGCATGTGCGGTGCAATTACAACAGCTGTGTTTGACAGCTAATATATCCGTAGTGGCGCCATCTATTAAAATTTCTGGTACGCTACATTGAAGAATAATCTTTTGTTAACGTATTGCACTCAAAACTTTTCCAATTTGTCGACTTTCAGAAAAGGGGTTTTGACCTCACAAACTGGTCAAATTTCCCATAGTGAAACGTCGACATACATACGTCCAAATGTACTTTCATATACATATGTACATTAATATGTGTGTGTATATTGACTCTGCAAAAACTGACCCACATGTGGGTTATGCCAACCCTCTGTGGTCCCGATGAAAATTTTTATAGAAAAAAGTCCAATATTAAATGTGTTCAAATTAAAGAACTTTTGATGGCGATACATTGGAAAAACATCACACAAAAATGTTACATAGTCAACATTTTAAAATTGGCCAGCACTACTAAATTAACAACTCTCAAACAGAGATGTTATAAACGATGAGCAAATTGAAGTGTTTTTCAGCACTAATGCATATTATTCAGTAAGGTTTGTACTTTGTGTAAATAAATCTGCTTTGTTGAAAATCAACGTGCGTTGTGTTGATCGGATTGTTTTAAAAAGTTGCCACAAAAATGAATTTTGAAAAAGAAATTTAACTTTGAGAGAACAAAACTAATTTTGTCAGCACTTGTCAGCAGTGTGGCAATATATATTTGGTTAAGTAATAAATTCTTAAGCCGTTCTGTAAAGCACAAGATGCGGTTTTCTGCGGGTTTTGAATAATGTCACATGATTTTTTTTCTCTGTGAAAAGTGTCAATAAAGCTGAAATACGGCAAAAGCAGAAGAAGCAATGTAGTTTCGAAGATGCTTTTTTAGAGCATTTTATTGCCCGTATTAGTAGAAAAAATAGATTGTAATATATTTTAACAAAAAACACGGCTGTGAACTGATTGTTGTTATGAAAGTTATTTGCTATAGTTCACCGATCCTGGTAATTTTTGGCCAATATTTCTAGCGCATAATATATCTCATATATTAAGAGTTTGGTAAAGATATCTTGGTAAACAACATGACTTTTACATAACAAATTTATTTTTAACCGATTGTTCATATGGAAACTATATGATATTGTCATCTGATTTCGATCATTTTTTGACCGAGTGCTAAGAGCATAAGAGCAAATCAATCGTGCAAGTTTGGTTCATATACCGTGAAAGAAAAAAAATTGCATATGCTTAAATTAAGAAAAAGATGGTGCCACGCCCACTTTTTACAGCACCGATGCCAATTGACAAAATGAGTCCAATGAAAAAAACTAGACCCAAATATCATGTTTCGTTCTTGAGTTATTAGTTTTTTCCAAAAATAAATCGTCATCGGAACCACAGTGCAACCTCCCATTGCTCCCATCGGATTGGACCAACTCGACTTAGTATCATTGACAGCTGAATCGCGGCCCAGAAATGTTGGAAATTTCAACTAAGTTCTGCAGGAGATTTACCCTACAGATTTTGAAAATTATATACTTCTAGTAGAAGTCTCCTACAGCAACTACAAGGTGGACTACACAGACTCATTCACAGAGCTTCAGCAGCAGAATTACTTTGAATAAGGCATTAAATGAATAAATCAGTTGTTTTTAATTCAATTTAAAAAAAAACTTCGATGGAGTATTGTAAATAAAGTTGTAGAAAAAATGTTAAAATATTTAAATAAAAATAAAATGAGCTCGAATCCTTCTATAATTCTATGCAATATTCAGGTGTCAAAATCAACTCGGTACTATAGTCAAAGGACAAGCCACAGTCTAAATTTTGAATGTCCTCGTAAAAGTCAAAGACTTGTTGGCAGGCGAACAACAAGAACACAATGTCCGGGTTTCCATAGATACGGCAAACGACGTGTAAAAGTAAAGAAAAAAAACCAACCAAAAGCCCCAAAATCCAAAAACAACAATTGCAACAGCAACAACTAAAGTGAATGGGTTCAACAACTTCCCATAGACAAAAGGCAACAGACAACTGAAAAGAGTGTAGAGAGAAAATACGAGACGAGACAAGAAGAGCAAGAGTAAGAGCCAATCAACTTCACTTGCCACTCAAAGACAATTTTGGTGAAAAAGCCAAAAATTGTTTTACCTAATGAATTATTAAAATTATGAAGCATACTATCCTGACAACCTGAAAGTATGCACAACTATTTCAAGAACTTTTCGGCACATTGAAAAAACCAACAAAAACTCACATTGTTAGATGACACTTCCAAATATGACACTTCCATTATGTGCTTCAGCGTGAAGTTGAATGTGTGCGTGTGTGTGTATGGGTGCGGTCTAAAAATTTAAAGAACAAAACAATAGCTTTGCGATTTACACACATTGATATGAGAATATATCAGGAAGTGGCGATAAAAATATAAAAAACTCTTTGTCCTAATTGACTCACAGTCATTGCGCAGACCAAACGGTAAAACCTACCAAACTTCAATTTTCACACAACATAGCTGAGACAGTTTCATCGTGCAATAAGACGGCGTTTTGCGAAATTCGACCTGTAAGTGGATCAAATTCGAGGTTAAAGCTTACATTCAGATTCTCAATGTACTTTATTGTGTTTGGCCAGAGAGGATGTGTGTTGGGCTCAAACTTGAGAGGTCGAGGGATCGATTCAGACGAATGTTCAGCAAGATTGGTTAAATTATCTTTAAAAAAAAAACAAAAATTTTCTGTATATCGTTCCTATGATATACAGACGGCGTTTATACAGACGGGTGTGCCTCAATCGACTCGGCTGTTGATACCGATCAAGACTTTACGGTCTGTCACGCCTTATTCTGCCTGTTACATACGTTTCACAAAACCATTATACCCTTTTTTGCCCATTTTAAATGCTCACTGGGTATAAAAAGCAAAATAAATACATAAATAATAAAGTCGGCCAAATTTTCTGCCAAATCTGACTTGTACAAAAAGTCCAATTGCAGGGGAAAAATTAAGATAAATGTTAAATAATTGAGATATTTGTGTATTATGTTATAGTATTTGTTACAGTAGTTTATTTGAGTAAAATATAAAAAGTGTTCCTCCATTTTTTCCAGCCTCCTAGTTTTGAATATAATGTCATGTAAAATTGCATTTCTTAAAATCGTTTCTACAAACAAAATTTACAAGAAAAATTTAATTTTTTTAAGTTTATTTTTAAAATCATTCGTGTCAAATAAAAGTAACTCTTGATTTATTTTCTGCTTAAAGAGTATGATAAAATTTAAATTAGATTTTATTTATTTATTTATTAATTAATTAATTAATTTATTTATTTATTTATTTATTTATTTATTTAGTTATTTATATATTTATTTATTTATTTATTTATTTATTTATTTATTTATTTATTTATTTATTTATTTATTTATTTATTTATTTATTTATTTATTTATTTATTTATTTATTTATTTATTTATTTATTTATTTATTTGCATGACTAAAAGCAGTCAGTAAAATTAAATTTATGTAGGCAATTTAAACTAAGATTAAAATTAAAAAGAAATAAAATAAAATTAAATAAAGTTAATGATTAAAACTGAAATAAAAAAGAAGTTAAATTAAATAAATTTAAATTTAAGTTTAAGTCTGGTGTAAGCAAGAGATTATAATTGATCCAACATTTGTTGCAAGGATTGGGGAAAACCCAGAAAAACCCAATCAAATCAATAGAAAATATTTAGGTTGTAAGACAAACTCCCGGAAGATCGCTGATCCCAGAAGTCGGAGACAAGTGAGATCAGAGATTTACCGGAGATGATTAAAAAGAGAAGCTTCAATAAGGTGGAGAGAAAGATTGTTTGATATTAAGTGGTATAATTCATCATAGTTGGAGCAGAGTACTCTAAAACGATTATGCAAAGCATAGTCAGTAGTGCATGTAGGCAAAAATAATGGAGCGAAGTTCCTCGTTGCCCTAAAGGGGATATTGAAGCTAACCCGTTCTAGTAATGATATCGCCATTAATTAACTTATGGAGAAAGATAACTCCAAGAACTGTTCTACGGTGAGCAAGGGACGGAAGATTGAGAAGCAGAAGTCTGCTAGAATAAGGTGGCAAACGGAGATTTGGATATTATGCAAAATCCCGAAGTGCAAAAAGAAGAAATTGCTTCTGAATAGACTCAATTTGATCTTGATATATTTTGTGCTGAGGATTCCAAACACAAGAGCAATACTCAAGAATAGGTCGAACTAAGGAAATGTATAATAGTTTTGTGACATACGGGTCATTAAATTCTTTAGACCAACGCTTTATAAATGCAAAAGTGCCCTTTGCCTTATTAAATATAGAAGAGATATGAAGGGTGAAACCTAATTTATTATCAAAGAGGACACCAAGATCCTCGACAGTCGATATGCGTTGCAAATTAACTTTATCGATCGAATATGATCCTAAAAAAGGACTTACCCTGTTAAAAGTCATAAACAGGCATTTAGAAAAATTTAAGTTCAAGTGATTAGCAATGCACCAACTATGTATTGAGTTTAAATCATTTTGTAATAGCTTATGGTGTCCAGGCTCCTTATATGATAACATAAGTTTCACATCATCTGCATACATAAGTATGCGACAGTGTGATAACGCGCAAGGAAGAAAATTAATAAAGAGATTAAAAAATAAAGGGGCCTAGGTGACTACCTTTTGGAACACCAGATGTGACCTATACAGATTTTGAGGTGGCTGATCTGAGTAGTACTCTGTGGGTCCTATCAGAGAGGTAGGAAGAGATCCATAACAGGAATGAAGGGGGAAACCAATTCGGTCAAGCTTTAAGAGAAGAAGCTTATGATTTACAGAGTCAAATGCGTTTCTGAAGTCCGTGTATATGACATTCGTTTGCATTTTATTGAGGAAAGCCTCATTTACCAGGGAAGTGAATTCTAGTAAATTGGTCGAAGTTGACCGACTCTTAACGAAACCATGTTGAGCAGGTGAGATAATCGACTTGCAGAGATGCTGCAAAGAAGATGTAATTATTTTTTCGAAAAGCTAAGGGATTGCTGATAACTTCGCAATTCCCCTGTAGTTTGAAATAGCCGCTTTGCACCCTTTTTTGTGCAGAGGAATAATGAAGGATTCTTTCCATATTGCTGGAAAGACAGTTGACTGTAGGGATATATTGAAAAGAGTTAATAAAGGGCTTAATAGGGAGCTATAACACTCTTTCAACACACAGCTAGGTATGTTGTCAGGGCCAGAAGAGTAAGAAGGTTTAAGTGTTTTAATTGAAGAGATAAGGCAACTATCGGTTATTTAAGGTAAAAGAAAAGAATTGGATGATGGAGGAGAATAAAAATAATAACTTTATAATTGTTAAGGAAAAAATTATTAGGTAATGAGGAATTTCGACGTTTGGAGTTTACAAAGTAGTAGAATTTTTTAGGATCCCGCGCAAATTGATGCTTGCAAAGAATGAGATAATTTTCATAACACTGAGAATTTTTAATAGTGAAATTAGCTTTTAAATATTTTAAAAAGTCCAAATTAGATCCAGTCAATCGGAACTTTTTAAAATATTTTGTCTTTAAATTTTTAAGGTAAGATAATCTTGGTGTAAACCAAGCAGGTTTAAAGGAAACGGACTTAATAACACTAATAGCGATACAGACATCAAGAAGTGAATTAAGAGTGTTGTAGAAGAAAGAGACAGCTAAGCTTATATCATTTGTGTTTTATAGAATGGACCAATCTGTTGCAGCAATCAGTTGGTTAAGCAAAGTAAAATTTCCTTTGCGAAAACAACGGCGGTAATTTACTGGGGATGATAGAGTCGTATGGTTAGTATTAAGAATAGAAAGTGAAAGTGCAAGTGTAGGATGGTATGAATCTTCAGGCTCAACCACAGGAGAAGATCTAGTGACAGTAGCACTAGACAAATCATTGACAAAAATAAGATCAAGCATCCTGTTAAGTTTATTCGATGTTGAATTAATTTGAAAAAGTGAAAGCTCAGTTAAACCGTCTAATTAATCATGCTGAGCTGAGGGAACTAAGTAGTTCAAGTCATTTAAAAATGACAAGGGGTTGTGGAGCAGGTTAAAATCACCGACAACAGTAAATATATCTTTATCACGCACAAGGCTTGAAATTTCTTTTATGTGACTAAGATGTCTCATAAAGATTTGAATTTCAGATGAAGGTGGTATATACGAACAGGAAATATATAAGGCACATGACGGAAAAGTAACCTTTACAGCAACAAATTCTATATCGTCAGGCGTAAGGACGTTAATAATTTCTGAGTGAAAAGAGGACTTAACAGAAACAAGTACACAGTAGTTTCTGTTGTTGAATAATTATTTGATGAATGAAAATATCTTCTTGGCAATCCGCTTTCACTAAATACAAGTAAAACTTAATTAAGAATAAATGAAAAAAATAATAACAAGTAATTGGAATTAGTATACTTTTCGTTGAGAAAATAATAGTATTAAAATATATTTGGTATTTCATGAATAACGATTCAAAATAAATTGTTTCGACTGACTACTCCAATATGTTTCCTAGGTTGCTCCAATAAATTCCTCAATAATTAAAATTCTATATTCTTACAGTAACAAAGAACTCTTTGATTTCTTGTTGATCCAAAATGCGATGCGAATGATAATGAGCCGATGGCAACTTGGCAATCTTTTTTTTATTTATTTGGTTCTTTGGGTTTCTTCCCAACAAAACGGGAATGTCTTTAATAAAGCCATAATGCGCACAATATATATACTGTTGATTTTTATTGAGACATTTTGAAAATTAATGTTCTCGATGTGGGCGTCCGTTCAACGCAACGCAACTCAACTCAACTAAGCTCAATTTGATATGAAATGATGCGATATGATGACTTAGGATAACATTGGCAACTTTATTGCAAATGTCGAATGATGAGCGGCATTAATAAATCAATAGAATTTTAAATGTCTACTGCAATTCTCAGCGCAGTGATGTCGCTTGCTTTCACCAACTACGAGTACATAAATATTTGAGTACACTGAGCCAGGCCACTAAGTGTGTTCACAACACCGTACAACACTGCGTATGCATGATAACGTGCTCCGCAATACGAGAAATGCTGCAAGTCGAGCTAATGTCTCTCGCTTTCATTTTAGTTTTTTTTTTATGTGTGAAGATATATAGAGCCAGAATAGACATTAATTAAATCAGCAAACCGATTCCCCATCAGATTAATTGAAATGCAAAAAAAATACTCTGTATAAAGTACAAGTTGGTGTAGATTCAACTGGAAAAAATCATAATCTTACGTTTGTTTAAAAGCTTGAAATTTTTTTAAATATGCATAACTATGAAGAAAATAAAATATTAAATTATGGCTTTGCTCTGTTTAACTTTCTCTCCTGAAATAGTCAAAAAATTTAAACAGTCCTCTGTGAATTAATTGCTAATCCTTAATTTCAGCACTAACAGGAAAACAATTTTAGACCTGACAATAACGAATCTGTTTCAAAATGACAAGAACATTTTAAACTATTCCATTTCTGCACATTTTGCCACAAATTGTTAAAAGTTGAGTTGTGACATGACATAATTGAATTTGGCACTTTAAGTGGCGGATAAACTTATTATGATAATAACAAACATAAAGAGGACTACTTATGTGAGGCTCATTCACAACCTCAGCCTCTGTGTTTGAGCTGCACTTTGCTCTTATGCGGCTCACAATGGCACTTTAAATGCTTCTAAATTGAGCAGCGCCCCAGGGATTTAGTATTTAGTCAGAGAATCACAGACAGAGCGAGACACATGCCGAGGAGACACTGAGGCAGGTAAATAAAATTCTGAAGGTGACATGGAATGCACAACTTAAGTGCATAAAGTGCACAGAAGTGATCATTTGTTTTGTGACTATAATCTGACGAGAGACAGACCCGTCGGACTTTTATTATTTCTTATTGCTACCAGGATATTTTCTCATTCAACAGTTGATTAACTATCAGAATATCATTATTTATTTTTAAAACAGCAAGCCGGTTCTGACCCGAACCTCACATAGGCGTCTCGTTTCACAGAAATGGTGAACCACGTAAGCCCGAATCGGATTCCTTCTTAAAATAACGGTTCAGCTAGAAAAAAATTATACCATACATATTTAATTTTTTTTATTTTTTTATTATAATATTTATAATTAAATGTATAAAGTTTGATTTTAAAACAGTGAAAAATATAGCTATCATCGTTGTAACCTTTATTAATATTCTCTATTTATCTGGTGCCTGCCTTTAGCACAAATTAAAGGCAACTCGTCTGTGAGGTCGAGTTGTCGCTTAGCAACGAATAAAAACAACATTGAGAGCAAGAAAAAGAATTATGGAAAAGGAGAGCAAATAAAAGAATGGAAACAGCATGAATCAAACAATTAATGGGCAACTTTAAATGTAAACACACATGGCATGTGGCACACGGCACGTGGCAGGTGGCAAGTGGCAAGTGACATATGGTGGGGTATGTGGGCGTGAATCTGGCAACAGGAATCGGTACTAGATCAGAAGCTGTGGGCCTTTGTCAAGGGCCGAGTCGCAGAGAGAGGCAGAAGAAGATTGTTAGAGACAGAAACAGATGGAAAGAACTTTAAATGATGACTCTTGTTGTTGCTGTTGTTTCTTTTCGCCTAATGAACAATTTAATTATACACACTAATTGATTAATTCTAATTTATGGATAAAACTCAAACACATGCCCAAAACACATATAGACACTCTCACACCTTTTTACAAATCTTTTTAAATTGCTGCAAAGACTTTGAAATTTCTGCATTATTTATTTGCATATTTGCCCTTCTCACTGAGCAAATTTTGTAACGTGGCTAATGGTCAATTTGTGTTGCACTTTGAGTAGTTTTTAATTAAATTTTATTTCAATTTTGATATGAACACTTAATCTCATTCATTTGGTTAGTTAGCTTACTTAGTAAGTCAGTTTAACCAATTACTTCACTTTGTTCCGTTGCATAAGCTGCGCAACTTTTATAGATGTGAAATTGGTTTTTGCAATTCTCTTTAATTCCATTTAAAGTTGGGCAAGGCTTTTGTGTTCAAGCTGTTGTTGTCAACCAATTGGTCATTTTTTTGAGCGTCAGTTCGACAGTATCAACCTAAAGATTTAATGTATTAGGCACAGTATTTACTAGTGCAACTCACTTTATGTTCAACCCATTAGAACTTTTTCTAAAAGCATTTATGATTTGTTAATTTAAAGGAACTTAATAAAAAATGATATTAACATTTCCATATTAATAGTAAAGTGTGTTAAGATGCCAAAAAACGAATACACAAAGAACTTTATGAGTTTTCCCCTGGAGCGCTAAAAATATAAATTGTAAATGGGAAATGTTAAAGTTTATTTCCATTTTACATTTAATTTGATGTCGCACCATTAAATAAGAAGAATGTTTGTATATAACATAAAATAAAATCAAAGGGAATGCACAATTTACAATTCAAAATTTCCACAATTCTCACAGTTTTTGGAGTTTGCAAATTGAATTTGGATATGCGCCTGAGACAACGTGTCGTTGTAAATATGAGTATCAGTGACAGTTAAGTTACAATAACAACTGCAGTTATGTTGGGTAGAAGAGAAATTGTAAACGTTTACATTTAAAATGTGCATAAACGGTCGCCTTGATTACTTAGCCGTGCCTCAATATTGTTGCACAAGGGTGAGAGGTTAAAGCTGCCTGTCTGTTAAGATCCCATGAGTTCACGACTTGAAATGAAAGAGCAACAAGTTGAATACATTATATATATAAGAACCTATACATATGTGACCGTCTGTTTGTGTAGCATTTGCCATTAAGGCCCAAAGCCCATCAGCAATTCCAACACATAAAAATGGTTGTAAAAATGGAAAACAATAACAAAACGAGCGAACGCGAACAACATGAACAACAGCCAACACAATAGCAGCAACTGTTGCTGTTGCTGCCATTGCCAAGTAATGACAAGCGAGCGAAACGAATAAACCAGCCTGAAAGTATGCTATACAAAATGAACTCAATGCTGTGCACATACACAACATATGGGGTACTTAGGTGGAGAGAGGGGCGGAACCAGCTGAATACTGAAAGAAGTAGACAAGGAGCCAAGTTGCTGCCAGCGGAAGTCGCGTGGAAATGACATTCGTCTTCAACACGCCCACAAAGGCACAGAAAACATAAGAATCTGATATGCCCTCACAAATAATACAGGGTCACTCATGCATACATTATTGGCAAAGTTGAAAGTCATCTTTTATTTTCTGAATATTAATAATTTGGATTATTAGCTTGAGTTTTCTTGAGATTCCCGAACTAGATTAGGAAATCATTTAAAATGATCTACCCCTTAAACTCAAACCTTTTTTAAAAAAAAAAAAAAGAGCTCAGCTTAAACCAAATCTTTGGGTTTACCCATCCACTAGGGTTGAAGCAATCGAACCGAACAATCCCCAAAAATTTTGAGGTTTTCAACCTTGACTACTAAAAGTCAATAAGAATGATTAAATATAAAATAAAAATAAAAATGGAATAATAAAAATAAAATAAAATAGTGCATTTTATATTATTTGCTTTTTCATGCCTGTTCTGAATTCCGAACGTTTTCAAAAAGTAAAAACGAAACGAAAACGAACGTTTTACTATTTGCTGTTCCCAATTCCGGCTGAAATGGGCTTGTTTTGACTGTCAGCTGTTTTAGTCAATAAAGGAGACATTGATAAAAAATAGTATAAATTGTTAAGAAAATTTTGCAAAATGCCGGCAGATATGGTGATTTATTAATTTTTTGCCACCAGCTGATTGCCTGTCTTGTGCTTGTGTTCATATCGACAAGAACCAGAGTTGTCACCAAATCAAAAATAAAAGCATTCAAGCTTCCATTTTCATCTTAAATCCGATTATATTTATTTAAAACTATTTTTGAAAATTTATTTTAAATATTTTATATTAAATATAGCAGATAGAAGCTAAATTCGACTTAAACTTCGTTGCTCGAATTTTATTATTCAATTAAAGCAACTCTAGCAGCTTTTGATTGCCAGAGTTGATGTCGATAATACAAATTATTAGAATTCTCGACTTATAATTTTAGGAATTTATTTTAATTGCTTAAAACAGCGTTTACTTTTAATTCCGCTGACTCTACAGCACACAATTTGAAAGCGACAATTCTTGTCGATTTGCGAAGCTCGGAGCAGCCAACAACTCGATTTGTGGCAATTCAACTCGTTTTCGGAATCCGGAACAGACCCAATTATTTGGACTAAGAACTTGTTATATATTGTCGATATTTAAAATATATTTCTGTTTTATTAGTATTAAGTATGTTTTCTGTACTGTAAGTTAGCATGCCTGTAGGCGACATGATAATTTCAAATATTATGTATGTCAAAAATTAAGTGATGAGTGTGATTTAAATATAAAATGCTTATCAAATATTATCAAACAGAAAAAAAAAGATTGTTTCATGTTTGGGACTAGATTGGTTCATTAAATGAAACACCCTGTACTAAGTTAATATGGTCGACATGACGGTGCGTAGCACATTGTAATCCCTTCTTATAATACGTATGCACATGAGAACATACATATACATATATGTATATATAGATTTATGTATATATAATTACGTATATCACAAGCAAATACGCGCAAATACACACACTTACACATTGACAAAGCCACGTATTGTGGAACAAGAGCCATACAATTACGCTGGTTGCTCCGTGTTTGTCTTGTGTCTGGTTTTTTTTGGTCGTTGTTGCTGTTATTGTTATGGTTATGCAGCCAAATTCTTGCACAATGTTCGTACTTATTTGCAAATACTTGAACCAAGCGTCAACATATATCAACAACATCGACAATAGCTTCGTTTGTTATTTTATAGTGATTTAACAAGCATACGCTGTATCTAATCACTTATTAATGTCAACATTCTTTTCTATATATTTATGTACTTTTGTCTAACGTAAAGTGTGATATTCAGTCGTGTATACTCAACCGGCCAATGTCGTATTATGTGCATTATTATGAACCGTATACCTAGTGCTCGTAACATAGTTATAGGAGCACTACAGACAATAGGCTCCTTTGGCCTACCCTTGATATTGGAGTAGGGAGACAGTGAAAAAGACAGTGATGGCTAAAAAGCAACAAGTGAGTGCGACGATATGTGCATAGGCAATGACATAGGTCAAGTCGTTGGAAATCCATAAAGTTTCAGAGTCTGTTGAAATGAAGGCTCGATACGACTACTGTTGATAAAAGAAGCTTAGAGTTTACAACAGCAACCAGAGTCATAAACTATAGCAAACCACCAATATTTGGAGATTTAGTTAAGTGGCTCGAATCATTACAAACCGCAGTTCAAAATAAACCCAAAAAAAATCATGTTCATCATTATTTTTTTTTTAATTGTTAAATCAATTCATTTTTTAAATAAAAAAATGATAATTTAATGGATAATCAAAGTTAGTTCTATGCCTAACAGAAGTACTTTTATGACTACTTATTATTGTTTTTTTTTTTCTTCCAAGTAGAAGAAAATTATAATTAGCAAATTATGTAATTTATGTAATTAATTTTTCTAGAACCGAACCTTTTATTTAAGAAAGTAGTTCGGACCGGGTTTTAGTACCTGGGGTATATAGTTCCAAGGTTCAGTTTGGTTGCTTCGGCCAAATTCGATTCCTAAACCTCTTCTTTAATATCTTGGACTCAAGAGCTAAGATGGATTTTCTGTTAAAAAAAAACAACAGTGTGCGCACCTTTAAATTATAAAATATAGCTAGTATGCTTCAGAGACAGCTGACATCGAATCTACGAGTACAAAAAAGTCATACTGTATTTTCTTATATGCGATAAGTGTACAGAAACTAATAACGCGCTCAATTATTATAATATGTATTTGTATTTAACTTGATTTTTTGCTACCAAGTATTATTAGTATTATTCGTTCTGTAGCCTTCAGAACAATGAATCAGATAGTTTTTTGGAGCGCTGTCATTTTTATGGGTGTGAATTCAAGAGCACATACATACTTACATCCATACATACTATTTATGAGGCATGTCAGCACATATTGTAGGTCAGACATTTTAGCTGCGTGTCTGACAACTATCTAAACCAGGTTACAGTCCTATAGCATACCTGAGTCTGCATCAGATTGTATATATATTTATATATACAGATATACATATACTTTGTCAATCCTTCGGGCAGACAGAGAGAGAGAATATAAGAAGGACTAAGACAGAGTACGAAAAAAGAGAAAAAGAGGCAAAGAGAGAGAGAGAGATAGGGAGAGAGAAAAGAGTAGATGGTATATTCAGCTTGCCATTTTCCTTCATTGATTTTCACGTCTTGTTTTGGCGTCGTTTCCTTTGCCATTTCCTGTGAGTGCTAAACCAATAAAGCAAATTTTGCCATGTCTGTCGGCGTTTGAGTTGTCCAGTAATTTTATACTCGTAGATGTATGTAACTGTCTTGCTCTGGCTATGCGGTTATATATTTCTAAGTTGGATGTGGATTAAATGTCCTTCTCTCGAAAATCAAAAACTAGTGATGTGTAAATAGAACAATTAGAAAACTTTAATGCTAATTAAACTTATTTTATTTTAAATTGAGACGAAATTGATTTCATATCGTTTTCTAGAAATCGTCATTGATTATTTATTACTTCAGCTGCTCTACGAATTCACTTCACACTCAAATCTGAGAAAAGGGTATTTTATGAATTTATTATCCTTGGAATATATTTTGATGTATTTGCTGCGAAAGTGAAAGATACGAGTAACCTTCGGGATTCAATTGAAAATACTAGAGTCTACTTAAAGTTTCAGCACATCATTAAAGCTCGTTGAGGTAGTCTCGTCAATCATTCGACTAGTTAAAGCTTCAATCAAACTCAACTGATTTTCAGTCAATGTCAATTTATTGATATCGATTATTTCATGACGTACATTGACTTTCTCGTCAATACTGCTCTATCTAATTGCAAGTTGGCTGTCCTCTCACAGCTGACCGTGTAACAGTGATAATTAACATCACTTAAGCAACTTTTTTTCTCTTGCCTCTTGCTCTCTATGTTCCATAACCTATACTTTTGCGTAAATATACAAATTTGTCTCTCATTCTCATAATCATCATCATCATCAATCACGTCGAATGACGTCGCGGCAATTTGAAAGCGATTGCGACATTTACAGCTCTTCATCAGCCGCTCGACCGGTCAGCTTAAAGTGCCTATTACCAAGGCAAAAAATGAAGCTCACTCCTTGTAGAATAGTGTTATATTTAATAATGATGTCACATTTCAATTATATTTTAGTAATAGATGGTAGCTTAAATTTCACTTTTATCCTCTACTCTTTCTGAATTTCTCAAAGCTCGTTCCCAGCTCAGTTTATTATTTCAAAAGCGCTGATTATTTTTTCATAACTGGCTAATTAGCCAGTTAAATCAAAGTTTATTTGATGTTTAAAATGAGCAAAACACATAGAGTAATATCTCTGTGTGTGTGGGTGGTAAATACTTACGCTGACGAAAGTTTGCCCAGATGCGATGTGTCTAACTCGAGCTGAGTTTTAATGGAAAATAATGAACTAGGTTTTTCGCTGCGAATTGCAGACTGTAGTACGCAAGTTGTGATGTGATATGTGCTCTATTTATGTGTTTAATTAATACTAGTAATTATATATGCATGTATATATTTTTTACTTTTATTCAACATTTATATAGCGTTAAATAATAATGATCTCGGTTTGCTTCATTTTTGTTGTTAGTAACACAACTGTGACCTTTAATTATCCCGTTATTAAGAATTTAAATTATTTTTAAGTTATCCTTCAATTATTTATCGCTTGCCCAGATATAAAATTTTAAGACAGTAAATAATATTTTGAATTGATGGCGTATAGCCAAATTAGTTGCCCGTTAGTCTGCTTTTATCTCTGTCTTTTTTTCTCTTGCTCTCCGTCCGCGAATTTCTCGTCACCAAGCCTCCCTGCGGTCTCTTCCTTCCTCTTTGGTCGCTCCTACTTTTTACAAACTTACTTTTTTAGCAGCTTCACCTTGTTTGTCTTTGGACATGTGTGCATATATGTATGTACATACATATATGTTAAGGACTACAAAAGGACTCCCTTTTCTTGTTGCGGATGTCCTTGCTGTTGCTGTTGTTGTCTTTGCCGTCACACCACTTTGTGGTCGTGACTGTGGCATTGCGTGCATTAAATTTTGACCCAAAATTCGCCAGACTATGAACTTTGCTGTCACGCCTGCGTGTGCGGCCAAGGCATTGTGGGCGTGATAAACAAGCTGTCAACGCATTTAATGCATAAAATTAATGATCCACCTTGACTGCAGACAAACCGGTGCTGAATAAAAAATAAATTTAAGCTGTGCACTTACAAATGAGCACAAAATTTCCACTCGATACGTGAACGTGAAGTATCTATTTAGATTATACAAAGTTAAAAATAACATAAAAGAAAAGTCTCCTTGCTTATAACGTGACAACTTCCCATTAGCATAAGCTACTGAGCGGCATAATTAAGCAAATTATCTCGATTGTACTCCACGGACTAATTTTAAAATAATATAAATTTAAAGTGAGAAATTTATGGTTACGACCGTTTCAACTATTTGATTAAATAATTAAAAGCTCTTAATATGTAATTAATTTGTATAGTCATAAAATATGTAATACTCTCACACTCGCACCCACACACTCACCAACTCACACACATGCGCATGGGCCGTCGACCCCAAAAAGTATGCAATGGAAATTGTTGTCCGCTTCAACTTATTGACAAATGGACTCAAGTGGTAACAAAACTCAGTAATTTTGGTCAATATTTTAAAATTAACACATACACATGTTGTCTCATGCTTGCAAGCACATTAACACGCACACACAAACACTTTTATGCTTTGTGACACTCAGGACTATTTTTGTGTTTGCCTTCCACATGCACTGGATGGTCTTATTTGTATATTGTATGCTGAAAATCGATAGCTGCCCTTCTGCCTCTACCTGATCCGCTGCTATTAATAGACCAGCAAGTGGCAGCAGCAGCAGCAACAACAACAACATCCACCTCCATAGCCAAGAGGAGCTGCTGTTCTTGCTCTTGACCAGGTGAGTAACATTTTATCGCACTTTTCATTTGCATAACAACAATTAAAGCAGCTTTTGCATTAAAGTGTGAAAATTCCATCAATAGCAACAGCACACGCTTACATTACTCACTCACACAGTGGTACACTTTAAATGGAAATATTCCCAAATTCCTAAAAAAAAATACAAACTATAATCAAACTTTAAAATCTTAACAAATATTAGAATATTTAAATCAAGGCTGGAAACCAAATACAATCCTTGCTTCCTCAAAGCTTCCGTTCAGAAACATAATTTTTACACATTTTTGTATTTTACTATTCTTTTATTTAACATTAATTTTGCAATTGTTATGTTAGACTCTTTTAGGAAGTTGGGAATAGTAATGTATTGTTCAAAATAGAACTAAGGCTCGAATCAAACCCGAGCCTTTTCTTAAACACTTTTGAGATGTGTCGCCTAATTTAATAATGTTATTTGCTTTTAACATATTTCAGACTATTTGGCATCACTGTGCAATCTATGAATGAGTGTTTGACTATCCGAATTGATTGATTGCCAAGTGCATTGGCACATAGATAAACAGAAGAGAACTATGTTAGAGTAGGTTTTAGGTAAGTTGGCAGCACGGCAAAGCTATTATAAATTTTCTATTTAAAACTGGGAACATCTTTCGCCAAATTTATAAAAATATCTTCAAAAACCTACTTGGATAACTTCGTGAGTAGACACCTGCCCCAGATCTTCCAGTGTTCCAATTGCCTGTGGGTTGTTTACAAGACTGCCAACTTGGTGAAAAGTTTATATGGCTTTAACGCTGCCGCTTTGTATGTGTTGAGCTTCACAATAAAAAACCTTCGCAAAAACTTAGAAACAATGAGCCAGTCTAAGGCTAAATTTAAAATTTTACAAAACTTTTTGCAGTCTGTCCCTCCGCGGACATGTTTTGAATACAAGCAACAATCCCTTTCAGCCCCTCTTCCACGCCCCTGGCAATCTATAAAAACAGTCGGCAGTCGGCAGGTAGCCAGCTAAGTCATTTGTCCAGTCAAATTGGCCATTTTCATAAGGCAAATTACTTATGAGCAAGTTAGGTTTGAACAACTATGTCCCGCTGTCTCTTTCAGTAGCCCTCCAGCCGATTTTAAGCTTATTCAGCTCTTGTCTGTCCGGCGTGAACATCATTCGGCAGAAAAGTCTTATTGCCTTTATGACGCTGTCAACATAACAAAACAGGACTATTCTCTGTTTTGGCTCTTACAAATGGATTCGTTTAAAGAAAGTCCTTCTCTCTTTGGGTCATTTGCATGCGTGGCTAACAATGTATAAATTTTGTTTGTGATTGCTCCTTGACAGTAGACAGACAAGAGTTGGCAACTTTCTTCGTTGGTGCCAACAACAAAACTCTGCCATACCCGCAGTCAGTAGGTACTTATGTATATGCTTCGGCTTTCCGTCGAAAATGTTTCGTGTCTATCTGCACGTGTTTGGTTTGTTTGTGTTGTAAACATTTGGCTGGCTTTGGCTCCATAAAAATAGTTGTAAATTCCAGGCAAGTTGCATAAATTGCACGCCTTTGCCTTGGCCACGCCCCTTTGTTGCGGCGTCCAGAGCTTCACACATCGTTTACCCCGTTGAGTACTAAAAAGTGACACAACTTTTGTGCACATTGTCAACAGTCGTAATTCTTGTTTCATGAGTTAACTGAATTATTTTTTGAAGCTTTTCGTATTTCCGTTTAAAAAATTTTTTCACACACATGACTCAATTAAATTTTTCTTGAATTTCGTCAAATAAGCAATTGGAGTTGTCAATTCGATTCTTAACTATTTTAAAATAGAATAATATCTACGATTTATTCGTATCTTTACATTATCATATTTTACGCATGACTTTCATGAATTAAATTTCTGTATCACTTCGGTGTACTTTATTTAAAACCCATACGAGAATATACATATATGTACACATATATGCATACATATGTCCATTTAAATTGTTTACGGTGTGATTTAGAATACAATTTATAATTGTAGTATATAAATCATAGTTTCTTGTTACCTTTTCGAATTTCAAAATTAATTTCTCCTGATTTTTCGCAATTGGTTCATTGCAAATTATTTTTTTGAGGATATAAATTTGAAAATAAACGATTTAATATCAGAATTCAAGTTTAATTCTTTAATGTTATTTCTAGGATGCTTTCACAGTATTCGTTTTTTTTTTGTTTCGCACACATTAAAGGATAATAACTATCTTTGGATCTCGTATCTTATCATAACTGCCGAGTACTTATCTTGCATATTGAACAGTTTTAATTCACAAAATGGATTTGCCTGCTGAGCTGACAGAGTCACAGGGCGAGCTGGCACTAAGGCTGACAAGCAGTCGTAAATTTTCAAGTGGAAATGGAAAAATGGAAAATGGAAAGCGGACGGACAACTGTTGCACTCGCAAGAGCCCTCGTAGAGTAAATGACACGAGTTCTTGCCACAGTTGCTGCCACAGCAACCGCTGATGGTCAGAGCAATCTCTCTTTCTAATATCATTTGTGATTTGGTTAGCAAAGTGTTGCAGCGCCATCTGCTGGCAGCATTTGACAGCTGTCACAGAGTTTATGCTTCATGTGGCCTCTGACCTCTCTCCCCTCACTTGCCACATTTAACAGCAGATGGAGAGAGAGAGCGAGAGAAAGATAAAAAAATGCGTTCGTTTCCATGGGAATCCGGTTTTTGCCTTACGCCAATTTGGTTTTCACTTTGCCAACGCATGAGCACAACCAAATTAAATTACAAATAGCACAAATGTGCGTTAAAATGCACACACACACACGCAGATGGTTCTAAAAGTGGCAGAGGTCAGGGGCCAAGGGGACAGATAGCACACACATCTACATGTTTAGCTAAAATTAAAATCATATGCATGAAATGAGCGCGAAATTGAAATGGAATGAAATAAATAAGAAACAGCAACAACAACAACAACAGCATCAACACCATCAACAACAACAATATTGTTTTATTTCACTTTGCTTTCGGTTAGATTTCAGTTTTGTACTCGTCATTGCCACTCTGCCACATGGCAGGCAATTTCATGCCCTCACTCGTCCTGCCGCCCTTGTCTCTACCTACACTTCACACGCTACTCGACTTCACTCTTGACTCCCAGTGCTCAACGCTTTTCATTTGCCATTTACTTGACACCATTACTTCAAGTTTAAGACAAAAAAAAAACAAGAAAAGTTTAAAGACAGCAAAAACAACAACATTTTATTGTTACTGAATGAGTTTTTCCGATGGGTTGCAATTATCCTTGAGGACGTTCTACAATATGACAAGAATGTATAAAAACATGGGGGCATGAGACTCGACTGTATGATACCCTGTTATCTGTTATACGTATTTGCACTCCGTTAGGCTCTCCGAAGGTTTGATGATCTGGCATTTCATTTTCCACGAAGTATTCGTCATACATCTACATGATCTAGTGAACCGAAAGATTTAAGTCAAATTCCAAATTCCCAATCTGTGAGTACGGCTGAGTTATCTCTAAAAACAACAAGAATACTTAATTTTGATTTTAGACTGATTTTCCCTATGGCAGCTATTTGACATAGTTCTCCGATTTCCACCAAATTTGTTCAGGATATATGAAACTATCCCAAAAGCATATTCTGTTCGTTTGGTTGAATTATCTTAAAACTTGACTTTTTACTGATCGTTCCTTTGGCAGCTACATATATTATATAGTGGTCCGATCGAAATTTAAACACAAACTTGATCTGTACCCGGGAACCTACATACAAACTTCTCTAGCTCTTACAGTCTCTGAGATCCTTTGACTCAAACACATGGACAGACGGACAGGCGGAGGGACGGACAGACAAACGGACATAGCTCAATCGACTCGGCTGTGGATACTGATCAAAAATATATACCCTTTATAGGGTCGGAGATGTTTTCTTCTGTCAGCTATGTACATTTCACAAAACCATTATACCCTTTTTGACAATTTTTAATGGGCACAGGGTATAAACAGCCATACGTAGCTACACTTTCTCAGGCATTTTGCCGGACATAAACAATGAACATCCAATTTAAATTAAATTGTATTTTAATCGAAAACGTATGCAGGATCAGAACAGATCTAATTAAACCTACAAAAGGTAAAAAAATATACTCTTAACCCAACATTTATTGCAACACACGAAATGCTGAAGTACTTGCTTTTAGATGTACATATATAGAGTACAGTTGACTTATAAAAAAAAAAATGTTTTTCCAATTTGATTAAGGAAGATTTCTGCAATATATTTAAAATACGTTAAATTTCAGTGTTACAAACAGTAAAATAATGTTTACAAATAATTTTGTGTCGGTTTTTTTGCGCTTATTCTTGGTTATCATGCTATACTAATTGGGTTGTTGAAAATAATGGTTATATTGGTAGCTGATTTTATTCTAAAATATTATTATTTTCAAAACTTTTCAGTTTACTATGAAAACCTGACTTACAAAATGTAGTTGTTGAAGGTATAAAAAGTAAGTGTACGAATAAATGTTGGGCTGAGTATCAGAAGTTATTGCTGTACTTTTTCATATGTTTTTGAATTTCAAGCGAAAGTGTAAATCGGAACAGGTCGATTATCTACCTACCTTATAAGCAAATGTTTAGCCTACCTAAAATGCTCTTATAGGGTCATTCTTAAAGCGAAACCCTCATATCTTCTAGCCTTAATGACATCCACACAAATACAACACAGCTCGGATATATGACAAAAAAAGAATGATGATAGTCAGGGAATCCCACATCCACTTGGGACCAGTCTCCACTCAACATGTTGAAGCTCGTCTCGAGTAGCTCTGAAAAATGCCTTCTCCCTTGTCGTGGCTTCAAATGCGCAGCACGTTTTCAAAGCATCAAGAGGGCGACGCTTGGTGCTTTGTGGGAAATGTTCGTTCCACATGCGGCGGATGTGGCAAAACTTTCTACTGATGGTCATTGTCACATTTTTTGTCCCACTTCTTCCTCTGTCTCTGCCTCTCTCTTTTTCTCACCACATCAGTCCGACAATGTCAACGAAAATTTATTTAGCCAGTCCATTTGCTAACGCCTATTTCTATGCAATTAATTTTGTTCAGCGCACTATGGGAAAAATTCTAAAATTTTGGCATTAGCTCCAAAGTTTTGGTGCTCAGATTCCAAATGTTTTTTAAAATTTTAATACTCGAGATTCGAGAAAGAAATTTTTTTTATAATTTTTGCGGACTACTCTTTACTTTTAACACCTGATTAATGTCAGCACTTCGAATTTCTTTCAACTTTCAACGTGAATGAACGCTTACATGTAAACTTTTGAAATAAACATAATTATGGAAAAAATTAGTCAAGGTGTGTTAAATATATTGCTAATAGATATTCAATAGTTTTGTTTGAATAAACAAATTTTTAATTATATTTTAGCCCAGTTAGCAAGCATACAAAGTCTAAAATATCTTGCTTCATATTTAAGTTTAAAAAATAAAGGTTTTAATTTTTCAAAATATTAAACTCATAAATTCTGCTGAAGAATTACTAAGATTCATGAAAAATTTCAAGTCCTAAGCTTTATATTTAGAATTGTTCCAAGTCCAAAAAAAAATCTGAAATTTTGAATTAGTCTAAATAAAGTTCATGTCAAATTTAAAAACTCTAGCTTAAAGACGGTGGTTAATATAAAGAAAATCGACTTTTGGCCCATACTTCACTGTGGAAACTACCTATTTCTGTGGCAATAATAATATATACACTTTAGTTTCATATTAGTGTAGAGGCAGCTGAACTCAGCTGTTGCAAGCAAAAATTATACATTTTCAAATACATTTTGAAATTCAGATTATTTGCTATGGAAATGAATAAATTTAATTTATGATAAGTGCTGGTAATTGTCCGTTATTGTATTTGTACGTCTATGCTTAATAATTTGTAAAATGGACAATTCGTCTCAACGGAAAGGCTTACAAGAAAATAGTAGCACTTCGTAGTTGTGTGTCGTTATACATATATATATATATATATATTTATGGTAGAGAAATTAATTCCAATTTCAGAGCAGTTAGTCGTAATGTGCAAGCTTTCGCATTTGTTATTTATTAGAATATCCCATTCTATATAAAATATATATCGATTGATTTAAAAAGTGCCAAAACAGCAGTCGCAAAATAATATATAAAAATCCTGTTTTGGGATATATTTATGCGCATATCAGCGGATTCAAGTATATTCTTATTTCTTACCTTAACAGATTGTGCTTAGGAAAACTGTTTGATATTGGATATAAAGAAAACCAAAAATTTCAAAAGTAATCCCTCACTTTTTACGGAAATTACAAATTCAAGGCAGAAAGCTAGATAATGAACATCTTGTTTGTATTCAAAAAAAAGGGTAAAGTTTCCATTTCCATTCGACTTTAAGCAAATTAAGTAAATTGGCAGCATAATAACAGTGTCACCCTCTCACTTCACACCCGCACCACCCCGCTCCCATTTCACTGCCATGACTTCCGCTATTCGTGTGGCCCCCAAGCAGCGTACTGACCCTAAAATGGCCAGTGCCTGTCAACGCCCTAATGAAAATTGATGTTATATGATTTACACTTTCATTTTGTTGTTGACATTGGACCAGAAATAAATGAACATTTGTGAGGTAAACTTGGAAACAAAAAAAAATAATAATTGCATTCGTTTATGCCGAAGAACGAGGGCACATAAAGATTATCAGGTTTATAAGGCTTGCATTACATTTTTCTCAAAATTAATAATAATTTTCATTTAGCACCCCAATCTTATTAGACTGAAACAGCACCTACACAATAAGCAGATATAGAAATTGTAAATATTTTAAACTTGATTAAAATTCAAACTTAAAACTTTTTTCGATATATTTAATTTGAACTGATATCTGGAAATACTCCTATGTATATGTCTACAACTAAGTCTATATTGAATAATTATCTTTCTCTTTTTTATTTAATACTGAATTTTTTTTGCAAATTCTTTTGATTTAATTTAATTTTTGGAATAATAGAATAAACTGTTTACTAATATTTAATAATGTATTACTACACTAAATTACTAATATTTATAAAGTTAGCTATTACCACTTGAAACATATTTTGTATGCCCTGGTAATGTTACGAAATACGTTTCAAAGCTTACTTTACATAGCATTTAAAAAAAAAAAATTTTCAGTGATCGGAAGAGTATTCATATTTTGTTTAATTTGATTTGTGCAGATAAAAGGCTTCGATTAATAAAAAAAAAAAAACAAACATACAAAATTATATAATGTAATCAGTAACTTTGAATATTTAAATGATCAAATAATTCTTAAATGACTTTTTTTATGCGACTAATTGCCATATTGATTTAAATTTATGTTTTTTTTTTAATTTTTCCATTTACATTAAAGTTTCTACTAAGCTGCAATTGTTTTTGTTTGTGTTTGTAATTCTGCTTTGGGTGAAATGTTACATAGCTGTGGTTATTCAGAGGGCTATTAACTGTCAGTGTCAGTTGCAGGTGGGGCAGATCACAATCAACCAACACAGGCGCAGCTTGCGGTCAGAATTAGCCGCAGAAATACACAGAGGAAGTCTCTCTTACACATACACACACGCACACACAGATACACTTTGCCTGAGGAGGCCTAATGGGATGGTGGAATGCGGTTGACCTTATCCTCCAGCTACGTGGCATTTGCCATGTTGCTTTTTGTATATTAATTATTTATGATATGAGTACAGCTTGCGTATAAGTAATATTATTATAATGCTTTTAAAAGCGGCCACAGCCAGCGGAAGTATGGCCTGAAAACTTTCTCTGATTAAGCCATGCAGCAAAAGCTCATGCCAGGCCAAAATTGTGACAGGCACATTCAGAACAGCACACACACACACACACACATACACACAAAATGTACTCTCATGCCCATTTAAGTATGTGTATTCCCAGTGAAAAGTGTCAAAAAGAAGTCGGTCTCTTAAAAAGTTTCGTGTGAGAAGAAAAAGGTGAAAGAATGAAAAAAGAAAAGAGAAGTAGAAACAGGGAAAGCTACCTCCATTAAGCAGGGTAAACTATTTTCGCGAGCTAGAAGCAGCTTTAAAAAATTCCATTTCCAGTTGCGAGTTCTGTTCAGTTCAGTTGACAAAAGAGGCTGCAAGGATTTTCCTCATGCAAGGAGCAAAAAAAAAAAAAAATAGAGCACAGCAGATCAAAATTAAAAGAAGACAACTGAGCTTTATTATATGCCAGACACCGATGGGTTAATACTCTTGTCGACTGCCCTTAAAACTTATTTGGGCGCTTTAAACAAATAAAGAAATTGCATATGTTATGTGATACGCAAAAGAGAAACAGAAATCAAAACTTCTGTTCTTAACACAAAAGAATTTTGTGTTTGATTCAAATAATTTCGGCTCAATTCCCTATTTTCTTTCAAAAATCAAAATCGTGGCACACTAAATATAAGCAAGTGAAAAGCAGTAAGTGTCATTAAAAGTGGAAAAAATTAAAGTGCAGCCAGACGATGAAATTGGCAAATATGGAAGTAAAATATGAACCATATTTAAAACCCTTTTTAAAAGATCATTAAAGCTGACAGAGAAACAAAGTCAAATACGGGAATGCTTTGTTTGACATAATTTACTCAAATCTTTCAGCACTGATAAAAATGGCCGAATACTTTTCATGCGCATTAAATACACCGTTATATGATTTACATACATTGCGATAACTTATAAACATCTGTGACAACCATTTGAAAGCCCATTCAAAACTTAATTAGAACTTTTCTATATTCAATCAGAACTTTGACACCGCATGAAAGCTTCACGAGAATTTTTATCAATTCACTCTCATCTTGTACTCAAAATAAGTAAGAGATTATTGAAATCACTTTTAATCAGTAGTATACATATATTAGTCTCATCGATTGGATGTTTAGCCCTGACCTTTTTGTGTATATTCATTTGAAGGCAAATACTCGCACATGCATATTAATAATGACTTAATTTTGATGTCGACATCATCATTTGATTCACGCCTTAGCTGGAAAACCACAGCTAGAGACAGAAGCACAACGCTGGGGCAAGAGTAAAAAGCAGCTAACCACAGTCTTAACCAGAAGCCAAAAACCATCAGTAACAAAACACCAATAGTTTACCCCCTTTTCTTCCTACTAGACAGTAGCTTTAAGTTCAAACTACGAGCTGTTCATTGATTTAACCAAATGAAATTTGAACGTGTCTGACTGACTGTCTGAATGCCAAGTTGACTGATTAACTGACCAAATGCTGATCTGAATGAATGCTTCTAATGGAAATTGTGCTGTCGTCGTCAATGTCAAGCAATCCCCCAACATCATCTCCTATTGAACCACGCAGGTGGCAATCTTTGATCAACCCTTATGAAATGTGCACTGCTTGATTACATTTAATTGCAGCGCCTAACAACTTGGAAATGTCAATTTATCACAAATAAATTGACCGGAAATTGAGATGTAACTGGAAAAAAGCCTTTGCCCCCTTCTGTTATTGACTTTGCACAGGCGAGTCACTCAATTATGCTTAAACACTGCGTTAACACAGCTAAGCAATTGCAACAGCAAGTAAAGTGAGCACTTGATGGGAACAGGGACAACCTTTAGAGTCCTCATAACAAGGAAATCGGGAGACAAAACTCTGCTAGTTTAAGGCTCGTAAATAATGCCGATACTATGCAAAAGTCTATTAACTTGTATAATTTATCTTCTAAAAAATACCTCTTTACGAGGTAAAATTCTAGTGACGAAAACATTTCCATGCCCCAAAATTTCTGATATCCAATTTTGTGACGAACGATATTAAATTGAATATATAACTTATTCTTAAAAAAAAGTTTGGCATTCGGCAGTTCCAGGAACTTACATACCAGGTTTTAAGTCTCTAGCTCTTATAGTCTCTGAGATCCTTTGGCATAAACACACGGACAGACAGACGGACATGGCTCAATCGACTCAGCTATTGATACTGATCAAAAATATATATATTTTATAGGGTCGAAAATGCTTCCTTCTGCCTGTTACATACATTGCACAAAACCAATATACCCTTTTTGACCATTTTCAATGGGCACAGGATATAAAAAGTAATTAAGAGAATAAGAACACATTTAGTCAAAATGCGTTCCAGGAAGACCCTACAAGTCCAGCTCATTTGAATAAATTAAAAACCGCCCTCTTGCAAAACAAAAACAAACTATCTGGCATCACTGAAACAAAAGCTGTCAGCTGTGGGTTCTATTGTGCACTGATTGCACTGCTTGCAATTCTTGCAATGCTTGCATGTTGCTGCTGCCATCATTCAATGCTAAGGAATTAAGAATATCATATAATAATTTCATAGTGATTTTGAGTATTTATTTTTTTTAAATCGCCAATGAAATCTTAATTCACCTGTAGCTTCTTACCTATGAACTCCAGGTATGCCTAAAAGATCTTCAAAATACCTTTTCAACGATATATAGAACATATCTGTAGCGTCTATCGTTTGGATACTAGGGTGGTTTTAAGTTTAGCAAATTTGAGCGACTTCCCGCTAAGCTATCATTTTTTCGAAAAAGTCGTAGAACAATTTTATGATTGGGAATAGATCCTCATTCACACAATTTAGCTATTTCAACGCTTTGATACAAACAAACACACAAACAAAAAAACAAACAAACAGACAAACTAAATTTTCATGTCATTTTGAGAAGGCCACTAAAAATTTCAATTTTAATTATCTTTTGAACCACTAAACGGAGTTTTATGATTGAGGTGTCATTCGACGCGTATTTTTGATAAGAATCGTAGAAAATTAAAAAAATTTACCGAAAGGCTCCAACGGCCCCATTTGCTGCAATCTCACGAACCAGATGAGTTTTCAAAAGTGTTAGTATGCACTTTTGTTAGATAACACTATACCTTTCAATCGGTATATAAGTCGATCTGATCGGACAGTTATAGCAAATTTTCCATTCTTCCTGTATATATTGCTAGTCGCCTTTCGCACCCTTCGTGATGCTTTCGTCACTAGCGCGGACTGCCGTCCGCAGGGATTATATTGCCGCACTAATTCATAAAATATTGTATTATGTGATAATAAACTATTGTTTCCGTTTTGTAACTTTCGCTCCAAAATGGAAAAATCAAACAAGCAAAACTTTATTGTTATTGTTGTTGTTATTGTGTTAATTAGCCTTAAGCGAACTTTAAGCGACTGCTGCATTTTCGATGATAAAACATCGATCAAAGTTGAAACAGTGTCTGTGCTATTGTACAACAATTATATGCGCATAATGAACGAATGGGAAGGAACAACAGAAGAGACGGCTAATTGCAGTAGGAGACTTTTCGTAAGCTCCGTTAAACTCCAGAGCGAAGCGAACTTTGTAAAAGTTTCACTTTAGCGGTAATGGCAACAAAGAACTCTTTCAACTTTCATTTTCAGGCCCGTTAGCCAAGGTCAAGGAACAATGTGACTTATGTATGCGCAATAAAGATACAAATATATAGACGCAAACAAAGGTATTTACTTTCATACTCAAATACATAAAAAAATACTTATAATAGAACGAACATTGGAGCTGTTTACAATACAAGCCGAAATCAACTTTGAAAATATGTTTGTACCTTGGATACCCTGTAAAATGGGTGCAAGCAAAGTAATCTAGAAACACCAAAAAACGCTACGGATAGAATAACAGTTGAAGAAATAAATGTATTATATATTTTTTATATATATTTTATATATATACTGTAAATGTATTACAATTGAATATGTAGTTATATTGACAACTTATTTAAAGAGTATCTGCCATTTTGGCATACACTTTCTTTAAATAATACTGTGTATTGTGACGTCTTGGCAATAGCATTAACAATAATAACAATAACAACATTAACCACAATGTAAATGAAAAACTTTTTGGGTATATTAGTTTGCCGCTTCCTATTATAAAAATTGCGTCTTGCCATGCGATTTCTTTAGCTGATGACGAAGTTCAGTAAGGAAGAGTTGACCAAAAACTTGTTCAACAGAGCTTCGACCTACAACTATATTCAAGTAGGCTTCTCCATGTCCCAGTCCATTTAAATTGATTTCTAGCCAGGCCAAATGCTAGAAGAATCAGAAACTTAATCTGAACCCTTTACATAAGCCGTTAGGCGACTTATAAGAATGTTCAGAAAGTATAATTTCCATTAAATTTGGAACTCAACTGAACCCAACAATTTAAGCCCATTTTGGGTTGCTTTCGATTTTCTTATTCACATACGACACGATACCCAAATGAAAAGCGGTTTACGTTGCACACTTTTTTGAGCTGCTGTAAGGACCAAGAGTATAAGGAAGATTTCTATTTGTAATCAATACGTAGTCAACAATCTGAAAGATTCACGCTGATTACAAAGCTCACGGGATAAGCACATTCTGTGGCTTTCTTTAGCTAAATTTCTTTTTCTCTTACCAAATCATGCCAAACGCATTTTCATTTTTCTTTTTTGTTCCCCCTCATTCAACTTTATTTCTATTATTTCTTATTTTTGTTATGCTTATAATTCGGTTTTATACATTTCATTATTTCAAGCATTTCCATTTCCATTTTCATTTCAGTTGCTGCTTGGCGAAACTGTTTTCAATGCTGTCCGTGCCACGCGCAATACGGCCCATGCTCTCCCTCCTTTCCCCCTAATGGATCCTGCGGCATATCCTTTTAATTGAAATATACTCAGCGGCCTCCCTCCTTTAGGGAGGCAACGCCCCGCCCCATGCCGCCGTCGCCGTCGCCGATTGCCCAAACTGGAGTTGACTTTATATAGAAATAATAAGAATAACAATTTAAATTAGGTACAACAAAGTAACAGCAAATTTGAGTAAGTAATCGTTTTTAATTTAACAAGTACGTGACAGTCGCCGTTTTTCTAAAGGCGCCGCCCCACGCTCTCCCTCACCGCCCTCATCGCGTCATAAAAATACTTGCAAAAGTCATTTTGGTTACAATATTAAGTGTGTGAGTGTGTGTATTTTTATCTGTATTTGGAAATGTATATGTTTGTATATGTGTGTTGTTAAGTATTAATTGAGCATTGCTTTGAAAAATCAAAAACAAATGAAATGGAAACGTTCGAGTATTTCTTTTTCTGTCCTATGCTTTTCGTTGTTGTTCATGGTTGGAATCCCCGATGACTAAAGTTTTTTAGCAAATTCGTGTCTTTTGTAGTATAATATTTTAAATTATGTTATCGATAAGTGGAAACAATATAATCCCAGGGCTTTTGCAGATATTTCTTTTTACATATTTATTATGTACGACTATGTTGGATATCTTGGGTGTATTATTGTCGGCTTACATTTGTATATAAGATTCTTCTCATTTGCATATACCATTTATGTATTTCGTATTTTCAATATTTCCATTTATTTACTAGTTATTACTAGCGCAACAAGCATATAACTACTTATTAGTAAATTTCCTAATCACAGTGTGGTCAATTTTAAAAAATACAAAAATGGAAAGTAATTAGGGTATTTTGTGGTCAATAAAAGTCAAAAATTTAATTTGATCAATAAATAAAAAGAAATGGAAGCCACTTACAATTTATCAATAAGAAAGTTGCCTACAAAAACAAATGCACAAAAATTAAAAAAAAAAAAAAGATGCTTGTGTGTTGATATTTCTGTGTGTAAGTCATGTGTCTTTATATGGTTATGGCTTATGGTTATTTCTTCTCACTTAATTTATTGTAAAATGTTAAATTTCACGAAGCGGAAATGTTTATTAGAGCGGAAATTGTTATTTTTAGTGTTGCCAGCGATTGTTCTTCTTGTTGCCGTTGTTGCTGGGTCGCTCTCTCTCATTCTGTCTCTCTCTCTCTCTGTCTCTCTTTCTCTCCCTGCTTCCGTCTTTCTCATTCCAGCGCCAAAATCAAAATATTGGCGTTGGCTAAAGTCAACGCCTGGTTAAAGGATATGCCATGTTGGCAGTTGCCAGAGCTCTCGCTTTGTGTTGCGAACAATTAGTTTATTAATATTAAATTCTTTTCTTTTGAATACTTAGCTTATTATGCACACTCCCAGCCAGTCAGTCTGTGAGTTAATTAGTAAGTCTTGCCCCAGTCAGTAATTAAAAATATAAAATTGAAATACACCTCCCTGCCCACAAAATGTTGTGTCTCAGAGACGCGTTTTGGCCAGCTAAACACATTTGCCAAATGCAAAGCTGACTTAAAATGGAAAACTTGAAAATTGGAATGGGTAAGCCGTTGGGCGAAAGGGAAAGCGGCGGCTTAAGGCTCAGAGACTGAGAAGATGGTTTAAAGGTAGCCGACCTTTGGCGCTCAAGCTACTTTCCTGTAACTTTAACAAGTAGATTACATAATTAATTTCTCATATTGTTGTTAACTTGGTTTAAACTATTTGTCTTATCTTTTCTTATTTAATTTCGATTGCTTGGATAGAAACGGCAGAGTTGTTACCAAACTCTGCCTGCTGTGTGCCGAAAGTCGACTTAAATTTTCTTTTAAATACTCAACGTTAAATTCGCGCACCACAAACTAGCGTTTCCTTTTCTTAGTCCACCGCCAACCACAGATGGAGATGGAGGGGGAGATGGAGAGATGTGTCTTCATCTCCCCCGGCGCCCTTATTGCCGTATCGCAGAACCCAGTCAACATTTCAAATTAATTTTACAGCTGCCGCTGCGGCAAACAGTTAACCAGCAGTTACCAGTTAACGGTTCGTCCTACGTCCTACGTCCTTGGACCTCGGCCCTTGTTCTCAGTTCGGTGTTCCTTGCTCCTTGAGCACCTTGTGCACAATAATGAAGTGGCAAATAAATAGCACTTCCGACTTTCTGCGGCATACCCGTCACAACACCAAGTGCGAGAGACAAAAGGCCAAGACAAAGTCGAGTTACTTCCAAGGAATTTTATAACAAATGCAACTGCTTATTTTTTCATTTATTATGGCCACTTGCAAAGCTCATTCTTTACATCCAATAATAAGTCAATCGTAACACAACATGGTCAACCCAAGAACTATTTGGCCCTTAAAGATAAAAAGAACAGCCTAGATTAAATAAACAGTAAGTCGAAAGTGCTTACACCAAATCTGCAAACCGGTTAGCACAGAACCGGTTCAGGTGCGGCTCTTAAGTTTCCCAAATCAGATCGTGATCCTTTACAAATATCTATCCTACGAATCCTTTCCCGAAACCGATCCCTTTCTTGAAGAAACACTTCATTTGGAAAACAAATTATTACATAACTTTCATTAGTTGGATATATTTAATTACCTATAATTTTATTTCACCCTGACTTGAAACAGTTGAAAAATTATAGTTAAATCATTATTAGGCAACATTTTTAAAAAATTTTATATAATAATTTTATAGGCTAAAAAAAAAAGAGTTCTAATAACAATTTTATCGATGGCTTAATAATTGACAACATCCTCATGATAGTATCTCAAAGCTTGTTGTTCCTAAGTTAACCACCACTTTAGTTAAGTTCAATATGCATTTGGTGGCTCTTATTGAGACTATTGTAGACTACTCCCTCATGCATGTACTTCCAGTTTTATCACTTGTTTGCAATAGAATAACCGACACGTGAAGTGCCCTTTGGTTAACCCCCAGATATATGACTTGGCATTAAATGTCTGGGCTTGACGTCAGCTTTCTTTTACTTGCACAGCATACTTTATGGCATCCGCAAGCAAAAGCGCAGTCCACAGCAATTTACATACACAAATGTAATGCTATAAATTATTGTTGACCCGTTGTCTGCTAGTTGGAAGTCAGTGTGAAAATGGTTAAAGTTTAAGGATTTGGGGGCCCTTTAGTTTTGTTTGTTGCTTATCATAGCTACAATTTGCATAAATCAGTGCCACACCCTCCACGCCCACGAAGTGTTGCACTTGAAATTGCCGCACCTTTCCCCACCTTCTTCTAATGACCAACATCCTTGAGTCGATTCTAATGTATTCACTTTCCTATTCCCTTCTATTCACTCCGTTTGACAATTCCCGAACAAAAAGCAAAAATAAATAAATAAATACCCAGTGGCCAAGTAATTAATGGGCAATGCGTTTAATCATCAATTGCAATTCAGACACACAACAGATACAATGCTGAGTACAGCGACTACGCGTACTGTGCCACACGGGCACAGTGAATCAAGTGCAATTAAAATGGCAGTCAAATCAAACGGAATGAGCTGCAACATAATAAAAAAAAAACAAACCAATAAAATAAAAAAAATAACATAACAATATGAAAAAGAAGAAAGAAATTGTAATTTTTGTAATTTATATTTAACTTCCGACTGATAGTTTCAATGACAGCTATATGATATAGTTGTTCGATTTCAGCAATGATCGATTTAAAATGATTTACTAATTGGGAAGGTTATAGTTTCTTAATGAACAAAAAAATTAATAATAGTAATAAAAAAACTAAAAATGTTAACAACGCAATACAACAACCCGAAAAATAATATAATAATTTAATACTGGTTAACGGTTACGGTTACGGTTTAAATCACTGGTTTTAAGTCCAGTTCGTTTTCACAAAGTTACCAAACACATGTTTCGATCTCTGCAGAAAATCATGATGTGGCATACATACATATGTTTATCGCAACCAAAATTAATGAAAACTTATTCTTAAATAACTTTTGTATTTATTATCGGAAACTCGAATTTTCATTCAATCTCGTATTTGTCCTGATCGCAAGCTGTGAGATTGCGCACTGCAGGACACTAAAATTACGTAGCTCATTTATCCTGTTTATTTAACTGTCTTTCTCTCTCTATTATTTTTGCAGGGAAATCCTTTGCTCGAACTGCCGATTAATCGCCCACTGTGCGCTCTGATGGGGTCGTATGAATGGCAACAAATACCAATGAAATTGAGCACCCAACTGCAACTTTGTCCGATACAACCCTTGACCCACTGCCACTCCCCCTGACTGGTGGCAAGCTGGAAAATAGGTATATAAACAACAAAGGAAGCAACAACAAGAAGAACAACAACCACAGGCGGTGTTGGCTGTAAAAGTTAAGGAAAATATTTACAAATGAATTAACGTAATGAAAATAAACTAGCGCACAGATACAAGTCGATGATGATGACGATGGTGATGATGACAATGATGATAATAATTATGTTGATTTTTTCTCCATTTTTTTGCAATACATGATAATGATGATTGTTGATATATGACGCAGTGTGGCCACGGCTCCAGATCCATATGAAAGATAAATGCGTATTACAAAAACATTTGGCTGCAACACAAAGCGGCCCTATCTCTTTCTCTCGCCCGTTCTTTTCAGTAGTACTCATTCAAATGTTTATATACGAGCATTTACCATGCCCGATAAGATAAATGCAGCAACTGTCCATACAACTTCTACATTTTACGATACGACCAGAGATCGACAGAGAAATACCAGGTGGCAATGGAGGGGAAGTGAGGAGGGGAAGCTGTCTGTTGACCTTGGCCTAAAAACACGTCTGGTAGACAGTTTCAATTAGGGCTGACATGTCACAGGATACAAAGTACCGTAAGGACACTCACATTTTAGGATAGTGAAACGATACGAAATAAAAAAAAATACAGGATTAGTGACATGTTCTAAAGAGGTTCCACACATATTTTAAAAGAGGTGCAATGTATCGTACAATTTATTTCCATAAACAGTTTTGGATATCCTAAATATGTATAGAGTTACGATATGAATCCTAAAAAGGGGCCTATCCTTAAAGTAAATGATTAATACAAGTATCAACAAGCTTAGAAGAACTCAAATAAGTTAACCAAATTGGTAAGTTTTGTGACAGTGTCTAAAGTGCTTAACCAATTTTTTAAAGGTGGTTCAGAAGGTGCTTAATCCAAGCTGATATAAATTTATATCAATTAAAGTAGACTCCTTATTCTTTTCTATAAGAAAAGAAGAAAAGCAAATGCAAATGAGTTTGACAATTGATGAGAGCATGTCTTGTGCGGGTTGTGCTACATTTGACATTCGTATTTGTCCAATGACGACATGAATTTTCTATTTGAAAATCGGATTAGGCTCAAAGCGTCGCATTTTCTTGACTTCTTTGACTGGTCGCAATCATTTGAAATGTTCCCATAATGCCTTTTTTTTTCATTGCAATGAATGAATGAATGTTGTCAAGTGTTCCGAATGTAGAAACATTTCATTTCATCCAAGGTCTCGCTCGTTCAATTGAAATTCATGTGCTGTGCACTTCAATTTGCATTTCACAGTGCGATGAATTGATATATCATATCAATTTAAAGCCAACCATATACTTTACTCTTGGCACAGATTAGAGAGCGCATAATTCCAATTAAATCAATTGCGTTGTCAACAAACTGGCACATACGCTCGTACAAAGACAGAGACAAAGACACATTCTGATATAAAGTGACACATTTAGATATATTTTGACAGATTCAGATACACTCATAAGCTCATTACAACTACAAATTGTAGCATCAATGACAGGCAGCTTTCCCAGACGTAAACTGATAATTTTCTAACGAGTACTAAATTTTTGTGTTTTTAACTGGATTCCATTTTATCAATTGACCAATGGCAACTTTATGTATGTATGTAGAAATGCCATACAGATCGATTCACATTCCAAGGAGCTAAATGATCTGTTTTCGAGAACAGAAAATATTAAAACCAAAAACACTATCGATAACAGATAAGCAAATTGTGCCAGGCAGAAGGAGGCGTGGCAGACCCCATAAAGTATATATATTCTTGATCAGCATCAACATCCGAGACGATATAACCATGTCCGTCTGTCCGTCTGTCTGTCTGTCCGTCTGTCCGTCCGTCCGTCCGTCCGTCTGTCCGTCCGTCTGTAAGAGCGCCTAGATCTCAGAGACTATAAGAGCTAGAGCCTTCAAACTTGGTATGTAGGTCCGTCTATATTGCAAGCAGATCAAGTTTGTTTTATATTTTGGCCACGCCCACTTTAACGCCCACAAATTAGAAATATCTTATTTTAAACGACAATTTAAAGGATATCTCAATCAATCTAACAGAATATGCATAAAAAATAGTTCTTTACATTCTGACCAGGTTTGGTTGAAATCGGTCCGCTATATCAAATAGCTGCCATAGGAACAATCAGTCGAAAATCAAGCTTTAGTATGAAAAACTTTTTTGTTTATTGAGATATCTGAACCAATTCAACAGAATATGCATCTATGCTGATTTCTTAGACTCTGACCAAGTTTGGTTGAAATCGGTCGGCCATATCACATAGCTGCCATAGGAACAATCAGTCGAAAATCAAGCTTTAGTATGAAAAACTTTTTTGTGTATTGAGATAGCTCAACCAATCTAACAAAATATGCATCTGGAGTGATTTTATACATTCCGACCAAGTTTGGTTGAAACCGGTCTTCTATATAATATAGCTGCCATAGGAACAATCCGTCGAAAATCAAGCTTTAGTATGAACTTTTTTTTTGTTTATTGAGATATATCCACCAATCTAACAGAATATGCATCTAGGGTTATCTTATTCATTCTGACCGAGTTTGGCTGAAATCGGTTTACCATATCATACAGCTGCCATAGGAATAATCAGACGAAAATCAAGCTTTAGTATGAAAAACTTTTTTGTTTTATTTGGTTAAAATCGGTCTACTATATTATAAAGCTGCCATAGGAACGATTGGTCGAAAATGTATATTGGGTAGGCAAATTTTTTTGTTTCTGGAGATACCACAATCAGACTAGCAGATTAAAAATGTTCTATTGTCTTATACCTCCTGATACAATGTTTTATATATGTACAGATTTATATTATTTTCTTTTAATCAGGAATTGCTTTTCCATAGTAAGTACGGGGTCTCCGACAGTCGAGTATGCTCGACTGTAGCACCGCCCACTAGTTTTTTCTTGTTTTACTTGGAAACTGTTGCCTTTGACGATTTAACAGCTCCCCAGTTGGCAATAAACGAAATTTTAATGTAACAAAAGTAGCCCCGAATCGCCAGACGAGTGGCCCACACTTTGAATTAGACTTAGAGATACAATATGATAAGCCTTTGAAGGAGCAGTAGCTAAAGATTATTTGCTTTGGACGAACAGACACTCTTGGGCAAACTAAGAGAGTGGAAAGAAGAAGATTCCATCGCTTGGCTGAGTGACTGTTTGTTTGTTTGTTTTGTGCCCATCTCAGACCGTGGAGCGTCATTTGAGGACGATGAATGTTGGCAGCGCGCGTCCTGGAATTCAAAGGGAATTTCCTATAAGCTTATAGCTATGTCATGGCTAAGGAATGAGTATGAGTATAAGTATGAGTATGAGTTTGAGTAGAGGTCTGAATAGTGTGAATACTGTGGATGGTTGTCATGGTATAACTGTTCTACACCAGCTCGAAATCGATAGGTCTGCCTGCTTCTGTGTGTGGGGCAAGCTGACAAAGAGCGCATTAAAAATTACAATAACTGCCATAAAACTGGGCTAAAAAGAAAAGAAAAGAAAAGGCAATCAAGTGGCGAGAACAAATAGCGCAGTGCCAAATAAAACACTATCCAATTCCGAAGAGTTCTCATCTACAACTTGTTTATGTAGATAATAATCTCTAGTGAAATGCAAGAACACATAGCCATCTATTTCATCCTTTGAGTCAGCCATCGAGCAGATACTCGCACTCCTGCTGACAGGACGCTTAAGATTTCGTTCGATTTGATAGCTATAATTGCAAAATGGCCGTTTAAGCAATGAATTCTGGCTAGCCATCTGTCTAAGAATCTATAATACGCTTTTCGTAAAACGAATTTACAGCTGAAAAAGTTGAAAAAAACTATTTCATTTAATCACTCGTATTGGGAAAGGTTAACTTATTTAGTGTCAAGAAATTAAAATGAAATATATTACTTAAAATAAGTAGCACATAAATAACACTCAGAAGAGGGAATTGAATTATTAGAACTGAAACACTTAGCTAAAAAGGTAACACCAAGTAAAGGGAATCAAATTGATAAATTATTGTAACATCTAAATGGGAAAGAAAAAAGAATGGAAGCGATATATGTATAAGTAGTAGAAAGCGAGCCCCTGATAGAGGCATAAGTTGTCATAGATAACTGGAGGTAACATTTATACATATAAGATAATTTAACAGGAATCTGACTATTACAGAAACAACTGATAACTAAAGTCATAAAATATTTATTCGTTGAATATCAGAACTGGAAAAGCTTAAAGCTTTTCAATAAATATTATCTTTTCGGGCAGTTAAGTTAACAATATTAAAGATTCTAATACGTTTTGTTCCCAATCAAGTTACCTGCTCCTTCATTAGCAAATAAGCTATTTGTTTTAAAGAGCCGCTGCTGCTGGTCCACATGTGGCATGTGGCAACATTCATTTGATGTTCATGCAATCAACAAGTTTTTTCATTGCAATTAGCGATGCTTTATGGTCTTGTTCTCTCTTTCTCTACATCTCTCTCTCTCTCTCTCTCTCACACTCCCTATTAATTTTTGTCTCTCTGGACTGCTGGCCCACTTTGTCGGCCTTGCGCTCGTCTTACACAGCGCTCACGATAAGCTTTGATATGCTCAGCAGCTGTCAGTACTACTTGTATTTACTAATACCCAAACTAGCTCACCGACTGACTAAGTGACTACCTGACTAACTGACTCACCGACTGACTAAAGGACTGTAACTGTGACTGTCTTGTTGCTTTGCATAAAAGTTTGCTGGCGTGTTTTTGAGAATTCGCAGAAGGCGGAAACTGTCAGGGCACAATATCCGTCGATTTGTGCGGTTGAAAATGAAATCCATTGACATGAAATGACATCCGAAGATGGAGAGGAGGCAGGTGAGATAGATAGATTGCCAATGGAGACTAGAAAATAATGCAGCCCAACGCCTCGACGTGGCGTCAGCACGTCATCAGCAAAACTTAAGCCTCATTGTCGTCATCATTGAACTTGTAACTTGATGACAACGCTGCGTCCGGAAATAGATTGCAATGTTTTTTGGGGTCAGACCGGAGCGGAGACCGGGATCGGAATCGAAACCCATCCCAACGGCATTCGTATCGCATGACCAATTAGCTGGCAAGGAAATGCAAAAAGCTTGACGCACAGCTCAAGAATTTGACGATCTGACCCCAAGTAAATCAACCCTTTTTAGGGGTTGGCCAAACCAAACATTACGCGTTCTCCCCCAACGCCCCTCGGCATCGAGTTGCTTTTATTATTTACTTTCAATTCCCTAAACAGCGTCGCAATATTTGCCATTTGAGCACTCACACACATGGGGTAGAAGAAAACCTTTTGCGGTCTCATGCCATTAACATAAAGAACGGAGAAAAACTATGCTGGGTGTATTTCTATATCTGAGGAGAAAAGGCATAGAAAATAATGGCCAACATAAAATAAATAAATAAATAAATATAAATAATAAAACGGCTAAATTGAAACGGGGACGCGACAAGTAAAAGCCACGACTGCCAGCCAAATGCTTGTTGCTATTTTCGTCATTTTCCACCCGTTTTCCTCTTTCTTTGGGAACGGCAACACCATTTGGGGACCTGGGGAACCGAATCGCAAGGCAGACGGACAGCCGGACGGAAAGTAAGGTAGATAAGCCAATGAAAAGATGACAATGATGCCCGTCAATATGTGCATCACTCCAACAGTCAGTCGGACTGTCATTCTGTCAGTCAGTCAACTTGTCACTTTTTTTTAAGAGATTGTCAATTGAAATGCTCTTTATAAATAGTTGCGCATTACAAATATTTTATAAGCTTCATACTTTTTAATAATAATAATGTAACTAGAATTTTATATCGCCTCTATAGATTTTCAACTACATACAACTTTTGAAATTTCCCTGAGAGGTGGAAGGGAACTCTACCATAATTTAAACCTGATTAAATTTGCATTAAAATTATGTTGTTCAATAGTTTTAAGCATTTCTGAAGTTGAATTCATTTAAAAGAATTCCGAGGTAAGCAAGTAAAACCGTGCTCTCAAAATAAATAAGCTAAGACATTTAATAAATAATGTTTGTTTGGAGAGCTTCCATCTTAGACACCTTAAAAATAATTTTCCAAAATATAAAAATCTTTTAAATCATATATGACATCATTTAATTGAAATACATAAATTCTGGTAATAATATACTTCTTTATTCACACATTCCTTATAAGGCAGGGAATTGTGAGTTCGTCGATATTTTCCTATTTTTCTAAAGCTTTGTTCCCTTCATTTTCATTTCTTCTTTATTCTGATATTTTTTTAGGCTACAGTTTTGCTTTCAAAGCCCTCAGGGGCAGAGCAGTTGCTGAATCTGGAGGGAGGGGGAAGGGGGTGTCTGAGCTGAGAAAAAGGCAGAAACTCGTCGCACAGACAAAACTCCTAAAGTGTATTAACAAAATGTTCGATTGCACTTTGGGTTGAGCTTGGGCATTTATTTTGCTTCTATTCGCTACTTTTGGGCCGCGTCCTTATATGTGTCTAAATTTTTTGTAATAGAAGTTTTTTCACATCCTCCTCAACGTCACCTGAAGTCCCTTCATAACATGCGGCTATCAATGTCCTGTCTGAGCCTGGGACGGTTTCATAAAAAAGGTCGTCGTCGGGTGATTCCCATTAAAAATTGAAGCGCCTTATTACCTGAGCATCTTCAACTATCATCTTCAACTATCATATATCATATTTCAAAGCAAGGCAAAGGTTCTCTTTGCCAAAATCCTAGACTATAAATAACATTTATAAGATGTACCCCAATTAATGCCAGCACTGAGAATTTACTGTATTAAATACAACTTACCAATACTAAATGAAATCAAGAGGTATTAATTTTATGGATAATGAAGGTAGATTCAATTATGTAAGGGTCATATCAGAGTAAATCCTAAAAAATTGAAAGGAAAGATGTATAAAATATCAAGTCACAAAGGTTGAGATTACAAATTAACATAAGTAAGCTGACACTTTAATATTTATGTTTTAGTTCGTTCAGCTCCATTAAATGATACTTTTTTTTTCAAGATGAAGCTTTTCAATTATTTTTGTTCAATGAACACCAATATTCTTCAACATCTGAGTTATATATATATATTTTGAATATTTAAAAAGCATAGAGACTTTCACTGGCTATAAAAGCTATTTAAGTTTTCATTATTCAATACATAAATCATTCTACAACGAAAAATCGTTGTATTTTAGCCGAAATCAATGAGAAAGAATTTAGTTGCGTTTATAATAAAGGGCTGATTAATGGATTCGTTTATCTGCGAAATAATGAATTACATTATGGACTGCCGATTGTATTCCAACCGCTTCACAATGTGCCGGGATTCACAGCTGACAAAATCGAAATCATTCAACTATCGCACCAACAACAATTTAACATTTTACATACAATTGAATTTCAAATAGACTTACGAACTACATATTTAACGAAAAGGCTGGCTGTGTATGGTAGTTTGTGTGGCTGTGTGTCTGCCCCACTGGCTACAATCAAACTGTTGATTCCATCCCAAAGAGCACGAAATAACAGTAACATACATATATAGAAAAATTTGCAACGACTGACATCGCTGTTGCCACAGGACTTCAGTTTAGTCCGGGACCTGACAAGCCTATGCTTCTTTGAAATTGTTGGTCTCTAGAAGTTAGTCAAATAAGAATTGTTGTTTTGAGCGGTTACGTCAATTCACTCACCAAATATCATAGAGATATTTATATTATAGGTTACATTAATACATATACATATATTATAAACAAGGCTGCAAACTTCCAACACTTAGAAAAAGATTCGTGGAATGGTTTTAGAAATCTAGAAACTCAAGGTTTAAGTTCGTACCTTGAATCTGTTTTTTTACATCATTTGAAAAAATATCAATTAAAATATTAAATTTGTTATTACTATTTCACTGTTTTAAAATCAAGTTTAAATAAAATTAAGGCAGTTAATTATAAAATGAAGTTATTTTCTTCCAAACCGAATCTCAGAGTCAGGTTCTGACTCGACTGTTGCCTATCCAACCAGTTTCTAGATAAGTTTAAAAATCAATTGAATGATAGTTAAAGTTAAATAAAATACATGCAAACAGTTAAACTTCCCTAACTCGAATCACCATTATCCAAAGAAAACGTTTGAATTAAAGAGACTTCGACTTATGGATTTTTTTTAAGTTTATTAAGTTAGGTGCCACTCGAATAAGTTAGAGTTAGAGAAAATTCGAACAATAAAATTCGAGTAATGGAAGTTCCAATGAATATACTCTCATTATTTACCTGCAAAATATGTATTGGATGAGCTTTTCTACTTCTTACCATCTCAATAATCATATATTAAACAAATAAAATTAATTGTAGTAGTCCAATATCCTTCACCTCATATGTTATTCACTCTTACATAATTGACATTAAGTATATGTAAATGTCAAATATTACGCTAGGAAAAAAAGAGGGATATAGTTCGGCGGCAATCGGCGTACCTGTGTGTGGCAAGTGTTCTAAACATGCAACAGCTGCAACGTGAAGTAATATAATTAAAAGTTTGTTTGTTGCAACTTGTTCTTAATGATGTCACACCAGCAAATTAAGCGCCAAATCGAAATATTTCGACACTGCATTTGATACCCCAACTTAACGTTTTGCATGCACACAATTTGCACATACACACACACACAAATACACACACACACACTCACGCATATACACAATGAATGTGCTCTATTCGCTTTAATTACAATTTATGGATGCTTCAAGTTGCCGGAGCACAAAGCAAAATGGCAGCGGACCCAAAAGGTAACAACGCTTTCCAAATGGGGCCAAAACGACACAAAAAAGAAAATAAATATATGTAAGCAGAATTAAAAACATCCAGGGAAAAAACAATTAAAAAAAAAAGAAAAGAAAGCAACGTAATTACATAAAAGCAACCCAACCGCAGTCATCTCGAAAAGAGCAACGTACGATGCAAAACCCATCGTAAGAATAGCAACAACAACAGCGACAATGACGACAATAACAACAAGAGAAGCAATCAGGAAAAGCGCCTTTGAGCATTGAGTGAGTTCATACAGTGAGTATACTACGTTTTTTGAGTTGAGTCAGCTGAGTTGAGTTGTTTCAATGAGTTCAACTCGCAAAAAATATAACGCCTGCGTGTTGGAACTCGCTCTCAACTTCACAAAATGACAACAACCGTGGCTAATAACTAATTGAAACTTGTACAAAGAAAGTTGGCATTGAAAATTTGAAGTCTTTTTAAATACGACTGTCTCTTAAATATGCGTAGCTGTACATTCAAGACATGAGAGAAAAATATAAATTTTTTACAAAAGACAACATTTACATGAAATATATTTATACATGTTATATAGTATACATAATTGTGAGTTATAAGATTTCGAAATTAAATATTTTACATATATGTTTTATTATTAAGAAGTATATTTCTGCTAGAATTGATATAGAAATAGAGAGAGTCGGACGAAACTTTGGACTAGTTATTATGTATTGTGTGCCACTGTGCCGCTGACGTTGACTCTGACTAGGGCAAAGGCATTGACATTGTGGACAATTGTGTCAATTCCATGTGCACGTACACAAGCGCACCACTAATACTCACACACACAAACGCAACACACACACTCGCACACACAAATTCGCACACACACATATATAGAGCTACACGTGCTTAACTGCTGATGATGTTGCTGCCGCCTAGTGAGAGCTCTGGACATCTTATGTAAGCCTCCATAGCGGCCACCATGTTCAAAGAATTACGCATCGCACATGATAAATACCAAAAAAAGGCACAGAGATGGATAGAGAAACGAGGCAGAGAAAGAGATAGAGAAAGGGAGATGGAGATGGAGATGGAACCAGCAACCAAGCATTCGGTTAAAGCAGTCCGATTGATGGATCTGACGTCACTGGTGGCTTAAATTGATGTTGCTTGGCAGCAACATAAACTACAGAGAAGGCAGCTCAGCCCAACTAGCACATACTCGTAAATAAAAATAAATAAAATAAAAGAAAGGAAAGGAAAAAAAACACATATGCGTGGCCATATTTTAAATTACCTAAACAAACAAACAAATAAAACGAACAAGAAGCGACGACTTAAAAACTTTCTGGCAATTAATAAAGTTTTTCTGTAGTGTTTCGTTTTTCATTCTCAATTTTATATTTGTAAATATTTACAAACATCAACAACAACAGCAACAAATAAATCAACTTGGCAGCCCTACTGTGCTGTTCTTGTTTGTTTTCAAAACTTTTACATTAGTGTTCCCTAAAAATGTTTATACTTGTGTGTATGTAAATATGTTGGTCTCAATAAAGGCCTTTCTTTTACTTGATCCTTTATGGCATACGCTTAACAAACGGACCACGAACCGAGTACGAGCACCAACCACGGAACTCCGAGCCACCGAACCAAAAGTGCACCCACAAATCAAATAAAAATGAAGGAGAGTGAATAACAATTAATTCAATTTCGAAGTTGAAATACTCTTGACTGAAGTCCAACTATTTCAACTGATTGTATAAATGATTAACTAAAGATAACGCTTTAAAAGAGAATGGGTAAACCATTTGTTTCAAATAATATTATATATATGTTTATACTACAATTTTATTCTCAGTAATTAACTAAATACATTTAAAAGAAAAAGTTTTATTCCATTGCAACGAACTAGTTCATCGATCCGAAAGAAATTTTTTAAACCAAATAGACAGTATCATAAGATAAACTAGATACCCAGAAATGCTATCGGTTAATGATTGTAGAGGGAAAATATAACATAAATTTATGAAGAAGTGCACAAAAAAAATGGAATTGTTTGAAATTCAATAAATGTTTTAATTCACAAGAAAAAAATATCTAAAAAGAGAAATATCACAAACATGTACCTTTGCCTACTTTAACAACTTATAAAATGCTTGAAACCTTAAATTTATAAATTTATTTCGTTGCAGTAAATTAAGAAAAAATTTTAAAATGTTCATAAGTACTTATTTACCTCTCGACTTCAACGATGCCTGCGAAGGGGTCTAATAAAAGTAAACAAATAAAAAAAGGGGAAAAAAATTTCGCCTTTGCTTTCTTTTTATACAGTTGAGCTGGCCAAAGGCTTAAATTTTTAAAAGCTTGTGCTTTGATGATTTTTCGGCAAAACTCAGGCCAAAAGCTCGCTTTAGTGAGTACCACGTTGATTCAAGTGGGATTCAAGTGAGTATGCCTGATTTTTGAATGACTTTTTATTATTTATTCAACCCGTAACATAATTACCTTTAAGGGCAATGTAGAAAAATTACAATAATTAACATTTTGAGAGAATTAAACTCAAGTACAAACAATTGCATTTCGCAATTGCTACTGTGGCAGATTCACCTGCATACGGGACTACAAAGGAATGTTAAATATAATATAAGGAGGCCACAAAAGTTTACGGGGCGACTACATCCATTTAGATTATTGGTTTTTGCAACATTGCCAATGATCTGATCTGGTTCCATTTCCCTAACGAGCTTGACAAGTTACAACATGTTCCACAGTGTCAACGTCAGTCGAAAACAAATGGAGTTGCTGCCGTTGCCATTTGACAGCTTATTGGCCAAGTTTCAGCGTGCTATTATATCAGGTTAAGGTTTACTCGAAAAAATTTAAGCCAAAGTTTTTACAATGCAAATGTCACTTTCTTTTTTTATTTCTCTTTGCTTTTAATTTAATTTATTGTTTTTTTTTCCTACCAAATTCGCAGAGCTGAATTAGTTTTGCATATAATAATAACCGTACTACATAATATAATTTGATTTACTATTATACAATTTTATTAAGAGAACTGAGTTATGTTGGCGCTAATAAATATCGGAGGGATTTTTTTTATGCTCTAAGAGATAAATCTAAAATAAAGCCATGTTCATCGGCAAGTGAAATGAGCTGCCATAAAAAGATAATACAAAAGTGACTATCGGCACACCTGCAGTCCCACACAAGAAGCCACGTTAAGCCAAAGCACATAAATCATAACCATATAAAATAAATTATGGTCTGCAGACAGAAAATTTTACAGAACATCTCGACGGAGGCCAAGCTGAATGCCCCAAATCGAAGCGCATTAATTAAGTCATAACAATAAACGAATTTCATTTTGTCAAAGCAATATATTATTCAAAATTTATCTGTGCCGACAATTTCGTCTTACGTACTTCAAATTTTGAATGTTGAAATGAAAAAAAATGTTTGCACAATTTTCTGCATGATTTTAAGAGGAAAATAAAATCGAAAAATTGAATTGCAAAATAATTTACGCCATGCAAATGAAAAAACACATAAATTTGTTCCCTGTTAACTAAATAAATTTGTTTACATTTTGAAGAGCTCACACATGAATTTACGAACACAAAACCAACAAGAGAAACAACAAGAAGAAAGACAGCAATATGTTTATTAGTCAGAGCACAGCTAATAAAATATCGTTCATACGTCGCGTTGTCTTCGGCATCGGGAACGCCCGCCAAACAATTAAAAATTAAACATTTTCTGCCAGTGCCACTACACTTTATACACTATAAGTACGTGTACTTAAACCATAAATATAACTAAATAATGTGTTTATATATATATATATGTATAAATATTTTTTATGCGAAAGATGTCACTCATATAATTGCAAGCGATTTGCTGTGAAGCATAAATAAGACATGAAAAAATATAACGCACTATAAACATTTCGACAAATGCTTTCAACAATTTTTATATTGTTTTCATCAAATTTTATTTTTGAAGCAAACACACATGTTCCTATGTTTGTGCGCTGTGTATGTGCTGTGTGTTTTGAATTGAAATATTTGCTTTGACGCTTCTGCAATTGGCAAAATGCGCAACTAGCAGATAGTAATAAATAATAAGATATTTAAGCTCAAAAAGTATATATATGCATGTCCGATAAAATATAAAACCAAACCTATAAACACGATTCCGAATCGCTGCTCCTTTTGCAAGTTCTTATATTGCTACTCTTTCTCAAAGAACATAGGGTATATCTGAACAGAAAGAACAAAAATAAACCGCAGACAGGCTCTAAATTATTTAATGCCACGCCACAATGACAAAGTTTCAACTGCCCTACAAAATGAATGGGCATGCGAATGAAGTCCCACCCTCTTGCCCAGCTATTGCCATACGAGCGGGCGGACGGGGGCGTGTGAACAATTACCAAATCAATTAGATTGTTTGCCGACATACACATAAAGCACTAGCATTAGGGCAGCTACAAGCATATCAATTATTTACGAGCAGTGCAATAAAAAGCGAACTCGTACGAATTCGAGTATTTAGCGCGATCAAGTAAATGTCTATATAAATCATATGTTATGGCTGTCTAAATAGAAAGCTTTGTTGAAAAATATTGACAAATACATTGGCAATATATTATCAAAATTATTTCAAAATCGTTTTTATCATAATGTTCTAAATTTGATTGATTTGTTTAATAATAAAGGTGCAGAAAACGATTTTTTTTAGAAAATTTTTTTCCTAAAAAATATTTATACTCCACATTTTTTTTATATTAAAGATGTAAATTGCACATTGAACTGCCAATTGCAGGTTGTGCATACAATAAATTATTTAAAAAAATTTTGTAACGTTTTTTGAATTTAGCAAGTACAAAGCCTAACTAACTTGGTAAATTTTCGCATTTACTTTAACACTGACATGTGGTGTTAAAGTAAATGTTAAAATTTACCAAGACCATGAGAAAATGAAACTTTGCGATCTTAACTGAATGTGAAAATATTTGTGTAGGGAAAACTCACAACTGTCGATTGCAGTGTACACACACACACACACACATGCAAGCATACAGGGAGAAACTGCATGCATAAACTTGTGTTTATATTTGCGTTTGCTTTTGTGCACTTGTCAGTTAGCGCAGCAACAACAAAATCGACAACAATAAACGGTAACAATCAAAAAAAGGCTCTAAAATAAAAAAAAAAATACATTTGTACTTACATGTATAAATTAAATATCAACTGAAGTACAACAACAAAAATACAATGCGATGCGTCGCATCCATTTCATATAAGTGCAATTGAAATGCAATTGCGCCGCTTCTATGCGCATAAATTATATAATTTATGCAATTTATAATCTTCATGAATATTTAATTGCTTAATTTGTGGGCTAATATGCTTCATTAAACCAAACGGACAACCCCAATATGCAACCCTGGAATTTCTCACTTTTTCTCACTATCGCCTCTCGGCCGTGCTCCTCTGTTGTCCTTTTTGTTCTCTTCGTTCGTTGAGTGCGCAAAGTGCATTTTCTAATTGAAATAAAATCCTTTTCACTAATAGAAAAATTGTGTATGGCACGCCAGCGCCCCTCCTGGCCCCTGGCCTTCACTTGTGGCAATTTATGTGCTTCGCTCAACATGTTTTTCATATTTTTATTATGTATTAGCCGCAGCACGTCGCCCATGGGGCGTAGTCAGATTGTCTAATAAGAAACGCTAGCTCTATTTGAACACAAGCTGCAATCAACAGCAATTGACATAATCCGACAGCAATTGACAATTCACAGCAAAGTCCAACAATGAATTCATAATGCTGGCCAATTGAGGATTTAAGTATGAGTTCAGCTTGATAAGGATTCAAGACAGATACCTATAAGCAGGGATTAAAACCGTAACCCTTAACCCGTATTAACCGATTAAAATTGGTAACCGTAACTGAAACCGTAATCGAATCAAAAATTTTGTCCTATACCGAAACTCAAAAACCGAAACTATTCCAACCAAAATGTAATATATGTATATATGATCTAAATTAAAAGATCTTTACTATGGAAATTTTTAAATTACTTTAAATTGTTTTGTAATCCGAAATCATAGCTGTATTTTGAACCGAAACATTAATTAATTTTAATTCAATTTCTTCAAGAATCTACGATAGCTCTCAACAAATATTTTGTGATTTTTCTTTTTGTATAAATTTGTCCTATCTATTGGATAAAACACTTAAACAGTAATATCACTGCGGACGGCAGTCCGCGCTAGTGACGAAAGCGTCACGAAGGATGCAAATTTGATATTCTTTAATTCACATGATAATCTGTATTTTGCATAATCCATTCTGTTTAATTTTTCTATATATCTCTTATCCTTTTATCTCTTATTTTATTTTACAGAAAAGACAATCCGTTCGATCCGCCAGTATTTTCGAAAGTTAAGCTATCATCCGTTTTATTTGCAAAATGTTACAAAATCAAGGAACTATATACATACTAGTTTTATGTTTGGAATACTTTAAAAAAGAAATATTTTGTTATTAAAATTGTAGAAAATCGAAGACATGAAAATGTAGCTTCAGACCTGAAAATTTTGTTAATCTGTGCACGTCAAAATCAATACCACCATTATTACAAGAGAGAGAAATAATCAGATTTTAAAGCTCGTGAATAGTTTGACGTTGCAAAACTTTATCCAATTCTATGGCTGACGTTTAGGGCAAATAGACATCAGAAGCATAAGCAAAACTAGTTTACGGGTTGGCTGACATGGGGGAAAATCTTGTTTGCCTTCTGCTCTGGTCGTGCCCAATATTTGCACAGTTAACTAAGCAGCTCTAGTAGCAACAGCAACAGCAATACCATCCCAGACTGGGTTGCTCCACGTGTGCATCATGTGTCGTGTGTCCTGCGTCGCGTATAAACTCATTTCAGTGGGTTCAACGTTTCATTTTCGAAACTCAAACAACAAGAAGCCGATGTTAGACATTGGAAACTTCGCATTTGTCCTGTTTAGGGCCAAAAAAGAAAAAAAAAATAGCAAATTGAACGCTCGAGCGGATAGCTGAGTACAGTGTTGATTGCTAAACTGCAACCACCATGATGTGTATAATCCGTTAAGTAAGTGAAACCTCTGGACAATGCTTACAATTGTGCAACTTAAGTGGTAACTTAAAACTAAGCCAATTCTTATTTACAAGTATTGTGCCGATTAAAAATGCATCTGTGTGCTTTTGAGCCGAATTATTCACATAAATATATTTTGTCTTTTTTACCAATATTTATGAATTTACAAGCCATATTTCTATGAAATCTTAAGTTTCGTTGATTTGAGAGAATAGTCATTATTCTTTGACATAAGTAATAGTAAGACTGTAAAATAAATGCAGCTATCAAAACCTTAGGAAAGATAGATGGATATAGACAGAAGCTATCAATAATATAAATATAATCGAGGCCCAATACTCTAAAGATATTTCCTAGATTTCTAGCCATTTCTGAATTACAGCAAACAATATTTTTTGTATGGATTATTGGCGTGTCTAATGAGGTTTGCGAGCTTCACTAAAAAGGAAAAAAATTCATTTCTAAATAGATAATATCGCATTTGACGAGTGGCCACTGTACTGCAGAGAAACTGCTATCGTATTCATATGGAAAAACATGTTGTAAAGCTTTTACTAAGCGTGCCACGTAGTGTTGCAACAAGCGAGAGATAGAGATGTATCCAGTAATATAGAAAGAGACGGAGTGAGAATGAATGAGAGGGATAGATAGATAAGGAGAGGGAGATGGAGATGAAGAGAAGAAAAGACCATTTGTAGTTAATGCCAGACAAGGGATTATTATTGGATAAGAGGTGCGCGATTCATATTGTGATGCGGGCAACATCGGTGGATCTTGGTTGGTTTTCGTCGGCGACTTTTGCTGACCAAGCCAATTTAGCAGAACGAAGTAACATATATGTATGTGTATGTACATATATAAGTATATACTACGTATTCATGATGTCACATTACATGGCTACTTATGAGAACATTTCAAGTGCTCGCATGTTGCATTTAGTTAATTTTAGTTATTGTTGTTGTTGTGGCTTGGCTTTTGACTAATTGCAATGGGGCTCGCAATTAAGTGCAATTGCCACACCATCTCAACCATCCCCTGAAGGGGCCAACCAGACAGAGCCGTTCACTGTTGCCACATTGCGTGTTGCAATGTGAATGGAGCTTACCTCAAGAGAGCATCGCATGACAGAGTGGAGGGCTTTATAGAGAGCGTTTGTCATTTGACTCAATTGCAAATTGAAATAATGACAAACTGCAGGCAACTACGAGTAAAGGCAATTGTGCAATAAGGAAATTTACTTAACCTATAAGATTAAAGCGCCCTCAATGCTAACCTCAAGAGGTTTCAGTTTCAAGTGCTTTCATTTGCCGATTGACTCGAGCATTGTTTACATATCATTTCATAATCAACTTGACCATATCAAAGCGTAAGCTCAGTACATGGAAGAGCAAGAAACTTTATTAAAGCTCGAATTTTTTCTTACTTTGTACATGATTGACGAGGATTTGGTTATAAAATTCTCAAAACAACTTTAAATTTTCCAAATACGTAAAATAGTATTGATTGTATTGTATTATACTCCAGCTAATTATGTACATATGTTTATGTATGTATGTATAAGCTGTGAGTCATTTTGAATTTTTATACAAATTTCTTTACATTTCACATCAAAATATAATACAATTGCTTAACTCAGACCTTAACTAAACAATAAAAAAAAGGCCTCAATTTTATATAAATTAACTATATTAATAAATAGATTAATGTAATTTTGTTTTTATTTGTATTGCAATTCTAACTATAAAATAAATGCACATATTAATAGCGTACTGAAGAATATATTTCAATTGTTATTTATTATATGGTGTAAATTCCATTGAAAAGCAAAGAACTTTGAGTACAATGAACATGGCAACAAATGGCTGACAAACTGTGAAATTTGCAACTGGACAATAAAATTATATGCTCTTTTGTAAATTCTTATTCTTGATTTCAGATGGCAAAGGGAAAAAGTGAGCGATAAAGGATGAACAAAACGGGGGGAAGGGTAATAGCATCTGTTGGCAAAAGCATAAGCAATTTGTTGGCAATGAACTGAGGTTACTTCAAGCGGCGCTTTCAATGCACTCACAGACTGCATAATATGTATGGGGGCCAGGAACTTGTCTATAATAGACCATGGTAAACCACAGACTGTTTAGTTACAGGGTCGCACTCCCCTCTCCCCACCCTCTCGCTCATTCTTCCATTAGCCGGCATATTCTACAACTTAGGCTCCATTGATGCGCTCTTAAATGGCTTTTCAATTGCATTTGCCTTCAGTTTTCCATTGGCAACTTCTAGCAGACGCAAAAACTAGCTGGCATTTAGGTTTAGCTACGGTTATGGTTACGGTTACCGTTACGGGCAATGGGGATGGGAGTGGGAATGGGTTACGGCAATACTTGTATTTACGGAACTTGGAGCCACATGACTTCAAAACGTTATGTTACACATGGGAACGCCTTAACGATGCAGTTGAGAAAATGTCTAAGGACGCCAGGAGCAAACCCACAAGATACAAATGTGTATCTACTTAACATATAAGTATAACTATCTATCGTGCACACACTCAGTCATACATACATAGATAAATACACATGTATGTGGGCCCAACTATGTCGCCAATATTGTATTTTAAAGTTATGTTTCATTTATTGGTGGCTGACAACGTGTTTTCAATAAATTTATTTCGCCTGACAAAGAAAGAAGAAATATAAAATTAAAATGAAAACGAAAATGAGTATGAATATGAAAGAATGGCCATCGCCGTGAATATTATTATTTAGATTCATGTTCATGTTCACAACCACATACGAAGGCTTTCATAATTTGAACATTTTCAATGGCAATAATAAATTCTATCAATAGATGCGACGCCAAAAACGATTCGCGTGCGTCATGGCCAGCCGTCAACTTGTTGCATGTCCCAAGAATTTCTTAATTAACTTGAGGCCGCTAATTTTTGTTAAATGAACACAGTTTGCGAAATTGCCTCAGGCATCTGTTCACATACACATGTGTGTATCTGTATGTACGCTCAAATTTGTTGTGGGCGTGATGAAACCAATTGACTATAGTTCGGACTTGAACCGACGAATCGAGCAACAGCTTCAATGAAATTGACCAAAAGAAAATACCAAAATGCTGATAGACTTACGATCCATTTGTATCTACTCAACACATAGCTAAATTTTTCATGTTTCCACTTTCGATATTTCCCTGTGTGCGTTTTTCACATCGTAATTATTTTCTTTATTACTTTCTTATGTAGTTCAATTGCATGTCATGCAATATATGTGATCAATCAATTAAAAATCAATTTTTAAATGATTTAAAACGACACTGAAAATATATATGGATTATCAATAGCGATGGACAACATACATATGCCTAGAATATTTATATTTCTTACTTCAGAAAACTCTATCATATAGGCAAAAAATATACCAATAAATATACGGCCAATCAAGGCCACAAAGCGGTTTGGCTCGTGTTTTTAGATTAAACAGACCGGAAGCTTAATAAACGCAAATTGTTTTGTAGAAAATTGAAATAAGGCTCCAATCAAATCCTTGGGTTCGGGGGCTCATGAAAACGGTTTGCGAACCAAACCAAAAACTTATACTGTGGTTCGAAACACCGAACCAAAATTTATCTTTAGTTTGGGGTTGCGGCCTTAATCAAAAGAAGTCAACAGATTATACATGGCAATTTTCGACTACTATGAGATTTGGCTGTATATTTCGTATTTAGAAATTGGCTCAACTATTTGTTGTTGTATGTAATTTTGTTTGCTAATTGTATTTACGGTCATTTCGGGCTGTTAAAATGCAATTAAATTCCTTAGCCCTTCATTTTGATTTGCAGTTAAGCCCAGCATGGACAAATGCAAACAATTTTTCTCTAGAATATCCTTTGGCCGCTTCTGCTGTTGCTGTTGACACCTTTTCTGGCACATTGACTTGCTAATTGGATAGGTCAGGTCAGGTAGGGTCAGATGTCTGGGCAGCAATGCAGTAAAATGCTGTTGGCAGCTTAAATGCGGCTTAGTTCAATTCTTGTGTAAATTAAGTTGGTGTAAATTGCAGCTTAACAGCAGAAACCTGAAGGCAGGATATGCTACCCACAGAATCACAAGGACATACTCACAATGTCACATATAAATATGTACAAACATACATACATATATGCATATAAATATATGTATGTGTCACATTTGAATCAGAAAAAGCTAAACAAGGCGCCTGTGGGCTTTGTGTACACGCCACAAAATTGAAGACAGATTCAATATAACCAAATACGGGATGTTGTTGCGGCTTTAAGGGAGAAAGGATGAGAGAAACACACGAAAAAAAAAGACAGAGAGACAGAGAGAGAGAAAGAGAAAGAGAGAGAAACAGGAATGAGATTGGTTTGACTAGATTGACTTAGCTTGAGCACTTGGGCTTATTGTGTTGGTCAGGTCCTTATGAAATTTGCCAAACTGTTGCGGAATAAATTGCCATGGCAATGTTAGGCTTACGGTGCCTGTCCTTATGCAAGAACAAACCAGAGAGAGAAATGGAGAGAGAAAACGAGAGTGAGAGATAGCTAGCTGAATTAATGGAAAGGCAGCAGCTTCAACAATATGATTTCCGTGCTCGTCTATGCATTCATTCATTCGTTCATTCAGCCATTCATTCATCGTGCTCATCCTTCGCTCTACTGGAAGCAAAGTGCGCAACATTTATAACGCAACAAAGAACAACGTACTCAAAAGCTTACACTACACACAATTAAGATAAACAAGTTAATTTAAATATTTACATAAAGGAAGTTAAGATTCATCTAATTAAATTATGTACTAATTAACTGCTTAAGAAAATACAATTATTTGTAGACATTTGCCTAAAGCCTCTAGTATTTAAATTAAACTATTTTAATACATTAGTGTCTACATAATCCTTAATTTTATTTAAGGAATCATTGTTTCACTTTTCCAAATAGTTTGAAAATTGATTAATGATCAATTTTAAAAAGCAAATATTTTAATCAATTCTCTAGTCTGAGACTTCTATTAAAATTTAAAAAAAAAAACAGAAATCAATTTTTGCTCCTTATATCTCTAATCTATACACTTTTCTTCCAGTGTGATAGCTGACGAAGCTAAGCGCATTAATGTGAATATCAAGCATCTTAGTTGTAAATTCAAGTTGAAGCTTTCAGGCCGCTTTGATAGACTTATTGAAATATTACTGCGGAGAGCTATTAGACATATTACTGTCAATGTAATCACATCATCTATTATTGACTTAGTGAGTACTTATGCATATTACTTATATAAACTCTCCCCATTCGATTATTTCCGTATTGTCTCGCTCCCAATCCGTTTTTGGCGAGGACAATGTGGGAACTCGTCAATGTAATTAGTTAATCAAATTTACTGTAATATCATTTGGAAATTTATAAGCCACAACACGAGTATACCGTGGCCAAGTGTGAACAACAAAAGTTTGTGTGTCGACCAGGCCAACAAGCTTATTATTGGCAATTAAACTAATGCCAATTTGCTTAACAAATGACTATGAGTATCTATTGCGCTCGGTCATGTGGACAATAATCGTTTACGGCTACATTTTATCAGATAATTGAAATTGAAAAATAAACACTTTGGCCAAAGAATGATGATCACAAATATGATCTGTTTATAGACAAGATACATTTTCTTACCGAATCGAAAATATTTTTCAATTCCACAACATTTAGTTTTGTAACAAAATAAAGTAAAGAAAATCGCGGGTAAAGCTTTGGCTTGTATTTAGATAAAAACAACTTTTCTGTACATGTCACTCGCTTGCAGGTGTCATTTAGCATTTAATAAAAAGAATCGATTTTTCCGCGCCACGGAAATCGTCACGGAACTCGACAACAGTTTTGGAGATGCTTTGTAAAAAATTCTTGAAGCTCGATACTGATTTTTGAATTAATTATATATTTGGAGCAAATAAGAGTATAATGGATTTGAGAAATGTATGTAACTGGCAGAAGGAGGCGTGTCAGACCCCATAAAGTATATATATTTTTGATCAGTATCAACAGCCATGATTGAGCCATGTCCGTCTGTCTGTCTGTCTGTATGTCTGACCGCCTGTCTGTCCGTCTGTCTGTCTGTCTGTCTGTCCGTTTGTCTCTCCGTCTGTCTCTCCGTCTGTCTGTCCGTCCGTCTATTTGAACTCGACCATCTCAGAGACTATAACATCTAGAGATCAGGTTTTCCACTTTATCATACAGCTGCCTTAGGATCGATTGATCGAATATTAATATTTGGTACGAAGACTGAATATGTTTTTATATGATTTCGTGATGTAACAACATCAACAAAGATTTTACAAAGGTCGATATTTCGATGTATCGAGCTTGCTAAATTCACTACCGTTAACATTGTCATGTAGATGAGAAAGATCTTTCTTAATTGCGTAGCTTCCACAAGTTAAATGTACCATAAGATGCGAGTCACTAACGGGCTTAACAGGATCTTTAAATTGCCATGTAGCTAAAAAAACATTTTTTATATTCATATTGTATTTAAATGTAAATTTACACGGATCTTAGATGTGATATTGGATATACTTAGCACTTGTAGGCTCCATTTAAGGGAAATGCTGTATGCAATCCATCTTCATTATCCTTGATTATATTGTGTTTGCGGACAACGGGGCCGAGCTGCCAATTCGCCACTTGAAGTGACGTAAAAGCAAAAGGCAACACACAAAGGACTAAAGCCTGGCACTCTTGAGTGCGTGTGTCTACCCACATGTGTGTGTGTATCTGTCCATGTAAGCAGTTCCTTCTTACGTATTTGCCATTCACTCTTTGCTTTCTGCTTCATTTGCGTTACAAACACCTTGCAACATTTTTGGCTCGACACGCATTTGCTTTTCTGGAAAGCGTATCCTTTTTCCACCCAGCAATTCCCTCCAGCCTCTTAGCACCCTCTTCTCCTCCGCGAGGTGCAAACTTTAAGAAAATGGCATCTAAATGAAATCGCCCGGCGGCTGCAGCTGTCGCCCATTTTCAGTACAATAGCAGCATTGAAATTTTTTAAAGACCATTTCTCATGCAAAGAAAGTTAGGCGTCTGCTAAAGGCCTAATGATGCTTATCTGGCCGCACAGCTCACCTGCTTTCCACAGAAGAGGTGTGAAAATAATGGGAACAGAAGAAGGAGGAGCAGGTGGCATGGCACAATGTCAGCGGTATGAAAGACGTGTATTAGTTTGTAAGTAACCAGCAAAAGAAATTGTTTTAAATTAATTTGCATGTGCAAGCAAAAGACGCACAAAGAAGCGCTCATTAACATACTCTACATATTTCGGGTGCTTCAAGTGACAGCAACATTTGGCACCTCTTTGGGTTTAATTATAAATCTATAAATAAGCTAATTAACATAAATCGATTGATCAATTCGTCGATAATCAAATAGTACATTTAAATCAGGAACAACAAATATTTAATTTTATGAAGTAAATATTTTTCAAAATTTTACACAGCATTTATTGACTCAAAAAACATTAAAAAAAATTATATAACCTTCAGAATAGATTTGCGACTCATTCAATTCTTTTATATTTTTTTCTCAAATCAACATTTCATAAAATGATGTTTGAAACAAACATTAAATTTGAACTCATCTGAAATTTTTGAATACAAGAAGATTTACAAAACAAAATATAAATTATTATACAAAAAATTATAAATTAGTTAGTATAAAACATTTTATCTATAAATACATTTTTTTTTTATTTACGATCACAATTCTATTTAAACTGTTTGAATATTTTTATTCAATTAAAAATGAAACTTTCAATTTGTAGAGCATTGCAAATGTGTATTTTAGTTATGGCAATGGAAACCTTTTTAATTTTCTTATTTTAATTTATATTTTTGGAGCTTCCGTGAACGTCAAATTATGCATAGCAACTAAGGCGAACAATGGCAAAATGCTTTATTCCTATTGACGTTTAATCAAGCTCGAGTCTGAAAAGAAAGATGTCGGAAAAGCGGGATGCGGAAAACGGAAAGCCTGGTGGGAGGCAGACAAAAGCCGCGCGTTGGCAATTACAAAACATTTTGCATTTTGCTGTTGAATTTTCAATTGGCTCGAGCTATGAATTTCCATTTCCATTTGCAGTTGTTTACCTGTAACCTGTTGCCCTCTACAAGTGGCAGGACCCCACAAGTAAATCAAAGCAGGCAGAAAGAAAAGTTGTGGGGAACGAAAGAAAGGGGCAATACTCGTGTTCAACGACAGAAACAGAAAGCAGGACAGAAACAGTCAAAGCAAAAGGAAGAAAGGCAAATTCAGAATTATTTAAAGCGCTTAATAAATAATCACATTTGCAATTTCACTTGTTGATTTTACCAAGGCAAGTGGAACGTCAAGTTTTTTTAGCATTTCAGCTTTTCAGCAAGAAATGCTGACTTGAGGAGAAACGTCCCCAGTCCCTTAATTTCACAGTTGCCAGTATCCACAATATCCTGTATCCTTGAAAAGTGCCCACTCAGCAGAGGCAAAACCGACGGGCGGCAGACATCGACATCAACATCGAAATTAGCCCCAAACCCTTAGACTCCGAAATGCACTCAGCGTTTTGTGCGTTGTCATTGGAAGCTAAATAAATTGAAATTAGACGATGTCAGCACAAAAGCCAAAAGTGGCGAAAGCCAACGACGCTTGCTCTTACCAACAACAGCAAAAGCAATAGCAACAGGATAGGGAATGCTAACGGGAATAGGAATGGGAGTCGGAAAGGGAATGGTAATGGGAATGGGAAATGTCCTCAATGCCACAGTTCATGGCATGAAGCAGTCACAACATTGACTGGGGGTCTGTCGTGGGTGTGGCCAGTGCGTGAGATATGACTACAATAACAACAATTGGTACTTGTTATTGTTGTTGTTGCTGCTGCTGCTGTTGTTGTTATTGTTGTGGTGGTTAGGGATATTGTGGCTGCTGAGGAAAGATTCGATCAGCCCTGCTAGCTGGTCCAATAACTTTGTTATCGAGTCCGCAAAACGGAGCCCCTACCAGCTCCCAGTCGTATTCGCAATTCAAGTGTATGGAATTTAATTGAGGTCCTGTCTGTGCACGTATTTGCCCAGTGCCATGCATTTGCTTATCACAACAACAGAGTCTACTAGACAGCTAAGAACTTAATCTGTTAATACATTAGTTCATTCTAAAGTTCATTTATGTAATTTAAGACATTTTTTCTGCCTTTCACTTTAATTAAAAATAATACATTTCTTAATTTTTAATATGAAACAAACATGTACGTTTTATAAAGATCGGCAGATAAAAAAAATTGCCGATTTTAAGGAGACTGGTACTGGTACAACCAACTTATTTGATTGAAAATATTTTAAAAAATCTTTGACGTTCATTTTAGAGTTTACCTCTACTTATTTTCGATAGTGATAAGGTTTTTAGAACATGACAAAGTAAACATTGGGATAATAATTCGTTCTTCAATGTCTTTTCTACCATCAGATTTTTTTTCAATTCCATCGAAATCCATATATGTCAATATTCCCATACAGACAGTCGCAATACTCTCTTGCACTCTACAGAGCAGAACAATTTGCACAGCACTGTACACACGAGACACCCAAAGACTAAATGGCATCAAGTGTCGCCCCTAACAATATTCGAACCATGAAAATACCTATATTCTCCGGCATCTCTCCTTCCTCAAAATGAACAACAGCAAAAAGAAGACTTTAAATTTAAAGATGAAAATGAAAATAGAAATTTGGCAAAGTGCAAATAAATTGCAATTGAAATGCGACCTTTGTTCAAATATTAATCAACGGAATCAACATGAATTCATAATTATTTCCTCATGCATGCCAAAGCATACAAACTTCAATTGCTCATCAATTGTTGTTCATTTCACTTTGAGGACACTCGGTAAATACGTAGTACAATATATGTACATATGTATATTTATGTAAATGAAAGGCGAGCAGATATAGACTTAAGGATTTTGTTAAAGATTGAATAATTGAATTTGTGCAATAATTTGGATTTTATTTAAATATTTATTAAATTAATGCTAATAATAATGTTTAAAGGATTTTCATTTGAGACTTCGACAGAGTTGGTATTTTATCTTATTTATTCCCAGCTTTAGGATTTTTTAACCATGTCGATTACTTTAAAGTAGCCTACACTTTAAGTGTAGCCTTATTAAACATACATATGTATATATTTTTAAGTTTAGCTGATTTTAATAACGTTGATTCAAATGAGGTTTTTTGACTGACAAATTCTGGCAACATTTTTTTGCTGTGTTATTTATAAATTGTTCTTCGAACTTTTAGTAAATTGCAAACTTATCAGAGGATCCTTTAGACTTCTTTGTAAAAGTTAACACGAACATTTTGTGTTACCACATTGATTGATTTACTGTTTGCTTAAGTCCTATGAAAATCTACTTAATCTGTCCAAACTGTACTACCAATTTCCTCGACAGCTGGTCAACTAGTGCATCCATGTGAAAATAGCCGCAGGTTATCGAAAACCAGCTCTAGAGGCCTTAGTTACAAATTAGTTCAGCATAAATGATGGTCAATAACGGAAGCTGTGGTCAATTGTCATAAAGGCTCATACATGTATACAATTGGATGCGCATAAGCCATGTTGGTCAGATGATATGAACCAAGACAATCGACAAAAAGACAAGGTGCTGCCGCATTGTTGGAATTATGTTATAAAGCCATAAGCGAGTTAAATTGCGGGTAAAAAGTGACGTCGACTGAGACGTTGGCAGCGACTGTGATATACATAGGCAACACCTGTGGCATAAATTGCCAACGCATTTCGCCCATTTTATTATCTCGTTCTCTCTTTCGCACTAAGCTGTTGCAAGTTTGTTTGTGAATAGATTTATGCTGAATGTGCGCAGTCCTCGACAGTAATTTCGGGTACTCCATCCCCTCTGCTTGCGCTTTCAAACGCCCTTCGCATTCCTGTTGTCATCGTCATCAATTCAGCAGAAGCAAAAGCAAAAGCCAAACATTAAATCACTTAAAATGCCAGCTCAAGCCTGGACAAACAGCTCGCAAGTGCCTTATGGCCTGGACACTGCGGTTTCAGCTTCAGCAATTTCAGCAACACTCCCTTTCAGCATCCCACCAAGTCGCAATTCTCCACCCCATGCGTGACCTTCGAGTGGTTTGGGATATGTATGCGCTACTCCTGGCATTTTGACACTGGCACGGCGCTTTCATAATAATAATAAGAAATTTGTTCTGTTTTTTCATTGCACGGCTTTAATACCCTGTATAAAAAAGAGATGTCCACTACGGGTATTTCAAAATAGTTGTATACCTCTGAAAAATGCGAAAATTAGTCGAATGAATAAGTTTCTTCAAGTTTCGGAAGCTGTACAAACTATATTCTGAGCTTAATGCATTAAGGTGGACAATCAGCCTAAGTCACTGCCAAATGAAACATTAGAAGACAGAGTGTCTTAACGTCAAGCAGCTATGCATTTGGCGCCTTGAGTTGTTTTTACTTGAGGAGGGAGCCACATTTTCAGCATTTCCACGCGTTTTTCACACACTGTGTTATTGCTGTCTCACTCTGTTGTATGCAAATAATTGCTGAGTGCTGCTCCATCCAGACAACTTATAATTGTTGTTTTTTCTGCTGGCTCTTGGCTGTTGGTGTTTGTATAGGCGGACCGGCATTCTGTTCTAATAAGCAGGCAAAACAGACAGCACTCTGGGGCGTGGCATGGGCAATGGTGTGAAGGAGCTGAAAGAGGGGAACCGTGAGGAAGAAGCGTATGGATGGGGCGGTAAGTTAAACAATGAACTACCATGCCCATTAATATTACTCTAGGTCACTAGCAAACTTTGACTTTACTTTGTTGCTGTTGTTGCTGCCATTTTTATGCTTTGTCGCAGCAACTTTTAAAGGTGGGATGGGACAGTGTGTATTCCGTGAAAAAACGTGTAAAATCTGTGGCTCCAAATAGGTAATCACGATTTGCATTTTGTGAATTATCCAAAAGCTTCGAACAAAAAGTTCACATTGATTTCGTATACGTCACTTAATCATATTAGGGATTATGAGTATTAAATATTTATTGTTATACAGTTTCAGTTTTTGTGTATTTTACTATAAATATTTTATTTTTTACATATATTCTTTTATACTTCATTCACTCCCTTGCATATTCTATAATTATTTATTAATCTCATTGTTGTTGTCTTGAAATTTAATAAGCTAAAAAATATTCAACACATTATATTATGCTTTTATCATTTTAAATAATTGTCAAGTAAATAGATAAAGAATAAAGTAAATTGTCAATTGTTCATATAATAATCTAATATTTTTAGATTTCGTTTCTATCAGAAAATAATAAATTCTAAATAACATTTAAAAATCTACTCTCAATATTTTGTTACCTAAACGAACTACAGTTTCCATTCTCTAGTCACATTTCTTCCTCGATCTTTTATTTTCATCGTTTCTCGCCATCTGAATAATAATATAGCTCATTGGACCTTCCACTTCATGTTAGTAAAACTTTAATCTCTATTTGCAATTTTTTTTTTTTGGCGGCAAGAGAAATCACATACCAATAAATAAAAGAAAGAAGGAAAGCGAAGGAAGCGAAACCAAAACCAGGCCAAAACGACGACAACGTCAAAGAGCGCAAAACAAATGTTTTATATTAGGTGGCAGTTGTCAGCGGGGGGCGCCACTAATGAGGCCCTTGGGGAACATATTAAATTTGAGAGGCAACAACAACTCGTAAATATAACAAGAAAAAAAATCAGAAATAAAAGGCAATATGATGGCGTAAGGGCGGAAAATGTTGACGAAGAAGCAAGAATCAAGTATTGCACAGAGCACACATTTGATATTGTTGTTGTTGTTATTGTTGAGTTTTGTTGCCCCTTAACGTCTCTAATGCAAAATACTAACTTTCGCTTTTTTTAAAGGAACGCCACAACTTTTTAATTTAAAACAAAAAAAAACGGGAACAAAAATAAATAAATGCATAATAAGAAGCAGAAGTAAAAGAGAAAGCAACGATGGAAGAAAGCTGTGAAGACAAATCGCTGCTACCCCTAACACAAACTTTTCCTGGTATTCAACACAACTGACTCACCAAATTAAAGCAATAATAACTTTATTGAAACAACAAAAAGGACCTAGGCGTCTTCTTCGAATATTTAGAATGGTATACTCTAAATATTTTTATTATATTTCTATGATTAAGTAAGCCATTCGAGATTAATGGATTTTCAAACACAAATATATATCTTTCAGAGCCTTCCTTAATGTGTTATATACTTGATTATAAATCCAATATACCCTCCTGTCAGGGCTAAGTAAAAGTTTCCAGCAACATCATCAACTTTGTCGTATTCACAGCTCGTTTGCTTGCTCGATGTATTCTGAAACATTGTAGGGGTGTCTCCTACATGTGAGTTATGGTCATGCAAACAAGTTACTGAATCTTCATAGGAACTCATTAATAAAAGGACTAGCCTAGAAAACTGAAATTTAATTTGACTAATATTACAGATTATACTCTTTGTAATTTGCGATTTTTAACGTGATTATTATTTGTCCACCCTTTTCATGTGATAGTAAATAGTTTTCATAAAGGCACAATTTACCTTTTCATAAGCACACAGATTCAATAAAATCTCAAAAAATTTAGAACGTAAGCCTCGTGCAATAAGATAGAGAAACGGCTCTAATGTCCACTTTCTTACAGGTGAACTTACCGCTTATAGATCGCTAGATCACACAACATCGCCTATTTAGGTTAATTTGTCAGTCAACATAGAAGATCATAGTAGACCGTTGTAATTAAATTATTTTACACAGTTGAATCTTCCAGCAATAAATAATTATTTGATGTAGTAAATTGAGCGCGGAGAGGGGGGGAGGGGCTGCTGCCGCATGCCGCAAATTTTCTTTTTTGGCAAGCCAAGAATGAAAGTAGAAAGCAAAACGAAAATGACTGGTAAAGGCATCGTAAAATGCGGCCATAAAAAGGGAGAAGAAAAAAATATATACGAAGACGCGCACAAAAAGATGCTGGTGTGTGTCTGTGTGAGCGTGCATGTGAGTATGAGTGCATAAGTGAGTGGGTGTATTTGAATGGAACTGGATAGGAATAGCCTTGAGTTAGATTGGAATATTTCGGCTGCTGGTTGATAAAGTCGAAGAAACAACATCCCCAGCAGCGGACACGAAAACAGCGTGAAATGTCTGCACAAAAGGCACTCAAAGTTTACACTCAACTTATCACTCAAGCCAGCTGACCGATGGAGTGCTTACTACGCTCTCTGCTCGTTGCCAGTCACTCAAACTAAAATTTGTGCGACAACACGTGTAACATTAGTAACTGTGATGAGGTCCTTGCTGATACGATGACTAAGAAAAAGTCACGCCTTACCTAAAACTCGGCCAGTAAGGTTTTGCCTTTGAGTCAAATAAAATAAAGTCTAGCTTTGTTTGTTTCTCTGTCGTTATTTTAAAAAAAGAGAAGCGCTATTTCTCTAAGAGCTGCAAAAACATCTCGTCAAGTCCTTCATAGTATTGACAAATGCATGGGGACACATCGTGTCACATCGCAAAAAAATCTCGATGAGTCCTTGTAAGAGGGAAAACATCGTAGTTTTTCGCAGCTCTAATTTCTGTTGCTGTTTATTAGTTGTTGTTGGTGGTTCTTTATTCGGCGGCTGCCATGGCTCGTGCCTGCGCACGAACCCGCTTCTCATATTCCAAGCGATTCTGGCTGTAGATGGTGTATGCCTCAGCCTGTGCTGGATCCTTGATATTGGGCTCGTTTAGTAAATCCTGAATGCCCAGCAGAATCTGTTTGATTGTTATGGCCGGACGCCAATCCTTCTCCTCATCCAGCAGCGAGAGACACACGGTGCCAGACGGATACACGTTGGGATGAAATAGCGGCGGTTCAAATTTGCATTTTGGTGGCGACGTTGGATAATCATCTTTGAAGATCATACGCAGCTTGTACAAGCCACCCTCCCATGGAGTTGATTTTTTGCCGGGAATCGCGCATTCCCAAATCATCAGGTTCAATGAGCCATCGGGATTTTTGGCCGGACGTGCAACGAAACCAAATGGATGATCCTTGCGCCATGCCTTTCGCTCTTCCCCCAAACGTGTTACAGCAATGCCGGACATCTTGTGCTTGACACTCTTTTTTGTTATTTCTTTATTTGCAATCGGTTTCTGTTTCTGTCTTCCCTCCTTTTGCCTTCGATTTGCGTATTTGCTATCGACGAGTCTCTTGCTCTCTGCTTCTTTTCACCTACGCTGTACACGCTGCTTGCGTCTGTTCGAAAATAAAATTAGCAGCCATTAACACTAAAATATACATAATTCTGCATGTTTCATGCATTTTTATACATACCTCAATTGTTTGATTACACAACTAGTTGCAAATTAAATTGTAATGCTTTCACAATACTAGCAAGCTTTTCACACAGCTCTAGCGCAATTTCGCGGCTTTTGCCGTATAAGAAACTGCGAAGCAACCCTGTCTTTGGAGAGGGACGATTGTCGATAAGAATCTACTGCTATGATTTGATTCGCAATCGGACAAATGTTTGAAAACGTAGTTCAGAAAACTCAACTGCTCCTCAACTGTTGTACACCCTTCGCTTTCTTTGCCTTTCAGACACAAAAAATAAATTCTAGCTTTAAACTGTTTAAAAAATTATGTACATTTTTTGCAATTTAAAAAAATGTTAAACGTGTGTTTTATAAGGAAAGAAGATTCGGGACCTTATTGCGCACTGTGCCGAATGCCAAACTTTTTTTTAAGGAATAAGTTTTATATACAATTTAATTCCATTCGTCACAAAATTGGATATCAGAAATATTGCGGCATGGAAATGTTTTCGTCACTACAATTTTACCTCGTCAAGAGGTTTTTTTAGAAGATAAAAAACATTTTTGAAATTGCCTATACCCTGCCTAAATACCATGACAAAAATAATAAACAGAAAAGGAGCACATTAAATCAAAATGCGTGCCCCAAACGTCCAACTCAATTGAATAAATTAAACACCGTCTGGCAGCACTGGTTATTTTTGCAACACAACAAAATTTTATACTTTTCTGGTAAATATTACTTTGATAGTAGGTTATCAATATACATACTCCAAATTTTGAAATCAAATCAAAATCAGTTTTATGAATATTGTAACTATTCAATGCTTTTGCATTGCCACAAAGCAAAAACAAACTTTCAGGCAACACTATTTTTTTTCCAACGCACTAGTTTTTTCTACGACACTTTCTTGTTATATTCAGCTAACAATAAAAATAATTAATAAATTATTGATATCGACTAATATGAAACTATTTATTAAATACATAACAAATAAAATTAAGAACCCGCATTGTCACATAACATAACTAAACTATCTGGCAGCCCTCGCTATTTCTGCAGTGAACATTCAGGTGGTAAACAAGCAATGCAAATGTATATACAGTGGCAGCAGAATTAATAGGGACATCAAATTTGTTTCCTGTTTTTTATTATTATTCTCATCTTTGCAAGATCTGATGCAGTTAAACTCTTAGACTAAGTAGCTTATCGCTATTTTTATTTAAATTTAACAAAAATTTGGTCCATATTAAAATAAAAAGAGAACAAAAAAAAATACATTTACGAAATTCATGTTGACAAAACAATAGGGACAAGGAACATTACGTTTTTAATTTTTTTTTACCTTGTTAGAATTGTAGTTCGGCGGATCTCTAGATAATCTATTGTAATAGATTTGGGCGATACCAAATTTTTAGAAGCATCCCCAGACCAGGAGGCTTGGTTTGGAATTTCTCAGAACACATGTGCCAAACTTGTGGACTCCATGCGTCGAAAATGCTCAGATATACTAATAGTAAAATATGCTTCCACGAAATATTAAAGTTTTTTCAAATTAATAGGTAAAATAAATGAAAAACTTAATGTTCATTGTCCCTATTTGTTTGCCAATATGAATTTCGTAAATTAGTTTTCTCCTTATATTATAATATGGACTAAATTGTTGTTAAATTTCAATAAAAATAGCGATAAGGTTCTTAATCTAGAAGTTTAAATGCATCAGATCTTGCAAAGATAAGAATAATATTGAAAAAAGCAAAAAAAAAATATTTGTCCCTATTAATTCAGCCGCCACTGTATAGTTAACAGGTAATATCTTGCCGAAACGAATTTTCACAGATATATGTAATATGTCAAAAAAAGCGAAATATATAATATAATATATTTTATTGTGATTTGAGGTGTAGATTTTTAAAAGGTTTGCCAAAAGATCTTCAAAATACCTTTCTAACGATATACATATGTATATAACATATCTAAAGCTTCTATCGTTTGGATACTGTGGGGTTTAGCGGGTTTTATTGATTTCCCGCTAAACTACCGATTTTCGAAAAAGTCGTAGGAAAAACGTTTCTAGATTTTTGATAGGGATTAGATCCTCAGTCAAACTTTTAAGCTTTATCAACGATTTGATCCAAACAGACAATCTGACTTTTCATCTCATTTTGAAAAGGTCACTAAAATTTATTTTGAGCCACTGAACGGATTTTCATAATTGAGGTCTCATTCGACGTGTATTTTTGATAAGAATAGTAAAAAATTAACCAAATTTAATTACCAAGAGGTTTCAACGGCCCTTCCACTTACACCTGATTATCTCACGAACCAAGTGTGTTTCTAAAAGTCTAAGTATGCACTTTTGTTAGTTAAAAATATACCTTTGGTTCGGCTCGATACGATCGGACAGTCGTTGCGAATTTTGCATTCTTCCTGTGTATATTGCTAGTCGGCTTTCGCACCCTTCGTGATGCTTTCGCCACTAGCGCGGACTGCCGTCTGCAGTGATAAGTACTTCATACTACATATATCGCTAGTAAATTTTCGCGTGGAATGGCCTTCACATTGATTTGAAGGTACATATCATCCTTAAGTCTAGTCCGTATTAACTAATGCAATAACTGTTTTTATTCTTATTGACCCGATTCGGGATTCCCAAATCCCAGCAAACAGATTTTAGACCCATTAAAATTAAAATGTTGTATTCTGGATTATCTTTAAGCTTGAGATATAAAATTATTTCTGTTTAAATTAAATTAACAAATTAAAATAGTGATTTCATATTTTATAAGGCGTTTAAATATTTAAATTCACAAATCTTATGAGTCTCACATAAAGAATATACAAGGAGTGAGTATGAAAATATTGAGTCCACATACATCAGTATATGACGATTATGTTTTTAATAACATTCCAGAAGTGAACAAGCAATATGTCAACAGTGCGCTTTTGAATGTGACTGAAACTGTGACTCGCGTGCTGTGAGTCACTTCAGCGTCTGCCCAGCTGAACTCAAGCTTCTCTTATTTTCTCTCTTGCGCTCTCTCACGCTCACAGTAACGCCTTAATTGGAGTGTGAGCTTTGAGCTTATTCACTCAAGTTAACGCATGCGCCTTGCAAAATCAGCCCGCAAAAGCAACAACAATAAAATTCAATAAAATGTTTGCCGACCATTTTTGTCTCTATATGTTGCTGCGGAACAAGAGCTGCCGGCCCCTGTGCGTATGCAATTAAATTTTGTTTGCCGCTCGACTAGTAGAGTAAAAAACGGAAGTAGGAAAGAAAAAAACAAAAAAAGATAATCTAGAAGAAAAACAAAACAGCGCAACGAAAACATTAATTGCTTTGCTTGTTGGAAGTTTTTGTTCTTGTTTTTGGTATAGTTTATGTTGGTGTACGTGTGAGTACTACTATTGGTGTTGGTGTTGGTATTGGTGTTGTAGGAGGTCACTTACCTTTTGCTCTTTACAGCCGCTCTTAGCTCCTGTCGTTTATGTTGTAGTTGCTGCTGCTGTTGATATTGTTGTTGCTGCTGTTGCAGTGCATCATCATCATTATTAAAGCAAAGAATAACAACAAACGTCGCTCCTGTAGTTGTTGTTGCGTGTTGTTTGCATTAATTTTTGCACACCGCTTTTATTTAAATATACATACATATACAATATGTATTTTCTTTATTTTTGTACACACGCTCTAAATATATACATTTTTCATTTTTATTATTTTGATTATTACTTTTAATATTTAATGCTTGGTCCGGCCATAACTTAAAGAAGCGTTTTTCACATATTTTTTCACGTACACACACCGAAAAAAAAACACCAAAAAATATTTACGAATTTTTGTTCATGGACTAGTTGTTGTTGTTGTTTTCGCTGGTTTTGAATCTTTTGATTATTTTCGAATTTATGTTAAACGAAAAACACACACTTTTTGCAGCCAAGGCAACAAAACAACGTTAGCCGCACATGGCCTAGGACGACGCTGCGGCTGCCTGCACTGATTTTCAGCGTGGATGCTTTGAAAAGTCGACGTCGCTGCCACTGTCGACGCTGCTGATTTCAGACATACATTTTGTTGTTGTTTGTTTTGCCAGTTGCGTGCTGTAGTTGTCATTGTAGCTATTGTTGTTGTTGTTGTTCTTGTTCTTGTTGTTGCGCTCGATTCGTTCTCATTGCTTCTCTCGTGTTTGCGCTTTTGCCTGCCTAAGCGGCGACGTCATCGACAATCGGATTGGCGCAGGCGCCAAAAATGACAACTCAACTCAATTCCAAACTGAACTCAACTCAACTCAATTCAAGACTCAGTGTTGAGTTAATCTCACAGCTTTAACTCACCTCAAACGTTGTATATCAGCTGCGGCGCAGCTACTGTAACTTCTGCTGCTGCTGCTGCTGCTGCGATTCCCGCTTTAACCGCTTATCGCATTGATTCTGATAACTTTTTTACGTTTCTCTTATTTGATTTTTTACACAACACACAGTAACAAAAAAAATGTAAAAGAGACAACAACAAAATTATATACGAGTATATACATATATATATTATATAAAACGCGCGTTGCCCGACATTTTTCAATCAGCGTTTGCTTAACGTAATTTATGCGCGCTTATCAGCAGCCACTGACTGCCACTCGCTCACACACACACACACACACACACAGTGTCGATAAGTGGGGTAATCGCTAATCGCAATTGACATCAATCAACGATCATTGACGAATTACGCGCGTGGTTTTTTTATATTTTAATCTTCTAATCAGTATGTGGCGGTAGGGAGGAGGAGGAGGAAAAAGTGATGAGAAAGTGAGAAAGTTTTTGTGTGTGATCTCGCTTGAGAATCGCTCAAGCAAAACGCGTCAAATGGACTGAATTAGCCTCTGATGTGGTCTCGTCTGGTTCGGCCCGATCGAAATGAAAACTAAATTGGAAATAGAAAACCCATCAGAATCAGAATCAGTAGCAACACACAACATGTGGGAGTGTAAGTGCATGTGTGTGTTTCTATCACTGTGTGTTGTATTTTGTGTATACAACATGCGCCAACACACAAGCACACACACACATCTCCACGATTTTAATCACACACGCAAAATAATAAATTTGAAATGAAAATGGAAAACATAACCGAAACGAACGGAACCGAACTGAACGGAATCCGTACCGAGCAGAAGTCGTCAATCGAAAAGAAACGATCAACTGTTCGGTCTCGGAAATCAATTTGCTTACAGCCAGCCCGACTTTTGAATACTCAGCATTTTGAAGACAGCTTTCTAATTTTCTTAAAAAATTTGAGTTTGGTAATTTTAACTTGTTGTTAAAAAAAAAATTCTAATTGTTGACAAATTTTCATTCAATTTCTGAATTATTGTTGAAAAAAAAACAAGAGTTAAATCTAAATTATGGAAAGTCGCAGATCTTCCCAAAATTTACTAATTCTTATCAATGTTGGAGCAAAAGCGATTCGTTGAGTACAAAAAATACAAATGCAGATGAGCAACTAAAATTTTAATTTCTCTAGGCTTAATTTTGAAAAAATATTATTTGAACTGTGATCCCAATCTAGAACAGAATAAGTTTAAGTCTTGAAATTTACCACATCTAATATTTGAGTCAAGTAATGTTGAAAAATTTTTAATTCTTATTATTTAGTTTTAAGAAGCACATGAAATCCCAAAAAAAAAACTTTGCTCGGAAAACTTTTCAACGTAAAATAGTTTATCTTACATTTACGCACATACATACACATGTATATAAATATCAAATTCTATGTATTTAAAAAACTCATTAAAAAAGTTTATATCTCAAATGAATCTCAAATATGTATACATTTATATTCAACTGTCAAAGCTCCTATCAAAACTAAGCAACCCAGTCGATATTGCGGTTGTTGTTGTTACTGCTGTGCCGCAGATGCCGCTCGATTGCGATCAATCTGTTGCTGCAGATGTTTTTGTTGTTGCTAATTCGTGATGATGTTGATCACGCTCTGATATTGAGTGCATTTGTATGTTTGTGTGTTCTGTACACATGTACATAAGCATGTATGTTTGTGTGCATATGATTGTTGCTGCTGTTGCTGTTGTCGATGGTTGATTGTTGCTGAGGGGTGCTGTTGGTTTTTTTTAGCGGCAGTCAACGATCGTCAACGAAATTGATCGATGCTCGCCGCGCTTCTGCTATTTGTTGTTTTTGTGGTTGTTGTTGTTGTGGTTGCTGCTGTGGTTGTTGTTGTTTGTTATTATAATTACAATTAAAGTGAAGCGACTGCGACTGCGACGTTGTTGTCAGCGTTGTCACACCAATAACATGTACAACAACAACAAGAACGCTGACGTCGGCAGAAACGGAACCAAACAAGCGCACCTCCTCGCACCACCGCACCGCACCGCGCCAAACCGCGCCGCACCGCATCTAACCGTAGCGTACACGTACCGTACCCCATTCAACAGAATGTGGAGACAAAATTGCGTCGCCGTCGCAACTCAAATGCGAACTGTAACTGTCATAGACGAGGTGGACGTCGAATCGTAGACGAGTCGACGTCGCTGCTGACGTTGTTAACGATTTTCAACTACCGCCTTCCCCAGCTTTCCCCGAAATCTTGCCAACCTTTGGCGAACTGGACGCCAACCGCATGTGTCGTCATTAGCGACACTGCAACCGCCGACGTCGACGCCGGCAGCAGCGTCGACTTTTTTGTTTATTTGGCTTGTAATTGTTGTTCTTGTTGTTGTTGTTATTATTGCTATTGTTGTTGTTATTTCTGCCTGTCGGAATTTGGTTTGTTTGGTTTGTCGGTCGGTCGCTTATCAGAGAGCAAACCGCCCAGCAAAAAGAAAAAGTTTTTGCAGTTCTGATAAGACCAGCGTGGAATAGAAAAGGACCGATAAGGGCTGTGAGTCTGCAAAAGTCTAAAAGTGTCTATTATCGATAGTGCGGTTATCGAACTGACGTCGCAAGGTTGCTCTACTACACAGAGCGAAAAGATCTATTCTTTCGCTATATTTCCAGCTTGATTTCTCATCAAACATGAAATTACTAAAGCCGAGTATTAGCCGTTAGAATTTGCATACTTTAAATTGGGAGGGTTAAAGTAAAATTTTAATACAAAAATTTCCCCAAATAAGAACAAGACACTTGATCTAAGCAAACTGCAGCTTTAAGTCAATATCGTGCAAGCTTGGAAGCTAGTAGTGTTCACAAAATAAAAAATCTTTGCACTTTTTCTAGAAGTAAATGCAAATATTTCAAAAAATAGTTAGGCCCAACGGATCCATATTTTCTTATTTTTTAATAAAACGATTGTTTTGCTATCTGTGCCGACTTGTAACAAACACTATATATATTTACTTAAAAAGAAATAATTTTAAGTATTCATAGTTCTGTGAACTGATCTGTAATAGTTATCTGATATAAGACATCGTGACCGAAGAGTTTTTCTCCAGAAAGTAAAATAATAATATATTTGATAATTTTGCTCCGGCTGCTCAGAACCTGGAAAAAAATGAATACATTTTTTTGCTCATTTTTTTACTTATGTGCGCTTTTTTCTTCATTGAACTTATATTCTAATACCCTTAATTTTCCCCTCATCAGTTTGACTTTTCAAGAAAAAGTAAGATATTTGCATTTACATTCTTGCCCATTACTCTTGCATTCTCTATATCTATCTCTGTCTCACTCACTCTTTTTATCTTCCCTTTACCCTTCTATCACTTTCCCTGCAACTCCAACGTTTGCTGATCGCCAACAGACTGTCAATGTGATCGCTAATTTTGGATAAAGCTCGTCTATTAGATGTAAATTTTTTTTTTTTATTTGCATTCTCATTTATGATACACACACACATGTAAACAAATTCGCACACACGCACAGTGGCCACATATTGATGATATATGCATTAAATATTCAATGTTTGCTGTTTTTGTTGAACTAAATGCGTCAATTAAATAAAATAAAAAAAATACAAAGCTCGCAGATACTCGTGCCATAGATAAAGATACAAATGCAAATACACAAACACATACATACACTGCGGCACCCACACCTGCTAAGTGTGTATAGAAATTATTAATAAATTATGATTTTGGATGACACTATAAATCGCACTGCAACTATGAGTGTGTGTTTGCTAATCAACGGCACGTTGAGTGATTAAAAACAAGAAATACAACAACATCGAACTGAGCGTTTCAAATGATCTCTCTCAAATCTAATATTCAATGAATCTACTAATAAGTATATATTTATCTATGTATCTAAGTAAGCATCTATTGCTTGGGCGTGGAGTGTAGGTTAATGGGGATGTTTATAAGTAAGCCTCCATCTGTGCGTTGGTTGTTTTTTTTTTCTATTCTTGAAATCTTCAATTTAATTTATTCTTCGTTTTTCAAATTTTTATTAGCTCTTTAATGACATTTCGCTGCTACTTTTGGACGCTGTATTGAGGAGACCTCACAGGGTCTGTCGTTCCCATCCTCACCCCTCAAACCTCTAAATCATCCATTTTGCACTCAGGCCAAAAGCAATGCTTGTCTGGCCTGTTACGTGGCTCATTAAGAATTTTTAGTTTTTAATTGACAAACGACTGCGAAAGAAAAAATTAATAAATAAATAAAATAAGCAACAACAACAAGAAATCATACTAAAGAAATAGCAAACGAAAAAGATTTCGCTTTATATTCTCGATATTTTAATTTTCAAATGAGCCAAAAATATGTCAGGGGCTAAAAATTGGAATGCGAAAGCAATGTTGACAGCAAGTCAAACTATAATCATATTTGCCTGCATGTGTTTGTGTGTGTGAGTGTGTTCTTGCGTAAAAGGGGTGCAAATTATGGATTAAAAGCAAGCATCAAGGTGATTCAATTGATGATCTGATCTTATGATCTTGAGTCTCTAACCTGAAAGAACTTGGGGCTTGGCTTATAGGAGAAAACTTGTTGGCAAGTCTTTTTTTAATTGCTATTAAACTATTTAGCCGTATAATACAAATTATCTCGCTAATGTAAAAAATCCATAGGCATATATTTTAAAATCATTTTTGAAAAATTTGTAACTTTTAACCTGATTGTGTATAGAAATTAAAATTTTTCAGAAAATCAATTAAAAGAAATTAGAGAAATTGTTAAGAAGAATCAAATGTAATATTGCAATTTTTTTAATATGTATACGGATTAGAATATTCAGAAAAGTATAATGTGTAAATCACTGCGGACGGGAGTCCGCGCTAGTGACGTAAGCATCACGAAGGGTGCGAAAGGCGACTAACAATATATACAGGAAGAATGGAAAATTTTGCTATGACTGTCCGATCAGGTCGAGTTATTTACCTATCGAAAGGTATAGTGTATACTATGACTATTGGAAGCTCACCTTCGTGAAATAAACAGGTGTAAGTGGGAGGTGAAAAATTTAGATTATTACAGCAAATGGGGCCGTTGGAGCTTTTTGGTATAGTTTTTACTTTATTTTTATTAAAAATACGCGTCGAATGACACGTCGATGATCAAAATCCGACCAGTGGCTCGAAAGATAATTAAATTTTAAAAATTTAGACGCCGTACCAAAATGAGATGAAAAGTCTGTCCTCCTGTTTGTTTGTATCAAAGCGTTGAAATAGCTTTTATTTGTGAATGTGGATCTATTCCACATCAAAAACTAGAAACGTTTGTCTTACGACTTTTTCGAAAAATCGCTAGTTTAGCGGAAAATCGCTATGGCGATTTTAGAAAAACGCAGATACAACAATTTTTTTATTTTTTAATATGTTTTAGTATAAACAATTTGGCGTTTTTTGATGTACAACAAACTGGTTTTTTTTTAGAATAAGATATTTATACAATTTTATATCGCTTGCATTAAAATTGAATACCAGAAATTTTGAGGCATGGAAATGTTTTCGTCACTAGACTTTTACCTCGTGAAGAGGTTTTTTTAAATGAGGGTTAGTTAATTTGTCTAAGTTATAGTTAATATTTTAGAATTAATTATTATTTTGTAATTTGTCAAGAAATAATATTATGTAAGACCACTAACTTCCTGATATCTATTGATGCCGGTTTTGTCATATTTTAATAATATCCTTAAAAATAAAATTGTTTGTTACATTTGGGCACTTTACACTAGTTACTGTAAGCTTAAATTGAAGTATAAACACATGTAAAATAAACTTCTTTTACCATTTATTTTTAATATTTTTTCCATTTGTATTTATTTGTATTTTTTTTATAATAACATTTTCAATTAAATTCAATATATTTTTATTTTTTCTATTTTTTTTGCGGAAGGACCATCCAGGAACAGGATAAATTTTTGTTTCTAATTTTCGTGTTTTAAATTACTTTTAAATTTAATTTTTAATTTTTTGAAAAACTTGTGTTTCCGTTTTTATTTAAAAGTTACACCATAACTCTTATTTACAATTTTTAAAATAAAAATTATATTTACATTTTTTTAAATAAAAGTTATGGTATGATTTTTAAATAAAAATTTAAAACAAAACTTTTTGTTCAATATTTATTATAAAAATTAAAAATAATAGTTGGTTCTCAATTTCGTATTAAAAATCAGCAAATAACTCTTATTTTATAATTTTTTTTCATAAAACTTATAATTTTTACGATCCCTAATAATAATTGCATAATTTGCATTTATTTTGATTTATAGTAATACTTATGCTTAATCTGGTTCTTATGTCTTTTAATTTTAATTTTATAAAACGATACATTTGATATTATGTGTTTCCATAACTTTTGATTACTTGCAAAGCTGTTACTTATTTCCGTAAATCCATCCATATACAAAAATTATATCATTATTTAAGGGAAACTACAGTGTAGAGAACTGTAGTAAAAGTCTCTCGAGTCAGTCGATCGTTAGCTTATTTGTTGAATTAATTTGATTATTTTTTGTGTTGGTTTTCTTTATTATTTTTTGACAACGTGCAAATATTTATTAGCACCACGCAGTGAAATGGAAGAACATTATTTTTTTACAGATTGAACAACAAATTTAGCAAAATTTAATTACAAGAAAATACAAAATCTGAATAACCCAAAGGAAAGCTGATAGATTGAATGACAGCAAGAAGGGCCAGGGACAAACAAGGCGCAACAGTTATTGCCGGTAAATCTGCCTTTCATTACAGATCCGCCCCCCCCCCCCCCCTCTTTTCACTATCTATGTATATATGCATCTGTCGCAGGTGAGCAGCATAAACAGTTTATTTTAATAACAACGAACGCACAATCAAAGCAGCCGCCAAAAAAAAAAAATTAATATCTTTTACCCCCCCGGCACTCGCAATGTCGGTCTGCAAGGGAAATCCATTCCACGGGTCGATGGCGACTGTTGAAGGATTTAAGCTGCCGCCGTGTTAATCTAACCGAACTAACCGCAAGTCAACTTTCTCTTCTGCCACCCCCACCAATCAATGCAACTATGTGTGTGCCTGTATATACACACATATATGTATATATATATATATATATATATATATATACATATGTATGTGTGTGTGTTTTACCTACATTTGATTTGGCTAATATTTAATGGCTGTTGCTTGTTTTTATGCACATTATTATTTGTTTGTTGAGTGAACGCACGCACGCACAGACACACACACCTGCACACGCACACGCATACGCATACGCACGCACGCAGCGAGCACACGGAGGGACAAAAGCAACAATGTCCACGACGTTTCGCGCGTACAAAAAGGAAACGAAATGGAACCGAAGCTGAAATTGTAACTGAAACCGAAACCAAAAACCGAGCAACGGGCGCAGCGCTTCTATTCTGTTTATCGTTGCTGCTGCTGCTGCCGCTGCTGTTGCTGCTGCTATTGACGACGCGCCATACGATTCGTCCTGCCCGACGACGTGCGTGCTAATAAAACGCCGACGTTGTTGAGACGGCCAGGTTGCGACAGCTGCTAACGCTGCTACTGTCGCTGCTGCTGCTGGCGACGCTGCCGCTGTTGGCGCTATTTAACGAACCCCCCGAAATTGAGTGGAGTCTCGTGCAAAATTGAGTCGAGGTGTGTTTTGAGTGAAACTCAAACGCTTGTTTATTTTACTATCCATAAAAGAACTGACACACACAAACACACAGAAACCAGCAGGCACACTTATTTCTCTTTTGGGGCAGTTACAGTTACTTGCATGGCACCGTGGTATCGATGGAGCTTTGCAGCTTCGCCTCGCCGAAGAAAAGCTCCAGCAGCGACGGCTTGAGCAGCTGATCGCCCTCCAAGCGCTCGCTGCCATTCCAGCGCAGCAGAGAAGGTATTTGAGTCAGTTTGAACGGATCCTGTCGGAACTTATTGTTGGTCATATCCTTCCAGGCATCGCGATTGCCAACATCCACCGTATAGATGAGCGAATCCGAATGAGCATTCTCACGAAACGCAGTGTCCACAGTCTGTTCAACTTAACATAGTTCAACAATTAAATAAGTTTAATTTTCTTCAGTTTAATAATTCTTGATGGACTCACTCACCTGCCACGCAGTCAGGACACCAGCTTTGACCCTTGCTGTCCTTTTCGCCAAAGAAATACATGTAAATCAGGCAATCCTTTTTGGCCTGCACTTTGAGTGCATCCATCAACTGTTCGTAGCCCTTCAGTGGCACGTATTCCGGCATTTTGGCTGCTTTTACTCTAAGTATGACTGAAACTAAACTGTTACTGTTTCAAGCTTTATCAAAAGCGTTTTATGAGCGTGTTATCGGCAATAGATTGCGGCAATTAGACAACAACAACAAAATATAGAAATGCCGACCTTACCGGTATTTGTCACCACCTAAACACACATTGCGGCGTTGCCAGACTGCACAATTTGCCAGAACGGTGAAGTGTTGTTCCGCACAAGTTCAACGAATGAACGAAATAACTCATTTAATCAATTTGTTCAGATTCCAGATAAATTTAAATTTAAAACTTTTTAAAAAACAGTTACAATTGGTAAAATTTTATGAAACATATCCAATGAATATTGAAATTCTTTGATATTAATAGATTTAAATGTTTTGAATAACAATGTTCAACATCAAACAAAACAAATCAATGCAAGACATAAAAGCATTTAATAAGATTTTGATCACAAACTTTAATAGTTTTGTAAACATGTCAATATAAATAAAAAAAATTACTTATTCAACAAATTGAACTAAAATTTCAAACTCCAATAAATACATTTCGTAGTGAGGCCAGATTGCACAATTTGTAATGTTTGGTATTTCAATGTATTTCGACATCTATCGATAGCAAACTAAGTAGAAAACCCGCTCTTTGGAAATGTTTGCAACGCGCATTGATTGACTGGCGCACTAAAATACTGAAATTTAATATTTTAAACTAATTTTTAGTTTTGTTGATTTATGTATGAAATTTTTGAACCTATTCAATTGCAAATATATTACTTATTAAAAGGTAGCATTTTCATACACTCTGTACGCATTTATTGTGAATGAATAATTATTTAATATTTTCCGAAAGTAACAGTCGAAAAGAAAACATTGGTCGATCTTTAAAGTTTAAAACTTGATACCACTGTGGATGACAGTTCACGCTAGTGACGAAGAATCACGAAAGGTGCGAAAGGTTACTATAGCTATATAAAAGAGAAATGGAATATTTGCTATGATTGTCCAATCAGATCGATTTATATACCAATCACAAGATTGATTTAAAGAAAAATTCTTTAAAAGACTTTTGATTAATCTGTTAAATTTATGAGATAACACGTCCATAGTTTCCAAACCACAGTAGCTACAGCTAGAATGTCCTATATACATATTTTTTAATGTATTTAGATATAAAGCTACAGGGGAACTATTCCTAGCTTTTTATTTAAAAAATTGATTTTGAATAAACAATTTAAATTTCAAGCCATTTTTCTTTTTGGCAAGATTTTTTGGCACTGTGCCTTAATGGAGAAAGTTATTTTTTTATTCTAGTAAAATTCATATAATTTTTTAATATATTAACGCTACTCAAGCTATTCAATTCAAGCTATTTAAGAGAGCAATTTAAAGAGTTGATAGTGGGAGAATCCCACGATAGGATCGCCTCAGATAAATGTAACTTTATGATCGAGGGCGATTCCCAATCCATTGGTTCTTAGAGCACCATAAATTAAATTCTTTAATCGTGAGAAACCAATTGGAAATCCAATCGGAACATCTGATAACTGATAAGATATCAAAGTAAATCCAGTCGAATCGATTCCCATAAAAGGCTTCTTACCCCGTCGATCAGACATCATTCGCAACCTGAAATCCTCGGGGAATCATTGCAAAGAATTCAGCATGTTGAAGACTCTCCTAGTTGCCTTATTGGCCCTTTCTCTGGCCTCGGCTGCTCCCCATAGCCAGCTGGATGGGCGCATTGTCGGAGGAGTAGATGCCACTGAGGGGCAGTTCCCTCACCAGGTATCGTTGCGACAGTTAAGCTCCCACATCTGCGGCGGCAGCATCATCGCTCCACAAGTAATCCTGACCGCAGCCCACTGCGTCACCAGCGAAGCAACTGACGGCACATGGAAGGTGTAAGTACTGAAACAATGATCCTCAATTGAGCAGCAACTCATCAGATTCATCTGCAGCACTCCAGCCAAGCAGCTGAGCATTCGTGCTGGATCCGTGGATCGCCAGAGCGGCGGAGTTGTCATCAAGGTATCCCAGGTCATCGTGCATGAGGGTTATGGCAACTTCCTGAATGATGTGGCCGTCCTATTCCTCGAAGAGTCCCTTGGCTACTCTGCAGTGATAAGAGCCATTCCTCTGGCCAGGTCTGACACGGCTGTGGGCAGCCAGGTGCTCATCTCGGGATGGGGTCGTCTCTCCACGAAGGGTCCCTCCCCCCGCTTCCTGCAGTGGAACACGCTCAGTTCGTTGTCCAAGCAGAGCTGCATCAGCTCCACCTTCATGTTTACCAGCAGCCTGATCTGTCTGGCCCACGAGGAGGGCAACGGCGCCTGCAATGGCGACTCTGGCGGCCCGGCCATCCAGAATGGCGAACTCATCGGCATTGCTGGCTTTGTCATCGATGGTTGTGGCAGCCGCAATCCCGATGGTTATGCCAAGGTCTTCTATCATCGTGATTGGATTGTTAAGCATGCAAATTTGTAAAGTCATTTTGGAGGAATCAGCTTGAGCATTTCTTTCTTTTAATAAAATTGAGCATTATTCAAAAATCAGTTTGTTAAACAATGCAAGGGCACAAAGAGAGAGAAAAGAAGGTGGTGACTTGGCGCATGAATGAGACGATTCTGGGAAGAATCTGCAACGCAAGCCGAAACTGACAGCTGCTTCTCGAATTCCCTGACCCAAATATGAGAGCGCAATGCTGTAAAGCGATGACGCCGTCTAAGTTGACGCCGTCTAAACTTGAACTTTATGGAACTGCAGCTCAGATTGAGGGTCAGAGCATTGGCAGCAACAAAAAACTGCTGACATTGTCGAAAATGTGGCATAAAATGCAGCAGAGGCGACCGAATGGCAATCAGAAGTCAGACGGGAATCCAGAACAGAACAACAGAAAGATGGGTGAGTGCAGTTACTTTGGGATGCAGTGCAGCAAACTGATGTGGAGTCTGTGACTTTAGCACACTACAGGAGTACGAGGCTGATGGCGAAGATGCTGCTGCTGTTGCTGTCTGCAGTTGCCTGGGAGCAGCTGGTGGATGCCAGCAAGATTGCCTACAAGAAGCCTCTGTACGGCAAAACGAGCTATGTCAAGGATAAAAGACTTAAACTGCGCACCACGAGCAGTCCGACAACAGCGGCTACAGAGGCGGATTGGCCAGTGCCAGTGGAGTTTATCATCAATAGCACGCCGAGAACAACGGTCACAACGGAGACGGATACTGAGTCGGGCAGCAGCAGCAGCACAACTTGGAGTCCACTCAGCTTGGAATCCAACAGCAGCAGCACGACGAGCACAACAGAGACCAGCTTGGATAATACATTGCAAACGCCACCGACGCCAGCGGCAGCGTTGAATCAACCCGTGCCCTGCACCTGCGGCGTCTTTCTATCCTCGCAGATTAAGAACGGGCTGCCCGAGACGCCGCTGATCCACAATGAAATGGATCGCATGTTTCCCTGCAACGCCATCGGACGCAAACAGTGTCAGACCAAGTGCCTCGAGGCGGTGAGTGCCACCAGCTGAAATGAAGCTCAACATTAGTCAACTTTACCACTCTCTCTCTCTCTCTCTCAGATTGTTCAGCATTTGCCCAACTCGGCGAGCATCGTTTGCGCCACTTTGGGACACAATTGCCACAAGGAGCGCGCTTATCTCTTCATCAAAAACTGCCACAACCAATGGGTCAACACAAATCTACAGGCTGGGCGCGAATATTGCTGCAAAGAGGGAGTTCCCTATCGTTGTCCATTAATCGGCTAATTTTAGTTGTAACACAAAAAAAATAAAAGCCATTTAAACATTTGCAGTGGAAAAACATAAGCAAAACAAAGCGCTTATCGATAAATTGCAACACGCTTAGTATTTAAATACTGCACAATGGGACTATCGATAGCAATGCGACTATGCACAGCAAATCAAACTAGTGGTGTTCCTGAAATAGATTAAGATTCGAATTGAATTCAATTTTTGAATGTCGATCAGCTGTTCACAGCTACTCCATACAAAATGTGTAGCGCGATCAGAAATAATAAGGAAAATCTGGTCAGGGTACAAGTTTCCACGAATTCAGCTATAGAACAGATTTCGAATCCATTATGATTTGATTATTTCTTCTTTGAAATTTTGCATTGAATCAACTGATTAAGATTTTCTTAAATATTATCAAAATCTAGTGCTAATCTGTCTCAGAAAAGTCCCAATTTTTTTAAACAGTGTACTTAGATAAATACAGATGGCATTGCTATTTATTACAGGGACCGTAATCATTATAAGTTATATTAAAAAAATTATATAGTAATGATTATATTTTAATTTTTACATTTTTCTTCACTGTTAATAATTATTTTTGAGTAATTTTATAAAACTTATACTGTAATCATTATTTTTGATAAAAAAAAATAAAACTCAAAAGTCATGATTATTAATGTTTTTTACTTTTTTTCTTCACTGATAATAATAAATTTTTTTGAGTAATTTTATAAAACTTAGACCGTAATCATTATTTTTGATAAAAAAAAAATAAAACTCAAGAGTAATGATTATTAATGATTTTTATTTTTTTCGCTTAAAATAAAACTCAACAGTAATTTACGGCTTCTGTGTTAAATTTTTTACCAATATTATTTTATATCCCTCAAAATGATGCTCACGGATCAGAGATGCAACCTCGGTGGCGAGTCATTGGCGAAATTGCTTTTCGCGAAATTAAATAATAATTAAACGTGTCACAAAAGCTTAAAATAAACAAATTGAAAAAAAAAACGTAAATTAATGTTGAGTCTTATTTTGAGCGAAAAAAAAGATCATTTAAAATATAAAATTAATTAAAATATCTTCTTTTTTTTTAATTTCTAGAAAAAAAAATTATGCTGGGAGGTAGCTTTGAGGTCCATTTAAAAGGATATAAAATAATATTGGTAAAAAAATTAACACAGAAGCCGTAAATTACTGTTGAGTTTTATTTTAAGCGAAAAAAATAAAAATCATTAATAATCATTACTCTTGAGTTTTATTTTTTTTTATCAAAAATAATGATTACGGTCTAAGTTTTATAAAATTACTCAAAAATAATTATTATCATTGAAGAAAAAAAGTAAAAATCATTAATAATCATGACTTTTGAGTTTTATTTTTTTTTATCAAAACTAATGATTACATTATAAGTTTTATAAAATTACTCAAAAATAATTATTATCAGTGAAGAAAAAAGTAAAAATCATGGCGGAAATGCAGAGATGGAGAAAAAATAAAGATTTTGGTGTAAACCATTTTTTTCTAGGTCCATTAGAAGTGTGTGATTTTTTTAGTTAAAACAAAAAAAATAATCATTATTTACGGTCCCTGATTTATTTACATCAATTATAGCATTATTCGTAAAAATATATTTCGATTTGTCGACTTTGCAAATACGTAGTCAAAAAATAAAAATAAACATCAGCTGATAGTACAAGCTATCGACGGTTTCGGCAAGCTTGTGATTTAACGCGTTATCGGGCCTGGTCACACTGTTCGGCTAAACGATAGAAAAATCAGAAGTAATAAAAAAAGGTGAGTTTGCAATGTAATAAAATTGAACAAACGTTAAACTACCACTTGCAATTTAACTTTGACTTTGAAAGCAGACGTTGCAAGATGGTGTGCGTGCCGTGCTTCATAATTCCTTTGTTGCTCTACATTTGGCACAAGTTCGTGCAGCCCATTCTGCTGCGTTATTGGAATCCTTGGGAGAAAAAGGACGCGCAAGGAAATGTGATCAAAACGAAGCCAGAGTTTCCCTTTGAGTGCAAAGGCGGCGTCTGTCCATTTGTTCCTGGGGGCAAAAAGGAGCTAAAGGAGACGGCAGCAGCTGGCGATGAGACAGCAACAACAGCTACGAACACGACAACAGCAGCTGCAGCTACAACAACAACTCAGACGACGCCCGGGGAGGAAACCAAAAAGGATAATTAGTTAAAATTTGCATTTAGTTTATGTATTAGTTAGTGGCACTTGGCCCTTGTTGCAGGGTAAGCATTCCGGGTCCGTAACCACAGGTGGGGGGTAGGAGAATTTGTCTAAAAATAAGCAACAAATTACGCTTAACGTTAACGAGAATGTTAAATCAAAGAATTAACTGTAACAGCATGTAGTATATTTTAACTATTAAAAGGGACGACAACAACTGCAAGCAGTTAAAACAAATTGTAATTATTATTATGAAAATTAATCTTTAAGAAACAGACGCTGTCAAGGGCGTAATCAGCTTTCCACTATATTCGCATTTTCTTAATCGTAACCACTTTTTAGAGTGTTTTTTTACGTTCAAAACGAATTAATAACTTCGTTGGCTGATGTAATTAAATGATATCATGGCATTCAGCTGGTCCTGATCCACCAAAAGTAAATGAGCGATGACCGAATGAAAAACCTGCTAAATGCCTCCAATCTCTAACAGGATAGTGAAATATAATTTCCTTGAACATTTTGACAATCCTCATTTTAAACAACAAGCTAAAACTCGGCATGAGATTTTCCACGTAATTTGGTTCTCCTTTTTCGAATCCTAGCTTTCTCGACATTCAAAATCCTTAAGCAAAAATTAAAATTATTAAACAGGAGTTCTAATTAAAAATGGGCAGAAAAATCTGTTATTTGGAATTCATTTATCATTTGATTGAGATGCAGTCCTTGAAGTTCTCAACTCAAATTGATGCAAAAACAGTCTTCATCCTCCCCCAAGATTACTTTACAAGTTGGCATGCTTAACAATCGGGATTGCGGCGGCCACAACCATCGATGACAAAGCCAGCAATGCCGATGAGTTCGCCATTCTGGATGGCCGGGCCGCCAGAGTCGCCATTGCAGGCGCCGTTGCCCTCCTCGTGGGCCAGACAGATCAGGCTGCTGGTGAACATGAAGGTGGAGCTGATGCAGCTCTGCTTGGACAACGAACTGAGCGTGTTCCACTGCAGGAAGCGGGGGGAGTGACCCTTCGTGGAGAGACGACCCCATCCCGAGATGAGCACCTGGCTGCCCACAGCCGTGTCAGAGCTGGCCAGAGGAATGGCTCTTATCACTGCAGAGTAGCTAAGGGACATAACCCTCATGCACGATGACCTGGGATACCTTGATGACAACTCCGCCGCTCTGGAGATCCACGGATCCAGCACGAATGCTCAGCTGCTTGGCTGGAGTGCTGCAGATGAATCTGATGAGTTGCTGCTCAATTGAGGATCATTGTTTCAGTACTTACACCTTCCATGTGCCGTCAGTTGCTTCGCTGGTGACGCAGTGGGCTGCGGTCAGGATTACTTGTGGAGCGATGATGCTGCCGCCGCAGATGTGGGAGCTTAACTGTCGCAACGATACCTGGTGAGGGAACTGCCCCTCAGTGGCATCTACTCCTCCGACAATGCGCCCATCCAGCTGGCTATGGGGAGCAGCCGAGGCCAGAGAAAGGGCCAATAAGGCAACTAGGAGAGTCAACAACATGCTGAATTCTTTGCAATGATTCCCCGAGGATTTCAGGTTGCGAATGATGCCTGATCGACGGGGTGAGAAGCCTTTTATGGGAATCGAATCGACTGGATTTGCTTTGATATCTTATCAGTTACAGATATTCCGATTGGATTTCCAATTGGGTTCTCACGATTAAGGAATTTAATTTATGGTGCTCTAAGAACCAATGGATTGGGAATCGCCCTCGATCATAAAGTTACATTTATCTGAGGCGATCCTATCGCGGGATTCTCCCACTATCAACTCTTGAAATTACTTTCAATAGCTTGAATTGATTTGTGATTATGAACTACGATTATGATTACAAATACACATTAAATCAATTTGAGTTCTTAAGTATAACTCTTATTGTTGGAAAATGTGAAATCCATTTTAAAGCAGTTGAGATGATTCTGCAGGTAGGACATTTAAATCAATCCTAGGGAAACCTGATGAAATACAAAAAATAAAATGATGTCGAAGTCAATTAAACAGACATTTGGTGAATTGATTTTAAAATAATTATTTTATATTTATTATGTCAAAAAAATTTGCATTTGCATGTTTCGTTCGCTGATTTAAGTTAGGACCACAAAAAATTTTACAATTTACACATTAAAATTAAGAAAGAAGCATAGCAAAACTACAAAAATGAATAAAATAATAATAATAAAATAAAACCAAATTTCAAAGATGACATAAATGCGATTACAAAAATGTGTTGCATATTTTTTGAAAATATAATGTATATATATTTATCGCTTTCAATTAATAAACTTAAATTGTAGTTTGCCTAATGCCTAACTAGAAAAAAAAATATTTTTTTCTGCTCGAAAAATGTTATAATTTGTCTTTCTTTTTTTTTGCTTTTCAACTTAATTGAAATAGTTATGAGAGTCTTTTTACAATTTATGCTTAACTTAATAGATTTATATGTAGAATTACATAAAAAATTTAAAGTTAGATGTAAAAAAAAAAATTGAAATAGCAGAATGTTTTTGTTGTTGTAATCGTATGTATATAATTATATATAGTATAGCTAACAAATTTGTTTATATAAGCACTTCAGTTGTAAAACTAACAGCTAAAAATTGTATAATAATAGATTATGCAATTAGTTTAATGAATTCTTTTTTAAAAACTTAATAGTACACGGTAAAACGTAGTTGATGCTCTAATTGTATTGTTAATTAATTGAATTAAAATATTTATTTAGGGCGCTAGAGATAAACGTTGGCCGACAATTACAAAATACAATTACAATATATAATAATAAAAATAATTTGCGCTAATTATAATTGTTTTTTTTCTTTTCTTATTTCTTCGTTTGTTTATGTTTTACTGGAAGCTGTGAAACGGGTTTTCCCTACGATTAAAAAAACTATATAAAATTCTTTTTTCTTTCGTTTTGTTTAGTTTCTGTTCTTAATTTTTGAGTTGTTCAAAACCTTTGCGCGCACATAATGTTATTGTTATTGAGTGTGGGGCGAAACTGTTCACTAACTACTTAAACCTATATATATGTATATATATTGTGTATATATACGATATACCATTTACGATATACGATTTTAACGCGCACTGTACAACAAACATTAAGATTAATCATTTAAATTACTACAATTATTACGTTTGTTTTTTGTTTTGTTTTTTAAATTAAAGCTTAAGCTCTAGGCAAAAAAAAAATAATAAAAATAGACGGTTTGGAAATGTTGGGAGGGAGGTTGGGAGGTGTGTAATTGGATTGGGTTGGAGATTTTGTCGTGCTGTTGGATTGATTAAAAGTCATAAACTTTGCTAGCCCTCTGGCTGGCCAGTGGGCTCTCTTTGAGTGCTCATCCGGCATCCGTCATTCGTCATTGTGTCTCTCTCTCTCGCTACAGTAAGCATCGCCTAGGTGCGCTTATGTCAAATATAAATGGCCTCGGAACCCTTGTTGGCCTGATGTCCACCGGAGATGTACAAATTGTTGGCCGCCGGCGATTGTACGCCCTCGGACCAGTCTGAATTGCTTCGTGGCGATGACGATGACCAATGTCCGGGTGATTCCGGCGATGGCGTCGGATAACTGTCCAGCGTCTGCACCAGATGCTGTGGCGTATGTCCGCCCGAATGTTGGCTGGGCGGTGTTAGGTACTGATAGAAGGCCTGATTATGCTGTGACGAGGGCGACAGCATGTTCGTCGATGGCGAGGAACCCGACATTGAACTTTGTATTGAAGGCGGATTCATTTGACCCGAGTGAAATGAGTCTGTAAGCAAAACAAAAACGATAACGATAACAGTTAGTTGATGCATTCGGTTGATGGATGATGTATTCGTTAAACTCACCCGGAGATCCACAAAATCCATTTAAGTCTAAGCCGGCAGATCCGAACTCAAGGCCTCCAATTGCTTGTTGCTGTTGCTGCTGCTGTTGTTGCTGCTGTTGTTGTTGCTGCTGCTGCTGTTGTTGCTGCTGCTGCTGTTGTTGTTGCTGCTGCTGCTGTTGCTGCTGCTGTTGCAGCTGCGGAGACAACGTCTGCATTATTGCACTGCTTTTAGCATTGTTGGAGGACTGAGGTGCCAGCATGATGCCCATGTCACTGCCCGTAGGCGAAATGATGCCCAGGCTGACAGGTGAACTTTGTGGGCCAAGGGAACCGTTGCCACCGCCGAGGAGACTGTTGAGATTGCTGCCAAACTGCTTTTGCTGTGTTGCATGCCGCATCGCCTGTATGTGCGTCGGCGATGTTGGCAAACTGGGCCGCGATTTGGCTGGCGACGGAGAACCTACGCGAGAGTATAACAATTCGCATAAGTATAACAGTATAAACGTGTTGAGTATAACACCATCTTACCCAGATAGGCGTGCGGTGACAGCGCCAAACTACTCTGCACCGAATGCGGTGGCGATTGATTCGAATAGGGCGGACTGAGTCCCTGCTCGTGGCCCCCATTGGACATCCCGCCTCCAAGGCCACACAGCGTGTTTGTGCTGCGTCCCCCGCTCAGGCCCATCGCCTGTCCGTTCAGCATTTCCTGCTGAAATGGCGAGCCCATCGAATAGCCATAGGTGTCCAGCTTAATCATGTCCAGACTGTTGGCTGGCAGCGATTGCAGCGATTGTGCATTCTAGAAATTCGAAAATTAGAAAAAAGGGTATCAGGTCATTGCTTTCTTTCAAAGGTTTAACATAAATAGAAATAAAATGTGGTAGTCTTGGTATAACCGCAATACACTGTCATACTGTCAGTGTCGTTTGTCAACAATAATAGTATTATGTTTTCTGGTATAATAGTAGAACAATATGTTTACCAGCCAAAAACCGTCAACTTCACTAACAAGTATAACAGTTCGTCGACAGTAATATCATGATCATTGTTTTTTCGATCATTCAAAAACAGATCTGTTGTTCGTTAAGACTGTTATACAGTCAGAGCAATGCAAACTCACCTTGATGCAATCCTCATAGCTCGGCGGCTGTTTGGTCCCGTTGTTGTTCTGCGGCGCTGCCATGGCGTTCGAGTACATGGAGCTCGGGTCGTAGGGACTCGGCAGATTCACCAGATTCCCATTGGCGTTTCCGTTTCCGGTATGCGCCGTCGGCGGCGACGGTGAGTCCAGATCCGCACAGTTGTTCACCGTTGGCCCCGTCGCGGCCAGAAGCTGTCCAGCATTTAGGCCGTTCATGGCCTTTTTTGATGCCGCACTGTTGTTGTTGTTGTTATTGTTCTGGTTGCTGTTGTTGTTGGCCTTTTTTGAGCTCGCCTTGCGACGCAAACTGCCCATGTTGGCAGGTCCGCCCGATGCCGCATCCAGCCCATTATCGGGACTATTGCTCTCAATGAGCTTGGCCTTCTTGGCCGCCTTCTGTTTGGCCGCCTGGCTGCTCTGCTTGCCAGCCGCACCGCCGGCGCCAATAACCGTCGGCTGTGTGATCAGCTGTGGCTGCTGGCCCGGTGGCGGTGATCCAATCATCGCCTGTGGCGTCATGCTGATCATCTGCGGAGAACGCGGCACATGCTCATCCAGCAGCCGGACAATGTCGTGATGCAGCCGCTCGCTGGCCACGTCGCGTGGCAGGCGATCCATGTGATCGGTGATCTCGCGGTTGGCAAAGTTATCGAGCAGCGCCTTGCACGCCTCGTAGCTGCCCTCGCGTGCGGCGAGGAACAGTGGCGTCTCATCCTTATCGTCCTGGGCATCGCGATTCGCATGATGCATCAACAAAATGTTCACCGCCTCCGTGTTGTTCACGGCCGCTGCCCAATGCAACGCCGTCTTGCCGGAGTTGTCGGCGGCATTGATGTCCGCATCGGCGGTAATCAGATCCTCGACCATGCCCTCAATGGCCAGACGTGCGGCCAGGATCAGAGGTGTAGTGCCGTCATGCATGCGTGCGTTCAAATTCGTAGCACGATTTCGCAACAGTATCTGAAATACGCCCATGGCATCGGCGGCCACAGCCGCATGCAATGGAGTTCGTCCCGTATTATCCTGACAATTGGCATCCGCGCCAGCGTCGAGCAACCTCTTGGCCGCATCCGCGCGTGCATAGCGAGCGGCCAGATGAAGTGATGTTTCTCCCGTCTTGTCCATGGTGGCATTGAGCTCGGCGCCCTGCGCCAACAGATCCGATATCACCTGAGCCGTGCTATCCTCATTGTTCTCCACATCCTCGCCGCTGTCCAGACCGCCACCACGCACAGCCGCAATCATCAAGGGGGTCAGACCACAGGGACCACGAGCATCGACGTCGTGCTTGCCGCCATCCTGATGCGCTGGCGGTGTCATTATGGCGCGTACATCGGCCACATCTAGATGTGCCTGTGACCAGACCCGTTGATCCGCCTCCTCGTATTCACTGACCATCGTGTGATCGCTGGCATAGCCGACGCTGGCCAATCCGGCAACACTGCCACCTCCCAGGCCACCCAATCCGCCCAATCCTCCCATGCCGCTATTGAGTTGATCGCCCCGTTGTCGCTTCGGCTGTGGCATATCCGATTCATCATCGGACCAATGACTTCCACCGCCAACTCCAACGCCAGGCAGCTGATGAGCCTGAGCTTGGGAGAGTCCTACCTGCTTGTTGAGGTTCCTCATCTCCTGGCCATGGGGATCACGACGACGACGCGACATGACCGCCGCGGCCGGAGCACGAAAGCCTTCGGGGAACCAGGTGACGCCATGTGCACGCTTCCTTTGCGTGCTAAGGACCATGCCGAAGAAAGCTAAGACAATGATTACTAGGATGATGCCCGTTATCACATATTTCACATTCGCCGGCGACTCGAAATCATCGCCCTCAACAGGACTCCGGACACCGCGCACACTGTAAATGGGATAACGATTCGCGAACGTGTGCTTTGCAGCAGATGCGGCCAGGAACTCGGCTGCCTCGGTGGCGCGATTGAAGCACTCGGTGCACTTGCGATTGTCAATCTCCAGATAGATTTGTATTCCCGTCTGACCATCCCGTTGGGTGTAGAGTATCTTGTGCTTTCTACCGAACTCCGAGTCCTGGATGTCGGACATGGGAGAGGCGCCCTTCCAGCTGAAGATCATGTCATTGCCATCCGGATCCTTTTTCACCCGCACCGTCGTTCGCAGCACGTGACTCATTTCGCGCAAGAACTGTGCCTGCTGCTGTCGAAACTCCCGCATATCCATCAGCATGACCACGGACATGGCGCCCTCGGCCAACTGGGGAGACTGCTCCGACTTTTCACAGTCGAGGCCGTCCCAACTGCACTCGGCATTGTTGCAGCCGTAGTCGCAGAATCCGTCGCCGTAATGCTTCTGGCAATACGCATCGTAGATAGCCGCACAGCGCTTCAGTTTCTGCTCACAGTCGCGTCCATCGTAAAGGCATGCCGCATTGTTGCACTCCTCGTTGCACTGGCCGTCCATGAAGACGCGCCAACACTGGGGCGCCGTGCAATTCGCCCACGGATTGATGCCCAGCGAACAGTCGTTGCCGTCAAAGTTGCAAGCGTATGTGTTGCACTCGGTGTTGCATACCCCATTGCTCTGTTTCTCGGGGCAACCGCGTTTCTCGCACATCATCCGCTGTTGCTCCAGATCCGCATCGTATTTGCCAGCTCCTGGATTGCCGTTGTTGCCATTGTTGCCGTTGTTGCCGTTCGCGGAGCCAGAGTTGCCACCTGACCAGCCGGCATAGGTGGGATCATAGATCTCGCAACGTTTACCCGTCCATTTGCTGGGACAGAGGCAATCGTAATCACCCAGCAGATTATCGCAGACGGCACCTTGCAGACAAGGATTCGGCTGGCACTCATCGAACGTGTCCAGTTCACAGTGCTCTCCGGCCGTGCCGCGACTGCACTCGCACCGATAGCCGCCGGCATCTTCAATGATGCAGGTGCCAGCACGACACGGATTCGAGTCGCAATCCTGGCCACTGAACTCACAGTTCTTTCCATAATATCCATCCGCACAGACACAGTGGTGTCCACTCTGTTTTGTGCTACAGACGCCGCCATTCTGGCACGGCGACTGGGCACAGAAATTAACCTTATGCTCACAGTGGCGTCCCATGTGGCCGGGCCGACAATTGCAATGATAGTTGTTGACGAGCTGCACGCAATCGAGAGTTCCAGCATTGGAGCAGGGATTACTCAGGCATTCGTTGATGTCGCCCTCGCAACGAGCGCCGACAAAGCCGGGCGGACAGGAGCACTCAAAGCCACCGACACGATCGATGCAACTGCCATTGTTGTGGCATGCACCGGGCTCGCAATCATCGTGATTCAACTCACAAATGATGCCCAGTGTGCCGGGCGGACAGCTGCAGCTGAAACCCTGGACGAGATCATGACAGGTGCCGCCATTCTGGCACGGATTCGGTGCACAATCATCGATATTCAGCTCACAATTCTGTCCCTGGAAGCCCTGACGACAGCTGCACTCGTAGGCGCCGACGAGATCCCGACAGGTGCCACCATTCTGGCAGGGCTGCGAGGCGCACTCATCGATGTCCTGCTGGCAGTAGCTGCCCGCATAGCCCTGACTGCAGTAGCAGACGTGACTGTTGCCGTGATTCTTGCAGGTTCCGTTGTTGCACAACTGCTTCACGCTGAGTCCTTTGCGCTGTGCCGCGTCCTGGCAACTGATCGTCTGCACATCGCACAGCTTGCCCGTCCAGCCGGCGGCGCATTTGCAATTGAACTGATGCTTCAGCTGGCTGCAGCTTGCGCCATTCTCACACGGAGATTGGGCACACCAGTCCACATAGTCCGAACATTGTTTGCCCGTGAATCCGCTGGGGCAGTGGCACGTGTATTCATCGCGCTGTTCGTGGCACGTGCCGCCGTTGAGGCAAGGCGCCGAATCGCATTTGTTCACCTTGTACTGACAGTTGGCGCCACTGTAGCCGGCGAGGCAGCTGCAATTGTAGCCATTGATGCCGTCGACACAGCTGCCGCCATTGAGGCAGGAGCTCTCCGTGCAATCCTCATCATTAGTCTGACAATTCATGCCGCTGAATCCCAGGGGGCAGGTACAAGTATAGCTGTTCACATACTGACGACAGGTGGCGCCATTCTGGCACGGCATGCTCAGGCATTCATTGATGTCCGTCTCACAGTGTTTGCCATCGAAGCCATCCACACAGAGGCACGAATAATCGCCGATCCCGTCCAGACACGTGCCGCCATTCTGGCAGGGGAACGAGGCGCAATCGTCTGTGTTGATCGCACAATCCCTGCCCTCGTAGCCCTTGGTGCAGAGGCAGCGATATGAGCCTGGCACATTGAGGCAACTGGCCCCATTGCGACACGGCGAACTGAAGGCGCACTCATCGATATCCTCGTCGCAGTAGCGTCCCGTGTAGCCCAGCTTGCAGGTGCAGGAGAAGTCCAAGAAGTTCGGACTCGGCGTGCACTTCGCCTCGTTGCGACACCGATTGCTGGCACACGGATCCAGCTGGCTCTCACAATTGAGACCGGTATAGGGCACCTTGCAGACGCACTTGTAGCCATTGACCTTGTCGATGCAGGTGCCGCCGTTGGCACACGGATTGCTCAGGCAATCGTCGATGTTCGTCTCGCACTTGTGTCCCGTATATCCGGGCATGCACTGGCAACTGAAGGCGTTCAGTTTGTCGAAACAGCTGCCACCGTGCTGGCACGGATTACTCGCACACTCGTCGATGTCCACTTCGCATCGCTTGCCCGAATACCCAGGCGGACAGTGGCAGATGAACTCATTGATGCCATCCTCGCACCGTCCGTCGTTCACACACGGACTCGACGCGCACTCATCGACATCGCTGAGGCAACGGGCATCGTAGAATCCCCGGGGACACTCGCACTTGTACCCATTGACCATGTCCATGCAGACGCCATTGTTGGCACACGGATTACTCGCGCATTCGTTAACATTCAGCTCACAGTGCTGGCCGGTGAAACCGGGCACACAGCTGCACGTATACGAGTTGATGCCATCGATGCAACTGGCACCATTGTTGCACGGATTGCTGTGGCACTCATTCACATTGATCTCACAGTTCTTGCCGCTTGTTCCGGGCTGGCACTGGCAGATGTAGCTTCCCACACGATCCACACAGTGTCCGCCAAACTGACAGGGATTCGATTCACATTCATTGATCTGCTTCTGGCAGAGGTAGCCCGTAAATCCGGGATCACAAAGGCACTTGAAGCTATTGTCGCCATCGATGCACTTGCCACGATGACACGGACTCGAGTCGCAATCATTGATGTTAATCTCACAACTGGCACCCGTATAGCCCGGCGGGCACTCGCAGCTGTAGCCGGCAATGGAGTCGTGACAGATACCCGTATTGCGGCACGGCTGAGATTGGCAATCGTCGATGTTGATCTGGCAACGGGCACCCGTGAAACCCAGTGCACAGCTGCATTTGAATCCATTGATCTTGTCGTGGCAGGTGCCATCGTTCAGGCACGGATTTGATTGGCACTCATCGATATCAATCTCACACTGAGTACCCGTGAAGCCTGGCATGCAGACGCAACGAAATGTCCCGGGATCATCCAGACAACTTCCCTCGTTCTGGCACGGATGCGATTCGCATTCGTTGATGTTCGTCTCGCAACGCGGGCCAGTGAATCCCTGCGAGCAGTTGCACATGAACGAGCCCGGCGTATTCACACAGATGCCATTGTGTTCACAGGGCGATCCTTGGTCACATTCATCGATATCCTCGGAGCAATCGACACCCTTGTATCCCGTGGCACACGAACAGGCGTAGGATCCGTTTATCGGACTCGTATCGCAAATGGCATCCGCGTGGCAGGGATTCGAGGTGCATGCATCATCCAGGTGGCACAACAGTCCCGTCTTTCCAGCCGTGCAACGGCAATAGAAGCTCCCCACACCATCGATGCACGTTGCCCCGTTGAAGCATGCCGCCTGGACGCAATCGTCAATGTTATCGCTACAGTCGCTTCCCGCCCAGCCATTGACACAGATGCAACTGTACGTGCCGTGTGTGTTCGTGCATGTCGCTCCATTCTGACACACTGACGGACGGAGCGCACACTCATCGACATCCACGTCACAGTAGCGTCCCGTGAAATTGGGCGGACAGTTGCAGCGATAATCATTGATACCGTCTACACACGTACCTCCATTTTGGCAAAGATTTCCCGGACAATCGTCGATATTGAGATCACAGTTTTTGCCCTCGAAACCTGCAAGTAAATGATACAACAATCATTTAAATGGTGATCAATCAGAAATTTGTATATGTATGTACAATACATATTACTAAGTAAATTAATGGTATTATTTATGTAAGTACAAGTGAGCTCTTTAACAACATCTACAACATACACTCCTTCTGAAGTCATAAATAATAGGCAGACATTAAACTTAGTAAACTAATTTAAGCCTAAAGCTCGGTAAACTCTGTGAGACACTAGGTACCCACCCCTGCTTAATTCAAACGATTGCAAACTGGATAAACATTTAATTCCTCTCTTCTAAGCTAATTCTTTATCTAATAAAACTTATAATAATATGATCACAACACTTTTCCGGCAACTCTTTTAAATTTAACTCACTTACTTCCCCCGTTAAAACGAATAACAAATAGAAAATATAAGAAAGTTGGAAGCAATTTTCACCTAAATTTCTAAGCAAAAAAACTACTTTTTTCTTTTGAATGCAATCGGGCAACGCTCCTAATTCAAAATCAGAAAATAAATACAATCATACGGATGTACAATTTGCCAATATATATTTTAGTTTCTTAATATATTCAAATTTGCATTGTTATTCCGTTACGAAAGCAGTACTACTGGTACCGAAAACGAAGGGGCAAATCCGAAATAAAACCTTTTAACGAAATAGTCGTTTTCGAACGTAACGAAATCGTTATTTGTTTAGGTATATATTTACATATGAAGAAATTATACACCCTAAGAAGTATTCTGGAAAAGTTAGCGTGTCACCACCCCCGCCCCCAATTTTTTTTTAATTTTATGCTCACAGCCATCTAAGAGGGGCTTACAACTTTCTATATATAAGAACTAAGCTTTCTTAATAGTGCTAATAATATATAAGGTCAAAACTTGTTATTTGCAATAGAAAAATAATGAACTAACTTGATGCTTAATGCCACAAATACTGGTCAAATACCCCATAGTGCAATGGAGAGATTACAATGTGTTTGTCCAGATGTCTTTGGATTGTAGATAAGTTAGGTTAAAAAGGATTAGAAAGATTAATTAGGGAATGTTCCTTGAAAACAATGCAGTTTGTTGACAATGTTTCATTAAATTTTAATAAAATGAAAAAAATTCTAGAAATTAGTAAATAATGTTTAGTTAAAGGGGTCACACTGTTGTGGGGATGTGGGAATGCGAATATGTGAGTGTGTGTATGTCAGACATGTGTAAGTGTGTGGTTTATGTGTGTATATTTGTGTGTGTGTTCAATGAAGTGCATTAACAGATTTATGGACAACAACACAGTATCGTAAAATGCTTCAATAAACGAAAACGTTTACAACAACAATAACAACAACAACCACTGGCCAGGGCTTGTACAAAAAGTGGTTGCCAGGCAATACGAAGAAGGCGCACAAAGCGCAGACAACGCTTAAAATATGTCTACATAAATATGTGCATACATATGTATATGTGTATATACTACATAGGCACATAACTATGTGTGTGTGTGTGTGTGTTGCAGCTGTGTTGCACATGTTTTGGTAGCCAGATGGAGTTAGCCAGCAGGAACACAGCATGAGGGAGGTGACCAAGAGAGAGAGAGAGCGAATGAAAGAGAGCGCACAGACAGGTAAACTAAGAACAACAGCCGGCGCTCTTTTGCTCTCTCAAAAGGTTTCGCCTGCGGCGACATACATACAAACATACATGCATTCATATACACAAACGTACATACAGACAACAAACAACAACAACAATAAAGCCGTCGCGCCGCTGCGCATGCGAAGCGAATGAGCAAACAAAATGTAAAGAAGAAGAAATAAAACAGACGCTCTCATGCGCATGTGTATAAGTATGCATGCACGTGTGTGTTTGTGTACAACACGTCTTTGGTTGTTCTTTCCCACGGTCTCATATCTGGCCAGGCAGCTATCTGAATGCGCGCCAAGCAACGACGAGCGCGCTCGTTTTCCCTCTCCCCAATCCTAAAAGAGAGAGAGAGACAGAGAGAGAGAGAGAGAGCAACTTAAAGCATAACAGCAACAACAAATGTTGCTTATGCTGCTGTCCAGTGTTGCCAACTCTTTGGGGCCTAAAAAGCTATTTCAAAATTTAAACTTTGAAATAAGCTAAGCATTTTTAAAACAGTTAGACAAGATTTGATTTTTTTTTTATTTTTTTAGTTGTAAATTGTTGTAAAATTTAATAAATATATTTTTTTATTCCCTCGATACTAAGCAATCATAATATAAATATATCATATATGTGTGTACATATGTACCTATCGTTTAGAATCGCGCATAAACGAAGCAAATGGCGATACATTTAAAATGTAATTTTTTTTTTTATATAATTGTTGGTGTTTTTAAAACGTTTTGTATTTAGTTTCCTTACAATCTTAAATTATTTATAGTGCCTTTTATAAAAGTTAACTTTTCTATTTAAATGGGAAAATGTGTCATAATATAGAACCTAGCATATTAATTAATGTGTTGAATAAAATATGTACATAATTTAAAATTTTGTGGAAATCTAAAATATACTGATGTTGCTGACTTTGGCAGCTGACTAAACTTGACTTGAACAATTTCCTTGAAAATAAAATCACTCAAATTTCAGGGATATTAACCTTTTTTATTATTATTTTTTTTTGTTTTTAGAAAAGTTAGCTTTTATTCATCATTCCACCTAATAAGGCCTTTTTTATCTCAAAAGTTGGCAACACTGCTGCGAGTTGTTACTGCGACTTCGTTTGGGCCCATTCGGTTCGGTTGCTTATGCTGCTGTCCAGTGTTGCCAACTCTTTGGGGCCTAAAAAGCTATTTCAAAATTTAAACTTTGAAATAAGCTAAGCATTTTTAAAACAGTTAGACAAGATTTGATTTTTTTTTTATTTTTTTAGTTGTAAATTGTTGTAAAATTTAATAAATATATTTTTTTATTCCCTCGATACTAAGCAATCATAATATAAATATATCATATATATGTGTACATATGTACCTATCGTTTAGAATCGCGCATAAACGAAGCAAATGGCGATACATTTAAAATGTAATTTTTTTTTTTATATAATTGTTGGTGTTTTTAAAACGTTTTGTATTTAGTTTCCTTACAATCTTAAATTATTTATAGTGCCTTTTATAAAAGTTAACTTTTCTATTTAAATGGGAAAATGTGTCATAATATAGAACCTAGCATATTAATTAATGTGTTGAATAAAATATGTACATAATTTAAAATTTTGTGGAAATCTAAAATATACTGATGTTGCTGACTTTGGCAGCTGACTAAACTTGACTTGAACAATTTCCTTGAAAATAAAATCACTCAAATTTCAGGGATATTAACCTTTTTTATTATTATTTTTTTTTGTTTTTAGAAAAGTTAGCTTTTATTCATCATTCCACCTAATAAGGCCTTTTTTATCTCAAAAGTTGGCAACACTGCTGCGAGTTGTTACTGCGACTTCGTTTGGGCCCATTCGGTTCGTTCAGTTGTCGGCACGCCTCATCGCTCGGCTCGGCTTGGTTCGGCTTACTTCGGTTCGACAGCACATTCGGCTGGGCTCGGCTCGATCGAGTTTTCTACTTTTATGTTCGGACTTCGACTTTGTTCATTGCGCTTTACTTTGTGCTTCATTCGAGGAATTAAATCGCACTTTATGTCGATCTTCCCATCCGTCACCTCCCCTCCCTCACGCCATCACTTGCTGTCACTCTCTTGCGCTCTTTGGAGCTCACTCTCTGCTCGCCCACAGCTTATTTTAATGGCTTTGCCTGTCTTGGTCGGTTTTTGCTTCGTTTTGGTCTTAAAAGAAGGGCCCAAAACACACACACACACACACATGCACACACACGTAGTTAAAGCTTGTTGTGCCAGCCCAGTTATTGTCATTGTTGTTGGGGCTGATCGATTTTGTTGTTGCTGTGCACAGTTTTTTTGTGGGTATTTTTTTTATTATTATGTATTATGATTATGTGTGCATGCGAGTGTGTGTGTCTGTTGGTTGGGGGACTGCCACTTGTTGCCTGTAGTCTGTGGACTCTGCAGACTGGAGAGTGGCATTTTCAATGCATACTTTTAAAAATAAACCAAGGCAGGGCAGCAACAACACTAACAGCAACCAGAATCACACTGGCATCTGTTGATCTGTTGCACACATGTTTCATCTATATACATACATATGTACATACATACATACATATACATATACATATATATATATACAATACACAAACGATGCATGCCACATTCGTTGACGTTACCCAGTCACTTAGTGGCACTTTGAACTCTAGCCAACAACTGCTCCAGTGACTCTCAAACTCCGAAAGCAACATTTAATTAAACGTTGCAAACGAAAGGAAAAAAATAGCAAGACACTGTCCGCTAAAATTATGCAGCCCAGCCTACTATGCAATTTTCTTATTTTGCTTATTTTCTTTTCCTACATGTGTGTGTGTATGTCTGTGTGTGCTCATTTAAGTCAATTGACTTGCAACAATTTGCATGAGTTGTTGGTCCGTTGGGTCAATCGACGACCTGTGACAACAGCAACAACATCAAACCAACGAGAAGAAGAAGCTTAGCAACAATGTTGCTAAGCAATTAGAAACATAATAAAGCAAATTCCATTCCCACAAAGTCTGCAACGAGACTTGTGTTGAATTTCGACAGTAATTGAAAACTGAAACATTTAAAGTTCGAATTGTGCTGCAAACAGTTATCGATTAATGCAATGACTGTTATCGAACAGTCGTTCTTCTGAGTCATGACTCGCCACGAGCCAAGCGTTGGCCCAAGTTTTCAATTGCTGCCCACGCGAAGGTAAACTCGTTTGTTAGCTTGCCTCCTCCTCCCTTCCTCCTTCTACCCCTTACCACACTACCATCATCTTGCCACAGGGCATTATTCATCATTCATCGGTTGCAAGTTGCAACTTTTACCCCAAACGCAACGCATCTCATTCTTTCTCTGTCGCTGTTGGTGTTGCTGTCTCTTTCTCAGTCTTTCTTCTGTTGGATTGCGCATGACCTCCTTAGGGCGTTACTGCGCTTAAGCATCCCAACGTGCAACGAGCTACGTCGATCGTACATCATGGTCCGTGGCTGATTTATTTGTAATTTGCTTGGGCAGCGAAGCAAATTAAGCCCGTGCGCTTGATTTTGATGATTTTGACTGAATCGACTTGTCCTGATTGAAGTCAGTCGGAGAAAAAGGGGAAACGGAAAGCGGCAATCGGTAGCGGGTAGCTGGTAGGGGAAGGGATGAGTGATGAGGGGGAAATGGATCTTGAGATGGGAAACAAGTTGTAAAGTTGCAGCTTTTGTTATGGCAAATGCAACTGCGGTTTGTGCCGCCCGTTTTGCATAATGAGTGCAACTCCGCCCCTCCATCCAACAACAGGAACAACAACAACATCAAGAAAATTCCCATTGGCATCTCCCGCTCTCCCATCGTGATGTCCACAGGGCACTTCGTGTCGTGTTGTTCGTTTCGACTCGTTTATTGTTGCTGTTGCAGTTGCTTTTGTTATATGTACACATCTGTAATTTCTGTAGTTGCCCAACACCGGCAGAGCACACAAAAGGCGTTATAACATTCCCATTGCATTATTGCACATATACACACACACACACACACTCACATACTACTATTTCTATTGTCTGCGAAAATTCCTTTAGTTTCGGTTTGTTTTTCCGCACAAAATGGCTGCCTTTTGGTCACACTTTCACACGCTCAGCTCATTAGAATTTTTGATTGGGCGCAATTAAAATAAGCAAAAGCCCCCACCACAACCCCAACCTTATTCCACCCTGACCGACAGACGGACGGACAGAACGTCCGTCTGATCATTGCAATTCACTAACTAACCCTGTCCATTTCCACAGCACCACCACACCACACCGCATTGCAATGCTAGTCTTCTCATCAATTGAGCGAATTAAATTGCACACACACACATAAATATACATGCATACAGACACTCGCACGCACACAGTCATAAATATGTAAATACTGGCAATTTACATGCTCAAATTGAATGCTCGACAATTGAGATGAACTTTGTGGAAAGGGGTGAAGGGTGAAGCATATGTCAGTTTAACCATTGACATCGATAACAAAGCTAATTTTTCGATTGTACCTCTAACATCGAAATGGAATGCTTAAAATGAAACACTTCAGAGTATAACAGTTTAGGATAAAAAAGTGAACATTTTACAATGCTTTTTCAACCATTGACGCCGACTTCAATAACAAATCTAATTTATCGATTGTTGTGCTAACCTTAGAAAGTAATGCTGAAATAATATGTACGTAATAAAAGGAAAAAAAACAATTTTACAATTACCTAGAGACAAGTTTGTATTATTGTGGTAAATAGAAAACTTTGTTGAAATAAAAGAATTAATCGATTTCCAAGTACATAATGCATATTCTTATCTGGATTATCTCTCTTCTTTGCACTCAATCTTAACAATAATTTGGAGAATTTGTAAAACTTATAGAATGATTAAGATTTAAAAAAAACTATGCAGTTAAATGCTAATAATCGATTTCAAAGATGACTAAGCGGTGTTTCTTTTCGTATCTCAACATCTTAAAATTGGACATTGGACATACATATGTAACTTCGAAAACGGTAGATCTACGATCGAAAGTTACTTTATAGATGCTAAGCAATTACTGCACCCGTTGATCACTGAATTAATGTTATCGATACCACTTGCAATTGAAATTGAAATAAACACTTACCACGTGGACACTTGCAATCGTAGGTGAGTCCATTGGCGCGACATGTGCCACCATTCTGGCAGGGTGAGGGGGAGCAGGGCTTGTACTTGGTATCGCAATCCTTGCCAGTGTAGCCAGCGGGGCACATGCATCTGCAAAGAATTGTGGAGAATTGTATTAGAAAAGTTAGACTGATGGACAAACGGTAATTTGGTGGCAGTAACAGCAGAAACATCACACGAACAAGACCTCCGCTAGTTAATTGCAACGAGCAACGAGCAACGTGCAACTTCCGTTTGAACGAAATGTGACCGGTGATGGATGAATGTGGCATGCGCTCATCCAACACAGCTGCTGGTCTCTGCTCCATCTTTCGGGTCTAGTCAAAGCCTGATCTTTACTTAGTTTTCCCTCTTTTTCCATTGCTCCATCTCCCTTTGACTTTTTCTCTCTCTCTTTTTTCTATCTGTGTATTTGTCTTGTCTGTTACAATTGCTCAGAGTTGAAGACATTAACCGGTTCTTTGGGGCTGGGTACACACAGAGGGCCAGGCCACAACAATGTTGGTAGCTAGTTTTTAACTATTTTGTTTTTATATTTATTTTTTTTTATGATTATTTCTATTCTTTCTTTCTTGCTCTTTCCCTTCCTTGCCCTCGGCCGGTGCGTACATTGATTTTTGTTGGACATACATAATTCTACTAATTGTTTATGTTTATTATATGAAAACTTAATTTGTTGGCAATTGCAAGAAATTCTTGAGAATTGAAAACTGGTTTACTTTGCTTTTGCTTTGACTTAGCCCCACTGTGCACACTGAGTGTCTGCACTTTGGCCGTACAAGGCAGCTGCTATTTAGCTCCCCCATTTCCACTCTTCCTTCTCCACAGTTGCTGCTGTCTGTAGAGAGCCGCTAATTAAGACCATTAAACGCATTTAATTAAATTAAACAATTAAATGCCACAAAAAAACGCTTAAATAGGCAACAGGCCTCGAGTGCCGCAATAGTCTTTAGGGACCTGTAACTGGCCAATGAACCGAACTACCTCCTAAACTGTCCTCTTCCATATCGCTTCGTTTCCTCCAAGTTTCCACCTTTTTGTATCTTTGTGCTGACCAAATTACACATCGAAAATTGCTTCACCTTCGCTTTGGGCAAACTAACGACCGAAATTCAAAATTGATTTTTGATTGACATGTGAAACTCAGCGGGCTAATGGCCAAGGGGCAAGCGTCTTTGGCGGAGGAAGAATGAAGATCTGCGATCAGCGGTTTATGGTCTGTGGAGAGACCCACCGCAAAGGTAAAGGGCTGATCGGCGGATCATTAAGTTCACATACTCGTAGTGGATGCATTCATCGCGTGTATGGTAATCGTTAAGCTTTGGCGAGTCTATATGTAGAATATTCATAAGTTTTAATTTATTCATGAGTATATTCACTTTTAAATCAGTTGTTGAAAGAAGCAACTTAACGTGCTAAGCGTTTATTTCAACGATTCAACGAGTGTTCATAAATACACTCCCTTCTATTCACGTTTTTGCAAGAATAGTCTACTCTCGTTAAAAAAAAACTAACTGATCAGTCGAAAAATTGATAAGCTAACATTCATGAACTTATAGAAATGCTGTCGAATGAAATGCTAAAATGGAATCGAAATGAATTCATTGAAAGCGAAGAAGTGATCGAAATATATTCATTTTGTTTGCCGCCGTAAATTTGGCCATTTGACAGCTTTAGAATATTATCTGTATAGGTTTATGGCCAAATGCTCTTCAAATGCATTCACTTAGTCATTCATTCATATTCATACACTTTGAGCATGACTAAGCTTGAGTATCGGGTGTAGTATCTACACGTTGTCATATCAAATACCTTGTACCGCTCTCCACTCCACTAAATTAACCATTTTACTTGCCAAAAATTTAAATAACGTTTTATTGACGCATAAACACAATCAAATCAGGTATCGAATGGGAGCTTAATGTTAATTTATCGAATGCCGCCAACAGTGGCAGGCATTAAAGCAAAACTAAGTGAGTGTCCCCAAAAGTGAGTGTGACAAATGACAAGAATTGATACTGATTCCAAAAAAAAAGGTACTAAATCGTCAACTTTATGAGTACTCACTTTTGAATTTAAATTCAAATTGTAATATTAGAGGGTGACTATGTCAATTAACGATTAAATGATAGAGAGATTGACTTCCAGATTCGTGTTGCAGTTTATGTTTAGGGAGAAAAAGTAATTAAAGTTGTTAGGATGCTCTTCAAATTATCGATAAAATGATAGAGTAGAGAGAAAAAAACATTTTTACTTTTCGGATTCATATTGAAACAGTAACAATTCAACAAATTATCAATTAGTGATCACACAATATTAAACTTTATGCTAATTATCGATCGATGTTCGATATCGAATGATACAAATGGCGAAGAAAAAGATCAACAGCACAATAAAACACATGTTCACATCGCACTTTTCAGCTCGAATTTGAGGTATTATTTTGTTAGAAGTTGCCGTTTAAGCTTAACAAAAGAGATAAATACCTCCCACTCCCCCAGCCATCCCCTCACACTATACATCTGGTAATTTGTGTGTTTCAAATTAAAAATGCAAATGATGCCAACGATATAATTTAATTTACTTGGCCAAGCCAAGCCAAGCCAAGCCGGACCAATTCAGAAACAAAACAAAGCGCCGGAAATTTCAGTTAAATAGAGGAAAAGGGGTGAGTACGAGAGGTCTCTCTATTGAATGATCAGTTGTGTGATTTATTTAAATAGTTTTCCTTTTTTTTTAATTTTATTTTGGTTTTGTATATTTTAATTAGAGTGGAAACGTTGCGTCGTCCGACCGTTGGTAACTTGGCCAATTGCCAATTTGTTGACCAGTATTGGCAAGATAAAAAATATAAACAAAATCCATAAACAATCTTAATCGATTTCCTATGCTAATACGACATGTTGTATCTGAGTGTATTTGGCCCATAACGATCCATTGGCCACAACAATAGAGACCGAATTCGATTTTATAAATTATTAGTTTTAAATTGTCATTAATTTGGCGCACAGCCGCAAACAGTTTTTCGATAAATTAGATAAATATGCAAATATAACGATTTGTTTTCTTCAATATCTCTTTGCGTATTGGCCCCTTCCCATCCCCGTCCCATCGTCAATAGATTTATACATCAACTCATCAATCGGAATGTGTCTGATCTTTTGTCGAACAAGCGACCAAATTTGCACTTGTCATGCGGTAAAATATGAACAAAATACGCTACTCGTTTAATGACACTAAATGAAAGTGATGATTCAGGCTAGAGGGAGTAATTTTAGATCTTGTTAATTTTATTCTTTGAGAAAAATATTAAGCTTGTCGTTATCCTATTTTAAAAAGTCCCTTCATTATTATTCAGAGTTATTAGCAAATCACACGAGGTAAAAGTGGTGCTTAAAATATATATGATCCCAGTTAAATTGAACCCAGTAATTTTATCTTATCTTAACCCTTTCGTTAATTGCAATTAATTTAATTTAGGAAAGTATAAGTATTATACTTCTTTTTCATAACATAAGAAACAATTTTGCTCAACTCAATAATTTTTTGTAAAATGCATGTTAAAGTTATTGATTTATCTAAATACTTACTGATAAGATCCATGCATGTTGACACAGGTGCCGCCATATTGGCAGGGATTCGATTGGCATTCCTCCACATCCTCGGAGCAGGTGTGACCGGTGAAGCCAGGCGGGCAGTTGCAACTGAAGCTGCTGCTGCCAGCTGAAGCGGAACAGGTGCCGCCGTTGCGACATGGTGAACTGGCGCACAGATTCTGTGTCTGGCAATGATCGCCTGTTGTAAGAGAAGAGGCAATAGATATTTGATTTAGAAATTTCGATTAAAAGCCGGTCAATGCTGTGTGCAAGTGTGTGTGTGTGTGCGAGTGTGTTAACTTACCCGTATAGCCATTGGCACAGATGCAGCTGTATTCCTGAAGCGTTTTCAGTTGGCAAGTGCCGCCATTGAAGCAGCGCGCCTGATCACAGGCATTGGCCACGGCAATCTCACAGAGCGACTCCTCAAAACCGAGCGGACACTGGCACGAGATGCCCGGTCGGCCATTCCGAAAGGCCACCTGACAGGTGCCACCATTCTGGCAGCGTCCATGGCCCGTCAGGCAGGGATTCCGATGTTCACAGTAGTCGCCAACGTAACGTGTATCGCAACTGCAAATGAAAGATATAAAACACACAATCTGGTTAGAGAGATAGATGCATATGAGATACATAACTATGAGATACATTTTCTGATTGTGTGTGAATGTCGATCGCATCTAGTTTTTAAACTGAATTTCTTGCTGCAGTCAATGCAATCGGCTGCAGATTTGTGTCTATCGATAAGCGGTTAAGTGTTAAAGCGCCTGACAAACTGACAAAACTTGTCTCATTTCCGTCTCGGACAGCTACCAAATGACTTTCACAGTTCGCAGATGCAAATCATGCTACTTTACACTTGGCAAAAAAATTAAAGTAACTTTTATACGAGTAATCGATCGTATATCGAGTAGACAATATAACGGGATAACAAATGTAAAAATAATTTCTTAAATTAATTTTTCATACTTCGTGAACTCTTGAAACTGATAAATGAAATAATCGAATCGATATGGATTATTTTTCAAGTCTAAATATACGACTTACTAAAATTAATGGATAGGACTTTAAAGCACTGAATATGGGCAATTCCACAGAGATGTCAACCGCGGCCAAAAAATTCAAAGTCTATAAAAGTATGTTGTTTTAAAATATTACTATAGGGAATATATTAAATTTAATAAATCAATGCCAATTTTTCATTTACTCATAGCACATTTTGAAATATCCAAATGCAAAGTCGAAAAAGTGCAAAAGTTGTGTTTTAAACATTTCTATTGCACGTTTTGTTTTGATTATTGTTCTTAATGAGAGACATTATGATTTGATATTTCCTCTCTTAAATCTCGGTTTATGTTCAAAGAATATAAGAAAAATTAAAAAGAGACAATGCGATTGCCAATTACGGTGAATTTCTTATCTGCTTAACCGTATATTTCAATGTCGCGTACTCAAATAAACATAAAAAGTATGATGGAACAAAATGTCGCGTGCGCCAGTGAATAAAATTTAATTTAAAAAAAAATACTGAATATTTTTGAATAAAATGAAAGACATTATTAAGATAAATCAATGCATTACATTCTTATATTGGCCGCATTAAAATATTCTGGCAGGTTTCGCTGAAATCAGTGTTGAAACTGGTCGCTGAAAAATTGACTTCTGTTTGAGTCGCGTGCGAATGCCTTGGTTTTTTTAAATTATCTTGAAAACGAACAGTTGTCCAAAATCAACTTTAGTACCAAGTAAAGTGCTTAACAAGAGCTATAGGATTCACCTTTTCACTTTGAATGCGTACGAATGTCGCATTCGACATCAGAGAATTGCCCATATACTGAATTTTTAAGAAATATTGTCTTACAATCTCAATAAATTGTCGGCTATAAGCAATATAATCTTGGTATCCAAACCTTGAAAGAGTCTTGGAGCTGGAATTATTATGGGATTTTTAAATATTTTAATGCTTAGATATTTAGACGCTATAAAGCGTATTAATCAATTTATATATTTAAGCTAAATAATAGCTGACTGCAGCACATGCGCACACACTCCACACGGTCAATTAATGCGTTCAGCGACTCATTAAAAAGCAATAAGCACAGCGCATGTATGTCTGCTTTGCTAGCAACTAGCAACTAGCAACTGACAACAAAAACAATAGACAAAACATACCAATGCAACAACAAGAAATTAGCAAAGTAATCGCAGTCATCGAATGCAACGACGTTGCAATTCGATTGCCGATGACGGTGTTGGTGATGATGATGATGTTGCTGTTGGTTGTTGCTGATGATGACTCCCGACTTGGAGCTAAAGTCGAACGACAACTTGCACATTGTTGTTTTCCCTTGAGAAAACAATTTTTATTTACGGTAATTTGTGCGCGATCTTGATTGCATATTAAATTTTCATCGAAGCCAAAGTCAAAGCCAGCAATGAGAAAATTACACGCATTGCAGCAGCAACAGCATCCCAACAACAACAACAACACCAGCAACAACAACATCAACAGCGATGAGCATGATGAAAAAGCACAAGAAGAAGCAGAAGCAATGAATAATCATTAAGGCGCGACTTCTTTGGCCAATGGCTAGTTGAATAGAGAGAAAAAGAGAGAAAGGTAGAGAGAAAAAGAGGGAGACTGGATCGAATAGGCTTTTCTTTGGTCTCGTCTTCGGCGTTGCCACTTACCGTTACAAGTGTGTGAAAATGCTTTAGATTTAGAATTAATTTGTATTACACATAACCTCACTAAATGCCCTGCCTAACCTCACTTTTCAACTAGTATGAGTGTGTGCTGTATGTGTGTGTGTGTGTGTGTGTGCCGCTGTGCCGATTGTTGATCGTAATCGAAGCTATTGGGAAAATTAAATGGCGGTAAGCAAAACAGTTAGCAACATGCTGCTGTTGTTGTCCGCTTGAGAAATCGATGTTTGGCTGCTGCTGTTAAAGAGTAGCCAGAGGAGGGGAGGGAGAGTGTCTAAAGACAAAACCGAATACAGACTGAAACAAACTAAGTGGCCAATGGCGATGTTGCTGATAAGACAACGGACTCCCCATTCAAATGAGGTGTCAGGCGTGTTTTTGTTTTTTTTTCTATTGCCCCACACTACACTACTGCACCACTATGCAGCTGAAAAATTAATGTAATATAAATTATACGCGAGCCAGTTGAACTGAACTGAGTCGAGTCGGGAGCTGGAGCTAAACTTGGAGCTAAAAGCTGAAGCTGAGAGTTGTCTGAGCCCCGTTGCCAACTTGCTTCGTGTTGTGTTTTCAAATGAAACGCGAGAGAAAAATAAATGAAGAAAAAATGAAGCAAACAAAAAAATTACAGAAAAGGAGAGAAAAAAAATAAATGAAAACGTGACTCGCATTGGCAAATAAACCAAAGTATCCAGCGGCAGCTTGGACAGGGTGTGTTTAAGCCTTAGAGATGACCGCGTGAGAGCAGCGTGAGCGTCGCGTGAGTCACGTTCAAAGATTGTCCAAAGAAACTCATTCCAAAGCAGTATCAAATACACGACGCGAAATTATCAAGTACTCTTTAAAACCTCCATTTCAAACTTTATTTCTCACTAAATTAAAATTATACAAGTCAAACAGTTCAAACTTTTTTTAAATACAATGTCTTAAGTCCATAAATTTAAATATGTGCTGGACTACTATTAATCCTGCTTGAAGACATTTTTATGCTAAAATTTTACTAATTATATTAAGCATTAGTTTTAATAAACGACATTTTTCTATCTGTGTATGGTGTGTTAGCTTTCTGCTGTGGTGAATTTAATTATGTTGGCAATACCATTGTGGTGTTATACACAAGGTGACATATTCCGATGTGTTGGGTTGACATATGTATATAATTGTCCATATATATTTCAAATGTACTTTTAGCTTAAGTCGATCAAATATAATAATAATAATAGTCGTTAATAATTCTTAATAATAATTAATATTAATTTCTCTAAGATGTATTGTGAGTTTCTACAGTAGCCATGTTGAATTCATGTTCTACTCGCCTCATGTGTGGTGAGTTATGTTGAATAAGACTGTAGGTAAATGAGCAATCAAAATGTAGATATATCTCACGATTTATATGGAATTCCCTATCGTTATCTCTTTGCCTATCGCTAGCAAACAAATATAAGAACTATCCGGCATCGCCTTGTGTGAGAAAAGAATCTATTTGATCTGTCGATCTGTCTATCTATCTGTCCGAGTGTCTAACAGTCTGCCAGTCTGTCTGTCGCTGGCGATTTCAATTTGCGGTCGACTAGAGAAAGAAATGTTCATAATCATAACTTTATAAAGCTTCAACTTGGCTTCAATTTGGTTTCAACTTGGCTTCTTCTCACTTCTAACGAGCGTAACCTCAGCAGCATCAACTTGGGGCTATCAAATGTGCATTGGTCTGTCTCATACATTGCATTGGTATCTGGCTTGGTAAGCGAATGATTTAATGTCTTCACCCGATGATCATTCATCTTTTTGGTCTTCCGTCTTGAGTCTAGTCAACACACACTACTGCAGTCTATGGCTTCCAAGTAGTTGCTGTGCTTTGGGGCAAAAACGTACAACGCCTAGTTAGCTGCTCTCTGGATATCTAATTTCTGCAGAGCAATGCAATTCACACGCTGGTCCCGGGTCTCAGTCTCGGTCTGGTCTCGCCACAGCTGGCAAATGCTTTCTGCTTAGCTAACACGTATCAAGATCGGCGTCCAACGACAACAATGTATGTAAAGAGAGAAAGAAAGAGAGAGAGAGAGAGAGAACCCGGGGGAACTCTTGACTGTGCCAAAATATGCTTATCGTTCAGTTCACATCGCTGTCGATTAAAGGCTCGGCTCAGCTTGGCTCCAATGGAATCGACTTAACTTTGTTTATTTGCGAGCATCGTTGACAAAAGCGCCCAATTAAAGCATAATTATTTTTTATTTACCAAAAGTCTCTGATGATGCTATTGCTTGCCATGGGCATTGATAATGATCTCCAACTGCAACTTTGATGAGTTGCAGTTGCGAATGGTGCAGTTCTTGTTTGTGCTGTGACAAGTGCGTATTTTGTGTGTGGTTGCATGAGTCGATCTCATGATCTTTCATCAATAACATGAGCAAATGTTTATAACAAAGGAATTTCATTCATTCCCAGAAAACGGAGCGAAAGATCACATTGAAAGCTAATCAACCCAAAGCTGCTAAAATAAATGACATAACAGTCGATAGATTGTAAGTTCATATAAAAGGTCACATGCGCGGCGTTATCAAGTGCGATGAATGAGACTTTGTTGTCAGGCTGGGCAGATTTATTGTGTGTTCATAAAAATCCAATTTCATTAATCAAACTCTGACAGGTCAGTTTAAACTTTCTCATCTAGCTGATACAGGTTTTGATCTTCAAACATATCTTTAGCTTACCCCTTAAAACCTTTTCAATCGTATGCAAATTAATGTCATTCCCAAAGCCATGACTGAAGAATTCAGTTAAGCAAAAGTTTTAAGATTCTATTTAGTATTTTTTATTTTAATTTTTTTTTTGTAATCAGCGTACACTTCTTACATTACCAACGTGGCAGCGTGGTTTTTGTTGTTGTTGCTGTTGTGCATGTCTTTCAAGTGAAAAGCCAACAATACCAGAGACGACGACGGGTGCAAGCGGACATTGTACCTAACTCTGGGCAGGTGCAACATGCGGACCGAGCACGGCAAAACAGAAAACAGAGTTGTCGACGACTTTGTTGTTCTTCTTGCTGTTGTTGCTGCTGTTGTTGCTGCTGTTGTTGCTGCTATTGTTGTCGTTGTTGTTGTCGTACTATGTCAATGTGCCATTTTGAGTCACCTCCCTTTGTAATGCCCTTGCCAGACGTCTCTAGCTCCCTTTCTTTCACTCTGAATACCTATCTCTATCCGTCTTTCTAGCTAGCTAGCTGGCTAACTGCTTCTGCATTTCACCGCAGGCATTTATGTATGTATCTATGTACTTGGTATTTGTTTAGCTGCTGAACCGAGAGCTCAGCTTCAACTTCAGCTTCATTTTAGGTCTGAGCTCAGACCCGTTTTTTTATATTTGCTTTTTTTTTTTTATATTCGTCGGCGACCGACAAATGCGTGACCCCACGGCTCAACAACAAATTTTACACCAAATTTCTTTCCGCTTTTAGCTGTCTATCCAGCTAGCTAACAATCCATCCATCTACTCATCTATCCATCTAACGTATGAGTTACATGTCAGCCGCATTTTCAGCTGTGCGTTTTCATTTCGTTTGCTTTTGTCTGCTCAGGTAACAAGAAATGCATATTTTACGCTCTTATGTATTGTCTGTGTGCATGTGTATCCCATCGATGCAGACTGAGACTGGGACACCGGTTCGTCAAATGCTTAACAGGTCAATTTGCAGCGACCTTTATACAATGAATTTATCCATTCCTTGGATTCATTCAGTTATCAATTGTCAACACTTGACATGTTGCGCAACATTGTTGCTAAGATGTTGATGTTATGTTGATGTTATGAGTGTTGGCGATCGATATTTTGTTAAATATAATTCTAAATAAATTTCAGTATTATTTTAATCAGTATTTATAAAACTTATTACTGTTTTACTTGTCACTTTATATAATTTGTTGTACCAATATAATTGTATTTCCTATTCTAAATATTAAAAGCTCAAGCTTAGATTAATTAACTGATTCTCATGAAACTTGATAATCAACAATTTACATTAATTAGTTTTAATCAAAAACGTAATTATTCCTATGAGAAGTGCGGTAACCTAAAAAAACTTACATATCAATTATTTGAGAATTAATTGCGTCAAAACAAAGTAATAAATTGGTATATACGTGAACTAATCCGCAAATAACTATATATTGCAAAGCAAAGCCCTCGATTCTTGCTACATTATGCAAATCAATATGTTTTGTCTTTTGGTAACAACACTAATTGAAAGAATGAAATACTGTCGTGTCATTAAAATGCTAAAGAAGTGCAATAAACCACGGGACCGCAGCATGGAGTGTAATATAACATCGGCATGGGAAAGATGGCAGCTGTCATCATCGTCTCATATAATGAAGGGAGTTATGACACGGCCCAAAACAATGCTAGATTTATGTAATGCGAAGCTCCGACTCTTTCAGACTTGCAACTTTAACTTCAACTATGACTGTGACTTCAACTTCGATTTTAACTCAGATAGAAACAGATTCGGATGCAGACTCTGACTGAGAGTCATAATTAAAATTTTGGTGTGTCAGTTTCTGTTGTTATCGTTATCGTTGTTGTTGTTGTGACAGTGGCAGTTGCAGTTGCAGCTCTCGTCGTCCTCGTCGCGTGAGTCGTGAGAATGCCCAACTTAATTGAGTTTCAATAAAACGTTTTAATTTTGACGAGAGACGCAACGCAACGGAGTGAAATGAAATGAAATCAGGCGACTTCGAGATGAAATAACATAAACGGGGGAACGAAAAGCACACATAACAAAAAGGAAAGGCAAAAAACTTGCCTAAAGGAATTTTGTACGCCAACGCCTTAGCCGCAAAAAAGGGCGCGCAAAATGAAGAGCAAAAGGGTTCGCGATTGGGATTCAGGTTTAGTTTTGTGCATATGTTTGTGAGAGATGAGTAGTGAGTGTGTGTATGTGTGTATGTGTGTATGTAGCAACAATTTATGGCCATTGCTGTTGCTGTATAAGGGAAGAATGTAAAATGCAAGCGGAATGCCCAATAAACATTCGCTACGCTCAGGTGGGGAACGATCGCAGTTGGGAATGGGCAGCTGAGAGCTCCGAAGGAAGGAAAATTCAGCAGGGTGGCCATGAAGAGGGGAGAGAAGGGAGAATGTAGATGCTGCTGCTGCTGTTGCTATAACAAATCAGCGACAGCAACAGCAGCAACACAGAAAAGCAATCAAAGCAGGTTGCAAACAAGTTTGACTGTGGATTGAGATCTTTGAGAGACCTGGGGGAAAATGAAACTGAAGCTGAATCTGAGGCTGAAATTGAAGCTCAAGCTCAGCCTGTCCCCTTTGGGCGAGATAAAATCGAAGGATGCGCGAAGGCATAGCACACAAAATGGCCGCCAGCTGACGCTCACTAAATGTGTCATCAACGCTGAAGCTGACAGTGACTGTAACTGGACCATAAAAAGCTGTAGCTGTTGTTGCTGCTGTTGGCTGAGACGCTTAAGAGATTAGCGCGGCATTTGCTTTTGACGTGATGTGTTGGGTTTTTTTCTTGTTGTTGGGCATTTTCATTGTCATTTCCTTTTGCCCCAGCCCTGTATTAGATACAGATACACACACACACACATACACATGGACCCATGGACACACCCATGTGGTGGGCACCCGACTGTTTGCTGCTGTCGTGCTTAATGATGAGTTAATTAAAGTAATTGCACAGAGCTTTAAATTTTTCACTTTTTTCGTTGTAGTTGCTGTTGTTGTTATAGTTGTTGTTGCCAGTATCAGGTAAGCAGCTAGCAGCAAGGCTAAGACTAAGACGCCGGCCCATAGCTCAGGTAAGAAACGAAAGAGCTAAACTGAATACTGAACACAAAAGGCAGAAGGAAAGCCAAAAAGAACATTTCAAGTGCAAAGCGTGTGAGCCGAGAGTTGAAATAAAAACCAAAGTTGTCTCTGGCTTGACTCTCTTCTTCTTTTTGTTCTTTCTGACCGTGTGGGGAAATGAAATTAAATGGAAATATACAACATGGACATTAAACAACATACACATACTTATAACCATGTTTTTCTATATGTGTGTCCGTGTGTAAAACAATGAACTGACGTCCACACATACAGACAGAACACAAACAAAAGACTTAGGCAAAGAACTTGCCAAGGGCTTAACAACAACAACAACCAAAACAACAAGAGCAATGAAAATAAACGAACAAAGTTCTTTTCGCCTTGTCTTTTGATTCGGGTCAGCAATTTAGTGACTTTACAGTGAATTGTCACTGCTTATCGTCACTTGTTAAACACAGCGAGTCACAGCTTTTGATTGAATCAAACCAAATTGAGGTTAAACATTAAAGAATATTTTTTAGAAATTATGATATGAACGAAAACTGATTTAAAATATAACAAAAGCCAATAAATTAGGCAAATTTTACAGATATTTCCTGTTTAACAGGATATTATTCTAGAGAAAAAGATGAAGAAACAATCTTTATGGTTTTTATATGTTGTACCTCAGGTAAAATTAAAGCTATAATACCGATATTTGGCATATACTGTTCAACAATCTGAAGATGTTTGTATTCCAAAATTTACAGTCTTATAAAAAACGTTGATATAATTCTCATACTGGTTGACTAAAATCACAAACCTCACCAGCTTTAAAATTTACTTCTTTAACAATTAAATATATAAATCTCCCAGATATTATAGCTTCACATACAATGCAGCTAACGGATATATATGTACATATATAGGAAAAAGTTATCGAAATACGACTCTGCCTTCTTTCCCAAGCGTCAATTCATACAATCAAAGAAATAACCAAAACTGCAACGTTGCCGCATTCTATTTTTATTGAGTGTCTGTTTGTTTCATGCCCACCCAATTTTTTTCTTTTGAGGCTTACACGAACGTGCTCTCGCATTTCGAAAATCAAAAATTTTGTTGCAAAATATTTGTACAGAGAATTGGCGGCATTGCGATCTGCGGTTCGCCAAGCCGCCCGCCATTTAGATGACTCATCATCAGCATGAACATCAACTCATCATCACGCAGTTTCGATTTCGAGTTGTGTTGTTTTTTTGTTTTTGTTTTTTTGGGAGTATCTGTAGATTGTTGATCTCTCGCACTTCAAAGTAAAGTTTTCAATGTGCCGCATCTGCTGGCATTGTCAATTTTTCTACTTTTTTTGTGGTGGGAGACGATGCTTTGGCGTTTCAGCTGCTCATTAACATGTCATAAACCGCAACTAAAAAACTTATTTTTTTTTCGTTGAAGAGAAAGAAACAACACAATAAAAAGAAAAAAATTATAAAAATGAAGAAACAATTTATGGCACAGCGAGGAAAGCTTTTACCATAGCTTAACAGTTATATCGCGACATTTATTGATCCACAAGTCTGATTGTAAATCAAAGTTATTGTTCTGGGCCCTGTTCAAGTGCATAATTGTAAAGCGGCAGCACAATGTGGCCAGTGGGCGATGCATGCAAACCAAAAATGGACTCAAACATGACATTTGACATGGCTATTGAATGAGGAGGTGGAGAAGTAGAAGAATGAGGCAGACAATCAAAGCGAGTCAATCGAGTCGTTTGCTGACATAAACGGCCGATGGCTGGGAGAGAGATCGTCGCGGCGCGTCTCGTCGTGTCCTGCACAGGCCATCAACTCTGGCAATCAAGTCAATTAAACAAACAACAAGCTCTGAGCACAGAGCATACAATAACAGTCGGTTGGTCGGTCGGGGAGGGCTGAGGTAGGAGATTTGTTGGTCTGCTGATCGTATCGAATTGATCGGTAAAGACAGTTTAGCAAAAGCTCGTGAAATTTTCAAATTTGCAAAATAATCGCTGAGCAGTGCACCAATTCGAAATAAAGACAAAATGTAGTGTACCAACCAAGTGAGGATCAGTTGAAAAGCTGTGCGCGATCACCAAATAGCTCAGTCACAGCTTCAGCTCAGTTTCAGATCCAGTTACTATTTCCGAGTCTTTTGCTGACAAAGTTCAAGCGATGTTATCGCACATCGAGCAAAACAAGCAGAGAGATGAGAGAGAGAGAGAGAGAGAGAGAGAGAGAGAGAGGTTACTTACATATGTAAAGACTGCAATGGAGCAGGCCTCTATGGCTTGATCGTGCCGTTGATGATCAGAGGTAACGGGGGCAGCCAAGGTGCGCACATTCAAGAGCCAATATAGACTACGAGACGAGGCAAATGTACTACTGCCACATGGCTTGATCATCAGCAAAACGATCGCAGCAGTTAGTCCAAAGAAAATGTCGTAAAAGCAACAACAACAACCACAGCAATCACAGCGAAAAAAGCGGTCGCATTTTTAGGCTAAAAGCTAAAGCGCTTTTATGTAATTGCCTGCTAAAGATTGTGATAGCTACTTAAGTCATGGCAAAGAGGAAGGGGAAGCTGTGTGTGTGTGTGTATATATGTGTGTGTCAACTGGCTACCGGTAGTTCAATTTACCGTAAATCACTCACGATCGCTTAAAAAAAGGGGGGACAAACCTTATATGTAGGCTAAAAATGTTATGGAAAAATCGCAGAAATTCTAAATGATCTCCAGATTGATCTTTAAGTTCTCTTACATGTCGAAGAGCAAGAGCTTCAATGTCTGGGCTAAAGATCAGTTCGATCACAAAAGCTTTCATAGTTATGCACTGAATGAAAGCGTCCCGATCGTGCTGTAGATCACACTGATGCCCAGATCATTGATCACGGCTCAAAGTTGCTGCAATTGCTTAAGCAAAGAGAGAGAATGAGTGAGTGAGAAATACCAAAAAATTACCAAAAGTTTGTAGCTGTTCGGCAATGCAATGCGATCTTCTAACGATCTTGCCCTGCTTTCAAAGCAAGAAATGCATGCCCCAAACTTTTAATTATGCCACGTTCAAATTGCCGGGCTGACAACAGACTCGTAAAATTTTGACAGTCTGTCAAAAATAAAGCAAAAGTTCGAATGAGTAGAGTACTCTCCGCGTATGCTTGTCGCATCCATATAATAACTCAGTCGAAGTTATGCGTTGCGTACGTGCCATTTGCTTGAGCCGAATTCGCATTTGATTTATTACAAAGAGACCAACACCGAAAACAAGAAGAAGAAAAACAACCGAAAATGCAATAAAATACCGACAAACTACCAAAATAGACAAGAAAACGGGCAACAAGAGGAAAGCCGCACGGGAAAATCTGACCAACGAAAAAATATCTGAAAAATCAGTAAACTCTAGCAAAGGCACGAACCAGAGTCGTTCGTCATCATTCGACAATATTCGCCATTATTTAATGACAACATTCGTTTATTTCATTCGTATTCTCCAGCAAAAGGAGTCTTGAACGAATTGTGCGGGCACTATTGTCTCGTCTTGTAGGGAAATTCAATTTGAGCTCCGCTTCAATCCTTCCTCTTTTGTACTTATGTTTTTTTTGTACTTATGTTATGTAGTCCGTTTTTTGCCTGTCCTCTTTCATCATCTGTCTAGACAAATTTCAAGCTAACCGAAATGCCATTGTCAATGCGCATTGATGGCAGATTTCTCCTTATATTTATATATTCATATGTGTATTTATTTATATACCAGTGTCCTTGGAAATGATATTGCCACTGGGCATTGATTGACATATGCAAATTGGTTGCTGTCATTTTCGGCTGCCAAAACTTATGATAATAATTGAGTAAATCAATTCAAGTTTATGGCAAGTATTTGCCCTCTCCCCAACCCTAACCCCCATCTATATGCTCTATGCTGCGACGATGGCGGTAAGTTGAATCAATTTGCATAAATTGACAGGCCCCTAGAGACCAAAACATGCTGATGAGAGCCAAAATGCTGTAAGCTGGGGCCCAATTAATGAATGCTTCCTTCCGCTCCATAAACTGGTTTCCTAATCACATTCCCATATGGACTAGTTTAAACATGTATGTCGATATGTTGGGGACATTTCTGCGGATTTGAGTTTACTTACGAGCAGTAGGATTTGCCATTAGTCTGTGTGATGCATGTGCCGCCATTCTTGCAGCCCAAAGTAGTACAGGAGACCGCCAAAGAGGAGCTCGTTTCTGAAAATAAACAAGAAAAAATATTGTGTTAAAGAAGTGTTAATCAGCATCAAAATTAATTGATTTTACTTAACAGTAGATTACACATTTAATTTACAAATATGTACTCAATAATTCGTATCTATAAAATATTGCAATTATCTTGAAATGCAAGTATATTTGGAATTAAGTAAAATATCAAATATCGATTGACAACGAAAATAAAATACAAAATTTAAATAAGTTAAGCAATTTTTACAAATCCTTCTTTGTAATCTCTTTTAGTGATCCATCTTCTTGCTACTTAGCATGCCATTAATGCACCGTCTGCGACTAAGTGAGAGAGTGTGTGACAGAAAGAAAGAACTCTGGTTACATATTCTATCCGCAAATTAAGTGTTGGTTTTAAGGGCACACGGCGGCATGTCAAAGCCAAATGACGGACTCTTGGCGACACCGCAGCAAACAGAGCACTAACAACAAAACCAGCAACAACAACCACTGCAACAATAACCACAGCAACAACAATAACAACCACAGTGAATACAGTTCAGTACACTTGAACTGTCCAGCAGTGCAGATAAAGGGGCGCCAAAATATAAAAAAAAACTAAACTTGTGAAATTTGCTAAAAGCAAAAAGCGAAAAAGCGCAAAAAGAAAAGAGAGAAAGAAATAGAAAGACAGAGATAGAGAGGGGGCGAGGAGGAGAACAAAAATATGAACAAAACTCTGAATATGCTTATTTTTCATTGTAAAAATGGCACACAAATTAAACAAACGCGCCGCTCACCAAAGCGCCCCAATGTTTGCTAATTGGGCGTGTGGCGATTTCCTGCCCTGGCAATCGGTAAAGTGGGAGCGAAAGAGAGGGAGAGGTTGGGCTGGGCGAGGGGGAGACGGAGTAGACAGGAAAGGGGGAGGACGACAACAGACGGCGACAATAAGTTTTGATTGCCCAGCACAATAAATAAATAGCTTTGTCTTCGCAACGCAACAACATCAATAAAAGCGAAGAGGAAGATATTCGTATGGCTATATGTGTGTATGTACCTATGTGTGTAAATACTTATGCATATATAGATACACTTTGGCTACGACCCTTTCTTCCCCCTTTTGGAGTACTGGCCACCTTTTTCTCAATGAGCGTTCACTGTGAATTCGAATATACATATGTATGTATGCACATTCTTATGTATGTAAACATAAATAAAGCATTTAAATTATAGATGGGCATAAATCTTTCCGTGAAATATAGACATGAAAACAGAAACACTATCTGACACACACACACATGCCCACATATACAGCGTCAAGTTGAGCTTGAGTCATACGCGGCATACGCGTATGCATAATATTGCGAAATTTATGCGAACAAACCAAAAGCAACATGCGACACAGCAAGAAAGACAAAAACAGCAACAACTGGAACAACAAAAGCAAACTTTTTTTGATTGTTTTAAATTTTTGCAACATTTTGTGTCGCCAGCTGCGTGTTGTCTGTCCCTGTCCCTCTATCTGTTTGTCGCACGCTGTCTCTCTTTGTGTGTGTAAACTAATTGACCTCAATTAGTGCAGTGCATATAACAATAATAATAACAACAACAATAATAACGTCGACCACTAAAAAATGTTTATTCGCATTGTTAAGGTGCGGTTCGATTCGGTTTTCACGATTCCCCGAAAGAACAAACATTACGTATGCATATTAAGTTTGCTTAAAAAAGTTTATATCTTGGCATCATAATCATTAATTTTATGGAACAATCTTTTAAAATTAGCAATAATAATTTGTTGAATCGCATTTATGGCTCAAAGATCAGAGTTTGGCCTGAATTATATTTAATATTGTTCAATTACAGGCTGTCACTTTATTTTTATAATCAATAAATAATATAAATCTAACTATAGCTTTATACGATGTGATATTTAAGCTGAGCTACTGATTTTTATTAAAGTATTATGGTTTTTGAACTGAGTTCAAACATTACATTTTAATTCCAGCATAATATGACACAATATGTTGAACTTAACTTAAGTTTATGATTTTAATACAGTAATTTAAGGTTAAGGCTTTCTTCTCTTTGTTACTCTTACTTGCTAGCCAGATAAATCCAAACAGCGTTTAATTTTTTTTTTTTTTTTGACTGAATTCCCCTTTGGCAAAGCGCGTGATTCATTTTGCGGCAGCTGCAGCTAATTTCCATAGCCCAAAAAGCGGCGGCAACTTTTAAAAACTGTCAACTTGTCTTGATGTTGTTTTTTTCTTTTTTTGTTTAGCTTTGTAATTTGGCTAGTTTGCCGCTTGTGGGCGTGGCCGTGGCTTGGTTTAAATAAATAAAGAGCGCGCTTGGCGATTCAACGCTTCATCAGCAGAGCGTGAACGGTTTTAGTTTTTCTTTTTTCAATTTTCGACTTTTTTTTATTGCGTGTGATTTACCGCATAATGAAAAACGGGCTGTACAAATCAGTTGAGGTATTTTGGTTTGGCGTTTAGTCGGACGCTTGCCGATGCAGGCAAGTGTAACGTAAAGATCACCCTCGCAATTCACTTGCCCCTGTACCTTCCCTCGCCCCTTCTCACTCTCTGCTGGCTGGTTTTACACGAGCTTGGACGTGTTGTTTAGACAAATGAGTTGTTAATTAGTCAAGTTGTTTAAAGCGCTGTTAAGCTGTTAAACTAGGCATAAGTCGTAAGTGTAATTCAAGTCAGACAATTTCAAGTTCTTAGTTTGATTTATTGGATCACATTTTTTTCAGGTATTGAGACTATTGAGAGATAAGTTGAAATGAGGAGGACATTAAGTTTGTTTCTTATCCCTCCTATTAAGCCATTTGAAGTATAAAGTTAAATCGTAGTCCCTAGCAAGAGCTGTTTCTTTTGATTATAATGATATGTTATTAATAACTTATCGTTTCAGGTAAGAAAATTATTATAGCTTATTATAGCAAAGGATATTTATTCATTACGTTACTTTCATTTACTTATTTATTTTTATTCTTGTTTATCAATTATGTTTATTTTCTTTCGTTTTCATAATCATCCTCCTGAAATCCTCCCTTTTCATCTTCCTTTCTAGAAATCCCTGAACTTATAAATTCTAATACTGATATTACTACTAATTATTAATACTAATACCTTTCGATTTGATTAAGTTTTATTGGGTTTCCCCAATCTTTGCAACAAATGTTGGATCATTTAATACTTTTTTGAATACCCCCAGATTCTTAATTTTTTTTAAACTTTTTTATCATTTCAGTTTAATATTAAATTTTAATATTATTTCTAAAATGTATTTAAATGCTTACTTTTCATTGAATTTGTACTTTAATGTTGGTCAACTGTATTTGGTTGTCATTAAATAAATACATTTTTACAAGCTCAGATTTACTCTCATTCTGCACATTCAACACATTAATTTATAGTTTTTATTCATAATTTTTAGTTTAATACTTGTAATTTTAAGCAATTTTAATTCATAGCGTAACACTAAGGCGTTGATTTTTTTTTAGATATACTTAACTACCGCTTTATGTGAAGGTGGCGTAAGGGCGGGGGGGAGTTTATAGCAGTAGGTGCAGACAAATGTCACTGGCCGTTATAAATGGCGCTTATCGAATTAAAATTTTTCGCATTACTTACACAGACACACACACAGCAAACAACAAACAAAAGCCACCCAAAAACGCTATCAGCATATTAAGCAACAACAACAGCGACGAAACTGAAACTAAAACAAAGGCAAAAACTAAAACAACAACAGATACAACGTCGACAGCGACAAGTAAAATAGCAACAGCTACAACAACAATCTAAATAAAAATAAAAAACAACAAACCACGGCCAAAAATTTCTCACGCTTTTCTCCACGCTGTGCTCCACAACAGCACACAATATAAGTAAATTTATATATGTATAAATAAATACATACATGTACATACATATGTGTTGCTTATAAATGTACATATATATCTATATATAAATTTTTAAAACTATCAAAAAACCGCAGAGTGGTTTAAAGCGCAGATTTAAAGCAATAACACCAACAACAAGAAATCATAAAAAAACAAAATCAATTTATGAACAAAATGGAAAACGCCAATAATTGTCCCAAAAAAATCATTTAGCTATTCTAAGAGATAGGTTTAATAGGCGGGTAGTGGGGAAATAAGAAAGAGAGACACAGAGAGGGAGAATGTGTCCAGTCAACGAGGGCTAAAATTGAGTTCAAATATGTCTAAAACAAATTGCAAAGACTCCGTAAAAACGGATTATGATAAACTCAATTTATCGAGTGTGAAATATTTGAAAATTTCAAATAAATCATTTTAAAATTAAATACATCACATTTGTGATATTTAATAATTAAACGGCTTGCCGCAACTTTTATGTTAACAGGGTACCTATCAATCGTGCATTATTCTTTTCTTAATTTAGTATGCTTCTATGCGTCCATTTGGATTTGAGGGAAACCCAATTCCTTTATCATAAAATGCATTTTTAAGTCGTTAACTTGCACAGCTGGCAAAGTCATGCAAAATGTCTGTAGCCTCCTTTCGTTTCTATTCAGTTTTATCTGCTGCTTTTTTAGCTCCGGCAACAACAAAAACATCAACTATAACAATAACAATGTGTGTGAATTGAATAGGAAACCAGCCATATACATACATACATATGAGTACTAGTCCACTAAGTAATCTTTTCACTTATCGGTTTTGGAAGAAAAACGCGTCATAAATTCTACTACCGAAACTTCGATACGCTTTACGTTCTCAGGCTTTAATCGTGGTGCGAGTATGTGTCTGTGCATGTGTTTACATACAAACTCGACAGTATTGTGCATGTTTCAGCATGCTGAAAATGTCTGGCAAGTATTATTATCTGTAGCGCCTTTCATAGTATTTCATAGAATTTGTTCGCAGCTGAAACGATTGCAAATGTTGTCGATCGATATAGAGATCAAATTTTCTTATGACCTCTCAGTTATGTTGATCATTATGAAAGTGATTATGGATTATGATATTTTGACCTAAGTTCTTCAACTTTAAGAAACAATCTTATTTTATTTGATTGACGTCTAGTTAGCTTCTTATCATTTTTATATCCCCTTCTTGTAGCTCATTTCAAATATTGAGCAGCATGAGAAAAGCGATCGAACGATTTTTCTCTTTCTTTTATTCCTTTAAATATCGTTGGATTTTTCCCTTTCTTTTATTCCTTTAAATATCGTTGGATTATGTGATCTTCTACTAAAATTCCACAATGAAGATCAATAGCAATTACAGCTGAGCTAATTTGCAGATTAAGTTTAGAATCAACTCTGATTTTTGATTATCTGTGCTGTAATTCGTCACTTGATAAAAACTTTGGCTTGCAAATTGCGTCGCAAAATGTTGCATGCATCTCTCTCTCTCTGTTTCTCTCGTATCTGTTCTTTGTCAGTCTGTTGCTTTGCCTTTGGATTCTGATAAGTCCAAGATACCAACGAGAGCTCTTTTCAAAATGTTTCACAGGCATTGCGACGCTGCGGCGACCACAAGTGCTGACAAATTACTGCGGGGGCGGTGGCGGCGGTGGCAACGCGTGGAGGTGGCAGCCGCAACAATGAAAAGCTAAATAAAAATAAATAGTCGCCCCATAAATAATGTGTAATGGCAAATAGAAACCGAACAACAACAAAAGGCACTCCATTGCAGAGGCGTCCAGCGTCCAAACGTGAACGTTGTAATAACAGCAGAGGCAACAAAATGCGGAAAGATTGTAAAGTGTTAATGAAAAAGTAGCTGACTGTGTCTCCCTCTCTTTCACTCTCAATCTGCCCCTCTCTCTCTCTCTCAAAAAGTCGTAAAACGAAAAACGAGTGTGGGAACCACCGAACGATGGTTCGGTTCGGTTTTGGTTCGGTTTGCTTGGGGTTTTCCATTTTATTTTATTTCTGTTTTTAGGTTACATCGTCTTAGAGCGTGTGCAGCATGGCATTTTTGCGGTCTCTAGCATGTCTATGGGCCCCCGATTTTGACGTCGCATCGCGTCGCGTCGCGCTGCCTTCAGCCCTGATAGATTAATAGGCCACAGTCAACTCACGATAGCCGAGACGCCCAAGACGCTGCCCTTATCCTCCTACTCCCATTCCCAAGACAATCTCGGACACACGAAATCGACTAGACTCAAGAACTAACTACGGAAAAAGTCGGAAGAGACTCGGTAATCGGTAATCGACTCATCTCTATCTGTCAGTTGAAAGAGTACTCGAAATACTCAGTAATTGGATCAACGTTTGTTGGGTGGCACAGCCAAATGGGAAGGATGTTGTGGTTTTTGCGGTTGCATTCTTTTATTTTTACTTCTTCGCTTTTTGTTTCTTTGTTTTACATTTTTGGTTACAAATTGATAAAGAGCAGACATATTTAAATGTACAATTTCAATTAAATATGTAAGTCTATTAAAATTAAAAGGATTTATTTATTTATAGGAAACATTATTCAGTTTCAATTAACGATCATTGCCGAATTGAAGAAGCTGCTAAATTGCGAAATCAAATTACCAAGCACAAATTTAATATCTTTAATGATCTAAAGAAGCCAAATATTCAATTTTAAACATTTCAAATTATTTATTAATCCGAAAATAGCAAAGTAAATTCGAAAAATTAAATTAAACGAATTGTTTTTAAATTTATAGGAAGCTAAATTAGCTTGTGAAGATCGCTGATAATGTAAGTATCTTTAATCTAAAGATTAAATAAGTTTTTACGCTCCTTCTAATCTGCTAAACTAAATAAAAAAATTGCTAGTCATGTCAGAATTCATATATTATAACTATTTTCATCTATTTTTACCCCTGTTGCGTAAACCCATCTGTGGATCTGTGTACATCTGTGTTTTTCTCATTTTCTTATTTTTTTTTGTCAGACCTACCCTAAGGCGTCTCTCCTGAAATGCTAGGTAATTGAGCGCATGATAACCGCAACAACAACAACAAGAATATAAATGATAATGCAAACTTCCTAAATGGGCCAGCTGGCGAGTTGGTTAAGCTATTCGGGAGGTTTTTGCCCTGTTTTTGGTAATTGAAGTGCACTTGAAAACACATGCGACACTTTGCGTGGCGACAGTGGCAACATGAACACCCCCAACCCTCAATGGCAGCAACGCTGCTGCAAGGACAGAGAACGAGAGAGAGAGAGATAGAGAGCCGGAGGAAGAGGAATATACGACGATGCGAACGTGGGAATAACAGGGAAAATGCAAAGAGAAAAGAAGACACCCTCATGAAGTCGTCCACAAATGCGCGCCAAAGCCGACGGCGACGCAAATGGCTACGCAGGCGCACACACACACTCAGTAACAAATAAACGCACATATAGAACTGTGTATAGTATATACAAAGGGTTGCTTTAATATATAAAGTTGCAAGAAGCTTAAAACCATAATAATAATGTGGCATATGAGTGATATTAGTCTCTCTCTCGCCGTCTCTCTCGCTTCATATCACTCTCTCATTCTGTCTGTCGCTGTGTGTACTTTAAATAAAGTGAAGCATTTAACACTTCCGGCAGACAACAACAACAACAACAACGAGAGCCAGTTGAAAGCTACTCTAAAACATTCGACAGCGTGTGAATGTTTAGATTAACCTCGAGTTGAAGGCATTTTATGCTGTACACAATATGCAACAAGAGCGCCAGTTTGTCGCCCATGTTGCATTGCTAATTGATGACACCAATCGTAGGCTCCAAGTCAAAGTTGGTAATGCTGCAGTGGCGCCACCTGTCTTAAAAAAGTTTCACAAAGAGAGTTTGCTAAGTGATCTAAGGGCAACTCTAACTGGTAGCTCATTTTAGCCGTTAACTTGACATACCATATGCAAATATAACACTCACACACACACACATGCACATCGTTGATCGATCATAAATGTAACTGTGTCTTGAATGCATTTTCCAATCACTTTTTCCTTCGATTTAATGGATTTGAGATGAAAAAATATAGATACAAAAATGTTCACAACTGTCATTAGCTGATGCATTAATTAGTTTGAAGATGCTCAAACGTGATTATAATAAATGAATACGCGATATTTCATACATACATATGTATGTAAATATGATCCTTAATGATCAATCATGAGTTTTAGATACATATATTTTTAAGACTGTCTTCCATTGTCAAACGATTCTACGCACTGAACGATCTGTAGATACATTCAATTTGTTCTTCTGGATGATATTAATATGATAAGAACTGAATTGTTTATAATAAAATATGATCATCTGACAGACAATTCTATAATAATACTACATGTTTAGCCAATTCTCTGGAGAATTGTAATTAAAGACATCAACTGTGTATTTTATCTATGTTTCAACTTTTTATCTTCTCATAGCATTCTTTATCTACATATGTGTGGGTGTGTGTGTGCGTTTCTGATCTTGGGCTGATCTACTTACAGCAGATGGATTCTCACACCCAAAGTAAAGTCGAGATGCGTCGATTTCGGTTTCAACTTCAGACGAAGTTGAGACGATGTAGAAGAAGAGTCTTCTAAAGGCAATATACGATTCGTTTGATCGCCTTCGCTCAAGTGTACATAATGATGGTTGTCATTTCTCATTGCACACACACACACATAGAAACAACCACATGGCCAGTTGGAGAATTTGCCACATTTTGTTGTAACTTTGAAACTTAGAAAGAATTTCTATGTCCAGCTGAATGATTTAAAGCGAGTTTTCTCTGCATTTGTCTATCTATGTGGGTGAGTGAGATAGCATAAATGTATGCCTGCTTGTCTCTCTCTAGCATCGCGTGCAATGCGGCCCCTGGGCCTGGGATCGGGCCTGGCCCTGGCCAAGAGACAGCAAAGACAACACAACAAAACAGAAGACAACACAACACAAGACAACACAACACCAGACAAGACAAGACACTTTGGGTAATATCTATAAAAATTGTTGTACTCCGAAGTAGAGCCCGAGATCGAGACCAAGACCGAGAGCCCGAGAGGTAAGAGCCCGAGAGCTGTTTTTGCCCCGTTCGTTTGTTCATTTGTTCTCGTCGTCGTCCATCGTCAGCCGAGGTTGTCAGCCTTTTTGGACCCAAGCCCAGGCCGGGCCTAGGCCATGAAGTGGTTATAAGAATAAGACACACGAAAGCAGAGAACAGAAAGAAACAGAAAAAACTACAACAACAACACAGCTCGAAGACAAGGAACGAGGAACAACAGAAAATGAGCAGAAGAAAAAAAATACTAAAAACTTGTTCGGTCAGTGCGTATCAGGCAGCAGAAACTTCTCTCTCTCTCTCTCGTTCTCTATCTTTTTCTTGTAGTATATGTGTGTGTGTGCTGCGCCCTGGCCATAAAGAAAACTCATTAAACAGTCAGCAAGTCAGGCATGAAGTAAAAGACGAAGACGAAGTCGTTGGCCAAGTTATTCAGAGGCACAAAAGTTGATGGGCTAGAGGAAATGGTAAGGAAAGGAGTGAGAGAGGCGGGGATATGTGTGTTTGTGTGCGCACTAATTCGCCTGGCCATCATTAAAAGTCAATAAACAGACTGCAAGCAACTTCTTGGTCTAATCGTTGATTTTTTGAGATTTAATTACACTAAACCAAACCGAACCGAACCGAAAGATTGGCTAGCTGCTTTCATAATTAGTTTAAGCCAAATTGAGCTGGCTAACATGCATCCAAGTTCCCCAACTGATTCCAAACAGTTTTGTCTAACCATTTGCGGCATTTTCCCAGCAATATATATACACACACACACACATACAAAACCAGACCAACACACAGCAGCCGCCTTGGAAAGTTGTTCAGTCCAAGCTCATCTATGGCAATGCCAACTTTGATGCTGATGCTCAACTGATGCCGTGTTGATGATGGGAACAATGACAGAGAGTCATGTTTATGCAATGTCCAATATGTCCAATCGAGTCTATAGCTTTACTATGACTTTGTCTATGGGAAAGCGACGTGCAACTTGCAATATAACTTGCAACCTAGCTAAGCATCAACATTATTTCACAGTCTGTGATTTCTGGAGCTCCACAAAATTCTGCCTGACTGCCCAAAATATCAAATAATCGAGAAAGACAACAGCCATCTCTATCTTACTCTCTTTATCTTTATCTTTTTTTTTCCAACAAAAAACAGGATCGCCTGGCTAAACGGAACTGCTCAGCAACCTCAACAAGATGATGATAATGATGTTGTTGTTGATCATCATTATGATGATCTTAAGGTGGTATCAAGTAACAGAGTATTATAATCAATATGCAAGCGGGCCTTAAAACGGGTTTATTTCGTTTTCGGCCAACTGCTGCATTTTACTTTATTTTGCTTTCATCTTCTTCTACTTCTACTTCTACATCTTGATTTTATTGTTCGTTTTGTTTCAGATTTACTGCATCAGAAAATTAGCAAGCGTTGCTTACATACTCCTCTTTTTTATTTTTGGCTTTTTAATTAAGTCTTAAGTTACTACTTGCTTAAGTGCTGAGAAAGTTACCAAAAGGCGGCATCGATTAATTAATAAATGTGACAGCAAATGGGCGATAAGTGTCCCGTATAAAACAGACACCCAAAACATACCGAGAAGAAGAGCAGACTGAGGAGACACGGATGATAATGATGATATTCAAGCAGGCGACGGACAGACTTCAATTAGGCAACAACTTTCACACAAGTTGACATTGCTCTGCTGCTCCTGTGGGTATCGGTTATCGTCGGAAGACACTTAATTATATCCAGACTAATTGTGTGATTTCGAAGGAAAGGCTTAAAGCACCTCTTTTTCATTTCTCCTTCTCCTTTCTTCCTTTTATTCATTTGCGTTTGTAATCTTTGCTCGGTGTTGAGATGTGAAGTTTTTGCCTAAAGAATTTATTCACTTAGTATTTTATGTTTCTTTTTATCATAACTGATCGTTAGTCTCTTTAGAGCAAGATTCACAGATTTTTACTTTTAAGCTGATTTCATTATATTATTTACAGTAGAGTCTGAAAGTAGTGAACTAAGTTTTCATCCAGGATGCACACTAAATGAATTTTGGCATTTTATTTTTGTTGCTATCTGTTTAAGTTGTTTACAACATTCCTTTATTAAAAATTTAGTGGTTTAGATTGCTTAAACATTAAAATAGTTAAAGAAAATTTCTTATTTGGGTGCTCAGAGTTTCAACTTCTTCACTCGACTGTTTTCCTTAACTGACTTTAATGACAAAAATTTGGCCTTACATTTATTATTTTTTTTGTTATTACAGTAGAAATTCACTAACTCCAAAGAAAAAGTTTGAATTATGGAGACTTCGACTTATGAAACTCTTTTTTTTAACGCTATTTCTATGGAAGTGTGACTGTATTATTATATTATTTAAAAAAATACAATATAAATTCAATACATCTATCGGTTTATCAAGATGATCGATGAAGAGGTAATTTGGTTATAAAACAAGATCTAATAGTAAAAATTGAATATTTTGTAACTGGCTTAAACATGCCTTAAAGTTATTTAGTATTCATTTAAAGTAGAGGCAAAGGCAAGTTTGATCTAATCAATATATGCAATTAGTTAAGCGTTTTTCCAAATAATGTCAAGAGCAATTTAGTATGATACATGCCATATATATTTACTATACCATGAATTAAGTTTTTAAACTGGAATGCAGATCCATTAGAGTTTTTTAAACTAATTTTGCATTCTTCTAGAGTGGCATTCGAGTGCATGATTTCCTTATGGGTACGACTATCGTTATTTATGGATGAGTCCATAAAACCCATATGCCAAGAAGTGGGATAATTAAGGACAAGATCTAACAGTCAGCTTGTGCGTGACTTACAATAATTTTGGGAAAGAGCGCGTTGAGTCAAGAAATGTTTAATGTTTTTAGGGTGCGCTCAGAAGGATATGGGTATGGACAGGGAGAGGGACAAAAAAGAGAAGGCAGAAGACAGGAAATACTTTTGCAGCCAAGGCAAACGTACGGACAGAGCCAAAGAGAGGGCGAGAGAGAGAGAGAGAGAGAGAGAACTGGCTAAAAGTGCAGGGAGAACGCGACATTGAAATGACGACGACGCGATATCATAAAAAAGTATCTCGAGAACTTGTTTCACCTCTGTTCGGTTCGGTTCGCTTCGTATCGCATCGTATCGTATCGTATCGTTTTGATTCGCTTCGGCCTGCCTAGGTAGAGAGGTGGATATACCACTGACTATATGTGTACATGTACAACCACGCGCTGTCTATCTCACTCTCTCTTCTGTTTTCGATATCTGTCTCTGTCTTGCCCTGCTCCTTATCCGTAATTTGATCTGAAGAGCAAACACAGTAAAAAGGACGCGCCTGTGCAATATGCTTAGGGGTTGTTGCAGTTCCACGAGTCTCCCTGGCGAGTCGTCCCGTCCCTCCTCTAACTGGCAGCTGTCGCTTTTCTGTCGGTGGTGCGGTGGTTTGTTGTTTCGGTGGTTGTTGCTGCTGCTGCTACACAAAAACCGTTATGCTCAACTCTAGGTTCCAGGCTCCATGCAGAGGGGGAGCTGCTACCGTTCGCTCGTTGCATCTCCTTCTTGCAACACGATTTTGTCAGCTGCAGCAATCTCAGAGATGCCAAGCGAAAATTGAATGCTCTCTAGGCGCTACTTTAAACTGGGCGTGGTTCAATGCCGAGCGTGAATTATTAAAATGCATGCAAATGTTACAAACTTGCTGATGTTGTTGTTGTCCGAATAATAGATATTAAACAAATGAGCGCACAATGCTTAAATGTCAATGTGAATGAAATGAATGGGAAAGTTGAGCTCCGGCAACAGCTTTTTTGTGAGCCAACATTATACCAAACCAAGCGCCGCCAATTTGTCGTGGTATTTAATGGACCTTAATGGAGAGCGTATCCGATATGCGAAATGCTAAACTTTGTCAATATCAAAGAGGAGGTTTAGTTGGAGAAAATTGACAAGTCGAGGAAATCGCTGAGAGCATATAAAATTTCAAATTGCATTTGACTTGCCGTTGTCGTTGTTGCTGTTTGCTTTTTAATCAAAGTCGTCAGCTTGTTAAATAAATTTTAATGAAGTTTTTAAATTATTGACATATCTAACCTCCAACTCCATTTCAACTGAATTTAACTTTCTGCAAATACATGACAATTCTGCTCTTTTAACTCAACAGGATAGGTCATTAAACATCTAATTACTGATTATACAACCTTTTTTTTTTAATCGTATTCCACTGAAAAGCAGTGTGTTTTTATATTTCTTGGAAAGTTAAGATACATGTTAGGGCCATGAATACTGGAACCAAATACACCTACACCTAAGTACACACACTGACACGCATATGTACATATGCGTATGCGTGTGTGTGTGCTCGGGTAAGGAATAAGACGAAGACTATTCTGTTGACACAATGATTAGACAAGAGCCGTTCCCCGAAGCGAAGAGGCCCATATGCAAATATTGTATTTTCTTTTGGCTCTTGTATTGGTGTCTGCATATTCCGCAGACCCGATAGACCCTAGAGCTCAACTTGAGTTGGAGTTCTTCATGTTATTTGTGTATGTATGAGTGTGTGTTGGCAAATGGCGAGGTACAAAACTTTGACAAGTGAGACTAATTATTATTGGGAATCCACAAAGCCCCCAAAGACGACAACCGACAGCAACAGAGCCACACAGGAAGTTGACAAAAGAATTAACAGTATAACAGTGTCAACTGTCATACATACTGTGAGTACATATCGCAATGAGACGAAATGGTAAAAAACAAAACGAAAGGATGCCGACAGTAAAAAAAAAAAAATTTTAAGCTGCGCAGCAGCAATGCCGCACACAAAAATCTGAGCATGAGCGGCAATGAGAGCCGAAGAGCGCGCACAATGAGAGAACGTGCGCAGCCAGAGAGTGAACGAACGACCACCTGTCCGTACTTTGGCAAGCAGACAGGAGGGACAGCAGCAACGTACAGCGAGACGAAAAGGAATACATGACACAAATAGAAAGGGAAACGAGCAGAACGAACGAAAATGCAGACTCAATCAAAATGCATGCCAAAAATATTGTTTTATTTGATTCGCATTTTTTATACCCTGTTTTTTATTATTATTTTGTTTTTTTATTTTTTCAATTTTTGTTTTTTATTGTTTTTACTTACCCGTCGCTTGTACACTGCTGAAATTAGCAAGCGCCAGCAGCGGCAGCAGCAGCGCGACGCCCGCAAACATTTCGTTAATCCAAATTGTGTGTGCGCGACAGCGACGTCTGCTGCGCTGCAACTGCATTGTAATCCAGTTTAATATTTGCGTTTTATGCTTTTGAGTTTTTGCTATTCGTTGATGTTGTTGTTGTTGCTGATGTTGTTGTATGTGTAGTAATTTAAGTGTGTCGTTTGTTGTTGTCTCACTTTGACTTTTGTTTTTTAATTTTGTTTCTGCTGCTTGTTGGTTTTTATTTACTATTTCAATTTATTTTTTTATATTTTGCAGCCAGGCGAATAGGACAATTAAGTGCCGCGCATAGCCGTTTGTTGTATGCATCGACGCCGACGTCGACGCTGACGACGGCGACATTTCCACGCGCAACCGCAACCAACTTTGAAATCAACTGAAGCGAATGATATTCAAAGAGACGAAAAGACAAAGACAACGATGACAAAAAGCGTTGCTTCCTTTCTCACACACACTCACACAAAAACAACACATACACGCACACAAAGGCGTATAGGAGTCGTGTTGTTGTTTCTGTGCTTATTTTTCTTTTTTCTAATTTTCCTTTAACTTGATTTGCTTGCACATACACAGAGACACAAACACAAGGACACAAAGTGGAAAAAAATAATAAAAAAAGAATATTTGAATATTTCGATGACGATAGCGATAACGATAGCGATACTGTGCTCGATAGCGATTTTTATATTATTCGCCGCACCGCAATCGCATGCTGCAATTTTCGCTTGCGGCGGCATTAAACGCCATATTGTTGTTGCCTCTTAGTATTGCTCTCGATTTTGTTGTTTTCGTTTCTTTGCCTGCGGTGCGAGTTAAATTTTGCGTTGCTTTTACACTTCACATACACGCACAGACATACACAATTGAGAGGAGGCACTCAAAAAAAAAATCCCATGCAATTGCAATTTTCTTACAGCAGACTGTCCGCCTCGATATCCGTTTCGTTTCACGACTCGCAACACTTTGAGCCTCGCTCACGAGCGTCGCTTGGCTGAACCCCCGAAAAAGACCACGACAAGACGGCGACAACCGGTTCTCTGTCTCTCACTTTTGCTCTCGCTCTCATGCGCTCTCTTTGAACGAGCCACTGTGAGCCGAGATCCATTGCAAACCGGACGCTCAACGAGCGTTTGTAAGTGAGAGCGAATGATGGAGAGTAATAGAGCAGCTTGCTCACTCGCCAATGTCAGTTGACACAAGTTGATGTGCTGAGTTGAGGCAGTAGTGCAATATTTACTGTATATCACTTGCCATATACAGTAAAAGAATAAATATTAATTGAATGGCCATTTTGTACTATTTATGTTAGTTCATTTAAATTAATACATATAAATTCAAAAGATTACACCCAATTGCTTAACTCTATGCATTAGATATTGTTTAACCTGTTTGGAGGAGCGTGCGAACGGCACTCTATAATTTTTGTGGTGCTCCTGGGAGAGCTCTGATCGCGCTCATTAATGTGGCCGCTCTCTGCTACTGCGCCTGCGTCTGTGTCGCTGGGCTGGCTTGCATTCTTGTTATTGTTGCTGATGTTGTTGTTGATGTTGCTGTGTCGTTATTTCTTTTCAAATTCAAAATGGCTGCAAAAATTTAATACTTGTTTTTTCTTTTTTTATTGCTCGACGGTGGCACGGACTGGTCTGGCAAAGGCAACCTGGAGTTTTGTCGTTTAGTTCAGAACAAGCTCAATCGAACTACTGAACTTGTTCAGTCTGTTGTGCACGAAACTCTGTTCATGAAGGGCAGAAGAGGAAATTTACCCCCCTACACTCACAGCTAACAATTGTTTTGTTTTCCATAGTTGTTTTTAATACACATCGAAAGCGTAAGCAAGTTTCAAGCTCCCGACTCTTTATTATTTTAATCTTATTGATAATGATTTCATTTTGGCACTACGATTTAACGGATACAGAAATGTCAGAGATGTAATTTTTCGAAACCATTATCGTGGACTAGTGAAGTTAATCAAGTTTTATATCGAAATGTAAAAATCGATGCAAAATAAATCGAGTTGCCAATATATTTACGTACATACATATGTTTATCCAAACAATACCGAGTTTTCATAAATTTTTTTTGACTTTTAGGTTACAAGTTACACGCCAAAAATTTTAACTTGTAAGTTGCTATTGTAATATATAAAAAAAATTTAGTCTTTTAAACCTTTGCCAAACTGATCAGATTTCCAATTTCAATTTGATTTCGTTAAAATTAATTTTTTTCGAGAGAATGCGATCCGATGCAAAGCGTCATTGTGTTTTTCAAAAATTCAAAATCTTAAATCTCAAGCTTAAAATTGCACTTAAGTTAAAATTTTGGTACATTGTGATTTGCAATATTGCTTGGTATAAAATCAGACCAGCTTAAGACTTTCAGAACTTTGCCATACTGAACAGATTTGGCATCTAAATAAATTGTGCATTAAAATGTTTTTATATATATAAAAAATCTGTCCGTGACGGGACTCGAACCCGGGGCCCATGCACTATGGGTAATTAGAAAATAATATAAATCTGTACATATATAAAACATTGTATCAGGATGTATAAGACAATAGAGAATTCCCAATCTGCGAGTCTGATTGTGGTATCTCCAGAAACAAAAAAATTTTGCCAACTCAATATACATTTTCGACCAATCGTTCCTATGGCAGCTTTATAATATAGTAGACCCATTTCAAGCAAATAAATCAAAAAAGTTTTTCATACTAAAGCTTGATTTTCGACTGATTGTTCGCATGGCAGCTATTTGATATAGCAGACCGATTTCAACCAATCTTGGTCAGAATGTATAAGATAGCCCTAAATGCATATTCTGTTAGATTGGTTGAGCTATTTCAATAAACATAAAAGTTTTTCATACTAAAGCTTCATTTTCGACTGATTGTTCCTATAGCAGCTATATGATATAGTAAACCGATTTCAACCAAACTCGGTCAGAATGTATAAGATAACTCCAGATGCATATTCTGTTAGATTGGTCGAGATATCTCAATAAACAAAACAAAAATGCATACTAAAGCTTGATTTTCGACTGATTGTTCCTATGGCAGCTATATTAAATGGAGGACCGATTTTAACCAAACTTCGTCAGAATGTATAGAACTATCCATTATGCATATTCTGTTAGATTGGTTGAGATATCCTTTAAATTGTCGTTTAAATTAAGATATTTCTAACTTGTGGGCGTTAAAGTGGGCGTGGCCAAAATATAAAATAAGCTTGATCTGCTTGCAATATAGACGGACCTACATACCAAGTTTGAAGTCTCTAGCTCTTATAGTCTCTGAGATCTAGGCGCTCTTACAGACGGACGGACAGACAGTCAGACGGACAGATGGACATGGCTATATCAACTCGGCTGTTGATGCTGATCAAGAATATACATACTTTATGGGTTCTGCCACGCCTCCTTCTGCCTGTTACGCACTTTTTTTTTATGACAAAGTTAATAGACCTCTGTACTTTTTTTAAGTACGGGGTCTAAAAAAAAGTACTGTTGGATGTACAAAGCTGTAAGTCCTCCAAGATGGCTGTGAGCTTAAAACTAAAAAAAAAAAATTATGGGCGTGGGTAGTGACACGCCCACTTTTCCAAATTTTTTTAGCAGCATGTTTATCACTAGAAAAAAAAACCGCATCAAAATACCTTGTGTAGTTTACGAGTTAATAATTAATGCCACATAAACAGGTCAAATTCCCCATACGGCAAGCGAACAAATCGACACTTGAAATTGTGAGGCTAGGTCCTAAAAAATTAAATTTCTCGCTTAGTGGGTAAAAGTGGATTTTTTAATAACAACCATTTGAACAAGAATTAATATTTTAAATAATATAACAAACATTATATTCATGGATGGACTCCGCTGGACTCACTTAAATACCTTTTGAAAGTGAAACTTTATGAAAAATTTTCGTTCTTTAGACTACTTACACTTTTACATTACTTAGGGGACACCACAAGGGATTTCTACATTAGACACTCACAAACACATAATAAAAACCACACTGCTTCGAATTCATTTTAAAAATTTCAATAATATTAATTTATTTTGCATTTTTTGGTACTTTCAAATTGCGAGCAAGACATTATTCTTTAAAAGCACATGCTTTGGAATTACAACATCTGTGTTTGACAGCTGATATCTTCGTAGTGGCGCCATCTAGCGAAATTACTGGTACGCAATATTGAAGAATAATCTTTTGTTAACGCATTGCACTCAAAAATTTCTCAACTTGGTGACTTTTAGAAAATGAGTTTTGGCCTCACAAGCTGGTCAAATGACCCATAGTGTCATGGCCCACATGAAAATTTTAGAAAATAAAACGGACTAGGATTATGACTAATTGTTTATTGTAGGTTTCATTATTACTGGACCATAAGTCAAACTTCATTGTTGTTGTTGTCTAATTGTTTTGTAATTGTTGCTGTCAAGGTAAAGCAAATATAGAAAAATTTAGTTGTTTAATATCTTTGCTGTTTATTATTCGATCGCAATTAAATTTTCAGCGGAAATCGCGGATAATATTGGCTTGTGCTTAATGAGGACGCTCTATCTTTTAAATTGCCCTAATAATTTAGATTTATTTGATTCAATTGGGGGGTGCCAAAATCGAAAGCAAACTTGATCTGCTTGCAATATAAACGAACATACATACCAAGTTTGGAGTCTCTAGCTCTTATAGTCTCTGCGATCTAGGCGCTCTTACAGACGGACGGACAGACGGAAAGACGGACATGACTATATCGACTCGGCTATTAATGCTGATCAAGAATATATACACTTTATGGGGTCTGCCATGCCCCCTTCTGCCGGTTACGCACATTTTTTTTTGTATGACAAAGCTAATAGACCCCTGTACTTTTTTTAAGTACGGGGTCTAAAAATCAATGTATTGGACCCAATCCGCACATGTAGTACCTGCTATGCCATTCCCAGTCAATTTGCTCACGCGCACATGAAACGAATAAGTCACATTTCGATAAGCTTTGCTAAAAAAGTTTTTCATACTAAAGTTTAATTTGCACCCGATTGTACTATGGCAGCTGTATGATATAGTAATCAGAATTTTACAAAATTTGATGAGGATGTAACAGGCAGTCCCAAATATACGATCTGTGAGTTGGGTTGACATACTTAAATAAACAAAAAAGTATTTCATACTAAAGATTTCTTTGCATCCGATTGTTCCTATGGCAGCTATTTATATGTCCACGACGACGAGCATCCTGAAGCCGGCGCCTCAGTCTCCTGACCTCTCGGCGCTTAGCGGATAGTTCGGCATTCCACCAAACTACACGTCGCTTGGCTCGCGGTGATCTGCGGCCTAGCACAAGATCGCACACATCGTGTACAATCGAGCGTAGTGCAGAAACCTGGTCATCCAACGGCGTCTCCGTATGATCCACTGGTAGTTCGCTGATTCTCATTGCCACTTCATCACCGAACAATCGCCAACGTGCATTACTGAGATTCCAGGATGGCACAGGAGCAAAGCTCTCAACTGTGTTTTCTGGCTCAGGCGTCACCATAACAGTAATAATGTTATGGTCGCTCTTGTCCCACTCATCCACTCTCCAGTCGTATGTGGAAAACATAGACGCTGCATTGTTGACGATTGTTATGTCGATATCGCTTCGCCGTCCGCTGCGACTATCGAAAGTGTAGGCCTCGCATGGTACATTAAGCACTCCGATAGGGGAATTAATCATCCACTCAGACAACAGCTCACCCCGGCTGTAGTTCAGTAATCTCTCGCCACGGCGAGGGATTTTGCTGAACCACATGTTTGACGCTGCGTTCGCATCGGTGCCAAGAAAGGCTGGTGAACTGCTGGCCAGCAGCAGTACCTCATCCATGTACGCGATATATGGCTCTAAACTCACGCTGAATTAGCAGTACACGGAGCTCAGGAAGATTGTGCCGAATCTCCCAGTGACACTCACGCATGCTCCAAAATCGGTGATAAGCGGCTCCTCAGGCATGCAGATGGCATCTGGGTCGTCGATGACAACAGCAGCTCCAGCACGACGATCAGCAAACACACGCATCCCGGCAGGGAATCCCGTGATGCGGTGAAAGTTGTCGGCATAGGGCTCCTGCAGCAGCGCGAACAGATGTCCAGACTCCCTCATCCGGATTCCGAGCTCGATGTTGGCAGCTCGTCCTCGGCCACAATTGACTTGGATGAAGCTAAACATTGTTAATGTCTAGCTTGCACCCTCGCTAGCACCGCGCCGTAGATCGGGCATGCCTCAGAGAGCATATGATGCCCCGAAGGCAATTCCTTGAAGCGGCAATTCCGGCAGTCCACCGGATTGGTGCACTTCGCTGCAACGTGGCCGGTCTGTCCACATTGTCCATTTTTAATGGAATTTCATTCTGTACCTTCAACGGCATTGTAGTCACTACCATGATCCATCCAATTTGCTTCTTAATTATGTAAATTTGTTGTTTTAATTTAGAAGTGATGTTGGTTTGCCTATTTACTAGCTGTTACGAGTGAAATTCAATATTAACCTTATCGTCATTAAATTTTAACCAAGACGCAGCTGCATTATTTTTATTTATTTAATTGAAGTTTTTAAGAAAAAACAAAAAAATGTAAATTTCCATGCACTTGAAAAAATGAAAAATGTCACATTGAGCGGGAAATTCGACAAATTTGGCGGGAAATAATGGATATGGCGGTGGAATAGCTAAATCTGACAGAAGTGTCCAGATTTGGCAAGAATAGCTATTCTGCGAGATTAGTTGGAATACCACAGCAAAGTTCATAATGCCAAAAGTTAATTTGCATCCGATTGTTCCTATGATGCTTTATGACGATAAAATTGTCGCATCTATGTTGTGTGAAAATTTCAGCATTCTGGGCTTAACTTTTTGGCTTACACGCTGATAGTTTTTCGGTCAGAACAAAGAGATTTATATATATAGATAACGTATTCAAGTATATCTAATTAAGAAATTAAAATAAATTCAGTTTTTCTAAATTTTTGCCCGTTTTCTTAAAAATTGGGTATTTGTTATAACGATTATTAATGGAAATATTTCTTGCAGTATTGAATAGATTCAGAAAACGCAAAGAAAAATCTCAATTCTGAAACCAGTTTTACTTTATACATAATTTTGTACATTAATTCTCAATAAAATCATGGATAAATGTATCTAAGGTCACGTCATGTAGCGTATCGTGACATACTAAGGCTAATAAAATAAAACGCGAAAAGGTTTTTTTAATTTAAAAAATGCTTGTCCAATTCCAAGAACTTTGCGTTTATCAAAATTAATTGAAAATTTACTTCTATTCGTATAATGTAAAGTCATCGCATATTTTGCTTATGTCTTTTAATCAAAAAGGTCGATTGTTTTCATTTGCATCATTATTAAATATAGTTCACTTGAATTTCTACTTAGATATAAGAAGAACTTCTTAAAAATTCATCTTTTTCATGATTTTTGTCACATTTTGTCTTACGTTGTTGCTTCACGTGACTGATGAAATGCCAAAATACCACTATAATTGTTAAGTAGTGCATATATACCCTGTAAACTGCGAAAATAAAATAGTTTTTTTAAGTTTTTTCATTTTAGGTTTTTATTTCAACTAATTTGAGTTTGTTGACTTAGGTTTTAATTTAATTAATTTTCATATTACACGAAATTTCACACTTTGCTTAGTTCTTCTGCTGTTTGTTCTGCATGCTTTTTCTTCTCGTTCTCATCATTTGCTATTTCTTTACTTTCTTCTCCTGAACATGCATTTCACTTACACATCCATAATGTATAATTATCATATTTACTTGGCTTAATAGGATTTTTTTTTTCGATTTTTCCATTGACTTTTATTATTTTGTAATTTTTATTCTTGCTTAATTGAACTTTTAATTGAATCGCTTGACATTTTACCCAAAAGTTTCGTTTACATTTTGTTCAGTTATTAATTTACTTTATTTTGTATCTTATTACTTTTCTATGAACTCATGTAAAAGCTCTGCAAATAGCACAACAAAAATCAAATAGCATCATTATCTAGTCAAAAAGTTTAAACAATAAACGGTTAAAGCGATTTTTATTCACTAGACTCGTAATAATGTATATCTATATTTTAATATATAAATATTGAAAAAAAAAATTGTATTAGTATTGGCTTAAATACACAAGTAATTTAAGAACCCAACAAATTTCACAAGGAATCATAAGGCAGCATTTAATTTTATCTCTCTTTTTTTTTTTTTTTTTTTTTTGAATTTTTACGCTTCATAATTTTACAATCATTTCAGTTGATGTTGTTAGTTTTTGGTTTATTTTGTAGTTTATCCTTTTTGGTTTTTTGGTAGATCTCTCAAATGTGTTATACAAATTTCGCTAAGCATTTTGTTTTCATTTCGGTTTCTAGTTTAGATTTAAAATGTTTTAATTCTTACACTAAATTTATTTTAAGAGTAGTATAACTATGCAGAGAAAAAAAATTGCAGTGAATTACACTTGCCTTCATATATGTATATATTCATTTATATCGAGTTATTTTTAATTATTTTTATTTTTTCTTTTCTTTTTTTACAACTATTTAGTAAGTTAAGTTAAGCGTCAAACCCTCTGATTTACTTACATACATATATGCGCTATATATATATGATCCATAAACATAAATACACACAATATACAAGTATGCATATAATGATTATGATTTTATTTTACATATAAGTACATAATTTACTTAAAGTTGTATGTCTTAATTTCTAAATTTAATTGATTTCACATTAATGCTGTGCTATCGCAATTCGGTCTAGTTGAACTGGGAGGCGAGTGTGTACATAATATACCCCGTACTCGTATCCCTCTATTAAACTTAAGTAACAGACAAATGCTTTAATATGCTCTTTTCGTAGTGATTACAGGGAATCCTATATTCAGAATTTAAATTGTTTTACCTATTATAATGTGAATTAAGCAATCAGAATTAGTTCGTTTTAGATAGTCTGGCAACAATTTGACCGAATTGAATACCAACAGCGGCTCTGGCCGCAGTCGAAGTTGAAGTACATATTTCTTAACATTTGTTTTAGTCGTTTCATTGCATTTAAATGTAAGTCTAAAAACGTAATAAATTTTGGCTTAGAAAATGTTGCGGATGCTGATGCGTTTTACTTTGGAGCTAACTACAGGCAATATTATTATTCATATTTATTTTCTTTTATTTATTTAATTTTTTTTTAACTTATTTCCTTTTTTTTTTTGTTTGTGAATAGTTTGCAATTTTATGTGGTTTTTCTTTCAACTCGCGGTTAAAATGAACTTTTTAAGTTTCGTACTTCGATACGTTTTTGATAATTGATATACATTGCGTTTGTTCAGCGCTCGATTAAGACCCGAACCCAATCGATATTCTCTTAAATCCTAAAATTTGCACTAGATATATTTGCCTTACTGACTTCTTCTCGAATCCTTTTTTTTTTTTGTTTTGTATATTCTTTTAATTATTTTTCTCGAGTTTGCCATAAAATAATTAACGCTATAAATCACAATACGGTTTTTATATATGATCGAAATCTGTTCGAAAAAAAAAAAAAACACACACACATTAGAACTGCGCTTAGTTTTCTAGAGTCTACACAAATATGAATACAAATACAAATCGAATAAATATGCGCTACACTCGCTATAAGCATTAGTTGCAGTTTCTGCTCTGGCTCCGGTTCCGGTTGCGGCACCATTTCCAGTTCCGGTTCCAGTTCCAGCTTAGACATGCGTGGCCAGCGGCCCCTTTTGTGTAACGCCCTTGCCATTCGTGGGCAGTATAAACTGCCCGGAGGGACTTTGTGCGCTCTGCTGCGATCCGGCCACGCCCACTACGCCCACCACGCCGCCCAATGGACCGCACAGCGAGGGCTGTGTGAGAGGCGTGGCCGCCAGCGTATTACTGCTGGCGGTTAAATTGGAGCTACTGCCACTAACGCTGCCAGGTCCGCCGCTGACACTGCTCGCCGCTCCTGCCACACTGATGCTGCCACTTGCCCCACCCACATAGCCCCCGACACCGAAGTGCTTCAGGCCGCCATTGCTGTTGGCATGCCGGGTGGCATGGTAGGGCGGTGGGGCGGGCGTGGCCGCCGGATTGGCGGTGCTCGGTGGCGGCAGCGGTGGCAAAATGGATGAGTTTGTCCGTAGATAGGGATTGCCATAGATAGCGCTGAAGCGACTGTCGATCCCGTTCTGCAGCAGCGGTTGACCTACAAAATGAAAAAGCAAGATACAAAAGATGAGTTAAATGATCAACTGACTTATTTTTAGATATTTGATTTAAAAACTAGTCTCAGCTAATGTTAACATTTCCGTTTAACTTGACATTTTGTTTTGCCAGTTGATAATAACGTACACCTGGGACATCAGATTCCTTCAAATCCTCATTAATCTTCAAACTAGAGATGGGCACGGGCCTGTGCAAGCTTCGTGTCCCGCAGGCCTCTTCAAAAAATCCCCGGGCTTCGTGCATGAAAATCGAAAACGGGCTTTTATTCGTGCGGGCCCGGGTCTAAGCCAAAAGCCCGGAGGCCCGGTAGGCCCGAAATTCACGATTTAAAAAATATTTTAATATCGATTGATAAAAATATTTCTAAATTTCACTGCTATATTATTTACACATCTCTTTTGTCGTTACGACACTTATCGATAAGTTTATCAAACTTAATTTCACGTATGTTTATAAGAAGAAGAAGGCGACAAAGCGGCAAAATGAATAAGGAAAAAATTTAAATTGTTTTTCTATAGTAATATCGGGCCGGGCCGGGCCTCTTGAAAATTTGACCAGGTCGGGCCGAGCCTTACAAATTTGTTTCGGGCTCGGGCCGGGCCGGGCCTTCAAAGGGAGGCCCGTGCCCATCTCTACTTCAAACTATCTATGTTGCAGATTCTTCGAAACTATATTGTGACTACTCTTCGCTGAACTATTTAAAAAAAAAACTGTTGATACTGCCTGTACTAATCAGCGCTGGTTATCTCAACGGAGGCAATTCAGGACCATAAGTTCACCGGAACTAGTTCCTTTGGTAATATTACCTTAATACTGTTGGAGTGATTACATATTTAATTTATATGCAGAATAATTTGAATAAAACTACTTCCTGTTAGGAACCCTGAATAGATTTCCCAAAAAATTTAGATTTGCGATGAAAATTAGACTAGTGCTCTTGTTTTTATTTTCCTTTAGTTTTAAATGATTTAATTCTTAGTTCATTTGAACTAGTTCATCGAAAAGTGAATGAACTTCTCAAGCTTGACTTGTGATATTTTGAAGAAATAGAAGAATGAAACTAGTTCCTGGAGCACCAGAGAAGCTGATTGAATTTCCTTGAAGAATCCAGTTGTCGATATCACAACATTATTGTGATCATTGAGTCATTCTTCCCGTTGTTGAACTAGTTCATTTGACACATTCAAATATGAAATGAACTTACCCAGAAAACCATTGGCCTGCGATGTCTGTGGCTGCTGCTGGTGCAGCTCATGGCGCTGGTTGCGCGGCAAACTTGCCCCACTGCCAAGTGGGACGCCACCAGTCGAGGTGGCAACACCACCAGCGGTGGCAGCATTGGCCGCATAGTGTGGCAAGGTGGCCGAGTTAATGCCACCGGCAGGGGCAGTGGCATTGACCTTCGGCTTGCCACTGTCGGCGGGCGGACTGTAGTCGAGGGCGTATTCAAAGTAAGGGGCGTAACCGTTGCTGGTGCTCTCCTTGTAGGCCTGCTCCTGTTGATTCTTCAGGTTCTTGATGTGACACTGACGATTGTACCGATCGCCATAATCGCCGGAGAAGCGTTCATCGAACTTGACGGGCCCGGCGAGCGGAACGCCCAACGTGGCGCCCTTCATCTGCACATCGGGCATCGGGGTCTGGGTGAGATTGATGGCCAGCCCATCGCTGGCAGCCTCCGAGTACTCCACGTCGTAGGCCTTGGAGCGCAGCTCGCTCTTCAGCTCGTTGAGTTTGTCGACACCTCGTGACGCCTCCGGAATGACATCTGCTGGCATTGGCTTCTTGCGACTGCGACGTCGCCTGTACACGTAGACGATCATCACGATCATGAGGACAATGGCCACCGTCGACATGGAGCCCATGACGACCAGGAGTACGGGTATGCTGCCCGGTTCCGGCACTAGCGTAATCACCAGTGAATCGCCACCATATGAATTCAACACGGTGCAGTTGTACTTCCCATAATGCGTGGATCGACTCTCCTTGATGATCAGCGCAGCACGCACTCCCTCTGGCAGATGGTGCTCCTCGAATATGTAAATGTCGGGATCGGCACTGCTCATGTTAATCAGTTTACCCTCAAAGGACCACAGGATATGCTCCGCCTTGGGTATGCTAAATGCCAGGCAATCGATCTTCGCCCTGCTGCCAACGGCGCCGAATTGCACCTTGTGGGATGTGATGATCGGAGCACGCTTCACATAAACCGTCGCCTCGGCTCCGATCTCCGGAAAGCCATTGACCACCGCCTTGCAGAAATACCTTCCCGCAGTCTCGCTGCTCACCTTCAGCTTCAGTTCCGGTGCACGTCCCACGACCTATCCAAGGAGAGAAGAGATTTAGAGGATCCTTCCGTTGGTGGCTCAATAAGAGGTAACTCACCTGATCGGAGTTCTCGTTGATCCACTCGATTTCCGGTGTCGGATTGCCGGCCACTTCGCAGCGCATGGTAACCGTGGCGCCCAGATCCGCTTCCTTGCTGACAGGACGTTGTCGGAACACGGGTCCAACTAGATATCGGAATGGAAAGATGTTTGAGTTTTCACCGACAACTTTTCAAAGAGCCTAAAAAGCCACTTGCAATGATTACGATACGTACTTAAGGACTAATTTCTTTTGTCTTGTATTCTTTTTACAAGGACACATGTAACAACAATATTAACAAAGAAACTCTACACAAAAGACCCAAATTATAAGTTAGTATTATTTTGAGCGAGATCATATTTAGAGATCATAAATAATGAATAATATACAAAAAAAAAAACATTAATAGTGATTGTGAGTTTTATTCTGAAATTTATTCTCATTTTAAAAAAAGTGGAACAATAAATATAAATATATGTATGTATATGCATACATTCAATGATAATCATTATTTTGAGGAAACAAAGAAAACTCATCAAATAATGATTATCTCTTGAGATTTATTGTTTTTTCCCTAGGTACTTACAGCTGATGTCGAGGGTTTCGCTTTCCTCGCTCTTGCCAACGGCATTGACGACCTCGCACTTGACAATCGCATCGTGATACTGACGGGTAACATTGTGAATGATCTAGACAGAGAAAGGACAGGAGTAGCCTAATTCAAAGATCTATAATTTGTGGTTCAGCTAAGCAAATCTTACCATTTTGGTTGTAAAGTCGCCGGTCATGAGCTCATCGTTGATGAACCATCGGTAGGTGACCTCACGAGGATTCGCATCCGCCTGGCAACTGAGAATGACCTCGGCCCCTTCAGGAATGCGACCCCCCGCAAGGGCACCGCCCACCACAGAGACAGACACCTTGGGCGCGTACTTGACCTCGAGTAGAACCTTGGCAGAGCGATAGGTACGATCGGCGGTGTTTTGGGCCTGGCACGTGATGGTCGTGTTGTGATACTTCTTCTTGGGCGCCAACTTCAGGACGGATTTGGTGGTGACGCGTCGGAAATCCGACAGCGGCTCGAAAAAACTCTCGGCGGTAAGAACATTGCCAAGGCCATCGATCCAAGTGATTTCGGCAGCGGGTTTGCCGCCCATCGAAACGCACTCGAGTTCGATTTCGCGATCCTCGGTGGTCACCAGATAGTCGCCTTGTAGGATCTTTGGTGCTTCGGGAGGCACAAGGACCGTCAAGTTGGCAAACCTCGAGCGTATGCCCTGTTCCCCCTGGGGTCCAGGCCCGACTTGGCACTGATATTTGGCATCGTCGTCCAGCATCAGCGGATAAATGTCCAGCGAGAAGTCGCCCTCCTCGTCGCTGCCGACCATCGAGTAGCGCTCGAAGCCACTCAGATTGCGATGTTGGCCGAGTCCGAAGTCATCCTTGGTCCACTGCAGGGCGCCAACCTTACCCATAACGCGACAAGGCAAAGTAACTCGGGATCCAACGACTGCGGTCTGATCCTGTGGCTCCATGGCAAACTGTTGTCCCCCATCGCCATGACTCTTGACCTTATTCTCGTCGTTGCCGGCGGCTGCGTTGCTGCTGGCACTCAGTGTGCTGCCTCCCGAGTCGCTATAATGCGAATTCTGGTTCGATTTATTCTTGTTCTTCGATTTGGCCAATGTTTCGCTGGGTAAGACGAGCAACAGACTCAGCAGCAGACCTATTGCCACTGGCAGCATGTGCTGATGACACGGCAACATCTTCGTTTAGTTCGTTGCAAGTCGTCTTTAGTCGTGCTGGAAGTATAACAAAAATATTTTGACATTTTCAATTTATTTTATTTTTAATACATTTCAATTTCTATATTTAACAATTTGAAATGAGTTTGTTCAATTTTTAAAAAATTCAAATTCATCCGTTGTTTACCGTTTGTGTCTTTAGTCGAGACACACACCCGAAACAAGTGGTGTACTGCTGTCAAGTAGTGTACTGCATTATGTTATACTCAGCAAGCAGTGAATGTGTTATTATAGTATACAAGCAGTTGGCTAACTGCAAGCAGTGTAACACAGATCGTTGCGTTGACTAATAAAATTTTCTTTCTCTCTCTTTGACCGTTTCTTTTTTCACCATTTTAATCTGATTTCTATCCTCGCATTCACATATGCAAATATTCAGTTAAAGTTGTATCAACAACCAAATGTGGCAATGTTAAATTCAACAACAGCTGCCACAGTTCGTTGCATATTTTTGGGCAAATTGCAGGAACGCTGCGCGGCGTGTTTTGTGGGTCAAGTTTAGCCAAATGAAAGAAAAAGACAAAATGAAGCGTGAAAATTGTGAAAGGCAGCGGCAAACGCAAACACAAACAGCCAACGACAACAAATAAAAGCTAAAAATCACTGCAGAAGGCTTAGCTTTCTAACTGTGTAAATGTATATGTATAACGATGCGTGTACGTGTGTGTGTGTGTGTGTGTGTTTGTGTGTGTGTGTGTGTCAGTCAAACAATCAACTGCAGGCAAGCCACAAATGTAACTGTAACTGTAAATGGTTGCGCAGTTGCTTTTGCTGCTGCTGCTGCTGTGAAATTGAAACATATTCGCGCCGCCTGCGCTTGTTGCTATTTGCCCCCACACACAAACAATCAGACACACTCACAGTCCCACACACACACACACTCACACACACTCACACACACACAAACACTATGGCATACTCTAGTCCGATTCATCAGCTCAACTGCCACATGCCACATGGGCGTTGCTGCGCCCACTTAAAACCCCATCCCGCCCTGTGGTTTGGCCTTGGCATTTGTGGCTTACACTTACATGTGTAAGTGTGGCAAGCAATTTGTTTTTGCTTCTTTAATACGAGTATATTTTTAATGTCAATCAAAACAAAAGATATTAAATGCACACACGTGCATATTCATATACATATGTATGTATGTACATATATACATACATACATGCACACATTTAGTCAAGTTTTTGTTTTCACAAAGTGAAATAGAAATAGAAAAAGGTTTTCTTCTGAGAATTTATTCTGTAAAACATATTAATGTACATATATTAAAGTTTAACAATTTATACATCAAATAATTAAACATGGTGATCAAATTAAGTTTATATTGACACAAATACAGTTTTTGGTATTTATGCTTATTTCCATTAAAATTTCTCTTGTTTAAGAGGATGTTAAGCACGATTATTTCACATAATCTTCTTACAGTAGCGAAAATTTAAACAAAAATTTGAAATCGCGTGCTAAATTATACGTCAGCTTAAAAAATATAAAACACTTGCATATATTTAAACAAAACAACTATAAATAGGCAGCTAAATGAATCTATTTCAGTCTAGAATAAATAAATTTTAAATATTTTGTTCAATTTTGGTAACTGTTAACGTTTCGGAAGCCTCAAAATGTCAGAAGCTGCACTAAAAATATTGCTAGTCTAATACTATCGAAAAATTAAAAATAGACTAAATAATTGTAGGCTTTAGCTTTTTTTTTACCTTTTAAAGTAAAACGATGGTTGCAGAAGTGCCCATGTTTTATTGCAAAAATAAATCATTTCTTCATTTTAATTATTTGATTTTTTTTATTATGTTTAGTTACAGGTGGTTTTTAGAAAATTTAAAAAAAAGATGTATGCAATTACACCATCTGTATGTGCAGCGCGCAAGCAGTGCATTGTAAATAGTTTTCATTGATTCAAAAGCATAGCATACTTTTAGGCTGAAAGAGAAAATGCAACGATTTAATTGTGCTTTCTAAATGAAGCAGTTTTAATTCCCATAACTTCGTTAAAGATATGGTAATCGATAGTTTTGCGTGTTCCAAACGTGTAAAACGTTCGTTTTCAGATCTGAAAATGATTAGCAAACGAATCATCTGTCGCTCATTTAGTGGCAGCGCATGGCTCGAACGAGACAGCTCTTAACATGGCTAAAAATAACAAGAAATTGATGGTTGTTGGTTTTTTAGAATGTATCAAAAGTGTCATTTAAATCAGGCTAGATCTATAAACATATACAAATATTCGTATTTTGAAATATTCGTTGATATTAATAAATAGTATTCATTTTCGCAATAAAATGCTTGCAAACTAAAATCTAAATTGATAACCATTAAGTATCAGGTAGTTCTCCATTCTGTCTTCGGTCCAGAGTTGAGCCTCTTTATTTATATATAAATGAGGACTCTAAATGTGGTTAAAAGCTGTTTCCACTGCTACCACATTTTCGAGTGAGTAAAAACTTGTTACATTTCAGTATCATTTTTCATAGCTTGATTTGGTTAGTTGCCCCACCTTTCTCTCTGTTTCTCACCCTTTCTCACTTCCACACACACACACACATTTATATATATAGAGCATATGTTGCACTGTTGCTGTTGCAGTGGCGTTAATGTGGCACGTCTAACGGTAATGCTAACGATTTCATCAAGTTATCGCCGAGTCGCGGCAGAAACGCATTGAAGGACATTGCTTGTGCACCAGCTGACCTGTGCGTACTGTCTCATTTCCCCTTGCCTCTTGCCCCTTGCCCCTTGCTCCATGCACCTTGCCCCACCCCTCTCCCCGCAAGGTTCATACAGAGTGTGGCCCTTGCCTTCATTTCATTTCATTTCATTTTTGTTGCCCGTTTTTTCTTCTGCTTCTGCTTCTGTTTTGTGTTTGCCTTTTCTCCTCCTTTTTCCATCCCTGTACTCTAAAAGTACAAAGGGTCTATTAAGTTTGTCAAAAGCGCTGAGCAAAGTTGTTTTTGGAATATAATCAAACATACGGTATATTGTATATATCTTCTGGGCCAAATCTCAAGGCATTCAGCCTTAAAATTGATATTTTCAAATTTGAAAACAAACTTAATCTGATTAGAATATATTTAGAGAAACCTGCATTGCAAGTTTGTTGCTTCTAGCTCCGAGATATAGGTGTTCATAACATAAAATTAAGTTTTAAATCGTTACGTAACGTAACGTAGCGTAACGTAACATATTTTGTTTATTTATTTAATTTAATTTAGTACTGTAAGACATATTGACATAAATCCGGGATACTGGGATAAAATCGGTGTCAAACGGTGTCAAAAGTTCGGTAACATCTCGGAATTTCTTAACTCGAGACCAAATACTTATTTCAATTACTATTTTTAAGCCCCATTTCCGAAAATATTTTGATTATAATTTATTCAGTGAAATCATAAGTTTTAGAATTTTTTGACTATTTTACTGCTGAGTGTCTTATCACTTTGTTCGCATATTGTGTTACTTTAACTGTAATATCCTGAATTCATACTTAAAAAATACATGCTAAAATCAAGAGTTTTAAACTTGAATTTCAGAAAGATCTTTTATCTGTATAGATTTTTACCACAGGGTCTCTAACAATCGATCTCGCTTGTCTTTCTTTTTCTTTTCAACTATTTTTTTTTCTTTTTCTGCCTGTTTACCTGGGCCATGATTTACGGCATTTGCACTTTCGCATGTAAGTATGAATGGGTGAGTGTTGGTGTGCTACTGTGTGTGTGTGTGTGTGTGTGTGTGTGTGTGTGTGTGAGTGTTGGTGTGCTGGCCATAGAAGCAGTCCAGGGTCCGACTGCGACTATGAGCCACAGTCCGGATATGCCTCGCTCGCTCGCGTTTGTTACCATGTGATGTTTAGCCAGTGGCCTGTGTTCCTCTACTTGCCACTTGACACTCGCCTCCCCCCTCCAGCATTCTCTTTTCACCTATTCCCGTCACCGGGCATCTAGCTCGCTGGAAATGTGCTCGTCTAAATTATTAAAAATTATAATAAAATTTTTATGACCATTAAAGGCAATGCCTAGAGAACTTGTCTGACTCGGGCTTATGCCATTTTAATATATACTTAAAAAAACTCGTATATATATTTTTTTTTCTCCTTCTCTATTTTTCGTTTTCTTTCTCTATTCGGCTGCGTTTTTTTTTGGTTTGACTACTTTTAGTGGCTCTCAACTTTTGGTCCTGTGTGTGTGTGTGGCTAAAAGTTGTACAGGAAATGACTCGACATGATTTTATACACACACCTAACTTTTGCTTTTAGCTGTTTAAGGTCTTTTGGTTAGTTAACTGAACCACCATTCGTGCCCATTCCCAATACCACCATTTTACATTCCCATTTCCACTTTCTGTCTCCTTAATTAGGTTAAAGCTTGTTTTTTATTTATTTATGGGCAGTTATTAATTATTTATTTTACTTGCGAATAAAATAAAATTAAATTCAAGAGAGCTTTTATTTTGTCGAAAAATAAAAATAAACATTGTACCAAATAATGTTTAAATATTAATCTGATAAATTAAATTATATAATAATAACCTAACATGTTACAGGACTTTTCAAATTAAAAAAGTGCAAGACAATTTAAAATTAGTAATAGAACCCATATCGAAGCGAGACAATTTAGAAAGCGCGAAAAATTTAACTGCAACTTCAACCCTATTACATTCTAGATAACTAAATTAATATCTTTTCAGAGAATTTATTAGATTCAACATAACGTAAATGAAAGTAATTTAATTCCTAAATTAGGTATCTCAATCGAAAAGACGCTGGAGTATGCAATTAATATCGAGAGAATTCAACAGAAAAATGCAATCGAAGCTTGGATTCTTTATCGATTACGCCTCGCAGGCGGTATTGAAAATAAGAAACTGTCACTCAGTCTGTCTGTTTTTAAGAGTCCATCGCAGAGACTATAAGAGCTAGAGACTTTAAACTTGTTATTTTGTTGCCTGGGTACCGGGCGCAAATCAAGTTGTTTTCTAAATTTGGTTCTAACCACTATATCATATAGCTGCCATAGGAATGATTGTTCGATAATAAAGATTTTGATTGCAAATTTTGTTTGTGATTTGAGATGTCTCATTCTTACATATTCATACCAAAATTGGTTGATATCAGTCTACCATACCATATAGCTACCATAGGTACGATTGGTCGAAAATTTAGATTTAGACTACAATTTTTTTCTTTATCTGGGTATATAATATAGCTGCCATAAGAAGATATCACAACTAGACTCGCAAATTGCGAATTTTTCATTGTCTTTTACATCCTGGTCAAATTTGGATTATTTCGGCTCACTAAACCAAATAGATGTAATACAAACAATTAGTCGACAATTTAATGCAGCTTTCTACAAGGACATCAAACCTTTGGCAAGCAAATACGTATAAGGCTTTCGGAGTGTCTGGGCACAGGGTATCCTACGGTCGAGTACACTCGCGGGCGAGGCCGCCGTGTTTTTCTTAAATTTCCCGCTTCGAGCTGAGCAATGAGAGCTCAGTGGCACTTAATAATTGAATTAAAACTGCACGATTTGTGGCATATGAAATACGCAGCGAGTCGAATCGAATTGAATTGCATTGAATAGAGTTGAATCGAGTTGAATCAAATTGAATTGAGTTGTGAGTAATTATATTAACATTTGACATGTCAGGACACAGTTCGGTGGCAGGACCTTGCGCGTGTGCACATATACAAAGGCAGGCAGAAACACACTGATACACACACACACACAAACACATATATATATACATATGTCTTTAAATATATATTTGCGCATAGATTAAGTCTCTAGAACCTTTTGTTTAGTTTATCCTTTTCGCTGGGATTTTGTTATTAATATTCAATTAAAGCGCCAAGTGGATGCTGCTTGCGAATGATGCGGAAGTTGGGGGCGTGGCAACGCCTTTAAATATGAAGGCACCCATAAGAAAAAGAGTTCGCCGCTTTTCTAAATTTAACAAAAGACGTGGAAAATGCTTGATGAATTTATTGGGTCACGCCCAAACCCTCAACGATTGTGTCCCTTCCGCCCCCGCCTCCACCCCCGCCCCGCCCACGTCCACGCCCCTTAACAGCTAACTGATGCCCCACATCTTGGTAGCGTCATGTGGCAGGCGCTGCTAATTTATGGCGCACACGGCAACAACACAAAAGTACAACAAAACAAGAAAATCCTGCTAAATTTGATTAGATTTTTGTTGGATTGCTTTTGGGGAAAAGTGTGGAAAAACATTTAATGGGCCGTTTATGCGATTTTCTAATTGTTTATGCAGTGCAACAAGCATACCTACTCTATATATGTACATATGTATATGTCAAGTGTATGTATGTATGTATGTATATGTTTGTGTTTATTGTAGGTAGGCGTTTTTGGAGGCGTGGCAGCAGCATCTTTTGTCGCATCACGTGCTGCGGTTTTGCCTTCAACTTGGTTGTAAACTTCCGCTGCCAAAGGATAATAAACACATGACGAGCAGCAAGGCCCCCAGCAGAGACTGAGAGCACACATACACACAAAAACACACACACACACTCACATATATGCACACATTTGTTTGTGTTTGAGTGTCATTAACGTTTTTGTGCCATGTGTTTCAGTTTTACAGTTTTTCCGTTGCCGCATTTGCCTTTTGTGGCGGCATTTTCCGCACGTGCGTTGCCACAACAACAAGAACAACAACAACAACAGCAAGAGTTGCTTACCTCGTAGCTACAAGAACAACAACATTGTTGACAATGCCTGCAATTACAATAAACAAAACAAAACGCAGCAAATGCTAACGGCTCTTCCGTTTGCCTCACAACATTCTTGAGATAAAGGGAAAGGAAACGATGTTGGGGAAAAAGCCAAGTGGCAAAGCAAATGGAATTCGAGGAAATGAAGAAAAAGGGCGCAAAGGAAGCTGCTGTCAGGCTCAACTCAACGGCAAACATTGGCCACTTGCAAACACACAGACTCGAGAAATGCTACTAATTACATTCAATTATCAGTTTAAGCGATATGATGCCAAGATGAACGTGTCGCTAAGTACAGGGTATTTGACAGTCACGCCTTTAACGTTTTATTCTTGCTCTGAAGTAAATAAATTAACAAATTTCACTAATTGTGTGCAAATTAAAGTGCAAATAATGACACAAATTAGCATAGAAACATTAACAACAGGGTATTCTTAAGTCGTAACCATTCTTTTTTTGTTTTGTGCTTCAGAAGGAACTTTTCACTATTTGTATAATACATATACATATACACATTTATAATTTTACAAGTCAGAAAGGCAAGGGTTTGAATTAGCCAGTTTCTGCATTAGTTTCAAGCTTGCGTTTGCTAATCTAATGCAACCTCAAAGAATTAAAATTTTTAATAGGGTATTTACTATAGTAAATATAGGGAATTTAGTTTGCTTAGCTATAAAGTGCCAATATTTCTTAGTAAATCAATTTTAGATTTTTTTTTTTAATTTAGCGATATGATATTTGAAATAAACATCTGTAAGCTCTGGAAATGTAGTAAATATAATTGTTTAAATTTAATTTTATTACGTGTAAGCTTTATAAGCCTTTACTGGGTATATAATAGTCAAGCACTTGTTTACAATCAAAATGCAATGATAAGAGCAAATTATTCATTTATGACTTACAAAATTAACTTGAAATAAGGATATCAAAATTACAGAAATACTATAGAGTACTATAGCAATATAGAGTAGTACTATACTATACATAGCACTCTAATTCAAATTCAAAGAAATGTGAGTTCTATGGCTCATAATAATACTTATTAAATTGACGTAGGTCTTAGCTGGATTGCCATTGGCCAGTTGTTAGTGGGTAGTTGAGATTCTATCATACCGATTTATCGCAATTGTTATTAGCTCACCTTAAAATGATTCTTATCGGATGCATTTGCAAACATAAAGCTTGCACACAAGCGCCATCTACGGCAAATATTTGTCAGCTCGCACTTTGGGCCAGGAAGGGCCAACAGCTGAGCTCAGCTCGGCTCAGTTTGTTGTTGTTGCTGTTGTTGTTGTCAGCTATAAATATACTACATACATATACATTGTATGTACTTCTAGTGACGTCGCAGTCGACGCTGGTTTGGTTTATTGTTATAGCACAAACAATTTCATGTCATCCGCAATTAGGCAGACTTTGAGGGGGAAATCAGAAGAAAAACGCCATAGGAAGGGAGAAGGTGGAGGGTGGTTTCAAGGGGCTTCCCGGGGCTTTCAGGGGCTTCAGGCTTAGGCTGCAGACTGAGGCTCCGCTGGTCGCGTTATTATCGATTTAATTGCGCGTCGGTAAAGCGGAGAGTCAGGTGCTATATAAAGAGGGGCAGAGGCGTTGGCATGTTTGAGTCTAAGGGGGTGCTGAATGTTTTTGCAAAAAAAAAACACTGTTAATAAAGAACTACACAAACAAACCACAACAACAGCAACAGCCTAGGCAGCCAGCAAAATTGAATACAATGTAGGAACGCAGCAGAACAACACGCCAGCATTCACATGCACTCATTCACACTCACACACACACTTACTTAAATGTAGAGTCTGTTATTACACGCAATTTCTAGTTTTTTTTTGTTGCTGCTACAATTTCGAGTTTCGATTTTGAATATGAATACTTGTTCGAGTAGATTCATTTAATGTTAATCACTGATTCGATTTAAGCCCTTAAATATATTATTCTTGAAACAAATTTCCAACTCAAGTGATTGGTATACATTAAACAAAGAAGTGTATTCACAACAAGATTGTTCTTAGTTGGTTTTACATCGTTTTAGCTGAGTGTATTCAAACTGTATGCACCATGAGTGCTAACTTAAAATTCCTCAATGAATACAATTGAACTATTCATATTTTGAATTTCTGTCAAAAAATTTTGATTTACATAAAATTCAGTGTTATTTCTGCAAGTTAAAAAAAGATTCATTATTTTTAAATATATATATGTTAATGCCATTAGTAACAATCCACGATTGAAGTATTCAATGTCATTCACATTCATGTGCGTGAGATACTAACATATGTCAATATTCATTCACCGATTCAGTCTCAAGTGTTATTTAAAAGTAATCACTTGCTTGTTTCGTACATGCTTCGAGTATTTTCGTATTTGTTTGAGATATCAATTATGCCAATATTCATTCATTGATTCACATTCACTATGCTCACATTCATTTTTAACCAGGACACATCTACAGACATATGAGTACACACATAAACATAGTTGTATGCAATGCGTTTTACTCGTTTGTATTCATTTCTACGTGAATGATTCATTCATTCAACGCTGACTGCGCGCCCTCATTCATGTGCTCGCAGCTCTTTCGTATCTTTCGCTGTGTGTGTGTGAGAGTTGTGCTTAAAAAAGAAATTGTTTATTATGCAGCAGAAAGAGAGTAGAGTAGAGGAGCGGAGCGGAGCGGAGAAGAGCCAGAGAAAGCAGAGGCTCCTCCACATGTGTTGGATTTCACATGTGGCTGCAAGAACGCGAAGGGAACACATGTCCGCCTTGGCGCCTGCTTTCGTCCTTCAGCTCCTGCCGCTGCTGCTGCTTCTACTAGGCAGATGGCGCCTTGTTGCACATGAATAGACTCACACACACACATGCATACATACTCACATATGTACATGCCTTAGAGATGGGCACGGGCCTGTGGGGGCTTCGTGTCCCGCAGGCCCCTTCAAAAAATCCCCGGGCTTCGTGCATAAAAATCGAAAACGGGCTTTTTTTCGTGCGGGCCCGGGCCTAAGCCAAAAGCCCGGAGGACCGGTAAGCCCGGAAAGTCAAGATTAAAAAAATATTTTAATATCGATTGGTAAAAATATTTATATAATTTACTGCTATATTATTTACACATCTCTTTTGTCGATATGACACTTATCGATAAGTTTGTCAAATTTATTTTCACGTGTGTTTATAAGAAGAAGGGGACAAAGCGGCGAAATGAATAAGGAAAAAATTTAATTCTGTTTTCTATAGTAATATCGGGCCGGGCCGGGCCTCTTGAAAATTTAACCGGGCCGGGCCTTCAAAGGGAGGTCCGTGCCCATCTCTAACATGCCTACATGTGTACATATGTACATACATGCACACACATATATATGCAACATTACATGCATCTCTTCCGCAACCCCAACCCCACTCGAAGCCATCACTTTAGCTGCCTCAATGCACATTTTTGAAACGTTTAAAGTTTCTGCACTTTTTGTTCCTTTTTAGACCCTGTATGTATAAATTATTTATAGATATAATTGATAACACTCTTATACTCTTACACCTTATTTATGCTCTCTATTGAAACTGTCTTCAAAGTTGTCTGCTATTCCGCTTTGCAATTGCATTCGTAAACGTTTTCCAGCTATTTTTATTTGACAACCGCAAATTGAATTTCTGAATTTGAATTTCTGTCAACTTTAACAAGTTCTCTGCACTCTCAAATTCACGTTATTTGCTATTTCTCTCTCTCTTTCTCGTTCTCTCTCAGTCTTGCTTTCGTAAACGTTACTTGGGTATTTTTAAATATGATTTTTTCTGCGAAAAAACACTTTGACATTCCGCTTTCCCCCTATATTCGTAAATGTTTGCCGAATATGCCTATAATCAGCTAACTTCTAAACGGTATAAAAAAGTGTTATATTTATTTCTACTCACTATTAGCACTCCAAATCGTAGCTCAACTCGTACACATTTGTCAAACATGTTTTCTATTTTTCAGAGTATTTGCTAGTCGTCGTCTGCAATAAGGTGACTCTGCTGCGTATGTGTTATTGATGTGCCACAAAGGTACACAAATGAGTTGAAATTCCCCAAATGCGCCTGGCTACAAATTTATATTGCAATGCAACGGAACAAAAACAAATGCAACAACAACAACAAAAAAAACAATTTAGTGAGGGTACAAAACAGAGAGAACATGGCTGTAAGAAATCCTGTACTAATGCTGTAAGCAACTCATAACCCACACCCACACAATCAAACAATTTCTAGGATACTTCTGGAACAGTTCAAACATACATATAAAAAAGTTTGGTTTCAATAATCAAGACAATTGTCTTCAATATCTGATTGAGATTAATCGAAAAACTTAAGATGTCTTTCAATTAAATTCTCTTTTTTTTAATAAAAACTTCGGTTCTTGACAGTTGGCTGAATTTTTATTTTAACTAGTGTACTTTGATGGCAAAACACTTTTGATGTGCTACTCATAGACAATATGTGCGAATCTTAAAGACATAAAGAGATAGTGTGTTATTAAGTTCATTAGCTAAAACTCGAACTGCAATTTATATTGTGTCTCGCTTTCATTTGCTGCACTAACTCCTTCATTTTGGCAGTTCTGCTGTTGTTGTCGTTGTTATTTTTGTTGTAGTTGTTGCCTTCAGCTGTTATAAAGCAACACAAAATAGCATTAAATTAAATAAAGACCCATATTAGGCATGCCCTTACAACTTACACACACAAGCACACACACACACACACACACACACACACACACACACACACACACACACACACACACACACACACACACACACACACACACACACACACACACACACACACACAAATATAGAACTAAGGTGTGCCACGCCTTCTAGCCTAGCCTACACCTATGTATGTGTATGTATGTATATATACTTCACATATGTATGTAGCTGTTGCTGTTGCTGGTGGTGGTGTGTGGATCAATAACGGACACAAAGTTGCCAACAAAGGCACAACAACAACAAGAGGGGGAATCAAAAGGGTTATAGTGTATGGCAAAACGTTTACCAAGTCCATTTACTGTCGGGCTCCAACAGAGGGTATCAGCCAGAGAGGCAGGGGGTGGGGGCGTGGCTAGGTTTTGTTAGGTTTAGTTAGGTGCTACGGAAAGCATTTCTAATGCATGCAATGTTGTTGTGGTTGTTATTGCTGCCGTTGCCGTTGCCTTTGCTGCTGTTGCTATTGCAGTTAAGTCAATTTTGCAGCAATAACAAAAAACAATGAAGCAACAACAATAATAAATGACAATAACAATAAGAACATCAACAGTTCGAAATGGCAACATTGTGTACTAAATTGTGCTAAACTTTTCAACTATTTTCCCAATGCTTCAATTTTAACTATGACTCCATTGTTTTTGCCAAAGTTGCTGCTGTTGTTTTTGTATAACTACATTATCAATTTGATAAATGAGAATAGCTTAGATTTCATATAAAAAGATAAACATTTCTATAACTCGACTAGGAGTTAATCTAAAATAGATAGAAATAGCATCACATAATATATTATGTTCGTAATTACAAAAAATTACCCATTTTATATATTTAATGTCAATAATGATAATGCAATGCTTTAGTTCGTAGTCCGCGCCAAAAAGTGTGCTTTAATAAAGTAAGTGAGTATTAAAGTGAGTTTTACAGAGCTTCAAAGCTCCGTTTATTACACGTCCTGCGAGCTGCAAGCAGCGCAAGATTGAGAATTATATTAACTATAATAATTTAACCTACATAAAGTTTAGATATTAAATAACTTATATTTTCTACTGCGTTTCGATTCGATATAGGGCATAAGCAAAGAAATTCACTTTCACTTCAGTAGAAAGAGAAGAACGAGAACTCGGGCAGAAAATTGGAATAAAATAATGTTCTTGATCCAACATTTTTGAATTACAATAATGTCGTTAAAAAAATAATCTTTTCAATATTTCTGGATTCTTAGTAAATTGTCTTTTAGACATTACAAGTTGTTTAGAACTTAAGGAAAACATCATTTTGCAAGAAAAATAATTTGCAAGAACTTGAAATTGTAGTCATATAAGAAAGTCGTTCTAAGAGAACTGCAATCGAGCAATTCTTTTATCGACAGTCCTACAAAACAATCAAATGTGCTGATCTTTGCTTCAATTCAACTCAATCCGTAAATCATGCTTTTGAGAACATCTTCGATTTTTTGGGAAACTAAAACAGTTGCCAGCCTTAGGTGTCGTCTCTTTGGGTATCCTTCTTTACTTGGGGGCTTTTTCACCATAATCCTTTTGTCTCTCCATCAAATGCTATGGCAACCGCGTGCTAGCTGCCGTTCATCGATTTGGCTGCTTTTCAAGTGCACACAATTTTCCATCTTCTTTCCATTTTTACATTATTATTGTTTTTTTTGTTGCCGCTTTCCTTGGTCGTGTTTGCATATCGCGACGCGACATTTGCATAACCCGGCATGAAGAACATGTATCGAGAGAGTATCATCACCCCAAAGACCCCGTTTTCAGGCCAGGACATTCCAGGCTATCCCCGGTTCTCACTCGCGCTCTCTCTCTCTCTCTCTCTCTCTCTCTCTCTTTATCTATATTTTTCATTCAATATGCGATGATATATGTGTACTATATACTAGCATGTACATGTCCCTGCACTCTCTATTATGTACTGCATTTCCAATAACATCGACATCGACATCGGCATTGCCATCTCCTCGTGGTTGTTGTCCCTACAACGGCGTTCACTCATGCGCAAGGACAAAATGCATTTAAATTGATTGAAGGCGCCCGCCAAAGATAACTAATCAATAAATTATTGAAATATTATGCGAGTCGCTTTTTGCAGTCCCCCGGAAAACTTTCATCAAACAGCACATTAAATGCCAGACCAGCAGCAAAAGATAGAACGAAACGAACGAGTTTGGCATTTTCCAAAGGGAGAAGCAAAAATCGGAAAAACGGAAAACGGCGAACGGCAAAGGGAAAAAAGAAATCGATAGGTAAATCGCTTAAAGCAAGACAATAAAAAATAATCGCTTGTGCATAAAATAAAATTAACGAAAATGTAAAAATCAATTTTCAAATGGTTAAAGGAATGTTGAAGAAGAAACTATACATTATTTAAAGCTTTGAACACAGATAATTGGTTCAATATAATCGTCTTTCCATATTTATTTTAAAACAGTATCTATTCTTGTTTATTGATTCTATTTTGAAGACATGAGTAAAATATTCAATGGGATTCATTTGGCAGATGTTTTTAAAGAATGCTTAGCTTGGAATATATTGTAATTATGTTTAGTTTTTTATATAGATACATTTATTTTTATTCAATTTAAAAGAGATTTATGCTTTGAAAGCAATTTAATTGCCTATTTTTTATAAAAAACCATTTGAGTAATTTATAGTAAAACTTTTACACAGCTTTAAGCATTGAATGCCATTAATTGTATTTTTTATACACCACATTAAAAGTTGATTTAGCCTTAAGTTGGATTTAATTGAATCGTACTTGGAATTTCCCCATGAGCTTTAACTAAATATGTGCATTCAAAATACATCTTAAAGGCAGCTTAAAGGCAATTGCTGATAAGTAAGTGTCACTTAAGAATATTGTCAACGGGTTTATCCTTTAATCTTTGAATTGCTTTGACTTGTCTTTAATGAAGGTCAAAGCTTGTCGTATTCGTTGCAATCGAAAATGTAGTAAAAGCTACATATTAACATCATATCTGGGATTCCTTAAAGGACGATCAAATCAAGACGAATAACTGATGCCAAAGGCAACCGAGATATTCTAATTGGCAATTGAAATTCGTATATGTATATGAATATACTAATATATGTATATATGTATACATATATTTGGGGCCAGTTTCGTTTAAAGCCACATTGTGGTTGCTGCTGCCACTTTACCACAAGACAAAACCAGAGGGTTCTATACACACACACACAAACACAAACGCACAGAGACACGCACACACACACAAAGACACACACACATGTGACACGAGTACTTAAAAACAATGCACTGGCGACACGCGACCGACAACCGAGCAACAAGGAAACCGGACCAAGGGCCGAGGAGTCGACAAATGGCTGAGAGGCAACGGGGAAATATTGTAGCAAGGTGAAGGAAGGAGGTTGGAAGGCGGCTGGTTGGTTTGTTAGTGAACCGCTAAGTTCAGACGGAAACTTGCGCGACCGCAGCGACCCAGAGCGACCGCGACCCACAGACAGCCGCCACAAGCGACCCCCAAATAAACATTACGCATACGCCCGGTTCGCCGCAGAACCGTGTGTATTATGTGGCAATGCGGTGGCGTTTTAACGGTGCTGATAGGGAAGTAAAAGGTGGGCACATTTAACAGGCCGCAGCAGCTGGCAACTCTCTCACAAAAGCACGAGAACGACCTTTTCATGAATTCATTGTCACAGCACCGACTGAGCTGGTCAAGACTTGAGTGTGCTGAGACAGACAGAGAGAGAGAGAAAGAGAAGGTGAGGGCGGCAATGAAACAAAATTGTCATCTGTCAGGCACTTCAAACGCTTTTTTTGACGACGAAGCGTTTATTTAAACTAATTAAAATGTTTAAAACATTTATAGAACAAACGCAAGACGTCAAGTGCCAAACAATGGGGATGGCCACTTCCAGGACTCCAAAGTGGAGTCCTCGCATTCCGTTTGTCGAGTGTCCAAGAGTCCAAGAGAGTTGGGGCAGGCCAGGCCCGTAACGTAATTGTGACAATTAAGTTGGCTACAATAATTTTCCAACTTGGCCAGCGAAAGTTTTTAACAGTTTCGAATACAGTGAAAAAAAAACTAAATTAAATGAAAATAAAAATAAGAATAAGAATGAGAATAAAAATCAAAATGATGGCGTGTGATGGCGGAAATGTTTTTATTTCTTTTTTCTTTTCTTTTTCAAACAGTAAGTAAAATAAGTAAGCACTTGGAGGAGTTATTATTGAAGTGATAAAAACTGAAACTATGCGGCGCCATCGAATGCCCTCAAGTGTTGCAGCTGTACGAGTACACGTATTGCGCACTGTTGTTAAATATTTTAACTAATTGAAAGTTCTTTTTATTTCGAGTGTGGGAATGTTTGACTGCAAAGGGCATGTTGCTTTTGTGCCTTGATGTTTAAATATTAATTTGCCGTCCATGAAACTAAATGGAGCCATCATTGTTGCTCCCAGTTCAAAGTCCATAAATGCTTCGTAGGTGAGGGTAGAAACTGTATTTATTGATTCAGCTTGAAAACTAATTAGATGTTTTTACAAAGCAATTTAAACACAATGTTTGTTTGCTTTCCTACAATTACAGTTTGTTTAAGCGCTAAAACAAGTTTTCCTTCATGTTTGAATACTTTACTTCAAATGGTTAGAATTTATAAGCTCTTCAAATTACTACTGAGCCCTCTTTAGATCAAGGAAAGAAATGATCATAATATCATAATCATGGTCACAATTACGAATGATGGTTACGTTTGTTTATGAAAATCAATATTTTTAAAATACCATTTAAAATGGTATAACAAATAATGTTATTTTGCAAAATCAGCCTCTTTTGATTGCAAAGTTTCTTTATTGATTATCTGCTTTTTACTTTTTCGCACTGTCAGCTGAACAGTCAACATTTAGAATATGTATTATTTATATCTAATATATGTATGCAATTAATTCTGTATCAATCTCCTAACTGTGTTCTTATTGTTTGGGAAACAAATGTTATTCTGCTTTTTTCAGCCAACTTTTCAGATATGGACGCTTTGCCAAGAAGTGCCAAATAAATAAATAATGAAAAATGTCGATAAAAAACAGTAAGCGCCCACGCACTTTCCACACCCCCAGTTGACTACTGGCAAAAAAAATGGAACGCATTTTGTTGTCAACGTGTTGGCCGCGAAAGGAAGACGATTTGCAGCCATTTGTCATGTTGGGCCGGAAGTGCTGTCGAAAAAAGTATAAAAAATAAATATGTAATCGCATTTGTTGTTGTTCTTGCTCTTGTTGTTGTGTGGGTAGGGTGGGTGGAGATTGGTGTTAAGATATATAAGCAGTAAATAAGCTTAAAAGCCGTAAGGAAGGCAACTGCTGGGCCAGCTGGCAATTTATGCGTCTTGATTCTTCACACATGCAGGATTTCAGTTGCCATGCCAACAGCTCCCACCTACTTCTTGTCCCCCTTTCCCCATTTCCCCCCTTCCTGCAGCTGCTGTGAAAAGCTGAAAATTGTAAAAAAGTTTTGTATTGCTTGCTGTAAATTTCGTTTAAAAGGCGCGCAAGTAAAGTTCTTTTCGGCGGCCTCGATTGACTGCTCGGCTTTATGGGTTGCTCGCTGCTTCGACTACTTCGCTTTCTTTTTCTTCATTTGCCTGTGCTTCTGCTTCTGTTTCCACCTCTTCTTCTTGTTTATCCACTTGGTCTGTGTGTGTTTTGTTTTGTTTCCTGCAATTTATTCAAATTGAGTTTGTGACTGCAGCCATAACTCAAAGCGAACTTTGAAGCATTCGCCGAAAAATGTTGAAACGTTGAAATACTTTTGTGCGTTATACAGCACTGGACCGACAAAGTGACTCTGCGAAAGCAGGTGTTGATGGCTCCATTTTGATGGCCAGCCGGAAGCCGCAAAAGTGCGTGAGTCATAAAAATAAAACACCAACAACAACAAGTACACGCACACACACACCAAGTTGAAATATGCGATTTTGGCACTCAATCGTAATACGAATTGACTAAGGCAGGGAGAGAGGGAGAGAGAGGGAGAGTGAGAGAGAGAGAGAGAGAGAGAGAGGGAGCGTGAGAGTGGTGAAGAGAACTTAAATGTAGTTCTCGCTGTCTGCTGTGTATGTAGATATAAACAACCGGAAGTAGATAAAGATAAAAAAGAGCAAAGCTTTAATAATGCATACAAGCAATAAATTAATAAACCTTGGAAATTATTTTGAAGGGCAGGTATTGGATAGCGTCTGAAAGTGTTGTATTTAAGTGTTGAATTGATTTGTTTGATACTATGGCTCTGAAAAAGCTTTACTGCTCTTCTCACTACACATCTCCGCTCGCCGTAATCCAACTGGCTGCGATATCCTTTCAGCCTTGAGCCTCTCTTAACTTACAGGTATTATTCCTAACCTGACATTTTCCACCTTGGATCATGAAATTCATAATGATTTGCGACATGTTGACTGACGCTTTACTTTTTGTGTACATCTCATTTTGCTGTCGCTTTTTGCTTTGCACTTTGCTTGCTTAATTTCTTCTAGAATTGCTTCTTTTTCTCTGCTTCTTGCATTACCTATCGCTTTGCTTCTTGCGTAGCCTTTCATATTTAAGTTTCTTCTTGCTTTCTTCTCAATTTGCTTCTCGCTTTGCTTTGCCTTGTGATTCAAGCTCTGTGTCTCTCTTCACTCTGTTTTGTCTTTAACTTCTCATTTCTCTTCTCGCATGCATTTTGACTACCGTCCCACTTGACTTCTCGCTGTGCTCTGACTCAAATATTTATTGCACTACTTGCCGCTTCGATACTCGCATTCCCTCTATGACCCCCAGCGAGTCCCACCATATTTTCCCCTTCCACCTTTTAGCACACTCCCTTTACTACCCCCCACATCTTGTAAACCTCAGAGAAGATTATATATGCAGTTAACGGCATTTCGGAGGAGGCAGACGAAAAGCTTTTGAACATCTCGTGGCGCAACTTCGATGAAGCTGAATCTCTACTCTCCTTGCTTTGACACTCAGCCAGGAAGTGCTTCAGTACCTAGGCACAAATACATGCATAGGACAACTCGTATGTGCATGTGGCATACTTATAGATATATGTATGCATATATGCATGTATGTATGTGTGTATGAGCACGTACGAGTCTGTCTCTGTCTGTCTCACTCACTCTCACATGCATTTGGCAAGAGACTTCAATATGTCATTAAGGCTGAGCAGGCGCTTGACGCTGCTGCAACTTGCTGCTGATGCGGACACGTCTTGGCTGCATCTGGCTGCTGATGCGGAGCCACGCCCCAGCTGGCGCATTTTTGGGCACATCACGTGCTGTCTGCCTCAGTTGGAGACGCAGCTGCCTTTTGGCCATAAAACGTGAACAAAGCAAAACTTTTAAACGTATCAATACGATTTATGCAGCGACAAAATGGAGCAACACAAAGACAAAGACACGGACACACACACACACACACATGCTGCGATTAAGTGACAAAAAGAGAGCGTGGAAGAGAGAGAGAGAGAGAGCAAAAAAGAAATGCCGACTAAAAGGAAAAAGCGTCAAGGAAAATGCAAAATAAATTGGCAGCTACCTTTGGCTGCAGTCCCAAAAGCGTGCCGCAATTGTCCCGCAGATTCCTCAGAGTTTACTGTTGCATATTTCAGCAGCCCAAGGCGTTGCGATAATACGAGCGAGCATGCTCGACTTAAAGATACCCCTCAGCCAACATGCATGCACTGTCACAAGAAATATTTTGTGATTCTCTCGCATACTGCCACATTAAATCTGTGCTGCACCTTGTAACTCCGAATCTGACATCTATATACATATATAAAACTCTTTTCTCGAGACTGTATTCTTGTAAGTCTTTAAAGTGAGTTGTCGATCTTACGAGTCTATCGGGTTTTGAATCCCTAGATGCAAACATGCAGAATTGTGACACTGGTCTATAAGCCGAGAACGATTTATAAAACCGAGATTAAATACTTAATTTAACAAAAAATTACTTTTTTTTTTAAAACATTATACTCAATCATAAAAGAAAAACACTAAAAATAAGAAATCGAGACGACTTCAAAATAACGATACTTTTTAGAATTTTTGGTTCTCTATTTACCTTATTTTCACAAAAGGTAAATTTTCTATAAAGAAAATGCGTTGAGCAGCAAAACTGTGTTTATATCTTTGTATAGTCCCTAGGATTCAGGAACTTAAAGTGTTAAAAGGCGAAAAAGTGCAATTTTTCTCTCTGCTACATGAGTTCTTTCAGCATTGGCATACCCTGTTTGGGTTAGTTTAACTGCAGGATATTTTTGAAAAAGAAAACAAGTGCAAATAATTCGGAGCATGACAAAGAAAATCTGCAACAGCCGCTGCCGCTTTGGCTTTTGGCTCATTGTCGCAGCTACCGGAGAATTTTCGGCATCACATTGCCAGCCATGGCAACAGCAGCAAAGAAGGAAAGAGACTGAAAAGAGAGGGAGAGAGAGGTGAGTCAAAAAGATAGTGCACGATAGTGAAGTTGTCGCTGGGCTGCGTCGATTGACAGTCGCAACGTCGGAGCCCATTAATCACTGGCAGACGCACTTTCGCAGGCACTTTTGGTCACATTTTTTTGGTCTATTTCGAGAGTCAGACTTGGTGTCAGCCTCAGAAACAGCCTGCCGCTGAATATTCGGTGAGTGTCTGTATGTTTGTTGTTAAACAGCTGATGGGCATAAAGTGTCAGGCCAAAAGGTTAAACACAGCCCAGCGCCCCCATCTAACATCGCATCATATCGCTTCGCTTTCCTTCCCATCCCATCCCTTCCCTTCCCTTCCCTTCCCTTCCCTTCCCTTCCATCCTCCCTCTGCTGATCAGGCAAAAACATTCACGCGCAATTAGCGAACATTTTGCGGAAAATCTCGTTGGCATTTTGAATAATTATGACAATTGAAAAGTTTTCTGTCAACTTTCGCAGGACTCGCAGGACAAACAGTGACTGACTGCCCCAATAATGAGCTTAGCTTAGCTGATTGCCACCGCAACAACAACAAGAACAACTACAACAAGAACAACAACAACAACAATATCAACTGTGTGGTATGTGTCAACAGTAAGTTGCTTAATTAGGCAGTCGAAGAAGTAGAACGGAAAGTGTTGAAAGTGTCCGGAAAAGTCAATGACAAGGTAGGAAAATCACTGGTAAAACGCAAAGAAAGTTGATGGCCTATCGACACATCCGCCTCTCTATATTTCTCTGTTTCTCTCTCCCCCTCTTTCTCATTCTATCTCTCTCTGGGGCTTATTGAAATGAATGTCCATCCTTAAACAGTCTGAATACAACTTTTAAATTCAGTTGGCACTCACAATGATTGTCATCTTAAATCAATGATTAATTTGTTAATGAGCAATCCTTTAGTAAAACCTACTTTAATTTATACACAAAGTATTAAATTATAAAGTATGTGCAATTTTCTCAATGTCCCTATCATTTCTTTAGTGTTTGATGTAACGACTCATAACTCTTATTTGCAGTTCCTGGTTTCTACTATGACATTTAATGAATTTAAAGGATTGGTAAGAAGTGTGTGTCGCTTTAACAGTTTTACTATCTCTATAACGCCGCTGGGCTGCTGCCAGTTGATTTAACTTTGTGATTGTTCTGATTGCTCGCTAATCGAAAAACTGTCAGATTCAAAGTTGCTCAAGCAGACTTAAGACAGTTGATACTAGTTACTACCTGACTATCTCTCTATCTCTCTATCTGTGTGTCTGTCTGTCTGTCTTGCTAGCTATCTTGTTGTCGCTCTTTTTATTTCTCTGACGTGTCGCTGATAACTAATTAATTATATGTTGTTTTTGTTGTTGTAGCTGGTTTAAATGAAAGTTGGAGAATGCTCCAACGCGATTTACACGTGCAAAATCGGCTTAATAATTGATGGGAATGTTTTGGTGGAACTTTGCTTTGTTTTAGCCCGGCCAAAAGCAATAAATACATGCAATATGTGAGGCTATAGCTACGGAAACCACTAAACAAACAAAATGGCTGACAAGACTATGCGTGTGGCTAAACTCCCCAGCTTCCACTTTCCCCGGCCCAACCACCTCCTCTCTCACACTTTATTTCAGCTTTAGCCCCCATACTTTATGTGTGTGTGCGTGTGTTTGTGCGTGTGTGTGTGTTTTGGGGTCAGTTGGCGCAATCAATTTCGATTTAGTAGCTGCCATAGTTTTACCATGCGCCATTGTTCGATTATCATCGTCTGTCCAACGAATCAGCGATAGTCGATAGAGGGCTAAAAGAGCGGGAGGAGAAGTGCGGAGTAGACAACTGCAACTTGTGTGTTGTGTGTGCCAGCCCCAAATGTGGCACGCCCACTTAATTAAATGGCCAGGCTAATTCGCACTTAACCTTGAGATGAGACCCAACAAAAACAACAACAACAACAACATGCTTCTTTCACTCCATCTTCTATGCTCCTGTTTACCTCTACCTCTACCATTGCCCTCCTTTCTTCCACCCACTAGCTGCTCAACTGACCTGAATGAGCGGCCGTTGCTGTTATTATTGTTGTTGTTGTTGGGTCGCCTATTACCCAATGCATTCGCCGTAGATAAGCCCATGCTGAGACCAAAGAACGGAGGCTCAAACTAAGCAAAATGCGAAACCATCTTATTTTGCTATCCCTTCTTCTTGCTCTTTCTCCATTTTTTCTATGCATATCGCTCTCAAAACTGGAGCTGGTCGTGTGCTGTGGCTAAGCCTAGCAAAAACACGAAAAATATTAGGACAAACATTAAAAGAATTACGAAAAGTGAAAGAGTTATAATTGCTATCCTTTAAAGTTTATTTTTACTTAATTTTTTTTTTGTGCTTTTACTTATTTTTAATAATGTTAGTTAATTTTAATTGATTTTTTTAAGAATTTTTTTAAAATTTTTTTAGCCTTGAAATTTTTTAAGAATATTAATTAATTTTTGTTCATTGCTTCAAATCGAACAAAAATAAAACTATAGTTTAGGCAGATTTAATTATTTTTGTTTAAAGTGCTGGTGTTGTCAAACTACAAATTAAATCATTTTCAAAATATTTTTGTGTTTTATGTAAGCAAAATGGAATCCAGTCCAATTTAAATAGAGACGTGGATAAAAATTAGAGTCCTCGTGTCACGACGTGACACGAGTGCCAGCTCTCATGCGCCCATTTAAATCTAGGCGTGAGAAAAGTGGAAGGATGTGGGGAGAGAGAGAGAGTGAGGGAGAGAGAGCGTGAGCAAGAGAGCGTAAGAGTTAAAGCGTGTGTACATTTGTTGCACTTGTTGTTGTAGCTGCTGTTGCTTGTTGTTGCCTTGGCATTTTTCTAGTCAATAGAACGGCCCGAGGGACGGACGGACGGACGGACAGACGGACGGACTGACAGACTGAACTGGCATAGGCTTTTAATGCCTTTGCCTGAGTTTGCCTTTGTTTGCCTTGTTTTATGCGCCTTCTGCTTTTGCTTTCTATGCGTTACGTTCTTCTTCCTCTTCATCTGCCCATTATTATTTGCGTTTTGCAGCGCAAGTTTTGGCCCAGCTCTGTCCGCATTTTCACCTGTAATTTTGTGCAACTTTCAATTAGAAAGGCATTAAACCAGAAATTGCTTCAATGAGCCCACCTCCCCCTTCAAGCCATTATTTAAAAGGGGAAGAGACAGGGCTTGAATGCACTTGAAAAGGGCTGTGCCACAAAAAAAAAAAACAAAAAGAAAAGAAAAGAAAACCTGCAGCAAAAGAAATGTGCAACAAAAAATATGGCAAGCTGATGACTCGAACGAAATTTCGGTACGGATTTGACAGTCAGCTACGGCTTTCCACCCCACCCCCTCACCACCTTCCCCAAAGCCCTTGTTGCCCACCTCTGACTGATGGTTAGCATTTTCCATGAAATTGCGTTTCCTAGCCACGCCTTCTATTAGTTTGTGGCCTCTGGGCGTGGCACTTTAATTAAAATTTCGCCCACACTGCATTTGACTCATAATAATAAATATGATTTCCCACTGAGTGGGACGAAGAGAGTGAGAGAAAGAGAGACAGAGCTTAAAGTACGTTTAAATAAAAACTCTTAAGTTTGAAAATTTGTTCACATATCTTTTGCATTTGACGAAGCAATAATGGAGCTATTAAAATGAAACTATTAAGGCACTAAAACAACTCATAATATAAATATTTACGAGTACTAATTGGAAGAACAACTGATATGTAGAAAAGAACTCTATCTTCGTTAGCTTTGCCAAATTACTTTATGGTTTTATTATGGTACTTTATAGAAAATGTGGCACTGCAATGCTCCATCTAAAATAGCAAGTATTTCAATTTAAAATATTTCAATGGAAACTTTTTTGTTCGTTTCCAGATATAAAGATTCATATTTCCATATTTTTCTTTAATACGAGTATTTTTGTTCAATTTCAGATATAATACAATACATACGGTTAACTCCAGTGCTTATGTGTGTCAAACCTCAGTAAAAACTCACCTGCAATAAAAGGGAGAGAGAAAAAATGCATAAAATCATCAGGTTAAAATCAATGTTTATAAATGTATCTGGTTTAGTTGGTCGAATTTGCGCCACAAGTATTGTAATAACAGCGAAAATAAAAAAATAAAAAATGTGAAAAATAAAACTATCAAACTTTAAATAACTGTCAAAGCAATTGCAATTACAACAATTACAAAAACATGAACAACACACTACCCACACACGAGTTGACCAAAAATTTATTTAATTTGCTATCGACAACTGCGAAAACACAAAATGAAAATAACAAAAGTAGCTACACAGATAGAATAGATATAAAGTTCAGCCTGCTCGAATTGAAGACACTCTGTAACTTGTTTGTAGTAAGTAAATAAGTAAAACGTTATGAACGGAAATTGAATTAAAATTGATACATAACAAACTAATTATTTGCTCAAGCTCATGGTGAATTTTGCACTCTCTAGCATATCCTTTAGACCCATTTAATGAGTATAGAGTACCAAAAAACGAATGAACAACAAACATTCAAAAAGTCCACAAGCAGCGAAAATTTTTGCTTTTCTCACCAAAAAGTATAATAAATAATTATGAGAAGCAAATATGGATGGAAGGTTGTTGTGCGGGTTGAAAAAAATAAAAACTAAGGACAAGTGTGAAATGATTTGCACATTGCAATTACGAGTACGAGTATGTAAGCTGATGAGTGGACAGCGGGGAGTGCAAGTGATAAGGGCGGGTGAAGAGTGGGCGTGTTGCTTGACCTGGTCAGTGGGGCGACAAGTTAATGCAAAAAGGCCAAAAGCAGCCAACGGCAATTGAAATTTGCACACACTGCGCCAATTGATGGATATAGGTAGAGGGAGGGCATATGGAAAAGTCCGTTTAAATTATGGCTCTTAAGACTATGAAAGGTGGCACGCCGACCCGCCACATTTAGAGCTTTCAGCTTGAAGAAAAATGGGTTAGATTCACCATATTTCTGTGGCAAAGCATGTGTTTTTAAGTTTAAATGTACTTAACGCGAAAAAAAAAGTATGTTGCAAGAATTGACTTTTTTTTCTGTCATATGATTTCATCTGTCCATGACAGTTCAGTTTGTGTGTCGAAAAATATAAGAAGAGCTTTCAAAGCACCTGAAAGACAGGCTTAAAGCTGTTATTTTTATTCAAAGCTTTTATTCTCTTGATTAAAGCAGCTCAAATATTTTCTATGATTAATTTATTTCACGTCAAAGTCGTTGAATTTCCAATATTCATTTAACTGTAATTGGGCAATGCGCATTTAATGAATACATTTATTAGACTGTTCAGCTTCCATTGATATGCATATCACAGTTAGCAATCGTTTACATGTAAGTGATTTAAATGCATTTCTAAACGCACAAATCCCAACACATTAACAGCTCACACAAGCACACGCACACACACACATACACACACACAATTACAAGCACACACTCACACAGACGTTCGTTCCGAGAGCTGTGAAATATTACGCTGTCGTGCATCTAATTAATAACAAAATTTTAATCGCCCAACGATAGCCGTGCATTATTAAATTCATATCTTCCTTTGCTCCCGCTTTGCTCAGCACACATTCCTTTGGACCCTGTTCTACCTTTGCCAAGTCCCTCTCCATCTTTCCTCTCTCTCTCTAGTAGATTGTGTGGGCTTGGCTAATATCATAAATGTTTGTCGCCGCCCTCAGTCATTCCGGCTGATGATTATTATTGTTATTGTTATTAGCGCTTCGAGATTTATGTGCAAAAATTTATTTGCTCAGTCCCTTGACATTGTCACATGCTTTCTCATACCCTGTGCTCATTAAAACTAGGTTAAAGAATGCACATACATATGTATTTACAATGGCTCTCAGCTTATTTGACCCACTTCTCATATAAATAACAAATTTGAAATAATTTTAATCTTTAATAAAAAGGAGATATCAATAATATTTAAACGCAGATTTCATTATAAATGTTTTAAATCAAGCAAATATTGTATATGCATTGTTGCTGAATTAATCAATAAATATGAACTTAAGAATGTGTTGGGTTAAATAGTCTGTTAGCCACTATATGTATTAATGTCTGCATTCTTTCTTGAAAATTGCAAAATGATCGCTGTTTAGTTAGGAAAGTTATTCAAGAGCTGAATGGAAGGAATGTTTAAGTATTTACAGAGTATCTGCAAGTCAAGCATGCTCTGATTATGTATTTAATATTGTTGTTGTTCCCACATAAATTTAACTGAAATTGAACATTATTTTTCATTTAAGTGGAAATTAATATTTTACGCCCACCAAGCCAAGCCTAGCTAATTATGTCACGTCACTACCATTGAAAGGAAAAGAGAGAGAGAGAGCGAGAATGAAATAAAGCAAAAGAGGGATAGCGAAAGCAAATAAAAACCCGTGCGGAAAATAAGGCAATGAAAATATTTAAATGAATAAAATGCCAAAACAAACGGCCGCTGGGTGTTACCAAAGTTTTGTGCCAAATGAATTATTAATTTTTTATTTTTATGTTTGCATTAAACGTGAATTTCTTTCTAATAGACAGACTCCTCACAAAGAATACTTTTCATACTTTCAAACGCAATCAAAAAATTCAAAAGTAATTATGCAGAACAATTTGTATTGATTAATAGGTATTGTGAACTGAAATTGTATCACAAATAGTTTTTATATATTTAATTTATGATCGATTACATATAAATTTATTTTTAAGACTGTTATCGATTCCTGCAATCTTGAATATAATTTATTTTAAGCTTAATTGAAAATCTCATATATTTCTAGCTAAACAATTAACTTACTTGTTCTTACTTTTAGTTACATTATCTATCAAAAGCTCCCTCAACTGATTTATGTTCAGTTTAAACAGGATTTTGAGAATGTTTTTGAGATGTGCTTGCTTTACAAGTACCAGTATGTTTACTTGCTGCCCTTTAACTAGCATTAACTGAAGGGATTAATTTTTTTGGCGCAACACACACACTGAAGAGCACTTGCAAAGTAATATTATGTTTGTATGTATATGTGGCTCATTAATAATTGAGACCAGGCCAAGGAAATCAAAATTGTTTGTGGTACTTCTTCGCTTTCCTTCTTTCCCTAAATACACACCCAGACACACACACACACACACATACATATACACGCACTCTGCTGATAAGGCAGCGGCGTGCCAGTGTCGTTAGTTTTGTTGTCGCTTCTGTCGTGTTGTCGCCGAGAGAATTCTGGCCAAGCCCGCAAATGCGTTGCGTATACGCAATATTTCAGCAGACAAAGTAATGCACAAGGCACGCACCCAAAATGGAAATGGGAAAGGGGAGTGTGTGTGGGGGACGGGGGGTGTTGGTTAGGATTCTGTAAGCCAAAATGTTTGTTGTCTTGTTGACGATGACGATGACGATGACGATGCTGCTGCTCTTGTTGTTGTTCTTGTTGCTGTTGCTGTTTCCCGTATCTAGGCCCTCTTTGCTCTGTCTGCTCACATGATTCAATGAATTTTTCAGAGCACTGCAGCTGGAGCAGCATCGTTGTTTCAAAGGGGGTAGTGGGCTAAGGAGGGGTGGGGTGTGGGCTTTGTCAGTGGGCGTGGCCAAATAGGCTAACAAATGCATGCAGCACGCAATACGTTGCTTGGCGTGTAACATGCGTGTTTACGACGGGGGGAATCCAAGGGAAGGGGGTGGGGGCGGCACAGACTGCCATTCCTGTCAAAAAAAAATGTAACCAAGCGGCAAAGGAAGTTATGATTGTTTCACGAGCTGACAAATAGAGCAACATGCTTTCTCTCTCTCACTCTCTCTTTCTCTGTGTCTTTGTCTCTCTGTTTCTCGCGAGGTAGAGATTTCGGGGCGACAAAAGTAGCCAGGCGACCAGGCACATGCTTTTTGAATAGCTCGACAAATTTATGCGCCTCCCGGAACGGGCAACTGACAAAACCGGGCAATGGCTCCGGTTAGCTCTTCTCTGTTTGTTTGCTGGTTGTGTGTATCTCTACGTGTGTGTTTGTGTGTTTGCTGGCTTTTATCAACCCTTTTGAGGGTTACCCCATTTACTCGCTATGTAGTGTGTAGGTTGTTCTGTGTTGTGTTCTGTGTTTGCCACTACTAAAAATGTTGTGGCAAATCTGTGTGCATTATTCGTTTTAAAAGTGCTTGCCTAAAGGCAAAGGGGAGGGGGTGTTACACTAAATGGCAACGGTAAAAGTACTGGGCGGCCTAAAAGCAGGCAATGAAATTTTCATGCTCGCTTAATTTTTGCAGTTGACAGTTTTGCAAAAAGGCACAACAAGAACAAGCAATAGAACAATGCAAATGAATAGTTATGAATGCACTCGATAGAAGCCCCAACAGCTATTGCAATATGCAACTTGCCACAGTCATTGCCTGGCCTTCTGCCCCACTATCCGGCACAATTCCTTAGATATTGCTCACTGAAACAGAAAATACACTTACACACACACAGGCACACACACGTAGGCAGCATTATGAATATAAATGTTGCCAGGGTAGTTTACCTAATCAGAATTTTATAAGAAACACGAATAAGGCGACCACAAGCAACAAGAAAGAAAAAATAAATAAATTACTTTTATGAATTAAGCATGATGGAAAAGTGCAACTCTGAAAAATAGAATACAAATTTCAAGTTAGAAGTTACTTGTGCAGGCTTTGTTACGGATCCATTGAGCGTAAAGTTTTTAAGCTTGTTCACTGAAATTTGTTGGTTTTATTTACCACCTAAAATTAGTTTAAGTCGGGTCACCTTCTTGTGGTCAGATACCCTGTAAATGGTATTGTGCTGCTGTGAAAAGTTTCTGCGAATAAGTGAATTTTTGGAATTACATTATAGTTTGGTAAGCAAATGCTTAAAACAAATTAGTTGCATAATTGATTTTAAAGAGTATTTGAACTATGCGAACTACCTATGAATTTAATTTCTTATATAAGACTCTCGAAAAAAATATATTACTGAGATTGCAAGCTTTTCTATTATCGCACAAATATTTAAGACTTCGAATACATATCAATAATATAAGTCATTATTAAATCTTACTTCCTTTTTTTTTTTATTAAAAATATTAAAATATCAAAACAAATTTTGTTTGTATTAAATTTAATGTGTGAACCGAAACCTAAGGTTCAGGGTATATATGAACCGGCGCGCAAACCGAGCAATAGAAAATGAAAGTAAAATTATGAATTTTGAATAAATGTTGAAATTTAATTATTTTATAAGTTTTTTATTTAGATCGACAAATAAGTTTTCTTTTAATTTGTTAGAAAAGTTCAATAAATAACTTTTATTTAATAATTTATATTTTAAAAATTATAATCGTTACGGTCCCTGCTCAAAACTAATAACTTGCGTCGAGAACAAACAAATGTTTTTTTTTCAGTGTAGATAACCTTCTTTTCCTTTTACATAATTTGGCACAATTTAAGCGTGTCCTTTGAAGCCACTTTTAATGGGTATCGGGCTTAAATTGCGATTTCGTGTGTCGCCGCTTTGATTGTATTGTAGTACATACATATGTATGTACATACATATGTACATACATATGTTCATATGTATGTAGATGCTTTTGTGGCAAATGCCGATTTAAATGTATTTATTTGAGAATAACAAAATAATCATTGTCTGTTTTTGACATTTGCTACCAGGCAACTACACAGCGTGCAAGCACATTCAAACACATCACTCGTACTTGTATATGTACATACGTATGTATATACGTGTATATATATGTATGTATGTATCAACATATATTTGCTGTCTTCTGATCTCTTGTTTTAGCTTTATAAGTAAATGCTATAAATAGAAGAAATGAAACAAATACAGAACTGAGCATAAGCTTTGAAGTTCAAATCGTTTGACTTTTACTTATGCGCACCGACACAAAACACACACGCACACATACACGCATTCATTTAAATCAACGAGAGGACGTGAGTTGCAGAGAGTATTAAGTGAGCGTGAGCGAGGAGGCAGCAGTCGCAGCAGCAGTCGCAGCAGCAGCAACACAAACAAAAGCAACAGTGTTCAGAATTTGGTATTTAACTTAAAGCTTTTCAGCGATGCGTTGCGTCGCGTTGCGACGCCCCTTCGCCTCATGGTCAAAAAAAAAAACAGCAACAACAGCAGCAGCAGCAGCAGCCGCAGCAGCGGCGGGAGAGCTTTAATTACTCACGCAAGCCAATGAATGTTTGGCAAGCATTTCATTATTTTTTTTAAAGCTTTATGTTAAGTTTAAGGAGACGCTGTGCATACAACGCTTTTCGCCGGCCATTCGCCTGGCAATTGTTGCGCCAACAGCAATAACTGTAACAAAAGCAACGGCAACAACAAAGCGAAGGCGTAATACATACATACATACATACGTAAGAAGCGAATACGAAAGGATCTAAAGCAAAAGGCAAAAAAAAAAACACAACGCAAAATACAAGCAGAAAAAAGATGTAGCAGCAACAAAAATTACGTACGCATTTTAAAATTTTAATGCGGCGCAGCCGTCGGCAACAGCGCTAACGTCAATGCCAACGCCAACGTCAGCAGCGACGCCGGCGACACGCTGACTAAGCACCCACCATGTGGGGAGGGGGTGTCGGTCATGGAACATCAATAATACGATATACGGAATACGAAATACAGAATATTGTATATTGAGCGCTCTGGGTACTTTGTCCGCCGGAGCACGCGTCGCGTCGTGTTGCGTCGCGTTGCGTCGCCTCGCGTTGCGTTTGCGTTTTGGCCCTGTCGCTGAAGCTGAAGCCAAAAAATTACGAACGCGACATGGAACGCTGATAAAAATGACAATTGATGGGCGTACGTGGGCGCATTGGGGCGTGGGCAATTGCTGAGTTATGTTTATGACAAATGCGAGCGATTCAACACAGTTGGGGGCGGATGATGATGCTGACAACACGCCCCCTCCGCCTTTGTCTCTGCCACAGTCTTTCTCGCTTTTCTCTGACTTCTATTTGCACTGCATACATGCGCTTTTAGCGAAAGCACATTCACTACACTAAGCACTTAGCGATGAGATTCAAAATTACTTAATAATAGTAAATAAAATTAATAATTAATAGAATTATGAATAAATCTGTATTCCTATAGATAGAACTTGAATCTATTCGGCATAGACTACACTTTTAAATGGAGAAAGAAAAAAAATACAATTTATTTGACAGAAGTATTTCTCAATTTTAAAACACTAGCACTAGCATTAAAATGTTCTCTTGAATTTTCAGATAAAGGAATCTACAGAAGAACCTCTTCTTCCATATTCTTGTTATGGATATGTACATATATTAAATGCAATTGTTTTTTTTTTATAAATTTATCATTAAAGTAACATATTTCATCTTCAATTTAATGCAGCAAAAAACAATATAACATACTATTTAGAATAGTCTTGAATTGAAAAAATTTGATTTGTTTGTATATTTGTACCATCATCATATGGTTAATAAATAGAGGAAACAAGTATGTTCGCTAAGTGATCAATAAATGTTGTTCAATAATTTATATATACACAAGAGTAATTGAATTAATTATCCCAATAACAATTAACGGTGTCAAGAATTCGGTTATCTCGGAATTTCTTAAATAGAGCACTTGATCCAAGTACAATTTTTCAATTCCTTCTCAGCAAATATTTTGACTATCGGGGCTCTGTAAGAATTGCAGTTAAATCAAATGTTTTAAGCTTTTTGAACTATCAAAATGCTGAATGCAGTCATTTTATCCGGATGTTGTGGTAATTTAAGAATAATATTCTGAGTACAAAAACGCTTAATTCAAGAATATAAGATATTTGTATTTTTTAATGATATTTCTTTTCTGTGCAGGAAGCCTATAGCAAACAACGATTACATTGAATGTGTATAAAATACTTCGGCTTGCTTGAAGAACGATTGATGCTTGACACTTTGATTCTCATTCTCATTCATATTCAATTTTTTATTGTTGTCGCCTTTGCTTTGCCACGCGTTACGTGTCCTGCTTGGCTAATCAGCATCCTTCCTCATGCCTCCTCTTCCGCTCGTCTGGCAGCCGCCATTTCCCCAAACAATTGGAAAAAGAAAAAGTGAGGAAATGTGGAAATGGGGAAAGGAAAACGCAACTGAGCCAGCGAAATTTGTTATTGTTACAATGAGAGCAAAGGGCGGTATCGATTGTCAATCACATGCAATTTAAATAAATTGAGTGTTTTATGGGGTTTTCAATTTGATGCGCTATCAACCCCTCAACCTCCACCCCCTGTCCTTTCCACCCTCCCCTTTTCACTCAACTAACGTGCTGTCACCATGCATATAAATTATCATCACCATCATCGTCATCAGAAAGAGCAACAAGAGCATCGTGACGGGCCAGCAAATTCAGTTAGTTGACTTGTCCTGCAGCAGATCCTGTTGAATCCTTTGGCATTGTTGCTGCCCAAAATTGCAATGGACTCTGATGAGCTGCATAAAAATAATCAGCCGTCATTTTGCATATTGCATGACCAAACGCGATAGGTACCAGCTGTTGCTTGCGGACCAAAAGGGGGCGTGGCAAATGAACAAATGGTCAACGAGCCAACTTGGACCTCTCTATTCCTACACACATAAGCCAGGCTAGGTTATTCAATTAATGCACGCACATTAAATTAAATTTTGGTCCACGTTGCATTTTATGCACTGCCAAAACACGCACACACACTCTACACACCCAGCACACACACACTCTGCACACCCGCAGTGAAAATCAAAACGATAATGAAAATGATAATCTTGTTTCGGCACTGGTCAATTTTTGAGCAATTAATGAGCTCAGCGTAGTATTCGTTTTATGAGGACGAGTACTCGTTGAAAGAGCCATTCCATGGACCATCGACCTATGGAAATGAGTGTGGGAAATCCGAAATTTATTCAACTGCGGCTCTGCGCGCCATGGAGCCAAAGTCGAGAGTTATGTACGGACGACTCCACAATGTGACCCAATTGCTGCTGAGAAGCATTCGAAATATAGAAATATTTTGGCTTAAAAGATTTTAATCGAATTATGAAACAAATCTAAAAATATTTCTCTCTAATTATTTAAATACCCAAGGTCTAAGAAATACTATACAAATACATTTAAATGTAAGAAAGCTTGATACAATTAATCAAGGACTTATTAGTTATCATCAAGCGTTGCAGGTATTTACAATGAATTTGAGAGAAATTACGCATTAATTATGATTATTTGTGTAATAACCATCATAGGAGTATTAACAATAATTAAAGGGGCACTTAAGAAATTTCACAAAGATCAATTACATGTATGTACGTGTTTGATGATATTTACAAGTATTTCCAATCGATTCACTCATTATTATGAAAATAGTTATAATTGAAGTGACAATGCCTTAGATAAAATAACTTCAGCAAATTTATTCAAGTAATAACTACATATTTGAGTCGTAAGTACTTATTAATTAAAATAAATTACGCAATTAGTTGGTATACAAGACTTGATTACTAGACTAATTAAAGATTAGATTAGCTAGTCACAAAAAATCACAAAAATTCTCTTAGTAAGCAATTCCTTGCAGAATTTGGACGCCGATATCCATCTGCCACACGATTAATTATTCCGAATAATTTTCCAGGGCTCTTCAATAATAAAAGCGCATAATCTTTACGCTCGACAATTGCAATTTAAAAGTTTACCCAGAGCATTGACATAATATTAAATGTGTATAAATGTATAGGATCATCCGAATATATTATATATTTATCATATGTATATTGTCAATGGAGTGTGATTAAAAATAAAATGAGAAGAAAATGTGTAATTCATAATTGAAACTTATGTTGTTTTTGCCAGTGTTGAAGTGCAGGATTAACAAATTGTTTAAATTAGTTTCGAGTTTTACAAGTAAGGTAACTGCAACTGCAACAGTGTGTATATAGGTGAGCGGCACAGTGTCACATTAACTCGTTTAAAACGCAACGAGCATGCAGCGTGAAAACTACAGCTGCTGTTGCACGCGTTGCACGTTGAACACAAAGGCGAATCAGGAGAAGTGGGCGGAGGGCGGGGTCCGGGGCTCAGGCTGGCAGCGAGGATAACAAGGACAATGAGAGTTAAGCGTGTCGCGTACCAACAACAATTGTCACAATTGTTAAATATTTATAATAATAGAGTTTTTATTGCTGTGGCCATGTAAAATATTAAGCGCGCTTATGCGACAGCTCAAAATGCAGGCAACCAGCACACGGGGCACACAACTGGCAATAAGAGGCTGGCGAGGGGCATGTGGCAAGTGGCAAGTGGCAGAACGCAGGCGGCCAGCCGTGCACAATGGCGCATTTCCGGTGCTGTTGTTGTTGTTGCTGATGTTGTTGCTCCTGCTTATTACAGCATCATGGCCACTGCCTTGCCCAACATGCAACAACAAATTGAAAAACATTTATTTGCTTAAATGCGTCAAGTTTTTTTATTTTATAAATGTTTTTTATTTTAATTTTGTTTTTTTTTTAATATTACATTTGTTTCCTTTTTTTTGTGCTTGACACATTTTATTTTATTGTTGTTGTTTCTTTTTTCTGTGAACTTTATTTGCATTTTAATTGTTTATTTTATTTTATTTTTTTTTGAAACCACAACAACAACAACTACACACGTGTCAACACATTTATTTTAGTTATAGTTGTTGCTGCTGTTTTTATCGAGTTTTCCGCCCCTCAACCAAATTTTAATTTGCCATAGTTGTTTTTGTTTTTGTTGTTTCTGCTACTGCTTGATGAAAATAAACTGGACAGTCTTTTGTAGTTGTTGTAGTCGGTTGTTTTAATGAATTTGTATATTTTATGTACAACATATTTTGTGGAGTACAACACAACACACAGTAGCAACAACAACAACAACAACTGGCAAAAAAGTCAACAGCATCATCAACTGCCAGGAACTAAGCAAATGCTCCAGGGGAAGGTTGTTGTGGATTGTCGAGAGAATTGGGTTTTAAAACTCTGTCTATTAAGATTAAAAAACTGTGCAGCTAAACAAAAGGTAAATAGACTGAAAAGAAAAGAGAGTGACAAAAGAGGCGAGAGAGAGAGAGATAGAGAGAGAGAGAGAGAGAGAGAGAGAGAGAGAGACAGGCATTAACAAGAAGAACTGCCTTAGAAGATATGGAGTTCTCTTCTTGGTGATTAACGCTTTCTATTATTATTATCTACCATCCCACTTAACACAATCGAATCAAGAAACAATAATTATACAGTATAGAAAGCTGCTTTAAGTTTTTTACAACTGTAGTGAATTTAAAATTAATATACAACTAAATTTAATGGATTCTCATAGTCATGGTCTTAATTTTATCTTTTTCGCAATTCTTTTTTTTTTTTTTTTTATAATAAATACAAGCATATGCAATTTTATTTATTTTAACATTCTTTCAAAGGGTGCTAAAAAAGAGAAGAGAATGAAGAAAAAGAATAAAAGAGGAAAAACTAAAAGGCAAACGCTGATTGCAAATGAATATGAATTTATTATAAACAACAACTAAAAGCAGCAAAACTAACGCACAAACAAAAAAACGAACGTCTTTTTCACATACACAAACACCCACACACACACATTGTATGTATCTCAGCTGCTGACCAACTTTTTAGCAGTAACAAAAAAATAAAAGGAAACGAGAGAAAGACAAAACAAAATATGAAATGAAATGCCAAAGAATTGATGCAGAAGTCAAATAATTTTATGGCATATTTAAATGTCTGCATAATTTGTGTGGTTTCTTGGTATGAGCGCGATATTCATCGATATTTAACGATATCGGAGTAACAATCTCTGTCAGGAATTCTATCTTTAAAGTTTTAAAAATACCATCTTATTGAACTATAAAATACCATAGATACATACATATATCGACCAGAGCTATAAACTATCGATAATTGTGTGAAATTTTGTAAAAAAAAGACATTAAAATAATTGAAATACTTTTTAAATTTTGTTGGATTCTAAAACTAGTATTCTTTCATGTGGTGAAACTATCGATAGCATAGCAAATAAAATGAGAAAGTTTTCATGTTCTAGTGCTGTAATAAGTCACAAGTGAATATAACAGGTAAAACCACCGACTGCAAATATTAAAAAAGCAAGTGTAATAGGGAGTTTGCCTATTTAAGCAACCACACTGCTTGGGTTTAGTTTACAGGGTACACGTACGCTACATATAATATTTAGACTAAATATATAATTTAACGCGCCCAGCCTCAATGAATGTACGTGTGGGAGTGTGTGAGATAATGTGTGTAAAAGTGTGTTTAAGTGTGTTTAAGTGTGTTTGCTGTAATGTGCGGCACAAAAGGTTCAACTGACTGTAAATGCTTAAATTGATTTAAATGCAGACACAACTCGAACCACAATGTCTGACGGCCGAGCGGACGAAATGAATGAATGAGTGTGTGAGTGAGGAAGGGAATGAATGAGTGAATATGTGTGTCAGACAGCGCTGGGTCAACTAAAATCTGAATGTCTGTATGTTAGTCAGTCTGTCTGTCAGTCTGTCTGTCTATCTGTCTGTCTGTCTTTCTGCCGTATTTCAATGACAGAGCACATGGGCAACTACTAATTTGGCTAAAGGAGTTCGCTGAGTGAGTCTCAAGTTGTTTCTTTCCTCTGCTGCTTGTTATAATTTTAATCAAACTTAAAACAAATTTCCTAAATAGTTTTCTTCAGCTATCTGCAGCTTGACAGAGTTGCTCTCTCTCTATGTCTCTCTGTCTTTGTCTCTCCCCGTTGCTTTCTCGTTCGCTTATGCTGGGGGTGAAAAAGTTTTTAAGCTGCGGCCTCGCAAAGTTTTTTGACTCAATGAGCTCAAAAATCTCTTTTTAATACTTAAGCATAACTAAATTAACATGCCTAAGTATGCGTGTGTGTGTGTGCAACTGTGTGCTTGTGTGAGTTTGCATGTGTGCTTGTGTGTGGTTAAATTTGTTAGCTAACAGCATTTAAAAATTTTCGCGCAAATTTAATTTACTGAACGTTGTAAACCAATTCGCCGCTTTTTTGATGGCTTAGAGTCGCCGCGACTCTGATGCCCCCTTTGACTGGGCGTTTGGCTGTTTGTGGGCGTGGCTGGTTGCGGCTTAGTTAAGCTGTGTGCACATGCAATTTGATTTGCTGGTCGGAAACACCAACAAAAATGTCTACATATATGTACATATACATACCTATGTATAAAAGAGCAAAGAATATTATGTGCGCCACAAAGTATGCAGCATTTTTTGATAAGCCAATTAAATATATATATATAATGTTGTGGCCGTTAAGTCTGTGTGTGTGTTTGTGTATCCTAGCATGTGCTAATAGCTAACGTTAGGTAATTAGATTCTTCTAGAGTCTGCCATCCATTAAAAATAACCACAAGTGTCGAAAAAAATTTGCAACAGACTTTCGACCAGCAAACACTCACACAACACACACTCAAAACATAAAAATCATTTTTAACTCGATGCTTTTGCAAATGACAAGCCGCAAAGTTGCAAATTTACAAAAGTGTCGATAATTTTTCTTATTAAACACCTTTACTTGGGCGACAGATCTTCTATAACTTTGCCTAGTTAGCTGAACTTTGACAGAAATTATGAAAGCTTTATGAAACCTATTATATCTAATACATCATTTTTGAACTAGTTAAGTTTTACAATTAAATTAAATTTTTCATGACACCATTGTGTGGTTTAGGTTCAGGTTCATCTGTAATTAGGCTTGACTACAAAATTAGATATATTCAATTTCTATTTTTTATAAGCACATTTTAATAATTTCCGTGTGCTCCAACAAAATGATCTGACGAGCGTACAAAAAATATATATTTATATGTATTTAATTTAGTATAAGAATTCCTCATTGTAAAGATTGATATTAGTTTCTCCTCTTTCTGGCCCTTTCCCAAAGTATTTCCAAAAATGTAGGATATTCGATTTTGTGAAAGATATTTTCTGTATCTTTTTTGTTTCAAATCTCTATCTGAGCTTAGTTCATATTAGTTACTAAATAAACTTAAATAATTGTATGATATCGAATTTTCTCATCTTAAGGAATTAACTTTATTCAAACAGATTCTGCTGGATCAACATAATCTTAAGCTCAGGTTTTAAGGATTCATGTTATTGTTTATAATAAAACTAAAGGTGTTTTGCGAAGCTTTGAGCATTTTCCGGCAGATTCGCTTTAATAATAAATGAAAAGTTATCTACTAAATGGAATCTGTTTTTGGTGAGATATTTTAGGATATTAACGATTTTCTACTATTTGTTATATTATATTCTGTTTGGTTCTGTTCAGATTTTATTTCCATTTATATTTTTTGTTTTTCTTTGTTCCGTTGTGTTTCGGTTGGTTCGCATAAAATAAAATGACTTACCATAATGTGCGCAAAATAAAACATGAGTTTGGACAAAATTTGAGTCGCTGCCTGGGAGAGATACATCAAAAGTGGACAAAACTACGACGATTTCTATCTATGTCCAAATGTGCCTGAATGCGAGTGTGCGAGTAAGTGTGTTTATGTGAGTGCGAGCTTGTGTGTGTTATGAACGTTTATTTGTATTAGACATGACCGCAAAACGAATGTGGCAAGTCCATCAAATCAAGCGGATGCGTTGCGCAATAAGCGGGGTGGCAGACGGGAAAGCTGAGAGAGAAGGGGTGAGGCAAGAGGAGTATGGAAGACAAGGAGTCTGAACTGGGGGCAGTCTGATAGCGGGTGCAGTTTGGCTCGGCTGTTGGCCAAAGCGAAAGTCAAAGCAAATAAACGCTTTCGGGCGCAACATAAAAATTTTATATGCAAATGAAGGCAAACAAAAAAAAGAAGAAAAAACAAAAAATATATATGTATTTGTATGTATGTATGTATACATAAAAGCCAACCGAAAGTTTGCTCAATTTTTGTTGTGGTCTTCTTTCGCTCGTTTTGTTTGTTTCTGTAACCGCTGACCTCCCTTCCCACCTCCTTCCCTTCTGACGTTCAGGTGAAACGGCCGAGGCGACTTCCTGTGCTGGTCAAGACGATGGAGAATGCAAAGGCACTGAGTCTGTGACTTTACTAAGGATGCGGACAGCATGAAACCATCGCGAGAGAGAAAGAGATAATGAGCGAGAGAGAGAGAAAGGAAGAGAGAGGGAGGGAGAATTTGGTATTCGTGACTGCGACTGCGATGCTCAGCCCGTGACTGAGCCTATGAATTGAATTATTAAGTGGTATGTGTGTGTCTGTCTGTCTGTTTATATGTAAGTATGTATGTGTGAGTGTGTGTGTGATTGGGTTTGTGATTGTGTATGTGACGCTGGCTTAGGCAGCGGGGGTGTGACACATTGAGCAGGTCATTCGAATGCGCAGCACAAAAGACAAGAGAGTGTGGGAAAAAGAGCATAAGACGGAGAAAAGGGAGTATGGATGGTGCGGGTGGTGCTGCTGGAAAATGTCTCAAAATGAGCCAGCAAAAGTAACTACACAATGAAATTGCGCCTTTAGTTATGCTATTGTGTTTTTTAAGTAGAGGAGGGGGAGGGGGGGCGGTTTTTAGCTGGTAATTTACACCCAAGTTGTTTAAGCAACCTAAGCACCAGTGAAAGAGCAACAAGAGAATCAGCTACAACAACAATCACAACAACAGCAGCAGCAACAAATCGCTTTAATCATAAATGCAAAATTACGAAAAAAAAGCGAGCACGCGCTTCGCACGCGATTTTAAACGCTTGAAAGTTTAATGGGCGCAAAAATGGTCTAAAAAATATTGTGGCAAGCTTTTAATTAATTAGAGCTGTTAAACTGTTGGCTGTTGAGTGTAGTACGACTTTGATGATTATGGAACAACAGGGAAAGCTTAATGTATACAATTTAAATTATTCTTTAAGTTCCTGAGTAACCGGCAGAGGCACAAAGATCTGATTTATGTGAGAATACTCAAATTACTTATTAGCTAATTAAGTGATAACTCACAAAATATTAACTTCTTTTCAATACTTGATCTATAATTTCATTTCGTTTTCTAATTTCATTCTTAGTGCGTTTAAATAAGTTTTTCTTTTGTTCATTCATATAATGACAGTTGAAATTACACTAAATTGTGTGTAGACTTTAGGAATGAAACAATTAACTGTATTTGAAACCTTTTATGCGTTAATTGCAAGTACTCAATTCCCTTTGTTAGTTTAATGGAAAATGAAAGTGAGTACTGAGCACTTAACTCGTATGCTAGTATCTAAACACATGTGTAGTTAGTTTCCATCTATCATACTATACTATAAATATACACGCATATACATATACATATATATATATATATATATATACATATAACTAAACACTTAGCAGTATAATCAATCACAAGTGCTTGGACATGACTCAGCACACAACAACACACAGAGACTCACATGGATGAGCCCCAAAAAGTATGCTATAATTTTGCATTCCCACCTGATTTACTTCGTATATATTTGTGTACATATTATTTAGTAGTTAGTTTAGTAGGAGGCGGTTCTCCTAAAATAATTGTATAAGCTTAAATTATCATGTCATTATCCTTCACAATTGCATTTAATTTTTAATGTAATTGCTTATTAGTATTCAAAATATTTTATGGGGTTACACCTGCTTAACTATAATTGCAATTGCTGTTGACACCTGCTTGTAAGTTGGAGAGTAAGGTGGCAAAAGGGGCGTGTCACTGCCGCCCATCGACAACGGACCCACCAGTCATTTGTTATGGCATTTGAATGGGCTGCGAATTTTTCAACTGAGCTTCATAAACTTTTTTCTCCCAGACCTATTTTTTTTATTGTCGCGGTTCGTAATTGACATGAAAATTTAATGGAATAATTTTTTTTTTCTTATTTTTTTCTCACATTTTCTGCAGTTTTTCTTTAACTTCTACTGTGAATACTCCTTCTGCTGCTTCTACAGCAGCGTTTGGCTTTGTGCTTTTTTAGATTAGAAAAGTTTGACGTCCTCGTTATTGTTCTTGTTTTGCTTTGGTTGGCTTGACATTGTTTATATGGCCAACGCGCCTATGCAGCAAGAGTTGCCAACAACTCGGAGCCCCTGACCCACAAACTTAAAACAAATACCTACAAAGGAGTCCAAGCATATACATATCTATGAATGTATGTATGCACATACATACATATATACAATAGTCCAGGCCAAAGTTTTGGTCAGGCATCGTAGACATTCGGGGACATTGTTTGGCCGGCAAGCTGCAACTTCAAAACTCAGCCCAGCTCAGCTCAGCTCAGCTCGAGTTGCAGCTGCATGGGGCAAGTGCACTTGAGTACTATAACTCGAGATTTAAGTCCTTGCCGCTGCTCGACTTTCGTGCGTGGCCCTCAAGTGAGCAGCTTAAGACTTCAATTTGAGTTTGCAGCAACTTGCTTGAATAGAGAACTCAATAGAGATACACCGAGTGACAGTAAAAGGGAGAGAAAGAGAGAGTGACTGGGAAAACTGTTAAAGAAATTAAATACTTTACTCAACGAGCCCAACTGCAAAATAAATAAATTCATTGGCATTTAACACACTATTCATATTTAACCCTAAGTTCATTATGGACATGATCAAATGTTAAGTTGAGGAAATTACGAAAATGTATTAGTTACAACTTAAACATTTGTGTTTCGAAAACTTTAACTAAAAGTATCCCTAAGTCAAAATGGTTTCGAGCTAATACTTGCAACAACACTTCGGAGTTAAGTTCATAAAATTTCTTCAAAACAATTTATTTATTAAATTAAATAAGACTGTATTATACTCGTAAAGTAATTTAGAAATGCTGCTAAAGTAAATTATTGAATTACATTTTTGAATATCCTTTTAAAATTTCAAAATTTTAGCAACGTAAAAAATAAATTTAAAGAAGTGTTTTGATTTAAGTTTTAGACTTATACCATTTAAATAAACAGTTTTAAAATTTTCCCGAAGTGTTATTTATGTTTAATATATTAAGTTTTTATTTATAACTTATAAATTACTGCATAGTTAACTAATATCAAATGAAAATTTCGTGAATACTGCTTATGTAGTTTCTAGAAGCTCATAAATTAGGTAAGATTTGCTTTAAAAGAAGTGTTGATTATTGTCAAAGTTTCTTCTAAATATTTTATTATTATTAAATTAAACTAATGAGAAAGTTATTTAAAAGTCTTTGCATTGTGTACAATTTGTTGTTCTCAATTTAGCTAATATTTTCCCGCATCAGGTTTATTTATTATTGAGCAAATATTTTCTGTGTTTGGAACGGTTCAAGTTGTGAACCGGTTTTGGGACGTTAAATAATGTTTTATTTTTGCAAACCAGTTTCTGTATACGAGTATTGCTCGACATTTGCTGCAAAATTTATGAAATTGAAAATACATGTAAGATAACTGCCTCCTCTTAAATTCCTCCGCCGGCTAGCACCTTAACTTTTGCCCTCCCCCGTCTTCTCTCTTGGCACCATAGGCGACGGTCCTCGGGTTTTTGGCCTGAACTGTGTCATTGCTACCTTTTTGGGGCCTGGCATCAAGTGGATCTGCCTGCTGTTAGCCGCCTTTTGCGAATTCCATTGTTAACCTCTCGCTCTCGTTCTGGCATGCATGCTCGGACTTGCTCTCTCTCTGTCGCTGTCACTGTCTCTGTCTCTTTTTCTACCTCATTCAAACGTCGCTGCTTTAATATGGCTTTTGCTCAGACTCGCCGTTTGTTAACGCTGCATTGTTTGTGCCTGCTGCTCTATTCTGCTCCTATTTCTATTCTATGCTATTCTCCCTGTCTCCGTCTTTCTCTCTCTGTCTCATTCTTATATGGGATCTCTGTCTGCTTGGCTGCTCGCTTTGACAAAAGTTTTTTGCGCTAGTTTCTTGCCTTTTATTTGCATCACACGCAGCCTTTAGTTTGTGTTTTTCCGAATGCCAAATAAAACATTAAATACGAAAAATAAATGTATGTGCATACATATATACAAAGGGAAAAAAACAGTTAGAAAGAGAGAGAGTGAGAGAGTGGGACAGGGTGAGAGACAGACAGACAAAACGAGAGGAATACGAGCGACAAGTAGGTAAAAACTTTTCGGCCACCTACATTTCGCTGTTCGCTTGTTTTTGCTGTTCTTGCTGATGCTTTTTGGCCAATTTCCGGTAATTCAGTTTTATGCAGGAACTTTTTGCGCTTGTACTTGTAGTGGTATTTACAAAATAAATATGATGGCAGCAGCAAATGGCGATGCTCGACGATGCCTCAAACCAAACAGAGATCACGGAATCCTTGGAGCATGGACACAAAACTCCAAGGTCACTCCACTGTGTCTACATGTCTGTGCGTGTCTATTTGTGTTTGTATATCTGTCTGTGCGTGTGCTTATGTATGTATGTATGTATGTGTGTGTGCACTTTAAATCGCTTGGGCTATGGCAAAAGTTTTACCATTCGCGCTGCGTTGCCAAATACAGGCAACAAATGATGAGCATTATTTATACTTTGTTAGCTGTGTGTGTGTGTGTGTGTGAGTATGAATCTGTGTGTGTTTGTGCTCAGCTTCTTTAGGCACTTGGTTTATGTGGCTACATAATTGACTTTGATAATTTTCACTTATTGTTGTTGCCTAGTTACCAGCCAAGCAAACTGGCAACGCAACAGATTCAAATTCTCATGTTAATTTGATTAGAAAAGTTTTTCTCTCAGCCTAGATTTGCGTGCCGCGTTCCGCCTTTTGACAATGTTGCCAAATGCTCAAACTCCCAATTTTTGCCATTTTCCCCATTCCCATTCAACGTTTCTTGCGTTTATGAAACGCAAATGTTCCAAATTTTTTAAGCACTCGAAAGATTAGTTTTTTTTTTTATTTTATATATTTGTTTATTTTTATTTTGGTATAACCCAAAGGCAATTTGGACGCTCTATGTATGTATATGCTATATATATTAATCTATGTGTGTGAGTGTGTGGTGTGTGTATCTGTCTATCAAGTGTGTGCTAGCTGAGGGCGCACTTGAAAAGCATTTTCCGTGCTTTTTAGCCTCCGTCCCAAAGCAAAATGTTTTCTGTTCTCCGATGTTGTTGTTGTTGCTGTTGCTTTTTTGAGGTTTGCACTTTGGTTGTTGCCCTGGTAGTGCTTTTCCAACCCTCGACTCCATGCCATCTTTATACTGCTCTCTTTATCCGCTAGCGCTGCTTTGTTGTGGTCTAAGCCACATTCTGCACGCGGATAGTTAAAAGCCAACATAGCAGGAGGCAGGAGGAAGCATGACAGAGGGGGAGAGGGGAAGGGAGGTGTAGGGAGTTGGTAAAGGAGTTATATTTCGAGGCAGACATATCAGACACGCGAATTTGATTGGCAGCGTTTTTAGTGTGCTAACAAAAGCAACAACAACTGCAACGACTACAAACAACTTTGTCATTGACAATTGGCCAAGAGAAAAGCAAAAATACACACATACACGCGGACATAAACAAACACACAAAAGTGGGCCAATTTGCCAAGGGCTTAAATTTAATGCGAAAACTTTGGCAAAAATCTGCACTTCAATTCGGAAAAATATTCATAAGAAATATTTGGAAAAATATCAGGAAAACATGGAAAATTTATAAGAATTCGATGCCAACTCAAGTAGTTTAGAGCTTCACTGGCGAAAACGAATATTTTTCAATCATTATAAAGAATATATTTAAATGACAATTGACTCTTATTTGTCTCTTGCAACTATAACATTGGAGGGTTTTTTATTTGCAAGTACTGTAAAAATGTGTGAATATAAAATAATAACACATTTCAATTTTTCAAAAGCCCACTAAGGGTTTTATATTGATTTAAAGCATGTTAATGGGCTGTAAATGTCACTAAGTATATATGTTTATTTGAACCCTCCAATTTATGTTCTTTGATCTGTAATAACGCTTTGCATAATAAATTTAGATTTAGTTTACTTAAAATAAATAAATGTGAAGAATTTCAAATCTTTAATATGTTTTAGCTAACTTTAAGAATAAGTAATTTAATAGATATTAATTTAGAATGCTTTTTGTCGTGTGAAAACAATTTAAAAAATATATGAACCTACATGGTATGTACTTTTCTAACGTAATCGATATACTAGTTTAAAAATTTTTGATTGATTAAATTGGTTATATAATATTTACGATAATATAGTCGAATTTCCATAATTCAAACTAAATTGAGGGGCAATAAACATAATAAACTTAAAAAAAAAGATTTCCAGTTCGACTGCATATTAATTGAGTTTATTGTATTAAATATTTTAAAATATATTTTAAGCAATTGATAGTGGCTGAATAATAATTTTTAAAGTACGGTTATAATTATGTTAAATTCTGCATTTATTTATATTCATGATTTCCATAAAGTCAATCGTAATTTCAAGTGAACTAAGAAATTGTATGCTAATTAATAAATACCTTTTCTCAAATCAAATATGTTACAAGTAGTTTCTATTCGAAATGTAATTTGTTCTAAGCAATTTCCAACTTATTCTGATTGCTTCTCGTCTGCAATATTAATTTTTAACTCCTTTGGTTTATCTAATTAGTTGCTGATATGGGCAGCAAATGTGACTTGAAGACCAATTAGAATGCATCTGAGATCAACACCACTTGGGTATGCACAACAATTATTAGCGCACATACACATTTATACGTACATATGTATGTACACATGTATATACATACATATATACATTGCGAATTTTACTCGAGTTCATAGAGTAATTTCAAGCTTAAATTCATTCCCTTTGATTCGGCAATTTGACTTAATGAATTTTGAGTCTACACTGCTTGCTTATAAAATCATTAATATTGAATGCATTTTATCGGTTACATTTTCGGTGAAAGGCATTAAAATTACATGGTACATTTCTCCAAATAGTGTGGTCCAAAAGGTGAGAGGGGGAGACAAATTAAGTGGAAATTGAACATTGGAAATTCCTTTAATTGTGGTGGATGTTGTCACTGATTGATTAATTGATTGACTGATGCTCATTTATTGACAATCCACAAAACTCTAAATGATTTGCAAACACAGACAAAAACACACACATACACACACATTTATAAACACACACACACACACACTAAATAAGTAAAGGAAATCAAATAAAACGTTGCATACTTTTTAGCACAACAACGTTTTGAAACTTGCTTTGAACCGATTAAAGCTGCATTTAACTAACTGCCTGCTACACCTCCCATGCCCCCGCCCGTTCGCACCGTGGCTTCCTAATACGCCGTGCTTGAGGCAGGTTTAAAAATAAATAACTTACCATAAAGAAAATGTCCACACTTGAGTAGAAGAAAAGCAGCGGCGACCGCCAAGTTGAATGAGGGAAAAGCGCACAACAATTTTGTGTTGTTGTTTGTGCCTCGCTCTTTGTTGTTGTTGTTGTTGATGTTGTTGTCGTTGTTGTTATCGTTGTTGTTGTTGGGCGGCCTTGGGCTGCCAGCGGCTTACGCTCAGCTTGGGTTGTTTGTTGCTTGTTCGAGTTCAGCAGCTTCCCGAAAAAAACGAGTTTTTCTTTTATATTTTTCTTGATTTTTTCTCGACACCGTTGTCGTTCTCGTTGCTGTTGTTGTTAGTGTTGTTTCACTGGGTTTGCAGGTGCAGCATGCCTCACGCTGCTTTTTGCGGCAGCTTTGGCAGCTTGTTACTTGTCGCCTGAGCGTTGGACCGGTTGCACAGGAAGCTGCAACACACACACAAGCATATACACACACGCACGTAGAAGCAAACGCACAGCACACTTAAACGCGCACACACAAAAAGAAAAAAAAACAACAGATTTGTCTTTTAAATTCTTTGACTTTTCTTTAAGCACAAAATCCACTTGAATTAAATCCTCTTTTTAGATTATTTTTATTTTTTTTTACTTTCGTATTGGATGGCGGGTTGAACCTCGACAACAAAACCAACACACTTGCCCAAACAATAAAAAAAATATCCAAACAAATCACGAAAAAAGGCGACCAAATTGTTTGATGCTGTTGTTGTATTAAACGCGTTTACCGTATAGCTGATTTATCAAGTACTTGAATTGATATGCGGTTTATTTCGATGGGGGTGGCGGGGGAAACTGTATGCGACGCTTTTGCCGTATTGTCTCTTATCCGTGGCTAAGTCTCCTGCCTGGCCGCCTCCGTTAACGTTTACGCTTTTGTTTGTCTCCGGACGGCCCCCTCGCTGCCACAACGAAGTTAACAGTGGAGTCGCCTTTGCCTTCACAGTCGCAGTCGCAATCGCAATCGGAATCACAATCGCAATTGACAGTCGCAGTGTCCGTTAGTGGCTCGTTTTTGGGGGCGACGACTGTTTGCTAACACGGCGGAACACGTACTAAAACTTGTTTCACGCGCTTCGCTATGTCCAAGAGCGAGTCAGCGCCAGCTCCACTCAAGAAGCGACGACGACAGCGGCAGCGGCAGCAGTAGCAACAGCAACAGCGACGCCAGCGTTTACAGCAAGACGACACGCGCAGCGTTCGAAATGCAATCGCACATTTGGAAAACTGTTCCCAGCGTCGCGTGCGCTGCTGCTGTTAAGTGTAGCTGATGTTTATTTAAGTTGTTGTTGTTGCTGCTGCTGCTAAAAATAGTGACGCCGTCGCATTGTTGCTCTCAGAACGTGTACTAAAAAAGCGACACGAAGCGACCGATGCGAAAGCCGAACGAACCGATTGACAATGGACGAGAGACGAGTGCTCGACTGCGACGACTGTGTCTCCTTGGGAAACCAGGTCGTTGTCTTCGTGCCCTCGTGCCATCTCGTGCTTCGTGTCAGCTCGTGTCGCTGTCGTGCTGCTTGTCTCACATTTGCAGTCGCTGCCGCTGTTAAGCATAACAGAACGTCGACGCTGCACTGTTTTATAAATAACATTAACATTTACATTAACATCAGCAGTACCAGCAGCAGAGACAGCCAGTCAGCTTAAGTGATATTATATACAAGCATAAATTAGCCCATCCCCTCCCACTATGCATCGCACACACAAACATGCTCATTCACCGTTCCTCTGTTTCACCCACGCACTCATTCGCTCTTGATTGGTGAGCAGCAGATGCAAAAGTATCCACATCGACATCGACATTGGCATCCACAGCAGCAACAGCCGGAAGCATCCAAAGTGACAGCAGCTATCTTACTCCCCCTCCCCATTCCCCTCTCACACTTCGGTGTAAGAAGGTGCATAGAGCAGGGGAATTGGGTAGAGAGAAGGGAAGCTGCATCGATTGCCGATCGCACGTTGGGAAAGTGTTATATGGGAATGGGAACTTTGTCGCATTCAAAATGCATGCAACTGGCACAAAGAAGAGAACAAATATTGTATGTTAACTGGAGATGAAACCATTCACGATTCACCTATTCAAGTGCAACTTGAAGTGATGAACAGTGACTTGAGTAACAATGACACATGAGGTGATCAAAAAATAGAAAAATAGTTTTAGTTATGAGCTAAAAATTTAAAAAAAAAAGTCCCCAAACATACTTTTGGATATTATTGTTAGATATTAATGTTAACTCCTATTTCTGATCTACCAAATACAAATTAAAAATAATAAAACAAATTGAATAAATTTTTTTTTACAGTTAATTTTTTTTTTTTTTTAGTAATAAAAAACTATGAAAGTCAATTTAAAAGAAGAATGATGCTTAAAGTAAGTCAGCACCAATATCAGTTCAGAAAAACACTTGCCCGATATACAGCAATTGAATTATAATGAAGAATACAGCTAAATACTATCGATAATATCCATAATATCTTAAAAATAGTTGCCAATTTGCAGCACTTTTCAAACATTCTGAAGTTTTTCTGATATATGCTGGATTAAGTTTATAAAAGCTTATCTTAACAATATTGTTGGTCTCCAATTCATTAGGATCTTTTATACTTTGGTATGATCCACATAGCTAAATTCTCAATTCAAGCATCACGATTTTTAAACTTTTTTTTATTCTTTTCTTTTTCTTATATACAGAATTCTCAATTCTCTACAATCAATCAAAAACATTCGAGGCCATCTCTATTATAATTGCGATTTATTTGTATTTATTTTTTTCTTTTATTATATAGTTGAAATATGTGATTACTTAAAACTAATATTTTAACACAATTTAGGATTAATTATTTTTTAGATTAATTAGATTTGGACACATTTTAATTTAAGCTTAGTTTTTATAAAAAAAATTATTGATTCATTTTATCAAAATTATGATTTTGATTTTGTATGTATGTAAACAATTTTAATCATATAATCATACTTATGTCATTCGCCTGTCATTCTCTTGATCAAGTAAACTGCCCTTTGCTCATATTTTCTTATTTCTCATATCTAATTGCGAATCATCGTGATTATTCACAACGCTCAGAGCAACTGATCACGGCGAGCATCTCTAAAGATGTGAGTGATTCACACAGCCCGTGACAAAGCAGATGAAGCACGCGCTCGAATCGGTTCGAGGAACTATTGACAATGCAACTTCAAGCAAATGTTGTTGCTCTTCTTCTTCGTCTTCTTGGTGTTTTTGCCGATTGTGAATGAGGTTAAAAATTTCAATAAAAAACGCATGCAAAATTGGCACAAGCATGTTGAGGGCCAGAAAGTAAAGCAAAAAAATAAAAAAAAACGGAAAAAAGAGAAAAGAGAAAAGAAAAGCAATGAAATGAAGAGATGATGATACGAAGAAAACGGAGAACAAAGAACCAACAATAACAATAACAATAGCAGTAATAATAACAAGAATGGCAACAACAACAATAACAACGGCAAACAGTTGCCGCCTCATAATTAAAACGCTTTGAGTGGCACAGAATGCAAGTTCTCCTCAAGTTCTCTACAGTTCTCCAGCTCGTTCAGTTCGTCAGCCAGGTTTCCATGTGCAAATTGTTTTTATGCCCAAATTGTTTGACGGGTGCCCGCCCCTTCCCCGTCCCCCCTTCCCCCACCACCCAAAAAAATTTACGAGCAACGCCCCCTAAAAACACTAGGGTCGCTTCATGAGATGCCGATGCTCCTGATGCGATAGGGAATTTGGGGTAACGTTTGCGGATGCGGCGTTGTGACAGACAAATGTCAATAGTTTCTTGGCCATCGTGCTGCAACGGCTGTTTTCCCATTTCTCTTCTCTATCTTCTTTCACTCCCAATCCGAATCCCAACCCCACTTCCAATCCCACTTCCACTCTCCCTGGAAGCACCCTTGGCATTATTCTCATACTCTCAGTGGCAGTCGCAGTCGGCAACAAGAGCCGCCCATCAACGACAAATCAATGACGACGACACATGTTGGACATGCAACAACAACAACTTGAAAGAAACTGAAACTGAGTGGCAGCAGGCTGAGGCAACTGCCACAGATTGAAACTGAGGCAGCAACAACAATGAAAGCATTTAAGCATTTGGAAGCAATTACCACGGCAATGATGCATTGAATGAATGAGAATGACTCGAAGAAGAATGCCACAAACTGGGTGGGGGCAGGGGCAGGGGCAGGTAGAGGGGCAACACACGTGTGTATGTGTGTGTGTGTGAGTGTGTGATCGGTCCAGCACCTAACAACAAATTTATACATATGCATTTTTCCTGGGATTGGAATTGAGATTTGGGGAAGGGAGATTCGGATTACTTACTTAGTAGCAACATTGACGTCTTCGGCGGAAACACGAGACGCTTCAAATGCCAATGAGCCAAAACGATAAGCCAGAAGAAGAGATGGAGAAAGAGGGGGAGGTAGAGAGTTGGTCTGAGTTGTTGATGACAACGTTGCGTGGAATTGTTTCCGTACGCTGCCACAAACGGAAGCGCTAAAGCCGATGGCCAAATGAAGCCCTCTTCCATAGAAACGTGCGTAGAGCATTTTTGCTGGGTGGGCGCTGCTGATCAGCCAGAAAGAGAGAGAGAGAAGAAAGTAAGCAAAAGAGAGATGAAGAATGAAGTGTGCAGTAGAAATTGAGGGGAGTCGCAAGTGAGGGGCAGATTGTCAGCGTGTGCTCTAATTGCTGCACTTCAAAACCAAAAAAAAGAAGCATTATAAATTGTTTTGTGCGCACGTATTTGAATTTTAATGATTGATACGCAACAAAATGACAATTGCAGTAGAGTATATTAGTTATTTAAGTCAACTAAAAGCAGTCCGCAAAAAATTATCAAACATATAACAAATTTAAATTTGTAAAGTAACCAATAAATTATGTATAAAATTTAAAGCTGAATGAAAATTAAGTACAAATTTAAAATGTTATAAGGTCTTGGGGTAATCAAAGAATTTAAATGATCCAACATTTGCTGCATTTATTGGAAAAAGACCCTGATCAGATCAGATCAGATCAATAAGAATGTTTTATATCATTAGTATTGGCAGAAATAGCAGATTATTAGTAATTATCTGAATTGTGAATACACATTTAAATTGTTACACATTTTTAATTTGTGCTTATTTTGAAAATTACATAAATAAAACATATTTTCCTGCCATATTTTTAATACAATTTATTTTTGATTTTCTTATTTAATTATAGTTAGTGAACAAGTGCAATTTTTTATTTTATCAAAACAAATAATTAACTGCTGCATTTTACTTTTGAGCTCTCTGAGCATATTTCTTTCTCAATTTATCGATTTTAGCTATGTGACTATCTGTAAAATGGGAAATTGGAATAACTAAATCCCAATATTAAAAGATAAGATTAAGAATAGGTATGTAGGATTATAAGATTTCTCAAATGCAATTCGTTTAATGAATAAAAAGCAAACAGGGTATGTCAACATCAATCAATTGACATTTTTAAAACAATTGAGGTGCGTTTTGTTGTTTTTCTTGTTGATTTTTCGGGCATATTTAACGAGGCGTCGCTGTTTCTGCTGCTGCCGCTCTTTCAACTTCTTCAACTTCTTGTGCTGTTGCAGTTGTTGGTTGTTGTCTTTGTTTATGTTCTGCCTCTTTAGTGGTGTTATGATTGCAGTTGTTTTCAGTTGCCTCTGCTATTGTTGTTGTCGTTGTTGTTTGTGTTGCTGTTTGTGGCTTGCAAGCATCGTTGACAGCTGACGATGCAAGCGCCGCTGTTGAGAGGCAGCACAGTGGCACGAATCTGACTAACTCTATAAGAAATTTGGATAATCATAAAGGGAATAAAACCGATTGTTAAGAGCTATTATAAGTCAATGTATTATATATTTCAGACAATATTTTATTTTACGAATCACATCATTTTTCATTGTCACACAGTACAAACATTATCATAGCTTTAAAATATAGACTCACATCGTCTGAAAAACAACTCTTCATACATGCTGTTCACCTTTGAAACAATACTTCACACGACATAAGGACAATAAGAAGCTCATCCATATTTAAAACCCAATTTTTAATCCACCTTCGTCACATATAAAAGCAACTCTTACAACAAATATTATATATTGTAATGATAAAAATTTAATTCTTAAACATTTAACAATTTTAACATTTTAAATATATTGTAAAGTCAATCCCCGGATGAATTCAACTTCATCAGTATTTCACATTATGTTGTGTATATTGCCATAGCAAAATGAACCTCACAACTTGTAGCACTTGGATGTTAAATAAAATAAATTTAAATACATAAAAATAATAAGTTGGGTACTTCAAATATTGTATTTATTTTTTTAAAATTTTCTTCAATTACGTTTAATAAAAAATGTATAAAAAATATAATACAAAATTTAAGCCACTATTTGCCGTCTCTCAGCCCACTGTGCTGAACGTCAAATCGGTAGCCAAATTTCCAAAATAAATGGAACAAATAGGAAACGCTTTGCACTTCCGTTTTTTCTACTCATTTTTTTATCAACTTATTCCCTTTTTTTTCTTTTTGTTGTTTGTAAAGAGTTCAGCGATTTTCATTTTGTTTATTTCAATAGAAAATTTTAAATATTATAGTTGCTGTTTGTTGTTGCGCTTATGTGTGCATTTATGCACATGCATTTGTTTCTTTATTGGTATTTGTATTTTGTATATATAAAGCAATTTGGCTTTGTTGTTGTTTCAAATTGAGTTTCAGCGTTGATACTTTTATTTAGCCATGACCCCGACCCCGACCCCGACCCCGATCACGACTTCGACTCCGATTCTGATTCCACGACCCCGAGACCCCGGCCCAGTTTCTGTTTCATTTGTATAATAAGTAAATTGTTGTTGTTGTGGGAGGGAGTATGTGTGTGTGGATGTTGTTGCTCAAGAGGCTTGATGAGCGCTTCCGTTTCCGCAGTGCGAGGCCAATTATAAAGCTGTTCGAGCCGTTCGAGCGCAAAGAATTTCAAATAAATGTTGCTAAAGTAGTGCAAACGAAATACGGCTAAAATATCAATACAAAACAAGAACAGAGAGGGAGAGAGAGAAAGAGAGAGAGAGAGTGAGACAGAGAGAGAGAGAGAGAAAGAGTTTGACAGAGAGAGAGTTTCATCATCATCATCATTATCATTATGGACATCATTGTTGTTGTTGCTGTCATTGTTATTATTGTTGAAGGGGGCACACGTCAATAATTGCGCTTGAAAATAAGTTAAAGAAAACACAGTCAAGAAAAAGAAGAACGACCATTGAGAAAGACACAGAGATAGACAGACAGACAGACAGACAGACAGACAGACAGACAGAAGGCAGCCAAGCGAAGCTCAAGAGTCAGTTCGATAAAAAGAGCTGATGAGGGTGAATCTTCTCCTCCACAATGAACTCATACTCACACTCACAATCTTATTCGCATTCGCATTCGTTTTCGGATTCACTCGATTCCCATTTTGCGTTTAATGTGAAAATCATGCAATGAACCAAATTCAAACGGAAATGATTCACACTCCAGCTGTAATACTCTTGCTATTCAAGCAGAGTGAACTTCATTATCATCAGCAACATCATCATCATTATCATTATCATCGTCATTGTCATTGTCATTGTCATTGTTGTGAGCATCTTTAGACATCGGCCCAGCGAAATTGTGTTTGCCATTTGAAACAACAACTGCCCCTAAAACTTACGAGTAACTGTATAAAGGGGTTGCCTCCATTGCTGATTCTGCCACACCCCATTGCACGGTGTAAAAACATTCTGAGAACATGTGTAAAAACATATTGCGAGCAATGTCAACGCATATACATATTTCACTTCCTGTCATCGATTTGCCTCTTTGAATATTTATGGTTGTGGCGCCACTTGACTTTTTTTCTCACTCTTATTCTTTCTCTTCCGTTCCTCTCCTTTCTTGCGCTGAATTCAAAGGTCAAGACATTTCAACAGGGTCAACGACGCGGCTCGGCTTCAGAGAAATTTGCACAACGAAAATTAAATGAATAAAACCAATATAAAAAATATCACAGCCTACTGTTATTTTTTAAATACTCTAATGAAGGCTAGAGCCGCAGGGTTGCCAAGCGCTGATAAACGAACAACTATCTGCATCAAATATTTTAAATCTAAAAGCTTACAAAACAGCAAGACATTTCAGAACAATTCTCAACAACTTTCGATTGGATAATATTAATTATCAGAGACAATATAAGCTGTAGATGGAACATTTGGTAATGAATTCAAATTGACTTATTTATAGCCGATCATAGTATGCATTCATCCATTAAATTTCATTTGATTTCCTCAGAATAAGTTAAATATTTAATTTAATATTGTTCGTCACAACATTTAATAGTTTAGATAGAAAGTTAGTTTTATAAAATCGAAAGTTGCAAGATTTACTGCCCATAGCACATTCATATAAGTTTAATAAGGGCCATAGCTTTATTATGGAACTTTTTCAATAACGCAAATTATACTATCGATAAGTTGCACTGCGTACATACATATATCGGAAAAATGATTGTTAATATCGATGTAGCTGCCGCTGTCTGTGGAAGTACCACATTTAACTGAATCAAATGTGGCAGATGAGATGGCACAATTATGGACTGTTGTTGTTGTTGAAATTTTCATTAATTGGAAAATGGCAATATTTGCCGTTGTTCCAAAGGGGTTTTAATTTTATTTATCGCAGTTGAAAAATGAAAAACACTCAGATACAAAGAATGAGAGAGAGAGAGAGACAGTCGTGGGAGCAGATTGAATTGTATATCTGGCTCTCGCTCCCTAAGTGCCGCAGTCTCCCTTATGCCATTTAACTGCATTTGTCTTGCAACTTGCTACTTGCAACAAATGCCATTTGCAATATTTGAATTGCATTTCAATTCGCTTGAGTATGTACTCGTATGTACATATAGTGAGTATGCTTGCCGCTTTTCTTGCCACATATTTTCACATTGAGTTTCCTTGCCATTTAACCCATTTGTGGCACATTCTATGGCAGCTAAGAAGTATAAGCATTCAGGATGGGCCAGGGGTATAAACAGAAGACAGACAAACCTTCCACAAGCTCGTACATCCTCTGATTTAATTATGCTTTCCATATGCAGTGCAAATATATGTTCTATTTTACCAAATCCAAATCCAACTAAGTAATCGCTTATTTATATAAATTTATTGAAGTTTTTCTGTGTGCAATTTCGTTATTCACATAAATGATCAAATTCACAGAATTTTCAGTTGGAATCCTTATGCTGTATACCATTAAAGTTATAGTAAAGGTGCAACAAGCAACTCTTTAATATAATTTATTAAAAAAAATGCTTCGATATTAAATCAAACGAATTGATTTATTTAAATTTCGGTAATTTAGGTGTTTCGTTTAACGTTTTGACAAAGAGTTGACTTTATCTAACAGATAAATAAACTTGTAATTATTCAGAACAAAGTGAATTCTATTCCCATCTAGGGGATGCATATTGCCAAATCAAAGAAATAATCCCTTATAATAAAATTGTGTTTAATTTTATTGAATGCCCATTTTAAATTTGAAAAAAAAGTTTGATTCTGATTAAATAGAAATTAAGCAATTTTGTTGTAATTGTTTTGAAAAGTTTTCTAAAAAATTTCTCCTTGGCATCTAATTTCCAAAGCAATTTCTAAAAGTCAAGGGTTTAAGATCAAAGTTTTATTTTTGAAAATTACGTAAAATAAGGTTTCATTCGGTTTAAAATGTCAGTTGATCTCAGACTTCAGACATACTTTTTATATATTTTTTAAATATATTTAAAACGGTTGATATTATTAATGAGCAGTAATAATGGATTCAGTGTGGAAATCAAGCCAACAGTTAGAAAGAAACCGGAAGAATCCTCACATTCCAGGTCCCGCTCGCCGACCAAAGGGATGTATAACGATTCAACAGTTAAATTCCGCCAGACGATCAAAATTATCATCACGTAATGGATCATCAAGTTCATCACTGCAGATGATGGGCCTAGAAAAAGCTAAATCAAAGCTACAGCTTATACAAGAACATGAGTGGGACGCAGATTATGATCCAAAACTAGCGTTTGAACGAAGCATCAAACGGAAATCTCAACAAAAAGGGGATCAGGCACCGCAAGCTTTACAACGAAACGAAATCGATATAAACCCAATGTCCAGAATAGAATATGATACAACCGTCGGACAAATAGAAATTCCACGCCTTATGTTCGAGTTCACAAAGTCCACACAGACGGAAGATTACGGCACACTTGAATTCTATTCCAAAATGTTCTATAACTATAATGAGATCTTCAGCTGGCTTCTGACTGTCGAATTGCTAATGGTGTTATTTCTTATTATTGTAACGTTAATATTTTTTCTATGTTGTCTGCTAGTCTTAGGTCTTTTAAATAATGTTCACAACTAGTTTAGAATAAGCAGTAAGAGCATTCTCAAATAATGCCGAAAATACCTTTCAAACCAAATAAAACAAAGAGCCCCAGATGCATATTCTGTAAGAATGGTTGAAATATCTCAAACAATTAAACAAAAATTCGTAGTAAAACTTGATTATCGTCTAATCTTTCCTATGGCCATGACCTGCGTCCGTGGTGCAGGAACCTAAGTACTAAGTTTGAAGTCACTAACGCTTATCCGCCATGCCTAATTCTGCCTGTTACACACATTACAAAAAACCATTATACCCTTCTTCTTCTTCTCGTTTTCAAACTGCTAAATTGTCGTTATATTAAGAAATTTTAAAAAAACACTTAAAAACCTGTCATATCACATATACATAGGGGCAATTCTCCAATGTCGAATGCGACATTCGTACGCATTCAAAGTGAAAAGAAACATACGCCAAAATATTATTTTCAAAAGGCGAAACGTAAAGCTCTTGATTACTACTATAATTGGTGATAAGGTTTATTTTAGGCAATTGTTCGTTTTCTAGAGCATTTAAAAAAACCAAGGTATTCGCACGCGACTCAGACAGAAGTGGTTTTTAAGGCGACCAGTTTTAACACTGTTTTCAGCGAAACCTGCAATAATATTTTGCTGCCAATTTTAAAATGTAATGGATTGATTTATCTTAATAATGATTTTTATTTGATTCAAAAATATTCGATAGCTTTCTTTTTATTTAATTTCAATCAGAGTGGTACGCGACATGTCGACATTTTGTTCCACGATATATTTATGTTGTTTCTGTCTCTCTTTTTTTAAATTACATATATATCGAAAAAAGCTTGATAAGCTTGCTTTAAATTAAAAGTTCAATATATTTCTACATATTAAAATGGTTCATGTTACAATCTTACTATATTACTAAGAATGATCGTTAGAATACAAACGGTCCATTTTTAAAATCAATTTTTAAGAAAATGGGCAAAAATATAGAAAAAGTGAATTTATATCAATGAAGAATCGATATGCTCATCATAGTAAATTTCTTCTAGCGTACATTGCTTAAATAAATATCTTCAATACATTTCTGAAAGAAAAATTGCACAAGATGTCTATATATCTAAATATCTATATCTATATCTATATCTATATCTATATCTATATCTATATCTATATCTATATCTATATCTATATCTATATCTATATCTATATCTATATCTATATCTATATCTATATCTATATCTATATCTATATCTATATCTATATCTATATCTATATCTATATCTATATCTATATCTATATCTATATCTATATCTATATCTATATCTATATCTATATCTATATCTATATCTATATCTATATCTATATCTATATCTATATCTATATCTATATCTATATCTATATCTATATCTATATCTATATCTATATCTATATCTATATCTATATCTATATCTATATCTATATCTATATCTATATCTATATCTATATCTATATCTATATCTATATCTATATCTATATCTATATCTATATCTATATCTATATCTATATCTATATCTATATCTATATCTATATCTATATCTATATCTATATCTATATCTATATCTATATCTATATCTATATCTATATCTATATCTATATCTATATCTATATCTATATCTATATCTATATCTATATCTATATCTATATCTATATCTATATCTATATCTATATCTATATCTATATCTATATCTATATCTATATCTATATCTATATCTATATCTATATCTATATCTATATCTATATCTATATCTATATCTATATCTATATCTATATCTATATCTATATCTATATCTATATCTATATCTATATCTATATCTATATCTATATCTATATCTATATCTATATCTATATCTATATCTATATCTATATCTATATCTATATCTATATCTATATCTATATCTATATCTATATCTATATCTATATCTATATCTATATCTATATCTATATCTATATCTATATCTATATCTATATCTATATCTATATCTTTATCTTGCACCTTAGGACAACTGAGCTATCTTATCTAGAAAATACCTCCCCCCCCCAGAGAGAAAAGTGAGTGCTTAAGTGATGAATTTGAGATTCCTGAATCTCAGACATTTACTTGGATAGACAGAGGACAGTTGTTGACATGGCGCCGCTCAAAACTGTTGCAATCTACGTCATCTGAAGACTGCGTGCCTGTAGATGTGGGCTTGTGTGTGTGTGTTTAGAACTGTGTTGCCTTTTCCGGTCTTTGACATTTTCAACAGCTCGCCATGACAGCGACGGGTTGTTGCAAGTAAGGGGTGATCCAGTTAGTCATAGCATGTTGACTGAAGGGAGAGACATACACATACGTACGCTCACACATACACACACACACCCACACACACATGGACAGAGACACAAACGAGCTAAAACCATAATGGCGTCATAAAGATGATATCATAATTTCCTACTTTTCTTTCCTTTTTGCCGTTTTGTTATTCCAACTCTCTCGCTTTACTGCTGCACACTATGCGTTGCGAATATTTGCCTTGGCCTGGCATTTAGCTCTTCCTTTATTATTTTTCTTTAATTTTTTCTCTGATTTTCATATAATTTTTTTTAGTTGATTTTTCTTTTTTTAGTTTGTTTTTATTTTTGCTATAGCCTTTTTTGTCAAGCATTTGAATTGCGGCGTCAATATTTGTCGGGGCAGCCCTTAAAGCCGCCACTATAAGGTCGTAAGCTGTGGGAAAACGGTCAGCAGAGAGAGGAAAGCGAAAAGAGAGAAGAGGGGCAGTTCTACATCCTCGGTTAACGTGCAACAGCCAGCAAATCGTTTCAGGAAATTGAGCGAGCTGCACTACAAGTGAATTCCTCTGGCAAATGCGCTACTAAAAAATAAAAAAATGTAAATAAATTTAATACTATATTAAAGAAAAAAAAAACACAAACATAATAAAATCAACAACGAGAAGCAACAGAAGAGAAAGAGGAAACAGAGGGAGAAAAGGCGCGTGCCAATCCGCAGCAAAGGCCGGAAACTCGTTGGGGGCGAAAGTTGCAGCAATGCAGAAATTCAAATGAAACTGACTGCTTGCCCCATGCTGCAAGAACAACGAATCTATTTAAAGCACAATGTATAGGACGACAGAGGGGTTGCGTTTCATGAGAAGCTCCGAGAGGAGCGCGTCCCTTTTTTTTTTAGGTGGAAGCGATAAAAACGTTGACGAAACGACTTCGGGATATAAGAGGCATCTGGACAATTCAAAACAATTAAAATTCAATTCAAAACAAGCAAATTAATATTTCCCCGTTCTTTACAAAACAAGCGGAATGATATGCATATTAATTTTGTATTTATGTCTGAAACTGTGAACATTTGAATTGAATTCATACTCGTAACAATTGAATATTTAGTTTGAACCAAATAGATAAGACTTTTATTGACTTTAACTTCCTTTGTCAGGCGCTTTCACACCAACTTTTTAGACTTACAGTATCTATTTCATATGTTCGTCGATGCTTCAGTTTAATTATGTGGCATAATATAATATACTTATAAGCAGATACATAAATATCTCTTATCTGATTTAATCTGTTCCCTTTATTTGCTTTTGTTGTCTTAATGAAAATTCATTAAATGAATTAAACGTTTTTTATGACGCTTTAGCCCTAATGGCTTTCCGTTTGGGACACGAAATTTAGCGCTTCGCTTCGTGTTTCGTGTTAACATTTAACGCACCCTAAACCGCACCTCCCAACCCCATTCCGCCCCGTGCACCTCCTCTCATATCGCATTTATATAGGAAGGGTGGCCGTCGCCAAAGTATGACAGACTCTTGGAACTGGCAATTGGTAACCGAAGTCTTGGGTGAGTTAATAAAAATTTTATTTGTATTTCAATTCATTTACTTGCATTTTATTATTTTATTTTGATCCTTTTGCCAGACAATTGACATGAAATCAAATAAGGAAACTTTATGAAGACCATTAAAAAGAACAAGGGAAAAAGAATAAAAAAAAAATAACTGAAGAAAAAACCAATACATAGACAGACGCTGCAACACAAGGAAATGGAAAATAGCCATCAATTTGATTCAATCATTCAAATATGTATATAAGTTTTTCATTTTTTGACATTTGTTTACTGTTTAATTGTTAACTTAAATTTTTAAAGAAAATATTATATTACATCAGCTTAAGGAATATGATCGGAAACAATCAGAATATGTTTTGGTGAGGGAACAACAATTCTTAGAAATTTATGTAAGAATCCTATTTGATTTAATATATTATAAAATACTTTTTATTTACAGCTTAACCCGGAAATACGCAGATTAACTTGAGGTGGGATTTGACATCAGATCTATGAGTGTTTTAGAACTTTCACCACTTTAATCACTTTAATTCTTAAATGGGGCTTACTATGTTCTTAACAAGACGCAAATAGTCCTGGTTTTCACCCTTGGTTCTTTAGAATATATTATCTTCTGTGGCTAATTAATTCAAGGTGGACCATTGTAAAGTTGAAAAGTATGTAGAGATTGTGTTAAACTTGAGCACGATGATAATGCCAAGATAGTCGTTTATAATATCAGGATGTATTTAGAAAGGCTCTTTTAACTATTCGTGCTAACTCTTACCATCTGTTCAGATCCTTTTATGAGGTATCTCGTAAGTTGCAACTCAAAGAACCGTCGCTTCTTAAGGCAGACGCCTTTTGTATTATGTTCGAGGAAAGACTCGTAAATTTAATGATGTTTCTTCTGGTTGTTTCGTTATTTGCGAAAGCAGGGCGGGTATCAGAAGTTACCGAGTAGTTGGATAGAGGGTAAAGGGGGGTTCTGTAAGCCACTTGGCGCCTGCCTAATGAAGGCGTTGATGAGACGCAAACGCGACCACGAAAAGGTAAGAGAAGAGAGAGTAGACTGCCAGCTCAGCTAGCTCGGTGGGTCTAACGTTCTTGAAATAACATTTGTTGGTAATAAATTCCAAAGATAATATACCCACCTAAGACGTAAGACGGCATTCAACAGTAGCAGCCATAACTCGACTCGGCTATTTATTGCAGCTCCACAGCGGCATCAGTTACCAACTTCTACCCAATGTTGTTGTTGTTGTTGCCTGCCAGTCACTAAGCTAAGCAAAAATATAAATTTACAAGCACAACGCACACTCACACATATGTACGCACACACGCACACACACACACTCATGCATAAATATAGGCAACAACACACCGTCCCATGGAAATATTACACCTGCAATTGCCGCGGCCGAGAGAGGCGTTTTACACACCCACACACAATGACACAAATAAGCACACACACATACATACGTGAACGCATAAACACTCACATGAGCTGTAAATGAGCTTGCTCATGTATGTGTGTGTGTATGAGCATATAATGATGCGTTTATTAATGCCAGTCATAGTCTTTATCAACAAGATGAGACGTCTATCTAAACTAATTTTGGGTTTTTTATTTGTCCTAAGATCTTCTTGAGTTTCATTCTATTATACTCGCACAGTTTAAGAGAAGAGATAAGCTGAGCATGTGAGCGTATTCACTGACTTTGAACAGGTTCGCGACTGATAAAACAGGTTTAAATTAATCTTAAGTTAAATCTCAAAATGGTATCCTTGAACCTGAAAACTAATATATTTACAGTTATTTATATATTTTAGATTTAGAAAAGGTTAAGTCCAAGGCTGCAAAGTGGTTTCGAGCCGAACGGCGCAGATCCGGTTCGGTTCGAGTTTTTGGGCTACCCAAACCGGATCATGAACCGAAGCTATGCAACTTTTAAGCGAGCCCGAACTCAAACCAAACCCTTTTTTTTATATGTGAGGTTCAGTTCGGACACACAAATTATTGCAGAGATGTCAAGCTTTTTTAATATAGCTCAAATATTTGAGACTTCGAATAATATCATAACACCATTGATATATTAAAATCATAAAATAAGTTCAATTAAGTTGATTAAAATAACTAAGGAAAAATTTTAATAATAAACATACATTTTATTTATTTATTTTTTATTTTTATTTTAATTGAACCTCAGCCTAATATGGAGAGGGTATTTAAGCCGGTTCACGAACTGAACCTAAAACGTACTCTATGGCTCGAGCTACTAATCCACTGATGGTTTGCAGTCTTGGCTTAATAAACTTTATTTTCATCAGTCTCTGTATTACTCAAACCAGCTCCTCGCATTCCTACCGTTAAACTACTATTGTAAGATTCCAAATATTCAAGAATATTATTATTAATATATTAATCTTAATGATATATAAATCTTAATATAATTTGATACCACTTAATTGGTTCACTAATTGAACTCAAAATTTATTAGATCGATTTGTTTAAAAAACTATATATATTAAGTTTAAGTTTAGTTTTGAATGCATTGAGACCGCTATTGGCTGCTCTTCTGATATCTTAAACTGGTTCACAAGTGAAACTCCCAAAGTGGGTAAAAGTATAAAATATTGAATGGAATTCCTTAATATCAGAAAAAAATGTATGTTTTCACAGTTGCTATTGGCTTCTATTTAGAAAATGATCGAACTAAACATTAAGTTACATTTTGGTATACATTAAAGAAATCAGCATAAATCATAAATACTGGAATTGCTTTTAGCTACATTTTGCCGTGACTTTTTTCGATTTAGTATCTTCAATAAACTATTCATTTCGAAAATCATTTAAAAATTAATTTCCCGGATTCTCCCCTGAGCAAATGAGAAATCAGTTCTAGTTTTTTCCAAGAATATGATTAACTGAAGCTAAGATTTATTTTCAATTATTAATCAGTTGGCTAATAGAAAATCACTTGCTTAAGGGCCTGAAGTCGTCGTTATATTAAATGTACGACAATGCCACGCCCCCAAAAACAAGTGTAGCTTATTTCTGTTTTTGTTTTCTGTGCTTTCTTTTACAACATTTGCCACTTACTCAAATGCAGAGCGTGGTACGGGTTCAGGAATGGGAGCAGTTGTTGGTGGGGAAGAATGCGGAATGAGAAATGGGGAATGGAAACATGTTTCTTCGGTAGTACGTGGGCGCATGGGGGCGTGTCATTAGGTTACATGCCTGTAATTACAATTCACAGAGGAACGCACAATGTGGCGCATTGAGCCAGGTTCTTACCTTGTAAGTACGAGTACAAGTATGTAAATCCGTGTGCTGGGGCGAGAGTTGTGGCAGGAAGCGGGGGAGGAGTTGGGTCATCGATGCCAGAGTTCGTATTCTCCCTCCCCATATACACACGCACATGCGGATTGTCTTTGCCAGAGTATAGGGTGAGGAACGCGCATTAAAAAACTCGCTCACCTTTTCTGAAACAACAACAAAATTATGTCATAAAATGTTTTTGCGTTGGCTGCTAATGTCGAGCTCGCTAAAATATATACACACACACACATACATATACATGTGGACTTTGCCACAAAATGCCGCATTAAAATCACAAAATACTAATACAATATGCAGGGCAACAATCTGTGGCTGCTTCTGCTACTTGCTAACATATAAGCGCACCCGAAACCCACCCACAGCACCTCCCAAACTGACACCGTCAGCCTGCCCCCGCCGGCAGCTACTACACGTGAAGCAAAGGCAACTTTCATGTTTATAAAAATTACGTGGGTGTTTGAATGGGGCATGCCACAGTGGCAGCCAGGTTACTGACTTTCAAAGTTGCTAGCGATAAAAGGCGCTACAAATTTCGATATGGAATATTTGCCATTATTGCTGGTGGTGCCACAAGAGGCAGCTGCTTTGACAACAGACTATGAGTAGCTATTATTCGCCCGATTGCCCCAAAAGTCATTTATACTACATGGCAGCCCAAGCTTTATCTGAGACATCGACTTGTGGCACAGAGCGCTTCTGTGATCCATTGAGCCAACTCATGTTAGCTGCATTTAGTGAAACAAGCTGATCTCCATTGTGGTTCAACCAATGAACTGATACTAAATGAAGAACCACTCAGTTGACCCCTGAATTTGACCATAGCCTTGGCTAACTTTTTCTAGCTTTTCTTGATTTTCCTTTCTTTTTTTCTGATACACATTAAAAGAAATCTTTTTTTTTTTAATTATAATTTAAAAAGCAAGTCACTCCTTGCCTGATTAAAATTGAATAAATTATGCTGTCAGAAATGTTTTGTTTTAATTTCGTCTCTTGCACATGTATCGTTTTTTATGATTCTAACTTCCTGTGGCGGGGCACTTTTAATTTATGATCTGATCTTGAGTCTTAACTTAATATGATTTCCGGCTGTTTAGGATCACAAAGTCAAGACTTGTGGTTGTACCATAATATCAAATAATGTTTGAATATGAATCTCTATGCAAAGGTTGCATGATTTTGAGCTCTTCATATCCTGTAGTTTATAATAGGTAAATATACTTATCCTTCATTATGGTTGTGGTTTTAGTTTTGAGTTTTTTATGTTGTTGTCCACGTCCATATCTTCATCCTCTTTGGCTGGTCACTAATGTGTCACCATAGACATACATTAAAACTTCATTCATATTGCGGTCGCAGGACAGGACAGGACTCACTCATTCACTCAAATCCGTTCCGTAAGCTGCGCTAGATAGTGCAACCAGTCCCCTTTCTCTCTCCTTTTCCACACTCGCTCTCTTTCCGCAGAATGTGTACCGTCAAAAAAGCTAGAAGAAATACCAGAAATTAGATGAGCTCAGTTCGCTTCAGTTACGTCCTCGTAGTCAGGAAGTGAGGGAGAGTCCTAGCGAGTCCATCTGTCAAACATTGTGCCCGCTGACAGTTACTGTGACTCTTTATTGTCGTCGTTGTTGTTAGGTTAGGTTTAGATTTTGGTTGGGGATTCGGGCTTGGCTTTGGTGTGAGGTTCTTGATGATAATGTTGTTTGGCTTTGGCTTTGGTCTGAACCAGGCGGCTGTTGGAGTTTGGTGGCATGTTAATATACGAGCACGTTTCGCAATGTCTGCCGCATGTGGCATGCCTACACCCCACTTGCGGCACGGGCATATGTGGCCTTTTATTTGGATTATTATTACGTGTAAGTGCAGGAGTGCGAGCCAGCATTAAAATGAAAATAACAGCAAAAACACCGAGAACAGAGAACAGCAAAAATAAATAAACCTCCAGCCACTGGCGGAGTTGCCACAGAATTTGCTACTTGCATCCAATCTTGCCCTTGCCCTTTGGCCCGCACAACTCATTATGCTAATCATATTCATTAGCGGGTATCCAAATAGCAACAATAACAGCAACAGATGAGGCCCGAGCAATTTGTCACACTGAGAGGGAGAGAGACAGAGAGAGAGAGAGAGATTTAGCGAGAGGGAGAGAGAGAGAGAGAGCCTTTATCGACCCTTTATCGATCGACAAGTTCTTAAAATTCAAAAAGGCAAAATGAAGTAAGAATAAAACGAAAAGAAAACAAACGAAAGCTTAAACTCTGTTTAATGAACTTTGAATAAAACGGTGCAATTACTAATTGGAATCATCGGTTGAATAATGACTGTCGAAGAACCAATGGCACTAGTTGAAATGATTGGATTTAATTGGATTTTAATTGAAATTGTCAACATTCAGTGCAAGAAACAACTGAATTATAAACACTTGAAACTTTGAAAGCATAGATAATCTTTCAAGTCGATTGAATACAAGCTACTTCTTACTGCAAGTTCATATATGAATAGGTTTTATAATAAAAATTTCACTTTTGCCACATCTTGACTCACCAATGCACATATAATCATTAAACACACAAAGTGATTGTCACTTAAATTTGAACACTAACTAAAATCATGTTACAATTGAGCTTTTCTTAAAAAGTTAGAGATCTGAAAGTTTGTCGAAGCTCTAATAAGACTTATTATTGTATTTCGTAAAGTTTAACTGTCTTAAAATTTGCATACAAGTTCTGAAAACTTACTTCAGCAGGTAAATATATATCTGAATTTTTCAGTACTTTCAAGCTCTAAAAGCATGTTTAAGTGAAGTTGGGGAAATAAAAATAAATAAAAGTTTTGATAAGTCACTTATGTTTATTTTAGTATTAATCTGTTCAGTTTAATAAGGGATAAGTAACCAAATAATTTGCGATAGATTTTAACGGATTAATCCAGCAGCTCAGTGCCCATTGCAGTAAGTGTCATAGGAGCATAAGCAGATGGACCGCGCTGTGTTAAATGACCAGCGCTGTTCTCATCCTTAATTTTGTAGTTTTCTTTTCGAGCATATTAAATGTGGCACAACGGCGGCGTTGTAGATGTGCTCATTGATAATCATACTTGTAATCAAGCTAATGATGCGACTGACGATAAGCTGCTTCTGCGCTCTACCTAAGACAGTCCCATTGTCGGATATCTCCTCCAGCTCAATCTTCAAGCTTTTAATGATGATGTAGCGCTTGACCGTTGGGTCGAAGTCGATCGCATTGAAGTGACGATATCTTCAATTGGTTCTAACATTTCTTAATGGCCTGTCACAGAGCCAAGTGCATGGCAAATAGAGAGAGAGAAAGAAAGAGAGAGAGACAGGATAGAAGTTGAAAGATGAAGATGATAGCTGGACGACGAGGCATTTACTTATCCAACGCAATTATCTCTCGACGTAGGACTGAAGAAAAACGATTGGCTCATCGAACCAAAAGAGAGAGGGAAAAACTGTAGAGCCAGTTGCCAGTTGGCTAATGAGTGCAATTTGCTTCTGTCTTGGCCACTAAATGCTCGCATTAGTTTAGATAAATAGCTTAATTAATACATTTTGTGTGCTCCGCAATGTGCGACCGGCATCCCAATGGCCACAATTACAACAATAACGACCAGCAATTATTAGCCAAATGGCATTATTTGATTTCCGCACACCGCTGCAATGAGAGAAAGAGTGCTCCAATCGAGGCGTGCTAAGTGCTTCATATTTGCACTTCACAAAAGGTTAGAGGCCATCACCCAACATCATGCCAACGTGTCGATACCCTACAATTACAACCTGTGACTGAAAACCCTAAAAACAATAATAATTATAAGTTATTAAAAAACAAACAAATTTAATAAAGAGACTCTACTTGGTTTACTGAGTAAGAATATATATGTATAAATTTTGAATATTAAAAGTAAAAATTACAAGAGTTTTACAAAATAATAATAATAACAAATTAATCAATATTTTTAAGCAAAAAATAAAACTCAAGGAATGTTTATTATTTTATAAGCTCAAAAATAATGATATTTGGCTTTGTTGTAAATGTAACTCAAAATAATCATTATAATTCGCAAGACAAGCGTAAAAGACAAAAAAAATAAGTAAAAATTTCTATATTAGTCTAATTAAGGTTTATGCAAAATCTTAAGTCCCTATCTCTATATTTAGAGCTTATGCCAAAATTTCGGTTTTTTTTTACCATAGTGCGGGGTCAAAAGCTCGATAATCTCGGAATTTCTTAAGTCGAGTACAAAATAATTGATTTAAGTACGATTTTTCAATTCATTCTCTGCAAATATTTTGACTATCGGCGCTCGATAAGAATTTTTTCAGAGAAAATAAGTATTTTTGGCCTTTTTGACAATTTTATTGCTGAGTAGTTGTCACTTTTTCCGCATATTGTGTGAAATTAACAATAAAATCCTGAATTTTAAACTTGAATTTTAGAATAGTTTTTTTTTTCAGTTTACGATATCCAATTAGTCAATGACACGTCGAAGGGGCAAAGTTTATATGAGACGTAAGGGGCAAAGTATGATAAGTGTCTGTTCAAGGATACAAGGCTGATGCAGCAGCTCTTCAGTTGAAGGAGCAAATTTAACTTAGCTTGCATGAAAGTGAACAACTGTTTTCGATTTCATTTGGCTTCAGGCATAACAAATTAAAGCTGTTTCCCTGACTCTAATGACTGCCATAGATAGGCAGAGCCAAAAAATACAATATTAAAAAAAGTTTCGAAAAAACAAAGAAAATGCCGACAATCAACAGCAAGCGGCAAGCAATTCAACGGCAACCAGAAACCAGCAGCCGTTGAGTGGCAAGCGGCAAGGGGCAAGAGGTAAGGGGCAGAGTGAACGCCCCCATGGAGACGACGCCGCAATGGGCATGACTAATGCAAAATGTCTGACCATGCTCACCTCATCAGAGATCATTACAAAGCCTTCTACGAACGAAATTCGAAATAAATAGGTGATGGACGAGAGCCGTAGAAATCAAAAAGAAAAATGTCTCAATAAATTTGGGGCAGACATCGAAAAGATGACGACTCTAAGACGACGCCACATCATCATCATCATCATCATCGCGACGTGGCATAAATCTTAACTCCGATCACAGCTCGTTAAAAAATTAAATTAATAAAACTTAATTTGCACACAAGGCAAAAGAATTGAAGTTATCGCCCAAAATGATCAAATGAAACAATGAAGACCCACAGATCAAATGACCAAATCTGCGCTCCAAATTAGCTGCCCACCAGTCCGAAAATCGTTTCGAGTTATTTACTTTTTTTTTTGCTGCGCATTGTTTTATTTTTTGATGCTTTTGTTACTCGCTTCTTTTTTCAGCTGTTTTTGTTTTGATTTGTTTTTTTTTTTTTTTTGAGGGCGTTTCGCAGCGCAATTTGTGGCGATAGCTAATGGCGTTGGCGATGTCGTCGGTTCGCCCATGATAATGATCGATTTGACGCTCTTCAAATGTGTCAAAAGCAACGCCGAAATCACATTTGCGGATTGCGAGGCGATCCGCTTTGTGGTAATCATTTCAAGTGCCACGCCCTCTCAATAAAATGTTTAAGTAAGGCTTTAATTAGCAATTCCTTATAATTATATATAGTATGTATTTAGGATAATCTTTTAAAATTCACATAATATACGGATAAAATGGTAATAATTTAGCTTTAAATCTTAGAGTTTGGTTGATACATCTCCAGCTATTGCAGCTATATGATATAGCAAATAAATTTAGTCAGGAGGTACAATTCCGCTCCAGATGCATATTCAGTCAGATTGGTTAAGATACCTCAAAGCACAAAAAAGTTTTCGTATAAAATCATAATTTTTTAAAAATTGTTCGGATGGCAGTTGTCCGGTTTCAACCAAATTTGCTTATTTATAGAACCATCCCAGATGCATATTCTGTCAGATTGATTGTGAATCTCAAAAAAAAAAAGTTTTTCGTACTATCCAGGGCTACAGAACCTACATATCAAATTTGAAATCTGTCTATTGAGCCCAACACTCCAATAGACTACAGAAGTCTCCAAATGCTCATATCAATTAATTAGGTTACTCAGCCATGCTATATACATACATATGTATGTAAATATACATACATATGTACTTAAACTTCTACGACGTGTATTTACTATACCATAGTCTCCAACAGTCTACATAAGCAATTAAGAAGGTCTCCACTCCCCCACAAATCAATTACGCGCCCTCTTTACTTTTCACGGATCACATTAATGAAAATCCAAAGAAAACTCCGTCACATGCAGCGCCTGCCATCGAACAAAAAAATGATAAATAAATATTAAAAATAAACTGAAACGTAATGAAATGAAAACTGAGACACGGTAGTTTTTTGACTCATTTTATTTATTTTTTTTTTTTTGGGTAAAACAAATTCATTACGCAAGAATAACAACAACAGCAACAACAACAGAGAGGCAACCACAGCGCAACGGATGCAGCCCATGACAAATGAAGGGCCGCCCAGCGGGTGCGCGAAGCCAATAAAGCGAACCACACACAACGAATATGGTGGAGAGAAGAGGAAACGAGAGGAGAGGAGAGGAGAGAAAAGGAGAGAAGAGGAGAGAAGAGGGGAGCAGAGTCTGAGATAGAGTTGCCCTCTCGAGTCGAGCCGAGTCCAACTGAGACTTGAACTAAGAGTGCTAGGTTTTAGCGTAAAAATGTGTGTGAAAAGCCACACAAGTTGCCAAGTCGCAGTCTTAAGCGTCTTTGATTGAGTTGAGAACTAAAAGAAACGATCGACTTTCCATATAAAAAAGAACGGGAACTTTCAATGGAAAATTGTGCCGTAACCGAAACCGTAGACAACTTCAAAAACGCGCTTGTGACGACCAAATGTTGACAAAACAAACAAATAAACGAGCGACCGACTGACTGACTGTCAGCCAGAGAGACAGACAGTGAGTCGGGCGGAGAGCAGAGAGCGGCGCCGGATTCAAAGGAAATCCGAGGCTCAAGGGCCAAAGAAGGCAGATGAGAGACAGGATTAGGCCAAGCGATGCGAACAAAGTTGCGACTCAAATTACAGAAAATAAAAAAAAATAAGAGAAGCATTCCAAAAATCAAAAGCAGCGTTGAAAATGATTCCGCTAAACAAATTTTTAGAGTCGAACTATCTGCTGACATGCACGTACCGCTTGTCATTATCCTTTTTGTGTGCATTTCCTGACCGCCTCTGTAATGCGAAACCGCAACAAAAAACAAAAATGTCTGAAAAATTTGAAAATGAATTAGAAAGTCAAGTGCGAGATGAGGAGGGAGGCACTTAACGAATATCTTAAAGGATAAGTGCTGGCAGGGATTGGCACTTAAGTGTGTGCAGGACAATCGAATTTACATAAAACTCGCATTTCCCATTGTCCCTTGCCATTCCCAATCGCATTCTTTTGGCGCCTATTAAATTACGACACGCTCAAGTGGACACTGGTCTGTCTGACTTGGGCTTGACTCTGTGTCACGCCCTCAAGTGCATCCCCCTGCAATGCATCCATCAACGGTCAAAAAGGACACTCACATACACAAACTGTGCCTTCCACTAATTGCCAAAAAGTGTTTTCGCTTCTCTCGAAGAACTTCGTTTTGTTACTCGTACCGAGTGAATCTGGAAGTTTGATTTTCATGTTTTGGATGCTTTGGTTTCGCCCATAAACTTGGCTAAATTATTAGCCCCTCTTGAATCGGTTGATGGCCTTTCTAGGTGGGCGCGTCCGACATTGTCACAAAATAAAGCATAAGTCATCTCAATTGCAAATTGCCACAAGTGGCAGGCAGCTCAGTTGCAGCTGTCACTCGCATAGCTCCAAATTGATGATGATAATTATTTGAAGTGTTCACAGTTCACAGATATTCTCCTTTTTTCCCAAGTCTCTTTGTTTATCAGGTGCTGAAGGAGGAGAGTTATGATATGTTATAGTGAGTTATCTGTATACTAGATAAAATAATTATGTGTTGACTGTCGGATTAAGTATTTACCCCAGTTAAAACATGCTTCAATTCATAGGAGCCATAGAGTAATGAAAAAGTACACCCCTTTTGAGAAAACATCTTTAAAGCATTAGGTTATCTATTCTAATAAACAATAATTTTTTTCACTTGGGTTGAAAGAAAATAAAATTAATCTTATTTCCTGCAGGTGGGAAAAAAAGTATAAAAAGTAATGATAAGGTATACGGTTAAGTTCAATTCAATTCTCGGCTCTAATATTTTAAAATAGAATATTAAAATATTGAAAACTAAACTAGGGAATACAAATCATACACTGGAGAATTTTTCCAAACAAAGCTTTCTTGTTAGTATTTCCTTTATGTTATAGAAATCCGAGAATTTCCTTTATGTTTTGAATTAAAAATGACTGCAACCACAACCAAATGTCCATATTCTTGGTTGTGTAACTAACTGAATATAAATTGCTGTGGAAATCATGTTGATAATCTTAAGATAATAATAATGATCTAAAGATCTATCAGAAACGAGTACTTATGTCAACTGTTAGACAGTTGTTACTTGACAATGCTCTTATGTGGTCGTTGTTATTGCATTTGTTGTTAATGCAGGCAGAACTCGACAACCCGAGAAAGAATTGTTCATTTTGATCCGTCACCCGAGTGCAATCACCCAGACAATGACACTGACAGAGATCTCTTCAGACATGAAGAGATGCAGATACATGTATTAGCATCAGCAACTGCATAGTATCTGTATCTGTATCTGTATCGTTTGCTGTAGATGTATAGTACATGGCATTATATTTGCTTTCATTACATGCTCGTAAGACTTTGTCCCGGGACTTTGGACTTGTGGCCTGTGTGGCGTCAGCTGTCTACAGTCTGGATGTCTGAATGTCTTAAAGTCTGAATGTCTGGATGTCTGGATGTCTGGCTGCCTGGAATCTGTATCCGAATCCCGATCCTCATCGGAATCTGTTGCCAGGCCCCCATATAGATGCAGTTGAAAAGAATTTGTTTTCAGCCTATGTCAACGTCTCGACGTTACCCAAAAATAGCTACAAAAGTTCTCGTTCCCCCCTCTCTCACTTTCTTCCTTTTCTTCCCCCTTCTATCTTCTCTCTTCAGTGCTGTCTTCCCCTTGTCTTTACGTTTTTCGCATTAAACATGTCAAATGCTCGTCTGGCTGCGTCTGCATCATCGTCGACTGCAATTAATAAAGGTGCGACATGGCAAGCTGCTCGGCTTCTAGTAGGGGAGAACTGATCGCTTACCCACCCTCCATATAGTATGCACACCCCACATACATATACGAATATATATACATATATATATATATATCCCAAATGTCTGCGTCTGCTCTTTAAATAGATCATCATCTTCTCTTTGTCTCGTTTTCAAGCAACAGCAGCCGCTTCCTGTTGTTCCTGGAGGTGTGTTAATTTGTCGCCCACAGGGCTGCCAAATGCCAGCGACTTAAGTGGTAAGCTAAGAACCCCCGAACCCCCCGAACTTCCAGCTATGCCAACTCACACCCTCTTTACCTTCCTGATCCCATTTTGTTATTTATTTGGTGCGTCTGTTTGTCATTTGATGAGTCGACTGACTGACTGAAGAAGCATCGTTTTTGTCCCCTCCTGAAAAGCGGTCTTTTTATGACTTTGGCTTGCAACATTTTTCAATGTTCCAGGGCTTACCTGGACCTTAGGGGGTGGCGTACTGTCGGGAGCGATTATTGATCTCTAAGCATAGATTGTAACATTTCCGTGCCTATTTTTGGACAGACACACACACACCCCGAAAAGAAAAACACTTCCGTTAATGCATTGATATCACGTGCCACATTGACAATTATTGTCAAAAGTATTCACACACACAAGCACACATTCCAGTTGGAGCTCGAGCTCTTTAAAAAAGTGTAAAAACTCCCTAAGACATTTGACATTTCTCGGAATTCAGCTCTGGTTTAATGGTCGGCATTTTCTGACTTAACATTTTATAGAATTTAGTTTGGCTTACTTTATTTATTTAATTTTATATGCATTACTAAAATACATTTACTTTAAATGTTATGTGTTAAATTTGGTATTTTGTTAAAACTATTATTTTTAGTATATTTGAAATTAATTTTTCTGAAGCTTTATGGTTAGAACCTTCTGACATTACTTATTTAATTATATTATTCTATAAATATATTTGAAATATATTTTAGTTCATTTAATTTACTTCATATTGGCATCTCTTGAAACAGCTGTATACCGAGCCTTGCTCCTTGCTTTCTGCAAGTGTTTTGTGTACTGTTGTGATTATTTTGATAAATTTTCAAATCGACAATATTAGACCTCGAGTCAGCTAAAATTCACTTATTAATTTTATCTTTAGTGTATTTCAATATTTTTGATATGTACATTGAATTTTTAATTATTATCCTCAAGTATGTACGTGAAGTAATGTGAATTAGTTTTGATATCATTTATAAGATGAAAATAAAATATAATTATTTTACTTATTATAAAATTGTATATATATGATTTCTTATTTTTCTATCAATATTTTTCTTTCGTTTTTATCAGTTCATATCTCTAATTGCGCTTGCTTAAATTGACCAAGTTTTTAGAATGTCATTTACCCCTACCAAACGAATAGTTAATTTGAACAATCGAGTGCAGCATTGGGCATTAATACTTATTAACGTGAATCCACTTGACAGAGGCGTATCTCTACTAGAGGAAGAGCCTCAGGAACTGTCATGTGAAAGGCCCATACCCGTTGCCATTCCCATTGATAGTCCCCGATCCCTCCCTTCCGAATCCTCCAGTCACCTCTCTCCGATTTAAGCGCCTGCACTTGAGTGTGCCCAATCGCAACCCCATTAAAATGTCATGGAATTTCACTTAAAATTTCTTGCAATTTTCCCCATTTGGCCAAACAGCTTTTTGTTTTGTCCCTGCCGCCGTTGTTGCCGTAGCAGCATTGGGGTAATACCAAGTGCGGTTGCCATAGGTTAAAGAGGGAGTTTGGCAGTAAGGGGAGAGAGGGAAAGGGGGGCTGGGGGTATGTTACGCTGTTGAGGTAGCAATGTGGCAAAAACTTTGACTGGCATTCTATTGCCCGACGCATTTCCACTGGCATCGCACGTGAAAATGAAGTGCGTGTGGTTTTCGTTTAACGTTTTCCACAGCATGTCCTACACGTTGCCCCGCCCCATGCCCCTTTTGCTGGCTGCAAAAATTTCAAGCCTGTTAATATGCGTAAGGCTGCTGGTTTTTCCTATTCTGCCAGCCTCGCAAGTCTGCCTGCTGAGCGTTCTCGCATTTTCCACTTTTCCTCAACGTTGTCGCTGTCGCTGTCATTGATATGGCGCTGGGCGGCGTCTTCGTTGTTGTTCTTGTTGTTGTTCTTCTTCTTCTTCTTTTGGATGTTGTTGTTGTTGTTTTGTCGCCTGTTGTTAATTGTCATTGCGCTGCTTTAAGCCGCTCAGCGGCAGCAACGTTAACTGCAACGAGCAGAGACTGTTGTTGTTCTTGTTGTTGTTATTGCAATTACAATTACTGTTGCTGTTGTTGTTGATGTTGTTGTTGTTATACCCTGCAGCCACTGCAAATTTGCACAAAAAAGCTGTTATAATTTTGTGCAGAAGAATTTCGCAACGTCCGCTCTTTATGGAATACAATAATATTTGTATGATTATTTAACATCAACTAAGAACAGTTGAAAGAAAGAACACATGAAATTATTAGAATTTAAATTTAACTGAAAATATGAAAGTTTAATTAAATTAAATTAGATGAAATCTGTGGATATTTAAGAATTATATAATTGATCCAACATTTCTTAAAAGAATTGGGGGAAACCCAGTGAGTCCTGTGAATCGGTCGATCTACATTCTGAATTTTGCGATCCCTGGGACTACAATTAGCTGAAGAATTATAGGTTTGAAATGTTGTTCTCTGTGAACGCAGATAAAGGTTTTTAAGTCAATTTCTCTTAATTTAATCAAAATATGTACATCAATAAAATTTAAAAATTGATTTTATAAATGGGAATGGTTGCTTAATCTGCAAATTGTATATATTTAAATTAAATAAAAATTGTGTATTTTACTTTTAATATTTTGATATCACTTGACATTATTAATTCATTCAATTTATTGATTAATACTATTTTCTTAAACTCAACAAGTAAAAATGGAGTAACGTTTATTTTTATTAAGTTATCTATTTTTATTAATTATATTTAATAACTTCATAGGCTTATTTCCTTATTTTCCTCTTTACAACGCTGTTAAAACTCCCCAGGATTTTTGATCTCTCCGGGACTTATAGCTTTTTATTGGAAACTTTTGCAAATTTGGGATACAGGATAATATATCATATGCAGATCGAGTTTATCACATGTATTTTAATTTAATTTTATTTAATTAGATTATACATGTTCTCGAAAACACGATGGGGTAACTAAGGACCAGTGAACAAAGTATCTTATAGTCGAGCACTGTCCACTGGAGCGCGCTTACTTGATACTCCTGTAATTGTTGTTGTTGTTGCTGTTGTTGTTGCAACTACTGTGTTGCTATTTTCACGCGCGGTTAGCGGCTGTAATTGCATTGCCAAGTAAACGACGCACAGCACATATGTGTGTTTCAGTGTGCCTCTGTTTGTTTTGCATGTGTTTGTGTGAGTGTGTGCTGCGTTGGCGTAAGTGAAATTTATTTCAACAGCCCCCGCCAGACAGCCGGCAACTGTCGTTTTCGCCAACTTAGGCGTGCAAAACCCCGCCGGCGAGGCACACGCACACGCCGCACGCACATTGGGCCAAGGTCTGTTAAAAATTGAATGCAATTGTCTTCAACAGTTGTCTTCAACAATTTAATCAAATGCGAATACTCCTTGAAGGAAACCATTCCCAAGCTGGAATTCAAAAATATTGAAAATGCGGTTGACTACTGAGTAGTAAGAATTAGCTTAAATTTATTTATTTATTTTTTCTGTTACATAATCTGTTATTGTGAGACAATCATCAAATTGTATGGTTGTAACTTGGCAGATAAAAAATATATTTTATGACAATTCTTCTTTTTCGAACGCGATTATGTTCAAACTGAAAGCTTTCTATTTGACAGATCGGCGACTCTAACCAGAAAGCTACGGAAACAATAAGTTGATTTACTGATTAGACATTTAAGTCACCAGCTCATTCAAAATTTATTTTTCTAATTTTAAATTAAGTAAAAAATAAATTTGTTAGAAGTTTGCTATGAAAACTTTGCCAGAACTCAAATTAAAATATTGTCAAAAAAAAGTTATACCTAAGAGCACTGTAGAAACTGACAAACTGCTTAATTATTTGATTGCCCTTAAAGCTTATTCCTTTGAAGAAATAAAGTATTCTAGAATCAGTCAGAGAAACAACTTTAAAGAAAATCAATATCAATTTTATGAAACATAACATATTTTAATGCTATTTGCAAAAAATAAAATTTCTCCATTCTTTAGCATTGCTGAAAACTAATTATCTTTTAACTAAAATTTTCAATTTCATTCTGTAATGTGACTGATGAAGTGGTACTTGAAACGCTGATTGCCGCAATAAGTTCGGTCTTTAAGTTGATGAGCTCGTGTTGATCTTGGACAAACAATACGCATTAAGATTAAGTACTTGACACGGTTGATAGGCAACGGCAACGGAGATGCTGATCTCTTAAATACGATTTGGCTGGAGGGCGTGCGGCTTTCTAATGCCAAATCGAATTTCAAAGATCGAGAAAGCAATAAGAAAAATCTGGCAATGATATGGAGTATTTTGCAAAATAATTCGGCAAAGAATCAATAAGTACGCGGTGCGAAGAAAGCGTGAATTGGGAAAAGGCAACGTGCGTGTTCAACTTTTGCATATCATTCCGAGCGTTGGGGCCATTATAAAAGCCGGGTGGTTTGTTGGCCAAGTCAACAGTCATCATCCAGCCACAATGATCCGAGGTGTTTATATTTGCCTGCTTCTAGCGATCGTCGCCTCTGCTACTTCTGCTGCTGCTGTTGCCTCCAATGATGCTGATAAATCCCGATTGGCGGGTATCTATGTCAAGGATGGCAACGAGAACGGACAGCTGCGCTTCCTTGCCGCCGGCCTGAATGGCAATCTTAATAGTAACAACAATAATGGACTCAATGAGGCACTTAATCAGTACATCACCAATAAGCAGGACATGCTGGAACAACTGCGTCCAGCAAATGCAAATAGCGGAACAGGACTCGGCTTGGGCACCGGTGTTGGCACAGGAACAGGTGCCCTCAACTCTGGCAATGCCATCTATGTGAATCTGGGCAGCGGTACCGGAACGGGAACAGGTACTTCACCTTCGACTTCCCCCACAACTGGCACTGGCACTGGCATAAGTAACAATCAGGCCGCCTTGAACCAGGTCATCTATGGCTCCACGCCGGTCAACAACTTGTTGCCCCAGGTCATTGCCCAGGGCGTGGCACAACGTCAGCGTCCCGCAGGCGGCAACACTCGCCGCGGTGTCGTTCAACGTCGCCGACGCGTTAACAACAACGGACAACGACGTCGCCGCAAGGGAAACAAGGGCAAGAACGGCAAAAAGCGGCCCCAGGTCATCGTTGTGCGTCCCAATCGCGGCTAAAAGCTCCAGCTGCCAGATACACATACAGATACCTCAACTGCCCTTCCGGGTATAATCACAAGCAACATTTTTTTTCATCGAAATTTAATTTTTTTTTTAATATGCCTAACTTATTAACTTATTTATTTATTCAAACAATTTTATAAATAAATTGCTCAATGCGATATACATATTTTATAATACGTTCTTTTAGAGTTTTCTCAGCACGGTGAAAATGTGGGGAGGGTTAGATCAAGTTAACCATTATGATTATTTATTTTGTTTGTTTTAAAGTATAAAAAAAATATATATTAGTAGTCTACTCTCCAGGAACAGCTCAGATCACATGTTAAAATTCAAACTTTGGATACAATTTATAAGATGAATGCTTTGCAAATAACTCATATTTAGCCAGACTACGTAGAAATTGAATCGTTAATCATAAAATCATTTTCAATTAATTTGCAATGAATATTTTGGAAATTTAAAATTTAAATAACACTATCGATATTTTTTGAAAATGAGCTTCTAGTGTCTTTCATTCTGATGAAAAGATCGCTTTCTGAAATAATAAATATGCATCTTGAAAATTTAATTTTTAACATAAGACTATTTTAAGATAAAATACAAAATGTTTTGAGAAATTAAATTTCGATTTATTTTTTATACGAATGTTTTAAGTTTTAAGAAAAAATCTTTATTTCTGACCCTTTTTTTGTATTAACGTATTTCTGAAATTACTTTATTGCGGTTTATTTACTTATGTATTTCTTACATGAGAGCATTATATATTCGTGAGTTATTAAATAGTAAAGTTTTCAAAGCTGCTCAACGTTTGCAATTCGTTAGCTTTAATGGCTTTGACACCTTTTGGGGCACGTGCCGCTGTCTGAGGTCCTGGAACCCGGTAACTGGTCACCGGGTGACTCTTGACCAAGGGACTGCTGACCGGGTGGCTGTCGACTGTCCTGCCTGCTGTTCTGTTGATTTAGTTGCCTTGGCTAGGTCTTGGCTGGTCGGGTCTGGTCTGGTCTGGTCTGGTCAAGTGCAAGACAAACGGCCGCTGCATGTGGTGGGCCAATGACTTGATAAATGTTCTCGTACTCGTACCACCCCCAACTCCTATGAGTCCACCCCTCGCAGTTGCATTGACTGCCTTAATGTGGTCATGTGGTGTCTGTTTCTCCCATGTAGGCCATGGCTGTAATGGGCCTGTAAGTGGCCCTAATCAGTGTCATAATAATAGAAATTAATCACTGACTGCCGCTATGGCGTCCAGTTGCCCCTACCAATTGCCTCACACCACACTTGCCACTGCTGCAATTGAAAGTTATCGTTGTAGCTCAAGGCTGTATCTTCAAGTTCAGGTGTATGCTGAGGGGGTGGCTCGGGTCGGTTGGGTGGTTTCGTACTGACTGTAGATTCTTGCGGTTTTGTGCAGCGTGCTGCGCATACTTTGTAAATGTTTTGTAATGATTTGATTTGAAATTCATTTGAATTATTGCTTGCTTCCGGCTTCCGGTGACTTCGAAATACTTTCCTGTTTCAGTTAAGTTGAGCCAGAACCAAAGTCAGAGTCAGAGCGCCACAGGCGGCCGCACAGTTGTATGCTATGGAAAGGCCACTCTAAAGGCCACACTGTGACTTGCACCACAGCACCACCACCCCAACGCACCACCGCCGTCGTCGTCGTCATATGATGTACGAGCAACTTATTTGGCCCGCTCCCTAGTTACATACGAGTATTTCTCTCACTCTCTCACTGTCTATTTTTCTCCCTCTCTCTCTCGCTCTCTATATTCATATATATTTCTTTCTTTCTACTTGTGTATGTGTGTGTGTGTGTGGGACTAGACCCGGGAGTTTATTATGTACTGCCAAGTATATGCAAGCAGAGCCCGTTCAACGACGTCGACGTCGCTGCCTGTGCGGAACTTTGTTAACATGCAAGTGAATGGACATTTCCGGTAGCTAGCGAACGTGCCCAAGCCCATGCCCAGGTCCAGGCCAATGCCAGAGTCCGGAGCACAGAGACCAAAGACCAAAGAGACCGGAGAGTCTCAGGCGCAGAGCCGAGAACCAAGCCCACACTCTTGGTCAAAGCCAAGCCCAATAAGCGAAACTTGTCCAGCTGTAGGGCGTAAGCTCGGCCCCGGGATAACACACACACCCATCACCAAGCACACACTCATACACACAGAGATTTACGTTGACTCATTGGTTACATTTTGATATCCTTTCCCTATTTGAGTTGACTGACAACTGCTTAAGCTTTGATGTTGGACTCAGGGCCATCTTAGGATAAATTTCTACCTAATCTACCTTTGGCATTAGGACTTAAAAATATTTAATCGAATTCAGAGGAATATGCTGCAAGCGGAGTTATCCAACAACATCTTAATATTAAAAAAACAAAAACCAAAAAGAGTACTTTGAGCATCAAAAAAATAATAATATACCATTATTCACGAATATACACAAATTTATTTGATTATATAATTTATTTATTTTATTTAACTAATGTCAATTAATTATATAAATTTAGTAGCAATTATATTTAAATTTTAATTTAAACTGAAAGAATAAAAAAAGAAAAATAAGAATTAAAATTTAAGAATCTGGGCCAAAGAAATTATTAAATGATTCAACATTGTTGCATATTAACATGTTGGTTATATTTTATAGTATTATAATTTAATTAGTTTTTATCTCACAAGCTATCAACAAAGAGTATATACGCGATGTATTTACAAGCTCTTTTTATATTCCATAATTTTTTCTGGCTTCGCTTTTTCAAAGGAGAAAGGTATTCAAACTTCAGTGTGAAATTTCACTTTCCTCACTGCTTTTTTCCTACTAGAACAGAACAATTACAAAAAATGGCATTCAGGCGTTGTTGTTATTTAACAGCCTTTTTCATTTTTCAAAAGTTTTTCCTGCTTTACAGTGTGAGAGTGATGAGGATATCAAAATATGGCTTAACATTTTTTTTTAAAGATTTTAAATTTTTTGACTTGTTTCTTTATTTATTTATTAACGAAACAAAGACAATTAATTTGCAAGTACTTGTTAAATTAAAAGAATTTTATTTAAATAATTGCCGCAAATAAAAGTCGTACATTTTAACATTTTTGTCAAATCAGCTGAAAACGTAAAAATCGTTTTTCTGGCGAACTAACCTCAAAGATTATTTAAAACCAGTATCTAAATTAATCCGTCTCGACTTTTCTCAAATGTAACTGTTAATTATTATCCAGCTTTGGACCTGTCAAGTGTTTTTTTGTACAGAATTCACAATGAGGAGAGCTTTATTATTTATCGGCTCTCTTTATGGCTTATACTTTTTAGTTATTAAAATTGTATAAGATAATTAGAGTAGAGTATTAAGGATGCGATGACAATTTCGGATTTCATACGTTTTTTTGGCTTCGCTCATGTGTAATTTTCAATTAAAATGATTTGAGCAGACAACTTTGAACGCTGGCCCGCTCGAGGCTTTTGGCCACAGAAATACTTTTGGCAAAATCATAAATCATACACCAGGCAGCAGCCACTAAGACAGGAGCGGTAAGAGGGGATGTGGATGGATGAGAAAGGAGAGGTGGATGGGGGACAGGGGGACAGGGGGACAGTGGGTCAGCAGACATGAATCGCATTGGAAATCGACGTCAGAGGCTGGCACCAAAAAGCGTTGACACTGAGGTATAGGGGAACAGGCGATGGAGGGTCAGTCAAGTTTTGCTATACTTTTGAAATAGTTGCAAAGTGGAAAAGTTTGAGCCGCATGCCCCATCATGCCGCATCATCAGCTGCCTTTAGCAGTCGTCATCTCGTATCGGAGAACCCACAGCTAATGGCAGTTAATGCTCGAATTAGGCATGCAGAATGCCAAAGTCAAAGTCCAGATCCCAATGCTGATTCCGATGCTCCACAACAACCCTCCTCCACTACCGCACCCGCACACCACTTCGGTGACCTTCTCACCCCACTCGGTGGTCAGCGTGCGGTCAGCAACCATAATTGTAGTTTAGTTTAATAAATGGACGCCTTTGTCATTTCTCAGGCAAGCACGAAACATTTCTTGACTAACATTTCAAAATGCCCAATTGCCATACCAAGAAATGTTCGTACAAGCATTTTCATTAATCGATCATTATTTATCTTTTTTTTCTATATACTTTTTATGTTTTTATTCTGCACCCTCCAGTTTTAGCTAATATAAAACTTTTTGATTTTGTATAGTACTTAGAGAATATCTTTAGATTTCAGATAAAAAAAATTCATAAAAATTATAAATATTTATTTAAACAAAAATAGTAAATGAAAACTTTAACTTGGGTACTCTCTGTGAACCATTATGATTCGTTTGTTCGATATTCACCACATTTTTTAAGAGAATGTCTAACACAATCCGAAATTTGACTTTAGTTAATATATCACAAAAAAAGCAAAAGCTTCATAACCTAAATATTGTTTTCCGACCGATTAAATCTATGACCACAACATGATATTAGTCCAATTTTGACAAATTTAATCAGGAAAACCAATTTTTCACACTAAATGTGGATTTTAAAGCGATCGATTCAGACACAGTTTTATGATAAAGAAATCAGACTTTAAGGTAAGTTGATGATGATATATACATATATATTTCCATTTAAAACTGAATCGATTTGGCTCCACCTCAAGGCTTTAATATAAGCAATCAAACGTACGAACCTAGTTTTTATTTAATGTTCGGAAGGCGATAGAAATCGAACATATTTATTTTTAGAGCGAGCTGTCGCATTAAGCTGGTCTAGGTATCCTATTATTACCAATGGGTCCATCCGCTGAAATCATTTTATTTTGTCCTATATTTCATGAAACATGTGACTTACCAAAAGCCTTGGTATATTTTTTCTGTATATATTGTTAGTTACTTGAGGCTTCCTTCGTGATGCTTCGTCCCTAGCGTTGACCTTCGATCATATGGATTTTTGTACTTAAGTCTGTATTTCCAGCACTTTGCATAATATTAAGGTTTTTGATTTCAAAATACTAGTACTTTTAAATTTTCTAGGTAAAAATTAAGTGACATAAACATTTAAATGCCCCATAATGTCTGGTTTGAAATTTTCTGATAAACGATATTAAATTCAATACATTTAAAAATATTCAAAATAAAAAAAATTGGCAACTGGAACATTGCGCAAAATCGTACTAATTTTACTAATTATTTAGAAATATTACCTAATAAAATAACTTTTTTGGGCTTTGCCGAAAGCCAAACTTTTTCGGACCCTTTGCGATGCTTTCATCACTATCGTGAACTGCCGACCATAGTTATTTTGTTCAATCAATCAATTAGAAGTTGTTTCTTATAAAAACAAATAGTTTCTTTAAATTTGATTTAGCTAAGATATTAAATTTTGAAAATATTATTTTCCATTACTTGCTTATAAATATTTACAGCGTAGTTTTTAGTCGGTTAGCCTTGTTTAGATGACTATTTTTTCTTAGCTGTTTTTCTTTGAGCCACTTGACGTTTGATTTACTTAGTCGCCGCTTGGCCGCTTCGCAAGCCAATTGTAAGCCAATTTTCGGCTTTGCGGCCTCCGCATCGAGTGTGAATGCGATTCCGAGTGCGATCCACGAGTACGAGTGTGAATGTGAATGTGAGTGCGATAGCGACCTTGTCGTGAATGTTTTTTAGCACACTTGTCGACTTGATTCCACTCGACTTGAATCGAATTGTGGAGACACGTTGTTGTTATTTTGAACGGTGTTGTTGTCAATGTTGTTGTTGCTGTTGTTTCCCGCAGCGTTCATTCAATTTTGTGTTGCCTTTTGGCTTGTAGGTTTTTGGCTGCAGCTTTTTGGCTTGACACATTCTTGCTGATTGATTGATAAATGACTTTAAAGTTAATTACTACAATCAAGATATGTGTGTGTAGACACATGTACCCCACATCTTATAATATGTGGTGCACACACAGCATGCTCCACAAACGGCTGCACTGTCCCCAAATATTTCAAATTAATTAAAGCATTTTAATTTTATGAATTCAAAGGAAGCCTTGTATTTCAAATCCAAAGTTACATTCCACAGTAATCAATTAGTGAATACATAAGCTTAATTTTGTAAAGCTTCTTTATAACCGATAACAATGTCGGAAACAGTCGACATAATATTTATAATTTTTACAGATTTCATACATTATTTAAAATGTCTATTTCATGATTGTCTCTTAAAATAGCAATGAGCTGCTCAAACATCAAATTATAATCATTAAACTATTAATAAGTAATCATTAATCATTTTTGTTCATAATCAAGATTTTCAGCAAACTCCGAAATTCCGCATTCCGTGCGTCAAATCCCAGCCTGCAGCTTCAAAATTAGTTTTATTAGTCAAGTTTTTATACCCTGTGCCCATTGAAAATGGTCAAAAAGGGTATAATGGTTTTGTGTAATGTATGTAACAGGCAGAAGGAAGCATCTCCGACCCTATAAAGTATATATATTCTTGATCAGTATCAATAGCCGAGGTGATTGAGCCATGTCCGTCTGTCTGTCCGTATGTTTGAGTCAAAGGATCTCGGAGACTATAAGAGCTAGAGCCTTAAAAATTGGTATGTAGATTTCTGGATAGCGGGCGCAGATCAAGTTTGTTTTAAAATTTCGATTGGACCACTATATCATATAGCTGCCATAGGAACGATCAGTCCAAAATCAAGTTTAAGTATGGAAAACTTTTTTGTTGTTCAAGATATCTCAATCAAACATACATCCTGACCAAACTTGGTTAAAATCGGGCTACTATATCATATAGCTGCCATAGGAAAGATTAGTCGAAAATCAAGTTTCAGTATGAAAAACTTTTTTGTTGCTTAAGATATCATATAGCTGCCATCGGAACGATCAGTCGAAAATTAAGTTTTGGTACGAAAAACTTTTTTGTTGTTTGAGAGACTCAGCCAAACTAAGGCAATATGCATGTGGGATGGTCCCATACATCCTGAGCACACTCGACTGTATCAAGAGCCCCCTTGTTTTAACTTGTGTTCACAACATTGAAATAATATTACGAAATTGGGTTGCTCACCTTTAAGTCATCCTGAGATCTAGATGTTCATTCAGACAGCCAGACATTGCCACAAACCTATAGGCCCCAGTAGCTGTGAGTACTGGGACAACTATCATTACTATCGATACATTGGTTCTAGTGTCCTAAACGTACAATTCTCCGGTAGTTTTGATTAGACTTATGTATAAAAGTGAAATTCGATTTTAATTTAAGTGTTTTCTCGCCGGCAATATCTAACCTCAAACTGCCATTTTTAAACATCTCAAGACCCTTTAAACCTTCGACATTTCCACTTCTCCTAATTCTCTTTCCCCTTTCCCGACGTGTGTATAGCATATTTTAAATAATGCATTGATAAGAATTTAATTGATTGATGCCTTTGCCTATGTCTAAAATAATTGCAACACATTGTCTAAATTGAAGGGAATGAGGAGGTTTCCTCCTGTTCGCCCCACCTCTGGGGCGAAGGAGGCCCCCACATGTTTTGCCTTGATAGATGATTGAATTTTGAGGCGTGCGCCAACTTCAAGTACAGTTAATTAGGCGCAATCAATGGCCGAACCGAGCAGCGGCAGAAAATAATTAAATCGAATTAATTTGCAGCTGTCAAGGAGAAAGTGCGAGAGAAGAGGAGAGGAAAATAGCAACAACAACAAATTAACTCAAAAAAACGAGCGAGAAGAAAAATGAAAAGCAGAAGAAGGAGAAGAGGGTGAAGAAGAAGAACTAAGCTGAGCTGAGTTGAGTTAAGTTAAGTTGAGCAGCCATTGCTGGCAATTGAAAGGCTTGAGGGTTTCACATCCGTGCTAATTGGAGGGAGTTGGCACCTCATCGATTTGTAGCCACGTCATGCAGACATTAAGCCAAACAGCCAACCAGCCTGCCAGCCAGTCAGTCAGCCTGCAGTCAACCAAGTCAATTTGCCAATGTGCCCAAATTTGTGCGTTGTAATGATCAAGTGGGGGAAAACTTCCCCTGCGGGTGGCAAGGGTGCCTGTCTAAGACGTGACGTAAATCAGCGTTTTAAGTGTTTTTTGAGCTGTCAACGGCAACGTGGCAACTTTGTTTGCTGCCTGCCCCCGAAAAAAAGAAAGAAAAATGAACCAGCAACAACTACACAAATCAAGCTGCCAAATCTGTAGCCAACAAATGGTTGCCAACAAAGTCGATCCTCAAATGCTCTTCATATCTTGAAAAAGTTCATTATTTAAATTTTACAAATTCCCGATGTTTTAAAAATTTTCGTTAAGCATGTTGAAATAATATCATACATATTTCTAAATATCGAGATATGATGTAAGATAATTTCAAAATATTAAAAAATTACAAAATCTTAAGATATAAAAAAATTTTGATTTTCATTCCATCATTGTAATTTTGTTTAATATTATTAATTATTTTTGATTAAGGTTCGATTTGAGGAATGCGTAGTTTTTTTAAAATTTATAGATAGTATATTCAGCAATTTAAGTTTCAGTTAATGTTAGGAAACCACAAAAGTTCGCACACCAGAAAGTTTCATACAGTTGGCATTTGGCAGGCGAACATGTAATACCCTGTAAAAGAGAGAGAGAGTAAAATATAGGTTTAAAGGTTTGCCAAGGGCACTAAGCAGCTCAGCAAAGTGTATGACAAGTGTGAAGTCCTCAACAGAGGCAACAGTTCAACATCTAAATCAAATTAATCCTTGCGAGAGACTTTCGACCGCTCCCCGTCTCCCTTTCACATTTGCCTCTCCTTGGCTCAGTCAGCTATTCCAATGTCTGTTGTGCCTTTTGCCAGTGGTAGCTTTCTCTTGTTGTTGCTGTTGTTGTTTTTGTTCGTTTGTCTTGGCCCGCCATGGCTTGCCTCAAGTGGCAACTTGTTAAATTTACGCAAGGCTCGAGTACTGCACACGCATACACAATTAGGCAGGCTGCCAGATAAAATTGAATGAGGTGGGAGGTGGAAAGTGGATAAGGAGGTGATAGGGGTGGGTTAGGTAGGGGCCAGAAGTTGGCTCAGTTACGCAAACAGCAAATCAAAAATCCATTTGACGCACTTTCGTCATCAACAAAAGGGGCATGGGCGTGGCACCTACTGCTGACACATTGAAACTGCCAATAAGTCTACGCCTTTCTTTCGTGAACCCGCCCCTCTTCCGCCATCAGATGAACCAAGTGCAGGCGCCGACTAGCAAACTAAAATTAAAAAAAGAAAACAACAAGACCAAAAAACCAAATTGGAGAGAGTCCTTAAAAAGCTGCCAAGTCATAGAGAGGCAACGCCTGCTTTCTCTTACCAACTTCAGTTCCAGCTTTAATTTTCATTTAAATCTGGCCAAATCGTTAGCCCAGAGGCAACGGCTGAAGCACTGTGACCAGATCTGTGCAACAATCACATACTTAAACTGTGAAATATAAAAGAAAAAAAAGTCGATAGTCAATACGATAGATATGTCGATAGACATATACGAGGTGAAAAGCTGTTTACATTCCGTTCATATTTAGTTGAAAGTCTTTAAAATAGTGCAAGTGATCAGTCAACAGGTTTCAGCTACTAATATAGATATCACGTCGCCAACGATAGTCCTGCGATAGTACTGTTTACATCAATGAGTTCAACATAATTCATCGCCGGTCACATTTCACTGTTCACTGTTCACAGTCAATCACGGTTCTCGATTTTACGGTTAGTCCAGGAAATTTCCTGAATCCCGTGTTGACTTTGTCAGCTGAAAAATATATTGGTCCAAGCAATTCTTCTTTTTCTCCTTTGGAAGACCTCTCCCCTCTCTCCCATCACCCTATCTCCTCAAGCTCTCTTTTGGGTCAAGTGTTGCCTTGGATGCTTCTGCTGCTGACGTAGCAACGTTTTCTTTTTTTTCTTTCTCTTTTTTGAGTAGGAATGAAATATCAGCAATATGTATGTATATTTAGTACAATACATATATGTATGTGAGCCTGTATGAGTGTAAGTGAACACACATGTTGTTGTTGTTGTTGTTTTGCCAGCAGCTTTCCCTTTGCCCAAATCTTTCAGCTAGTGCTCTTTGCTCCCGGCTCGGCCTTTTTGCATATCATCATCAGATAAGTAAAGTTTGCTTTTGCTTTTTTACTCGCCTTCCCATTTGCTGCCCCTCAGCTGCCCTCTGTTGCCCCTCTGCATTTGTTGTTGTTTGTTTTCTTGTATATTTGGTGTTCAAAAGCCCACACATCACTTTTACAGATCCCTCTGGCTCTTACCCCTTACCAATATGCCACGACTTTTTGTGCTAGACCTTCCCCCCCCGATACCACTTCTTCCCTCTCATCTCCTTCTCAGCCTTCTCTTTTCCACCTCTTTCGCTCGTACATCAACTTGAAGTTCTTGTGTTTGGGTTAAGTGAAAAGTGATTGAGCAGATTTTTGTTGCGAATCTTTGGTTTCATCTCTCACAGCCTTGGCCCCTTCGCCTTCTCCCTCTAACTATCTCTTTCTCTCTCTCTCGCTCCAATCGTTCTCCTTCTTTATATTTGTTGTTGTACCCGCATGATGTTCACTTCTTTTAGCTGTTGTTCTTTTTGTTACTGTTGTTGTTGTTGTAGTTTGTATTCGTTGCCACTTTTGATGAAGGTAGCCAAGTGTTTTACTGTGTTAATTGTTGTCTTTGCTTCGCTTGTTTCATCTCCTCTCTGTTGTCTTTTTTTCTCTGTGTTTCCCACTGCGAAAAGATCCGATAAAGCTACAAACGACAATAAAAAACATTGCAAATATGTAGTACAACAAAAAAAAAACGGATAAGGCAAAAGATCATGTATACAGAAATTTGACAATGTTGAGTAATTGCGATGGTCCCGATTGAAGCTTCCATTTGAAGAACCCATTTCCGGCATTCTTTCGGGGAAACATTTACAAATGCAAGCAATAAAGCTTTGACTTAAAGCTACTTAGGCAATTACGAGTTGAGGAAGCTTAATCATCAAGTCAAACAAGAAAACAATATTTAATCCATGTGTTTAATGTGTAGCACTATTTGTATGCAACAATTTTCAATTACTTCATTCCTGGCGCATTATTCCGTTTATTGAGTTTAGTGTTTTTACATTTCTCAAATCAATTATTTATTGAGTTCAGTGTTTCTACATTTCTTAAATCAATTATTGCATCATTCGATATTACTTCGGTGCTATTTCAATCAACAATTAAAGTCATTGAATAGCAATATTTATATGCATCAATCATGGTGTATGTATATTTAGATATATATATCTATCAATCATTGATATTAGCAATACATTATTTAAAACAAGAATTACCTCGCTCATAATATTATATTATTTGTTTTCATATATATATCTTTGTTTTATATCTAGGTAAACCACTTGTTAACATACATTAACAAGTAATAGCTCAATCATTCTTAGCTTGATTAACATCTTAAGTTAATAAGCACGAAACAATTTTAAAATTACAGACATTGATTTCAATCAACTAAAATCAATATTTAGTTACAGTTAATTGATTGATTGATATACTGATTGATATATAAAGCGCTAATAACTTGTGCGTTGCTGCACTAATAACAAAAATGTAATATCTATATTAATATTAACAGTTTATAAATAATATTTAATTAAAATTTCTAATAAAATTTAACAAATTTTAAGAATACTAATTACTTTATAATTTATTCTGTATTGATTTATACAAATTATTTATTGATTGCGTGATTGAAGATAGTTTTCATGCGTTTTATTGAACTTTGATGTGCCTCTGATTGTTTATTATTATTGATTTTTCGCACATACAGTAAGTGAAGTAATTATTTTAGCAAATTAATATAATATTTTGTATTACAACAAAAATACCTTATGTTGTTTATTTATTTTTTATGTTTTTATATGGTTCATATAACAAGATAGGTTGTTTAGTTATTTAAAAAAAAAATGCAAATATGAGATATAGTTATCGTTTTCTAAAAATAAGTTGTTGGCTACAGCTACACCAATCAATAACAGCTTTTAGGGCATATCAATGCGATTGCACTACTTCAATGATTTTGAAATTGGACCCATTGCCTGACGCTTACCGCTTGCCACTTGCCGCGTAGCACTTGCCGCTCGTTGCGATGCATAAATCAAAGGCGGAAATTGGCAAACGCAACGAAATGGCGACGACGCATTTGTATGCAACACGTTGATAAGATGACTTCATTAGCAGCTGCTGTTGCTGTTGTTGTTGCTGCTGTGTTGCTATTGCAAGCTCTGGTTGTTTGTCCCAACTGGCCAACTGGCCAAATCCAATCAAATCAGCAGCACAGCCGGCAACAGAAGAAGAATTCACATCAAGCATTCGGATACGGGTTCAAGCCGGGGGTACAATTAGTCTGCATGCTAATGAAAGGCGCTGAAAAGAGCAAATGTTACTCTCTTCTTGTCTCGCTCTCGCTCTCTCTCTGTCTCTCTGATTCTTGCGCTGAGTGTGCACTTCATTAGGTACAACACGAAAGATGCGACCATCAACTCATAAATGTGACCTCCCTCCCCCCTCCCTCGACCACTACATCTCAAGCCAATTTCCCTCTCCACACTTCCAAACTCTAGACCCGCAGCTAATTATGTTTCACTTCATCTAAAGCTGAAGCTAAATCGGAATCTGAACTCGTAGCTGGTAGCCAAGTTAATGTCTTCAGCTTTATTGGTTGTATATTTAATTATTTATTTCTTAATTCCATGGGTCCCATATTTATCTTCGTTGCGTTTCTGTTTCTGTTCCAGTATCTGTTCAATTTTGTTGTATATCATTTTCGTTTGTCGTTTCGTGATAATAAAGATTTATGCGACGAGTAAGAGAGAGCGACGCCGAGAAAGAGAGGAAGGTAGAGCCCTAAAAAACAGAAGCCACAGTAGTTGCCCAGTTATCGGGCCAAAAAGAACCGCTTTTTTGGGCATTGCGGCGAAGACGAATGCATTTTTAATTAGCGGTTGCTCAACTACAATTTTCTCTGAAAACTTCTTGTCAATCTGGCTGCAACAAAAACAATAATAATACCGGCATGTTACTTGTGGCAGTTGGAGCTTAGTTTCCGTTTCAGATTTTCTTCACCTTCAAGAATGCATTTTAATCCTGCAAATTAAGCGGCAAAGTTGAATCGAATGAAACAGAAAAGGAGAATTATAATATTCTCTGTTAACGGATGAAAAGAACATTTACAATATGCACAACAACAGAACTTAATCAGCATCTTCCGGCGCTTGCTTTAAAACCAGATCCTTTTTCCTCCAGCTGCCCGCAACTGTTGTGCTGTGAATTATGACACACTCGCTGCGGGGGAGAGAAATTGAGGGAGCGAGAGGTAGAGAGTAAGAGATAGCGGGTGTTGCATGCCTCATAAAAGATTGCCCACAACACTTCCACATAATTGACAGATGCACCATTCTGTAAGTCTTGTTGTTGCAGCATAGTGTTTATTTTATCGGGGTTACCAAAAAAATGAGAATTGAAAAAGACAGCAAGGAAGAAGAAAGGTAAGGAAGAAAACAAGCTTTAAGGGATATCTTCGACACGCCGAGAATTCGATATCCTACTATAGCAGAGCAATGTACCACAATCCATTTTCGACCGATCTTTCCTAAGTTATAAGGTGACTTTGTGGAGAACGTAATACTTGAGATTTCGCAAGAAACACCTTAATTTTATTCTGAATATTATTTTTCAATCGATAGTTCCAATTGGAGCAATATAATAAGTGATCCCATCCGGTTGGTTCTAACATATTTAAATCTTTACTGTCAGCAGAAAGTTTTAGCAAGATATGTAGCTTCAAAGCTGAGGGACTAGATTGTCCAGAAGCAGATTCAGAAATCAAGATCAAGATCAATCAATTTATATACTTTATAGGGTCTCACCCGCCTCCTTTAATTTTGTACATTGTATAGTTCGATTCAATGTGAAGGCATATTGATTAATACAGCCATGTTAAATATACATGAATAATTAATAAAATACCCTTAGGCCATACAATTTTGTTTAGTCCGATAGCGTTTGGGGAGCCAGGTGTACGAATAAGTTGAGAATAGATTGGCAATAAGGTTGAATTGATCAAATTTATGTCAAGATAATAACCTTTGACTAACGACTAACCTATTAACCACAATAGATTTCCTAGTAAGCACATTGATATTCACCCTGAAATTAATAATACTGAGATTTGTTATGACCGAAATAAAGATCCCTTCTAGTTACTTCCAGGTTACTTTGTACCTGTATTAGGTAATAGGGACTGTTATGCAAATTACTTGCCCCATATATCTCATTAATTGGACAGAAAGACACAACAAGTAAAAAACCTATCAAGCCATAAATTGCCCGAAAATGTTTAAAAACCGGTTGGAAACTTAGAATTGCAATTAAATTGCACTCGTTTTAATCCACTAATTACGCATAATCGATCTTATAAATAGCGTCTAAATATTGATTGGAGCTAACTAATTATAAATAACAGAATGGTTGAATATATATCAGTCGAATTATGGCTGTTATCAGTAATTTGGCTCGACCTTTAAATTTGTAAACGGAAGCAACTCTACCAACTAGTTAACCCGTCGCGACGGGTGTGAATTAGTTAAATATACTGTGCGAAGCTTTTTTAACTGGTCATATACTTAGCCAATTAGACCCGGCATCAAAAGGGGCTGATAAGTTTGTGACACACGAGAACCATATGTAAATAATAGAAGGAAACTTCTCCTACCAAGATTTTAGAGACTTTAAAAGCCACAGTAACCACGTATGTTTTCGCACGACTTAAAATACGAAATTGAAGGCTTCAGTCTTGAGTTTAGATGTGCTCTGAGAATTGCGTTACTATCATGATAATAAATTTTGGTATAAATCATTTCCAAATGACTGTAGACTGTTTTTGTTCGACGTTAAATAAATTAATGAAGAATAAATAATAATAAAACAAAGGAAGAAAAGGACAATGTTGGCATACATATTATTTCTTTAGATATACATTTCTTTAGCCGTCCCAGAGAGACGGGAAGAGAATCGATCATAATCGAGACCTATACTAAAGCCGATATTCGTTTCGGTTCGATTTCCTGAGGATATATTATAAACATTATACACATATGTTATATACATGCAAATAAAAAAGCTTAAAATTGATTTTGAATATTATTTGGTGACGATTATAGGGTATTTGGCTATCAGCACTTTATAAATTAATATGCCCAGCTCAGAAGCCCTTTGGAGGTCATATTAAATCGCAATTCCAATGGTGAATTGTACAAAATGCACATTTTGCTGTTGTTGCTATAGTTGCCATTGTTTTATTGTTGTTGTTGTTGCTGTTGTTTTTGATGCAGTGCAGCACTGCAGTAGGCCGTAAATTTATGTTGCATTAGTTTATTGCATTGTTTTTTCTATGGGGTCGAAACGAGAACAAATTCAAAGCGAAACCGAAACTGAAACAGAAACTGACTGAGATAGAGAAACTGAAAGCGAATGAGAAAGAGAAAGAGAAACTGCAACAGAAATTGTTTGGCAAAAATTGAAATCAACTTGAAAGATGCATATGTATATCTTTGAAAGGGCAAGACACTGGAGTAGGGGAAGGGGAAGGGTTGGGAGGTCTTCAAGGTTCTCTCTTGTTACACATTAAGTTGTCTGGTATTTTCGCTGTTGTTGTTGCTGTGGCAGCTGTTTTGTTGTGCTTATCTGCATGCGGCGCAATTATTTCAGCTTGTCACACGTCTGCAAAAGTATTGTGTTGGTGCGGTGGTGCGGTGGTGCAATTGGGGGGATGTGGCAGTCTGCGCTTTGCCTTTTGCAACTGAACTATACAAATTGAAATTAATTACTTTGTACCATTGCACTATGGGGTATTTGACCAGTATTTGTGGCATTAATAAATATCTCGTAAACTACGCAAGATATTTTGATGCGGTTTTTTTTCTTGTGCGATACACACCCTAAGAAGTATTCTGGAAAAGTGGGCGTGTCACCACCCGCCCCAATTCTTTTTTTTTTTTTTTTTTAGGTATCAAATTAGTTCATGATTTCTATTGCAAATAACAAGTTTTGACCTTATATATTATTAGCACAGAAAGTTGTAAGCCCTCTTAGATGGCTGTGAGCATAAAATTAAAAAAAAAATTGGGGGCGGGTGGCGACACGCTTACTTTTCCAGAATACTTCTTAGGGTGTATAGAGCACGACAAAAAAAAACCGCATCAAAATATCTTGCGTAGTTTACGAGATATTAATTAAAGCCAACGAAAACAGGCCGAACTCCCCATACAGCAAGCGAACAAATCGGCATATGAAATTGTCAGGTTAGCTCCTAAAAAATTAAAATTCTCAAAAAGTGCAAAAAAGTGCACCTTGAGACTAACTGTTCTGAATAGAGAATTAATGACTCCACAACATGGATATAGATTTACAGATAACACTTGATAACAATTTGTTTAAACTCATTGCAAAGTTCAACTTTCCTATGAAAAATCAGACATTGATACCACTTGCTAAATACACAAATTATTAAAAAGACAAGTACAGAAACAACAACATATAAGCAGCAACACGTTTTATAAACCCAAACAGTTAATATTCACTGGAAATTTAAATTTTTAAAATGATTTTCTTTGCTCTGTTTCAATTTGAAAATTCACTTAAAACTAACACTTAATGATAGCATGCTGTCATCGGTTGCAACAGCTAATATTTCAACGTTGGACTGTTATGTTAACATTTCTGGTATGTAACATAACAGTTTGATGTGTTTATAAGGGGTTAGCATTGAAAATTTATAAATTTGCATACTAGTGAAAATTGAATTAATGCCACTAAAACTGGTCAAATACCCCATAGTGCATTGTCCAGCCGCCCTCAGTCCTAGACGCTGAGGCGAAAAGAGTTGCCTTTGGCTCCAACTCCAAATACAACTACAACTACAACTACAACTGCACCACAACTCTCCTCCGCCGCCCTTCTCCCACCTCTGTTCCTTCTTCTTTCCTTCTCTTTACACTTTTGCAGTTTATTTGTTTGTTTGCTGAACATTGCGCCTGCCCCTTTCTCCCATATTTATTTCATTTATTGTTGTTCCGCATGCATTTGTCATATTTACACTGCTTTCCCCCTCTGCAGTCAGCACTCCACTTTCCTATCATTCCACCCTCCCACTCTTCAGTCGAGTGCTCCCAGCGCGCGCTCCATTTAGTTTTGTGTTTCTTGTCTAACATCAGTTTTTGACTGCTCACCCCCCACTCACTGCCCTCCTCTTCCTCTCTCCCTCCTCTTGCTGTTTCCTTTTGAATGGCCCAGTTTAGCAACCTTCGTGTTACATTTTGTTGTTGATTTCGTTGTGCAAGTTTTGCAAATTTTGCCAATTTTTGGGAACTAAGCAACGCAACTTTCCCTTCCCCCTTTCCCATCCCCACTATTTATCACAACTCCAAAAAGTCTCCCCCACCCCTTCACCTTGTAGCTCTCTCCCTCTCTCTTTCTCCCTCATCTTCAATCTGCTTGCTACTGTCGCTGTCACTGGTTACAAGTGAGCTCGCTGCTTAGTTTTTTGCTAAATACAATAGAAATAGCTGGACTTCAGCAATACAACCTCCACTCCACCACCTCTACCACACCCTTTTGAGCACAGCCTATGCTGTCACTTTTTCATTGCGATTTGTTGGTTTGCCGTATTCTGTTGCAAAGTTCTTTGTCATGTTTGCTGTTTGCCATGTTGCGCATACGCCGCGTACGTTCAGCCAACTTTTTCCTCCTTTCTCTCACTCTCGCAAGCTCGCTCGCATATTATCTGTCTCTATCTCGCCATGTTGCAGTTGTCAGCTGTCGCTTGTCGTTGTTTGTTGTCTCAGCAAAAGGCAAAATGTTTTCATTAGCCATGGCTTAATAGACTTGGACAATAAAGCTACACAGCATCCATTTCAAATGGAATGTTTTCGCATAAAAATCGTGCCAATATAGCCACTTAGTCAACGTGCAGTGTTGGATAATTTGACATATGGCGCACAAGACTATAAAACATGGTATTTTATTAGGATAAGCTGCAAAATTTAAGACTATAGGATTATTAAAAGATTACGAGTTGATAACCTGTTAAAATACCTAATGCATCCTAATATTCTATTAATGGATTAATTTTCTCTAACATTTTTACTAACTTATATTATAACAAGTTTTGTCTTAGTCTATTACATTTATTTTTATGAACAAGAAATTTTAAATTTAACATTATTATTATGATCATTATAAGTTAAATATGTTTATGTTATTATTAATATGTTTTTATTATATATTTTTTTTATAAATATAATTATTATTAATGAGAAGCATAGAAAAAAGAAGATCAGGTAAGCTTTTTTGTTAGTGCAATAATCTTACACATAATCTTAATATTTATTGGACTTCATGACTTCATTGTTTGCCATGATCATAAATTGCCTAATACAATATTTTTCTCCTACGAAGCTGCATTTTCTTTCATAACTTATACTTTTCTTACAAAGTTTAATACAAAGCGAATATTTGTCTTATGTTGCATTGTGTAAGGTGAAGACAATTTCTAAAAATTCTCTTTAAAAAAAATCGCTTCTAAACTAACAAATACCATTTAAAAAGGTATACAGTTTTGTTATTTTATTTTAAATTCTAAAAATTCTGAAAAATAAAATGGATAGTTTGCGTAAAAAATGTCAAAATTTTCTTTTTGCTAAGAGTGGCAGAAAGAGAAAGAGAGAGAGAGGAAGAGATCAACTATACAGCGAGTGATGATATGATGGCAGTCACTTGGAAAATGAAAATGCCAATTCCAATGGCTATTGAACATTTGGCAAAAGCAATAATAACGAGGTGAAGGGGAAGGAGAGATATAGGTAAAAGAAGGTAAGGGTATACAGAAGTAATCAGTTGCAGTGGTAGAATCCATCATAAGTGAACTTAATGTGCTCCCAAAATTTACGCCTCAATATAGAGACTCTGTCTTTAAAGTACGAATGCACGAGTATGTGTGGCGTATATGTGTGCGAGTGTGCAAAGTGTGTGCGTGAGTGTATGTGTGAGTGCATGTGTATGTCTGGGACGACTTCTTCAATTTCATTCCGAGAGCACGCACATAAATTGCAGTTGTTGTGGCTAAACATAAGTTATGTGTGTGAACTGCACACAGACACACACTGACACACACCCATTCCGACACTCATGAATATGAAGAGGGGCAGCATCTGCATGTTGTCTATATACATGTGTTCGTGTGTGGCACAGGCATACCAACTGTTGAATGTCTCCGACTGAAATATCGCGCATAATTGCTGCATATTTCTTAGCTCCCTATCTGTGTTTGTGTTTGTTTCATTGTGTGAGTGTGCGCCATTTGTCAGCGCGTTTTACAACACTCTTTCCTAGTGCATTTGCCAGACTGGCAGTTTGTCTGTCTTACACTTGGTCGGTCAGTCAGTCAGTCAGCCAACTGCTTGTCGATTGATACAATTCTTGGTTTGACCAAAATCTTGTGAAAAATTTAAACATCTGCTGCTTTCTTTGTCAGTTGCTTTTCAGGCTATTGTTGTTGATGTTGATCTTAGTGTTAGTTTTGTTATACTTAGTACCCAAAAGCACAAATGAAGATATCATCGACTTTGCAAAATACATACAGTCATTCAAGCTATTTTAATTTAATAATATTAACATATTTGCATTTTATGATTTTCAAATAAATCCAAATTTTAATTATTTCTTTATTAACTTATTTATAACCTAAACAATTAACTATATATAACTATAACAAATTAGGATAGAAAAACAAAATAAAAAAGTTTTCTCATTGCATTTCTTAAACCTTGTTCGGGACCTATCGCTAATTTCATCGCCAGTTTGTCAGTAAATGTTATTAATACTTGTATTGTAATTCGATGAAAATAAAAATACAGAGTATCTGATTGTCGAGCGTCCTCGACTGAAGCGTTGTAACTTGTAGTTAGCTGTTGCCATAAGTCGTCGCTGTACAGGAAAGTGCTATAGAGGAGCACTTGATTGGCGTTGATTTGCCAACAGCTGATTAACAGTGGCCTAAACGCTTGCGTAACCAAAAGATCCCAAAAGACTTTGAGCCGAGATCTGGAACCAAGTCGAGATCCACATCGCACCACTTTTGCGGAAAATTATAGAGTATGCTGCAGTTGGAAAATGCTTTTACAGCTGCCACCGAGATCACGCTGACAGCGACAGCGACGACGACGTCGACGTCGACAGCGAAACTGACGTTGACGTCGCTTGGCGCTTGCGCAAACGCCTTAAATTGCAGGTGGGCAAATGCAAATTGAAATCATTATTAATTATAGCGGCAGTCGAGTAGCTGAGATAGTTAAGCTTGTCGAGGCTTCCGTCCTAGACCCCAATAAGACTCCCTTCGCCCACCCTCTCCATCAACAGCCGTTTGGCAAGCGAATCAACTCCAATCAGATTAGCACCAGATTCCAAAAGACAAAGGCCAATCCCAGACAGTTTAAGAAGGGCAAGCAAAAGAGGAAACGGGTCAGAGGAAGTTACAAAGAGAGAGAGAGAGAGATACAAAGAGAGGGGGAAACACTATTTGCCTGGGAACTATTTGCAATTTAAAGCAACTTAACAAACTTTCGAAGCTCCAAGCCCTATTGTAACAATAATGCCATGAGTGAGAGAAAATTGCGTAAGCCAGCCAAGGTCTCTTTAGAACATTAAAAACATTAGCAGCGATAATATGGCCAAAAAAAGCAAATGTCAGCTTATATTAGAATAAAATTAAACTTCACAGTACCATTTCTCAGACTAGTTAAATTGCGGATTGTGACTTAATAGCTTACTTTGGCATGAATTTGAAGATATAATAGATATAAGATTTGATACTAATAATTATTATAATAATATATATATATATATATATATATTTATTTTTTTTTTTGGGCTGAGGGGGGGAAAATGCTTTCTGCATCTCACATTGCCGTCACAATGTGGTATGTGGGGCTTGCACCCACTAAAAACCCCCCCTCCTCAGGCATATTTCCACTTCGGAAAAGCTTTCGCATTACTTCGAAGTGGGGCCTCTTCTGCGCTTTGCGCACTCATCAGTTGTCTGCGTCCAGACTGCCCTTTTTACCTTCTGTCATCCAAATCCTTCTTCTTTGAGCGTAAAATTTCGCCAATAAAAGCCGCTACATGTTTCCAGCACTCCTCGCTGCTGATCATTTTTGTTATGATGTTATCTGGCGTGATGTCTCCGATTGCTAGTACCAGCCTGTGTCTTTTTTCCTCAAAGCGCTCGCAGTGGAAGACTGTGTGCTCTGCGGTGTCTCTTTCGGCGTCGTCATATACGCAGCTAGGCTCTATGCTTTTGCCAATAGAGTGCAGGAAGCTGCTGAAGTACACAGTATTGTGTTACGTAGTTGTCTACGTTGATGTCGGGTAGGAGTCTTGCCGTCCATCTTCCAGCGCTTTCGTTCGCCCACCGGTCTTGCCACATGTCGAGGGTGTTCTGCTTGATTGTGTTGACTCTCTGTCTCGTCGTTTCTCCTATTTGTTTGAGCTAGTAGAGTTTTTTGCGCTCTCGGGCTAATAAGTCGATGGGTACTACGCCTGCGATGATCATCGCTGCCGCTCCAGACACTCCGATATGCACTGATTATTCTCAGTGCACTTGTCCTTTGCATCGTTAAAAGTTGGTTTGCTTTGTATTTTTTTGACAAAGCGTCTGCCCAGATCTCACAGCCGTATAGGAGAATGGCATTATTTATCTCCATCAGTAGCTTCCGCCTGCCTTGCACAGGTCCACCTACATTTGCCATAAGCCTGCTCAGCGATCGTATAGCGGTGGAGCTCTTTGTTATCGCATGTCTTAATTGCGCTTGGAAAGTTAGCTTTGAGTCAAGCCTCATTCCCAGGTACTTTATGGCCTTCTGTGTTCTAATCAGACTCTCGTTTATCCTCATGTCCATTTCCGTTGGGATTTGCCGCCTCGTTATTAGGAGAAGTTCTGTTTTTTCCGTTGCGAGCTTCAATCCGCGAGAGTCCAGCCAGTTCTTCACACCGATCATCACCTGCGTTAGCTTGCGTTGTGCATACTCCGTGTTGCGCGCCGTGATAACTGCCGCTATATAGTCTGCATACCCTACGAGGAATGTATCGTCTGACATCTCTAAGCGGAGAACTTCGTCATAGGCAATGTTCCACAGATCTGGTCCTAGGATAGATCCTTGCGCAGCTCCACCTGTAACTTGGATGCATTTTTCTCCTGCAGAGGTAGGGTACACTAGCTTTCGGTTTTCGAGATAGCTATGTATAATGCGCATCAGATATTGTGGTATTTGCAATCGATTTTGGAGTGCTTCGATCATTTCAGCCCACCTAACGCTGTTAAAAGCATTTTTCACGTCCAGAGTTGCCAGGAGCACTATTTGGCGGGAGTGGTGATTGCCTTGATGGCTTGCGAGCGCTGCTTGCTGGGTGACCTCTTGGATTGCTCCAATTGTAGATCTGCCTTGTCTAAGGCCAAACTGTCTCGGAGAGAGCCCTCCAGCATCTTCGACTGCAGCTGCCAAGCGGGGCTTGATTAACTTCTCCAGAAGCTTTCCGGCGGTGTACTTTCCATGGTTCGGGGAAAGTGCCAAACCGGATGCACGCATTAAACATCTCCAGCAGCTTTTCGGGTCGACTTTCTGCGATAGCTTTGAGCACTTCTGCCGGAACTCTATCGCGACCTGGAGTTTTTCCGTTCTTGAGACTTTTAGCCGCTTTCACAAGCTCGCTCTCAGTGAAAAGTTCCACTAGACTAGCGTTTGCTGTTTCTATCGAGCGCGCAAACGATCTGACCTGGTGGGTGGGAAAAAGCGTGTGGACTATGTTGTCCATTTTTTCTGCATCCAGACAGGGAAGTGCGCTTCTTGTATTGAGCTTCTTCACGACGATTTTATATCCTAGGCCCCAGGGGTCGTTGTTAATATTGTCACAGAGTGCTTTCCATTTTGCTAATTTGCTCTTCCGAATGGCAGTGTTTAGGTCTTTTTTCGCCTTTCTGTTCCGGGCATCCTCTTCGAAAGAGTTCCCTCGTCGTCTTGCTCTAGTTAGCCGGCGTCGGCACCTTACGCAGATTTCTCTTAGGGAGCGAATTTCCTGTGTTCACCAGTAGACCTCTTGACCCTCTCTGCGTCTGTTTCCTGTCCTAGGCATTGCGACTTTACAGGATCCTTTGATTATTGTCATTATTCTGTTAACTGTGGCCTCAGCAGTTTCTGTGGGCTGGGCTGTGTCAGTTCTCCTGTCAAGTTCGGTGACTAAAGCTGTTTTATTCAAACGTCGGACATTCCACCTTCGATTCTGGCGTTGGATATTTCCTGTGGGTCTGATTTGGTTCTCTTTTACCTCAAATGAGATGTATTCATGGTCGCTGCCAGTGAAGGTGTCAAGGACTTTCCAGTTCATAATCCTGCATGCCAGGTTTTCTGACACTAGAGTTATGTCCGGAACCGTGCCTTCGCATCCGCTTCGACTGAAAGTTGGGGTTGTACCGACATTTGCAACGATTAATCCGAGTCTGGCGGCCATGTTTACGACCCTTCGACTTCTGGAATTGGTTACTGGCATCCCCCATTCTTCTGCTCTTGAATTGAAATCGCCCGCTACTAAGCACTTTCCCTGTATTTGCAAGACAGTGTCTTCTATCTCGTGCAGTTTGCACTCAAATGCTTGGATTTCATCGCTTGGTGTTAGATAGCTGCTGAATAGGTGGAAATCGTTTACTTTTATGTATACAAAGCATTCACCTCGTCCTTCGTTTGAGTAGCGGATACTACTGCTGTTAGGTATCCAGATAGCGGCAGTTTTGGTTGAGTTCTCCAGCCAAAAGCCGTCCTCCCTTTCCTTCTGGTACTGCTCACTAATTATCACTAGATCAGCTTGTTGTTCTAGGACTATTTGAGACAGTAGAGCATCCGCGGTTTTGCTTCTGTGTAGATTGGCTTGGATAACTCTCATAATTTTGTTTTCCTGACTCTGACAGCGCAGCTATTCGAGCCCGGGAAGTGGTTGAGCTCCTTGAGGTTCTCGTGAGCACATAAACAGCACCGAGGACTTTTGGTGCAGCCTTTCATTTTATGACCGCTCTCTCCACATCTAATGCACAGGTCTCTTCGGTCAGGTCCTGTACACTCGCTCTGAATTTGGTTAATACCGAAACACTTAAAGCAGCGTTTCATATCTTCCGCACGTTTAACTCGGCATCGCATCCATCCAATTTTGATTCTGGTCTCTTTAAGAATTTTGGCCGCATCTTCTTCGGAGAGGACAATGAAAGCTCGACGTTGTTCTAGGCTGTTTGTCCCTGTCATGCTAACCCTTATTTCGTCGGCAGGGCCGTTGGTTAACTCCGCTATTGCCGCTTTGACTTCCGATGCTTCAGTGAGGCTATCCAGGTCTCGAACTTCAATCTTGGCGGTTGGGCTAAGTACCCTCACTGTAGCCGCTTCCTTGAGCATGCCTTGTATAGAGTCGCACAGCTTTTGTGTTTTGCTTCCTTTGGACAGTTCCAGTAGCATGTCGCCTGTTTTGGTCTTCCGGATGGAGCAGATACTGCTTTCAGAGTCTTCTGGTTTGACGGTCCTACGTAAATCACGGAGCACTTCGGCGTAGCTTTTTCCTTCAAATGACTTAATCAAAACGGCATCTGGGCGATTGCGTGTTCTTGATTTGGTCGCTCCACTTCCTACTTTTACCGTCTCTTTATTTTGCCCGGTTTCGGTGTCTTTTTCTTTGCCTCGTCTTTGTGCCACCTTTTTCCGTGTGACAGTTTGAAAAACAGCTTTGAGAGCCGTATTTTAAGGCTTCTTGTTTGACTCCTACACTGCTGGGCTAGTGGCGTTTTTTTTTGTAACGTTGACGTCGGTGTAGCGTTCCCGTCTTCTGCTTGTATTCCCTTTTTCTGTTTTTTGCGAAGATCTTCGGTTCGCTCCTTTTCTGCGTTTTTCCAGCTATTTCTATAGCTTGCGATTACGTCGAGGAGTTCGCTTAACTCCGAAGCACCATCCTTAACATCTATACTTATGTTTCTCTGCTTGAGCATAGCCAACTTCATTTTGCGCAGAACGGCTTTGCATTGTAGCAAGGATTCTTCCTCTAAGAATCTCATTTTGCTGCCGAAGTCGTCGCTCTGAGTGGTTGTTCTCTGTCTTCTCTATAATAATATTAATAATAATAATAATAATAATATTAATAATAATAATAATAATAATAATAATAATAATAATAATAATAATAATAATAATAATAATAATAATAATAATAATAATAATAATAATAATAATAATAATAATAATAATAATAATAATAATAATAATAATAATAATAATAATAATAATAATAATAATAATAATAATAATAATAATAATAATAATAATAATAATAATAATAATAATAATAATAATAATAATAATAATAATAATAATAATAATAATAATAATAATAATAATAATGTTCGAAATTTAAGTATTTCTATTTGTTTACAAAGTAACAATCTGGTAACTTTAAGCTAAGCACTAATTGATCTGGTACCCCCGTCATTATATGTATTTGTTAAATGAACCAGTTCGAATCGTATCGTTGAAGCGTGAGGAACAAACGCGGATGAATTAAATAAAGAACTCTGTATTATTTCCAAGATATAAACTTTCTGTATTTTCCTTGCACAACTGCGATCTGTTTGTTGGACATATTCCAACAGGTTATGGGCCCAGACATACTTGTGCAAGTGGACAATAAGTAAAGAGAACAAAAAGCTGTGAAAAATGGCAAGTGCGTTCATTAAAATCGAGCCGCTAAACGCGGAAAATTATGATACTTGGAAATTGCAAATGTGTGCCATTCTCGTGAAAAGCGATTTATGGTCATACGTAAACGGTACGAAATGTTGCCCTGAAGCGGAGCCTGATCGAGCAGCATGGAAAAAACAAGACGAGAAAGCCCGAGCGGACATTCTATTGTCGATCAGCACATCGGAGTTGGCGTTAATTGAAAATTGTGATTCGGCCAGAGAGTACTGGCTGAAATTACAGGAAACGTTTCAATCAAAGGGACCTATGCGAAAAGCTAGCCTACTGAAACGTGTGGCATTATCTCGGATGAGTGAAGGCAGTGATGCGCGTCAGCACATAAACGATTTTTTCGACGCAGTAAAGAAATTAAAAGAAATCGGTGTAGCCATTGGCGACGATCTACTCGCAATACTTTTGTTGTATAGCTTGCCCGATTCATATGAGACATTCCGATGCGCAATAGAAACACGTGATGAATTGCCAAACCCCGATATTCTGCGTGTAAAAATATTAGAGGAGTCTGAAGCGCGCAAAGCGAAAATTGACCGCGAAGAAGAGAATGTACTATATGCAAACCGCCGAAAAGGCAAAGGAAAAGAGGACAAAGCGAGAAAAGAAACTCGAAAATGTTATTCGTGCGACAAAATCGGCCATCTTGCTCGTGACTGTCGAAGCAAAGCAAAAGCGAATTTGAAGAACGAGCAAAATGAGATAAATGCAAGTAAAGGACAAAATAAGAAAGAAGCGCTGAACATATGCGAACAGGCATATAACACTGAAGGAAAAAGCAATATGTGGTGCCTCGATAGCGGATGCACGGCACACATGAGCTCAAATAAAAATTTATTTGAGCAAGTAGAAACAAGTGAGAAGACATTATACTTGGCGAACAATAATACTGCAAAAGTAAGTGGCATTGGCGAAGTGAATATCGAAGTCAAAGAAAAGACGCAGAAGAACGAAATTTCACTGAAAGAAGTGTTGTATGTGTCAGATTTACGTCAAAATCTGCTGTCGGTTTCGAAAATCACCGATAAAGGGTATGAAGTACGTTTTCGTCAGAATGAAGCAGTTATTATGAAAAATAATAAAGAAGTATGGCTTCGTGCAAAACGATTTGGAAACTTGTACTATCTGAATGCCGAAGAGCATCAAGTAAACAACGTAAAGGAAAAGGAAAGTGAAATAGATCTCTGGCATTGTCGTATGGGCCATTTAAATGAGAGTGACTTGAAAAGAATGGCTTAGAGGGGAAAAGTATACGGCATGAACCTTAAAGAGAATGCAAAATTATCGAAGTGTGAAATTTGCATCAGCGAAAAGCAGGCAGCAAATCACTACAAGAGCGCAGCCGAAAAGAGATCAAAGCAGATATTGGAAATCGTTCACAGCGATGTGTGTGGACCGATGCGAACTCAATTGATGAGTGGATGTAAATATTTTGTCACCTTTATTGATGATTACTCTCGATATTGTTGGTCTGAAGCAAAAATCAGAGGTATTTGAAGTATTTAAAGCATTTAAATCTTCTGCTGAGAATAGTACAGGCCACAAGATCAAGACGTTGCAGACAGATAACGGCACGGAGTACCGAAACAGAGAGTTCGACGAGTTTTTACGTAAGCATGGTATTGCCCGTCGTTTGACTGCCCCACACACGCCGCAACAAAACGGTATAGCTGAGAGACAAAACCGCACGCTTGTCGAAATGGCTAGGTGCATGATGAAACAATCTGGTGCTCCACCTTCATTCTGGGCAGAAGCAATCAACACGGCGTCTTACATAAGAAACAGATGTCCCACAAAAGCGTTATCTGGAGACTTGCCACACACGTACTGGACATCAAAAGTGCCTACAGTACGATATATGCGCATTTTCGGGACCAAGGCATTTGCGTTATCAAAGGGCAAAAACAAGGGCAAGTTTGAGTCAAGGTCGGAAGAATGTGTACTGCTGGGATATGCTTCAGAGTCGAAAGCCTATCGATTGTATTCACCAAAGAAACGTACAATAATAACCAGCAATGACGTCAAGTTCATGAATGTTTCAGGATTCAAAAATGAATTTAAAGAATTCTTTGACGAGCCAGAAGATGGCATCGATATTCAGCTAGACAACAACGTTGACGAACCAGACAATAGTTCATCGAGTGACGAGAGTATCACCGAAGAAGAAACCCAGCCAATAAGACATGGAAGAGGGCGTCCAAAGATCCAGAAGACCGGTCAGCGTGGTAGACCACGAAAAGTGTATCAACCACCAAGAGAAGTCGTTCCTGAAAGACATCAAGATGACCATGAAGAAAGTGAATCAACACTCGAGGATGCATTCGAGGAATGCGAGATTGCATTCATTGCAACCACAAATGATCCCTTAACTATCAAGGAGGCCCAAAGTTGTGACGATGCTGTAAGCTGGACAAGAGCTATGGAAGACGAGTTCATGGCACAGGTACTTAACCAGACTTGGCAAATTGTTGAACGTCCTAAAGAGCGCAAAGTGATTGGAAATAAGATGGTTTTCCAAACAAAAAATGACGGAAGCTCAACTGGAAAAAAAAGGCTCGCTTAGTTGCAAAAGGTTATGCACAGAAGCCCGGAGAGGACTTCCACGAAACGTATTCGCCTGTGGCGCGATTTACGTCGGTCAGATTGCTAGCAGCATTATCCGCAGAATTCGACATGGAAATCCATCAAATGGATGTGGTCACAGCATACCTAAACGGTGAACTGGAAGAAAATGTTTACATGAACATCCCGGAAAATTTCAATGAGTTTATGAGAAAACTAAAATCTGGAGCTAAAATCGGATCGACTCAACAGCGTCCTGATTCAGAATACATAAATGCGGCTAATCAATGGCGAAAAGCTTTAAAGGAAATGAGAGATCCCGTGTGCCTGATAAAGAGAGCCTTGTATGGACTACGCCAGTCCGGATTACGTTGGTACTGGAAACTTACAACAAAGCTGCAAGAAATCGGATTAGAACCCACCGAACAGGATATTTGTCTATTCGTGAAACGCCAGAAAGGAAAACTATTGATAATCACGATTTACGTCGATGATTTGCTACTTGCCTCTAATCACCCGGAATGGTTGCAGCAAGCGAAGACACATCTCAGCCAGGCTTTCAAGATGAAGGATTTCGGCCCAGTGAAGACATTCTTGGGCATCGAATTCGAGCAGAATAAACAGAAACATGAAGTATTCTAATCTCAAGAGAAATACATTAATGCCATATTGAAGAGATTTGGCATGACTGATTGCAAGCCGGCGATGACACCAATAGAATCCAAATCAGTACTGCGACGCCCAGATAAAGCAAACGAAGACGAGATGAGAAAGTATCCTTATCAAAACTTAATTGGTTCTTTAATGTTTCTTTCAGTAACGACACGTCCAGACATTGCGTACGCAGTAAGCTTTATGAGTCAATTCAACTCAAGCTACACGGTTGAACACTGGAAGGCATCGAAACGCATTCTACGGTACCTAAGCGGTACAAAGATGAATGGTCTTCTCTTCAAGCAAACTGGGGATGATCTCTATGGCGTGGTCGATGCAGATTGGGGTGGAAACTTGACAGATCGTCGTTCCTACTCAGGTCAAGCGTTTTTATTGGCAAGCGCAGCCATAAGCTGGGAGGCACAAAAACAACGAACTGTCGCATTATCGAGTACAGAATCGGAGTACTTGGCTATGTCTGAGGCAGTGAAAGAGTACCTAAAAGCTCTTCTGAAGAGGATCGGTGCAGAATATGGATCTGTGCGCATCTTTAATGACAACCAAAGCGCACAACACTTGGTCAAAGGTTTTGGATTCCATCCTCGCACAAAACACATTGACGTGCGTCATCACTTTATCCAGGAGAAGCATAAGAGTGGTGACATTTCCGTACAATATATGCAGACGGAGCGAATGCCAGCTGATGTTCTAATGAAGGGCCTAAGCGGCAGCAAACATAATGAATGTAGCTTATCGTTAGGAGTCACATGTATTTAAGATTGATACTTTGAGGGGGTGTGTTCGAAATTGAAGTATTTATATTTGTTTACAAAGTAACAATCTGGTAACTTTAAGCTAAGCACTAATTGATCTGGTACCCCCGTCATTATATGTATTTGTTAAATGAACCAGTTCGAATCGTATCGTTGAAGCGTGAGGAACAAACGCGGATGAATTAAATAAAGAACTCTGTATTATTTCCAAGATATAAACTTTCTGTATTTTCCTTGCACAACTGCGATCTCTTTGTTGGACATATTCCAACAAATAATAATAATAATAATAATAATCTAGAAATACCCATGTCCAGACAGCAGCTGTGTTAGGTAGTAGTTCACCTCACCATGACCTCTGTCCACCCAGCTCTTCAAGTTGGGTATAAGCCTTGACGACCATCTGCCAGTTTCTGCTGCACTCCAGCGCTCTTGCTACTGCTGGATTGTCTGCGGTCTAGCTTCTTTGAAGGTCGACACTCTTCCCTCCCGATTCTCTATCCAACGTTTCCTGCGTTTAAAAGCTAGCAGGTCGATGGGTACACAGCTGCTGATCACCAGTACTGCCGCTTCAGATACAGTCCGGTAAGCAGAAGCGATCCTAAGTGCCGCAGTACGTTGCACCGACGCGTAGAGCTTGCGTCGGGAATCAGCTTTCAAAGCTTCAGACCACACTTCACATCCATATAGCAGAATAGTGTTGGTGATTGTCAGAAGCAATCTCCGCTTGCTCTGCGTAGGACTTTCGATGTTTGTCATCAGTCTGGACAGGGATGCTGTGGATTTGCTGGCTTTCTTGACTGCGTGCTGAATCTGCGCTCAGTAGTTGAGTCTGCAATCCAGCTGTAGTCCCATGTACTTTGCCGATCTTAGTGTGCTTTTTGCGTGCCCGCAAACCTGCAGCGACACTTCAAGCTATATGTGACTTCTCGTAAGTAGAAGAAGCTCTGTTTTTTCTGCGGCCAGCTTGAGACCGTGATCACGGAGCGACGCTTGAACCTGGACCATCACAACGTTTAGCTTCCGCTGTGCTTCAGTGGAGTCACGCGCTACAATCACTGCAGCAACGTCGTCGGCAAAAGCCACTAAGTGGGTGTCATCTGGCATTCTCATCTCTAGGATGCTGTCGTAGGTGTCGTTCCACAGGTCAGGACCGAGGATGGACCCCTGTGCAGCGCCAGACGTGATCGCGAGTTGCCTGCTGCCGTCGCTTGTGTCGTACAGAAGGACACGATTGCTAAGGTAGCTCCTAGTCATGTTCATCAAGTACCTTGGAGCTCGGTACATTATCTGCAGGGTGTTGACGATATCGTTCCACTTAACACTATTGAACGCGTTGCGAACATCCAGTGTCGTCAGCAGCAGCGGTTTTTCTTATAAGTCGTAGAGCAAAAGTTTCTAGATTTATGATAGGGAAAAGGTTTACATTCCAACATTCAATGCTTTGATAAAATCAAACACACGAACAGACAAACTGACTTTTCATCTTATTTTCGGAAGATCCACTAAAAATTACAAATTTAATTATCTTTTAAACCAGTGGTCGAATTTTGATGATCGATGTATTGACGCGTATTTTTGAGTTGAATAGTGAAAAATTAAAAAAAGAACCCCACGTACAACACTTTATCTCATGAACCAGGTGTGCTAATAAAAGTCTTAGTATGTACTTTTGTTAGTTAAAACTATATTTTTCGATCGGTATACAACTCGATGAAATCGGATAGTCTTAGAAAATTTCCATTCTTCGTGAATATATTGCGGGATTCGGGTTGCCGTCCACAGTGACTGAACAAAAAATCTAAATTTAAAATAATTATGAATCGAATAAAGAACTTTAGAGAACTGTTGAAGCAAAAGTTGTGGTTTTATTTTTGGGACTATGATTTTTTAGCTTTCACATGATGTTTTAAAGTTGCATTATTAATGCTTAAGCTTATGGACTTGGGATGCAGAAAATGGTAAATTGAAATTAGAAATTTCCTTTGGCATAAATTGATCTTGCATTTAGCATCCACAGATGAAAAAGTTCTTGCTGCTTAAGCATGTGGATTGCGAGTCGATTATATGCGTTGGCACACGAAATTCAAGGGGAAATTGAAGTTTATTCTGCAAAAGCATCTGCAACTGCAACGGCAGCATGAGCTGTGTTTATGGCTGCAGCACGACCAGTCTGTTGCAAGTCCGCCCAGCTCAGCTGCGCCTCGACACTAACAATTGTTGAGAGGTTGCAAGTTGCAAAGCAAATCGGGTAGCCAACAATCAGCACCAAATTGACAACAATAAAGACTGAAAGTTGCAGTTGCATTGTCTCGACGCGTGCAGCACCTGTCATGCTGCAACTGCAACTGCAGCAGCAGCGGCATCAACCGCAGATCCTCGCAAGCTGACGATGTGCACGCAATGCTCGTTTGCATACTATGTGGCATCCCGTGCTGGACATGCTAATTTTCAATTGGTCACTGGCAACTTGTAGCTGGCAACGGGCAACTGGCAACTCCGTGGGCGCATTTCGAGATTGAGTTGCCGCCTGTTGTTGGCGGCTGTTTGGCTGTTGTTTGGCCGTGTGGCAATTACCAAGCAACAAAAGCGTCTGGCACACGGTAGCTGCCACACGGCACAATAACAACAATTTGCCACAGAGTGGAATGTGCCCCAGCCGCCACAACAACAACAACAACAACAGGAGCATGAAGAACAACAACAATAGTTAAAGTCGCCATCGTCATTGGCCATCGACTTGCCAATTTCATTATAATGATTATGGTAATGATAATGATGATGATGGCGATTGCGATTGCGATGAGGCAATCGCGAGCTATGCACAGACCATAGACCTGGACAAAACTTGGCCAAGACCTGGCTAAGAGTATAGAACTGCCTCTCTCCCCTGGCAGCTTCGAGCGATGCTTATCCGTTGTTAGAATATCAATTATAAGTCATTTACTTGACTTGCACGTCCGCACTTCGTTCGGTCCACTCACCCAGTTACAGTTTCAGTTATAGCCCCCCGAACCCCTTCCCCATCATCATTTTGAGTAGCACCTAGCTCATTGCCCTGTCTGTGTCGACCTTCTGCGTGTCACGGGTGTGAAACTGTAAAAGTACTTTTTAATTTAAGCTCATTTTAATTGTGAGAACTTTATTCCATTTGTTTTTAAGTCGAGCCCAAAAAAATAAAAAAATCCAAAGCACATTAAATTTTCAACTTGATTCTACAAAAAGTTTTCACTTCTTGCTCTTCCTCCTCCTTCTTATTTCCAAGTCACAATTACGTCGTCATTTAGTTGGAATTACATTTGATGAGTGTTTTCACTTGGTATTTTCTCCAATTAGTTGGTTAGTTTTGTTATTTAATAGCCAAGATGAGTTCTCTATGGGGCTTACTAAACCCAATGCTAATGGCAATGGGCATGAGAATTACTTAAAACATGAAAATGCAATTCACACAGAAAGAGAGTAGATAAATTGAAAGGGGAATGAAGAAGAAAGTGGAAGATTGTTTTGTAAACAAGGCATCTTTATATTAAGGTATGTGTGTGAAAATCTGGCATACAATTCATTTGAATTGGAAATCAAAGGAATAGAATAAAAGTGAAGTGATGTATTAAACTGATAAGCACAGATCGTGTAATAAATCATCAATAAATCGGGTTTCGTACCAATTAAAATATGTGAATTCTCAAAAAAAAAAATATATATCTCGATCAATTTTGTACAAATGATTTTAATAGCTTAATTTTAGAGCTCCTCAGTATTAAAGAGTCAATTTAAAATGAAGAGTAAATAATAACCCTTTTTCAGAAGATCAAAATCTTTGGCCAACTAAAAATGAGCTAGAAGATATCATCATTAAGCCAACTCCTTTCTTTGTAATTAGCAATCTGTATGGGAAATTTTGAATAAAATATCTTTATTTATCATGCGCTTTTGGTTAATATGCAGTAACAATCGTTTATCGATAATGCTGAACTCCGACAGATGCATGCGAAAAGAATTAAAAAGTGCAGCACGATTTGGCAGGCCAACACCTGACTGGCCAAGGTGCCACGCCCACTGGGAGATAGAGGTAGTGGAAGGGGGAACTTGAGCTGCGTCCCAAAGTGAATGTTGTGAATGCGGCTGCCGCTTTTATGATCGCCATTAATTGAGTTTTTATCGGTTGTGGATTATGTTCGATACTCGTATGGCTGACTGGCTTATTGCTTGCTTCAGTTTCCTGTTGGGCTTTCCCTGGGGATTTGGCAACCTCAACCGCAACGGCAACGGCGCCTGCTAACTTGGCTAAGATACCGCAGAGGCTACAGCATCGTCATCAGCAGCGTTTAATTGATGCGCCAGTTAATTAATTGTAACAAGTCTTGCTTAGTACAAAACACCGCAAATGATACGAGTCATTTATGGCAGATGGCAACTGGTCAAGATCTGAATGAAGGGTTGAGCCACGTTTGTTAGCTACGTCTCTGCCTGCATTTGTTCGGGGAGACGCTTAAGAAAAATCGACCTCATAAGCACAGGCAGCTACGTTAACTGCCTGACAGGGTCCACAAAAAATACATAAAAAAAGAAGCAGAATCGTAAAACAAAAAACAACAAAAACTAAATCATTAAAGACAGCAGCCTCAGAATGAATGCGATCAGAGACGCGATCTGTAGCTCTGTTGGGGGACTCGAAACTGGACCTGAATCTTAACCTGGAACCGGCACTTACACTTGCTGGAACAGTCTTACACGAAACGGCGTGTTGATGCCAGTTGAATGAACAAACATAAAACGAGGCAAAATCAAACTTCAAGCTAACCAGAAAACGCAATTTATTTTATAGAAAACGAACTTCAAATACGCTTTCGACAAAATTAAAATTTTTTAAATAATTTAAGCCAAATAATGAAGACTATTATTACTAATCAAGGCCATAAATTCTTTATTTATTATCAAATAAATATGATATAAATCAGCACAGTATCCAAATAAGTGTGAAGTTCTTGAATAATTATTGAAATGACTTACGTTAACTTTTCAGTTCGATTCATTCTTATTTATAATTTATAATATTCCAATTTAGTATGAACTATTACAGTATTTTAAGAAAAGGTTTTGCTATTTTAAACACATAAATTTGTTGCTTAATTATAATATTATTTATTAATTTAATATCATAGTTTGAACTGGGTTCGAGTGTGTAGCACAACTAGCTCTTAAGCTAATGGACACTGCGGCAAAATGTGCTGGGCAAATGCAATGTAGGAAAAAAATAAGAAGAGGGAAACAACGAAAGACTTAAGGCACAAACCTCGACTAGCATAAGTGCATGTGCAGGTGTGTGTGCTAGTGTGTATGTGTATGCGTGTGTGAGAGTGTGTTGTGCTCGGAGTGACTATTTAGGCCCGGTTTAGAATCAGCGCTCGTTGGCCGGCGAACATTCCGATGCAGCAGGTGTTTAGCATAAGTAATTGATATTCTACACACAATCACTGAGACAGCAACGGCAACGGCAACAGAGGCAGCAACAGCTTGATGTGGCATGAAAATCCGACGCAACAACTTTGAGTGCAACAGCAGCGGCAATGGCAACAAATTAAATGAAGCAACTTGAAATTGCAAATGCAAACTAAAGTCGATTTGGCCAGCAGATGATGCAGAAAGAGAAGCAGAGAACTTGTTGTCTATGTTGTTGCAATGAGACGAACGTGAAACTAACTTGCCCCATGAGGCTGAAATCATTTCAAATTAAATGGCCAGCCAACGCCTCAATCTTTTCCTTTAACCACCGCCCCTTCGTTTACAAATCAATAGCTGAAGGTTGCGATGCTGACAAAGAATGAGCTAATGCTGAAGTTGAGGCAAAAGCAACATCATTATTTATTATTATTAATATCAATTTACATAAGCGCTGGAAATTCGAGCAAAACTTCACACAAATCAGAAGCTTATTGGTACCATTTAGCTGTTCCATTATTATTCAGCGATTTGTTGCCGTCTAAAAAACAAGCTGGCACCCAGAGCCAACTAACATACAACACTCAACTTACCCCTCCCCGACCACTGGCGTCAGTTGCCCCCTTGCCCTGTCCCTTCGTTGCCTCCATTCGAAAGTTGTCGCGATCATTTTGCATTTGGACTCTCGAAAGTCGGCAGTCGATAGTCGATTCTCGTATCGACACTCGACTCAATCATGCCCCATAAGTTTTCTCGTAATTTATGTTAATTTTTCACTTTGGTTTAACATAAAAATAGAAACGCCTAAACAAATGCCAGACAGTCGAGACAGTCGCCCGATAGATAGCCAATAACACTATGTGTTATGCCAATAGGCGATTGAGACTGCGACTGCAAATGTATATCAACATCATTATATTTCACTTGTGGCCCAGTGGCGTACCTGTCCAATTTCCTCTTGTTTAAAGGGGAGAGTGACAGCGGAATCAAAACAGAAATAGTAATAAAATAATAACAATCGATATCGATAATAATTTTACACTTGAAGGTGGGCTATTAAAATTGAAAGCTAAAGCAATGAGTTGTTATTGGAATTACTCAAATAATATTGTGTACATTTGTATTTTGTGCCGGCAATGTTATGAAATTATATAGCTTAAGTTTTTTTTTATTTTCTGTAATAACTTCATGGAAGAATAAGTCCAGAAACAGAAAAATCTTACAATTAAGTTGATTTCAATATTTTAACGATATTTTGGATCTGAGTTTTTGATTTATCTCAAAACTTTGTGTTTTAAGATTTATCCAAAAACTAAGAGTATTTATCTAAAAACAAATCGAATTTGAAAATTTGAAAAATGATGTTGAAATATTGAAGTAATTCCTGTAATTGAAGTACAAAACAAAATGTTAAATCTGATTCCAATCATTTAAGATATTTCAAACTTTCTTAACTTAATAAGTAATTTGTTGGTTTACTTATGACCCCAGAGTAATGAACAATATGTACGCCCCTGGCATATTCAATATCGTTTGCCAAATGAAAAATCACATATCTGCAGCCCAGTTGAAAAAACAAGAAATCCCAACGCCCACATGATACGTACCGAAATCAACTCAGACTCAAATCGTATCGAAACGAAACGAAGTCATTTGAAACAAGATATGTAAGTACAATAAATATATACATATGCGAGTATGTAAATGGAATATGAATTCGTGGATCAGTCCCGGGTCAGTTTCGAGATTTCGGCATTGACTTGGAGTGCGGCGAGCAATTAATGCAAAAGGTCAGTCTCAGTCGTCGACTCCAACTTCGCCTCGGGCTCTGAATTCAGTCTTGAGTCTTGGTCAGCGTTTAATGATTGAAGTGAACTGACTGCGTTTTGCAGCTGCAACAACGGTGGCAACACTGACAACACTGGCAAATCTCTGAGTACCCGACTGAGTGGCTTGAAAAACCTGTAAAAAAAAACTCGACGCCTGGGGCCAATAAGAAATATGGCCCGCGATTGGAGCTTGCTGCCTGCAACTTACCTGACTGTCAGTAGTTTCTTGCTGTTGTTTTCCACCTTTTTTATTATTTTATTATTTTTATTTATCTCTTTTTTTGTTTGTTTTTTCTGTGACTGTGACATGGCCAAAAGCATTTAATTATAACAACGTTATATGGCAAATGTGGAACTGGACAAATGGTTATAATTGACATTGCAAAAGCCTTCACTGACCATTAATAATCGACTCTCTATGCGGGGGCAATGGATTTTGGCATGGACCCTTCTGTGTTTTTTCCATCATTGTACTGCCCCATTTATTAAAGCAAAGTACCCAATTTCTCTTACTTGACTTTCGATTGTCCCTCCAACTGTCCAACTGTATAGCTGTGTTGTCTGTCTTGGTCTGTTTGTGCTCATCATTAGGCTCGAGATCCATGTGTGACCTTTTCTTGTTTTGATTACCGAATTTGGCTGTTGTCCCTTTTATATATATGTATGTACATATATATACATTTTTTTTTATTCTGTTCGTTTCTTTGCTTTTCTGACTGAATTGCATGAATCACAATTTAAAATGATTCGCATTCGCCGTTAAGTAGCCGTCACTCGAAAGAAACTCGCAGTTGAAATTTCCGTTGAACCTTTTTTTGTTACACCCTACATCTAGCCTTTAGTGTCGAGTATACTCAACAGCCTGTTGATAAGGAATTTTAGTTTATTAAATTTCGTTTGCTGAATTGCTATACATGTATTACTAAACAAATGCGATAGGTAACGTTATTTGAATTTAATTTTAAAAACTGTTTTTTTAATGTATTTCGATAAATAATAATAATAACAGTATTTTAGTACCAGATACTTAAAAAAGAATACAGTTCTATATTAAACTCATTGTATTTGCTTAAAAAGTTAAGATAAGATGAAAATAATAATGTTTTTGCTCCGCATACCAAAAATAATCTTGGTCTAAGGGTGTAACCAATAAATCAAATGTTTTTAGATATTCAGAAGATTTCACTTTTGGTAAAATGTCTAAAATATAATTCATATGATTCCCGTTGCTTACTTTTATTTGGTATAAGTTGTGAAAGCTATTATAATAATTTTGGCAATTTAACAGGGTATAAGTAGAGTCGTATATAGGAGTGGTTCGGGCTGTTGCTGCATTCATGTTGTTGTTGCCACTTTCGTTTGAATTTCATCTTCGATGACGCAACAGAAAATGCTGCTTTTATACATTTTTGGGCATTTTCATTAGGATTGCCACGATGATGGCAATCAGTTGTAGGCCCTAGGTCATTCAGCCGCAACAGGATAAGCGCCACAGCCTTGACTTCCGTTCCGTCCATTCCGTTCCGATTCCTTAACTGTATTCCAATGATATACTCCTAATGATATTCCCGTTTATTCCCTTACTGTTCTGTTGTTGTTGTTGTTGCCATATATGGCTCACTTAGTGCCGGACGTGTTCGTGATCTGCTGAGTGTTGAATTGTGTCCGATTCTACGTGTGTGTGTGTGTGTATGGCTAACTCTCGCCTTGATAAATGTAACGTCATCTCATTTCATTTTTTCTTAATTTTTTTTTTTGGCTAGACGCCATTTCCTTTTACTTTTGCACTGCCAGAAATCTGTTAGCCGATAAGTAGGGTTCTTTAAAAGTCCGTCGAGGTTGAGGTATTAACAGGAATGGCCCAAGGGTTGCATTAACAGAAGTCGAAGAGACCGGTCAGAGGTTGTCTACGCTGCCATGAATTTAACAATTATTACTAATCTTACCAAAAACTTTGAAGAAATAGCTCTTAGGCTGGACTGAATATGCTATCTAGAGGTAATTATACCAACGCTAGGAGCATATCCGTAAAAAATGGTACCAATGTTACCAATCAAAAATATACTAAAGCCTTTTAAGCAGTAACATTTTTGAGCCGAGTAATAGTATATCTTACTTTTTAGATTGGAACCCGAAATATTTTTCGGAAGTTCTTTGTATTTAAATTCTGACTCTATCTATACATGTTTTACTTAATAAAACCTATCAAGAGTTAGTATGAAAAACTAATCTTGCATTCGGTATTTTTCTATTCATACAGACCGAAATTGGTAAATAATGGATTAATATATTATTACAAAAATGAAATCTTTTAAGACATTTATTGTCGAAATTCCATCTATAATTCAAATTTTCTCTTACTCGAACTAAATCGATGCCAATAACGTTTTCTAAACTTAAAAAAAGAATTCCATAATTCAAAGTCTCCATAAATCGAGCTTTTTCTTTGTATAATGGTGATTCGAGTAAAGAAAGCTTGACTGTATTTGATTGGATAAAAGTAGCTTACACAATAAACGATTCATCATATATTTTGTATTGTTCGAAAAGACGATTAAGTAATTCGTAGTCGGGAGTAGTACGTTATTTTATATCTTTTTATAAATCATTTAGTTTCAACAATATCATTTAAAATGCATACATAGCACATATATGTATACTTATACATATTCTGGACTGGTTTTCATAGAGTCACTCAGAATAACTTTAGATAATTGAAATGTTTGATTTATCAGTGTCTGTTAGTTGATAGGTTGTTCTCTCTATAGTAGTTTCCCTCAACTCAAAAAAGTGTCTCTCACTTTATTTGTATACCCTGTGCGGGTATATAAAGTTTGTTAAAAGTATCTAACATGCAGAAGGAGACCCCATAAAGTACATACATACATACATTCTTGACGGTGGATGCAGAACTTTTTTAATTATTTAATATTTTTCGATTATTTGAATCATCTCGTGTGTTTAATTAATTATTTGTTCTGTAATAAATTTTTAAAATTTTAAAATATCATTCAAGTTGCCTCAAATTATTTATTTATATCATATATGTATGTAGCTGCAATGGAAACGATTAGTGGATAATAAAGGATTAGTATGATATCTTAATTAAACTCGCAGCGTTATGCAAGGGCATTCACAGAACAGCATCTACGTGCATACATAAAGGGTATCTTACTGTCGTGTGCACTCGACTGTTCCGCTTGTTGATATTACATGTCTTATACATTTTTTATTGCATTTCTGAAAATTTTGTGGGTTCAGTTTAAATTCAATTTAAATTTTTTGGGCTAAACTAGAAAAAGTGTAATAAAAACAAAAACATTAATATTATATTCCCCCTTTATGGCCCTATGTAGTATATCAGTTAGTATTTCGATTTCTATATATATTCGTAGTGTTGGTAGTATTCATTTATCCCACCATAAATAAGTATCTCTGCTTTGTGGAAATTCTCCTTGTTACCTCTGGCATTATTCTCACCCTCAATGTACACCTACCCATCTCCCCTTGCCTCTTTCCCCCTCTCTGGCACCCTGATAACGGCATTGAGCTGTAGCTTAGCCAAACACATAAAACAGAAACAGAATGAACAGAACGCATAAAATTGCTAACGCTTTGCCATTTGCAACACCGAACTTGCCAGTGCCCCGAAATGTTGCAACATTTTTGTATTGTATGTTTGGCCAATCAATTAGAATATTAGAGACACGTTCGCATTGCGAAATGACAATGTGCCAGGGGCAGCTGTAAGGGACAGGGCAGGGTGTACCCGATGGCACCCTACAATATTTTGTTTTTGGTTAGTTACACACACACACATGTATTTCAAATTCAATTTTCTATGCCATCTATCGAATGCCGCATGTCGCATGCCAAATGCCACATGCCACAATGCGAGTACGGACCAGAGGTGTCAGTGGAGTCCCCCTCCCCACCCTCGCTGACGGATTGAATGACATACTTGGTTTTATTTTGCTGGTCATTTGCGCGCTTTTGTTTTCTTATTTTCTTTTTGATTTTCTGGGCCAAATGGACATGCTAAGTAGGCCCAAAATGGAAATGAGAATGGGCAGCAGTCTGATATATGTATGTGTATGTACCTAAATTAGCTACCCGAGTTACTGGCGCCCCTTCCATCGGCATTGCATTCCATTTCGATTTCGATCCTAATTATCACAGCTTTTTATCAACCGACAGGCGGTCGACTAATTTCAAAAGAAATGTCCAAGAGGAAGACGCATTTCCGCTTTTTGGATCCATCGATTGGACATTAGAGCCCCAACCCACACTCAAGGTCTACCACAAAGGTACGATTATCTCAACCTCTCTCTCTCTCCCTCTCTATCTTTGCGCTTGGGCGAATTGTGTACTTGGGGGCGTGGCCGTATTTCGGCTCGTTGATAAACCGTAGCGACAAAAGAAGCGACAACAAATAAAATGCGTAGGTAATAAATAAAAATTGTTTTTAAACAACTTAATCGAATTTGTGTTTTGTGATTGACTTCACTGTCTTATACGATATACCATACATTCATCCATATATAGTCGCGAGGGCAGATTCAATAGTATCGCACTCCATATTGAATACACAATTTTTCTTTCTTGTACTCGTATTGCAGCAAAAAATGATATTTTTTAAATAGACTAGTTAGAATAATACAATTTAAAGTACTGAAACTCTTATGGGAAAACCATCATCAGCGTTTAGATTTGGAGTTTTGAAAAGTCTTAAAATAAAGGAAATTAAGAAATCGAATCAGATTTAAAAATATATTACATGAAATATTATATTACAGATATGGTTCAAATCGAAATAAGTTAACGAATATGTTTAGAATAAAAATAAAAGATCAAGAAAAATTAAATAAAAAATAATTTTTTTTGAAAACAAAATCTAAGTTGATTTAGAACTCTTTATTCGTTTTGATTGAATACCAAAATATTGGATTCCCAAGTTATAGATATAAACGAAAATAGATCAATAGATCTGTAATTAATTTCAATATGCAATGAATGAAATATTATTAAAATGTTAAAATGCAAATATTACCATTTATTCAAAGTAGCAAGGTTTCAAGAAAATGTTTCAATCAGGATATAAAAACCGAATTAAATATCGGTTTTAGGTACGGGTTCGGTTATGCTCTTATTTAGGTTTTCGGTTATCGGCTACGCAAAACTTTAATCTATTGGTTACGTAACGGCTACCGGCTCTTTGTGTGTTCGGTTTCGAATTACCGGTATGATTTCGGTTAACAAAACAAATCTAAAAATGTTAAAGATATGTAAATTTAAAAACAAATATTCATAAATTTTAAAAATTTCGATTTTTTTTTTATTGAGAACAATAAATAAATTACATGAGGGAAGAAAATTTTATTTGAAAAACGATGATTACAACTTTACACCATAATTATTTAATGCATGAAAGTACCGAAATTATCTGTTATAAATAAATCGCTTTCTTAACGGTTTTTTCGGTTGAAATAATTTCGGTCTTTGGGTTTCGGTATAAAAAAAAAGTTTTGTTTCGGTTACGGTTACCAATTCCAAAAGGTTAATACCGGTTAACGGATACGGTTATGGTTACGGTTTTAAACCTTGATTTCAATATATTCAAAAATCGAAAGCAACACATCTGATTACTGTCGTATAGTATAAGCTGGCGCTTTCTTTCAAGGCCACCCTCGCGTATTTGTGAGCTATTATCTGAGCGCTTGGTTTTTTTATGAGTGCGCCTCTTGGCCTTTGACATTGACATAAAAAAAGGCGCCGGCTTTTCGGTGGAGTTGCAGCCTCAGACGAGCGGTACGCTTAGACGATAGCTGCACGGAGGGGGAAAAGGAGGGGCAAAAGGAGGGGCAAAAGGAGGGAGGAGGAAGGAGGGAGGAGGAAGGAGGATGAGTGAGTGCCCCAAATGCGTTTCTGTTGTTGTTACAACAATTTTTATGACGCAAGTGCTCGTAAAATTGTGTTGTTCTTGTTTTAGTTGTTGTTGTTGTTGTCGTTGTTGTTCTCGTTGTTGTTCTCGTTGTTCTTGTGGTTGCTACTTCTTCTTCCTGGCGTTGTCGCCTCCATTGTCCTTGTGACTTGTGGCCACCAAATTGTATGTATTTGGTTTTAACACATTTTGGTCTAATGGAGTGCTATTGCTCTGTGCCACGAGTTTCATCATAAACTCCAGGCCAGCCTCATTTCCCCACATACACATACATACACACAAACACACACACGCACACACACACACACACACACAGAGAGACCACATAGCAACAACACCTACGAAACATCCTCCTTGCATTCCGATTTGAGATTTGAGTATTCGCAGCGTTTGTTCAAGTGCTTCGAGTGTTTTGTCTTTTGGCCATTTTGGAGACTTTTGGCCAACAACAAAACTTTGCTGCCCACCAAATGACCAAACGAGCAAGTGAAAGCTGAACAACAAACATGACAACAACGCCAACAACAACAACCACTTATAACAAGCATTACAATCTGAACGCAAAGATTACACATGTTATTTTAGATGTTGCAGTTGTTGTTGTTGTTGTTACTTTTTTACAACACAGTCTTAAAAATATGCTCACTCGATCGCCACTCGCTGGAATCCCAGCAATGTTAATAATGTGAGTAATTTTTTTTTTGGTTTTTTACAACAGACATAAACAACAAACGCAACAAACGCAACAACCACAACAAAAGCAACAACAACAAGAGCAGAAGACGGCTCTAATTGATTGTGGTAGACTGATAATGGATGTTAACTAATTTCAATTCCAAAGACGACTCCAAAAACAACCACAACAACAACAAATTCCTAAAATATTGCTTTTGTTTTCAAGAGCAGATTCAACTAAATCATGTTTTTTCTATCGGGGGAATTTTGAAAATTAAACTTGTTCTACGTATGATTAAAATGTATCTGCATTTCAAATTTCAAGGCTCTTGTTCTTCTAGTTCCCGAGCTTGCTGAGATTGTAGAATCTATGAATAAATATGTTTGAATTATTGTTTGGCTATTCAAGCACGTGTAAACAATTTCTAATCGATGCTTAGTTTATGTATTTTTAAATATATTCTTTTAAATTATTTGAGCACTAGTAATAGATTAATCAGTTTAATTGTTCGAGTACATTACAATTGACATAATCTAGACGTAGTTAATAAATGGTTACTGTAATTTTATAGATATTTGAAATCTGTGAAGCTTATATAAAGTTATTAGACTGAGTCCATAAAAAATATGCATAATGTGAACAATTGAAATTTGAAATAGATTTATCTTGTAGAATCATTATAATGAAAACTTGCTTGACATTAACTTAAGAGATACTGGGCTTATCAACGTGTAATTTGGTACAGAGAGTATTTGTAGCAATTAAAAATTATATTGGTTATGAAAATGCAATGATAGAAATCATAGTTGCATAGATTGACGAGTTAATAAATAGACATTAAAAAAAACGGACTTTCCTCTGTCGAAATATAACTGCGTATCCACCTAAGCAAACACCAGAGATAGGTGCAGTATCTTTGGGGTTTCCTACCCGTATCTAACTACAAGATACAATATGCCATATACAAACATACATGTATCAGCACGAAAACAAGAGGCAACAACAAAGCGCATGTGTTGCCACTTTGAGTTGGGTTCACTTCAAGTTGGAGTCGCTGAGATGGTGTCTGAGTCAGGTGGGCTCGATTCACGGAAGACGTGAATAAAGGAGCTGCTACGATGTCTTTATTGCATCAGCAGTATCAACAACAACAATAACAACAAGAACAACAACAACACTAAGTTGGAAACGACGCGACTTGTGGGCAGTTGGCTGCCGTTTTTCGCGCACCAAAAAAAAAGAGAGAAGAAAAAGAAAGAAGAAAAAATAAAGGTAAAAAAAGTAAAGTTGAAGCTAAGCGAACTTTGCGCACGCGCAAGTCGTGCGAACGGCGTGCGCAACTCCAAGGGAGAAAGAGACGGATAAGGAGTGGGAGTGGGAGTGGGAGTGTGAGAGGGAGGCAGCTAGAAAGACAGTAAGTGTGCTGAATGTTGGCTACTGTCTGCTGTAAGTGTGAGTGCGAGTGTGAATACTTATTAGCGCAGTGCTAAACTTTGAACTTTTTAACTGTCTTTGCCTCTATCTCTATTTCGTTGTCTCTATCTCTATCTCTATCGGCGTCGCTGTTTCCGTCTCTGTCTCCATTGCAGCCTGCGGTCCAGCAGCATAACATAATTATGGCCTGGTTTCAGTTGCCAGGCTCAGAGACAGCTTTGCGGCGCAGGTCAGCCCTTGCAGTTCCAAGTTCCATCAATTGCCTTTGGTTCATTCTTCGACTTGGGTTCGGTTTTCGTTTTGGTTTGGGTTTTGAGTTCTGCAACCTGTAAACGATACAAATCACACACAGCGAAACCACAACCACGCTGGGGTTGCTCTGACTCTGCCTCTTTTTATGTTGTTGCTGTTGCTGTCGCTGTTGCATGTATTTGTATTCGTATTCGTATTTGTATGGCTTGCAGCAAAAATGTGCCCCTATCATCGGTCCAGTTGTACGAGTACACGAAGTACATAGTTACCAATACACGTACTCATCGTTTTAACTGCCAAACCAGTTATGCACCGATCGCCCCTCGCACTATTACTCGCACTCGTACTCGATACTCAACTCGTTGGCCGTTCCTGTTGCTTTTATATGTATACATACATACATATGTACATATGTATGAAAAGTGATTTCTATGCATAAAATACAAGCTCTCCAACAAAACACTGTTCAAAAATGCACATCAATTAGTAATTATCAATAATGTTTAATATTTTTCTTCTTGAAGAGCAAATCCTAGTGATATTACAAACATTTCCTTTAAAGACATTTTGAGCATAGGTATTTTCCTTCAATTTAGGCACGAATTTTTAAGAAGTCTTAATTTGAAAACTTTCTTGTTGAAAACGTGTCCAAACAGTCGAGTTTAAACTGAACTAGTTGTTCGGATTTCACAAAATGAACGAAGCTATGTATTTTGAGAAATTTATATTCTACAATAGATTGAAAAATCAAGTGATTTATTACAAGGTTAGAGAGTGCAGAAATCCGGACTACTTGCTACTACTACTTACTTACTTACTACTTATTTTGCTTATGCCAATTTTACTTAAAAATAATTTGAGAGTTATTTAATCTCCAAATAAAGCAAATACTTGTACTAAATTTAAACAAAGTTGAACTTTTAGTTTTTTGTGCATGATTTGTTCAGATATTATTACGAACACTATTGATTTTGTTTACTATTAATAAACATAATCGGCATAGTATATTTTCGCAGTGTAGCCGCAGTGTTTGGGGTCCGCAGATCCCGATTTTGAGACCGGGACACCGCTGTTGCCTCTGCTGCCTGATGATGATTGGGTATAATGGGTTTTATGGAGCAGCTGCTGCAGTTGCTCTTGATGCTGTTGTTGTTGTTGATGTGGATATGATATGTTGTTGTTGTTGTGGATGTAGACGTGGATGCTGTTCGCTCGCTCGCCACGCTCGTTGTTCAAGTTTTGTGGCTCACACCTGTGCCCGGGTCTACCTGACATTTTGAAATATTGCCATTGATTTGCTGGCAAAGAGACTGCAAACTGATTTAGTTTGTGAATCGGATTTCGTTGGCAGTCCCATTAGGTTCTCGGTTCCCATGGCAAATGTAGTTGTTTGTTGTTTCGTTGCTTGTCGTAGTCGTTGTTGTTGTTAGCATTGTTTGTTCTACAATTAACAACAACAATGAGCGTGCGCAATGTTTTAATTTGGGTCAAGCAATTGGCGTCGCTTTGGCAGCGTTCATAATTTCCATAAACGCCAAGAACTCCCCCCTGTCCCACTTCCCTTTCCATCCAAAGCGGTTGGAAAAAAATAAGAAAAAGCAATAGACGTGTCTGTGAATTGTATTTATATATGTATTTATATCTACTGTTTAAATATAGTCGTAATTTACAGCCAATCATATGATGGCCACAACAATGTCCAAAGAACCACAAGCCAAACAAACACACACACATTCATACAGATATACATAGGTATAAAACCATAACCAAATTCATTAACATTTTCGGCACGCACAAATTGTAAATCTTTTAGCATAAACATAAAATTCTCTCACACACTAAATAGACTCTCCCACTGCACACACATACACATGCCCACAAATATTATGCATTTGTTGTTTTGTCATAAAGTCACCAAGTCGATCGCCTTGTTTGCTAGGAGCGCACGAGCGAGAGAGCGCGTGATTGAGAGAGAGGCAGAGAGAGAGAGAATGCTTGGTTTTATGTTTGATCATATGATCGCACATGTTTGCGTTTGCTTGTGGGCTTGTCTGTGGTTCGATGGTTCGAACAGACATGCTGTTGCTGCTTTTACTGCTATGGCGTTTATTGTTGTTGTTCTTGTCCGAAACTTGTCCATTGACTTGTTGTACATGTTTGTAATTCTCGCATCGTTTAAATGCAACCGAGCAAATTATGCACATATGTACTTCATACATAAATATGTACAAACTTATGTACATATCTACAAATCTATGTATACGTACATATGTATGTATATACATATATGGTATGAGAATCGAGCTAGTTGGTTGGGCCAACTTATTATAATTGGATTTTTTAATTTGAGAGCAAATCATAATAGTAAGAAGACAAATTTAAAATACAGTCGAACTTCCATAGCTCGAAATTTTATAGCTCGAATTTTCGCAAAATCTAACTAAATCAAGTAGCAATAAACTTAATAAGAAGAATTTTATAAGCCGAAGTCTCCATAACTCGAACTTTTTCATTGGATAATGGTGATTCGATTTAGGGAAGTTCGACTGTAAGTATTAAATTTATTTAAATAAATAATAGTAATAATAAGCTAATACTTCATATTAAGTAGATTGCTGATCTTTCATTTCGATTTCATCTTCACTTAATTTTCTTCCTTAATATCTCTCTGTTCCTGTTTCACATAAAAGTACTTTTACTGGATCACATTGTTAATCGATAATTCAATTTTTTTTTGCATTTCTTTTTCTTTCCCATTTTAGTTCTGGCCACATCCTTTTGCCAATATTCAAGTTGAATGCCCAAATGTTTGTACATCTTTTGTAGTTGTTGGATATATGCTTAGCTTCCCCCCCACACACACGGAGGCGTCAAGTGGTGGCAGTTCAGTAGCAGTCCCTCCGCTCAGTGCCTCTTCGTTCACCACCACCTCCTGCTCCATAGATTGAAGTAAAAGTGTACTTAGAGTCAAGCAGAGCTTCTGTTTGCGTTTGTTGCCTGTGGGGCAAGTGAAATTTTGTGGCCATCAATGGGGTCCAGCTGTGCCAGTTGTGCCACCTGTGCCCCGCCTGCCACATCTGGTGTGACTCACCTGCTGCTGCCTCATCGACGTTGACGTTGCTGTGTTGCATTTTAAAATTAATATTTGGATTTTAATTAGCAAGAAATTTACTTTGGGCTATGGCCAGGTTTCGTTCATCATCACTTGCGAGAGAGAGAGAGAGAGACAGAGAGCAAGATAAAAAGTGAGAGAAAGAGAGGCAACTATAGTTGATGCTTTCTGTTTACATTTGCCGGCTTGTTGGCTGACTGGTAACTGCATGTGCACACCTCCAACTACCTATATGTGTGTGTGTATGTATTTAATTAGTGTACACATGCACAGTCGCATCAATAGACGGTGAGGGGCGATGGGGGGTGGGGAGGTGGGGTTAGTTAAAGGGACCCTATCCAATATGCAGCATTTGCTTTATTACAAATTTAATTTCGTTCAACGCTATGAAATGCAATTTTTCCATTAAACAACATTTTGTTTTACTTTCATGTAATTTTATTTTTATTTCCCTTTTGGTATTTTGTTAGAGTTGGTTTCTGACTATTTGATTGCCGTTTTGTTATAATGCAAATTATTGCTTAATACTTTGGCATTTGTTGAAAATTAATTGTTTGTTTTGTTTGCCTTGGCAACAAAAGGCCGATCAAAATTGCCAAAAAGCCCTTGGCCAAATATTAATTTTCAAATTTTAAAGTACAATTTGGTAAATACTCGTGCACGTACGTCTGCTGTAACATCCGCCCTTTCCTGTGGCTCGTCCCACCACACACAACTCTCAGCAGTTGCCAGCGAACTCGCTGCGAACATGTTCGAACTGACACTGTTAAGTTAACAGTGCGCTGTTGCTGAGGCCGCTGTTAAACTGAAGTCGCGCTGTAGGCACGTTTAGCAGAAGTTTGAAAAGAATCTTGGCATCGAAATTTAATTCAGATCGAGATGCCACGATTGTTGCATGGTTTATATCAGGGTTGTCACAAAATTTGCTTTCCGTCAAGTGTCCACTGGAAAATATTACTAAAATCGGTGTCACAGAAACATGTTATTCATATTGATATATTGACAATCTTGATGATTGGGATTAAATATTTTAAAAAGGTTTATCTTAGAAATTAAAGCTATTGACCTATTGAGAAAAGTCGTTTTTTTCTTTAAGAAAATCTCTTCCAATAAGTAAAGATAGGAATAAGTATGAACAATACCTTTCGAACTATAACATATTATATTCTGCTAGCCAAATCAAAAGATTTTTTATCCCATCCTACTATATGTTTAATACAATTTTAATTACAAACTTAATTCAACTCAATTTAGGTAATTCCCTAAGAACGTTAAAAATTGGCAATAGTGGGTTTTGTTATAAGTAGCAGGCAGAAGGAGACGTGATAGACCAAATCAGAATAAACAGCCAACTTTATATAGAACTAGAAGATTGAGTATGTTTCTTAACATATTGAAATAAAACACTCAATTTGTGCATTTGAAATTGATTGTACGTTCTGACCATACTTGGTGAATATTGAATTATTTTATCGAGTTTAAATTTATTTTCTGTAAGACAATTATTTGGTTGGACAAAAGAGTAGAGCACATAATTTAACGTCCGCCATGGTCAACTTTCATATATTGGAGAAGCGAAGAAATTGTTAGCCAGAATCAAAACTGTCGTGAAAGCGATAAAAATTAGAGTGATTTTTACGTTATCTACGGTGGATTAGTCCACATGGATAATATTAGAAATACTTTAATCATACTACTATTGCAATCAGAGCAGTGAAATGTTATATAAGGCAGACAACGCAACTTTAATGAAGGATATTACTATTTTTGTCACTTTTTGCTAGGCAGAGAATAGGTTGATGAAAAGCATATCTGATTTCCAAGCAGGTTTCAGTTTATTTTGGTTCTTGCTGAGCGACGCTTTAATTAAAAAACTGTCGCTGAGAGAAACTTGTCTAAAAGGACTTGGACAAAAGCCGGACCCTGACCGCCAAAAATGCCAGAGAGAATGAGAGAGTTTTCTAAGCCATTTTTTGGGAAATGGAAATGAAATGGTAACGGGAAAGGCTGCGGGCAACGCGCCGTGTTATAATTCAAATAATAAATTCTATTTTACGGCCCTCAGCTCTGAAAATGGCTAACAAATGGCCTCGTTGTCGTGCCGCGACCATTTGAAATGAGAAAATGCAGACAGCGAAAGAGTGAAATTGTAAGGGACATGGTCTAACTGTGCACCGAGAGACCGAGGGGAGATTGGGAAAGGAATAAAAGGACAGAGGGATTGTGGGAATGGAATGAGTCGAGTCAACTTACCTACTGTGCCAGTCAGCCAGCCAGGGCTAAAATCGATTTAGCCAAGTAAAACCAATAAAAATTATAAAGCATATAAATTGCCAACCAAAATGTTTGTTGTCAAACTTCCAGTCCAGAGAAATCACATTAGGGTGGCGCCAATCAAATTTGTGTATTGTCAGCAGGCATGGGCAACTCCGAAGAGGGATGCTTCCTGGGGCGAAGGAAGGAAGGCTGGCAGTTTTTATGGCCCTGGTAAAAGAAACAGCCACCAGTCTACTCTGGACCTCAATCCAATAACCAGACACACCAGAAACTGCGCTCCAGCTTGTAAGTCATTTCGTCAGCCCGACATTCAGTCAGACATCTTTTGATGTTCTAATGTTGCTGCAACTGTTGTAGAGCGCTCTTACCACAATTGCTAGCCGGCTTTTTAATGTGCCTGACTTCTCCCCGATAAAGCCGACTTCAGCTGCCCGGCATTTATTGAAGTTGGCAGATTTATTGGAATTTTAAATTCCTTTTTTAGTCACCAGTCACCAAGGAATCTAATAAACGCCAAAAGCTGAAAGACAACAACAACAACAATTGCAAGAAAAACTCAAACACAAAATAGGATTTTCCTATTTTGGAGTCGAGGGTGTGTTATGTTCATCCGCGGAGCCGGGGGCTCGCTTTTCTTGCGATAATGTATACGCCCCGTAAGCCTAAATGTATGCTGAGACCGCCTGCAGCTTATCGAGCAATTAGCATAAGCATCTCTTAGCATAGTAATCGATTTAACAGGACACTTAAAGCCATCCACACTTATGGTAGGAAAAACCTTGCTTGGATCTTGAAAATTTAAGGTACTCAGGTGTGATAAGAAATGATTAGCTAATATCTTTGAATTTCAACATCTTTACTTTTTATTTCGTAGTCTTCTATTTATTATTTTGTATCTTGTAATTATAAGTCTAAATGTCTATGCCATTTACCTAATAATTTTACGCTATAATATATTTTGTATCTTTGGTTTTGTATCTATAAGTTATTTAATGTTAATAGGTGTTGCGATTAATATGTGATGGCTCGTTAGATAATAAAGATAACCCTTTAAGGTTTATGACATTAAACACTTAGTAGTGATGTAAATTAAGACTGAGCATCGAGCTTAAAATTGGATATGAAGCATTGCCGATAAAACTGATGATTTGTCGATTGTTCAGGAAAATTGCACAAATTCATAAATTTTCCTTAAAAATATTTCAAAGTATATAAAAATTGTTTACACACTTATCAAATCATCGATGTTTTGATACATAACTACCTGGTAGATGTAATTTGGGAATTCGTAAATCATTATTTTGTATTTTGATCTTATAACTGAGCTCTGACCGTTCGATATCTGTTATTTGATGTCATCTGTATCTTTGTGCATCTGTATCTCTACCTGTCAGCACGAGTATCTTTAGCTGCTTTACTCGTTCACTTAGTTAATTTATAAGCCTTTTTTTGGGCTGTAGCTGCTTTATTACTTGACTGAAGTGAGAGAGGGGCTAAAGTTCAATTGGAAACTGGGTTGCCTGTCGGTCGTTAATGCTGAAAGCTGGCTTGTGCTTTTGCTTTTCATATGGCACTCAACAGATGTCGGATCGCTGGCGCACTTACACATGAACAAAAACAAGGAAAAACGGCGAAAAATGTCGAAAGATAAAACAACAACAACTGCAACAACAACAGCAAGGAAGCAACCAAAATAAATGGCAGCCTCGTAAACAACTCGCTAAACGTTTTGGCGCTCATTTTGCAGCCGTTGCTTAATTTTTTTCCTCATTTCAGTTGCTGTTGTTGCTGCGTCTGATGTTGTTTTCCCGGTTGTTGTTGATGTTCTTGTTGTTGCTGCTTTGCTTGAGGCTCTGGGCACAAGTGAAAGTTTAGCGGGACCGGGACAATATGTGGGTGGGATTGGTACTGTTGGGCTTTTACCCGAAGTGCTGGAGAGCTGGTCGGGTTGACGGCTTGTGGCAGCTGCAGGCACTGAGGCAAAGGTGGCGCCTCCAGCGGGGTGGGGGCGTTTCTGTGGCTGCCACGCATACGCCACATTTCGCACATTTTCCCCAATTCCCCATTTTGGCTTTGTTTGGTTTGCATCTTTTTTTGTTTCAGCTTTTTCTTATTTTTGTTTTTTGTTTGTTTTTTTTTTTGGCAGCACAGATTTTCCGCGCATTTTGCCGCCTGCTTCTTGTATATGTTTTTCTTGTTGTTGTTGTTGCTGCTGCGGCTGCTGCTGCTGTTGTTGTTGTCGAGTGTTTTGGGCACCGCCAAAAAAACAAAAGGCGCGCACATTAAATTATGAAAATAAAATGCGATGCGACCTCGATGCGCCCTTACCTACCCATCAAAAGGTCGTCGGCTGGCAGAGCCATTGAATAACTCGACTCAACGATGACTTAATGAGCAGGGATATGGATATAGCTCTGCTTTGCTCCGCTCAGTTCAGTTCAGTTCAGTTGAGTTCAGTACCCCTTGGGAGAGAAGACAGGCTGGCAGTGAGCTGCACAAAGTGATTGCGACTTTGTTTTTCAGTACTTTTTATTTAAAATAAAAAAAAATACATTTAATGTAACTTTTTAATTAAATCGTTATACTCATACTCGTACATTTTGTTATGCGTTTTTCTTCATTTCTCTCATCTTCTTCATATTCTCCATCTTGTTTTTACCACCTTTTCGTCTGCCAATGAAATTGATAATGGCTCCTCACGGGCCTCAACGGTGCTAGTCTTAAAAAACGGTTACATGCAAATTGCAAAGCATCTCGTCAACAGGGGCAGAGCCAAAGCTCAAAGCCTAGAAGACCTAGAGGGCCTAATGAGGCCCAGTTTGTAATTAAGCCAAAGGCCATTTCCCAGCATGCGGAGCACTCAGTTCCAAACCGTTGGACTACATTCTTATTAGCAGCTCATTCGAGTGTGTTGCAAGTCCTGCTCGAAGAAGAAACATTTTAGATGCATTTCCACCTAGAAGTTGAATTTCCTAATATCCAAAAAATGCAAAATAATAACTTTCAATATTTTCTACTTACTCACTTGCCTTATAAACTTAACCTATAGTTAGCATTGCCAATTATTCAGTCAATTAACTGGTCAGTCAATATAAAAAAAAAATGTAATTGATAATTAATAATTTTGAAAAGTCTAAAACAGAAAAATTTCTCATTAAAATAACAATAAAGCTGAAATTCGATTCATATTACAGGGTATTTATCGTTCATATAAGTATTTGAAACAATAGCTATTATCATTATGTATTTATTCTGTTTTATTTATTTTGCACATTTTTCGCTAAATTTGATTCATATTTTATTTTAAACGCATAATTTAACAAACCAATAATTTTGTTTTGCATTTTTAGCAGCACTTTTAAGTTTGATACACTGGAGAAAGAGCACTTTGGTTTTGTTATACTGTTCATGACATATACTGTTATATATTATACTATGGCGCTTTGCTCCCCGCTCGTTTCGCTCGAGGAACGCAGTCTCATTGCACAACGCGTTTGTCTCAGCTATGTTGTCTGCGAATTTCAGACTCCTAGGTCTTACTCTTTGTACTCCACAAATATATTAAAAAAATATATATATTATATGAATATTATTATTTGCATTTGATTGCATTAAAATTGATAGCAAATAAATTTTATAAACATTACAATGATAATAGGTTGTTGAACTTTGCCTTGCGATTTGATAAATAGAGTATAAATAGAGTTCACTTTAAATTTAACTTGAATTTGTTGCTTTAGGATATTATTCAAATAGTTTGTAGATTAATTGTTTTAATTGAAAAGCGCGTGAGCGTTTTAAAAAGTTTTAATAATTCAACACTACGCCACCAAAAACTCAGACTGAGAACCACCCGCATACAACCCCCCCCCCCCCCACACACACACAACCACATACACACGTGTTGAGATGTGTGTGTATACATATGTGCGTTGACTAGTTTTAATTGTTGCTGCCATTATTAATAATAATTTACCAAAATATTTTTGGCAACGCTTTGATGGCTTCATTAGCCAAAGTTCCTCGCCGCCGCTGACGTTGCAGTTGCCATAACTGCCTCTCCCTCTGCTACACGAACCAAACGCGACACGCGTCTCATTTAAAAGTCATTATATTTAATAGGAAAAAAAACACTCACACACAACAACAACAGCAATTGTTTCGCCTAACGGTTATTATAGAGGGCGTCTGCTTTATTGCCGTCGTCACATAAATCAATTGAATTTTTAAACAAAATTTGAATTTGAATTTCGTTGTTGTTGTTGCCGCGTTTTAATTGCATGCTGCATAGTAATAAATATTTTATATAAACAATTTTTTTTTATGCAACACGCGTACTTAAAAAATATTTAAAGACTCATTAATTTACGAGACAAACGATGTGGGCGCCACTCGATATCCTAACTACCATCCTGGTATACCCTAATTATTCAAAGGAGTCCATCAACAAGAATGCAATTTTCCCTGTATTTCTTGAACCGCCAATTGCAGAAAAAAAAATGTTTGAAAGATATTTTAATGTATACACAGTATTAACAAAATGACTGAAACGACAATTGCAAAGAATCCATCCAAATTATAAAAACTTGAACCAACTTATTTAAAATGAAAATTGGTAAATTATTTTAAATATTTTAATTCTGTTTTAATTTTTAAATATGTTCATAAATCTGAGGTTGAAAAGTTCACTTTAAAATCCATACATAACTTAAGAACATTTTAGACTAGAAAAGAAGGTATCTGCTAGTCGAACTGACAAATATTTAATTATTCATGGGGGCTTTCGATTATTTATTGTCTTTAATCGAAGCTTAAAGACGTTCCCATAAAATGCTGATGAAATAACAAGGGTGAGTTATTGAGATAGAGTTCTTTAAGAAACAATTTAAAAAAGGGAATCTTGACTTTTAGTTTAATAATGATATAGATAAGTTTAATGCCCCCATAGATTGGAATATTTTGTAACAAGCTATATAATATATTGAATAGTTAGATTTTGATTTAAAAAGGAAATCTTGTTTATGATGTAAAAAATTGGGATATTCATTACTTAAATACAAATGGAAATGTACCCGAATTTATAACATGAAATAAGTATAATTTTAGGTAATTAGGTGAAAAACATTGAATTAAATAAAAATAAATTACAACAGTTAAATGTATAAAAACTTGTCTGATTAAAACAACTGAGAACATCAGAATCAAATCAAAGTAGCATTCAAATATTACGATACATGTCCAGCTTTCAAGTATTTAATTTAGTTTTTCGTATTCATCTATATAACTTGGCCTAAAGATAAGTGTTGTATTTGTAGTAAATATTATTTAAAGTAATCTCGTGCGTAGTGTGGCCTTCGGACTGGGAATACGAGTAGCTTCAGCTGGGCTTTGACAAATGCCTAACCCTAACTGAAGTTAAGACCTAGCGGGCAGCGCCTACATATCATGGTGCTTTACTGCTTGGTGTTGGCCATAATGACAGGCAACAAAGACAAGGACAAGAATAACAACAACAACAATGAAGTAGATGTAGCTGATGATGATGATGATTTGAATGATGATAATGATGATAAAAAGACAGACGGACGTGATACTCGTTCGTAATGCTGTTGATCAGCAGCGTACACACCCCTGGAACGCAAGCAAGCGCGTTTATTGCGTCGTCCATTTGTCTAACCCCACCCTGACCTGACTCTTCCATGCCTGCCATGTCCTCGATGCTACCCCATCCCCAATCCTTCAGCCCCTACCTCTGGCGACACTCTACAATTCGCAGTGTCTTCCTTATGTTATGTGCGTGCGCTGACGAGGCAAAGAGTGGAAACCTTTTTTACGTATACACACACACCACAGATGACACACCCACCGAGGCAGGAATAAGGACGGAGGGCGGTCTACCACAGGACGCCCACTCAGCACCCCCTTACGTCCTCCAGGGCTGAACGCCCACATCCAAGTCACTTGGCCGCGCGTCAGCAGCTACAAAATATTTACAATGAAAAATGTCAGCAGGTATTTATTTTTATGGCGCAACATTCGTCAGTCTTATTGTTAGTTGGGGCGGGGCAACGTGGCACCAGGAAGGAGCACTAAGGGGGGAGAGGCGACTCAAAGGGGGATAAGAAGCAGGCAATACTTTAAGAATTTGGAAAAACGTTTTCGCCCGGAAATCGCCAACAAGCAAACAGAAAAAAAATGCAAGCTTAATTTTAGCACTTTTTTTTAGGTATGTGTTTTGGGTATATTTGTTAAAAAAAAATACAATAAGCGGTCTAAATGCCAACTACTGTGTTTTAAAGTATTTCGTACTCGTTATTAAAAATTCCGAGCTTAACAAACTCTTGATACCGTTTGGGTTTAATTTTTTTGAGAAATCCCGGAATTTTGTTTGTACTGAAATCACAAAGACTAGGAAAAAGCGAAATCGTTTTGTGGAACACAGAAATTCGCTGCCGACTTTGGTTCTGGCTTTGCCTGGCCGCCATTTTATGAATATTTATTTTGTCTCTCATATTAAAAATACAAGTCCCTTTACACACACAAGCATAGACAGGATACACACACTCACACACACAGAGAAACACATACCGCTAGCCAATGACTAATAGTTGTATATTTTATTAATATTTGTCTCGCTGGCGCTTTCAACAGCATATTAGAAAGCTGCATGGAGTGGCATTACGACAGTGAGAAACGGGAAAGAGAATGCGAGAATGGAAGTAGAGGAGGGTGGGGATTTGGTTCTCTATACATATTAGAAGAGCTTTGCATGCCTTGGACAACGGTTGAGCCGCAAGGAATGGCCCAAAAAGCAGGCAACACATTTTGCGTGCGTGGCCAAGATACTACGAGTTCGAGTGTTAAGGATACAAGCTGAAATGTGGGGAAAGGGAACGTGAAAAAGAACACAAGGAGTGGGCAATGCGAAGAGAGCGGTGTCTGTGTGGGAAAATGCTGCCACATGTTTTTTTTATGTCACTTCCGCTTTTATTTATTTTTATACTCATGCCAGGACAGTTCCTCGTACTCATCTTATGCATTCAAAGTTCTCAGCGCTGTTGCTATTGTTGTTGTTGTCGCATTTGTTGTTGTTGCTGTCTGGCTGACGCTTTGTCTTATCATTAGAATACAACAAGCCACTCTCTCTCTCTCTCTCTCTCTCTGTCTGTTTTACCATTCCTTTTTTTATTGTCCTCTTTATCCATCTCATAATTGCCAACATGGCTAAGCTTTTACCGCTGACTTGGGCCCTGAAACTCACACACTCTCACACGGCTATTTAGCTATTTCCGTATCTGCCTTGACGTCAAGCAGCTAATGTCCTGAGTTCAGCGGAGTTCTATTGACCAGTTCAAGCCAAGAAGTTGAAGTAACTATTGTGAATTGAAAGGACACAGTGGCTGCGTCCACAAAACATTTTGAGCAACAAAAAACAAACTTGACTTGATGACTAAAAAGGGTTCACATGGTAGTATTTTTTTATATTATTTTATTTGTGTTTATTTGTAGCCTGCCGTAGGTGTGTGGAAGGGGTCTGTTGGAGAGGAGGGTTAGGGGAGACATGCCTGACTCATGACCAGTTCCATTTCCTATATTTTAGCCACATGCTTTATGTTCAGCTGCAAAACAATGGAAAAAACTCGCGCAACTTTCGCCTTTGACGTCGCATTCCATTTCCTGTTAGCGGCCATTGATTTTGACCAAGCGCTAATTTAATAGCATTTGGCGAATTCTCACACACTTCCCCCATCCATATAGTTCTTCGCTTCCATTCCGTATATCGTCGTTTCCATTTTGGAGCTTGTGTAATTTGGCGCAGCTGCAACAATCCTGGCCACATTGGAAATTAAATAAATAGCAATTTCCATGCAATGTTTTTCTGTAATTTAAGCTCTATTTTCATTTATGGCTGGGCTTAAAATTCAGTTATTTACCTTCTCCATTTCCCTGCCATCTGCAGCCACAAGCTCCATACAAATATGTACTTTAATATTTTGTCTTAAATGCTCGACGCAGTTCGCGATCTAAACTCTTAGGTTCATCATTTTGTATATCCTTGAGTAGAATGTTCGACGCCATAAAGTATATATATTCTTGATCAGGACGACGACCGATGACCGTCTGTCCGACTATTTCTATGTAAGCTAATCTCTCAGGTTCGAAGGTACCTCGTTAGATTTTCTGAAAATCTAAATGTTTTAATACAGTTACTCGCTAGTTAGAGTCACCGACCTGTCATATTTAGAACTTTGAACTATTAAAAGTAACAAATGTTACGTATATCGAAAAACAAAAATAATAATAATAAATAAAGTGATAATGTTATGTATATCGAAAATTAAAAATAATAATAAATAACACCACTTAACACTAACATTAAAGAGCTCCCTAATATGTTTTCTATTTTTTAACATATTTTATTGCAGCTGCAATTGAGGTTTCTTTTGAGTTTCTTTTGAGCTCCTTTTGAGATTAATTTGAGGTCCCTCCAGGCGTTGCTGGCGCTTATGACGGATGTACTTGAAGCTATTCAGCTGGAAAATCCTATACTGAGCCAAGCCAAATTCCTGAGCGACTCGAAGGCTCTCTCGCTCGCTGGCCTAGGGCAATGAAAGGAACTATCTGCTATTAAATATACCCCATTCAGAGGAAAAATAGAGATAGCAAGGGAGGCAGGTGGAAACGGGGGCAGCGCAAAGCGAGAAAAAAACGCCAAAGATAGACAAAAGCCAATGGCATAGTTTTAGCACGTGGAACGGTAACTGACACGTTGTCTGTTCCCCATATAAAGAGAGAGAGAGTGAGAGAGAAAAAGCGAGTGAGGTGGAAAGAAATTGAAGCTAGGTATGCGTCAGCCTGTGTAGTTTTCTCATTTGCTGCTGAATTTTTATTACAAATTTCTTCATGATGAATTTTTTTCTGTCTATTTTTTAGTGGCACTGCCGATGATGTCGACGACTACGTCACTGGTGAAGCAGAATAAATAGACGGCCAAAAGTAAAAATCATTGCAATAGGAAATGAAAGTGTTATGGGCTGCAGAGGGAAAGTGGGAGAAAAAGGCGAAATGGCAGCTGGGCTGCTGGGGTGGAAGGCCGAAAGACGAACAAATCGAGCGGAGATAGCAAAATCAATAGGAAACAGTCTAAGGATATTTAAGCAGGATATTTAAAATGAACACCTAAAGTCTAAGTTCCTTTCCCACAAACATTCTACGGCATTTTCGTATCACTGTGGGTGACAGTCCACGCTAGTGACTAAAGCCTCACGAAGGGTGCGAAAGGTAACTAGCAATATATGAACAATTATAGAAAGAATGGAAAATTTGCTACGACTGTCCGATCAGATCGAGGTTTAGGTACACTTTTCATTTACAAAAGTGCATACTATAAGCATTTTTATATGTTTCATCACAAAATCTGCGAGTAGTATGTTGCATTTTTTTAACATTTCAGAATTTGTATAATAAGCCAAGCCACTTACTCGTAAGACACTTTCCAATTTGAAATCAATAACAAGCAAGGAGCAAATCGAAGTCACATATTCCCCTAAGCCCTAAGCATCTCTCTCTCTCTCTTTCTCTCTCTCTCTCTCCCTCTCACTGTCTCTGTCTCTTTCACTTTTGTTGTTGCTGTGGCGATTCGGAATGTCTGCTGCTGTTCAGTTGCTTTTGTATCCTTAAAGTGTGCTGCCAACTTGGCTCAAACTATTTATCTTGTTAGCGGAAATCTATTGAAAACGTTTATATTTTATGTGCTCCCACTCCCATTCTCTCGCTCCTTCTCTCACTCTCACTTAAAACCAGTTTGCCCTTGCCACACTTTCAGTATGGATTTTTGTATTGGATTCACAGTTTTGATAAGCTCGAGTTTTGAGTTGTCTGAAGAATCTGCGGGCGGACAAACAAAAGGTTTCATAAAAGAGAATTACACATTTCCGACTATTTTGTGTTAATTCTGTTGTGATTTGATTACCCCAAACATTTGGAGTTGAGTTGGGAAATAGTATTCGTGTGGAAAACGATAAGTGGCACTTTCAAGATTACTTTTGATAGGGAAGGGTAGGGTTTTGCAGAGATATATTTATATATTAAGATCAATAATAGGCTTTTTCCAACTAATAAAAATCGGGTTCTTTACTTTTTTAAACCTGGTATAAAATACTTATAATATTTTGATTATCGGGCATTTTTGTATTAAATTTTTCAGAGTGTGACCAGGTTCTGTGAGAACAAAAACCAATAGGATGTGAATGGCAAAATCACCACTCACAGGTGCTCGTCTGACGGAAACATAAGTATTTGCATATAATGTTAAAATAAAATGAATATCCTGAATAAATTCTATAAAAAAGCTGCAAAAATAAAGGATTTTAAGCATGAATTTTAAAATTATTTTTTATTTTTTGTATATTGATGTGTTTTATACGACTCTACGAAAGATTCAACAATTTGAACATCTTAAGAAAAAATGAGTTAAGTTAATTGACTATCCCTGTCACAAGTCTACAAAGTATGTCAATCAAATTTATTTAAAAAAAAATATTCTTTCCAATTCGAAAAGTAATCAATATTCTTCCCTTGACTCAATGTCTGGCATTGCTCTCACTTTCTATTGGGAGATCCCGCACACACTTATCGATAATGTTGATTGCTGATTGTGCAACAAACAGTAGTCACAACGCTTGATATTATCACACAACTATCTGTATTATTAACCCATTGACAATCTGGAAAAGGGGGACAAACAAAAGTAATGGTGGCTCGGGACTTGGGACTCGGGATCCAGCTCTGACTTCTACGTTTTGAACTCCGCCAGAGAAATCAATAAGTAAAGAAAGTTGAACTAAGCGTTCTTTCTTTATTTTTTATTTGTGAGTGCTTTCAATTACTTTGCAATTGCTTTGCGGACTTGCTGCGCCAAAGTGAAGTACTGGAAGAGTTCGGCAAAGGGGGTTGGGCACATTTGGTGGAAAGGGGATGAAACAATTGTACGAGTTGGAATTGCTTGAACTGTAACTTCCTTGGCACGAACTCGTTCAGCACTTCAAATTCAACTTCAACTGCGACATGTTATTGTCATAATGTGGCTCACCCCTCTCACTACTAATCCTTAACCCCACCCTATATCCCTGCCCCTTTCACCACCTACCTACAGACCAAACTGAACTGCTCTTTTAAACCCTTTGCCGCAAACGATGACTTTTCAGCGTTTTGTCTTTTGGTTGTTCAGTTGATGGAGTTGCTGCTCTTGTTGTTGTTGTTATAACACCAAGCCCCCCACCCCACCGAACTCCTCACTCCAAACTCTGTTGGATCGTAATGTTGGCAACTTTATTTGCGGTTTTGTGTAACTGTAAATTACAGAAACAGACGCGCAAATGAAACATATGTAACCAATGTGCATGTATGTGTATTTATGTGTGTGTGAGTTGCTGCCAAGGCACATACATAAATTATTAAACAAAACTGAGTATCATGGCAATGGCTTTGCCAGTCGATGTCACTAGAGCTCAGAGTCCAACAACAGTCATGCCCCTCTTGCCCCCCTCCCCTCATTCTCGTACCGCTGCTCTGCTTGCCACCCCCTTTTCTTTATTCCCCTTTCCCCCTTCCCATCTATTGCTGAGTGTTCCCCTTTTTCTAGGCGACAACACACGGCGTATGCGTAATTTTTTTTTATTTGCAGTCTTTGTGATTGTTTGTGTGCATCTCTGTATGTGTGTGTGTGTGTGAGTGTGTTTATGAGAGTGTGTATTATTTATGCATACGGCGCATGGAAAATTGCAATTGGTTTTTGGCAGCTTTTGGCAGCAGCAATTTGCTTTGAGCATAAATGAAATATATTTATTTATGTACTCGTTAAATTCAGATATACATAATGTATTTATTTATGTATATATGCATATATATAGGTTTATATGACTACTCGTAAGTATGTACATACATATATACTATATTTATAGCTGAGAGCTACGAGTCGCAAAATGAGTCAATACCGAATGCATAATAAAAAAAAAACATAAATTGATTCTAATCAAAGGTTTGATCTATACATATTTCCTGCATCTTCGTCCAACAATAATATATGCATGTGTTTTACAAACAAAACAATGAATAATAAAATTAAAGATAAACCAAATATATTGAAAATTGTTAAAACTAAGTAATTATCTTGTGTAATAATTGCATTCTGATTGGAATATAAAGATTTGGCTACCAGCAAATTTATCTATGACTATCGAAAAGAAATTTTCACATAAAATGCATAGTAATTACTGTCAAATTCTAAAATATCTCTCGGTTAAACTGAAACTCATTAAATAATATCATTTTTCGATTTGCTTAGCTAGAAATATTAAATATTAAATTTGTTTAATGCTTAGAGCTTTAATAATCTTAATCTATTCTTAAGTAATATATTAAACCTTAAATAATAATATTTAAGTTTTCCCCATCGTTATATTTGATATGGAATTTTTTAAGAAGAAGTTATTGGAACCCAGAAACACTTAAGCGTTTTAATTTAATATTAATATTCTCGTTAGGGAAATTAACGTTAAGTCATTTTCACTTTTGCGGTTTTAATTCGTCAATAAGACCTCACAATAAATTTGCAAAATATTGCTGGAATTTGGAGCGAAGTAAATGAAATTCAGAAAATTAAAATGGAAACTGATCCTTTAAATCCTATAAATAAAGTAGTATACTATAAGCTTTAAGGTCCATTGTGCCCGTACTCCTTGCTTTGAATAAAGCTTCTTTATAAGTTTAACTCACTACCACAAACAATAACTTTAATTAAAATTATTAAATAATCACTATAAGCCTGTAGACGAGGCAAAGGTCTTGTGACGAATGCATATATCTAATATCAAACTTTCTTTATAAGTTCAATTCACTACCACAGACAATAACTTTAATTAAAATTATTTAATAATTACTATCAATCTCTAGACGAGGCAAAGGTCTTGTGACGAATGCATATATCTGATATAAAATTTTGTTATTTAATCAATAAACTTTTCTTAAAAATTTAAAAGTTTGACAATCGGCAAAAGACTTTTATACATACATACATATGTATATTTCTCTTCAAACTTAATATATGTAACTAAGAACTTTCGCATTTCTACATATGCTTATCAACTCCGCCACAAGTCTTCTGTTACGAATTTTTTCTTAAAATCGTAATATCCTGCAAAAGAAAGAAAAGAATCCGATACTGAAACAAGGGACAATAAAAATGAGTTACTGTCTGGCAGAGGTATGCAGAAGAGCGGGACAGCAAAAAAACAAAAATCAACAACAATAATGACCAACAGAAGGGGTAACAAGGCTTACCATCTCCTCTCTCTCTCATTCTCTCTGACTTACTCTTTCTCGCCAAGCCGCATAAATATGCAATGCCTACAAAATTGTTGTGAATTTTGCCTTTCGATTTGAAGCAACATTTTTTTTCAGCTTTAGTCACAGCATGGGGCTGACAACGGATTGATGAGGAGATACAGAGGCAGAAAAAGAAATGAGAGAGAAGACAAGGATAAGGACATATCCTGCAAGTGAAATTTTCCAGCTCAGCTACGCAGTCGGCAATCAACTAAGAGTAGAAACAATCGATGTATCGATTGACAATAATGATTGTAGCTGTTGTTTTTTAAGCGAATGTTGATGTTGTTATTCCTGTTACCTAATCAAAATAGTAATAACGCTAATAATATTGCTCGCGATTCAATATGCTTTTGTTGTTGATTTGCTAATATACTCGAACTTATTGGTACTATAAAAAGTATCTCATAGTTTCCCCAGCTAATTTGTGGTGCACATTGCACCACTCTAATGCTATTGTTTGGGTCTTCCAACCCCTTTATCCCATATCCCTATGAATATATGTGTGTTTAAGTGAAAAATATCTAAGTAATTTGCATAGTTGATGACCATTTTCGTAACCAAGTCGTCAACTTGGTCAGTTAACTAGCATTTATTTGTTACTATAATTGTTGTTGTTGTTGCTTAAACTGTAATTGCTTTGATTGTGGCATATTGTTCTATCATCCCCACCCCTTTCTGGTATGTAATAGCTAAATGGATGTAACAACTCAAGCCAATTCCTAATTGAATTTGACTTTCTATTTGCCTGGCATAATTCGCTGCTTGATTTTGATATTGATTGAAAGATAGTCAAACTTTGACATTTAACCATTATGTTATTAAGCACATCAAAAAATGATGACATGTACTGACGCCATAAATATACATTTCAATATTTATTTTAATGTAATTATTTTTAATTCCCTCGGAGTGATTTCTGAGAGATTCCCTTCTCTTCAGGAGTTTTTATATAGTTTGCATAGATTGTTTGCATTAGATTGAATTTAATGACGAAGCAGACCTACATACATGGTAATCGTTTTGATTCATACTAAATTATTTAACTTAGAACTCTTCATGATCCATTTACTATTTATCTGAAAACTCGATCAAGTCTCTAAACGTCTGAGAATCGATAGCAAAATAAAATGATATATTAAACAATTTTTTTTTAAAGAAAATATCAAGACTGACATTTCCACTAGTTGACTTTTTAAGAAATTCTCATCTAAATATTTAAAAATTGCATAAAAATATGTATTTTGTTTCAAATAATAGAAATCATTATAAAACACATTCGCCAAAAAGTTCTAAATACCTTAATTTTAATAATTATATATTATATGTATATTATACAGATTGAAAATAAAATAACAAAATCGTAATGGTTTTCGTTATTGTTATTATACAAATTAATTGTAAATGCAATGCTTAACCAAAATATATGTATATATATTTTCCTTATTATAAATAAAGAATACGAGCACATTGTTATATTTATTACTATTATCTTTAGTATTGCAATATTTAAACAGAAATTGCAATTAAGTATTTAAGAAATGTGAAAATAACATAATTGAATAGCCCAGTCAATATGAAATTTCTGTGCAAGTAGGCTTACTCTTATCTCTTACAGAAGATATATTAATTTCTTTTGTTTGTATGCGAAATACGCATGCATATTCGCAATCGTATTCGCATCCAAATGCGAATGCCATTGGTTTTACCTGTTCGTCTGTAAAAAGAGGCGACATAAAAAAAGGGTTGAGCAAAAAGTGATGCCTGCTGTTGTTGTTGTGTCTTGTGCCGCAGCTGCCTCAGTGGAATCAGTCAAGTTGCAGTCGACCCCCAGCCAGTGGCAACAGTAACCAACCCCTCCCCCATCGCTCCACGTCCCCTCATCTCCCGCATTATCGGCTCTGATGGAGCTTGAACCTTGAGTTTGAGTCTGGGGCCTCGATGCGCTTCCGCAGAATCACTTAACGCTTGATTACACCGATTGACGTTTTGACGAGGCAGTGATGCTGCACAAGTAGATGATGATGACGTTGACGACGACGACGACGACGACGACGATGATGATGATGATGATGATCATCATCATGAGGAGGACATTGTGGCCGCCAGTGTAACCGAAAAAACGAAGCGGTTCAGACAACTGTTGAGAGCGAAGCTGGCTAGCTTCGGTAACTCAGTGGCACTACTCGTAAGGGAGTGTTGCAAGTGCAACATCACAGCTAGAACGTTATTGCACAAGAAGAAACAAAAACAGGAGTTGAAGTTGGACTTGTAGTCGAAGTGAAAGTTGAAGCTTTTTCTTTTGTCTCCTTTTTGGGCTTTGCGGCGAGTCGACCGACTGTCGATTAAAATGTCATTGCATTTGGCTGCCGGCTGCGTTGCAGTTGTCTAAAGGTTTTTGCCACTTGTCGCTGCCCAAGTCGAAGTAGAAGTAGGAGCAGAAGCAGAAGCAGAAGATGGCGCAAAATGGAGATGCACTGCCTGGTTGCGACCCAGGGGCCAGCAAAGGGTTAAGCTTAGCTGCCTCCCCTACTCACTCTCTCTCCCTCCCACCCTCACCACGTTGGCTCTTACTCTTTCGGTGGCTTGTCAAACTGTTTGTCTGCGGTTTGTGTTGTGTGTGGCATGCAGCAGTTTTGGAGCTGCAGTCAAAGGCTAACGAAATGCGACGTACCGGCTGCGGATGAGGATGAGGCTGGGGATGAGGATGCGGATGAGGATGAGGATGCGGATGTCATTTCACAAATAAGGACATCAACTTTTACGTGTGTTGTAGGTTTGTATGTGTCTGTGCTCTTCTGTGTGCGTATGTTCGTTTAAATTGCTTGTGCATTGATGCGACAATCGGCAAAGTCAAATATTACAGACGATGGTTATGACAAGATGCTATCAACATCCATCTAATTTTATGGCCAACAGTAGAAAGCTGAATTCGATTAAATTATAATTTAAGACATACTTACTCGAGATAGACAATATCATGAACTAAATGGAAACACATGCAACGAACAAAACTTAATTTATTTATTTATTTTATTATTGTATTTAACGTCAACTAAAAGCAGTCGACAAAATAATGACTTAAAAATTTAAAATAAGTTAAATTATAAATATTTACAGCTAAACTTAAATTTAAATCTAATTAAATATTAAAGAAACAAATGTATTATTTTGGAAAAATATAAGGATAGGGGTATTCATTAAATTAAAGCTTAAATTATCCAACGTTTGTTGCAAGAATTGAAGAAAACTCAGAAAAGCCGACGTAAGATCAATAAGTATTAGTAGTATAGCAGTAGTAGTGGTATAAGTAGAAGTATTAGAAGGAATATTAAAAGGTATTAGAAATACTAAAAGCTGTAGAATCATTATTAGCATTAAGTAGTATGAGTATTAGATTAATTTATGGCATTATTTTGTACGATGGGGTATAAGTTAAATAACTTTAAAGTTCAATCTAAAGCTAAATTTTTAAAACTTAAAATTTGATTTTATTTAAAGTAAATTTTAATTTCTTCAACTATTTGTGTAGTGTGGATTTCATAACTCGTGTTCAATTTGGTTGAATATCAAAATTTGCGTAAAGACGACAAAGAAATAATTAAATTTTATACCAATTGCATTTAATGTGTTTATAGAGCTATCTTTGCGCTTTTTTCGGCAGTGGCTTAAATGATAGACTGAAACTCATTAACCGAATTCAACAATTTATACTTATTCTTGATCTATTGCTATGTATTAGATAGCAGCTTTCCTCTTCTTCTTCTTTAGTCGCCTTGACATTTCAATTAAGTGGCATAATGAGATCTGTCTGCAAAGTGCAGCAAACCTTGTTGCAGGCGGCGAATGATTAATGGCCAAATGTTTACATCTGCGAGCGGCCTACGAAAGTGTTGACTGCTGCTGTTGTGCCCTCAGAGCCACCTCAAGATCGAGTCAAGCTCTCGTTCGCCTTCCGCCCTTTATTCCCGCCAGAAGCTCCTCCCATCTAGTCGTTGGCTCTCCACAAAAACATCAACATCAACTGTCCAATTTTGCTTGTTGCCCGCTGCTCGCATAATTTGCCTACAGATAGTCTCTCCCCTAGCCTGGAACAGGCACTGAAGACTGAAAACTGAAGACTGAAGACTGGGTCCGACCGAGGAGGGGGCTTATCTGCTGCTGCGATCGGCATCCTTGCTGAAATCAAGGTGCCGCTTGAACCGGTTCCACAGCATTGACTGCTGATTGCGCACGCTCAAAAGAAGGCGAAAACATATTGTACACTCAGAAAAATAATCAATAGTTATATATTTAAACCGGGCATATTAAACAACAAACGATGTCAAAAGCTGAATGAGTTCGGAATTTCCAAATCGTTACGTATGTTTAAGGATTAATTTTAGTCTGTAAAAAATCGTAACATATAAAAATTGTTTTTTAGTACAAAACATTCTCATATTCAAGCTAATGTCAATATTGGTATTGCACTTGATAGTTTCAAAAGCACTCTGTGGTTTCTGGTTGTCTTACAACATTTACAGATTTTATGTTTGGCATGCTCTTATATATTCTGACTAAGTTTGGTTACATCATATAGGTGTCAGTCGGAATTTTAAATCTAAGAACGTTTCATACTTAACCTAAGAATAAAAGTACAAAGCAATCGTAAAATTCAAGTATAGACATTTTTTCCAGAGTGTAGATCCAAAGAGAAAGAAAGGGAAAAGCTGAGGGGTGTCGTGCACAAGAAATGGCCAATACTCGCAGCCTGAACAATGTTTTCGCGGCTTATTACGCGCGATCGCTCGCTCAACAAACAGCAACAACTATTTACAACAAGAATTGCAACAACTATGGCTAAGGAAGCCACCTGTGCGCTAAAATCAAACCGAAAAGCAATGCTCGTTATGCCATTGAGAACCAGCTCGGTGGCACAAGGGGGCCAGAAGGGGCGCGGGGAAATGTGAACCAGTTTATTCCGCAGTCAATCCACAGCGAGATGGATGGATTGGGACAAGCGGACGAGCAGCCGCCGCTAAAGTGGAGCAGTCAAGCGGCTTTGAAAAGCCGCTGAGTCCAAGAGTCGCAAGTCTCAAATCGAGAATCGAGAGTCAAGAGTCGAGGCAGGATGCACCGTGCGGTTGCCTATCACAGATCGAGTGATCAGAAGGGGGCAGGAGGAGCACAAGTAGAGGGAAAACATGTTACGCAGCCAACGAGAGTGGTGAGGGGGGTCTCAGATTAAACATCGGCGGTCGCGTTAGACTTGCGACCACCTGGCGCTCTCCGCCAATCGGCGAGCAGCAAAGTGAATTAGTGGACCCCTCCATAGCAGGACCTGGACCTCAATCTGGTAGAGCAGCTCTTCTTCTTCTTGCTGTTACTTTTCTACCACATCATCTTCTTCAACTGGTTGCTGTGCTTGTTGCTTATTTGCAATATGCGTAAATGTTTACGAGTCAACTTAGCCTCGTCGTTATAGGCAAAATCACTGATCTACGCGCCAACGCACTATGGGATCTCACCTAAAGAAAATGTGAAATATATGAATATTTTGACACAAGTCACAGCATTCAGACGTACTTGTATTTTGAAATCGGATAAATTGAGCTGAAGTTTCTCAAACTTTATAAGAAGGTAACTTTGTCAACAAAATTATAAACAAAGAAAATTTAAATTTCTTATTGAAATAGATAAAAATTATCAGTAATGTTCTGATTTTTTGAAAACAACCAAAAAAGTTTTCGATGGTCCGGCTATATTTTCAAAATATATTTTTTCTCTGTATTTTGAACAACAAAATAATTTATTTAGTTTGTAAACAATATTTTCTTATTCAAGTTAATTCAGGGAATCAAACCAAAAACTAATATTAGTTCCGGTAGGTTTCGGTACGTTCCATTACAACCATTTCTGTTATGAACTTATGAAAATTTTTAAAAGGGTTTTACGACGAGGTCTGTTGTTTCGGGTCGTTGGAGCTTTGTAAAATACTCGATCATTAGTCGTTTCTCCAAAAAAATATACAACGGAAAATGACAGAATACCCCACTGTGCTGGGTTCTTAGGGTGGCTGGGCCGCACCACAGACACTTGTACACCTAAGTGATTTAGTGTAAATGATTGTGGCAAATACGTAAAGAAACATAGGCAGAGAGGGATAGAAATGGATTTTTTTGTTGTAATTATTGACAGCGTATTTGTAGCAGGTGCTAGCTGCAAATGTTGACCACAAACTGTTGGTCCATAAGTGGCATGACTTATAGCCAATGTTGCGCCTGAATAGAGCAATAGTACAAGTAAGTAGAAGCTTTTCTCTCCCTGGGAACACACACTCATCGGTAGCCGGACAGCAACTCGATAAGCAATCCCAAGTCTAAGAAAAACCATTCGATATTGTAATGAAACAAGTTACGAGTATGTTTGGCAAAAACTGATATTACAGTTCGGGTTGCATCAAAACTAGAAGCTTCGATGAGTGCTTTAACTGCTCTACGCTCCTATAGTCAGGGAACAAGTTTGCGATAGATTCGAGAACGTTGCCATATAGTAAAATATTAATTGAATATCTTTGAGTGCGGATATGCTTTGATTGGGATTAGATTCATATGCAATTCAGTTAAGATGATTTAAAAGAATGTTGTGATTTTAATAGTACACTAAAGCAAATTATAGTCATGAACATTTAACTTTAGTGAACAATTTAAATGAAATAACTTTTATAAAGTCTTTTGGATAATCTCTAAATTGTTTTTTAAGTTTATAGATAGCTCGAAAAGAATTTGACATTATTTATATCACTTCCTAAGCACAAGGATCTGCAATAGGCAACTTTGAAAGTAAATTTTTGATACTCTGAGTCCATCCTCTTACTAGTTTTTAAATTTTTCTAATCAACGTATTTACTTTGAAATACGTGTATGAAACTCAATGGAGTTGAATTAAAAACATTATCAAGGTCGGGCAATCAGTAAATTATTGTTATCTCATTTGTGTTAATTAAATCGCTTTTGATTTTGATTCCGATTTCGATTTGTATTAAATACTAGTCACCAGCGTTGGACAAGTACGCCCACATTAGCGCCAGTCAACACAAGTCAACATCGAGCGATGGAAACAAGTTTAATCTTATCAAATGCGACATGCAGTTTTTGTTGTGCAACAGAATGAGAAACCAGTCAAGTGGCAACATTTTGTCATCGTAATGACAACAACAAAAACAACAGCAACTATGATAATGGTAACAACAACCACAACAACAACGAGATGGGTACTCTTGAATTTATGTGCGCGTTCTAATTTTAATTGCCAATTTGTGGGCATAATTTCTCCATAAACCTTAATTAACGGTGAAAGCTAACAGCCGGCGAGCCGAAAGATGTCAAAATAAAACAAACACCTCCAATGACAACAACAACAGTGACCCCGTCACTCTATTTGCATGGAAATTATACGGTAAGTAGAAGCATATAAAAAGCCCATTCGAAATCACAAGTCAATCTTACTGAATTAGTGATGCTCTTCAAAAAAATATTTAAATATGAAATTAGTAAAACTAATAATTAAAATAAAATAAAGCTTAGTTATTACTCTGTGTGAAAATTTAATTTTGATTGGAATATGAAGAATTGGCTACCAGCAAATTTATATTTTGATATCGCTTGTGACTACAGCATTTATCTAGAAAAATATTTATTTAGCCTTAAAAATTAAATTTAAAAAAAACATATTAAATGCAATTTAAATCAAGAAACAAATTTAGAAACAATTTCGAATTTTCTTGGTAATGGAGATAAACAAGTGTTATTTAAAAACTAACAAGCTTTCTGTTTAAGTTAATTTTAAAATACGATACTAAAATTCAATTCATAGTAGACGTATATTTGTAGGGTATCAAAATATAAAATGGAGTAAAGGAAATTAAATAAATGTTATATTTAAAACTATTATATCCACATCTGTCAAACACACGATCGAACTCAAAAAGATACCACTATTAAAATAATATAAATATATTGTTTTTGTTTTCTAGAACATACCTCTTTTACGCCTTTGTAATGGTTTCAGGGTATTTCTAGAAAAAGATTCATGAAGTGAACAAAAAATTAAAAATAAAGAAATGGAAAGGTTAGCAGAGAACCGTCGCATGGTTTTCGGTGTTTTGTTCGAAGCTGAACGCTTTTTTTTACATTGTTTTTTTTTTGTCATTTGTTTTTAAATTTGTGTCGATTTTTATTGCATTTCTCACAACACGAAGAACGAACGGATCAACAAAATTTACAGCAACAAATATAATAAAAATAATAGAAAATAGTCGTTAAAAATGTTCAGAGAAGTTTAACAACAGTTTCAGTTGTATGGCAGAATCAAGTCGATTCCGAGGCAGATCCACAATTCTCATACCCAATACCCAAAACCAATCCCCATCACCATTCGATTATTTATCTACAACTCATATACAATTCACCTATCGATCCAGACCTCGGTCCGGGTCCAGTCCAGTCGATTTGTTGTAAGCCGCTTGGGAAAATCTATGCGCATCTAAATTCTGACCATCGTTTTGGCTCATCGACTTGCATAAGTTTAGCATAAAATTTGCGTTTCTAAGCGGCCATAAAAGTATTTCAACTTCTCTGCTATTTCATTTTTCTTTTCTATTTTTTTTTTTGTTGGCTTAGTAAACACCTTATAAGCTTAATGAAATGTCACCGAGACTGTTGAAATGTGTCTTTAAATCAATTAGCAACCATTTTAGTCTATCACTCAATCAGTTTTGTGTCTTGTATTAAGATTTCATAGTATTTGCTTTTTGCCCAATGAATCAATCTATTGATTTTATTCACTTATAAAGTAGCCAAATCTGTTGGCGAGTTTCAAATGGGCTTTAGCTGTATTTGGGGCAAATGTGACAAATCGTTAAACAAAGCTCAGATCTGTCTATTCACAACCAGTAAATCAAGTCAATACTCTCAACGCTCTTCTTGATAAATATCTTTAAGATCTTACAAGTTTTTGTTTTAACGATTTTAGTCTTTAGATTTTGTATGATGCTCAAAGCTCAGATAAATTTGTTTTTTAAAGACACTGCAAAGCAATCCGTTCTTAACATTTATATAGAATTACCTTAAATGAGTTAATTATTTTTTTATCGATATCTGGAAAATCTTCCGAATGTCAAGTACTTTATCAAAAAAAAAAACTGAAATTCTCCTATGTGACTCCTGGTGTGTCTTTTAGTCGGGTCAATTCCAAAATGTATTTTTGAAATGACGATCTCATACAAAATTGCTTTAGGCATTAAAATCTTTAAAAAATTTAAAAAAATATAACTTTTTTTTGTTTATATTAAAAATCATTAAGAACTCGAGAATTTCGGTAGACTTTTAAGCTTCTGGTATATAATTTAGCCATAATTATTTGCTGTCTGGCTGCATCTTCGACTCGTAGTTCGATGTAAATCTTTAGTATGAAAGCCCAATCAATTGCGAATGTGTATTCTAATTGCTGATCAATTTTTCAAAGACAATTTTTCAATTGCTAATGCCTCTTTGATTGATATTCTAATTGCTGTTCAGGAGCGCTCAGCGGCGGGAGTTGTTCCAGAGTTGTGTTGCTGTTGCAAGTAGAGTTGGGGCAATTGGGACAAGTGCAGGCAGTAATCAAATTGCTAGCGACAGGCCAACTGTGGGACAGCAACTGTGTGGCAGCAACTGTGGGGCTGCAACTGGGCTGCTACTAGCGGCCAACTGGGCAGCGGAACACGTTTTCAGATGCATTTCGCTTGCGTCATTAAAATGAGCCTGATTTATGGCTGACCAGGCCCAACCTGGGGCAGATGCTGTTGCAAGTTGGAAGTTGTTTTTTCTGTTGCATTGACTGTTGTCTTTGCCGTTTGCCAGGGCAGAAAGAATTGCCCGTGTTTCCACACTTTGGCTACCACTTGCCACAGACAAGACGCAACGCACATTTTTCCATCGTGTGGCAGGCGAATAAACTATAACTATGGCCACGAAGACAGGCTTAAGATGAGGTCTGAGAAGCTGAGATGGAGATAGAAATGAAGACAGAGACAGAAACAGAAACAAAGACGAGAACTGCAACTGGAGCCTGTTGCCTCTTTGTTGCCTGTTGCTGCCAGCGCAAATCAAAGCGCAATATGTTGACTGCATTTGACTTCCCGGTAATTAGACGTGAATGCCAAGACGTCCATAGCGCAACTAGTGCTACATAGTGGCACAAACATGGTAGGATTGCGCTTGAAAATAAAAGAAATTCTCTTCGATTGAAATTTCAACTATTTTGTTCATCAAAGAAGACGTTAGGCTCAGACATATTATATATACGTTAATCAAATTAGTAGTTTTAATTTAACACATTGAAAAGAAGAGTTACTTTATAATATTTAATATAATTATTTAGTTTTATTGAATAGTTTATTTTTTATAAAAAAAAAAGAAATATTTTTCTATTTTTTAAAATTATTACAGCTCCTGTCCTTGATATTATGGGTTTTGGCACCAAAATATAAATGAGCTTAAAATTATAGAGTAAACTTCAAAACATGCAAGTTTTGACGTCATTATCTCGTGAGATCAGCCATAAAATATGTGTTAAATTCAAATTCAAATTCCCCTCAAATATTAATTAAAAATATGAGCTACCCTGATACCCTGTTGGGGTGACTTTAATCTATTTTCCTAACTGGTACACTAAACTCCTATCGCTCATTATAATAACTCATTTCTTAGCATTGAGTGAATGTTAACTAATCCGGAATCAGTGTGACAACGACTACGCCTTGATTAAGTGTTTCGAGTGCTTGACTGTGGCCTGGTCTTTTGATGTGAAGTGCACCTGTTTCTAAGCCAAAGCGGCAGCCGCTGCCAAACAAAGTCATACAACGCCAAGAGACGCGATGGCCACGCGCACAGAGGGCTCGACTTTGCTCCATCCCAACTCATCTCATCTCATCTCATCTTGACTTGACTTGACTCATAGTTGCAGTTGCAGTTGCAACGTTGCCGCTTGTTACAACTGGTTGCAAGCTGCGACGCGTCGAGTCGCCGCGGGCCTGTTCCTGCCCTGGACCACCGAGTTGCTTGTTATTATTGATGCCCAGCTTGAGAGCGGGTCCATCTAAATTGCTGGGCTTATAATAAGGCCAGCATTTTCCTCTCTCTCTTTCTCTCAAACTCTCTCGCTCTCTTACTCTCCTGGGCCGGTTTGCGTCTCGTCTTCAATCAGGGCCAACACTTTGCCCTCGCCACTGACGACTGGGCGCGAGTGTAGCGCCAGTCGAATAGTTCTTGAGTGCCGAAGGCAGCAGCTGCCAAGCTGTACCTCAATCTCAACCTAAGTCTCCCTATCTCTCTCTTTTCCCCTCCTCTGCGTCGGCCTATGTTACCTTTACTCGCCGATCGTAGGAGGAGGCGACAGGTGCAATTAACTATGTAGCCAACGCACTCTGCAGCTGCTGCAGGCTGTGATTTCCGCATGCCATATTCCCTCCTCTGACCTCATCGAGAAGGTGATCCAATTTCGAACGTCATTTTCACAAATAAAGGGAATACGATATCTTCTAGATGGACAGTCGAAATTTCCTACACATAACAACAGCTTATGAAAGAAGCTAAAAATAGGTAGTTAAGCTAAAGGAAAAGTTAAAAATTTTAATAAAAGTAGAGCAAGTTGAAAGAAGTAAATGAAATAAAATAAGTTGATGATTTTTTTACATTCTCATAAAATGATCCACATCATTATGCTTTTTCATTCTTGTTTCGTACTTTATTTCTAAATTGGAAGAATTAATCAGTGACTACGATAGCAGTGTTTTTTTCCATTCCATAAATGTAATTCACCAATCTTCTATTGATTATATTACTATGTTGTAAAGACTGCATTAAATATTTTACAAATGTTTCGTCTTAAATAAAATATTATAATATGTAAATTCCTATTTTGAGTTGCTTAAATCTTTTTTTTGTCTCCGCCTTTTTCTAGTTAACTTTCCTTAGTTTAACATAAACTATGCATAAATGCGTTAATATATGCTTGAGGTGATCTATCAATACGAGTGATCTATCTCCCTCTATACTCATATCTGCATCCATCTATAGAGATCTCTATCTCTCTCATTCTGTCTTGCACTTTCGTGACAAAATGATGACTCATTTATCTCACTTGTAGATACATAATAAGTATTACATATTCATTACGCTCAACTTTGTAACTTATTCTTTAATAGCTGCGTTCTTCTTACCAGCAGATTCTTCTGCTCTGACTATAACTATTACTCTTCTTCGTCTGCTTTGCTACGTTTCTCATCGATGGCTTGTCACCAGTTCTCAAGTTCTTAATATCAGTCTCCATCTTGGAGTCAGCTCTCGCTTATCGCTGCCGCTGATCACGCGCCATGTTGGCAGTTTTAATTATGTTGCTACTGCCAAAGTACCTCCCCCCACCCATTTGCTCTGCCTCTCCCCTCTGTACTGTGCATATGCCCTGGGTCATGTGTAGTATCTCCTGTCCCCAGTCCCCAGTCTCCTGTGGAATGCTGACGAACTGCTGTCGCAATTAATACGCGTCTTTGCTGACACTGTGTGTCTAGCCCATCCCAACCCAACTTCATCCTCAATCTCATTCTCAACCACGTCCTCAACCTCAACTGCAACATAGCCTAGTTCTACACAGAAAAAAATCTTGAACACCAAAAGGTTCTAGAAAGATCGGTCATCTCGGAGCTTTTTAAATCGAAATAATTGATTCAATTGCTTCTCCAGAAATATATTAATTTTCGGCACTCCTACAGAATGTTTTTCAGTAAATATATTGGCTATTTTAATGCTATTTTGTTCTGTGTAGGCACTCAAGTCAACCCAACTTCCTCCTTTTGTCACCCTTTCCAGCTTTCAGCATAATGCAGCTATTTTTAGACTGCCTTGTCAGTTTTGTCCCCACGCTCTATCTCCGGCTCCCTCTCCCGGTTTCACTTTCTTTCTCTCTCCATCTGACTGCGTCTGCATTTTTTTTTTCGCCAACCTGTCGCAGCTCGACCTGGTCGCCCCTTTCCACTCTTCGACAGCCATAAGACAACATTATAATAAAATTATTTGTACTTTTGCCACATCGACGTCGGCGTCGTTAGACGCTGCTGCTGCTGCTGCCGCTGCTGTTACTGTACTCGATACTCGATACTTGTAACGTTTGTTTGTTTGATTTTTGCATCGCCTAAAAGTGCAATTTGTTGTTGCTCCTGCTGTGGCAGCAACTGTAAAACGTTTCCCCCTTTCTATTCCCTTGACGCCTTCAATCATCTACTTATAGTACTTGCCACCACACCTCCCTCCTCCCCCTTATTCTCAGCCAGACTCAGATCAATGTAATTATTTCAAACTGCCTCTGACTGCGTCGCTGCTTCCGCTGAATATCTGTCTGACTGTCTGTCTCCCCTTTTTCTTCGTCTCGGCCACCTTTTGCTCATTTGCTTCTTTTTGTATTTCCCTCATTGGTTTTCCGTTGGTGCAAAAGTTTTTCTTAAGCTTGTTACTTTTCTTGCCACTTTTTGCTGCAGTTGCAGTTGCAACACATTTGCCAATTGAGCAATGAGGGCCAAGCGACGCGTACGCTTTGCATTTGCATTTCCATTTCCCATTTGACTATGCCTCGTCTATGGATTTGCCTTCGGCTCTCTCGGTCTCTCTGTCTCTATTCTACTCCATCTTTTTCCCTCTGTCTCTGACTCAATCGTTGGATTTGGCTTCAATTTCAATGCAAAATCAATAAATTTGTTGCAAGGGCCAAGTTAATTTTCGTAATTGGCATTTTAACAAGGTTATCTGCATTTGTTGCGATTTGCAAGCAACTTGTCCTCTTCGCACTTCCCTTTAATCGTACTCTCTGTCTCTCTCTGCCTCTCTCTCACACACCCTCACCCTAAGACTTTACTTTTACCAAAATGAAATAGGCAACCCAAGAGCCCCCTCCCTCGTCACTAATTTTTTAGACAAACTCCTAGTCCCTTTTCACGTCTTCTAAGTCATCGCATGTATGGTCGACGCTTTGTTAATTTTTTGACTGATCTTCTCGACTTTAAGACACTCTCTAAATTTCAATTTGACTAAATAGAGATCTGCGGTTGCATTCAAACTTCAGCGTCTCAATATTAATTTGTGCGCTTTGTGCGCAACGACTTATAAATTAATTTGTATTTGCAAGTTAATAAATCGTTGCTAATAATCTTGCAGTGCAGAAAATAAATGAAGAATAAATACTAAAATTAAGTTTTAGCTCTACAATAAAAAATAAACATCAATATAAATTATGTAATTAATTTATCATTTAATGTTACAATAAGATTGCTATGGCAACGTTTAAATCACAATATATTTTCTTATATTTCATTAAATAAAAAAAATACTTTGGGATGTTCATTCCATCCATGCGATAAAAAACCAGCTATAAAGGAAACGGATATCCAGTGCCTTTAATGTTTATAAATTTTTTGAATTTAGATTTTGTATGTCAATTCTTGTTGTTCCTTCAGTTATATCGGCCAAACTCTCATCGTTTCTTTCTTACTTGTTAAGATTTTATTTTTGTAAAATAATTTTTCTTAAATATATGTTTATTTATTTAATTATAAACTAATCCTTGGGTTTAAATCTTCAAATATTACTAACATCAAAATTTAATGGCAAAAAAAATAAAAAAAATATGCCACGCAGATGGAGGGGAGAGGGAGAGAGAAAGTGCATGAGAGAGATAGATAGATAGCGGCTCATACACCTGCACTTTATTTAAATCGAATTCATATTGTTGCTTGTTATTTATTTGTATTTTGTTTATTTTTAATTTATGCACATCAGCTACTTGGCTTGGGTTCGACTTTGGTTCGGTATTGTAATTTATCTTTATCAATATTAAATTAAAATGTATGCGAGTGTCTGGCTGTCTGTTTCTCTCTCTCGCTCTCTTTCTTTTTCTCTGTCTGACGTCTGTATCTTTTATTATTTTTTAGCCCACACAAACACACACACACATGTTAGTTACTCTGCAGTGTACGTTAAGTTGTCATAATGATTGACAACGGCTACGTGCTCTGGTTTTGTGATATTCCCTCAAATGAAGTGGTGCGAGTCAACCATGTTAGACTACCTCCCTCTCCAACTCTTGGCTCAATCTGTCTACCAATTTAAGTCCGAGTGTCTTGGCCCAAAACGGAACGGAGCTTGGCCAGAAATAAGCTGTCGCTGTCTTTTGCATGCCTTTGTGGGAAAGATAGTTTGAGTTTATTTTCAGCACTTTTGGAATCTACTATACGTAATCCTGGCAAAGTGACAATTTGATTTGCTGATTGCGATCCATTAATGATATGATTCATATTTGTGCCAACTCGCTCTCTTTCTCTCTCTCTTTCTCGCTCTCATTTGCTTTGAGTCTCTATCTCTATCTCTGTGGATGCGCCTGAAAAATCTATTTAGAGGTTTTGCCAAAGTTAATTTAACATCTGTTGGGGCATAAATTGCATAAATTGTAGCAGTTGGCCTTCTTTCGTTTACATCCTGGTCGCTTCCGCCGGCAGTCAAGACAAAAACAGAAGAAAAAAACAAGAAAAATAAAATGCCAGGATAATCAATAAACGAAATTCAATTTGCTGCGCCATTTGCGCAGACAGGCGACCCTGCAAAAGCAGGAGCTGAAGAAGTTAAAGTAGACCCAGAACCAGACTCAGACTCAGAACCGTGAATGCGACCACAGTCAAGACTAAGAGCCCGAATCCCTATTCCTGCCTCTTCCCCTGGCCATTCACGTGCTTATATGCCCAAGTTTCAGATTCTGGCACGCCCACTTGAACGCCCACACCCCATAAAATGAGGCCGATCTAATGAGTGAAGCGGGGGCGGGTCGGTTGCCCGGGTCTGGTTGACAGAATTGTGCAGAAATTTAAGAGTGACTAAGCGAGGGGGAGGAAAGAAGTGTGCACATGTTATGGAGGTCTACCCGTACCCGTATTGACCGTAAGCCGTGAGCGACGCGTGACGTTCGTGTATTTTATCGATATTGCAATTTATTGTATTAGCCGGCAAACGAATAAACGACTGGAAGATGAAACCTCATCGAGCTGGATGGCGAAAAAGTCTTTCAATAATATTTCTAGGCTATAAAGTGAAATATGTGTTAATTTGGTGTGCCAGCCAGCCCCCTGCCACGCCCATTCAACAACAACAACAGAGGCAAAGGGACAGCGGGTTATATTCTTATAATGATAATATTGACATTGATAAGCGTCGCAAATTTATGCACAATTTGGCTAATTGATTGGCGCTGCCTCGACTGCAAATGGCAGCGCAGCACGCAGACTGTCCAAAATGAACACACACACATTAGTGTGAATGTGTGTGGGTGTGTCTGAGTGTGCGAACACGAACGGGTGAAAAAGGAAAAGGACTCGATTGAAGCAGTAAGTGATTTGCATACGAAAACCTAATGGAAGCTTGGCGGATCTGAAATATTGATATGATTACAACCTGTTTATATTCTCCAAATTTTATATAACATATAATATATCAAATTATTCATCATGTGTCTCCATTAAAATATTTGTATGACAGTGTTGTCAGATTGACTGAAGGAAAAACGCATAGTCTAAGCTGATAAAATGAGGTAGAAATTTCTTACATACATATATATGTGGTTAAAGCCGCTTTCCAAGAGTCTTGAGTAGTTCTAAATTTTTTGGTTTTTAATTTTTTTTTCCAGGATTAAACGACATTCTGTAAATTTTTTATTTGCTAAATCATCTAAAATCACAGAACGCAATGTGCCGTGTAATGAAAGGAAGTGAACATTATCACTGCGGACGGCAGTCCGCGCTAGTGACGAAAGCATCACGAAGGGTGCGAAAGGCGACTAGTAATATACACAGAAAGAATGGAAAATTTTCTATGACTGTCCGATCAGGTCAAGGTATATACCGATGTTTTTTTGTTTTTTTTTAGAACAAGTTGTTTATACAATTTAATATCGTTCGTCACAAAATTGGATATCAAAAATTTTAGGGCATGGAAATGTTTTCGTCACTAGACTTTTACCTCGTAAAGAGGTTTTTTGTAGAAGATTTTAGAATTTACAAAAAATTATAAAAAGACAGAACAAGTTATTTATTTTTTTTATCGTGGAAATCAGTTATGAGCTTAAAATATTTCAATTGCATACCCTAACTTCTGAACATTCTCCCTAATGTTAAAAAAATGTTCATTATCGAAAGCAAAATAAAGTTTCGCTTAATTCAGCTGGAAATTCTTCTAACAGCTTGAAAAAAATGTTTAAAATAATTTATATAACAAAGTGTTTGTATAATTAAAAGAAAATTGATTTAAATCCTTATTTGCATTTTGAAATTGGAAATGGGTCTGGTTTTTTGTGGATTATTGTTAAATAGTTGGATAATGAGTGCATCTGGAACCAGTTCAATCGGTTACTGGATCGTTACAAAATTAGGTGTTATGTCTATAATTTCAAATATAAAAAAAAACTAGGATATCATAAAAATTCCATATCATAAAAAATTCATTGTTTGTGATGAATGTTAAGCGGAGAATTGCGGTGAATTGAGGAAGTCCTTGAGTAGGGATCTAATTAAGACATTAGAATTCTTAACTTAATTAATTAGCCAGGGGCTGAAGAATTTGCAGTTTAACAACTCGGAACTTGCAGGCGAACTTTGTCAAAGAAAGAGAACAAAAAAAAAAAATGAAACGAAGACGAAGACGAAGAAAAGTTGAAGAAGGAGGGAGGGGGACGGAACGAAAGGCTATTTGCTGGCCTTTTGAAGAAAACATTTGATATATTTACTCTCTAACTCTGCTCGCGCTCTCCGATTCCCTCTTCCAGTCGCCTAGTTGTTTACTTTTCCAATTGATTAAGCAGCACCGACGATGGAACTGGAGATGGAGTTGAAGCTCGAGCTGGGCACGGCTGATTGCCTACAACTGAGACGGTGCTGCTGCCTGTGTTTCTGACCAACTGTTCGGCATCAAATGAAGCATAAAGTGTTGATGCGAGACACAGCAGCAGCAGCAGCAACGAAAGCGGCAACAACGGCAGCCGGCCGTCAATGTCAAGTGCAAATGAGACGCCATCGTCAGCGCCAGAAATCGAAGAGTATACGCCCCGTGCGCCCACATAGTGCCCAAGGCCCAAGCATGAGCTTTGCCAACTTATGGCCAGGCCAAAAGTCAACTAAAGTGGATTGGAAGTCACTGTCGATTGCGGAGTTTACCTTGCCGCTGGCTCTCAGCGATTTGAGTTTGGCTTTTTGACACAAATTGAAATCGAGTTACAAAAACGCTTAATTCAATAAAGACAACGACAACTACCACCGCAACATCAACAACAACAACCACAGCAATCACAACAACCACAGAAACCAGCAATAACAGCAACGACAACAGAAAAAAGTTTATAATAACAGCGGACACAAATTAATTTTGCAAGCCGTCGCCGGCGACACAAATTGCCATGTCATGTCCAGAGTTGACTTTTTCTCGTTTTTTTTTTCTTTTTCTTTTCTTTTTTAATATTATTATTATTTAAGCTGCTCTCACAGTCTGAGAGAGAGTAAGAGTATAATAAGTTCGTAATGCGGTTCACCGCAACTGCAACTTGAAGATTTTCAATTATCTTTTATGACAGTCTCCCTTAAATTTGTGACACCAAGAAAAGAAGATTCCGAAACAATCATATTACATTTTTTACTCTATTTTATGTGTAGTTCATATAACGACAAAACAGCAAACAAACAACAACATTCAGCAGGTTATTTAAATTAGTAATAGACCTCTTATTTGTGATGGATCATGCTATCTTCTTATTAAAATGTCTTTTAAAATCTCATAAAAAATTTAAAACAATCACAGTATTTGAACAACACATTGTTTTATGTTTTTTATTGTTGAAAATCTCCTGCTGAATTCTAAAAGTGTAATTATAAAAAGTATCATGATTGCTTCTGTATAGCAATTTAAAATGTGTTCACTCATATTTGAAAAAGATAACTATTTATAAAAAATATTATAATACTTGATTTCTTGAAATGTTTCTCATAAAAACAAATCAATTTGCTTGCAACATTTCGCTTGCTGTCTTCGTTGTTGCCCCTATGTGGCAGGGAATCCATGATTCAGCTTGTTGCATGTGTTGGCCACTTGTGGCTTTTTTTGTGCCACGCACCTGTGGCAAGCAGTGCTGGAAGTTGATCGGTGTTCGGTGTTTGGTGTTTGGTGTTCTGTGATCGCAGCGGTAATTACAAGCGACGACTTTCAGCTGCAGCAGCACTTGGTTTCCATTTTTGTTGTTGTTGTTGTTGCTGCTGCCGTATTTTGGGGGAAGTGGCACAAGTAATTTCCACTAATTACGAGGCAATGAGTTGAGTAAAAGCAAAATACGATTGCAACTTTGCAACAGTTGCGTGCATCTGCATGGGGTGCCAATGGGTATGGACTTGCCCCATGTTGTTGCAATGGCAGTTGGAGTTGGGATTGCGATTGGAGATGAAGCTAGAGCTAAACCTGGCTACCGACTGCCGCCTGAGATCTTCAGAAGCATGACTTGCGCTTTTTTGTGGCAGCAAGCAAAGTCAAAGTGTTGTGTGTCGCGTCCGCAAACTCATTCTCATTCCCATATCCCCCTTTTTTCCATCGTCCGCATCCTAATCATCATCCTTTCGTCATCGTTATCGTTAACGTTGCAACGTTGTCGACAAATTAAATTTTAAACACTCAACGGACGTTGGCAAAATCATAAACACAAATCAAATAAATTTTCATAATTGCATTCGGCTGCCTTTCCGTTTTCTGCTGACGTCTGCCATCACTTTTCGTCGCCGTCTACTGCTGATTCTTTTCCTTCTGGCAACATGCATGCAGGCCCTCCTTCCCCCAACATGGGCGGCTATCAAGTGGGCGTGGCCAAGTCTAGACTGAAAGTTGTCACTGTCGCTGGCAGCGTTCCTCTTGATTAGCCTAACCCTTAGCACCAGCCGCCAAGCCCGGGTCGTGGATGGCCACGGGATTCGAACCTGTGCCTGCTACTCGTACATAGATAATGATGAGACAGCTCTTTGGCTGCCCAGCATCATGTACACAAGGTGGGCAGGAAACAGGGGATCAGTGTGCAATGGTAGGGAGAGAGCTGAGTGCAAGATTTAGTTAGAGCATTGAAATTCCATTCTAAAATGCTAACGATTTTTATGCAATTTGTGAGCAATTTGAGGAATTCAATAAGTTTTGCCAAATTAATTTGAATTTGCAGGAAAAGAATACGAGTATATCGTAGGGAATTTAATAACATTTCAGTTCATTCCAATATTTATGATTAAGTGAATGTTTCGCAATGTTTCATTCTTTTTTTTACAGATATTTCTGATACATGAAAATACTTAAATTTATTTACAATAGCAAGGTAAAACTATTGATAAGATTAACTATTGGACAATGGACGGCTATATTAGTTTAAGCCTCTTAAATTTTTTTATTAAGAAAAGGAAAAGGTGTTAAAAGTCAATAATTTTGCAATATACTGAAATATTTTATAGCATATGTAACTGTTTTGTTGACTGTCTTGACTGATTTAAAAAAATAGAATTCGCATCCAATGTGTGACATTTATTAAAAGTCATGCACAGAATAGTAAGCTATAATGACAATGGAAGCATTCATTAGTTTTAAAAATTAATAAAACAATTAAGTTTATAGTTTGCTTTGACTTTTCTCCATTTCCAAATTATTTCAAAGACCTTTAAAAATTACTTTTTTTTCGCATTTGACTGTCTTTCGTTTCAACTAATGTGCATCTGTTTATTGCTTTCACAGCTCATTTATGGTAGTTTGCCCTTTCTCTCTTTCCCTCTGTCTCTCTCTCTCTCTCTCTCTCTCTTTCTCTCTTTCATTTAATGTCCTTATATTCTATTTGCCTCTCTGGTCTAAGTCCGGTTTTCTTTTTATTCAGAGCGCTTTCCATATGCCTTTGCTCTTCCTTCCTTCCGTACACACTCACACACACCTACATTGCTGTTGACGTGGCTTAGTTACATTCATACACATCGACACATATGCAGATACATTTGTATCTTTTCAGTTGAAATTCATGTGCTGCCCCCAAAAATTGTTTGCTATTTTGCATTTGCTGCATTTCATGTTGCTGTTGTTGTTGTTTCCTTGTTTTTTTATGTGTGTGTGTGATTTTTTTTTTGTCAATTTCACGCTCTATTTGTGAGGTTTGCCATTTGGCTTTTGTTTGATTTGGTTTTTTGTATTCGTTTTCGTTTTCATCTTTTTTCTCGCTTTCGCTCTCGTTTTTGTTTCTGTTTCCAGGTCCAATCTTTGATATTTTTGTACTTTTGACCAATTTGCGGCGCACAATGTGAACAAACAAGCAATAAAAACACAAACACACGCATATACATTTATATATGTATGTAGTATAGTATAGGTGTGTGTGTGTGAGGGCCAAATGATTGGCAGCTTTTCAATATGGCGCTAATTGAGTTTTTAATTGTTTGACTTTACGCTTTTGGCCCTTTTGTCTCAATGTGTCGCTTGAAATTGCCTGCGACACGCTTCGGTTTGTATTTTTTAGTTTAGATGTATCTCACATTGTTGTTACTTCTACTACTACTACTATTATTACTGCTTTTAGTTTTGTTGTTGTTGTAGCTGCTGTTATTATTATTGTTTACCCCTTTTTGTCAGATTCATTGCGTTGTCAGCTTAGAAGGTGGCGAGCAGCTGGACGAACCAGTCTGGTCCTTTATAAGTATTTATAATTTGATACTGTCGAACGACAATGACTACAAAAACAACTTAGTACAACAACAACAACATCGTCAAGTGCTGCTGCAATCAAAATCCCCTTTCTCTCGACAGCAGCTCGGCAAACTTGTTTTAATGGCCCTGGCATCAGGCATAGGGTAATGGCAGATTCCAGACCCCAAACTCCATAGTCCAGACTCTTCAGTTTCCAGTCTCCTGTCTCCTGTTCCCAGTTCCAAGCTCACTGTCCCCGAGTTGCAGGCTCAGGCTTCGATTCAGACTGAGTCTCCGTTATTGCAAGCTTCGCACCGAACGTCACTCAAGTTGAAATAATTTTAATTTAGTTGCTGGTAAACTATAAACAGGCTCTCGGCTGTCGCTTGCAACCACCAGGGTCCTCTCTCGTCCCTCCTTTCCATCCCCCGCCCCCCACCCCATCCCAAACCACTGCTTTTGCAGTGTCAATGGGGTCCTGGTCCTGAGCCTCGGGCTGCGTTGTCGTCAGCACTTTCCATTGATAAGCGGCACGCATTCAAACTCAAACGCAGCCCCAGCTCGGCTCAGTCTCGGCCTCTTGGATTGAAGGATGAAGGGTGATGACGATTATGGCGATGATGATGATAATGATGAAGACGATGATCATGACGATGCCGCGTCATGTGGTGATTAAGTCAAAGCATACAAAAACAACGACAAGTACTGATTTGAGAAACATGATTTGGTCAGTTATAGAAGAATTGGAAATACCCTGCTAAAGCAATGAGTAAGTTTCATTTGAAGTACATTTAAACTTCTAGCGCAAAGAAATAGAAAGCATGTAGCGTGAGTCCAATTATTAATAATATCAATAATTTTTATTTCACAACTTATTTTAAAAGCACACTTAAATCTAAAGGGTTTTCCATTGGAGATAGAAAACATAACAAATTTTTGAATGCTCTTTGTTAATTTTAAAATTAGTCAAGAAAGTTGGATAATAATTGAATAGATGTATAATATATATATTTTTTTTGAATAAACATAACATAAGTTTCTTGAAATCCCGCAGGATAAAGTGACGCAAAACAAGAAAGAGTTTTACTGAAAGCTCAAGGGAAAAAGAAAAAGGGATAGGCTTTAAAAGGGATTGATTTTATCTTTTTCTTAACTAATAATCTAAATTATTTCCTTTAAAGCTTCTGACACAAGCAGGTAGAAATCAAGCGATAAAATTAAAAAGATTTCAAGTTATATGTTGAAATTTTATTCATTTGCTTGAAAGCACATGACAGCTAAACTGAAACAACTTCTGCTCTTTTTAACTGTATTTTGCAGAACTTATGAGTTAATATCAACTTTGAACTGATTTAAAGTATTTTATAGATCTAAGATTCAATTAACGTGTTCTCTTTCAATAATTATCATTTAAAAACTCAGTTTCCTGAACACTCTCTTAAAGCGCTCTTAGTCGGCAGCAAGGCAGATCTCCAGTCGATAGGGATCGCAGTTAGAGTACTTAAAAGTTTTGAAACTTAAGATTTCTTTATTGCCACAGCGCACCCTAGCCGAGAAGGGTTGGAGCACACGTGTTTGTGGCAGGAACCTTGGAGCAGTACAGCCGGTTTCTGGAGTGGAGTGGTGTGAAGTGGCAAGGCATTTTGGTATTATGTAAATGTTTTTGAAACCTGCAAGCTTGACTATGATTGCAATGGGCCAATGGCCAATGCAATATCTTAATGGTCAAAGACGCTGACGCTGGCGCTGGCCAAGGACATGGAACGTCGACTGCCAGGATTTCAGGATGGGGCGCTCATATTTCGTAGTTATTTATGCTCCAGCCCGTTATTAAAAATATTTTTGCAGCCGCGCGCTGATAGAAAACTGGCCAGGGTCGTTCGAGCCACTGGCATTTACCTGCCCCACGGTGGCAGTGCCAATGGGCATGGGGCATGGGGCATGGAACAGAACGGAGGCGTACACTCGTACAGAGGCAAAGATAACGGCTCAAAGCAGAAGAAGAAGACAGAAGCCGCAACCTCAACGTCACATTGATGCCACGACACCGAATTGCACCCCCTTGTCTCCTTGTCCTTTCGCATTGCCTTAGCCAGCTCTTTCGTTCTCTGCTTCTTCTTTGCCCTTCCATTCAGCAGGCATTGCAACATTATACTTTCGCTTTTTTCCTTTTTAAAGACCGCTCCATCGTCGTCCTCGTCGTTTCTTTGGTTGTTGTTTAATTTTTCAGTTGGTTTCAGTTGGGTTTTTGTACCTTCACATTCTTATTCTCTCTCTCTCTCTCCCTCTCTCTCTCTTTTGTCTCCATTCCCCCAGCCACTGTCATCTTGCAGCTCAAGAGGTTTTAAATATCCAGCCGGATACTTTAATCCAACCAGGCAAACGTTGTTTTTGCTGCTTTATCTCTCCCTTTCTCTCTCTCTCTCTCTCTCTCCTTCTCCCCCTCTCTCTCTATCCATTTTCGATTACTTTTATCGAGGTTGCTTTAGCGATGCTATTGTTGTTGTTTTTGTTATGCATCGTGTGCAGTTTTTGAGGTTTTCATTTTTATTATTAAGAATTTATATTCTCTTTTTGTTTTCCTTATTCTTTTTATTTTAGTTTTTTGTCGTTCAAAGGCTTTTTTCTTCGTTCACTGATAGCAAGTATTGAATGCACTCTTAAAAGACTTGCAGCATATTCCATAATGATGCAAAAAAAAAAAAATTAAAATTATGCGCCTACACAATATTCTTATATAGACTGTTATTTGATGACGACGTCAATGTAAATCTCAATTTTCTCTTGGTCTTTTTTTAACAAATGTTTGTCATTTCAATCAATGGACAGGGACAGAGTTTGTTAAAGAGGAAGAGAGAGAGAGAGAAAGCATTAGTTTGATTAAAGTTGAAGAAAATATATTGTGTGCCAATTTCTTGAGGTCACCAGGCGGGCTCAAAGGATCTGAACTGAGTGGGGGCGGATGGTGGCCGGGAGTTCAATTATGCAGGCAGTCATGCTGAATGACCTATAATTGCCTGCTTTTTGGTATTTGCTGCTCTGTCGCCTTTTGATATTGATGCTTATACTCACACTCGCAAGTAAGTTTCATTAGAAAATCAATTAAAATTTATGACAAGTCCCAACCCAGTTTCAATTAACAGTTGAAATGGGGCTAATGAAAATACGAAGCAATAATGTCATTTAATATCTTTTGGCATCAGTCTGTCAATTTACAAGCTATCCCTTTTTTACTCCCTTTCTCACACTTTCTTTCACTAACGATATTTTTGCTCTGCTGACAAATGTAATTTAATTTTCGTGCATATTTATTTTTGTTGAAGTTAAATGAAAATTGCATAAAAGTTGTAGCTCACTCTCACTTATGAATGTATGCGAATGTACACACACACACATGTACATACTATTTGCGCAAGTATTACTCAATTTCTCATGACATCACACATCACCGCGTAAGCGCTACTCACTCCGCAGTTTATGCAATTTTAAAGCATAAATATTTTATAAGGCTTTTACAAGTAAATTGTTGACGCTGTCGCCGCTACACTACATAGTCTGAGCATATGCACATGTGCACTAAGCCTGCGATTAAAATTTTAGCTGTGGTTAGAAAACAGCTTAAGAATTTTTACATTTTCACTTGAATCATTTCATTTGCCAATAACAAAGAAATAATAATCAAGAGAAGCTGACTTTTTTTTATAATATTTAAACTTCAATTCTTTTATTCGATTAAACAGCATTGCATTTAATGGAAAATTTCTGCTGAGCTCCGGCCAATACACAAAATTATGGATAATTTGTATTTATGTTGGCGAGAAATTTTCAGCCTCGAATATGAAATGAATGCTGGGCGTTACGTAGTCCATCGGAACAAGCAGTACTCGTATATATGTATGTGTTCGTATATATATTTAATATATATAAATTCTTTTATATACATTTGTATGTATTTGCATGCAGATGAGCAATGACAACTTAAAGGGGCTGCGAGTGAAAGCGAGACGGGGTATAAAATTAATAATAACAACAACGAAAGGGACAGCAATATTACCGTTAAGATTAAATGCTGCGTAGTTGCCATTAACAATGATTACCTGAAAGCCGATTCCCCAAAATTAAATGTGCAACAGCGCGCAATTTTTAATTGCTGCCAACGAAAAGTGCGTCGCTCCTTCGCCCACCCACTGCCCCTCATCCTTTCCCTTAACGCTCTTTCCCGCTCTCTCCTTCTTAGTCCTCTTTTCGCGCATCAGTCGATCCGCTTTGGCAGTGGCCCAGTTCCTAGGTCCCAGGTCTCAGTTCCAAGTGCGGGTTCATGTCCATGCCCATGACGGTGTCCATGTTCATGTCCATGTCCGTGACTCCGTCCGTGTCCGTGTCCGGATTCATGTCTGTGTCCGGCAGCTGAAACGCGAGCGATGGCCCCTAGTAATTGTGCGCGCATATCAAAAATGTTGATTCTGATTTTAATTTATTCATATTTATGCAAAAGAAGCACAAAATTTGCTAGCATACTTTTTGGCGCAGTTGTTTGTATGAATCTGTATGTGTCTGCGTGTATGTGTGTATCTTTATTATGCTTGACATATTCAAACTAAGGTATGCAAACAAACACTTTGGCACACGCCAAACTCTGACGCGCATATGGTCAGCCAAATTAGGTTGACTGCATTTTTGGCTAGAATCTGTTTAGTCTGCACCTGTCAACTCAACATTTATATATAGGCATATATGCTATATATATATGTATGCACATATTAAAACTGGACTTTCAGCCAAACTCGCTTCAATTCAGCTTAATCTTTCTCTTTGTAATTTCTCTGAAATCTATGAGTTTTCAGGATATGTTGAGGAGAACTGGAATAGCTGCTTCATAAGGTTGCCTTAAGCATTTTGTGTCAGTTTTAAAAATAAATGTGAGCAATAAATAATAGACACATTTGTATTTTCTGTCCTTCTTAGGGATTGTTGACTTTGAACATGCAGAATTTTCATTTCAAATGCTCTGCATAGAACGCCTCCCCTATAGATTTTTTGATTTTACTTACTTAAATAGTACGTACTTATATGTACAAATTATCATCAACTTCAACCAATTTAATTATTTTATTTATCTTATCTAAAGCATGTAAATAATTATTTTATTTTGATGAATATCACATTGATATAGCGTTGTTTTCCCTTATTTGAAAATATTTAATTTTACGATGAATTATCCAAAATACTTTTCAATTGGGGTATTAAACATTCGTCATGACTCCACTTCATATTCGATTCGACTTAATTCAAAGATCTGTCAACTTTATGTTATAAATATATAATAAACAAAAACTACTATAGCAGTCACATTGAATAACTGAGACTACTGGGCATTATAAATAGCCTACTAAAAAGTTGCTGGATATTACTATTTTATTTAAATTATTTTTATATTTTAATACTCATTCATGAAATCACGCTGCGTTGTTAGGGCTTTTGTTGTTGCTACTGAAGTTAATAATTGAGTCTTGGCTTTTCAGATCCCATGGCGCACTTTCTAAAGCCATGCTCAGCAGCAACAACAACAATATATGAAAACAATAATAGCAACAACAACAACAGCAATAACAAAGGATAGTGCTTCCGGCTGGCAGATTGCCGTTTGGTGTTCGGTTTACTATGGAAGCTGCATCGTCGCTGCTGCTTCTGTTGGGCATGAACCCAATTATGAATTATTTGTAATCTTATCTTTGAGTATGTGGCATAAAAATTATAATTTTGCGGCAAGAAACCCCATAACAATAGCAACGTTGAAAGCAGCAACAACTCTGTGCAAGTTCTACAGTTTCAGCATTAAAATTTATTAAAAATAAATAAAGCCGTCCATAAACGTTTGCAGTGCCGTGTGCGGTGCAAAGGTATTTCAACCACACACAGACAAGGGATCAGGCTCTTGTTCTGGTTTTGGCCCTGGATCAGGCTCAGACTGAAGCTCAGGCTCAGGTTGTTATCGAATTTTCCGTGCAGCTGCTGCTGCATCTTGAGGCTGGAATATAACACGCCTAACCACAGCGACGATGGCAATGAGAGAACGCTTTTCCCCACCTATTCTCCTTTTCTCCCATCTCTCATCTCCCATCTTCCATTCTCCCTTGTCTTGAGCATGTGAATGGCACCAAAGTGGATGCTTCAGCATGCACGGACGCCACTTGGAGGCTCAATGTTCTAGGCAGTCAGGGAGTCCAGACCAAGCCAAAAGATAAACAGGAAGTCATCGTCGCTGCCAACACTTCAAACTGTGTGTCGAGTGGGTGGGACATGTCTATTGCCATTGTCCCAGCCTCGTACGACCTCACGCCATCCCATCCTAAGACTCATCTAGATTTGACTCAACTCTACTCAAGTCAACTCAACCCAACTCATCTCGACTCGACTCGACTTGACTCGACTTGGTTGTGTGGCTTTATTCATAAAATAAATGTAGTATTTAGGTAGTCGGCCAGACAGACCGCAAATACCCTGCAGGGCCATATAGTATGACGCTGAAATATGCAATTGTGCTCTGACCCCGTTCCAACCCCATCCCCCGGTCCCCTAGCCATCTCTTCTGACTGATTGACTGTCCGTTTGAGCAGTTGACGTGTTGACTGCTTGACGGCTTAAGTTCTGGCTGATTCTCAGCCACGACTGCAATGGTAATCTATTCAAAACTTTGAATTTTCGTAACTCAAACATAACAATTTAAATGGTAATTAGATTACTTGTGATTATCGACTCTCATGCGAAGTAATTTGAACATTTGAAAAGATATTATAAATTTGGTAACAAAATACTGATTTATTGGAATTTAATTAAATATTTCCGAAGACTTTAAAATATAAACTTCGCTAGTAATATTTTTTTTGTAGGTTATGTTATTATTTTATGAAGTATTTAATTAGTTATTTGAGAACCATTTAATTTGCGGCTCACTTGACGTATGAGCAATATGTTTACATGCAAAATTTTGGAACCTTTTTGATGCAAGTGCGGTCTGGGGGAAAATCGTGTCTAGTTGGTAAAGAAGTCATGGGGGGAAAGTAAGGGGTAATGCGACTGGTTTTCAAATTAGATTTTAGGTGCTCTGTAAAAGTTTCGGGCAACTGAATCCGCATACGGTAATTATAAATAGCTTCCTGGGACCGCAGTCACTTGCGCATTTGCCCACCATTGTATTAACGTATGCATGTGTGTGTGTTTGAAAATTATTCTACATGCTGCTCAAGTGGCCAAGCGCTTGTTTTTAATTAGTTTGCGCCGCAGTAGCCAGGGGCTTGCTCAGGTATCCTGAACAACACAAGCAGGAGCAGGATAAGCTTGAGAGGTGTGTCAGCATATGTGTGTGTGTGTGTATGAGTGTGGTGGTGTGTCTAGTTTAAATATTTTAATTGAAAACTGCAAGTGACCTCGCAAATATATTTGCAATTTGTAAAATGCAAACCATAAATTTGGGCTAAAATTTGCTGACGAAGTTAAATACCCATAGATCAAATTACTAATGAGATACTAAACAGTAAATTAAGAAGTTGCCTGAAAGTAGGAAAAATATGACAAGCGAAATTATATATATACTTAAATATATACATAAGTGTATATATATATATATATATTCAGACCCTGTCTTAAACAGTTTAAGGACACTATTAAGTTTCTCAAAAGTGCTGCGACATTGATTATCCTTAAATAACTTGCAGCTCAAAATGGCTCTTTTATTTCTCTTAAAAGTATTTATTAGTATGTATTGCATATGTAAATTATCTGAAGAGTTTCCCAGACGATCTCTCCCTTTCCAATTGAATTTAGCGTTAATGTGCAATGTCTCTACAGAAATACACACACAAACACACTGTTAACACAAGCCGGGGTAACGGCAAGTGCTATGACTCGTCGTCATTATCGGGCCAACGGGTTGATGGTCATCAGGTCTCTTTAATGTTACGCCTTGAGTTTCCGCATTATATAAATGTTTTAGAGAAAAAAAGAGAGAGAGGGAGAGAGAGAGAGAGGGAGGGAGAAAGAGGTAGAGAGATAGAGAGAGAGAGAGAGAGCTGGATGTAAAGAGAGACATCTTCACGGCGTCATCATGAGTCTAACCGATTTGACTTCACTTCCTTTCGCCACTAAATTTCAGTTTCATGATCATGCTTTTTGTAGCAAATAAAATTAACCCAAAAAAAATACAAAACAAAAGAAAAAACCATAAAAAACAACAACCGCGCAAATTGCAACGGGTCTTCAATGTGTGGCATTAGCCAGGGACAGGGAATTTGGCCAGTACAGGGCAGGGAGCGATCGAATCCCTAACTGGGACAGTAGTCAACACCTCATGCCGTGTTAATAAACCATCAATAATGATGCCGCTCGGAATCGTCCACAAAATCATCAACGAAATCGGAATCGGACTCAAAATCGGTGTCGGACTTGGGCAAGACAAAGCCAAAGCCAAATGAAGCGTGGCAAATGCGACGATTCATTTTCTATAGATAATAACTACTCATATCAAAATCAGGCGTTCCCCTTCACTCTTCTTCCCCCCACTAAAGTCCACAATACGTCGTGGCAGCGGAAGACAAACAATTTCTTGGAATTGATTTCTTGCGGTTTTTGTGGAGAGTAGCTCTAAAAATGCCAACCAAAAGGCCCTCAATGAGCTACCCAGGCGGCTGGAAGAATGATTGGGGGACATCGAGCAAAGGGGGGGAGGGAGGGGGAGTAGTAGGTTCATTCCTTTCGAGGAATTTTAACATAGAGCGCAAACCTGATGACACTTGGAGGCAGTCCGTCAGTGGCAATGGAAGTGCCATATTGCATGTGGTTAGAACAACCAGATTTGCCAGCTGAAACGATATCGATATCTGATATTCGATATCTTAAATGCTACCACATGCAAGCACTACGAATAGGCAGGTAATAGAAGGATATGGGATACGAAAAGGGTAAGATTGTATTGGATATGGATTGAAACACAATTATGCAAGGCTTAATGTCGATTTAATTCTTAAAGCTGCTTTGCTTAATGATATTAATATTCTACAAATAAAACAATAAATTCAGAATAAATAAAAAAAATCAATTTAAAACTAGGTTCTGAAACTGTGACTGAATCTGATTTTTGTTAATTTGATTTTTTTAGTTGAATAGATATTCATAGTAACCGTTATAAAGCCGCCATATAAAAGTTTATGTGACATAATGTGTTACAAAACTTGATTTTTGACTGATCGTTAATATGGTAGCTAAAGGATAAAGTAGTCCGATTTAAACCAAATTAAGTCAAGATGTATAATACCATCCCAAATGCATATTCTGTCAGTTTGGCTAAGACATCTCAAACAACAAAAAAATTGTTCGTTCAACTGATCGTTCTTTTTTAATTTTTTTTTAATTTGGACGTTGATGTACTAAACGAGCAGTACACTCAAGTGGCCCAAACAACACCAAGCACGGGCTTGTTGACGCGCGGACAAACAGACAAAGACAGTTAAACACAGTACTAAAACTAGTTTCAAATAAAAAAACCTTAAACATTAAATTAACTACAATCTAGCTAAATGCGAAATTATTAAAGTGTTAAGAGAAGGAACGGAAGAATTATTTGCTATAATATGGGACAGATTGTTATAATTAGAGCATAGAACTCGGAAAGGGTTATGGATAGCATAGTTAGTACTACAAGTATGAAGAGAAAGAGGAATAAAATTTCTAAAAGTTCTGATCGGGACAGCAAAACTAACTTGGCTAATTAATTCAGACGAATCAATTTCACCAATAATTAGCTTATGTAGGAAGACTACACCAAGCATTATTCTCCGATCAGAAAGAGAGGGGAGATTTAACAATAGAAGTCTACTTCGGTAAGAAGGCAAGCGAATGTTAGTATTCCAGTTAAGACCCCGGAGGGCGAAGATCAGAAATTGTTTTTGTACCGATTCTATTCTGTCGTGATTAATCTAATATTGGGGATTCCATATACAAGACCCATATTCCAGAATAGGTCGAACAAGTGAAGTATAAAGCAACTTAGTAATATAGGGATCGTCAAATTCTTTCGATCAACGCTTTATGAAGCCCAAAACGCCAAAGGCTCGATTGGCAATAGAAGCAACATGCTTGTCAAACTTCAGCTTTGGATCCAGAAGAATACCCAAATCAGTAACCGACATTAATCGTTCAAGCGGCATACAATTAAGAACATAATTAAGTAGAAAGGGGGTTACTAAACGACATAACTTTACATTTACTACAATTAAGATTTAATAAGTTTACTTTGCACCATGTCTGAAAACTGTCAAGATCAGTTTGCAACCTGACACCAAGAAGATTGTCAGGGGCCGACATACATAGTTTAACGTCATCGGCATACATCAGAACCCGAGAATGATTTATTACAGAAGGCAGGTCATTTATAAAAAGCGTAAATAACAAGGGGCCAAGATGACTTCCTTGTGGTACTCCAGAAAAAACTTGAACAGGTTTGGATACTAACCATTAAAGTAGACTTTTTGGGTTCTTAAATTTAAATAGCTTGCAATCCAAAGAATTAGCTTATTTGGAAAACCTAAAAGATGGAGTTTACGTAATAAAATATGGCAGCTATATTATAAAACATTTCCATTCCCCAACATTTCTGATATCCAATTTTGTGACGAACGATATTAAATTGAATAAATATCTTATGCTAAAAAAAAAACAGTTTGGCATTCGGCACATTGCACAATAAGGTCCCGATCCTTCTTAACTAATAAAAAAAATTTTCTTGCGAAGTGCCGAATGCCAAAATGTTTTTTTTTTATCACCAAATCCCTTTTTGACCATTTTCAATGGGCACAGGGAATAAAAATTATAAGGAGTTGGTATAACAGGTGATATCTTCCAAGCACACCCGAAAAAACGTTAAGTGTTAAACATCAAAAAACGCGAAATTGTTCATACTATAACATAGTAAAAATTAAAAAAAATCGTTAGAGCCGTTTTTTCTAAAATCGCCAAAGGGTGTGATAATAAAGCTATTTTCACCTGTAGCCATTTACCTATATGCTTTAGAAAAAAAGTTTAAGGTTGAAAGCCCTTTCCAACGACATATAGAACATATCTGTAACTTCTATCTAGCGATTTTTTGAATAAGTCGTAAAACAAACGTTTCTAGTTTTTTGATGGGGAATCGATCCACATTCACAAATATAAGCTATTTCAACGCTTTGATACAAAAAAAAACGAGGACTCAGTTTTCATCTCCTTTTGGGAAGGTGTCTAAATTTTTAATAATTAAGTATCTTTCGAACCAGTGGTCGGATCGACGCGTATTTTTGAATAGAATAATAATAAAATAAAACAATTTACCAAAAAGCCCCAACGTCCCCATTTGCTGCAATCAACTAAATTTCGCCCCTCTCAATTACACCTGATTATCCCGTGAACCAGATCAGTTTCCAAAAGTCTAAGTTTGCACTTTTGTTAGTTGAAACTATACCTTTCGATCGGTATATAACTCGACCTGATCGGACAGTCATAGCAAATTTTCCATTCTTCCTGTGTATATTGCTAGTCGCCTTTCGCACCCTTCGTGATGCTTTCGTCACTAGCGCGGACTGCCGTCCGTAGTGATAGTTGTCTGATCGAAACATAAAACTAACTTGATCTGCGCCCGGTATCGAGAAACCTACATACGAAATTTGAAGTCTCTTGCTCTTATAGTCTATGAGATATTTTGACTCAAACAGACGAACAGACGGACGGATGGTCAGACGGACAGACAGACATGGCTCAATCGACTATGCAGTTGATACTGATCAAGAATATATTCACTTTATAGGGTCGGAGATATTTTCTTCTGCCTGTTACATACATTTCACAAAACCATTATACCCTTTTTGACTATTTTAAATGGGCACATTGTTTTAATAGAACATAGAACATATCTTAATATGTTAGTTCCATTTTTCTATATGAATAATTAATTTAGAATTAATTTTTTCCTGATACCTTTGTATATACATATTGAAATATGCAGACTCTAACAACAACACGTTAATAGATCTTTTAAGTGTCTAATGGCAATTGTTAAGAGAGTCAGTCAGTTTGTGGCGCTGTGGCTGCTGCTGTTGTTGTTGTTGCAGCAACATGCCAAATGGAAAATGGCAAAAAGCCGTCAGTCAATCAATCAGGTCTCGCTGTGGTCGACACAACAGATTTGCTGACAGAGCCAAAACTCCCATGCAGCTGATTTTTCTCACAATAATTTGTAGTGGCCGCTAGATTTTGTTTTTGCCACAAAGACACACACCTGTGCACGGCCCAGTTAGTTGCAGACAAGCGGCCAAATATGAGATTCGACTTCGACTGCAACAACAGCAAAAACAACAGTTTCATCAGCTCCATTGCTGGCCATGAATCTGTAGACAACTTTCCAGTTGAGTGCTTAACAATTTTCAACACGCGCAGGCTACAAAGAGTCAGCCACACCTGAAGCTGAAGCTGAATCTAAGACTTAAACTAAAACTGAGGCTGGCAGCTGGAATGGATGGGGACGTGGAACCATGGGAACGTTAAACGGCCTACGCTCAAGAGACACCGACATTACTTCTCCTCCCTCCTCCCTCCGCTCATCACAGTGTCCACTCCTTCGACTGCACTTTGATAATGTGTAATAGTTATATTAGTCGCAAGTTGGCGCGTCTCTGGTTACAGCTAATCTCTGGCTACCAAGTATGGTCTGCTGTCATGAGAACCAAGAACCGGCCGGAACGCAAAAAACTTTGGCCTGAATAGTTAAGCAGTTGAGTAGTTGACTTGACCAGTTCAACAACAGCAGTTGAACAGTTGGAAGCAGCTAGCTGCCAATTGGTGGCGCCTCAACGGTTGCCGTTGGTTGCCAATTTGGTGCGCATGCTGAACCGGTTCGAGCTCATAAACTTTATGGCACAAAGGCTGCTGTCCAATTAAAACGGAAATATTTTCGACTGCTTTTTATTAAATCATCAATGCCTCAGCCTTTCTATCTGACTATCTAACTAAGTATCTATCTATATTTTTATCTGTGTCTCTATTTATCAATCTGCCTTGACAGCCACAAGACGATACATAAAACCTCTATGCTCGAGACTTTACGAGCATTGCCGCCCTTTTTGAAATCCGTTAACATTTTAAAGATGGCACCACATCCGTCTCTCGGGGGTATTTTACGACACCTGCTCGGGATTACTTCAAAGCACAATATCTTTTATAATATGCATGCTGGCATTGCTTTAGAAATATGAATAAAGTTTTAGCCCCCTTTTACGTCCAATTTATTGAAATCTCAACTGCACCACGGCAATATTCCTATATCGCATCACAGTGGTGCACAAAACTAAAAACTCAGTCATTGTCCAGTTTCAAGTTCTTGGTTGTCAATGTATTCTCAACTCAAATCATCTATGGGTTGACCACGCGCCTCGACACTAAGCGGATTATGCACCTCATTGGAACTGGTCACGGATTGGATTTTACCCTTTCTCGGAAAATATTTCTGAACATCTCTACAATAGATTTTAAAGCGATTCCAGAGTACAGTCGATAAAGGCAGTAGCTGGCAGAGTCTTAACGAGTAATGAAACTCAGTGCTGGAAATGGTTTCGGTTTCTTAGTCTTCTTACTTAGTCATATATTCCAGCTATCACTAAATCCTGTTGAAATTAGCTAAATATTTTAAATATGTGGGGCCCAATGGAATAAAAATAATACAAAAATTTGCTTTCGCAAAGGTATTTAAACATACCAAATCGAAACAGTTATAAAGTATTGTCCAGTTGAAATGATTCGTACTTATTAAAAAAATCTGGAGAGGAAATTTACTATTTTAGTTAAGCTTATCTTTTGGCTTTCTTAATCAAGAGTTGATATTTATAGCGGATAAAATTTACTATAATTTATAGTTAATTGATTCAATTGAAAAGGGGAATTATTTGGGGTCTTAAGCAAAGGCAGATAAGGGTACGGAAATAGAAATTCACAAATTGAAATGCATAATATATTAGAAAACTTGCCAAACAACTGCCTAATAAGATGATTTGTTTGAATTTAATTAGCTTAAGTGAGTCTAAATAAATACTTTGATTGTTCTCCTGCCGAGTTCAGTTCAGTTTGCCCCTAGTCAAGCATATTTTTTAATCAACAAGTCCAATTTCAGATTTGCAGCAATAGCAATAACAAAGATCTGGTACATGATGGAGGCCCTTTTTGGGGTACCGGGGTTCGTTATTAGTTAAATGACTTGCTTACACTATTGTTGTGCTCGTATTGTGCTCGAGGTAGCCTTTTAATTTGCATGCTTATTGATTCAAATCCAGCAGAATCAACAGTGAATTTTCGCCTTCCCCTTATTCGAATTGAAGCGTACCCACACAAATGCCAACTCTTTCTTCGACTCTCTTTACTTCTCTACCCCTCTCTGTCTCACTGTTGTCCCCGCCTAATTCATTCATCTACCCATTGCCTTTCATTGATCTCTTTGTCTGTCTTCCTTTGTTCACCGTTTGTGCTTCTGCCACGCCTTTTGCGCCCCTTCTAGCCTCCATCCCACAACTCGAATGAGTTTCAAACTCGCACAAATGTTAACATTCTCAGTTCTCGATCCAGATGAGATCGACACCACATTTGACTGGACATTTTAGACTGGCGCCAGCCATTTCCCCCCTTCCACTACAATTGCTCCTGCCCCTTCACTGCCCCTTCCCTGCCAACCCCTTCCCTCTCGCTTTTCTTGCCACTGCTACAACAGCAGCAGCTTCATCTCTAATTATTCAATGTAATTAAGTTGATTGTGTTGTAATTGTGCCAGAAATTTATGCCCAATTGCGAGTCCGATGGCTCCATTGGCTCCTCTCTTGCTACTCTCCATCCTAGCGTCTCCATCTCTCTCTTTGCCTCTCCTCAACATTTTCCCCCTTTGCTAAACCCCTCATTTCATGCTCATTTGCGCGTTTCTTTGGCTTTGGCATTGGCATTCGCTGTTGTCTATCTTCATCTACATATTTTTATTTGGCTGCAACATCTGTGGCATGTTGACAATGTCAGCCCAATTGACCATTTCTTAGCTTATTTGAACTAGTTCAACCAATGAATGAAATAAATAATGTTAATCCCACACATTAACCATCAATATTAACACGTGCATTTTAAACAGGAACTCTAAATAACGATTACTTTGTTTTTTTTTATAATTTTTTTAATTACAAATTATTTATTTATAGTAACTTTTCAATGCGACAGATAATCCAATATTCTTCATTAAAGGTCACTAATTCATTTTAGCCATCATCAGACTTATTATTGTTAATCAATGAAAATTAAAAATAATCTTATTATTAATTATAATTATAATAAAACTTATAAGGCTTACAGTCCCGAATTTAAATAATGTTACATTTAAACATTCAATTATTCGGAAGCTTAAAACAAAAATGTCATTACAATTATTGAGGAGCACCTTCGGTTTGACAAATTGTTAGGGTATTACCTAGTCAGTTTTTAAACACGGTTTGATTGTGAGTTTTGTGATAAACTTATCAGTAGCTTTGATGTATTTTTGCGCGCTCATCAAAGCAATAGCAGCATCAAAGCCATCATCGTCATTATTATCATTATGATCCTCATCATCAGCATGGCCATCAAAGGCGGAAGCTTTTAATGAACATTAGACACCGAAAACAATCGCACAACAAGCAAATTGTTGTTGAAAAATAAACAAATAAATAAAATGTTAAAGGCGGCAGTCGAATCGCCGCTTAGCCAACAATTTATTAACCAACAGGTTTTGGCAAACAAAAATAAAAAAAGCAGCAACAACTAAAACAACAACTACGAATTTGGCAAATACAGTAGCCACCCTCTTAGAAGAGTTCAGTTGACGTTTAAAGCCGACAGGCGACATGTACAAAATCCGCTCAAACCTCCTAGAAGTAACCCCCCCCCCCCCCCCCGCTTTTAAGTGCTACGCCCCTGACTCATACCAATTTAAATCGCTAGCCTAAGCTTATACACAGCTTAGTTAGTATGCTTGTGTGCGTGTGAGTATCGTAAATAAAAATGTGTACAACATAATTGAGTGCGGAATATGAAATATGTGTGTTGCAAAACATTAAAGTTGGAATGAAAGCTGGAAAAACAACAACAACAAAAAGTACTGCGAGTGGTCTCGTAGATAAGAGTTGGAAAAGCTGCTGCTTATAATGGCATTAACTGGATAGCTCACTAAATAGCCAACTTGTAATATTATAATAAAATCTAAGCGGGATTTTATTTTAAACATCAATTAATTCCAAATTGTCTGTTGATTTTTAAAAGCAAGTTTAAAAAATTGATCTCGTGCTCAAACAACTATTTTGGGACTTAAAAAAAATTTATTTTTTTATTTTCTATTAAATAAAAATCTCGAAAATAAAAACAGAACAGAATATATGAATAAAGCAGAAAAAAGAAACCTCTCTAAATGATTTCTAAATTCAAAAGAATTTTAAATCTTTACAAGGAATAATATTTAGACCCTATCGACAATCTTTAATCATTTCGCCAATTCTTTTATACCCTGTAGCCGTAAAATTAAATGAAAGGTGTACTCAAACATGAAATAAGATTTAAATAAACAAGTTAAAGTGGTCGATGTTACAAAATATGCACATGAGAGTTCCACTTTCAAATGATTGATAACACACACACAATAAAATAATTAAGGACAAACTGCGATAATTACCTGTAACTCTACAGATATTAAAGAGAAAATAAATCGTACGGCAAATTCTCAACTTTCCTATGGAGTATTTTTCAGTCGCACACTCCAGCATGATAAATTTTCTATAATTTTCAAGACATTGGTATTGATGCTCCCAAATAATCGACTAAGCTTCAAACTTATTGTATTGATGATATTTTGTTGGTCTACAAAACTAAAGACATTCAAGCCAATAAATTTGGTATACAAAAAGCCCGAGCAAAAGCGGCCACTTGGAGTTGAGTAATATTTGGATTTGGATTTGGTTTTTGGTTTTTGGTTGGCGGTTTTGGCAGCTAGCGCCGCGGGAAACTAATTTGAATATAGATATGATTCCGATATTGTTTTTTCAGGGGTCCCCAACTCGTCGCATAATTAACGCGAAAAATTAGCGCGCGTGTTAAACGCGTGCGCAGAGCAAGTTCGTCGTGTGTTTCTTTTGTAGCTGGTTAACTCTGTAGGAGTATCTACTTAGTATCTATGTAAGCAGCATCTTGTAGATGCGACAAAAAGGGAGCGAGAGAGAGAGAGATGGATAGACTCGACTTGATCTTCACTTACCATGTAGCCATGTCGTCATTTTGTCAATACGTGATATACTTAGCTGCACAAGCTTTTGTATATGTAAAGCGAGCATGCTCGACAAGCCGATACCCAATATAAATTGATAAACGCACCATATGCGTAAGAATCTAAATGGGTTAATAAGGTAAATATGTACGAATTGTTGTTTCCTTCGGAAAACATCCTTCAGTAGTGTGGGATATCTAATACTTTGAGCAACTTAAGCTCGTTAGCTCTTATACTCATGAAGTTAATAATATGATTGAGTTTTTCATTCGATTTTTTCACATCGATTTAAAATTTTTTTTCACATAAATTTCGGATAAATTTCAAGTTATTTAAAATAAATTCGTAAATTCTTACAAATTGTTTTAAAAATAAGTGCACAATAGAGATCTTTACAATAAATGCAAAGCTGTTTAGCCTTTTATAATTTTCACGATTGCAGAGTGTTAAAGCAATATACACAAATATGTATGTATGTAAGTTAGCTCTTCGATAGAGCCTTGAACACTCAAGTTGTCTGTCTTAAATTTTTGACTTTCAGTCTTTAGTTATCGGCTATCAGTCGACAGCGATTTATGTGGGGCACCCAGATTGCGAATGCCAAGCAATTATGTAAATAAAATCTATTTAAATGACGCTTGAGATATACTCATATATTACACGTACATACATATGTACATGGAATGGAAGTTCTCATTAAAAGATAAGCAAACTACAAGCTTGATAATATTGAAATCATAATTTATAGCCACGGCCACGTGTGATCCGAAAACGTATAAAATTTATCAAATGAGCTCACAGACAGAAACAGTCGCGAGTTCACAGCTTCTTCTTTAATTGTACAATCTTTGAATCATTGAATATCGTAAAAGAAAACCATATTTCGCACAGTGACAGAATAAAGATTTAATGACGGAAATTCAAAAAAAAAAGTTTAATACAAAAGAAAAAATTAGCTTAGTCAGAGTCTTGCCTTGGCCCATAAAACTGTGCGGATCTTTGGCTAATTTGGCGCTATTTTTTTTATTTTTTTTATTTGGCTTGGGTCTTTGCTCTGTGGCCAGTTTATAAACATACATATATACATAATCTGTTCCCCTTGGTGACGTCGTAGCTAACCCACACCCAAACGCCTTAAGCTTTTTCCCACGACCAGTTGGCAGCAAATCAAAAAACCAAAAGACAACACAAAACAAATATGCTTATAAAAGCAAAAAGAAACTCAAAATATAACTGCGTACAGGAAGTTGTGATTAAATGTTGTTGTCTGTTTTTGCTATTAGTATACTTTTATACATATGTATATACAGATCTTTATAAATAAAAATATGTATGTCAAAATTTTATCTCCTAACTCTGAATACTTAAGACGAGCATCTGAAACTATAAGCAAATTTTAAAATGATTGCCGAGTTGTTGACGTTGCCGCCAACTTTCGAAATTGCCCCGAAAATGCTCGTACTTCTATCATTTTCCACACGCAAAGCAGAATGGGTAAGAAGACGCCGGTCGGAGGGAGGGGGAAAATTGATCCAACAACAACAAAAAAAAATTGAGCACTCGCTTAATTAGAAAGTCGAAGATGGCGAAATGAAAACGGAAACGGAAGCATCAACAAGGTGCAAGAATGGCGCCGGCTGCCGTGGAGAATGTGCAGAGCGAATCAGGGGAAAGCAAGAAGCGGAAATAGTTTTGTAGACTGATGAGAGGTTTGCCTTATATTACTATATGTAATGATATATGATTATTTAGGGGACAAGGCATATGGCATTTGACAGCTGGCAATTGCCAGCAGTTCATTTTGAAAAATTTCACATTGCAATTAAATTAGATAAATAAAAATCCTAAATGTCTCATTCATTGTTATTGTGCAGCAGACTTAAACTATTCGCAAAGTTAACAAAATTTTTTTATTGAGCACGGGTAATATTAACCAAAGCTTAGAAAATTTAAAGTTGTTATTTAACTAATTGATATTTTATTTATTATATATAACTATATTATTATCAGAGTAAATGCGTATAGAAATCAAATATAATAAATATGGTCTTATATTTATTTTCTCGAAAATAAATATGAATATAACTAATTGTATCAATCAATCAATTAAAAAGTTAATTTAATATTTCACTTTTCAATTGCTCAAGCTTCACATATTCATATTTATTAATGGATAATTAAAATACTTATACACTATATGAATTCTAACAACATGCGGTATATATTTATTTGCTCAATAATTAATTTACTTTTGCACTTGAATCACATTAATTTGTTTTCAATTGAATGCCTATTAAATGGTATCTACAAACATTCTATTCATTTCCCTACATTTATTACTTATTTATCCATTTATTTTCGTGCTTAATATTCCTTTTGAGTTTCAATAAAAATGATTTATTTTTGTGGTGTTTCCATTTAGCATATCAAATTTTGTCAATTTCACACTCAATTTAGAATTTTATCATATCGAATTTTTTTAGTGACTACTGAGCATAATTTTCATCTTTCGTTTCAGATTCTTAAATTGTTTTTTTTTTAGCTTTAGATTTGTTGGCTGATTCACATTATTATTCGTTTCGTCAGCTTAATAATTCAATATATGTACTTGAATATTTTAGTTAGTTTAATGGCCGTTTTTCATTAAATATCAATAACTTTTCCTCAGCTTTTTCAACTCTTTCGAGCTTGCCGTTTTCCGTTGGCCTTGTCGTCGCTGCTTGGCTGATTTTCATTTTCATTTCTCCATTTCACAGACAAACTTGACATCATTTTCGCTGCAGGGCTGTCTCCCCTCATTTGCCTCTCAACCTTACTTCAACGAAATGTGGTCAAAAAATAAATGTTAAAGAGCATTTCAAGCATTTACGAAAATGATTGATTAATTGACTTGAATTAATGAACGAGTCTCTGTCTCAGTCGCACTCAGAGTTTCAGTTTGAGTTTGAGATTGACTTCGAGTCTGATGATTACTATGGTGATGAGCAGTTACTCTGTTGTGCTGTTGTTAGTGCTATCAAATGGCTATTTAAATACAACAACATCACAAATAATGATTACATGACATAAAAACAACAACACCGACAATCTAAGCGACAGTCAAACGCTCGCGGCCCTTGTCCAACTCGTATTCCCAATCGCCCATTCGCCCAATCTGTATACCAAACAGAGTGCCAGTATCCAAAGATACTTTAAAGACAAAAAGAGGGGAATGAGCACGTGAACGTGAACGAGAAGGAGAGAGCCTGTACCGGTGTCCCTCAATCCAGAGACCAGTTAGTTCATTCCATCAAGAAGTGAAGCCGTCAACCAGTTGAACAGACGACAGCTGAGCCTGCGGCTCAATTCTAAACTCATTGGTCTAATATTATCAGAAAACGGCTGCTATCCGTAAATTAGAGGCACGCAGCTTTTTAGCTATGCGCGAAGGCAGTTCCATAAATGAGTACAACTTACTTTAGCCAATGGCTATTGCTCCCAGTAAATAATCTCAAATGGCTTAAGTATGGACACATATGTGGCTAACGGGACGCCAGGAATTCAGCTGATATTTGAAGAAAGATTGTTCCTAATAAGTAAATTTCGCAAAGATCAATAATGAAGTAATAAATATAGGTTTTGATAATAAGACGAACATCAAAGAGAAACTAAAAGATTTTGAGCTAGAGTTATTATAAAAACAAAGTTAACGTAAAAGAAAGAGAGTAAAATCTAAAATATAATTTCACTAACACATAGTTTAATTATTATTAAGTTGCAGAATATAATTTCAATGCACTCAATTCATTATATTTCAAATATATTTATAATTCATTAATTGACATGTTAAGTTATTTAGAAGTGCTTTGTGATAGATGCGAGTAACAGTTGCACCTCTTCCATGTTGAATAGTTTCGATCAAAGCAGAGATAATTCATAATATTTTCTTTGGGATATACATATATTTATTTTCCGTAACATTTAAAGAAAAATTAAATACCATAACATTCTTCAGTGAACTTTTTGTGCTAAATAGCACTGTACGAGTATTTTTGGCTGTTGAATTGAATTGAATTAAACTCATTTAACGCCTGGCTTTAATGCGCCAATTGTTTGCGCATATCGTCGAACAAATGACGGGCCATATTTTGCGGGTGGCGTCTCGTATTTGTTCTATGATTAAAAATAAATAAAACATAACGAGGACTGGCGTACAAAACTATTAAAAGCTCGTTGGAGGTAAAGCGAAGAGAGTGAATAGCGGGGAAAAGGGGACTTGTAAGGCGGAGAGGAGGACTTCAATAACTCCCAGTTACTCTACAGTCCAGAGAGTTGGCCATAAACATTTTGCGGGGCAATGATGTATGGACATATGGCTTGGGTATGAGTTGTTGTTGCTGTTGTTGTTATGTGTGGGGTTTGATTTGATAGGTTGGTAGGAACGAAAGGCGCGAGTTCCTATTGGGGAGGTTGTGGAAGCGGATGTGAGAGCTTTGGGGCTGCACAGCAGGTGCTTAAATGGCGCATAGTTAACGGGGCACCGGAACAACAACGAACAGTGAACAATTGGCAGGCAGCGAGGGGCATTCAGGGAGCAGCGGGAGTCAAGGATAATAAATTTTCGCTTGCCTTACCAAAAATACAAAGCAGTCCACTGCCCCTCCCCCGTCCTCTTTCCATCACCTCTGATTCTGTCTGTACTCTCTCTTTCTCTTTGTCGTTATTGTCACAGCAAGCCAGAGTTGTGTAGGATATGTGTATATGCCCCTCCCTTCCCCTATCCCGCACCCCACTTTCTATATCACACTCCTCCTGAACTTTTGTTGTGTGCAAAAAAAGCTTCTGGTCAAAATATATAAATTTGTTCAGGTTAATAGAGTTATTTTAATTTATGTGATTTCGTGCGGTTATTCGTGTGGCTTTTGCAAATGCATTACCCATCGTGGTCAGTTGCCACGCCCACCCGCTGACTAGCAGCCCATTCTTTACTCACTATACACCATATACATACATACAAAAATATACAACAACATAGAGTTGGGTTTGCCGCAGCGCCGCTTTTCCCTTTGACCATAAATATTTATGCATAACATAACATTCAGCATAATGCCCATAATAACTTGAATACAACTTGGCTCATTGATCATTTTGTTGCTGCCTTTGTTCTTGCTCGCTTACAGTAATAACAGATTCGTTTGGAATATCATAGATTCTTAGTCGAGATATAGATAGAATCGTTCGTCGGTTTATCCGTTAGTTAAGGGACTTTATTTGGAGGAGCCGTAAAATGGAAATTACAAACACAGTTTAAATCGAATCATGTTAATAGAAAGATATTTTATGAATGTTGAGACATTTACAATATTCGTGAATATCTTTTCATTGACATTTTTTTAAAGTGTCATGAGTACTTATTTAGTTGGAATTGCATTAGACAGAAGACAAATGCAGAAGGATCATTAATTTTTTTGATCCTTCTGCAGATAGACTTGTTTTTCGACTTTGCTTGGAAAAGTGGCGAACTGCAGTTGCAAAGTTGGTATCGAAATAAACACCTATCGAATGTGCTTTAAATTCTTAGATAATTTTCTTTAATTCGCTGAGATTTCTATTATATTATTTTTCACTTAGTATATTCTTACCATTCTTACAGTTACTTCAAGTTTTCTGATCACTTCTGCCAATCGAATCGCCGCATGCCATTTTCCTGACACAAATCGACAGACATATCTCTTTTACTCCCTCTTCTCCCCGAAGACAGTTTGATAGCTAGATAGACGGATAGACTGACTGACCCAAAGAAACCCCTGCAGCTGCGCCCCTCGCCCGCCCGCGCGTGTTTAGCGACCACCCAGTTCTGGTCGTTGCCTGTCTATAAGTTGCATGCCACGGACAATTTTCTTTTGAATTAAATAATTAATTATATAATTGCAAAGCGTTTGAGAAACCCAAACGTAAAATTCTCACGCTTGTCCAGCAACAAATTTGTTGTTTTCTTCGTGAATTTTTTGTTTTTTGAAATATTTATTATAATTATGGGGCCATCTGGTTGGTGTTCGGACTATTCATGGACATGTATTAATTCGTCTATTTCGACTATTCGTATTCGTTTGGCAGGCAGATAGTCGATATCCTTAGGCAATCGATAATAATGCGTGCGCGTTATTTTTGGCCTCGTCGTGTTTAACAAATCTAACAAATTCAGTGGGACAACAAAGTTGACATACTTAACTAGAGGTTGCCAACATGACAAACACACCCCTTAAACCTTCTGCAACCACCCCCCTTTCAACTGAACATGTGTATTTCCTCGCGCAGACAGGTGGCGCCACCTAGCGACACGCCCAACGCACAGGTGCCTCTGCCAAAAGTCGCAACTTGAACGCCCACATTTATCATAAAAATGAGCGTGCTACGGCACGCTCGAGTCACAGATATCCTGTAATATAGATAACCATTAGATGAGCTCTAGGATCTCGCAGGAGATTGAAACTAAGTGTTTTAGTAATTGAGAGCTGGAAAGTATATCAGTATCACCTATTCTCCCAATCTATAGGGAAAGATACAAATACTACGATCTATAGATTTATATTCCCAATTAATTTCATGTTTCCTCGATTTTCTACCCTGATGAAATTGTTCAATAAAATAAAATTGCTAGATTAACAATCTTACAATATTGAGTAATAATAGATTGGAATGTAAGTGCTGTTTTCCCATCGATATATTAAGTAAGAATGCTAAGAGCCCAACCTACATACCCGTTTTGTTGCTTTAAGTTTAGGGTATCTAACGAGTCAAATTGGCGTGGCAGTTGCTGCCACAGATGCGGCCCAAGTTTCTTCGCAGGATTGTAACTGTGGCCACGGCGCTTAGCTCAGCACTGGCTTCTGGCTTATTGTTCGTTTCTTCCCCTTCCTTCCACCACCTGCTCCTACTCTTACTTCTGCTTCAGCTTTCGCTCCTACTCCACCTATTTGTCCCCGCTCCTCTGCACTCCATCCTTCGGCTGGATCGTCGGCTTTTGCTGACGTCTGACATTAACAAAAAAGCTGCGCTTCATTTCGATTTCAATTATGCGCAATCATTTTTCAAGTTCAGCAGCGGTTCTCATCCCTGTTCCTACTCCATCACCATCACCATTACCATCTTCTCCTCTGCAAATCTTCGCCAGCGTCGTCGCCGCCGACGTCGTCGTCAGCGGCACGCGACAAAAATTAATAATTGAGCAGCTGAGCGATGCCATTTGCTAAATTGAAACCGGCAACGGCAAAGTGGCAAATCAATTTCGTTTCACTTTGATTGTATGCAAATTTTTTGCTGGGGGAGTTCTCAGCATGCTGCGTCAAGAGACAAAAGGCCAGGGGATCGAGGGGTGCCGCGGAATGCGTTGAGCGGTATGATTTGGCATGTTGCATGCAAATTAAGTGCAACACTTGTTGCTGCCACCGTCATCCCCAAGCACATCTCCAGCTCCCGTCATCATCATCCTCATCATCATCATCTTATTTATCGCTGCTGCACAGCTTTTTAGCAGCAAAGTGCAAATATACAATAGCAGAAAGGGGAAGCAACTCAAAATTATTCTTCAACTCAAAGCTGTGCTCAAACAAATCGAAGGAAAAATGCCTTCGTCGATCTGTCAATTGAAAAAAATTTCAGTTAATACTACAAATTATTTATATTATACACTCTTTAAAGATGGACGATAATCTTTGAAAAAGAGTTTAAAAAAAAAATTTTAAAAACTTAGTTCAGGAAATATTATAAAACCGTAAAGCAAGAACTTCTCATCTGGAGCCCCACATGTATATTAGAAAAATTTAATTTGTGGAAAACATAAAAATAAGAGAAAATTTAATTTTGTTGCCTAGTATAATCTGATGTAATTGAAAATCCATTTGATGGAATTTTATATTAGATGATTACAGTTGATTCTAAGGCTTATCAAAATTTATCACAAATTCTTTAAATCTGATATTTATTTACTGTTTTTACTCTTTGTAAAGAAATAATAATGTTCTAATTACAATAGATTGAAAAGCAAATATTTTAATTTCCTTCCATATTCATAAACATATTTAATTTGGAAAAGTTTAGGATGTATTTTATAAGCATTCAAATTCACTTACTCGAAATCTCACTTGTTCTTGTAATTAGAAGCTTCTGTGTCAAAACTTGGAGAAAGGGTTTTAAATTGAACGTCTTAATCAAGCTCGTTTATTAGATTAGATAAAGCATGATATTAAAGTTATTTTCCAGTTTGTTTAAGTGCGTTTAGATTGGCTTCAACTCGGGTAAGAGGAGGAGCTGCTGTTGAAGTTGTTTCATCTTTCATCTTTCTTGAGAATTTGCCGAGAAACAAAGTTCTGAAGACCAACAAAACTAACGGCACTTGCTGTGTTATGAAAGCGCAAAAAGCGCAAATTAAAATTAAAATAAATAGCCATGCGAATGATATGCTCTTAAATAATTTAATTTTTTTTTTATTAATGTTTACTCTTTTGAGCAGTAGCAGCGAACGGTCAGCAAACTTTGCCTTCTGTCTTCTGTCCTCTGCCGGCTGCCTTCCGTTGAGCGCTTCTAATTAAAATGAATTAAGCAAAATCATTTCGATTAGACGCAACAGACGGACTGTCAGCTTAGCTGAAAGTTAGGGTCAAAAGAAATGCTGCTAGCTGTTCTCCAGCCGTTTGATGATCAGCCGATGGCTGAGACAACAATACAAAAAAGATGCTGTAGCTGTAGCTGTGGATGTAGCTGGAGATGATGAAGATGACAACGTGGTTGTCGCACAAATGTAGCGGTTCACGCGTTTCTCTTGACATAAACAGACAGAGAACTCCACATTGTTGTGCTGGCCAACGGGAATTGTCTAGAAGGGTTCATGTCCAGCTCGACCAACGGCCTTTTTTTTAAGTTCCTACAACCAGACGAGACTATTAGCTGTTTCAGTGAGCTTACCATGAGAAAAGAAATACAATCATATTTGATTTTACCATATTTTATTTAAATAATAACCTATTTCAATTAAATATAAATAACTTTAACCTAATATATACTTAAAGCAAAATATAGTTTCATGCTACTTTATTAAATTGTATTGAAATTAAATAAGCTTTATATATTTTTTTGTACCTTAAAGCCAATGATTTTTATGATGATTGACATTGTTTCTTTAGTGTATGGTTTCCCCTAAGCCTCAAAAGACTTATTTCAAGAACATTTTATACTTACAAATTTAAGTTTACACTATATGGACTTAAGTCTTTATATTTGATTTGTGAATATGTTTAAATTAGAAAATGTATTATTAAATTTAAGTTTATTTGGCATTTTATAATTGATATCAATTTAATATGAATTGACTATATTCGCATATAATATTTAATTAAAGTGCCTGCACTTCAAATTGACTGACAGTTATACAGCATATTGCAAATTAGGTAAATATTAAAAAGATCAGGGATTATTAAACGGCTTAACAATTAATGAAGAGATTGTTGTAAATTTAATAAATTATAATATGATCAAATATTATATAAGCTTTATATATCAACAAGGAATCAGATTTTATTTATACCCATTGGAAACATTCATTTTTGTAATTATAAAATATTATCGTATTTATTTGAATTGTAAGTGTATTTAGGCTTCGGATTCTTGTTGTTGTCGTTATTTTTTGCTCATTGTTGTGTGTACTTTAATTAATTAAGATTTATAAGCAGGCATCAGGCAGGCAAGCAGCGGCAATTCAGCGGAAATTTAAATGCAAGACCCAAGACAAGTGGGCTCTCGGTTGTTAGTTGTTGTGCGAAAATTTTCACATAGTCGCTGCTCCCTCATCCCCGAGTACCCCTTGCCACCAAACACACACTCTAGCTGTTGCCATGTATTTAATTTAATTGAATTTGCGACGACGCCGACGTTGCCGTTGACGCCGACGTCGCTGTTGACGCTGACGATGATGACGAACTTAACGAGCGAAACGTTGCCCACTGTCCCTCCACTTGTCCCTCTACTCGCCCTTGTCTCCTCCGGCCTGCAGTTGGCCCTGCCCAACTGGCCAGCAAGAGAGCACAGAGCATGGACCAGTGTTTAGTGGAAGAAGGGTCTCTCGACCCCGGGTACGGTAATATGATAAAATGATTACACATCCGGCGCAAGTTTTGCACCGAGACATTACTCATACGACACGTTGGCCCGGACAGCGGCGGAAATGTGTTTAGTGTAATCCGGCGGCGACCCTTAAAGCGATATCCATTGCGAGATGTGCGCATCGTGTCTGTCCATGCCCATACATCCCCTCTCGTGCCCCTTCTGACCCTCGTGCCCCACCAATGCAATTATGAAAATTTACGAGTTTTTGTTTGAGGCGCCAAGTTTTACTGCACTTATTGTTGTTGGTGTCGTGCTCGATGTTGTTGCTGTATCTTTTACTTCCACTGAATATAATTTACGATGTGCCAAAGTTTGACCCAGAAGCGCAAAGCCAACGAAAGAACAAACAAATTGCCCAACAACATAAAATTGAATCCATCTCAAGGCTCAAATCTCAAGTTTGTTGATGGGCCAAGTCAAAGATAAATACTATCACTAACTTTATCAAACGAACTTTTAAAGATATTTTTAATGCTAAGCATGATTTAAAATTCATATCATTAACCTATTAAAATATTTGTAATACAAAATCTTTGAATCAAATGAATCAAAAGAGGATTGATTTCGGAAAATTTCAGATTTTAATTGTAATTCATGTCTAGTCAACTTAAACTTGTCTAATCAACTTGAAACATCTTGCATGAAAAGATGTTAATTTAAGTACCATAACCTAATTTTCTTACGTTTCATTAATTGTCTTCAAATTTATTTTCCCCTATCCACGTAAATAATGAATTCACCCCATAACTCATTCCTTAAAAATTTTTATGAACTTGTTTGCTTTTAAAATTAATTCTTACCTAACTATTTATTAATTCATAAATTACAGAGATTTTCCATAACATAATTCTAAGTAAGAAACAAAATTGTAGAATTTCTTAAGCTAGCTACAATAGCTGGTGGTTGGTGTTTATATTGTTGTTGATACTATTCTTGTTTCTGTTGTTGTGCGTGCTGTTTGAGTGTCATAAACTGGCGCCAAATCATTCGCAAGTCTCAATGACACCTGCACGAATTGTCATGTAACACTTTGAATTCAATTTTTTGTTGTTTTTGTTTTATTCGATGTGCGTGTGTGTGTGTTTCTATGCGAACAACGGGTTTTGTGCGTCTTTATGATTTGAAATCGGGCAGCCAAATCAAATGGCGACGCTGTGTTTTGTCTTTCCATGGACCACGCGGCGTATGCGCAACGCCAGCAGCCAACAAGCACGCGAGACATGAAAAAATGTTGGTCGCGTGGGCGTTGCGTCTTCAACGACGTCGCGGCGTCGAAATAAAAACCTGTCCCACAACTCTTGGCGATAACTTTGGATTTGTTTTTATTGTATTGCAATAATAATAATAACAACAACAGCAACAACAACGAGCTACGACAGAAAAAAACAACAGCAAATGACTGAGAAAAATGCTAATAACCATAACAAAAACATAAAACGAGCAAACGCGAAGCTAAAATTCGATTCGAAACGAGTTTCTCTATATAAATATAATAATTCTCTATATAAATCAGAGATGGATCCAATAACAATATCATTCAGTTTGTGTGCTCCAGATGCCTCTCCAATTGGCAAAAACAAATTTTTATCGTCAGCTTAGAGGAATGAGCCAAAGTTCAGGCTTATTTTCTTATGTACATGTCAAGGTTGACGTGTTCTCTGTTTTTCTATTGTCAAGAATGAATAAACAGTGTGTGGAGATCTTAGAGGATACAAAGTTGAAAACAGAATTCCAATCAATTCGAATCGAATTAGAGAATATAATTAATGCTAACATGAGCATTAGAATACATAACTTAGTGGCACCGAACAAAAAATTTTGAAATTTGTGTAGGGTATACTCAATTCAGTCTGATTTCCAGTCATAGTCGGTTTATTCTGCCTGGTGTTGACCAACTTTTGAAAACCTCGTGTCCACTATTTGCGGTTGTTCGGTTCGGTGTTGTTGTTAGTCTCTCTATGTTTAAACTGTTCAAAATGCTTAATATAAATTCAAAATTATTGTATGAGCACATTTTATTGTGTCGCCAGCTTCAACTTTAATCAAGTCTCCGTCTGCTCTTTTCATATCTCATTCTTTTTTATTTATTTTATTTCGTTGGAGATTCTTGGTCGTTTCTTGGCTTTTTTCTTATTTAATGTGATTTTTATATATTCTTTTACGCATTTAATTTGAATTTTGTTGTTGTTCTGCTTATTTACTACCTGATTTTTATGGCAAAAAACAATACAGAAAACATTCAGCTGCACTTTTTTCTGTTGTCTGTCTTGTCTTTTTTGTTTTGCTTTTTGAGTTGTAGGCGCCCCCGATTTTCGTATTTGCTGCCGTTTTTGGTCAAATGTCTGTCATTGAGTTGCTATGTTGATTTTGGTGTTTGGAATTGAAAATCGACATAAGTAATCTTCAAGCAATTTGATAAAGAAAATCAATTAACTTATTGTTACGAATGGCAGTTTTGTGCGTTTTGTTTTTTCTCCGTAACTTGTGTGCCAATCCGAGCTGAAGGCGTCAATGTATTGAATGAGAAGTTGTATTTTACTGCCAGCTCCTCTGATTGATTTCCAGCATTTTGCCAGCTGAATCCAAAAATGGTTAGCCATGTCCAATGAGAGTATAGAGAATAGTTTATACATTCCTTAAATTTGTTTTTGTTTTTGAAATTTTGGTACTCCTAAGAGTACTTCGTATGCCGTTTATTCTGAGCATATTTTTCAAATATATTTACACATATACATATGTAGCTTTAGAGAATCTATGTCTTAATAGATATCTAAGTGTTCAGAAATTTAGTTTAGTTAAAAGTTTGATAAATTACATAGAACAAGTAAACATAAATTAATTTCATCTGCTTTCAAAGAGATGTGGGTAAAAATCAACAATACGATTTGCTGTATTTCTATCTGAGTTATAATTTGAGATTTTCCCAAAATTTTTTTACTATAAAACCCTTTTCAAAAACTTAAAGCATTAATCAGTTATAAATATTTTTAGCTAATTTTCCAATTCATTATAATTGAAACTTTATATTTGCTGCAGCGGTCAATGCTCATTTGTGTTAATTGCTGCAATAATTGTATGTCTTAAGTTGCACAGCAAAAACTGTTGATTAGCCTTATTAAAGGGATTCAAATAGTAGCTCATCGACTTTCTTTGACCCCTTCTTCATTCTGCTTTTTTCCATTTGCTTTCTGACGCCCAGTTGCAATTTGGCATTCTTTCACTGCACTATGGGATAAAAGCCCAATAATTTGGCATAAAATCTAAATAAATATAAGTATAGAGACTTGATATTTGAATTTTTGTCTTTAACCGCTGTGGCTCTGCAGTATATCCAAATTTTAATGCAAATCTAAAACAAGGAGCAACAACGAGTAAAAACTATTTACTAAATATGAAACTGTATACTTTTATTTTTACCTTAATCTTGCTAGCTTCTTGTGTTGGCGTTCGCTCCGCGAATAATACTTCAAAATGATCAACAATTTTTTTTATACATTTCTGGTTAATTGAAACACAGAAAACACTAGACAACATAAATGCACAGGCAGTGACGTCACGAAATCATTGTGAAATTGATTATATATTTCTTAAAAATTACTTTCCCTACTTATTTTGGACTTTGATTTCTAGATAATTGCGACAATTTTCAGCACTACCGAAAGTTAGCAACAAGTTAAATATAAAAAATGTTTTATTCTAATAAGATGGAATTTTTAATTGTTTAACAAATTATTATCAAAAAGGTATGACATCTGTGAACCAAGTGCATAACCTATGTAAGTATTATTTAGAGGGTATTGCACATCGAACTGTCTATAAATCTCAAAATTTGAACACTTGTTGCGGCTGCTGTTATCAGTGTTGTTGTTGTCGGTGCTGATGTTGTTGTCGGAGTTGGCCAAACACTATTTGACGTGCAACACAAATGTTGTCCACTTGTCGCCACTAACAATTATTGGGTCTGCAGATTTCCAGCTGCTTAAAAAGTTAAAGGCAAGGAGAGGACAAGACAAAGCAAGTTTGGGACGCAGCAGATAAAGACAAAACTAAAGTTTTGTCATAGCCGAAGCTTTGAAGTCATAGCCGAGTTGTCCTTCCGCCCGTCCGTCTGTCCGTGTCGTCGGCCAGGCACTTCACTTACATTCTAATTAAGCTCTAGATTAATTGTGCACTTCCTTTGTGCAACTGCAACTGCCACTGCCACTCAAATAAAAACTTCAGCTTCCCAAGGTCCCTTCGTCCGGGGGTACGCGCACTAGTGGAGGGGGTAGGGGTTGCGGTATGCCGGGGTTTAGCTGATAGCGGAGCTTAAGCGAGCTTAGGTTCAGCTCGCTGCTCGCTTATAAAGTTGATGGCCGGCCAAAGGTGCGGCCAAGAGAACCGAACTCCAAGTCAAACAGTACAAAACGGGTTCAAGTCATTCAATTGTTGGCAAAGTGGACAGACGAAGGGGAAAACTGTTCGCACAGTCTAGCAGATAAAGCAAAGTAAATACTAAAGTACTTAAATGCAGCTAAGGAAGCGCAAATTATAAACGTTATGCGACATACCAAGAATATATTGTGTGATGTTCAGACTCAATCAAATGCATGTTGACAGTGGCGAATGAAGCAGAAAATTCATATCTGATGATCTACAGGTAGATATTACACTTAACTATGAAGACAGCCATGCAAACCAAAAAAGTACTTATGTACCTTAAATGCATTTGTAACTTGTAAACACAGATACAAGTTACAATCACAAGTATCTTTGAGATATTTTTGATCGAAATTAACTGTCAGACACACTTGCATGGATAAATATCTTTTCAATTCAAAACAAACTTCAACTTGCTTCTGTGATATTCACTGTGATTCTGTAATATTCAAACATGTACTTGTTTTTATAGGCTCATGTTAATCTTAAAGAAAAAGAGTATAAATATTTCAAATATATTAAACAGCATCTGTCGGATAAGCTAGCTAGTTTTGGCTTGCAGTGTACAGTGGTCGGCATATATATTGTGACAAACGGTCAATTGTCTTTGCATTCCTTGCCAAATGGAAGAATGCAATTTTTCTAAAAATCTTTCGTTATTAATTAAAGTAGCGTACATTTCTTGCCACAAATTCCTTCTTTAATTTTTCTCATTGCTTAAAATCAGAATTAATTGATTGGAAATAACGAATATGAATGCCCAAAATATAAAGCCGACTAGTTTAGGCTTTGGAATTCAAATTTTTTAAGCATGAATTAAACTCGGCATTATTTAAAGATTCAAAGTTAATATTACTTATACTCAACTAATAAATCATGGCACTAATCTGTATCTGTCAGATAAACAAGCACAGATACAATTTGTACTTCTGATTAAATAAATATTTGTGACATACGATTGTGTATTGGACTCTGTCGAAATGACGGCTAACCTCCTGAAAGACATTTGTATCTCAACTGTTGCAGCTCTCCTTGCAGTTAAAGCATTGAATTAAATTACTTTTTTTTAGTCGCAATATCTTTAAAAGTCTTAAAGCTTTAATATACAAGTCGTCGTTGGGTTATTCGGATTTAATTTGATTCAAGGATTGCAAACAATATACAATGTATGTATGTATACATGTACGAGTGTAAGTCCTTAAAAATAAAGCAAACAATGTAATGCACTTGGCTATCTCTATTTGTGTGTAACACCTTGGCATACCAGAAGATTCCCACATATCGTAAACAAACACACACACATAGACAAACACACACACTCGCAGAAAACTTGAGTAATGTGACTTACGAGTCGGGCTGTAACAAATTGCTGTGCTACTTTAAATGGAACACTAAAATATATCTTAAAGTCGTCTTAAAGTGCCATATAAAATATGTGTTGAATATGAGCTTTAAATATTTCACAGCAACAGAAACAACATAAGGAGCAGCAACAACAACAATCCGACTACAACAACAACCAACATTTTCATTGCTTGGCGTGGCCATAAAATATGTGTCTTCTTTTTGATTATCACAAGAAAAGAAGGCAACAACACTGAGAAACCGAAATGATGATGACGCTTTGTCGCCTATCTCAGTTTCGGATTTTCTCTGGCTCCAGGTCTGAGTTTGACTTCAAGCGTGGTCTTTGGTTCGGATTTGGATTTGGGATTGGGCTTTTGGTTTTGAGGCACAAATCAGAAAGCATTTGCATCTGCAGAGTGTGTGGAGTGACTATTGCAAATGATTTACGATCTCTTTGCCAAATTCGAGCGTTGACTAATTTCAAGAGTTCGTCGCTTTAATTTATATATATATTTTTTTTTTTGCCGCCCCACAATTGGTAACAACAAATTGTTGCTCAGTCAGCGGCAGCTATGCACGCGCGCTCTTCCCGCGCGTTTTTATACGTGTCGCATTCATATTTTTTGTAACTACTTATTTTGTGTTTAACTTGCTCTAATTTTTGCGACTCTTCTCAAATTTGAATTGCACAATTCTGGGACAGTTTTGCTATTTTTTTTATAAGCAGCAATTATCATTATTAATTCCAATTGAACACATAAATCTATTCAAGGGAAAATTACAGAACATGATTTACCAACTCTCTTAATATAATTATTATTTAATACGTTTTTTTTTAGACTTTTTAAGCCAGCGATTTCATTTGTATTCCCCGTATTCAAATGTACATTTTGGGTAGCTATAAAGTGCCGTTATGGTATCTGGCACATCAATTGGTTGTGAGAACAATTTGTCTTACACATAGACACTGCTTTCAGAGTGCAAAAACCAAAGTCTTATCTCATGGTAGCTGCCTGTCTTGTGCCTTACGCTTACATCATTTGTTATGCTTATGCAAAAATTAAAAAAATAAAGAGACGAAAAATACTTGGAAAAAAATAAAAATTGTATCAGAAGACCAACCGTTAACAAGGAGACAGAGAAACGGGAGAGAGAGAGAGGGGAAAGCGGAGGAAACTAAAAGTGAAACCGAAACCGAAAACGCAACCCAAAACAAAAAAGCCGAACCCAAAAGCCTTTTTCGAACATTCGCACACGCGGGCTTATCAGTGGCTTGTCAGGCCTGCCAACCCCTCTCCCTCTTCTTATTCCCTGCCACAGCCAATTTTGGTAGCAGCTTTAAGCTGGAAAATGCCTTGCCCCATTGTCTATTTAGCTGGAGCTGCAGTTGTGCTCGTATTGTAACGTCGTACTTCGTTGTTGCTGGTCGCCTGGTAAAGTCACATTTAACCTTTTTGCTTGGTAGCTGCGGCGACGCGTTTCGAAATTGAAAGTTTGTCGGCTTTTGGCGGCAAAACTGGTTTACGGCAAAAACCGACTGCATCACAACTGCAACAGCAACTGCAACAGCGTCCAAAAATCCACTTGGCCAGAGACCGACCGACCGACCGACCAACCCAACCTCAATTTCTGCTCTGCGGTCTTGGGCTTCGCTTCCATTTTGACTTGCTTTTGTTTTTCAGCGTTTGGCCCACTAATTTTTGTGCACCTCCTGTCAAGGCACAAATACAACTGAGTACAGATATAGTAGATACAGATATAGCATATACAGCTATAGTTACAGATGCAGATACAGGCATGGGCGCAGGCTCAGGCACAGATGCAGATACTCAGACACAAGTCAAAGCCATTAATTGCCACAGTGGCTGAGGGAGGCAGGGGCGTGGCATGTGGCCTGGCTGCTTCCACTCCCAAATACAACAACAACAACAGCAACAACAACAAAAGCCGATTTGCAGTTTTTTCACATCTTCGATGCACGTTTGATATTTGCTCAGGTTGCTGGGCAACTTTTTGAGCAGCCAAACCCGAAATTATTTACAACTCTGTGGCTCATACCTTAACCTTTCAACGATGACGCATGCACCTGCCAGTCCTTAACTGCCGTCTGTCCCCTGGACATCCTCGCCATAAGCATTTAGGAAACTTTCGAAAAGCGACTTCCGAAAAGATTAGAATTTATTTCCGGCTGTGTTTTGTTTATCTTGTTCTTGCTCTTTTTGCTGTTCTTGTTCTTGTAGTTGCATTTATTTTTGTGCTTGTTTCGCATTCTGGCTATTTTCTTTGTTGCCTAAGCTTTTGCAGAAAACTTTGATTCTTTGTTTTTGGCTGACCAGCTTCAGCATTTACCCTATTCCCCTCCATTTACCCTTTGGCCCCTTCCGCAGAATGCACAACATTGGTCTTGCCACATTTACATGCAATTTTTGTTGCCAACAAAATCAAAGCAACTCTTAACAATTATAGAATGTAGACAGAAAAAGACAGGGAGAACCAGACAGAGAGAGGGAGAGAAAGATAGTGAGAGTGAGAGTGAGAGAGAGAGAGAGAGAGAGCAAGGGAGAGGCAAGGAGCATGGCAATAGGGTAAAACTGTGGCTAAGAGCTTCCTCTTCGAGGTGCTATAAATAATTACAAGCAGCTGAAAAGTTTTGCACGAAACTATCACCCGACTATGCAGAACTTGGCCGAGTCCCTCTTGGGCATCTGCTCTGCTGGTCAAATGCTGTGGTCAGCAGCTTGAACTTGTCTTTGGTTGCCAGCTGAAAACCCGGCCAACAATCTGCGGCACGCCAGCCCAGTCCATCCATTTTAGGCATCTCAGCCAGTCGGCTGCCATTTGATAAATTGCTGCTAATGTTTGACTCCAGATGTCCAGGCAATCGGACTGAGATCAGATACTACTCTTAATCTGCTAATCCCACTAGCAACTCGATCACGTGCAAATAAATCCCATAAATTCCTTTAAGCCAGGTGCGAAAAGTGCACAAGACTAACCACCCAAAGCGTCTATTCAAATATGAGTTGTTTCGACACGATTTTTTGCATTAGCTTTACGAATTCGCATTACATTTTCCATTAGCTTTAGCATTAGCATTAGCATTAGCATTAGCATTAGCATTAGCATTAGCATTAGCATTATTATTAGCATTAGCATTAGCATTAGCATTAGCATTAGCATTAGCATTAGCATTATTATTAGCATTAGCATTAGCATTAGCATTAGCATTAGCATTAGCATTATTATTAGCATTAGCATTAGCATTAGCATTAGCATTAGCATTAGCATTAGCATTAGCATTAGCATTAGCATTAGCATTAGCATTAGCATTAGCATTAGCATTAGCATTAGCATTAGCATTAGCATTAGCATTAGCATTAGCATTAGCATTAGCATTAGCATTAGCATTAGCATTAGCATTAGCATTAGCATTAGCATTAGCATTAGCATTAGCATTAGCATTAGCATTAGCATTAGCATTAGCATTAGCATTAGCATTAGCATTAGCATTAGCATTAGCATTAGCATTAGCATTAGCATTAGCATTAGCATTAGCATTAGCATTAGCATTAGCATTAGCATTAGCATTAGCATTAGCATTAGCATTAGCATTAGCATTAGCATTAGCATTAGCATTAGCATTAGCATTAGCATTAGCATTAGCATTAGCATTAGCATTAGCATTAGCATTAGCATTAGCATTAGCATTAGCATTAGCATTAGCATTAGCATTAGCATTAGCATTAGCATTAGCATTAGCATTAGCATTAGCATTAGCATTAGCATTAGCATTAGCATTAGCATTAGCATTAGCATTAGCATTAGCATTAGCATTAGCATTAGCATTAGCATTAGCATTAGCATTAGCATTAGCATTAGCATTAGCATTAGCATTAGCATTAGCATTATTATTAGCATTAGCATTAGCATTAGCATTAGCATTATTATTAGCATTAGCATTAGCATTAGCATTAGCATTAGCATTAGCATTAGCATTAGCATTAGCATTAGCATTAGCATTAGCATTAGCATTAGCATTAGCATTAGCATTAGCATTAGCATTAGCATTAGCATTAGCATTAGCATTAGCATTAGCATTAGCATTAGCATTAGCATTAGCATTAGCATTAGCATTAGCATTAGCATTAGCATTAGCATTAGCATTAGCATTAGCATTAGCATTAGCATTAGCATTAGCATTAGCATTAGCATTAGCATTAGCATTAGCATTAGCATTAGCATTAGCATTAGCATTAGCATTAGCATTAGCATTAGCATTAGCATTAGCATTAGCATTAGCATTAGCATTAGCATTAGCATTAGCATTAGCATTAGCATTAGCATTAGCATTAGCATTAGCATTAGCATTAGCATTAGCATTAGCATTAGCATTAGCATTAGCATTAGCATTAGCATTAGCATTATTATTAGCATTAGCATTAGCATTAGCATTAGCATTAGCATTATCATTATCATTATCATTATCATTATCATTATCATTATCATTATCATTATCATTATCATTATCATTATCATTATCATTATCATTATCATTATCATTATCATTATCATTATCATTATCATTATCATTATCATTATCATTATCATTATCATTATCATTATCATTATCATTATCATTATCATTATCATTATCATTATCATTATCATTATCATTATCATTATCATTATCATTATCATTATCATTATCATTATCATTATCATTATCATTATCATTATCATTATCATTATCATTATCATTATCATTATCATTATCATTATCATTATCATTATCATTATCATTATCATTATCATTATCATTATCATTATCATTATCATTATCATTATCATTATCATTATCATTATCATTATCATTATCATTATCATTATCATTATCATTATCATTATCATTATCATTATCATTATCATTATCATTATCATTATCATTATCATTATCATTATCATTATCATTATCATTATCATTATCATTATCATTATCATTATCATTATCATTATCATTATCATTATCATTATCATTATCATTATCATTATCATTATCATTATCATTATCATTATCATTATCATTATCATTATCATTATCATTATCATTATCATTATCATTATCATTATCATTATCATTATCATTATCATTATCATTATCATTATCATTATCATTATCATTATCATTATCATTATCATTATCATTATCATTATCATTATCATTATCATTATCATTATCATTATCATTATCATTATCATTATCATTATCATTATCATTATCATTATCATTATCATTATCATTATCATTATCATTATCATTATCATTATCATTATCATTATCATTATCATTATCATTATCATTATCATTATCATTATCATTATCATTATCATTATCATTATCATTATCATTATCATTATCATTATCATTATCATTATCATTATCATTATCATTATCATTATCATTATCATTATCATTATCATTATCATTATCATTATCATTATCATTATCATTATCATTATCATTATCATTATCATTATCACTATCATTATCATTATCATTATCATTATCATTATCATTATCATTATCATTATCATTATCATTATCATTATCATTATCATTATCATTATCATTATCATTATCATTATCATTATCATTATCATTATCATTATCATTATCATTATCATTATCATTATCATTATCATTATCATTATCATTATCATTATCATTATCATTATCATTATCATTATCATTATCATTATCATTATCATTATCATTATCATTATCATTATCATTATCATTATCATTATCATTATCATTATCATTATCATTATCATTATCATTATCATTATCATTATCATTATCATTATCATTTCCATTATCATTATCACAATCACGCTCTTGAAAGTCTCAGTTTATTAAACAAAAAAACATCCCTAATATGGTATAATTAATTTGTTTTGACTTTTAACGATGGGATTTATGGATGGCAACCCAATCACTGGCTTTTTGACTGCGTTAAGATCAGTATCTTGGACATGTGCGTATTTTGCGCATGAAATAACCAGCTCATCAGTCGACTAAGCCCCCCTTAATCTGAATACATTGACAAGTTGACATGTGGATTCTACACTACGAATGGCAAAACAACTACTATCTTATTCAAAAATTAATCTCTACTTATTTGCTTCGGCAATTTCAATAATAATAGTAATATAAGTAATAATAATAATATATAAATTGATTCATTTATTTTGTATAACTATATTAATGAAACAAGTCTGTCATCGTTTTACACAGTCTTTTCGCTCAGTGCATGCATATACAGCTGAACTCATTACTTGGATTGGACTATATATAATTGCGCTTTAATTAACTTGCATTGTTGAAAGCGACGTGTCGCTGGTTGTTTGCAACTGCAACTGCAACTGCATTACAACCTCCTTGCCCCGCCCTGCCCCTACGAACCACTACGAGCCCAGAAGCTGCCTGATTCTTGCTACGGCCAAAGAAAGTACACTGTCCGCTGGAGCAATGTTTGTGTTTTTTGTTTGCTTAAAAGTGTTGCTCCCGACAGCTGTGCGAGTGTATCTGTGTGTGTGTGTGTGTTTGTATGTGTGCGTTCGCTGTTGTTTTGAATGCCAACTCAAACAGTCAAGTGTCGTGCAGTGAACTGTCAATAGAGTATACAACATTTTTTTTCTTTCACATCTCTGCATACAGATGCTGGCAAATAGAATGAATTTGTTGTTGTTGTTGATATCATTGTTGTTGTTGTTGCTGCTGCTGCTGTTGTCGTAGATGAAGCAGATAAACAAAGCGACAAGCACCCACCCTGAGTTGCCCCAGCAACAACATGCGGATCAGCAACTCCAGAGTGAGTGACAACTTCGTCTAGCACCTTGGCCAGCCAACGCTAATGAGTCTTGAATCCTGGAGTCCCGACTCCCGTGTCCTGAGTCCCATGTCCCGTGTCCCAAGTCATCATTTCTGCATGATACCAACATCAGCTTCCTGCTTGGCTGGGCCTTTGTGCTTCTACTGCTGCTGCTGCTGCTGTTGCACCCCTTTTGCTGACTAATCCATTTCATTGAGAACTTAACTCAGCATCTCTCATTCTCTCTCTATTTCTCTCACTCTCTGCTCCCGAACTGAGAGCTCGCTTCATACCTCTTGTGGCTGCTGTGATTTATTTTATGAATGAACTCACATTTCATTCACTCAGTGGAGTCTGTGGAGAGGTTGTGATAAATACTACGCCCTTACTACGCTATATGTTCAGCTAGATCCTGCCACCAGGACATGCAACGGCATGCGCCTATTATGAGTGCCATGCAACAAGGATAAGCTTCCGTCTTTGGCCCAAATAGAATGCTGACGTCGCTGTCGTTGTTGTCGTTATCCTGGCTGCCAATTAAAATGCCACCGCCAGGCAAATATGTGTCTCTCTCTCTCGCTCTCTCTCTGTGTGTGTGTATATAGATTCGGGGGCGTGGCGGGCCGCCCACAGCCGTCAGGATGTCTAGCGCCATTCTCCTTACCCGCTGCGAGGCGACCCCTTTACAGACGCTAAATCAAGCGTGCTTTGCATTTTTCTGAGTACTCGCAAAAGCAGAGGCAGCCACATCCGAGCAGCGTCCTCCTGGCAGCCGCCCGACATGCTCCTCACAATCTTCTGGCAGCCATGCCTACTCTCCGCATCCTGTATCCTGACTTTTCATTTCTTTAAGCTCCAATAATTACACTCCACTACAACTGATTTACAATTAAAACATGCATGGATTTGACTTATTTTTTCAAATTACAAATCGAACACAAAAATCATCGAATATTCAAAATTGTTGTTCAAATATTCACAAATTTTAAATATTATACATAGATAAATAGAAATAGAATAGATAAAATTCAAAGTAGATAAAAATATTTATATTTTGATAGATTGATTGATTTAATTAAATATAGTAAAAAATATCAAAAATATATAATATAATTGACGATATTATGAAGTAAATCCAAATTGAGGTTATCTCAAGTCGTATTCTTTTTCTTTTTTTATTGATCTGATCAAGTTAAATCTGGTTTTCTAGAAGCCCCTTGACCTATCTTTAACTTTATTAACTTAAAGTTGTGCATAATTAATGACAATTCATAATTTTTATTATCTAATTTTATTTCCAATTCTGAATAATTTTTTTCAGTCGACTGATTTTATTTAACCTTAAGTAATCAAAGAAATTCAGTCTGCAAATATTGTATATACTTATTTTTTAAAAATAACTCTTGTATGAATAGGATCTCAATTTGGTTGGGATGTGTCATTGGCACTGTACGAGTATGTGTGTGGATGGGGCAACAACCCATGTGACATGTGCTCGAACTTTCGAGTGCCTGACGGCCCAGACTGCTGCTAAGAACCGCAGTTGGTTAAAGGTAAGAAGGGGACAGGGGACAGAGGGCGTCGCACAATGTGGGCGTGGCCAATTAGCATTTGGCATTATAGAGCAGCAACGACCTCCCTCTCTCCCTTTCACCTCCCTCTCTTCGCTCAACTTAAAATAGTCGAAAGTAGAAAAACGTAAAAGGGTTTCCCCCATTTCTGGAGCCGTCGGGTGCGTTATAAGTGAGTCACGTTGACGTTGCCGTCGTCGACGGACACCGGAAGCGAATGATGCAGAAAAAGGCAGCAAGCGAAACACAAAACAAACACAGAGCGATACTCAATTTGTGGCAGGTATGGGGCAGTAAAAAACAAAATAATAGAAAAAAAAAATCCTTAGAAACGCAAAGTCGCCCTGTCTGGAGTTGAGAGTCGCCCACGCCGTGACGTGACGTTGACAAATGCCCCGAACCGAGACCGGGACTCAGTACAGGGACAGGGTGTATGATTGGGACCGGGTCTGTCTTCTGGCCAGGAATTCTCACTCTGGCCAAATGAGAGAGGGGTGGATACGTACATATATGAGTCAGCTGGGCGCGCGTAATCAGTGCACCTGCGACGGGCACGCGACTAACCGACTATGCACCCCGAATACCAAATGTGGCAGACGGAATACCAAATGCCGAACACCGAACACCGAATACCAAAATATCTACGGGATGTGGAAAGGAATTGGTGCCCCGTTCCATTGACTCACTGAGACAGCGCAAAGGGAAAGTTGTCGTCGAAATCACTTTGAACCTCTTATCTTCCTTGCCTTGCCACACTGAAAAAAAAATCAATTCCAGACAGTATCTAAAATTCGAAAATCTCAAAGTTTCTTAAATCGACTACGAAATACTTAATTCAAGTATGATTTCTCAATTTCTTCTTCACAAATATTTTGATTACCGGCAATTTTCAGTGAATAACTTAAAGTTTAAATTAATACAATTTGAAAGTTTATAATTTTATTTTAAGTTTTATTTTTAAAATTAATTTAATCTTTGCCAACTGTTCTTAGTCGTGCTATACCAAATATATACATAAATAAATAAATAAAAATCGAAATGTGTGCGACTGGAGTGATAAGCAAGTTGTGCAAAGCAACAACGACAACAACAACGACAGCGACAACGACAGCGACAACAACAACTACAACTGCGATCCCTGCACTTGATGGGCTGCCCATTGAAGCTTTGCAAATGGTTGTCTGTCGCGCACTCACTCCTTCCCTCTCACTCCCTCGGCAACCCTCCTTAGCATTGTCCGTCCAACCGCCAGCTAATTGCAGCGCACGTGACGCCGAAGACGACGACGACAGGTAACGGTAACCGAATCGCCGCCATAGTAATGCGAAACTGATTGAATGTTGCCCTGAAAATTATCGCTCGGATAGTCTCAAAGAGGAAAAAATGCTCGAGACGAATGTGATAGACTAGCAAATACCCAGTCATCAGTACCTCAGTGAGAATATTAAAGAATATTTTGTTCAGAACAAATAAAAAATTGAAATAGTTTTATTTATGTATTTAAATTTCAATAAACTTAAGGAATATATGAATGTGAATAATGGGACAAGAAAAATTAAGAACTTTAATAGTTATAAGTTTTCCTTTTTTTTAAAAAAAAACAAACACTTTTCTATATCAAATAGTATTGTAATACCAGAAAGTGTTCTTTATCGTACAACAAAAGTTTAACTTAACTAAGGAAATACTTATCACTTTGTAGAATTCTAATTTTTAAGATTGGAGTATACCTCTTACTAATTACAGTTAGGGTATTAAAACCAAAGATTTTAAACAAAATTGTGGAAATTTAATGAGGTTTAGATGACGCCTAAAAAAAAGTGAAAGTCGTGAGGAATGGCAAATTGAGAAAGTCTGGAAAGAAAAAACATATCGTTCTTAAAATGCGATGTTGTACTCAGGTATCAAACTAAAAGTGTTCTCGTTCAGAAGATGAGAATGTATACTGTATACTGCCTGAAATGGAAAGATACTCAAAGAGTATTGTATATCAAGTATTTTGATTATCCTAACATCTGTGATCAATTTAAACTTACAAGATAAAAAGCTTAAAGCTAAAATGACTATTTGTTAGTAAAAGAAAAACAAAACCCTAATCTGGAATTTAGCTGAAGCTAAGCCACGAAGTTGATAAGCTGATTACAGTGACCAATCTCTAAGGGCGAAGTATGTAGATGTGCACATGTGCAAATGCTAATGCAAAATAAATAGTAATTTCGATGCGAAATGCAATTGGATGTACAATGGAAATCAACTGAAAATGGAAAATGCTCCTTTAAGCTGAACATTTACCGCAGTTTTAAGCAAAAGATAAATCTCAAGTTTGGTGAAATAAATTTGGCAAATAAACTTGAAATATTAATTTGCAAAAATTTTAAAATTATTATTATTATATTTAGCTGCACAAAGCCAAACCGAGTCCAGATGACCGTCAATTGATAATTACAGGGCATGGACTATTTTTGGCCAGGCCCATTAATTACCAATTGTCCAGAAAGAAGCAATGGCACTTAATTATCTACTGAATCATTTGATCAAATGAAATACGTAGCAAATAATGCACCAACAATTAATTCAATAATTCAGCAGGGTCAAAAAGGGCACAAAAGAGGTAAGAGTCGCAGTGCGGCTGTCTCAGTGTTCGCCAATTTATGGCCTGGTCCTAATGCCGTGTGCTGCAATAATAACGATATCGAAACCAAAAATAGTGCCGTCGGCTTTTTGAAAACCGAGCAAGTAGTAAAGCCTACATATATTCGTCGAGAGTCGAGGCCCTTTACTTATTGTGTAAGTCGCAAATTATAGTAAAAATAAAATATTGTTATTAACGCAATATGCCTTAATACGATAGCTGCCGTGACTTCACATTTGTTTAAGTCTGATTCGGACAATGCTTATAATTATTTACTTGTTTAACGACGACTAAGATCAAGATCTTATAATACAAATTAGAGACAAAATAATACACTTTCAATTAAAAGGGAAATGATATTTATAGTAATAATTAGTAATCATAATTCTTATAAATACCAATATATCAATATCATATACATATATCATATTCTCAAGGCTTTAACTTAAAAATAGCACTTGTAATTTTTTATTTATTTTATATTTTGTATTTATTTATTTTATTTTTATGTATTATTAAATTTTATTTTTGAGGTATAGGGGGAGTGTCCAAAATCTGAATTACACTAGATCTGCTTAGTGTAAAGGAATTTACAAACCTAATTTTGTATCTCTGGATCCTAAAGTCTCTGAGATCTTGGTGTTCCCACGGACAGACAAACAGACATGACCATATCGACACGGTTGTTGATATTTAAGGTACAGGGTCTACAAAAGGGTCAACAAACATTTCAAATTTAAATTAAAATATTCCAATAATAAGTTAAATAAAAACAAATTGGAAAAAAAACTGAGAAAATAATATAATATTTTCTTGTTTACTTATATCTTCTAAAAAAAAACTCTTTACGAGGTAAAAGTCTAGTGACGGAAACATTTCCATTCCCCAAAATTTCTAATATTCAATTGGTGACAAACAATATTAAATTGAAAAAATACCTTAAAAAAAAAAAACAGTTTGGCATTCGGCACATTGCGCAATAAGGTCCCGATCTTTCTTATCTAATAATAATACCTTAGCCCTTCAAAATACCTTTTCATCGATACATAGAACATATCTGTGGCTTCTATCGTTTGGATACTGTGGGGGAGTCAATTTTAGCGGGTTTTAGCGATTTCCCGTTAAACTTGCGATTTTTAGAATAAGTCATAAAACAAACGTTTCTAGTTTTTGATGGGGAGTAGATCCAAATTCACAAATATAAGCTATTTCAATGCTTTGGTAAAAACAAACGAAAGGACTTTATTTTCATCTCATTTTGGGAAAGCGTCTAAATTTTTCAAATTTAATTATATTTCAAACCAGTCGGATTTTAATTATTGAGGTGTCATTTGACGCGTAATTTTGATAAGAATTATAATAAAATAAAAAAATTTTACCATAAAGCTCCAACGGATCACAACCTTGATTTAAATTATAAAATATGTCTCATTTCTATTGAACATGTATCAAATTAGTTATTTCATTATAAATTTCCTTACTGGAAACACTAGTTTCAGAAAAGTCAAATTCCACAAATTGCTCTCTTTGTAATGCTTTTGTCACTAGCGTGGACTGCCGTCCCTAGTGATTAATATTTAACGCAATGCTTAATTTGATATAAAACTCTTTCAGACTTCATTTGAATTATGTGCTATTGTCAATAAAAAATAACTTCAGTTGAAAATAGCTCGTTGGCATAAATAAAACCAATTTGAGAATTAAATTCTCAGCATAAATCAAATGAAAATATATCCCCCTTTTAGTTTCCATTCAAAAATGATTTTTAAAATTACTTTAGCTTTAGCATTCCACCAAAATTTTGCGAGATCATTTGGTCTATTACCAAGTGCTGGGGTTGGATCACTTAATGTCGGCTTAAATCGCTTTGATTTGCTTTTGCAGTTGTTATTATTATAGCTATTATTGTTATGATATTATTGTAGCTGCAGTTGTTATCGAGGCTTGTTAGTATAATGAGACCAAGGGCTTTAAATATGTGTCCCAAGTGGGCAGCAGGTAGCAGCAGCCTGGGAAGGCGACTGGTTAACAAACTGGGACTTGAATGATGCGTTAATTGCCGTGTCAAGGTCGCAAGCATATGTGCCACGCCCCCCTAGCTGCTCGCTGCTCGCCTTAAGGACCTCGACTCGTACACAAATTATACAACTAACAAATTATGATTGTTGCCGTCATGTGGGAAACAGCCAGTGACATGCCAGCAACAGATTCAGATACAGATTTAAAGATACATAGATACGCCAGAGATGGCAAAGATGCCAAAGACCCTGGCACGTCTAATCCCCGAACGGCAGCCTCATTTCTGTTTTTTAATTACACTTTAGTGTGTGTAATTTTCACAGGATCTGACAGCGGCGGCAGCAAACGATGCTTCACAGGAAGTCAACGACAGCAGCAGAGATAGAGACTGAAACAGAGTCAGAGGTAGTCGGAGTCTAGAGTCTCAGACAAGTGATACAAAAATATTTAAAATCCACGGGGGAGCAGAGATCGAGGAACGGCAGGTACAAAATGACTTCACACAAAACTAGATAAATAAAATGTGCACAAAACAAACGAGCGAAAAATTCAAAGAAATCAATTGCAAGCCAAAAGACACGTCCAACTGGCCTCAGATTCCGACTTCTCGCTCTCTCTCGCCCTCGCTCTCTCTCTCTCTCTCTTTCTCTCTCTCATTCGCCTCTCTTTTAGTTCTCTCGAGATGAATGAACCGCACACGCATAAAACACGCACAGTGCGCCTTTATTGTTGTACTCCCTCCTTCTCCTCTGCTCATTCTCCAGAGTCCCTCTGTGCGTAACCCTGTTCCTGACTTCAACTGCGGCTGCGACTCCGATTTCGATGCTCTGTCTGAGTTTGTTGAGCTACCGGAAATGCAGCACATTTCACAGACAGACACAGACACAGGGAGGGGTGGGGAGTGCGTGCTGCTGCACTGTCTGCCACTCTCAGCAGCAGCTGCCAAGACTTTGAACTAGTTACAAATGGACATAGTTGCACAGTGGAGAGCAAGTAGGAAAACCAACAAGTTTCAAATAAAAAACAAAATCAATTTCATAATAACTGAATGCTCAAGAGATACACAGAAAGAACAAAAATCATCGCAAAATGATAGTATAAAATTCTTAATGTTAGCATGTATTATTTAGATATATTATCAAGATATTATATTGTTAAGTTAATGAATATGCTGATAAAATGGCAACCACATAACGCTACACTGAAATATTTATTTATTAAAATATTTGCAGAAATAGAATTAAAAAATCGGATCTAAAACAAGTATTTGGTATTCGATTTAAAACATTTTGAGTTTACCGAACTTTTGACAGCGCATGCAGTTGATTATTCTGTCACGAAATTCATTATTTTTTCTCAGTTTACAGATTCGATCTATTGGATTGATTCGAGGCGAGGGAGAAGATTGTTCTGAGCCCAGTGTTTAGTGTTGGCCTTGGCTGCAATGCGCCCGCAGCTAGATAAAGCCAAACTTAATCAAGCGGATTAATCGCATTACAAATTGTCGCTGGGGCTTGTTGCATGCATTGCTTCCCAGCAGAAGAGCAACATAATGTGGCAAAACTAAAATGAAATAAGGCGCATTTGTGGCATGCCACATGAAAGTGCCCCCTGCTTCTGCTGTTGCACTTGTTCCCGCCTTGGCCCCAACGACTGACCTTTAAGGCAGCCCAAGCTGACAAAGACCAGAAGCAGAAGCAAATGCAAACAGAAACAGAACCAACAACAAGAAGACAAGAAGACATCATGACAAATCAGAGACAGAGGCAGCTGCAACGCACATGTGGCACAGTCGTCGTCGTCGTCGCCATCGTTGCACCTACTAAGTGAATTAAATTGACACCCCAGCGATGGCAAAATCCGCGCCTGCAATTAGCCCAGACTAGAAAAAGAAAGATTGAGACAGGGAGAGAGAGAAAGAGAGGAAGAGATGCTGATACCGCTTTCATCATTTTCCCACATGCCACTGACATCTTTTCCAAGCTCAGCTCTGGCCAAGGTTATTATAACTTTACATTACTGCATTTAAATCGTCGACTCTGAGCCGAGCTGAGCTGAGCTACTTTTCTTGGCCTACAAATTATGCACAAATTCTTCACCCACTTCCTTCACTTTGCCTCCATTTCGCCCCCTGCATCACTCCAGGTGGCAGCATTGTAACAATTCTCAAGCGGCACAAGGTTGCCAATTGACTGTGAAACCCCATTATGCGGCCTCAGCGATTTACCTAGAGATTTACCTGTTGGCCCCGAAGGGCCCCAACACGTTAAATAACTGGAGATGCCTTAGAAATCGCACAAATGAAAGAAAATGTCAGACAGAGTGCAGCACAAATAGCACTAGGCAGATATAAAGTCGAGCTTCCATAACTTGAACTTCAATAGCTCGTATTAAATCGAGTGGCAATAGAGTTTAATAAATTTAAAAAAAAATATTCATAAGTCGAAGACTCTATAGATCGAACTTTTTCTTTGAATAAGGGTGGCTCAAGTTAGGGAAGTTCGACTGTATGTATAAATATGGTTGTATATAGTAATATACTTCAAATATTTTGTATCTTAAATAAAATCAATAAGGAAAATTTAACGTTTAATAAAGTCATATATTCTTAGCCTTCTCTTTTCATATTCTATTTTGTCCCTTCACTTTTTCCGTTCTATTTCTAAAGGGGAAATTTGTTTTAGTTTACTTGTTTTATAAAGTAGAAAAAGAGTAAAAATTTTAACATTATGTTTGAATTTAAATTCCTGCACCAGTTTAAAAATATGGTTTTCAGACAATGAAATATCGTTGAATCGAAAATAAAAAAATATGTACATTAAAAAAAAAATTGTTTAAAAAAATGCATTAACCAAAATTAACCAAATTTTAAATCGTCGAGGTGTGCTTGTTTTATAGAGAAAGATAATTTTTTTTCAGTCTATAATTTGTTATCACAATATCTGTGTACTTGTAACGTCCAAAAAACAAAAGACAAAAATTAAGATTTTTATTTAACAAGAACCATTTTCCATTTTTTGTAAAGTGCGGAACGGAACTTTAAGCCAGCAAAACTTTTTTTCAAAAACAATTGGGCTTTAATTTTAAAATACATTTAAAATAACTCCCAAAGACCTGCATTTTCCAGAAAATTTGATTAAAACTTTCCAATCTGAACGCGAGCTGTATCAGTATTATCAGTAAAATGTAACGTCCACAACGGTGGATTATCCCATATGAAATAGTTTCGTGACAAAAAGTCGAAAAACTCGTAACGTACATTCGAGTTATACATATGTACATAGATAATAGTTGGTTGGCATAATGAGTGCGTGTAATCATTGGATTTCCTTTCATGAATACGTGAATGTCCAAGTTTCAATTGTCATTATTTTTAACTGAGGCGGAAGCTGCCATAGATTCAAAGAGCCTGAGTGGCGGAGAGGTAGGGGCAGGGGCAGGGGCAGAGGCAAAGAGAAGAAAATGAAGACGAAGAATGCGACGGAGTCAAAAGACTACGACTAAGGCTGAGGTGTTTATTGTGCGTTTAGTTGTTGTTGTTTCTGTTAACGCTCGCAATACGAAAATGACACAAAATTCCAAAATGTATAATAGTGTGTGTGAGTGTGTTGTAACAACAATAATAATAATAATTAAAATAATATAAGAACTACAAACGGGGCACTGGACATGCTGTTTAATAGCCCCCCTGAGACGAGAGACGCTGTGTGAGAAAAAAATCTCTGTAGAAAAAATAGGAAAATAAAAACAAAAACCAAAAAAATAAAGGGGAATAGGGAATCCGAAAAGAGCGGGAGAGAGAAGAAAACATAAGCAAACACAAACAGACGGTGCATAAGAAATTATTATAAACTTTATTTAATTACGACAAGATTTTTGTTAGGTAAGCCAAATGCATGGAACAAATGAAAATGTCAGGATTGAACTGGGAACTAACTGACCCAAAGACAGAGAAACAATAAACTTCAAAAAACAGAAATGGGCGCACATAAAACTGACACAATGATCGTATTCCAGCGGCAGCTCAAAGTGAGAAAGTGAGCGCTAGAGACAGCGACCAAGAGAGAGGGATAGGGAGAGTATGACATGAAAAACTCATTTGAAGTTCAGTTAACCCGCCCACACAAACATAACTCGAAATGCTCAGACTTTGATTCTCGCACAGATTAAACCGCAGGCATTGATTATCATTCAAAATTTTACTTTTAAATTGACATATGCTCGTATTCCCTTCCCTTGCCTTCCGATCTCGATCCCGATCCCAAATCAAAGGCAAAGACAACACTTTCGATCAAAGTCAGAGAGGCCTGTCTTTTCTCATTCTGGCACTGGCTTTGGAGTCTGGCGTCTGGCGTCTGGGCTATGCCGAATGGCGTCTGGGATCTGTGATTTGAGGTCTGGTCCGTTGTTCATTGTCTGGGATACTCGCCAGCTGGCTGGGCTCAACGAGAAGATGGACGAGATCGTAAAAATTACCAAAATGGAATTTTTCGGATTGGAAAACAAGCAGTTGTCGATCCTCCGGCAGACAACGTTGTCCTTTTTAGCTCGCATGATCACGCACAACCTTTTTCACTTCATTAGTAGACACACACACGCACTTACACACACTTTTAGACTACCTAAAACTACAGCTGGATTATGAGGGACCATAGAGAACATATCTTATCCATCCTGCCCAGCCACAGGTCGTGCTTGTGGTTGATAGAAGTACATATAATACACACACATCTATGGTATTTTCATTTGGTTCTCGTTTCGGTCTCCACATACTAATGATGCTCATTAGATGATCTCTAATGCTTTTCATCCAATTCCCAGGCGACATTTCGTATGAATTAGTCAACAGCCAGAGATTTTTGAAATTTTAGACTATTTGCAGCTATTTCTGGGTCGTCTTCTGCTCTTCTCTGGGTATGTACAATCTTTCCCCACTCTGACTGGACCAAGTGCACTACGATCACTTGAGAAGTAACTCTGGGCTCGAATTTTGGTGATGATTTGTGAGACACAAGCTCCGCTTACAATTGCCGCAGCTATGTAGTTAGGGAGGGTCCTATATTTAGACAGAAATTGTCATACCCATAAAATACCGGAAGATGTAAATGTAGACGCAGAGAGGAGTCTTTGGATAAGTATTTAGTTGAAAAAAAACTATGAAATAATTTCAGATTTATCATTTGTATACCCTGTGTCCATTAAGAATGGGCAAAAAGGGATATAGTGGTTTTATGAAATGTTCGTGTCAGGCGGAAGGAGGCGTGGCATTACCCATAAATTATATGTATTCTAGATCAGTATCAACAGCCCAGAAGATTGAGCCATGTCCGTCTGTCTGTCCGTTAAAACGCGTCGAACTCAGATCAAGTTTGTTTTTAAATTTGGATCGGATCACTATACCAAAGGAATGAGAAATCTCGACTAATCTGACTCAATATCTTGGGTGGTCCTATACATCCTGACTAAATTTGGAATATATTGCAGATATATTTTTTTTAATCTCTTTATTATATTTAAAATCTGTCCTTACGGGCAATCATTAAATTTTTTGGGCCTTTAAACTTTAGCTTAAAACTGTTCATTTTTGAACTTGGCATTATTTGATTTTATATGATTCGAACCCCAGTTATTAAACTGAAAAGTTCTAAATGTGGCAGGTCGGCGACTCTAACCATAGATACATATTTGCTTAGATTGATACATTATTAGTACTCTTATATACAGACAGTGAAAATATACATACATAAGTCATGTTGATTGACATATACAAACATACAGACATGAATTCACGTCTATTTAGTTATGCAGATGGAATAATAGGTAAGCCCAAATCTTTGTATTTTGGCTGCTTGTCATGTTACATAGTTAAGTACCATTCACACTCACACTCAGTTTCTATTAGAGACCCCACATAGAAGGCATGTGAAAAACAATGAGCCCAACTAACAAACGGCATAATTACCAGCCTCCACTATTTTAAGTTGAAGACTTTGCTTTCCTCTTTCTTCTATCGCCTCTTGTTGTTGGTGTTTTTGTTTTGATAATTTGTTTGCGTTTATACTTCTTTTGGCTTTGTCGTTCGGTTAAAACTCGGGCTCAGTTCACTTTTCATTTTAAAGACACCGAGGAGTGCAATTTCCCAGGCCAAAGTAAAAGCTGCTCTTAAGTTAACATGAGTCGACTTAATTAAGTTACCAGCCAGCCGCAACTTAAGCAATTTTATGCCAAGCCAGAGAGCGGGAAGGTTTTACAGGGGGAAAGCATAATAAAAAGGTATTGTTTTTTTCCTTTTCTCAACTTTTTGTCAAGTTATGCCACTTTGTGCAGGCGCCAATTTTCCAGTGGGCATTCATCAAAAAATAAATTTTTTTTAATGTTTAAGTTAGTTACGTGGCAACAACAACAACTAACGACAACAAATAAATTGAATTGCAACGAATTAAATCAAATGAAAACAAGTAAGCGACGAAGCTGTGAAAAATGCTTTCCAATTTTTCATTTGCCAATTTTGTAGCAAAACAAAACCACAACAACAATAGCAAAATGACATCTAAAATAACTGCAAAACGGCAATCATAAAATACACATATACATACTGTTACATACATGCATATGTATCTACGTAATGGCATTCGTATGTACATATCTACATACACATGTACATAATCTATAGACTCATTCCAAGCTCCTCACACGTCCCTCTTCAACATGCAAATAAAAGAGAAAAAATTGGGCCGTAAAAAGCAGAGTTTGTTATTTCTAGGTGTATCCGAACAAACTCCAAAAACAGATCCTAAGAGCCCATCCATCCCATTCAGATTTAGATTCAGACTCACATCCATATCCCACTCAATTTGCATGCCAGCTGATTTGTTGTTGTCGTTCCCGTTGTTTATGATTCAAGTGGTACAGTTGTTGTTGTAATTGCTCATCTATACGAGAAATATATATATGTACATCTATATATATAAAAATCGGAAATAAATCGCCGTAATTTAAAATTCAGTCAATGGCGTCGCAAATAAATCAAAAATTTATTGTAACGCATTTAAATACATCCATATTTCATCTATAAAACTGAACGGTTCCAGCGAATCGAGTTCGGTTCACTTAGCTGAATGCAATGCGACAAGATTGCGGATTTTTAAAGCTATTCTTTCCAGTCTGACAAATTTACCTCTTCATTAACGAAATTGAGGTAAAAATATTTTTTAATAATTTGAGAATTTTCCTAATATTTCCTTAAATTTGCATTGAAAAGGTTAAATCTTAGCTCAATTACTGATTTCAAAGAAATTAAGCAAGAGAATTGAGCTCTTGATCAGATTAAAAAACTTCTAATTAAATTGGTACTTATTTCAATTATTATCAAACATTTCTTAGAATTTTTTATTTTGAGCATCAAAAAATGTTTGCTTATTAAATATGATTTATATTAGTTACATTTAATTAAAGCTTACCAGTGTCTCTTAAAATATTGTTTCAAATGTTCTGAGAAGAAAAAAAAAGTTTTTTTTCTATGAGATTTATTTTGATCACATTTGATGAAATTTCCATGCTTCATAAAATTAATATTTAAACAAAAACTTAAGACTGAAATATATGTTTCAACAAATATCTAGTCATGTCCTTGACACAGAACTATAGCTGCATTGTCAAGCAATTCAAGGACTTTAGAGTTTAATTGATGATGCCAAACAAAAACTAAAAGAGTCGCAAGTCCAAGTTGCAAGTAGCCGAGACTTTTGTTATTTTCAAGTTCATTGTCACCAAAGTGGAAATAATGAAAAAGACAGACAGACAGAGAGTGAGAGAAAAAGAAGACTGCATATACAGATAGCTAATACAGAGCTGCAGTTGCAGATAGAGAGAAAGAGAGACGGACCCCCTTAAAGTATGGCCAACGACCGCGACAAGAGCTGAAAATGCCATAATCCAATTATGAATTTTCACATAAATTTCTACTCAACCCGAACCCAAACTCGACTCGACTCGAACCCGAACTCCGATACGAATTCGAAATCGAAAGAAAAAATATAGAGGAGATGAAAAAGATGAGAAAACAGCAGCCAAATGAAAATAAGTTGAAGAGTGCCGAGTGTCCCCCACCATCCCAGCAATGCCCTCACCCGCCGCCTCCCGTCCCGTCTCGCCTAATAATAACAATAAATTTTCGAGCATGAAGCAATTCAATGAAAATAATGTCTGAATGAAGATAGAGTTGGATAGGGTGATGGCGATGGCGATGGCGATGGCCATGGAAGACGTTGACGAAGCTGATGGCGACAGACTATGAAGCGATGGAGCTTAAGTTAAAGTTGGGGACACACTCGTAAAGCGCTTTGTGCAAGGCGGGCTCCCCCAAAGCGTTGTCAGCAGGAGGGAAACGAGGGAAACTGAGGCTCATACATTATTTTTATCAGTCAGTCATAATGATAATGCTGCATGGCTGGAAGCTTGTAATAATTACACTTACAGCGCCAATGATGAAGCAGCAGGCAGCTCCAGTCCAAGCACTTTATGCTGTTGAAGTTATTCGGGAGGGAAGATACACTGATTTTTCAGTTCGATTCATTCTCAATATAGACTCTGCCTCTGTCTGTCTCTGCATGGCAACGAGACAAGACAACGAACGTCTTGAGTTGACTCATTCAAAGTCATCAGCGACAGCAACAGCAACAGCTACAGAAACATCAACTGCAACTGCAACTGCAACTGCAACTGCAACATCGAAAACATTTTCATTGTCAGCCAGCAGCATCATCATCCCCATCAACATCAACATCATCATCAACTGACGAGGATGGAGGCGAAGTCATCGTTGTGTCATCTCAAGTTGAGATCCCCTTCCACCCATCGGGTATGACAATTTCATTTATTTAACATGCTTTTGACTGCAGTCAGGACTCATATTTTTGTTAAGCAAATATGTGAATACGAGTACTCGTGAGTGCATTTGCTTGAATCAACTCACTAGCAGAAACTTCAATTACATCCCCTGTGCTCATTTAGTGCAACTTATGCGAGATTATCTAACTCATTTTTCACAAATTGTCCACTAAGTACTACGCATTAGATTTGAGACCTCATTTCATTTTGAGTTGAAAGTTCACTTGTTAGTGAATGTTGCAAGTGCAAGTGATGCAGTTGCAATTAGTACTTTAAGTACTACAAAATGCGTAAGGTACATATGCATGTGAGTTGTTGCACAAGTTTGATTTGCATTCAAAAAAATTGGTTTGTATTGCATCTATTTGAATTAGAGGAAAAGGATAAGTAGCGAGAGATCAAGCAAGTATAATTTGAAAATAAAATATTTGCTGTGTATTTAATTTAATTTTATTGAATGAGTGAAGCATTTTTTTCGCTTCGCATTTGAAATACTTGTTTTCTCTGCTATTTACAAGAATCATTCGATTCATTCGATTCGAATTCGTATCATTTGAGACTTGGTCGATTCAATCGTTTGCTGGAATTTGGTGTTGCTGTCTTCAATTTTACTCGGATGTTGTTGCAGTTGTTGGTTTAATGTTGTGCCTCTTGCAATTGTAATCTTCACACTCGCTGCCACCCATTGCCACTTCCAAATCACTTTCGTTAGCTGCCCCATTCACTCTTCCCTCCCTTGGCACATACGAGTACAGCTCGAATCCACTTAGCTTGAGTTTCTCCCACTCCCACTATCTATACATCCACGGGTTCTGACCCCTTTCTCCTCTTTTTGTCTTAAAAAAATAAGTATATATCGAGTGATCTGTGGCAAGTGCTTCGCACTTGGCATGACAGGGTCTGCTGTTGCTGTTTCTGTTGCTGCAGCTCTGTGTGATTATCAGCAATTTTCATAAAGAAATGGAAAATCGAAACGAAACTCAGCGAAATGAAATGAAATGAAAGCAAAGTGCCAGGCAACGTGGTAAAGTGCCATAGACACGGCTCCGTTTGCGTCTACGGCAATGAGCTACGTGCCTTTTCGGCGTTTTTGCAGCCTCTTCTGCATTCCCCGTTGCCAGGAAAAACAAACAGCCAAAAATAATACACGTAATATAGAGACGGCTAGAGTCTGAGTCTGAGTCGAAGTCGATTTCGAATTCGGAGCGAGAAATATCCAACAAACAATGCCCCAATCGAAATGAATGCTTCACTGGTATGTGATACGATTGGATGAGATGCTTTGGAATACTCTTAGTTGGTAGTATGATTATGTAGATTCTGGGCATGGTTTTATGTGCATTTACTCGGACAGAGTGTCGAAGGCGTGCGAACTTAACTGTTGACAGTAAGAGGCCAAGAAAATGCGTTCATGAAAACAGTTCCCAATGATTGTTGGGCCTAATCAGTACGAGCAAGGTGGCCTCCACTCTCGAATCTATCAGTTTTTATCTTAGCTCCACAAACACCTCATTCCACTGTTGTCGGACAAAACAATCACCCACAATTTTTCTGGCATACGGAGTTTTCGAGTTTACAGTTTCAAGTTTCAAATTACGAGTTGCGAAGTTACGAGACGAAATGTTGGCAATTTTAATTACTTACGAGTACGAATTCATTTCACTTTTTCAAATGGGCGGCAGCCGCGCAAGTGCAGAGACCCACGCACAGTGGAACCAAAGTGACCCAACTAAACTCATTATCCACCGAGTCTTAATATAGCCATCTTTCTACTGCAGATTAATGTCTTCTCTTGAACAACTTCTCTGTTTGAAGAAATTCAAAATAATATCTAAATAAGCTGCTCAAAAAGTATAAGCTGAAGAATTTCTTTAATCTGGATCTAAGACCATAATGTTGTGTAAGACTCTAATGGTTATCTTATTCTTTTTAAATAAAATTTTTAATTCGAATATTCTTGTACATTAAAGAGACTTTCGAGCAAGAGAAAATTAAAAAAAACTGCACATTATCTTTAAGCTAATAATGAAAGTTATATAAACTTTTGTCTAAGACAATCATTATTTCAAAGTTATTTATATTTATAAAATTTAAATCCATTTAAAGCTAACTTTTATTTTCATTAATTAATTTATTATGATTTTAGTTTCATCAATTGACAGCTAGTTCCACTGTTCAGTGCCCCCGACTCTCGAACCAACTCCCAAACGTGCTATAAACCGGAGTCACACGCACAGGGAGTCACAGTTACAGTCACGAGTCACGAGTCCGACAACGACTACGACTACGACTACGACTCGGAGTTCGAGTCCGAGTCATGGTCTGAGTTTGAGTTTGATTCGCAGTTAGCAGGGGGCATGTGGCAGTGGCAACTGTGGCAGCTTTTTAAGTAATTACCGTTCGCTTGCTCGCATGCCATTCACCTTGAGGCAGCCCCAAAGCGCAGCTCAAATAACCCGAAACGGTTTTGCGAAATTATTTAGATAGCGAAAATAATCGGATGGCTGCACAGAGAGACAGTGACAGGCTGACAGAGGGACAGACTAACTGAAAGGCAGGCGCAAATTTAAATAAACTTCAGTAAGTGCAAAATACCAACACGTAATCGAACACGAGGTCGATACCCACCCAATTCTAGCCAACACAGCCCCCCACCCACAACTCCACCTCCCCTTGCCACCCACTAACCTGACTCTTCTCGTTGAGGCTTTGGGGAAGCACTAAGAGAGGAGCTGACTTCATTAACTGCTGCCGATTGAAACTGAAAATGGGGGCCGATGTCCATGTAAGAGCTCCCAAGTCCAGTCACAAATGGAAACAGTGATCAACTGAAACAGTGATGGAAGAAGAAAAATGTGATTTACTTCAATTCAATGAAAAATGAGAAACACCTGCGTTTAAAGCAAGTACACGAGTTTTTGACTCAAACTCGAATATCGTTGGATAATGTAATCCGCCAACTAATGCCTGCTTATGTTTCATTGCGCACGGTCACACTATTTAAATTTGGCAAATTCTTGTGGTAAGCTTCTTTAAAAACTGTTATTAATTATTGGGCGCACAAGAGCGTACTTATCAGGTCTAAATTTTATGAAATGGGCTACAAATTAACACCACACCTGCCATAGGTAGTATCTAAGTAAAAATTAAAGCTCCGAAAAAAAATATATTTGACTAAAAGAAAGAGGCTATTTGAAAAAAAATATAAATTTGAAAATCAAAAAGGGATATTTAAATCATTTGACAGTTGGAGAAAACTGTGATTCGCTGTAAATGATAAAATCACTAAATAACTTTGCTTAATGTTTCGAATTGTTAACTCTCAGCTTCTTTTTTCTCCGCATCTCCCATTGCTTCTCACAAAGATCACAGATCACATTTGATTTAATTTTCCTTGCTTCTCTCCTGCCTTTTTTCATCCCTTGATTTATCCTTCATCACTTAAAATTTTTTTTACTGATCCCCTAATCACGGCGACTGGTCGTGGGTGAAGTAGTCACTGTTTGGCTCATCGTCAGCAAAGTTGCAAGTTTCCTTTTTGCCAAACGATAATTACATGTCGTCTTAAGCGGCTGCAGTAACAACAAAAACAACAAAATTAAGCATTCAAAACGAGGCACAAAGGAACGGAGAGGAGTAGAAAAGAGAGAGAAAGGAAGGGTGTCATTGCCAATGGCAATGAAAAGGACTCAGCACCCTGCCTGGTGTTGGTAAGCAGCCCCCAGTGCCAGTGTTGGCAGTGTTCATGCAAGTGTTGCAAGTGTTAGTTACATGGCCGCCATTCTGCTGGCACGTAATTTGCTGATTTTGAATTTTGTCTGCGAGGCGGCAAATGAAATGCTTTTGCATTTTAATGCGCCCAGACTAACAGCTGGCCCCATGACGTCCCGTCTGCGAATATAGGAGCATGCAACACGAGAAGGGAATGGGGCGGGGTAATGTAGGCAGACAGCAAGTTGATCTTTGTGCGATTCTTACTTTTTATTTTCGGGGCCAAACTATTTGTTGCTGCCGCTGTCAACCTAACATCTCCCAGTTTCCAGCTCCCAGTCTCTGCCACAGCTTCTGCCACAGCCCCAGTGACTCCGACTCCAGCAACAGCTACAGCTACAGCTATGGCAATGGCCCTGGGCCCCGGGCCATTTTCTCCCCCGGAACATATTTGCACTGTCTGGCAATTTTTAAGCAATTTCAGCTCGACTGCATGACTTGGTCGCCACTGGGGATGCATCAGGGGGATGCATCGGGGATGATGCAGCAGGGGGACCGCAAGCTGGGGGTTCGAATCGGGTCGGATTGCCGCTGCCAGCATCCTGTTTAAATGTTTTTCTTCTGCATTCTCTCGCAGCTCTTACTTTTTCCCAACAGTCACTCCAGTTGCAGGCATCGCGCGTCGTTTAAATTAAAAATAAATTTCACAGTAAACACACATAAAAAGCGACGCTGCTGATGGTTTTCCAGGGTGCTGACTACACGCAGCCTGAAGATAATAAACAGGGCAAGCGCCAGCTCAACTGACAGACGAGGAATATACCCAATTTAACTCATGTTGTACTCAGTTTGACCAAAATTTCGTATATTATTAGACAATGTATATAAATATATATTTATATTTATTTATTTATACTTAGTGCAGTGAATTTATTATAACGATCCATACCAAGCTTAATACACGACCTTGTTAATACAAATATTTATATCCATACATTTGACTATCGACTGCATAAATATTAAACAGCAAAATATGAATATAAAAAAAATTATTCGTCTCACCACATTACAAAAATAGAGCGGTTTCTGAAAGCCATAATTGTTGTGTTAAATTTTTGCTCTTTAAAATATATAAAATACAATTATTTCTAAAATCACGATAGATTTTTATATTTTTAAGTAGTTTTTTTCCGACGAAAATGTAAATGTTTTCGATGTAAATCTTTTTTTTTTAATATTTTGTGGATTTTTTAAAGGCTTCGCCTTGATTATTAGATATTAATTTAAATTTTTTCAGATTGTCCCTATATTTCGATGAAATTCTTGTGCCAGTTGATTGTTAGACTTTATTATAGAGCTTCCTTCAGCTACGTTTACAGGGTATTACAAAGAGATTGCTCAGCTACGTAACACGACACGCCGGACGTTCAAAAATAGTGCGACGACTCGACCCGGGAATGGCATTACATTGGATTGTTTTAGATAGGCGGCGTCTTCGCTTTTGTGGCATGAAATGTGCCGCACGCCCTTGAATTTGGCACAACTCATTTGATTTTGTTTTTGGTGTTGTTGTTGTGGATGAAGCGTGCCAAATGCCAACCGCTGCCGTCTGAATGAAATACAGCTGTCCGGCTATAGAGAATGGCAATGTTACTGTTTCTGGAACTGGAACTGAAACTGGGAATGGGATTGGGAATGGAAATGGGTGCGTTGGCCACCCCAAATGTGTGATATTTTTAGCAAACGTTGCATCCGCCAACGGGCTTGCAACAATGAGGGAGCACACGATGTGGCAAGTTGAGAGAGTTGGAGTTTGTCAAATGCCTTTGACATTGACTTTTGTAACCATCTAACGCCACAATAGAAAGAAAAAAAACGGGGTAAATTTCTCTAATGAACATCAAAACTGTCAAATAAAAGGCGTAGGGTAAAAAGGATTATATTAGATTTCATTTGACGTGATTTGAGTTGATGGAATTGAATTGATAAAGCGCCCCACGTGAAACACAGAAGGGAAGAGCGAAGACAGAAAAAAGAAAGAAGATATATGTATTTAAAAATAGTTTCGACTCACTTGAGGTTCAAAGTCGAAACGGTTAACATGAGGTGGAGCTGGCAGAGGAATGTGTAATTGCTGAGGGAGTCGACAGTCGGCAGTTTCGGTTTAAACATAGAAATTAAATACCCCAATAGGCGCTGGCTCTTCTCTTTTCACTCCTCACTGTATCGAAACTGTCGTTTCGTGTATCTAAATTAGTCACACACACGTAAGGAAAGATTATGTGCATTTATGCGAAACGCGAATTATTTTAGAAAAGCAGATAAAAGTCAAAGGAATACTTCAAGAACAAGTGAAATACAAGGAAGACTGAAGAGCTTGAGAAAAACACGAATACTCCACTCATAAATTAAAGATCCATCAATGTCATCACGAAGATGATAGGATACAAATAAAAATGGATAATAGAATATCAATGCTCTTAAATCAATTAATAGTAGCTGATAGAAATGCTTAATATGTTTATGTAAATTTCAAAAATCTTTTAAATTCCAAGAAATATAGGTCTTTCTTCGATTGCCACATTCAGGTATAATATCCAAGCAAAAAGTTCGGTTAACTGGGATATTTTTTAAGTCAAGTACAATAATTGAGTGAAGTAAATAAATTTAAAAAAAAAAAGGAACATCTTTCAGAACTCGAATTTTGTATTAAGTTCGAACTAAATCGAGTAGCAGTAACATTAATAAACTTAAAAAAAATAATTCGTTCAGTCGAATTCTCCATAATTTGAACTTTTTCTTTGGATAATTGTGATTCGAGTTAGGTAAGCACGGCTGTATATAATTGGACCATAGAGGTTCTTAATTTTTATACCCGTGTCCATTGAAAATGGTCAAAAAGGGTATAATGGTTTTGTGCAATGTATGTAACAGGCAGAAGGAAGCATCTCCTACCCTATAAAGTATATATATTCTTGATCAGTATCAATAGCCGAGTCGATTGAGCCATGTCCGTCTGTCTGTCCGTCTGTCCGTCCGTCCGTCTGTCCGTCTGTTTGAGTCAAAGGATCTCAGATACTATAAAAGCTAGAGACTTCAAATTTGGTAGGAAGGTTGCTGGATAGCGGGCGCAGATCAAGTTTGTTTTAAATTTTAGATGCCACGCCTCTTTCGCCTGCCAATCGCAAAAAACGATTACCAGACGCGATCTTTAATAAAACACTTCTTAATTAAACATGAAGATAAGAAGTAAGCCAATTTAGTGACCCTGAAAGTTTCAAAGCGATTGACTATTTAATAGAGAAGATATTTCGAATTTGCTTTTAATTCACATAAATCAAAATTATAGACATAGGCAAGTGCGAGCGAGATAGCATATGCACATTTGTTTGCGCAAAAACATAACAGTGAGCACGTGTACGCAGAGTGCGAACGCAAATACGAGCGATAGGCAAAGTTATCGATATTTGGCTACAATTTCTATCCTATTTTAATATATATATACACGGTTTAAGTTAATACATATTTACGATTGTGTTAAAATATATGTATGTAGATATTAGTATGCATTGCAAAAAGCGATATGTATAAATGCCACTTTATAATTTTGCACCTCGACACCTCGACGACAGATCGTTTTACAACACTGAAATCTCTGAATTTATAATAATTATTATGTTTAATAATAAGCTAGTAAGCTCGCACATATGTTCAATAGGTTTTCAATTATTATCATTGTATTCAAATGCTTAACAAATTCTGCAAAAAGAATCACAAATCTTAAAGCATAGCACTTAAATTTAAATTGCGCGCGCAATGCAGCAGCCTTAAACAGCTGATTTCGATGATTAAGAAGAGTGGGAGAGATTATTTGGAGTTGCCGGACTTCAGCAAGCTGAGCAAATTTTAGACAATGGCTACTCTTGGCATGAACAACATCGATTTCAGCGACTACGATTACGATTACGATTACGATTTACGATTTACTATTTTAATTAAATTAAATACAATTTATTCAATCGGACCACAATATCATATTGCTGTCATAAGAAAGATCAGTCGAAAATAAACTTTTTGGTTGTTTGAAATATCTCGACCAAACTAATAGGATATGCATTTGAAATAGTCCTATATATCCTGATAAAATTTGGTTGAAATCGGACCACTATATCATATAGCTGCCATAGGAACGATCAGTCCAAAATCAAGTTTTAGTATGATAAACTTTTTTGTTGTTTGAGGTATCTCAACCAAACTAACAGAATACGCATTTGGGATGGTATTCTACATCCTGAACAAATTTGGTTGAAATCTGATATCAAATAGCTGGCATAGGAACGAATTTTAAGATAAAGTACGAAAATTATTGTTGTTTTTAGAGATAAGTCAACCAAACTCACAGATTGAGAATTTGTAATGTATGTAGATGTAATACGAACAATTAGCCAAAAAGTTTATGCCGGATCATCACACCTTCGGCATGCCAAACGTAGCCCACCTACGTATGACCTATCGGAGAGCTAGGGCACAGGGTATTATACAGTCGAGCACACTCGACTGTAGCCGGCGCCCACTTGTTTTTCGTGGAATCTGTATACCAAATTTTAAGTCTCTAGCTCTTATAGACGGACGGACGGGCGGACAGACAGACGGACATGGATGAATCGACTCGGCTGTTGATACTGATCAAGTATATATATACTTTATGGGGTCTACCACGCTTCCATTTGCCTGTTACATATATTTCACAAAACCATTTTTGCCCATATTCAAAGGGCACAGAGTATAAAAGCTGTAAGTAAGTCAATAATTCAGGCTTTATCATTTGCTTCAATCTTGTGGCTTAACTATGTAGCTCTTTTCCCGAACTCTAATCAATTCATATTTATGCGATACTTGTCGTGCTATTGTGACCTACCCTACGAGAAAGCAAGCTGAACCAACGGGATCGACCATTGTCGTAATTGTTTATAAACAATTGTGATTATCATAACATGAACAAATCAAAAACTGGCGCTGCTATCAGTGCCCTCTCGCCGCTCTTCCTTTTCCTCCTCCCTTCTCTTCTCTTCTTCTACTCAATCGCTCTCCTTATCCGTCTCTGTTTGGCCCCCTCTCACATGGCTGTGTCTATCTAACTATGTCTGCGTAAATTTAGACCAGAAAACATTGATATTCCCATGCGTGGACCATAAATTACACGACAATTACCAAGCAACAGCAGAAGGAACCTAAAAAAAACGCAGACCAAGAAGAAAAGAAAACCACACACACACGCACACACACACATACACACACACACACACATACACACATTCACACTTATATTTGTATGTATGGAAAATTGGAAAGAACGCAATGTGGCGGACACTTCATCATTGAGACTTCAGCTTCGCAGCTACGAATACGCGGGGTTGAAAGTACCGATTTTAGGCTGAGCCCCTCAACCCCACCTCCCCTATTCTTCTGGCTGCCTCTCTCCCACTCCCTCTCCCCGTCTCTCTCCATCTCTCACACCTCGCACTCACACACGTAGTTTAAATTGCTCTCGATGCGTCGTGCCATAAATTTTCCACACAGCAAAGTTAAAATAAACATTAATTTTTTTTCTTTTCGGTTACTGAAAATGTCTTTGCCTCTTTCCAAATGTTGTCATTGTTCTTGTTGTTGTCGTTGCTGTTGTCTGTGTATCGATTCAATTATTGTTCATCTCCGAATCGGCGCATCATGCAGCCAACTGATTAACACGTTGCGTCTGCAACACGGCCAAAGCGGCTCCCACAGTGCTTGTAAGGAGTATCTTTCTCAGTTCTCTCAGTGCTCTTACCCTTCTCTACTGTCTTCATTTTCTAAATTTCGTCTACTCTTTCTTCTTAAGTGTTTCATGTGTTTTTTGTTTTTTTGGCAAAACCTGTGCCAGTCACGATCACACCATATGCTATCTCAAGCAAGATGTTGCCAGCTCTGATTGCCGTATCCAAATCTTCTGTCTACTGTCTTCTGTCTTCCGCTCACAATCACAACAGCAGTTGTGGGTGCAACAGCTGTGACTTTGATTGCTGCCAAGCAAAAGCTTAAAAGAAGCTCTTGAATTCCGCCTGAGTGTCATGACAGCATTGACCTCAGGCGAATTCTTCGCTTTTCTTTGCTTCTTTTTTTCTTATTTTGGCAACAGTTGCAGTTGCAGTTGCAGTTACACTCCACACCAACAGCTATAAATTCACAATTAGGCGTGGGGGCGGGGGGCTCCTCATCAGATTCTATGGTAACTAAATTATAGGAAACGTTGCCAAATGATATCCAAGCAATCATTTTAATGATGAACACAGCAGGCAAATATAAGAGTAGAGCATTAACTTTGATCCCTCCAACTCCAACTCCTCCCGCCAGTAATCCCTATAAATCCCCTCCCCGCAAGACTTCTTTGCACTCCTTTAATTAGTGAGGAGTCCATGAGCCACGCTAATGAGATTCTGCGAGCCAGTTTATGATGGCTGAGCTTTTGATTCTTAAAAACAGGTCACTTGGTCAAGCGGAGGGACGGAGGGAAGCTTAGTATTTGCTATCCGTTAACTGACCATGGTCGAGTGGTAAGCAAAGCTTAGTTGATGCCACGTTTCAAAAAATTTGAGGGTGTATTCGTATTATGAGTCGATTATTCTTATCCAATGTGTTCCATGTTGGTAACAAATTTTATTTTGATCAAAGATGAATGAGAATTTATAAAACCCATACTCTTGCCCTCCCAATTAATAGAAGTAACTTGAAGTACTTCTTGCCAATCGAGTAATTAATACACCAAAGTATAATTCTCACAAATTTAAAAATAAATCTAGTCAAACCACCCCAACTCGAATCACCATTATCCAAAGAAAAAGTTCGAGTTATGGAGACTTCGTCTTATGGAATTTCTTTTTTTTTAAGCTTACTAAGTTTATTGCTGCTTGACTTGGTTCGAGTTATAGTAGTTTTTAGAAGTTCGACTGTATTATCACTTTGAATTAATTTGTTTTCATATAACTTAGTGGCAAATATGAGATTAGTCACATACGTTTTTTATAAATTCATATTCCTACATTTTCAGTACACATATGTACATATGTATTAAGTAACACTTAATTCATTGATATATTTGGTCTTTTTCTAGGTTTCCCCAATCCTCGAAACAAATGATTAATTGTAATTTTGCGAATACCCTTAGAATTATTATTACTTACTTTTCATTAAATTCATTTCCGATTAAAATTATTGATTACTTATTTCAAATTCATTCATTAATATTTGGTCGACAGCTCTCAGTTGACTTTAAAAATAAATAAAGATACGAATTTGATATTTATGTACTTTATATGTTTATTTATGTGTTTTATAGTTTGTTTTTTTTTTTATATTTATACGTAATATAGTCTTCTTCAGGCACTTAAGAGTTCAGAGACGTCGCCTGCAATTGCCTTGATGCCCGTTAACAGAGCCTGAAAGACAAATGCCGAGGCTGCTTAACAGTGGCTCAACATTTACAGCGCGCAACACGTTCGAGCATGTTGGAGTTGTAAGCGAGTTCGTTCGCTTTCAGTTGGCACTGTGGCTTTGTCTGCACCCTCACCTGCTGCTCGCATTGCGTTTCGTTAGCTCGTGGCGTGCGTTTCGTGCCGGCGGATTTGTCCCGAACCCGAACCCGAAATCGACTTCAAAACAATCAAAAAGCGTCGTCAAATCGCGTAAAAACCTAAATAAAACATTTTCAAACAAAGACAACGTGCGTTTTTTCAGTGAACTTAATTTTTTTTTACAAAAAGTTTTTAATTTATTTACGAAAAATAAAAAATGATATTTACATTAATTTTTTTTGAGTGAGAAGAGATACAAGAGAAGAAAAAAAAACAAATAGAAAAGCCAACTGCGGTTTGGATTACCAGTGTGAAATCTGTTGTGATTGCAGATATCTCGAGAGTTATTATGAGCTGCATCCACAGTTGCAACGTGCAGCACTGAAAGTGCCAAAACAAAAATTTCAAAGTTATTTATATTAAAAATCGAAATAGAAAAGCAACGACAAAAATTGGAGAGAAAAAGAAAAAAACGTCATTAAAATTCTCGTTGCTATTTATTTATTTTTTTTCCGTGACATTTGAGCTTGCAACAAACGGCATCAGCAACAGAAACAACAATCACAACAATCACAACAACAACTAGCGGCAACAGCAGCTAAAATGTAAGTATAGCAAAGACCATAAACCGCTTTTGGCCTGTTCACGGCACAGCCGCAGCACTTGCCACTTTTACTTTCCTCCTCACAATTTCACCCCACTTACCACCATTTTCCAACACCATTCTCCGCTCCGATCATCCGGCAATTCACTGACAATGTTTGTTGTCTTGTTTTTTTTCTTATATTTTTGTTGGCTACTGACAAGAAATGTTGCTCAACATGTGCGTGAATATTGCGAGTGCAAGTGCAACGCATTGGCCACATTTTGCTACAGTGCAACACGGGGCAACGGGGCAAGTCGGCTGCTTCCATTTGGGACCTACAATTTATGAGAGTTAAGCTCGATTTATGCCCCTCTTGTTAAGTGTCTCTGTAATATATAACACGAGCCCGAGGTGCCCGAGAATTCACTTTGACCTTTTGCTTTTGTTCACAAAAAAAAAAAAAAGCAAAGTATTGTATTTGTCTCAATCTGGCTTGTCAGTTTATTAGTTGGCCAGTCAGTCACTCTGTGAGTGGGTTGTGCCCTCCAGTTGTGGTTGACATTTCGCTTAAAACTAGACGAGAAACGCCTTTTTTTCGGATAGTTTCCGACTTTGAGACTTGCCACTGCTACTGACTGCAATATTGGTGGGTAATGAAGCCAAGGAAGTCAAGTATTCAAATAAACTAGTCAAAGTAAAGCAATATTTAATCAAACCTGTTGACGGTTTAATAGTGATTATCTTCTTTAATTTAATTTTTTCTAATTCATTTAATTAATTTAATTTATTACCAAAATATAATTTTTCTAAAAATGTACAAATTTAAAAAAATTAGAAAAAGCTAAAAAAATTTAAAATACATACATAGTTTCTTAATTCTGAATTTCCTTCACTTACATCCAAAAATCTTTGTCTTTGAACGTGTTTAACCCAAAATTTTATATAAAAAAAAATAAAGAGATCTTTCAATATTTCCGCTGATCTTGCTGTAAAATTCACATTCCATTATTTAAATCTAACTTTAAAGCAAACTAAACAATAAAAAATATTTTACAATAGATCTTTCGTGATTATCAAATCACTGCCAATTTAAATACAGTATTCTAATCAATTCGTGCCATAAAAGAACCATAAAGATCGAAGATTTGTAGATTACTCAATACACAGATCAAGCTGATTTTTAGTTTTTCAAGCTGTTGAATACCTGAATCATACTTAGCATATCTGACAATCCGTCAGGAAGATCACTAAAATTATTCTGAGAACTAAATATATTTACAAAACAAATCACAACGATGAAAGATCTTAAAAATAAGCTTGCCCTATTCTTAAATCTAACAGTTCGTTCGTTTGAATTTTTCTAGTCTGAATTCGATTCTGCTGTGTCTTCAGATTCTTCAATTGAATCTATTGACTTCTCGAATTCTTTTTGACTTACAGCTGTCACAAATTGTTCAAGTTGCGTCGCAGAATCAACGACTAAATCTTGTTATTTCTCTTCAGAGTTGTACTGGGTGTTCTTTGTTGCCTTTACCCCCGCTTTAGCCGTAGCTCAAATGATTTATGACTAACAAAACTAGGAGAGAAATAGAAATAGAAATAAAACGATTATCATTGTTTAAGCATTCGGCATGGAGAGGCATAAGATGATTGTTGTTGTTGTTGAATCGATTAATTCTTGGCTGGCAAATGAATCTTTTGTCGAATGGTTGCTGCTGCTTCTGCTGCTGCTTCTGCTGCTGCTGGCGTTGCTTGGGGCCAAAAAAAATCCCCCCCCCCTCCTTTTTCCTTGCCAAACCTGCACACATGTACGTAAGACGAGCAAGTTTTGTTGCTCCTCATAATTTGGCCCAATTTGCTGGCGTTGCAAATTGCTAAAATGTCTGGCAACGACAGCCGGCGGAAGTGCAACAAGCTTGAGTTACTGTTACTGTTATTGTTGCAGCTGTACTTGTATTGATTGTGCAACAACAGCAACAACCACAAGCAGAAGCAGTTGCTGGAGAAGAAGCAGTACCTGTGGCAGTGACTGTGGCAGTGGCTCTGGTGCTGTGTTGCTGTGAGGCAGTGTGGCAGGCGGAACCCTTCATACGGTGGCAACACTCGTTCGATCGTTTTGACGCGTCCTCGTCAGCATGTCGAAAGTTTCTTTTTTTTTGCCGTTGTTGTTTTTATTGTTTTTATGAGCCATCCTGTCGCTTTGTTAGCTCTTTGCATGCCACAAATTATGTTTCCCTTGCAACGTGCCTCCTGCCTCCTGTCCGCCTGTCAGTCTTACAGCATTTCTGACAACTACTCGTTATGCGATCGAAGCTGCAGGTTGCACGCCCCCCACCCCTCCTCATTATTCTCCTGTTCACTTCCCACTGATTTTTTTCTGCAGCTGTTGCAAGTTGTTGTTGCTGCTGCCGCTGCTTTTAATAAGCTCACATATCTTTAAGTAGGGACAACGACGATGTCCATTGTTAATTTGGTTAATTGGAGGCAATTGAAAGCCGCTTTGCAGTTCATTAAGTCTCATTCAGAGCGTGGGCCAGCATCACAGAGCATCAGAGTATCAGAGCATCTTGCTTCATTTGCCACAGCAACAACAATTTTTGTTGTTGCTTCATGTGGCAATATTCTTTTTTACGAGCGTGTTGCTGCCACACAAAGCTCTTGTCGCCAGACTAATTAAAATATTTGCACTCAAATGCTTAAGCAATAAATATTTGTCAAGCTATCATCATTAGACGACGACGACGACCCCAAATGGGCAGTGGAGAGAGGGATGTGCAGAGAGGGAAGAGGGCACTTTGATATATGCCAAATGGAAATGAAAATTGGAAAACAACAACAACAAACGAACTCATGAAAATTTTAACGAAAATGAGAATGAGAATCTATGAGCGGCACTTTTAAAGTGCTCCAGTTTATTTGCTTCTTCTCCTTCTTCTGCTTTTGATGCGAGGCTCTGGCCTGCATTTCTGATGAGCTTTAATGGCGCCGCCTTAATGCAATGTTCATATTCAACCAAAGACCCCACAGACCACCCCTACCCCCTGCCCCTGATCAACAATTCGTTGCAGCTAAGAGAACGCCAATTAATAGTCATTGATGAAAAAGTTGAACCAGAGCACATTCAAGTTGAAGTGTGCCCCGGTTTTTGGACTATCTTGAGGGTTGCCAGCTGCCTCTATACTCATATATGTACATATATCCATATATGTATATGTATATTTCTCCCTCTGTGAGTGTGTGTGTGTGTGTGCTCTAGGGGTACATTCATATCGAGGGTTGGCATTCAGCCCAAGCAAAGAGACAGAGAAAAATAAAAAAAAACATTTCCCTGGCGACCCTGTCAAATTAGTCCAAATGGCAAATAGAAAGTCAAATGCGGCTTTCAAATGCTCATAAAAATCGCTTATTTTTACAGAATCCTTAAACGAAAAGTACGATTGCCAAAAAAGAAAAAAAATTTACTACAACTGTCATACGGTGACAACTCTGCCAACAAAGTTAAAATCTAGAAATGAAAAATGTCTGTGAGTGAAATTCACTTTCAGTCGAAAATGTTAAAAGTGAACTAGCTCCATGTCAGACTTTAGATAAACTTGCATTTATGGTACACATTCCTCTCTAAGAAATAAATCTTATTAAGTTTTAATTGAATTAATCATATATTATTGTTTTCACATTAAGAGAAGGAGAATTAATCTCCTTGATAATAACAACTGTTAATCTTACTTAAAGTGATCCTTATTTTATTCTTGACTTAGTTATCAACGACCCGTTCCAATTTTTAATAAATTAAGTAAATGTTTTCCTTCATCACTTTCGTGTTTTCTATCGTTAAAAAATTTGTATTTACAACAACAATCTAAATTTATAAAAATTTTTGTCATTTAAGGTAACACTATCATTGCTGTTATTTTTTGTATTACTATTTCTTTTTACATTAAGCGAAACTAGTAATTTATTAAGTTTCAGCTCTTTGAGCTAGACAAATCTCAGTTTTCATAACGTTTGTCTGTCCTCCATGGTCAGTTAAAGCTAATTGAAATTAGTTGAGCAACTTTTATTTCTACTCCTTGTACTCACAACTGCTGAACACAATGGAACAACAGTTTGTCGGTGTCTGAGAGGATAGTTTTGTATGCCCTGTAAATTTGATGGGATATTACGAACTTCCTGTCAGGTGGCTTAAGTGATCAATGTACGAGTACAGATGATTATTATTGTGCATGTGAACATGTGGAGCACACTCTCAGTTACAGTTTAGTTGGGTAGTTCCCATTTCCCGACCCCGCTATTCCCTATTTTCTATTCCCCTTTTCCCTATTTCATATTCCCCAGCTTTCCCGTTTCACCCCCCATTGCGATTTTCTAACCAAAAGCGTCTGCGACAGAACTTACTGGATGTTTTACAATATCCTTTTTATGTTATTACAAGTGTATGTCCTTGTCGCCAGTTTTGTCAAAATGTCTGGCAACGATTATGTGTTTGTGTGAGTGTGTGTGATATTTTTCTACGCTTAACTCTCCGCTCTGGTCTTTATTTCTTTTGCTTACACAGACGTTTAGTGGGCGGTAGATTGACGCCTTTGCCCGTCGACAACTTCGCGCTGCCTTTGAATATGTCATTACTCCTTGCCGCTTCCCTTTATCCCCTCTGCCCCTCTTCTGCCCCACCGCACGCGCAACAATAACAAGAGCAGCAACAGCAACAACAACTATAATGTTGACGCCTCGTCCTTCAGCTCCTTAGTCTCCTTCTCCGTCTCTTTCTCCGACCTCCTCTTCAGCTCGTCAGCAAGTATGTATGCTGATATGTCGTTGTCGTCGTTGTTATCGTTGTTGTTGTCGTTGTTGCTGTTCTCGAATGCGTGTGGTGGGTGGCTTGCCAAACGGAAGTGACAGTTGAACATTCATTCATTCATTCGCTCATTCATTCAGTCAAGCCATGCCCAAATGCCAGTTGCCGGTTGCCACTCGTCCAAACTCTCTCTCTCTCCCTCTCTCTTAGCCTTACCCTTTACCATTGCGCTCTCTCTATCTCTTTCTCTCTCTCTCTCTCTCTCTCTCTCTCTCTCTCTCTCTCTCTCTCTCTCTCTCTCTCTCTCTCTCTCTCTGTCTGTCTCACTCGCTTCCTCTAAGACGCGGGTAAAAATCAAGCTAGCGACGAAGGCGAATATAAAGGAATAGCTTGACGGGCCAAGTAAAGCAAAAATTCTATGGCAATTTGGTGGCATGTGTGTGAGTCTCTATCTGTGTGTGTTTGTGTGTGTGAAATGTGTTCATGGCGCTCCTTGCCGGAAACACAACGCTATGACTGAGCGGAAGTTTTTTGGAAGCGCATAAAATTATTATGGAGTCGTCTTCCATTTTCATTTTTTTTTTCCTTAGCTTTTTTATTTTTGCTTTCATTTTTTCGACGTTGTCGTCGTCGTTGACGTTGCCGGAGCGTCAATTGCGCCAGGACCTTTGGCTAGCACTTCATAGTCCTGCCAAGCTTTTTATGGCCGAAGCATGACAGGCAAAGTCGCTCCCCCAGCTCCGTCAGGTCCTCGTCCTGCTTGAATTCACTTTAGTTGTGTGCAGTTCAAGCGGCGATTGGTTCTGGCTTTTGCAGCGTATTTGGCATTTCCCTCAGTCCCTCAATATTTCAATATATATATTTGCTGCTTGAAGCTGAGCTCCGTTTCCATTTAACATTTCTTTGTATCTTTCGGTCATATTATTTTTATGCACAAATTTAATATTTATATTTGGCCCAAGTGGATTTCCAGCAATGCGAATGGTCACTGGCTTCATCTTGAGCCAAAGTTTTATCAACTGAACTGAACTCAACCCGACTCGACTGGACTAACTGACTGACTGACTGACTGACTGGCTAAAAGACTGACTAGCTGACCGCAAATGCTTCCTCTCGATGGTTAATATCTAAATATATGTATGAATATCTAGATGTGACTGCTTCAGCTGTATCAACTTTACCCTCCAACCAAATGGCATTTAGATAAGCCGCAACTTTGAGCCGGGTAACACAGCCACAAGATATGCGAAGACACTGGCAAATATTTGCGGCGAATTGCGGCGCGACTTCTACGCCAAAAGAATATTTCCCACACACAGAGTCAGTACATAATTACCAAGAAACTAAACACAATATTGATAACTCTCTGTCTCTCTTTTACTCGTAAAACAATGTCTTATCTATTTTGATTTACCACTGATTGTGTGGCGCAACTAAACTTCACTTTAGTATATATTTCAATTGAAAGCTCTGCTTACTTAAGTCTCAATGCCACTAGCTAAAAGTGGCTCTTAAGCCCCAAACATGAGTGCGGCAATTGAAGTCTTATGAAATGTCCAACTTATTAAGCAGGACAGGAAAGAGAGCGATTTGACTTAGCTTTCAACTTCTAAAGAAAGTAATTAAGAGAGAGCTAGAGAGTGAGAGAGAGGGAGCTAAACAGTTGCACAATGCTGACTTATTGTCAGCTTGCAGCTTAAAAGCTGTTTGCATTCATTCTGTGTTCAATGGAGTGGTAAAAGACAATTATAAAAAATTAATTTGTTAAATACGTATATAGCAAAAACTTATAAAACTAATAAAAGCTATTAGTAATGCACCCAAATATATCAATTAAATTATTATTTATTAATTAAAACTAATATACTAATTACAATTATAACTAAACATTTTTTTTTTAATTATTTATTTAAATAAGATTAAAATGTAAGATTTAGTAAGGATGTTAAACTTTATGTCCTAATAGGTCAATTAATTTGAATAAAAGCATAAAGAATACACATTTGTATGAAAGAAAAAAATATATAATTAAAAAAAAAAAACCTATTTCCTGAAAGCGGAAAGCTTATGTAAAAAATCTCAGTGCAAAAACTCTTTCTTTAAGCACTAGTCAGTTTTTAAGGTGAGATGAATCTTTTGAGCAATTTAAAGAAACAAAAGACGCTTCTTGCATTTGCTAAATATACTAAAGAAGAAAAAAACACATGTCTGTTGTATTGGGAAAAGCTGCCACATCTGATTAATGCATGACTCATGCATGCCTCGCTCCGCTGCACCTGAACCCTCTCCCTCTCCAACTCCAACTCCAACGCCAACCCCAAGTTAAACTTCAACTCCAATTCCAGCTGTTCTTTATCTTTGCCGTCTTCTTTGTGTTGCTCTAGTTAAGCTGTGTGTACCATACCATAGTTCATAGTAGTTGCACAACACCCTCTTTAAGAAGAGAACACCAAAAAAATAAAAAATAAAACCAAGAAAATAGAATCGCAACCCTCCGTCAACCCACGCACTCGCCACCCCCTCAGGGAGGATGACTCATGCGCTGGTCGCGGCTTTTGTCTCATTTGCTATGCCTATTTTATTTTGTTTGTTATTGTTTTGTGTAAAATTTCTTCCTCTGCTTCTTCTTTATGTTTGTTTGATTCCATTTTTGGGTAGTTCCCCACACCCGACACCCGCACCCGCTGGGTAGTAAATTAGCACATTGGCCAGCTGACCGGGGATAGCAGCTGACACCCCCGCCGGGGAGAAAAGTTCAGCTCGATCGGAGGGTTGTCAACCCCCACAAGAAAAAAATAGAACTTGTACGAAAGGTTACAGTCGAGAGAACCCGCATATGAGAGACCCTGTATGTATTGGCGGGTCAGCTGAATATTTTTCATTCTTTGAGCCGTTGATCAAAAAAATAGTCACTTAACTAATTTCAAATTATTCTTATTAAAATGTTCTTCGAATATTCTTTGTATCATTGTAATGCAAACTTGGTCTGTTTAAGATCCCGATATTTATGCAGACGGACGGACTGATGGTCACAAATTTCGCTTTCGACAAACTCAATAGACTCTTTGCTCTTTTTTAATACCAGGTCTAAAATGAAAAAGTCGAAGCTCGTGAATATATCATTCGGGTGCCGGTTCTCACAATCAGTTGCGGTTATTTTTCGATTCTCATTTTCCTTCTATATATATATATATTTTTTTTTTTTGTTAAAATTTTTTGTTGAATTTGTAAAACATTTCAAAGTACAACAAGAACAACAAGCAACCACTTAACGGTTGTTGCCGCGTTCATCCATTTTGTAGCTGTCTGTTGTCTCGTGGCCATATCCTGGAGTGCGTTTTTCACTCCCAGCTCATGCACATCCTCGTTTCCAGACAAACAGAGACTCGACTCAACTCGACTGATTCATTCAACGACGTTTGGGTTCCATTTGGTTTGCTTCGGTTTCGTGCCACACGTTTTGTACCTCCATGTTTTTTAGTTTTGTTACTCTCCTCATATTTTTTTATATTATTTTTCTCTGTTGTTCTTTTTTTATTGCATCGCATGTTTTCTTATGAATACGTCGCATATATTTCACTTTTATGCCACCCTCAGCACACGATTTTCCACCCGCGACTCCGCTTTTCATGTGCATTTTTGTTAGGCTGAGGGCATGCAAAAGGATATTAGAGCCTGGCTCATGAATCATGTCCTGCTGTTTATCAAATGCAATTGGTGAAATAAGTGCACCCTGGCCAGGAATACACAGCCCAGGAGGGGGTGCTTCAAAGGGGGGAAGTGGAGTGAATAGGGTGTCCAGATATCTGTGGTTACTTACATTTAGGCTTCCCCAATATATATTTCAATTTTTCAATTTGTAACGTGTATGGCAGACAAACAAGTCAAAACATTGCGAATGCCATGATCGACTTACTAAGTACCCTAAACAAGACAATCTAAAAGCGAAGCAAACTTAATTTCCAAACCCTTTTTCATCTTAAACTAGATCTCCTTCCATTCAATTAAAAATATAGCAAATCAACTGCAAAGACAAGCATACCCTATTGAGTTCAATTTATGGGCAGTAAAAAAGAACTGCAAGCAACAATAACAATAGAACAATGCCATAAAATGGCATGCATGAATTTCACAGATACTTTAATTATTTCCATCTCTGTCTGTTGGTATGTCTATATGTTTGTCTATCTCCCTCTCGCTTATTCTGTTTCTTTCTCATTCTTTAGCTGGATCTTGTCTCCAGTATGTCTCCGGCTTGCTTAATTCAATTAAAAACTTGCATTAGCAGCATAAAACAAGAATTTTCTGAACTAGAAAAACTATTTCATATGTAGCAACTTAGTTGACCGACCAACCGACAGTTGTCTCGTCCTTCTCTTCTGCCCTCCTGCTGTCCGTCCGTCTGTCCGGTTGAAGAAATTTCCAAGTCAGCTGCACATTGTGGCAAGTTGAGAAAACCATTTGGAATTTTTGAGTTGTGGTCGAGTTTAGTGGGAATGAAATTCAGCTTGAAATTAAATCCGATTTCGGCAGACAGTTGCAGCTCGTGCTACGATTCATTTAACAGGCATTTAACGAGGGGCTGGGGAAGGGACGGCGGGGGTAATCATTTAGGGACATTAAAATTGTGGCCCCTGCCTCTTGTCAATAATCAATTTTCAATATAGAAGCATAAAAACTGCAACAATTATTGGCCATAACAAAGTTACAAGCGCTTAGAAGGACTGACCATACTTCCCCTTTTCTCAAATTCCTCTTCATTTTCCTCCACAACCCTGGGCTTCCCTCGTAATTATGAGAACTGCATAAAAATGTCGATTTTATGCGAAAAATGCGTGCCCTGCTGAAGCTATAGCTATAGCTATCCCCGAACAAGCCATTCCGCCAGCTGGGCTGTATTATGTCTAATAAACATTTTGTGATATACAATCCCCTATCCTTTCCCTAACCTTTGCTCAAACTCCCCTCGCAGTGCTTTCGCAGTGTGTGTGTGTGTGTGTGTGTGTGTGTTAAAAGACCAAAAGGCCTTACCGGCCAAATGCGGAAGACGGCGCGACCTAACACGACTCGTGCGTGTTTATGGCCAACAACACTGCTAATAACAACAACAGAAACAACAACAATATTGCACAATAACAACAATTAATATGTACACAAGAGAACCTTAAATTAATAAGCTGACTTTTATATATTTTCCTTGCAGCTTTTTGACAGAGCTGCTACCACAGAACCGAGCCCCACTGAACCGAACCCAAATTCAAACCCAAGTCCATTGCCAGGAGAGCCTTGAGGGGCAGCGGTAAGTCTATTTGACAAATATTTGAACGAGTACCTATTAATAATATATATATATGTATATGTATGTACATAGTACATACATACATATACTCATAGTATTCTTTTATTCGAGTACTTATACTCAACTGAAATGTGAATACTTTGGCCAGAAAATTATCTGGCGATTATTGCACAAAAGGCAACTTAAGAATCGTTAAATATATAAGTACATAATAAACTACGAATATTATGCGAGTTGTCATTGCGAATTTGTATATTACTTGGTCTGGTTAACGTCTCTTATTTCGTTGTCAGCTGGTTTGTTATACTTGTCAAGTTTGTCTGCATTTGCTTAAGAGCTCAGTTGTTTTTCTCAACTTAATGTTATTGTTTAACTTTTAGTTGAACTATAATTTATTTTATGACTTTCCTGTTAACTTATCTTCATTGTAATTTGTGTACTTACATTTTATGTCAAATTTTTTAATTTTTGATTCCACTATTAATACACAATTATACATTTATATAAATGATGCTGCCAATTAATCAACAGCGTTTTGCCTGAATGTCACACAGTCAACATAATTCAATTACAAACCGATCTGGCCTCTTTTACGAATAACCTTGCCAGCTTGCTAATTAAGTGCTGCCATTGCATCAAAAGAAATTTGACAGTGTTCCAAAAAATGAACAAATTTCTATTACAAACTAATTGTCAAACTATCTGGTCAATTGTAGCAGTCCTGCCAATTTGTTCTTATGGCGCTGCCAACTTTTTATCTGAGCTTAGCCAGAAGGTCAAACAATAAAAATAACTTAATTGCAAACCAATTTTGTAACTAACTGGCCACATTTGCGAACAGCTTTGCAGACTTCTTAGCAAAGCGCTGCCAACCTATCAACTTGTTTATGAAAATGTTCTACACAATTTACAAAATTATTTCACAAACTAATTGTCGCACTATAGGATCACTTTTTTCATCAGCTCTGCAAAGTTTTAAATAATTTACTGACAGAATTTATTCTTAGGTTTTATAAAATGAAAATTCTATTACGAAATGTCAATTTAATTTCAAACAAAATTGAACTACATGACAACCCAACATCTACTTTGACATGAGCATGAAAAGTATCTTAAGTTTGTAGAAAATTAAATAAATAAAGAGAACTGTTAAAAATAGTTAAATAAGGTTATGTCAATGGCTAATGACAGCGTCTAAAATTGTGCCTCCACCACATACATATATTATTTATAAGCAAAGTCTTTGACATTTGCAGTTAGTATTATTGTTGTAACTTTTGTGTATTGCAAAATACAATAACAACTTGAACAACGACAACGGCAATGCCAACGTTGTGGCACTGCCCACGTCAAGCCCTAGGAGAGTTGCCGTTGTTGCCGATGGAGCTGTTGGGGCTGGAACTGGAAGCTGTTCAAGAAATCGCATAGAGTTGCCATTTTACGTCTTTTTCTTATTAGCTAGACTTAGCTGGAAAATTTAGAAAAATTATAATTTGTTAAAACTTGGATATTTTGAACAAAAGATTTGATTTCTTATCAGATTGACTGATAAATTAAATAAATATTCTCTATCAGGCAAGAAAATTGAAAAAACATTCAAATTCTGTAATTGTCGTGACATAGACATGAAATGAACGAGAACATATTGTATTTAAATTATTTAAATATTTTATGCAAATTAAAATAAAATGTTTATTATAAATTGTTAAAAAAATTAGAAATTTGTCAGCAAATTGCATTATTTTATTATTATTTTTTCTAGCTACATTTTTGTTTCAAACTGAAGTTCTGACAACACTTCAATCACCATTGCCAACATAGCGAGAGAGAAAAAAAGAGAGAAGAAAAAAAGTCGAGTATGGTGACAACTCTGGCCGTGGCTTTGGAACAAGTTGCCTCCAGTTTGGCGTTCATAATAATTAGTTATAATCGGATTTAGTTGGACTATGTCGATGGCGATGGCGATAGCGACAACGTTGTCAAAGGTGTCGTATGATGTAGCTCTGACTGCACGTTGTATGGTCTATTGCAAACACGCCCACACTCACACACATATACACACACACACACACACACACATACACACACACATACACACACACACTCACACACACACACACACACATACACATACACACACACACCTTGAGATAAGTAGCGACAGGGGAGGGGGAATGCAGACATGGCTTCACTTGAGCTGGAACTGGACCGACCACAAACGAAATGAAAAACCATAAAGAAAAACTCGAACGCCTGTCTTTGAGTGGGTTGCTCAGTGGTTCAGGTGTTCGGGTGTTCGGGTGTTGGGTTGCTGTTGTTGTTGTTATTCGAATTGCCTGTGTCGACTAGCAGTTCATTATTATGCTCTTTTCTAACACGTTTTGATTCGATTCGTTAGCTCAAACTCAATGCACTAACTAAGCCAGCCACCAAACGCCTGACATCCAGTTAGACGTCGAGTTAGATGGGGAACGGGAAACGAGGTACGGGGTGAGGAGGCCCCACAGCGCGACCGAAGTTAAAACACAAACCGAAACCCGAAAGTTGCCCCCTTACCCCTTTACAAAACAAACAAAAAAAACAAAAGAAAAAATAAAAATAGTAATAAAACCTGTCTAGGAAAGTCTCAATATATCAATTTATTGAATTGATTTGTATTTGTATTTCTCTTTCTCGATTTTAAATAGTTTTTTCTTATTTTTTTTCTTTTTTTTGGTCGCACATTCACCTGAGCACCATTTGGTTGCACTTTCCGCTGCGTCATGTGGTGGCTATGCCACCGACTTTCGATATACATACAGTATATAACTCAATTAGCTAAAAACTAGGGGCCAAGCAACTGTGGCAACTGTGGCAACCAAATAGGTGACTTGTCGAGGCAAACAAAAATGTCATCAGCTAACCAGGTGAAGGAGCAGAACTCAGTATTTATGTTGGCTACTGTTTGTTATACAATTGTCTAAGGGGAATTCTGAATTTGTCAGATAGCATATATTTCTGATCTAGCTGACGTGCTTTTGATATGTCTATTTATCTGCAAGCTTGCTTCTTAACTCTGAAGAATATTTTACATATATTTTATATATATATTTTTAAGGCGTACGTATCAGATCAGTTGCCATAGTGAAGTCGAAAATCAATTTTTGGAGTTTCTGGAGAAATTTCAACCAAACTCACAGGGCCTTGCAAGGATAACCTTCCGTCTAGTTTAGATTTAAATAAGCTCGATCGATACTCTCTTACGTCTAGTCAACAGCACCTCTAAAAAATCCCAATTTAAGCCATTATCTTGTTCCTGAAACGTGAGCTAAACAAGCTTCAAACAAAATGAACATCAATATCTTATAGCTGTTAAATGATTATCCATGCAATTGTCGTCGTTAGCCGGGGCCAATATACAGTAGTATCTCTATATAGAATCCAGTTTTTATTTGTGGTCATTTCACAACAACAAATTACAACATAGTTTCAGTTGCTGTTACTGGAGTTGTTGTGGTTTTGGATCGATCTTTGGCCAGCCCACACGGCCTTTCCACGTCAATGTCTTATGGCACAAGTGTGGCTCGAAAACGGTTTCTTTTATTTTGATGTTCGTTGTTCGCTGTGTGTCTTGTGTGTGTGGGCGAGCTTGAATGGAATGGAATGGACTGGAGTGGAATGGATTGACAGGGTGGGGGGAGCATAAAATATGTTAATAAGGCTTTAAAGTTATACAAATCTTAAAGACGACAAACCTCGCAGTCCGATCTTTGTTGTAATACAAAACCATAAACATGCATTTTCTTTTAAAGATTTTTGACAGCATTTTGCAGTTGGAGTTGAAGTTGGAGCATCGAGTTAAAGATGTTGTTGTTAGTGCTGTTGTTGTTGCCTTGGTCGACAGTTGGCATGATGACTTCAAGCTGGTTTGCGTGTCATTTTGGGACAGGGATATCAGCTCTTCCTCTTTCTCTCTCTCTTTCTGATTCACTCTCTTCCTTTCTCTACCTGTCTTAATTTGCTGCTGCGCCCCTTGTTGTCGCTACTGTTGTTGCTCTTGTGCGTTGCTCTCGTTGCGGCGGCAACATCTTCTTTTCTCAATTTCGCCTTCGCACGCTGCTTCTCCCCATTTTGTTCAAAGTCAGAGCCAAACCCAAGAAAAGACCCAGATCCAGACCCACAGCACGAAATCAGTTAAGTTCAGGTGTTCAATTTACTGATTGAAATTCTATTTCGATGTGGCCAAGCAACTTTCGATGTGCGTTCAGTTTTTGTTTTTGTTGTTGATGTTGTTGTTGTGTCAACTTGTCGTTGCCTGATTCTTTTTTTTTACTGATTTTCTGCTTGTTAAGAGATGCGCAAAGATCGAGTAGAGTTTTCAGTTTGGGGGCCACATATGATTTCGTTTCATAATGTTATGCTTGAACGTTGTAGCATGTCGTGGAATTATGTTAGAATTATGCTAATGAGCCTAGTCGACAGATGCTTTAATTATGCGCGGTCAACACAAGTTTAGCGACCCTCCTGGCCAATCTTTAGCCCCCATTCTGTTCTCTCTTACCTTTCACTTCCTTTGGTGATCCGTCAGCATGAAAAAGCAGCAAAAACTTTCCCTTCATTTCCGACTACAGAACAGAACTGAAAAGTGAACTGATTAAATGTCAAAACGATAAGCTAACAAATGCCAGGACCTCTATTTCCCTGATCCTTCCTCTCCTCTGTCTTCCCTCATTACATACTATATACATAAACAAGTGAGTAGCCCTTTTTATCTCGAATTTCCTGAGCACAGGATGAAACTTAACTTTTGCTGACTTTGTAGATAGTCTAACAAAACTTGAAAGCACCGCCCACAAGGTTCCCTCTAACACTCTATGAGTGTGTGTGTGGTGGGGGTGGGGCTGCTAGGGGAGGGGGTAGGAATGTGCGTGGCCATTAATAGGCGATTTAAGTTTATTTTTTGCCAGTTACTCCGACTTTTTATTGACACTGTCCTCTTGTATGGCAATCGCTCTGCCTCTCTATCCATCCATCTCCGTCACTCTCTATCGCTCCCTCTTTCCCTGCCCTTCTGACCATTGCTTTATGTGTTATTCTCTTGTGGCAACTGCCTGCTAGCAGGATTTGTTGGTTTTCCTTTGACTTTGGCTTTGGCACTTGGTCCCTTACGCTTAGTCGATGCCTTTTAGTTGATTTGCTCAAGCAAACAAATTGCCAACAAAGTGCAGCTTCCACACACACACACATATACACATATGGGACTGGGGCACACAAATTGATTTTAATTGTTAAGCATTCCCTTTTTTAATTGTCCTAATCTCTGCCTAACTCGATGCTTGCCAATATCCTTTACCTTAATTTGTTGCCATCTATCGAGCGCTCTTCTCCTGCCTCCTCTTTTCTTTCTCAATCTCAATCTCAATCTCAATCGCCGTCTCTTTCTCTGTCTCTTTCTCGTATTTAGCTCCATCTCTGTCTTCTTTTGTAGCTGCCATTTTCATTTTGTCAGCAAAAGTCCTTTAAGTAGCCCATTTTGCAAAGGGTTAACCGGTCCCCGAGGGCCTCTGCTGCCTTTTGTTGTGTCTATGTATGTATGTGTATGTGTGTGTGTGTGTGTGTATATATATGTGTTTCTTTGTGCGTATTAGTAGTGAGAAGATATCGGCATGACTTAAGGTACAGTTGACACTTTAACTGCTAGTTAATGTTCCATTTAAGATTAAGCCTGATTTGTATTGACTTTGCCATTGAACAAGTATCACTTTCTTGCTCTCGTTTTCTCTGTCTCTCTCTCCATTCTTGTTTTCATCTTTTCATCTCTGTCTCTTTCTATTGCAGTGTTTTGCACTTGAGATTGCCCTTACTTTAGTTATATATCTCTTTTAACTTGATTTTACTCTCTTTAACCTCACTTTGAAACTTGCAAAAGCTGCTTGTGACGGCAAAGAAAAGGTGCTTGCTGTGACTTAGCTACCATCTTGTGCATGCAAATAGAAGCTGAGAGATATTTGCTCTCTTTTTCTGTCTGCCAGAAAGCAATAAACTTTAATAATTTTGTTTACTTACAAAAGCTGCCTGCTATGTCGCTGCTCTTTGTTTTGTCAGTCTTACCACAAAATCTGCCCACACTCAATATTACAGAGACATGAGGAACAAAAGTCCATTTATTAGCTTATTGGGGGAGGAAAGGCGCAGCTGTTGTTGTTGGTGGTGTTGTTGTTGGTGTTAGTGCTGCATCTGCAATTGGCCTTAAATCTTGGCCAAGAAATTGACGTAGAAAGTGGCCCAACTCAAACTACACTCAAGTCGATAGAGCAAGGCAACGGCAACGGCAATGGCAATGGCAAAGGCGAAACTTTGCTACGGTTCAATAAAAATTTTTCAAAGTTATTTGTACCAGGTGGGCCTTTTATTGATTTATGAGAGGGGCAGGTCGGTGCGGCTCGTCTACGTGCCGCAGCAGCAGCAGCTCCCCAATGAGGCCAAAAACTGTAAATGACAAAGCTCTCGAAAGTGAGCGAAGGAAGCTGAACATCCGCTGCAGCTTGCATCTAATAACTAAAATATGATAATAATGCCGTGGTAAGGTGGGGAAAGGCAAGGTTCGAGTTTGAGTTTGGGTTTGAGTTTGCCTTAAGAAACTGGTTCGACCGGCGCATGGAGCAAATAATTAGCATGGGGCAATGGGCGCTGAGTCGAGCGAGCTCACATTCATCACAAAAATAACTTTATTGGACTCGGACTTGGACTCTGGTTTGGATTTGGACTCGGACTCGGACTCGGGCGTTGCCGCAGCACCTGTTCCCCAGTTGCAGTTACCAGTTGGCAATTTGCAGTTTGCAGTTTGCAGTTTACAGTTTGCACATGGCCGACTATAAATATCGCAAAGATGCTTGGCATGCTGCGTAAAGGATGCTGCACGCATGCTGCAGCTGCAACATCTTGTGGCCACTGGCCACTGTCTCACCAGCACTTGCAACAACAACAAAAACAATAATAACAATAACAACAACAACAGCAACAGCAGCTGCCTCTAAAGGAAGCCCAATGGCAGGGAAGTGACGCTGACAAAACGAGCTGCTTTTCTTCTCCACAGCTTCCCCTCCTTTCTCCCCACCACCTGATCTCCCTTTGCCTCCTGCTCATATGGTGCCCTCATCGATGCTGTTGGCTGTATCGATTGGTTGACCAGTGCAGCTAGAGATTTATGTGTGATAAGCGTCGCCTGAAAATAATTACTGTATCCGCTGCCAGTTGGGGCAACTGGAAACTGGCAACTGGCAACTGGCAACTCGCAACTGGCAACTGGCAGCGGCAAGCAGCATGCGGCAGCGAAAATTGAAAACTGGAGCGGAAAACGTTTGGAACGGAAATGTTTTTGTTGGTCGGGTGATTGGCATTTTGGTTTCAAGCAGACCCCATCCGTGCCTTTCAAATCCGTCAAACAGCGAGAGATTTTGCCATATAGTTTAATCAAATTACACAGAGACAGAAAGAAAGAGCGAAAGAGAGAGAGGGTTTGTAAATCTAAAGAACGATTTGAAAATCCTTTGATGAAGCCCAGTAGGGCACTGGTAAATGAGGCCGCCTAACAAATTTGATCGCCAAGTGATTCAAGGCATTAATTACTCGTAAATGAGGTCCTCTACAGATCTTTTTGTGTCGATCTGTTTTTTATTTTCCCTCTATATTAGTGCTTGTTAGTTTTTGTTTGTGTCCGTCTTTCCATAAAGGTCAATTTAAATTTAACAGAAAACATATTTTTCTTTATATATTAAATGCATTACAAGCCCATTTTCTAGACTGTCAAAATTATGAATTTATGTATGTATCGCTAACAGTATTAAATCAGTTCTTTAAGCTTCGATTACAATTAACATACATATAAAATAAAATAGTATAGATCCGTGAGAATTCATTAAAAGATCTTTTAGCTACAATATAGTTTCTTTTTAACAGTTTTATCCACCTAGAAATATTATTTTCTCTACGAATCATAATGATCTTGAAACTATAAAATCTTAAAAAGCAAATGTAGGCCATGATGGTTTTCGATTTTTATTATTTCATTATTTCCAGAACGAAAAACTTCAAAATGTGCTACAAATAAAGTCTAACTTAACTACTGTCTATTTCTAGCAATCATATAATTCTTTACTTTTGAGGTCAACTTTTGCAATTTCAAATCAAATGGCAAGACATTGTTGTCAAATCGAGTTGAAAGTGAAATCTTTCTATCCGACAATTACCATCATTAAGATAAAATTACAAAAAAAAAAAGCAGTTACATAGAGAGAGAAAGAGAGATAGAGAAGATGAAAGGAAACCAAACACTTACACATGTATATGGTGTGGATGGGGCGATAAACAAGCGTGTCTATAATCACTTTTAATTAGCGATCATCGCGATGGTCTCGCAACCGAGTCAAAAGGTTCCCAAAGTCCCCAGTGCATGGCTCTAAATTTTAGTGATTTTCAGATCTTGAAGGCCCCACTGCCGATCTGTCCCTCTATACTCTTCCCTCTCTCTCTCGCTCTCTTTTTCTCTTTTTTGAGTCAAACGGAAGCAGACGCCATAATCTTTATTTCTTCTGCTTCTTCCTCGTTGTTTTTATTTTTTTGGTAGTGCGTTTTTGGGTTCTGTTCGGTTTTATGGATTTCAACGTTTTTCTTCGTCTTCTTTTCACCTTTTTATGCTCTGCTATAATTTTCCCTGTCTGCGAGGAGCGCAAATTTCCGTATAAATACAATAAAAACAAATAACAGCCGCGAACTACAAGAAAACAAAATTATTTGAAAAGCAATAGACGCCAAGTGGCGGAAGCGAACTACTTACTACACTTACATATGTATATATATGTAAGTATGTATATAGTTGTATATGTATGTGAGTATATGAATATGTGAACAAAAATGCGTGAGAAAATCCATGCTAAGAGCACACCTGACGAGAAGTAACTAACCGCTGACAGGTGAAAAGGGCAAAGAGGGCAGCACTATCGGAATTGGAACTGGCACTAGAAAAGTGGAGGAGGAGAATCAGGTGGAGTCCCAGAACTGAAGCAGGAGTTGGTGCTGCTCTCTATGTTAGTCGACTCCAAACTGCAGTGTTTAATGACAGTGCTGAGTGATGTCCACACGCCTACAACCCTTTTCGTCAGATTGTGTTAACAGATAAATAGGAATAATTGTATGTACTATGCATACATACATACATACATATACGTATGTACATATGTACAATAATATTCCTTTGGGTTCAATGATTGCTGCAAGCAAATTAATCAATATGAAAATCAATAGTTTTCTTTTCTTTTTTTACGACGAACTTTCCAACTGACCTTCGAGTTCAATAACCGTTTAATTAATATATTACTCTTGTTGAGGTGGCTAACAACTTTTAGCCATGGCTGCTAATTGCTGTAAACGATACGACAATCAAAATTTGTCTTAAATAATTGTCAAACCGGCCTTGTAGATCAATAACTGATTAAGGTTAAACATTTCATAAATTAATATAAAATTCGTTTGTCTTATCATTTTATTTATTTACTTTTATTATTATTATAAGCAATGCAAAAGTGGGACATGCATTCTTAAAGATTTTTCAAATTTTAGATTTATTTTTCACTTAAAGCTAAAAATATAAATAAATTCAATGAGCAACACAAAAACGACTTACCAAAAACTCCTTCCAAAGTATTGCGTGCTGAAACGTCTGGAAAACCCTTTTTTCTTTTATAGGATAACATTTCATATTTCGCCTTTATACTTATGAAGCGAGCACATTTTTTACATTTTACGAATTGCTTTCTACATTTTTACACATTCCTCTTTCTGGTTAAATGTCTACACACACAAATACATGCATACATTGTATACTTACGTATGTACATACTTTTGTACATATGTACTTGTATTATGTGCGTAAATACATACTACATTGTACATATTTCGGTTGTCGTAAACTCTCTAGGCTGGCGCTTCGCGCACTCGAGACATTGCAGACACTTTATTTTTTTGGGGACCGGCTAATTTGAATGTAATTCCCTTTTGTTGTTGTAGTTGCTGTTGGTATTGTTCTTTTTCGCGCACGTACGAGGCTGTCTGCACTTTCATGCGCGCCGAAAGCATAGAAACAACATAAATAAAAACAAAATAAAAACCCGCCCGACACAAACAACAATACGGTGAACATAAACAATAAACAATAAACGTAATAATAATACTTTAAAAGACCCTGAGGCAATTGTTCACGAATTTGTACAACAAAACGCAGAAATCGTTTGCGACTAGATGTTTGCCATCCCCTTTCCCTATCCCATTGCCCTCATCATCCTATTTGCCTTGGCTTCGTTCAGTGACGAAAGTTGCCTTGCACGAGTAACTGTAACTGAACGAAGCTCAAGCGAAGTCGAAATAAATCATTGCATACTTTTAGGGCGTGTGGTGGAATTCATATAAAATGAAAATAATCAGAACCAAAGAGAAAAAAAACACAGAGATCATGGTTAAAATTTACCCAGTGTTACATCAAATTCGACCACACCAGGTTTTTTTTTGTGGAAAACGTTGATTTTTTGTAGGATAGCAGTTATAACATACAAAGCTGTTTTGAGCTTTTATGCAACGCAATTGCCTAAAATAGTGCAATAAATTTTTATTCCGTTGCAGTTTACAATTTATTTATACACAGATCAAATAAAAAAGTTCAAACATACCATTTTCTCAACTTCGGGGATTTAAATATAACGTTAGGCATAAAATAAAATTATTAATAAATTTTATTTTCGAATTATGTATGTTTTGCCTTTTTTGGACGCATTCTTATATTTCCTAGTGCCAACCGTACCAATAACTAATCATCGTACCATATTTTACTATCTCATGCAGCGAAATGACAACGAAGCGAAAAGAGCTGATGATGATGACGAAGCTGAAGACTTTGCTGGTGTGCTGGTTGACTGTGGGTGTGGCAAGGTGCTCGCCCTCGCAGTATACCAGCTATCAGAACCAGAGGTTCGCGATGGAGCCGCAGGACCAGACAGCTGTTGTGGGTGCCCGTGTAACACTCCCCTGCCGTGTCATCAACAAACAGGGTACACTGCAATGGACCAAGGATGACTTTGGCCTGGGGACATCCCGAGATCTGAGTGGATTCGAGCGCTATGCGATGGTCGGCAGCGATGAGGAGGGCGACTACTCGCTAGACATATATCCGGTGATGCTGGACGATGATGCGAAATATCAATGTCAGGTTAGCCCAGGACCTGAAGGACAACCAGCTATACGTTCCACTTTCGCTGGATTGACAGTTCTGGTGCCGCCGGAGGCGCCAAAAATCACACAGGGCGATGCTATTTATGCCACCGAGGATCGCAAGGTGGAGATTGAGTGCGTATCGATAGGCGGAAAGCCCGCAGCGGAGGTGAGTGGCCAAAAATCCAAAAAAAAAAAACATAGCACAGATTCGACCCGGCAACTGTTCTGGCTAACAGTCAAACCGCAGGATGTTGAAAGCAGCATTTTCACACGAGCGCCAGCTCGAAACTAATCAAACAAACAATGGATGTCAGTCAGACCACGTTGCCAGACTGTCCGACTAACTGCCTAACTGACTACCTAACTGGAACCTTCAATTGAACTAACCCACAAAAACCCCTCTTTTTCTCTTTTCTCTCTGTCTCTCCATACAGATTACATGGATTGATGGCATGGGCAACGTTCTAACGGATAACATTGAGTACACAGTCATACCGCTGCCCGATCTACGTCGCTATACGGCCAAATCGCTGCTGCGGCTTACGCCGAAAAAGGAGCACCACAACACGAATTTTACGTGCCAGGCTCAGAACACGGCCGACCGCACCTATCGCTCTGCCAAAATACGTGTCGAGGTAAGAGACAACCTGCAACCCCTTACCACTGGCCCCGCCCCCCTTTCCACCAAGTGACCCCTCTCTAGTGCATGTTGAGCTGTCCTTTGGTTCACTGCAAATTTTAGCCTCGCATGGCGTTACCTATGGGCCTAGCACAATGCGCTGACGCGTCTCAGTCAACGCTTGAGCCCCCACTATCAATATTACGTGGTGCCCTTTATCCTGTTACCCCCCTCAATGTGATGCGTAAAACCGTCGGCCGAAATCATATTTATGCAGCCAGTGAAAACGTCCTTCCATCCTTTTTTGAACGAGCTTTTATGCCATGGACATGGCCATGGCCATGACAGTGATGGGCTAATTCATACCGAAACATGAACCATCGGGCTACGCCCAATCCCCCAGATAAGTGAAAGCAATCAAGGACTTACATCGGGGTTTCACGCACAGTTGACATACTATTTCCACCACCCCTGTGACTCTGTGTCTGTCTTTCAGTGTCCAGTGTTAAGCCCTGTCAATTGGCCCCACAGTTAGCGTCTTATGTTCCTGTCCCTGTCAACTGACAAATTCATAAAGCTCTCCTGAATCTAATTATGTTTAGGTCTTTAACGAAGTGTCTATCAGTTTAGAGGGTCGGCTATATTAATGAGAAGTCCATCCACATAAATTGCAACTAATCCTTAACTGATTTCTTAATCTGTCCTTCAACAGGTTAAATACGCACCCAAAGTCAAGGTGAATGTCATTGGCTCGTCGGCGGGACACAACAACGTGGCCTCATCGACTGGAGCCGTTCAACGCATTGTGGAACATGCACAGGTGCGACTCGAGTGTCGGGCCGATGCCAATCCAAGTGACGTCCGTTATCGCTGGTACATCAACGACGAGCCAATTATAAACGGTCAAAAAACTGAGATGGTAAGTGCTCCAGACCCTCCTCTCGCGGTTGTGCAATTTTCAAAGAGACAAAGAGAAAGAGGCGATAGAGACGGAAGAGAAACGTGGCTGCTGCTCTGACCACGTCCACATTCCATCAGCGAGCCGCATAATTAGAGCAACTTTGATGCCATCGGTTGTTGTATAATATGCTGGCCACAGCTATTTTGTCATGCCAATTACAACTGGGGACTGGAATAGATCTATGAGCTGCCGATCTAAGCAAGAACCAGTTGTGCCAGTTGGCCGGAAAGAGTTAACGTTCCCACAATTTGCTCAACCTCGTATCTTTTTCCGCCTCCTTTCCACTTTCAGGTCATACGCAATGTAACGCGAAAATTTCATGATGCAATTGTCAAATGCGAAGTGCAGAATTCCGTGGGCAAGAGCGAGGATAGCGAAACACTCGACATTAGCTGTAAGTTACAAAAGATCTATTGCACGAGTCCCAGCACACAGTCCTAACCGACTGCTCCATCCTATTCCCCGCCTTTAGATGCGCCCAGTTTCAAGCAGCGTCCGCAGTCCTTGGAGGCAGATGTGGGCAGCGTGGTCTCGTTGAACTGCGAGGTGGATAGCAATCCGCAGCCGGAGATTGTCTGGATCCAGCATCCGAGTGATCGTGTTGTTGGAACGAGCTCCAATTTGACCTTCAGTGTGAACAACGAGACAGCCGGAAGATACTATTGCAAGGGCAATGTCCCAGGCTATGCTGAGATCTCAGCAGACGCATATGTCTATCTGAAGGGTTCTCCCAGCATCAGTTCACAGCGTTCTCAGTACGGTCTGGTTGGAGATACGGCGAGGATTGAATGCTTTGCCAGCAGTGTGCCACGTGCTCGTCATGTCTCCTGGACCTTTAATGGGCAAGAGATAAGCTCTGAGTCTGGACATGACTATTCGATACTTGTGGATGCAGTGCCGGGAGGGGTGAAGAGTACGCTCATCATACGCGACAGTCAGACTTATCATTATGGCAAATATAATTGCACAGTGGTCAATGATTACGGCAACGACGTGGCCGAGATTCAACTGCAAGCAAAGAGTAAGTTCAAATTTAAATTGAAGGGGAATCACTTTTCTAATTTTTTGAATCTATTTTTTTTTTTATTTTTTTTTTTTTTGAATCTTCAGAGAGCGTATCCCTGCTGATGACCGTTGTGGGCGGTATTTCGGGAGTGGCAATTTTGATGGTGTTGACCATCATCATCCTCATCTACTTCAAGTGCAAGAAGCGCGCCAAGCTGCCCCCCGCAGACGTCATAAGCGAGCATCAGATCACTAAGAATGGAGGTGTCAGTTGCAAACTGGAGCCAGGCGATCGTACCTCCAACTACAGCGATCTCAAGGTGGACATTTCCGGCGGCTATGTACCTTATGGGGACTACAGCACTCACTACAGTCCACCGCCACAATATCTAACCTCATGTTCGACCAAATCCAATGGCAGCTCCACCATCCTGCAGAACAACCATCAGAATCAGCTGCAACTGCAGCAACAGCAACAACACCAGCAACACCAGCAACATCACCAGCAACATCACCAGCAACATCATCAGCAGCAACAACAGCAACAGACTGCGGTTCAGAGTGTGCCCATGACATTTCTGACCAACAGCAACGGCGGAAGTCTGACCGGGAGCATAATTGGAGCACGTGAAATACGCCAGGAAAATGGTTTACCCAGTCTACAATCGACAACGGCATCGGTGGTTAGCTCCTCACCGAATGGCAGCTGCAGTAATCAGAGCACTGCAACCACCGTTGTGGTGCCCAGCTCGATGGCCCTGAGTGTGGATCCACGGTACAGCGCCATCTATGGTAATCCCTATCTTCGCACATCTAACTCCTCGCTATTGCCCCCTCCGACGGCGGTCTAAGCAGCGTTAGAAGCGAGGAATCTCAGTTAGGTCTCCGCACGTAGCCCGCCCAATTGACGCAGCCGACCCAGCAAAGCACACTCGTAAGACTGATCTCAAGGGCTAAGGAAAAGACAAGGCTGTCGTTGGGCGCCACAAATTCGTTGGGCGCCAAAGCACAGTGTGTTTTCGTGGCGGGTAGGTAAGTGTTCAGGATAGACCTTTTAAACTTTTATAGCAACCAAAAATTCGCATTGTGTAACCTAAATATTAAGCATTCGTTTAGAAGAGCTCATGCCACGTCTGATTAGGCAGCAAATATGTTAACTAGGCTAACCATATTCTAGGTATACATAGAGAACTACCAGCTGCTCTATAACTAAACTACTCACATATACTTAGTATTTCATACTATCATAATATATTTTTATGTTTTCGTTTTCCTCTAGCCTAGTAAAAGAGTCAGTTGATGTAAAATATCTCGGCTGCTTTAGCTTTAGCGTGACAAATTCAATTTCTTTCGCTAGCATGTAAGTGACCCCTCGATAGAGGGCTTTTATGGACTATTAAAACTAGGATTTTGCGCATTTACAAGTCCTTACAAACTTGCTGCATGTTAAAAAAAAGCCTTACAAAGATTATTTATTACAAAAGCTGATTTAAAAACAAAACACCAATTGCTTGAAACGTTAATTCCACTATAAATAAAAAATTAAAGAAATATACAATGAAGAAGGAAAAATTAAACAATTATTGCGTAGCGTGATTGTTCGCTTTGTGCTTCTCTTTCCAACGTTTTACCGAATCCCCAAATATTAACTGTTGGGCATATCTTAAGCCATTTACTTAAAACTAGAGTAACATATCCCTAAAAACTATCAATCAACTAGCTTTCTATATCAATAGATTGCTTTGTACCCAGTTGAAAAGCAGCAAATGGCGCGCGAAAATTCACAAAAAAAATAAAAATACAAAAAACATATAAATATTTATTTAATGTGCTTACAAACATACTGTCACTTATGTGTATGAGCATATTGTATGTGCATTGCTTAAGAAAATTATGCCAAAGTACCTGATAGTATTTAAGCTGAAGACGTTCTTCTTTTTTTTTTCGTAGCTTAAGAGTTTTTTTTTTTAGAGTGTAGGCCAATGAAAACGTATTTTGAGATATGTTATAGCAAAATACTCGAACTCCTTTAAACAGTCGCCTTAACTTATGTCACGCCCACATTTAAAGCTCAGCAAATATTATTAAATACATTAAAAATAAAATTTAACACGGCATGCCGAAGTCTTATGCCCTTGCAGAGTGGTTCGTTTGATAGTTGGTATTTATTGGGAATAAAGAAATTTATAATAATGTTACTTGGTCGCCCGATTTTGTTCAAACTGGATCATTTTATACAATACCTTGTAATCGAAAATAAAAAACTTCTGAGAAGAAACAAATTTTATCAATTGAATGCCTATTATAGTAGTAAGCTCAGACTTTTTAAAATTACGTTTATATACGCCCTTAATAACAAATCTGTATGTCCTTCTGCAAGAGTATCAAGAAAACTCGATAAAAAATTATCAGTTCAATTGTGCTAAGTGTACTTCTAAGTGTATTACGATAATTAATATACATTTATCCTAGCTCTAGTACGCCATTAACATAAATAGAGTACATAGTCTTTAGATATATACTTACATACATATACATCACATATATATCTATATATAGTACTTTTTTTTTGTCTAACTGATAATGTAGGCTCATCGTCGTAGCTATATTTTGTCATAAAGAAAAAAAAGAAAATAAAAAGTATCAATTCATATACTTTCACAACCTTTATTCTTTTAAATTTTATTAGCAGTTAAGCAACGTGAATTGCATTAAAATTGCTATATTTGTAGCTGTCGATATTTTTTGTCAGTAATTAAGCGAAATGAACAAAAGTTTTATGTATACAACAAAAAAAAGCAAGCAGGTATATTACAGCAAATAAACAATTGCATATAGTATATACACATATATAAATATATACATATTTAAATAAAAATAAAAGAATAAAAACAAAGAAAAATAAATAAAAATGTATTGAAAAATCAAAGTTTCGTTTTTAATTATATATATACATATTTTTTTTTTTTTTTTGTTTTTTTTTTGGGGCAACTTTAAAGTGTAACCGGCTTATCATTAGCAACCGGAGTTGCAGCTGGCCTCGAAAGCCAAATAAAGCGGTGTAACATTTGTAATTTCGCCACCTCCCTAGCCTGGTGGGTAACTGAGTATGGTGTGGGTGTGGGGTTATGAGGTGGGTTCATTGGTGTCACGTCACGTCAGAAAACTGTCAGCTGTAAAAGCTAAAAATCAAACAAACAGCGCAGAAATTAAAAAGTGCCACCCAGAAAGAGGGAACGCCAAACATGTGCGTGTGTGTATGTGTGTGAGTGTGAGGGAGTTTTTGTAAATTTATGGTAAGCAATGTATGGAATGAAATGAAATAAAGGCCGTTGACAGAGAGTCAAGGGTGGAGACGAGGAGGGGCCGTGAGGGGAGTCGAGTTGACAATGCAAAGAAAAGGCTCGCTAAGCTCGACTAAAAATACTTAATGAGTGCGTAAGGGTCACACACACACACACACACAAACATTTATATTGAGGTCCATGAGTTGCTGCTCTGTCCTTGCTCTGCTTGCCGCACGACCCGCAAGAAAATGTTGCGGCATCGCGCACGACGCACATTAAACTAAATTAGTTGCCTTTGTCACAAACGACCCTTGAGCAGGCACCCGACCAGCTTACAGCCTGTCACCATACCCACACACACACACACAGACATAGAGATTGAGGCAAGTGGCAAGCGGTAAGTGGCAAGTGGGGTTGGTTATAACTATACTACGTGCACTTAGTCGTCGGAAGTTGCAAATGCGGTTTACTGTGTTAATTGGCATGACATTGTTGTGGCGAACGAAACTATCGCAAGTTGCAGGCGACCAGTTTGAGCTCTGACTCTAATGGATTTGCTGTGGATCAAGTCGGGGCAATATCCATATAGCCTACCTCCATGCGAGTACGAGTACGAGTACCTACTTACTTACTTGCCACACTTGCCACACGACAATTTCTGTTGCCATCGTTGGGACTTGCACTTTTGCTGACAACTGCTACGCATTGCCAGCAATTCTAATGCACTGAATTTACTTTGCTTCTTTTGTTGCAAGCATACCCTGTAATTGTGAAATTACAAGATGGGATAGAACCAAGCATATATTATTTATGTGACAGGCAATGGATGAAATATCGTCTTTGGCATAGAATAGAGTACAGTAGAAAATTAATAAACAGGGTATTATCAACTAAAGACAATGTATATAACATGGTGTGTGCAATTTCATTTTCAGCATACAATTTGGAAAATTTATTGGTTGCAATAGCAAATGAATAACTGTGCGAACTCGACTGTAAGAGACTCTGTCCGCTTGGTATCTCTATCCTCTATAGTCACTGCGATCTACAGCCGAACGGTCCGCCATGGATTTTTATGACGGTCAAGAATATTTATTCTCTATGGGGCAGGATCTGAAAAGAGGATATTTTTCTCCCTTCTCTAAAAAATATCTTCTAAAAAATATCAGAGAATATAATAGCTAGAGACTTCAAATTTCGTAAAATTTGGATCATACCACTATATCATGTAGCTGCCATTGGAACGATCAGTTGAAAATCAAGTTTAAGTATGAAAAACTATTTTGATGTTTGAGGTTTCTCTACCAATCTGACTGAATATGCATCTTGGATGGCTCTATACATCCCGATTAAATTTGGTTGAAATCGGAACACTATATAATATTGCTGCCATGGTACGATCTGTTGAAAATCAACTCTATACCAAATTTCGTAGGAAAAATTAGTCGAAAATTCTGTGTTTTTCAGGAACTTATATATGAATCTATGTATATGCACATACGAATTAAGCTATCGTTGTGGCTGGTCCCAGGGTATCCTATCGAGCTCACTCGACTGTAGCTGCACCTTCACGCGGGCGAAGTGAGCAGGCTGGAGCCTCCTTGTCGTAGTTTTACTCACGTGCTGGACAAAGTTCTTTTGAGTAACGCTTCGTTAATCTACTCTCACTCCCTCTTAACACTATCTCTCTCAATTAGAGGTGGACGCAGGCGTCATTTCGAAGCCCGGCACGGCGCGGCCCGAGCCCGAGCACGAAATTCAGGATTAAAATATAATAGAAAAAAGTCATAAATTTAAAGTAATAAATTAGATAACTATTACTTACTAAAAAGAAGAAAAATTAAGAATATGGCATCCAAGAAATAATTATTGATGTCAACATTTATAGCTAGGATTAACCCCAGAAAAACCCAACCAGATCAATGATGCAACTATCGGCTATTGTAAGTAAAAGTAAAGAATTGAATCTTGGAGTTGAATAAAAGTAAGGGATGTTAGTAGGTGAAGAAATGGAATAAGTAGATTGAAAAAAATCTGCGAAAAGATTAGAAACATCAGAGTCATCGCTAACTTTATTAGAATTAAAATTAGCCTCAGCTTTGGAATATTTTAAAAAATCCAAGTTAAATCTAAACAATCTAAACTTTTTAAAATATTTTGATTATAGATTTTTAAAGTGTGATAATCTTGGCGCGACCCAAGGAGGGTTTAATGAAGCGGACTTAACAACACTATTAGGGATACAGATATAAAAAGTGAATTTAGAGTGTTGTAAAAGGAAGAGACGCAACTATATCATATCATTTGCTTTATACAGGGTGAACCAATGCGTTGCAATAATCAGTTGGTTAAGCAAAGTGAAATTGGGACTCTTATAAATATTGTCTATCAGATAGTTTCAAATTTGACGTTAAATTTTATACATCTTACGTAAGAATATGTTTTCAATAAACAAACAAGCCTGAAATTACGAATGTGATTTACCTAATCTTAAAAGTGCACGACCAGAGATCAGATTTTGTAATTTTTTTGATTGCAACCGGTTTTAGTTTTTCATATCTCGTGCTTTCGTAACTTAGTCACGAGACCAGCCCTGTCCGAATTGAGATTTGTAAGCACGGGCCCTACTCCCTTTTACAGAGCAAAAATGGTCTCCTCTACTCCCAACCTACTCTCTCCAGCCAACTCTCACGTGCCCCTTGTTTTATGAAGAATTGTCGCATCGCGAGCTTGAAGCTGGAACTGGAACTGGAGTTGCTGCTAGAGCTGAAGTTGAAGCTGACGCACGTCATCGGCAGCGCAGAAAAGCAGACACAAAAAACGGACACAAGTCGCACGAAGAGTTACGATTTCATTAACAAGAGATATGGCGAGTGCTTGGGCCTCGACTGGGTTCGGCTGAGTGGGGGTCACTGTGTGCGTGTATGTGTGTGAGTGTGTGTGTGGTGTGGGTTGATTGGGGTCGTCGGTGGGTCGCGTTTGCTCTGTTTTATGGCTCAAGTGGCCGGCAGGCGGTTGTCGTTGTCGCACTGCGTTGCGCTGTTAATTGTTAACGGTATAAGGGGGCAGTCGCCCCCTCTTTCTCTCTCTCTGTCACTCTCTCCCTCTGTTTCTTTCTGTACTACCCCCTCTGTGTTGGAGGGTTGCGACTTTGGTCATATGATTAGGAAATGTTTTGTTTTTCACTATGCACTAAAAACGAAATGGGCAAAACTTAACACACATACACACATGTATTCACCTACTCACACACACACACACACGCGTAAAATAGACCACAGTGATATGAAAATTGACAGAGATGGGGTGAAAGTGGAACCTGGGCCAGAGCCCTAACCGAAACTTTGGGATTGGGGTGATGTTGCTTAATGTCCTAGCGACCCCTTCTATGTAATTGCTACTGAGTGCGAGTGTGTGGCTCATATTCGAGGCAGAGGCAAGTTGAATTTCTTGAATTAATAAAATGTCTTCATTATTTAAATTGCACGCACGACCACAGGCGGAACCCACCCGAATGTGGAGCACAAACAAACCCACCATCAAATGTAAGTGTATGTGTGCTCGTAGTACAGACATACATATGTGCAGGTCGTCTCCTTATATATGGATGTGTGTGTGTGTGTTTGTGTGTGTGTGTGTGTGTGTGTGGGTTGATGCGGCCAAGTTAATTAGCAGCTGGGGAATTGTGAAATATATTAATATTGTACACTTTGGTAGTAACCCCACCGCACCATTCAACCACCAAATGGCCACGCCCCCCAACCGCTTTCTCCTCCTTGTCGCGAAACTTTTCCCGTTGTGACCGCATTGGGACGACACTGGCATACAGAATGGCCATATGAGTGGTCCATCTTCAGTTTCAGTCACCAATTACCGTCGATTGTTACAATGCGTAAGGTCAATTGAGAGCTGCTCTAAATAAAAAGGATCCCATCAATTTAACAGTAGGGAGTTTTAATAGGACAATCACTGCGGACGGCAGTCGGCGCTAGTCACGAAACCATCAGATTAGAAAAAAAAACATTTTAAACACTTATTTTTAGCTGTGCTTTAAGATGAATATATCGATGATTTTGAGATATATATTTCTGAATTTAGCAAATTATATTTTACGTAGTATCTGCGGCTAAAACAAATCGGACTTTCAAACTTACGCTCACAATATATTTGTATTTTTGTGATTGGATTCTATTACTATACACTAATCAAGTTAAATATTTATTAAAATCAATGCAGAAACGACCAATTTGTACGATGCTATACTAAAATCAGACTACTAGATTATATAGCTGCCATAGGATGGATCGTTAAGAACCAGCCAAGAGTTAAGCATTAATAGTTTAAACATGGAACTCTTTTTAGGCCGAGGTCGTTTGGCGTCCAGAGGAAAAGTAGCTTAACTTTGTAAGTTTTCATTAACGCTAGTCTGAAAGCTTGCCAATAGATGGCGATCGACAACAGTTCAAGAGATCCAAACCATCAACTTATCTTTTCAATTAACCAGAAACAAAAAAAACAACAGATTCTTTAATTATATATGTATGTACATAGCTACAACAAATAAATGCAGACTGTCTTTGCGATAACTTTGGGGGTATTTTTTGATGTGGATAATGAGTTTACTTGAGTCCGCCGGTGACTTCGATGGCAGCTCCATTGACATAGGCGGACTTCTGGGAGGCAAGGAAGGCAATCACCTCGGCAATTTCATCGGGTTGACCCAGACGGCCGAGGGGGCATTTTTGAACCACCTGCTGTTTGATCTGGTCGGGCACCACAGCAACCATGGGAGTGTCTATGTAGCCGGGAAGGATGCAGTTGACGCGAATGCCGAACTTGCCAAACTCCTTGGAGGCGACCTCTGTGAAGGAGATGACGCCAGCCTTGGTGGCAGCATAGTTGGCCTGTCCCATGTTGTTCATGCGCGCCACAATGCTGGACAGATTGACAATGCTGCAGTTGCTCAACTTCTGTTCGATCATTGCCTTGGCAAACTGTTGCGTCACCAGAAACGTTCCCTTCAGGTTCACGCTGTAGACATCGTCGTAGTCGCGTTCGGGCATCTTCAGCAGGTAGCCATCCCTGGTAATTCCCGCCGAATTGACAACAATGCTGGGCGCCTGCTGGAACTGCGCCAGGGCTGCAGTAACAGCGCTCTGCACACTCTTCACCGACGAGACGTCCACTTCCAGGGCAGCTGCTCGCTCAGCGCCAAGTTGTTTGGCCGTTTCCTGTGCTGCCTGCAGATTGCGATCGGCGGCAATGACTTTGGCTCCATCGCGTGCCAAAATGCGGCATGTGGCACGTCCAATGCCAGAGCCGGCACCTGTGTATCAAACAAAAAGTTTACCTGAGTTCAAAGTTCATGCGAAACAGCTGACAGAAACAAAACGCACCTGTCACAAATGCCACTTTGCCAGCCAATATTCCACTTGCCATTCTTACTGCGTGTGTGTATTTGTGTGTGTGCGTGTGTGTGTGCGTGCTTTATGGATCTAAATCTAATCAGTGCCACAGACAAAATAACAATAATTGTCACTAAAATCAACAACACGCCACCTACCCAGACTTTGATAAACCACCGAACAGTGTGACCAAAGTCAAAGCCACGAAAATGCCTCAAAAACTGATCGTCTTATGTAAATATTCTCATTATATTTTCAAGTATTTCGATACTCAATTATCTATATTTGTATATTTATTTATTTATTTTGTTTTTCAATCTAAGCTATTACAGCTATCAAGATTACTTTTTGATAAGATATTATGATCACTCAATGATAAGTGCCGGCAATGTAAATTTTGCTACCCAGCCTGAAAGTATGCTTTGAAATTTATGTGTGGTTTTAAAATAGCGCCCAAAAATATGCATTGTTATTTAAGTTAACAGAATACAATCAATTGTTATTTGTTGTTATTTATTTTTTAATCTATGCATTAATTGATCACTTTATAATTAGAGCAACTAAAAGATTGCCTTGTTTCAGATACACAACAAAGATAACCTGTATACTGGGCTAAAAAAATGAGAAGCACAACTGTTTTTGTCTTAACATTTGAACATTTCCAATTGGTGTAATGTGTGTGATTTGCAGTTTTTTTTTTTAAATTATATTTAATGGAACTCATCTCTGTTAAATAGTAAAATAAATTAATTTCCTTAAAATATTTTAACTATTTATGCGCTGCCTACAAGTATGTGAGTGTTGGCTTCGGACTATGGATACAAATCTTTTAATAATTGATCAATTATGTTATTTTACTCCAATGGTATCAGATAGTAGAGCTCAGGCTGTACTTTGGGCTGTAAATCCATCTGAGGCTGTAATTGAATTGTTCCGCTGCGAACGCTGCCGCTGCGCGCAAGTCCGAACTGTCGAAGCAACTTCTTGAGATACCTTTTGGGAATGCGGATCAACTGTCGCCTGATGATGCGTTGAATTTTGTTCCATGGGCGACTGCTGCCACGATTATCCTCATCGAATTGATCTGCCACATTCAGTTTCTGCATGAGCTGTTGCAGCTGCTGTTCGCTCAGCTGGCTAAGATCGATCTGTGGCAACTGTTGATCGGTCTCATCCGTGGCCAGATTATTAGATGCACTGCGCAGGCGCACCGACTGCGAGGCATCGCCACAGGCAGCGGCATTTGACTTGATAGCCAGATTTAGTAGCAAGAGCGACAAAAGCGTCCAGTAAAGTGAACAGTTCATCTTGGACTCTTCTGGCTGGCAGTCGAATAATGCCCCTTAAATAGTTCATGTGGCCCCAGAGGCAATTTTTTCTGCCTCGTCACGATCGATTGAAGAGTCTTGCTGTAAAGTGAATAAAAAGCGGGTCAAGTACTATTCGAAAGACTTTATTTATTCTTCTGGTTGCTCAAAAAAAAAGTGGAGTGAGGCTTCAATTTAAGATTAGCTACAATAAATTAGAAAAAAAAATTTGTTCTGTTGATCGTTGATCTTCGTGGAGTGGGTGCATCTTGGATGTGATTCTCCGTTCTCTCTCTCATTCTGTGTCAATCTTTTGTTTTGCCTAGACAACAGGGATGCGTGGACGCTTGTTCTTGCCCTTGCCCTTGTTCTTCTTATTCTTGTTCTTGCCACCGCGACGACGATTGTTGAATCTCTTGTTCTTGTTCTGGACACGCTTCCTAATCACACGACGCTTGTTGGGGCGGCTCTTGGTGTTGAGCATTACCTTCTGTCCGTTCTTGAAATAGCGACGATAACGTGGTGGAATGCGCACACTGATCACCTGCGACTGACCACGACGTCCGCCCTTGCGACGCAGATTGATGCGGTTGTTTTGGCTGGCCTTGCTCTCATCCGCCTGATCCCCGTCGGTGAATACCTCGTATTCCTGGGCACCGGCAGCAAGTGCCGCCTGCATGGCCTGTTCGTCGAGGAGCTCGGCGTTTGCAGCCATTGCGCCAATGGCACCCTCGGGTTGAATATGCTCCTCGGCATCATCGGCAGCCATCTCATCGTCCTCCTGATCATTATTATATTGACGAGCGGTGGGGCTTGTTGTTGGTGAAGTGGGTGAAGTGGCTGTGCCGGGTGCCGTGGATACTGTGCCTGTTGCCGAGGGTATGTTACCAGTTGAGGTTACAGTAATCACGCTAGGGGTGGTTGGGGCGGTGGTGGTGCCAGGGCTGGTTATAATAATGGGTATCACCGGCTGGTTGTTGCTGCTGAACATGTTTTTGAACATGAGGAACTTCTTTAAAAACAGACGTCCACTGGAAGCATCCTTGTTGCCATTTGCTCCGACAACGGCACCGGCACCGGCACCCGATCCAGGAACTGGCACCGCACTGAGCTTATCCTGATCGGCATTCTGATCCGCAGCGGCATCATTTGATCTGGCCAGGGCGGGTTCATTGATGTAGGAGCTGCGACGAGTCTTCAGCATATGGGAGGGCCTCTCGGCAATCGAAAGGCAGACGAAGCTGACGAGCAGCACTACCAAGGATACTTGACACTTCATCCTAGATTCTTATCCTGCCAGTTATCGAAACTACTCGGTGGAGAACTTTTCGGTTAATGGCTCAGCTGGAGTGAGTGGAATTGGTTAGTCCGAGTCGTCGTTGTGCTCGCACTGATTGGTAATCAATGTTTGATACATTATCGTGCAAATTGGAAGCCTTTTATACCCGCACTTGGTTCAAGACTCAACATCGAGACATATGCAAATGGCCAAAAAATTGGTCACTTCACAGTACCCAAATTCCATTCTAACTGTAAATGTACATGCGTATGTACATACGCACTCTCCATCTTTCCACCTATCCATCCATACACATGCCTACCGAACTCACAATAATTCACAATTGAATTGAATTCAATTTTTAGACCCTGCAGTAATAAATAAAAACGCTCCGAGGCGAAAAGGTTCTTCACCGTCATCGTGGTCCGCCTCTCGTTCTGCTTATCATCGTTTGGGCCCCGTCAAATCCCAACTCAGTCAGCCGCTCATCCGTTCAACCGTTCAACCATTCAATCTCTCAATCGTTCAAATATTGAGCCGCTGCTTTTGCCTGCTTTGTAAGTACGCGCGTTTCGCGCCTTTGGCCATGATATGGCCCCCTCTTTACCTCTCCTCTAATAACTATTCACGGATGTCATCATGGCCCTCACTGTAGAGTGTGAATCTAAATTCGCGCATCCAGCACCACCACTGGGATGCCAGTTGCTGCCAGTTGTTGATTTGTTAAAAAAGTGAAAACACATTCAGTTGCCAGGCCATTGAAATTCAGTTTCTATTCGCAATTAGACAAACGGGTCAAAGGTGAACCAATTGACTTGGGGCCTTCAATTGCTCCAAATGCGTAAACCGATTGCCAATTGACTGGCTACCCCGGCCCCAAGTTTTTTTGTTTAGTCTAAGGAAACTAATCCTCCGACATCAAATCAGTTCCGGAAAGGTCTTCTGGCGAAGGGAGTTAGGGAAAACTTAAGAGAGAAAACAATTTTTTTTTTTTGTGTGGCTGTAGCTTCTCGGAAATGTGTTTCATTTATAAGAATTATTTTTTAACATGGCATGGTGGAAATCGATTCCAGTTACTAAGCTGAAATTTCTAAATGTAACATATCGGCGACTCTTATCAAAAAGCAACAGGACCACCAAATGAACTATGGTAAAAAGTCCGATATTTTGGCATGAATTGAAATTTTTTTTTTTTTTGTATCTACAAAATTTTTTTTATTTCTTAAATCTAAAAACTCCAAACCAAACAAAAATTATTATTTAAGATTTTTCGGGACTACCTTTAATATTTTAAGCGCGCTCAAGGTCATTGATTGAGAGTTGCCATGTGAACTGAAAAAGTGCGGAAAAATTATTGCAACTTTCAGAGCAAATTGTGTTTGTTGTGTAAGCATTTTAAACTAGTGGGCGGTGCTACAGTCGAGCATACTCGACTGTCGGAGACCCCGTACTTACTATGGCAAAGCAACTCCTGATTAAAAGAAAATAATATAAATCTGTACATATAAAATACATTGTATCAGGAGGTATAAGACAATAGAAAATTCCCAATCTGCTAGCCTAGTTGTGGTATCTCCAGAAACAAAAAAAAATTTTCCTACTCAGTATACATTTTCGACCAATCGATCCTATGGCAGCTTTATAATATAGTAGACCGACGAAATAAAACAAAAAAGTTTTTCATACTCAAGCTTGATTTTCGACTGATTGTTCCTATGGCAGCTATATGATATAGTGAACCGATTTCAACCATACTCGGTCAGAATGAATAAGATAACCCCAGATGCACATTCTGTTAGATTGGTTGATTTATCTCAATAAACAAAAAAAATGTTCATACTAAAGCTTGATTTTCGACTGATTGTTCCTATGGCAGCTATATTATATAGAAGACCGATTTCAACCAAACTTGGTCGGAATGTATAAAATCACTCCAGATGCATATTCTGTTGAATTGGTTGAGATATCTCAATAAACAAAAAAGGTTTTCATACTAAAGCTTGATTTTCGACTGATTGTTCCTATGGCAGCTATATGATATAGCGGACCGATTTCAACCAAACCTGGTCAGAATGTATAGAACTATCCTTTATGCATATTCTGTTAGATTGGTTGAGATATCCTTTAAATTGTTGTTTAAAATAAGATATTTCTCATTTGTGGGCGTTAAAGTGGGCGTGGCCAAAATATAAAACAAACTTGATCTGCTTGCAATTTAGACGGACCTAAATACCAAGTTTGAAGGCTCTAGCTCTTATAGTCTCTGAGATCAGACAGACAGACAGACGGACAGACGGACATGGCTATATCGACTTGGCTGTTGATACTGATCAAGAATATATATACTTTATGGGGTCTGCCACGCCTCCTTCTGCCTGTTAAGCAAATTTTTTTTATGACAAAGTTAATAGACCCCTGTACTTTTTTTAAGTACCGGGTCTAAAAATTTTAAATATGAATAAACTTGATAAAGGTACTTAAAACCATGTATTGGTATAGATTTTTAGTATTTGTATTTTATTGTGCAATTGTCCAATGTGTTGTTCATTTGTATTTTTAGCTAAAAACTAAGAAATGTATTCTTGTTCTGTTAAGCTTAACATTAGAATATCAGCAGATATCAGCAGAGTTTTGCTTAAGGTTATTAACAAAGTCATCTAGATTCAGATGTTAATAATCCTTTTTGCCCGATTTTGCCCCTTTTCGTGAAAAATCACAAAATGTTAGTTCTAAGATGCTGCATGAAATAAAATAATAAAAATAAGTGTAATAAATTCAGACTCATATAGTTCTGGTAAACATGGTACCAAGGACTTTCAGGGCTAGATAGGAAAGGAGAAACGATAGAGAACAAAGGCTTAATAGACAAGTTGATGTTCCAAAGATCTTAAAAGAGCAGTATCCTAACATAGGGTCATACAGAAATCGAGCAAGGCCTTTCATAGTACCTAATTCTCATGCAGATCTCTTTAGAGTTCGTTTTAAAGTAGAAGTAGTAAAGTAAAGAACATTTTAACATACTAAATAGGGTAGAGACAACAAATGGTAGTCCCAAAGAAAAGACTTAATAATATTGATTACATTCGATTTATTTGAGATAAGCGATATTCAATTGTTGTCCTGAAAAGAATTGGAGCTGCTTTCGTCTAGTTGCGACGACGGTTCCTCCTTTGGCGACGACGGCTGTTTGCACGACGGCGATTGTTGCGGTTCCTTTGGGCCATTTGGCGACGACTGCTCTGCATACGGCGGAGCTGCTGGCGCTGAGCACGACGGGCACGGCGAAGGTTCTGCTGATTCCGGCGGCGGAGCATTTGGATGCGTTGGCGAAGCTGCTTGTTCTCATCCTCCTGGCGACGAAGCTCGTAGTCGTTCTGGCGGGCGTTGTTCGAGAGCTGTCCATTGGAGCCGTTGTGGCCACGGCGAGTGAGGCTGGAGACCCCGTGGGCAATGAGTTCGTCATCGTCATCATGGATGGACTCACCCAGATCATAGACCTCGTCATCGTTGTTTTCAGCAGATTCGTCGTCATCGCCGTCATGGTTATAGGAACGTGCTACCGAAGATGACGATGGAGCAGATGTGTCTGTAATTGTGGTGAGGGTTCCCTCGTAGGTAGTTGGGGTGCCTGTAATTTCCGTAGTGGTTGTCCCATCGCTTCCACAGCCACCCTTCCATTGAAATAGATCCGTAAGGCTTCTGCTCTCGGGCTTAGCCGCATTCTCATTCTTCTTGAACACCCTGTATCTTTGGTGCGCTGCATCACCGTCTTCACTGCGTCCAACTGAAAAACAATACGTTGATGAGATTCAACAATCTTACTCGTATTCTATGATTATTTGATCTCACCTGCAGCTTCGGCCAAAACTGCTGCCGAAAGCAACAGCACCGCACAAGCCAGGAATCTCATGGTTATCTCAATATTTTAAATTGTCTGACCCAAAAATCAAATGAAATTCTATGGCTTTAGTTATCCTTTGACTCCAAGTGCTGCCAATGCTGCTTGCCTGAGGGAATATCGCTGGTTGACTGTGCCTTTGCCAACGGACTGGCAAGGTTATATACCCGAAGATACGCTCCAGTTGCTGGTCCATATCAACAACAACTAATCCAATACCGTTGCTAATAATTCTCATTATCATTTTTGGCAAAAAAAAATTTGCAAATTTTGGCATAAATTTGTAGCGACAAAGTTTTGGCTACAAAGTCACAGCTAACTCGCTTCACTCTTTTCCTCCCTCATTCTACCTTTGTGATACTGCGAACGAACTAGATTGACCCAGCGACAAAGTTCGCAGTTGAGATCACAACACTCACTATTCAGCATCATATCATCGTCAATATATCACTGAACTATTCGATTCTGTCCATAAAATTTCCAACTATTTCCAAATACCTTATTAGCATCTCTATATTTTTTTTAAATGGAAGTGAAACTGATTGCATTTCAATAAATGACAAACTCGATAACTTGATTACTTTACAATACTTTAACGTATTCAATTTCATATTCGTGAACTTAACTGATGAAAACATTTGTCACTTTCTATCTAATTCTTACAATAACTGCACATGAGCACCTGCTTAAGAAAAATAGTGAATATATTAAAGCAATTCTTAATTGTAAAATGAAAATAAAACTAATAATGAATATTATTCTTTTGGCACTAAAAATTATAATGAATACTTACAAAGTTTAATTTTTTTTGATATTTCAATTTAATTTGAAAAAAAGTATTTTACAAGACTGCAGAAAATGTTTTGTAAACAAAATGTAGAGAGTTAAAAAATTAAGAAAAATGTAATAATGTACAATATAAAGTGTCATTTGATTATCACTCCTTTTTAAGACGCTAGTGAATTAGGATCTTTATTTGAACTTTTTCAATGCCACTGAAATGAAACACATTTATAGAGTAGTTCATTGGATACGACGTTGATCTTATCCAATCATGATAAGTACTGAAAGTGGAATGAAAAAATGGAATTTTAATGATAGTTATATTTTATGCTAGGCTCTTTAACAACGTATACAATTATAAGCCAGCGCCTTTGCGTTGGGAGTTTCTCTTTGGTAGGATCGCTAGATATTCCTAGAGTTAGCTCTCTCGAATATCTAGATAAGTCATGATCACCCAGCTGTAATGAATCCCACTCAATGAATCGCCTTCAATAAAACCAATCAAGTATTGTGAATATTGTTATTTCAAGTCTTAATCAATTACATATTGCGTTTAGAATGTTATCATGAATCATCGGGATTTATGCGCGGACGCGGATGACGCGACGGTTGCCGTTCCTGTTCCTGTTGTTGGCCTGGCGGAAACGCTTGATCAGACGCATGTTGCGACGACGGTTGCGACGACGCTGCTGCTGCTGCTGACGCTGGCGGCGACGCTGCTGCTGCTGCTGACGCTGCCGGCGACGACGCTGATTATTCTGCTGCTGGCGACGACGCTGCACCTGCTGTTGGCGTCTGAACTGACGGCGCTGGAGGGCGAGGGAGTCCTCCTGGCTGCGCTTGGCAATAGTATCGATGTCGTTGCTATCGTCATCGTCTTCCAAGCCGTATTGATTGTTCAGCTCATAGTTCAGTTCCTCCTCATCGTCGTCCTCATTGTCATCGTTGTTGGCGCGAGCACCACCCACATCTGTAGTTGGTGCGCTTGTAGGTGTCGTAATCGTAGTGATAGTTCCTTCCGTTGTACTTGGCGTTGTAGTTATGGTTGTTGTGGTTGTGGTCGGGGCAGGGGAGCTGCTACCATTGCCAAATGCGCTAAGAATCGCAGCTAGCTTAGCTGGACTAATGCGACCTTCTGCCGGCAGCTCGACATCCTCCTGTTGATGGCGTCTAAACAGCTGGTTCTGTCCACGCTTTCCCAGCTGTGGCTTGGCTGTCAATGGTATAGTATATTTGAATTAAATCTGAAGAGGATTGAAATGGATTTGGATGTGCTCTACTTACCGCTGACCTGGAGCGCAACAGCTGCTAGGCAGGCTACAACGAATAAACCCTTAAGCATATACATGTCCTTTGCTATAAAAATACCTTTAGATATCTGCGAATATCTCGATTAGAGGCGGATCGCTGCTTGACTGACTTACAACGTTAACGACTGGCATATTTATATGCCAAGCCACTTACAATGGGCCCTGTAACATTTGGCTAATTAGTAGGCCTAAAAGCCAGAGTTACATTGCCAAAAAAGAGCAACAACATATAGGAGCAAGCGGGGCTTAATAATATCAAAGATATCGAGGTCTCCGTCCGCCATGTTCAGCAGCCTTCTCAAGACTTTAGCTCATTGTAAGCCATTTAGCATAATCCCATAAATAATCAACGTTGACCCGGTGCGGCAACCTGCGTAACCTCAGCGCGGGTTCTCCTCTCCCATCTCCCATTTCACATCATCCAATGACAATCCAATAGATTTGCATAGCTGTATCTGCGGAGTCAATCGGTGAGCATTAGCATATTCATATATCTGCCTCATTCGCATTGTTCTAGGCAACCACAAAATTCGAGTTATACCAAAAACCGTTTTATCAAAGGGCGAAAGTGTATGTCATGTCAATGAACCGAAAGTCCAAAAGTTCTACAATTGTGAAATTGCAGTTAATATTATTGTCTGAAATCTCTATTCAATAGCGAAACAAAACTAGTGGGTCTCTACAGCAGCGATACAATATAATGATTATTGTTAATTTATATTGATGTATAATATCTACAATATAATATTTCATTTCAAAAATCAATCATTATTTTATTGAGCAAGATAATAAAACTCATAAAATAATCAATATGTTTTGAGCTTTATTTTCTGCTCAAAACTAATGATTTTTCTTTGACAATCATACTATATACGAAATTCTGCAATTTCAAGTTTTGTGGGTTCTAAACTTCTCAAAACGTTCGTACTTTAAATCGATGTATGTCATTTTAAGATTTTATCCTTTGTTTATTTTTTCAATATGACGTTTGTTTGTCTGACTCTCTATTTGTAGAAAATATTAAATTGGAATGAGTGACCGACTTTGGCTTATGTTCCATTCCCATCTGAAGTTTTTAAATGTAATGAAACAATTAAAGAAATACCAAAACATTAAATTTTTAAATACAATTTTAATTAACAATTGAATATTTAGCCCTTCAGGCTCTTTTGTTTTGCTAAATAGTAAGGCAATGTAACAAGAAAATTCCTTGTATGTGAGTTTGGCTGCGATAGCTCCAGAAACAACTACAATTTTCTTAATAAATCATAGTTTTCGACCAATCGTTCCAAGTGCAACTATATGATATAGTAGACCAATTTCAACCACATTGCTCAATCCAAATCTGAACTCTGAAAAAATAGGCCCTAAAAATATATTAATTTTGTCTTCAAAATTCTACTACTACTACTTTAATGATTATAATTATAATTAAAGATGATTATAATTATAATTGTGAACGTTAACCACCAAATAGAGCGTGCTATATTAAAAACTATGTATTGTAGATTTTTAAGCATTGCGGCGGCGTAATTTGGGAGCTGTAGCTTTTATTGTGCAAGTGCTAGAAGTTGTATTAAATTGTGTGATTGCAAGATTGGTAGCTTTACCTCTATGATCATACAAACGACTCGGTTGCTGATGCTGATCAAGAATTTAAGCTCGTTGATGCCTTCTTTTCCTAATCATACATATGTACATTCCAACGAATACAATTTACCCTTGAATAAAGATAAAGGCTCGAAATTTCGCTTATTTCTTTCATTTTTTAGTTATGAGTTTTTAAAGGTAAGGAAATAGCAAAGTGGCCATGTCTATAGAAAATTTGAAAGTGTGAAGTATTAGGAAACTAACACTGAAAGGAAGAACAGGAAGAAACTTATTTAAAAAGATTTGAAGAGAAACCTATGCAAGGAAAGAAATGGCAACCAATACTGGTTGGTCTAAGGAAAGATAGATTAAGTGAAGATAATATGGGAATAAAGTGTTAAAGAGGTACCCAATGAGTGAAATGAAGCAGGAAATAAATACTGAAAAAAAACTACTAAAACTAATGAAGATGGTTTTAAAAGGAAATTATGATTAAGTTAAGTAGCAAAAATTAATCATAGATTTAAATGAAGAGGGTTCCAAAAGGAACTTATGATTAGGTTTCGCAGTAAGAATTATTCATAGATTTAAATGATCTCATTTGGATTCGACTAGCTCAAAGGGTTCGTGAATGAAAGAGAGCAGAAATACGAATTCATCTGTTTTGTTAACCCTGCAGAAACATCTCCTAGTTCTGAACGATAAGCTCGTAGGGAGTTTTCTTAGGTGGGGATGAATCAATTACTTGAAAATGGAAATTCAGTTGAAAAATATTGTTTATTTTTGTGGCTTTTCGGAGCCGTTGCAGTTGCTCATTACACGGGATTCGAAGGTATCAAATTATCGGTCGGGCTTACATTTAGGCGAGGGCCAAGCGTCCCAGGCTGCGGCCACGTCCGCGACGACGACGGAGCAGCTGGCGGAGGCGACGACGCTGGTTCATGCGCTGGCGGCGACGCTGCTTCTGGGATTGGGTGCGACGGCGACGGTCGCGGTTGTTGCGGCGACGACGCTGGCGTTGGGTCTTGGTGCGGTTCTTGTTGCGGCGGTTGCGCTTCATGGCCTGGCGGCGGTTCTGCTGCTGGATGCGCTGGATGCGCATCGAGTTGCGACGCTGAGCGACGCGCTGACGACGCAACAGCTCACGGACCTGCTGATTGTGCTCCCGCTGCAGGCGGATCATGCGACGCCGGTTGCGCTCTTCCAGCTGGAACTGGCGCCACTGCTGTTCGGTGGGACGACGGACCAGATTTTGGATAAGGTTATCGCTAACTGCAACCGAGGCAACTGGCTTCGCAGCAGGTGCAACAGAGGCGCCAGCAGCGACCATATAATAACCATCAGAGTCATCACCATCGCTGTCGATCTCATTGTCGTCATCGTTGTTTGCCTCATCATCGTCGTCATTGTCATCGTCGGCATCATCATCGTAGGCACGCGCGTTGTGGACCTGCTCATCATCCTCCTCGTCGGCGAATTCGGCGTCATCACCAAAGCCTCTGCCAGTGGTGGCTGTGCCAGTGGTGGCTGTGTCTGTCGGTGTCAGTGTTGTTGATGGGCTGGTCGTTGTGGTGCCTGTGGTAACAGTAGGAGAGGTGCTGGGTGTCGTTAAACTGGAGGTGGGCTCCAATGTGGTTGTTGTCGTGGTGCCCTTTAGCGAGTTCAGCTTGTTCATCATCGATGAGGTGAATCGACCCTCGGGATAGACATTCTCGCCACGGCCCACGGATCGCAGACCCAAACGATAACTTAAGCCGTGATTCTTCCCATTCGCTAAAAACAATGCAGATTTCAAGTGTTAACTTTTGCGTTCTGTAAACAATTTAACTGTTAACTCACCCAAGGCTTCTGATGGAGAGAGCAAAGCGCATAGCGCCAGCGCCAATATCACATGTGGCAGGCAATGCATTGTGTGGCTCCTTTTGGCGTCTAAATGGACACAAATTGATATCGACTAGGGACTGAAAACTGGGAACTGGGAACTGAGAACTGAGAACTGGGCACTTGTTGGCTCTGAGCTTGCACTTGCCACTGACTGACAACAGTTGGGAGCACACAGATTTTATACCCATCAACTTCACAACAATTAGCTATAATATCTGGTCAGAACGGTTGATGGATTACTGTCACTCAGTTGACCCTACGCCTAACCCTCTCCTTTCTCCCCATCCGCAATTCTCCCTATTCGCCTTATTCACTCAATACAATTCGCTTCATGGTGTGATTAATCTCACCAGCGCCTCGGGCAGGTCAAAGTGAAGAGGCCATTGGCAGTTGCCATTTTTGGTCTTAACTATTATGCTAATGCCAAATTGCAAAACACGCAAGAACGTTAGCTAAAATTCTATAGTCTAACCTCCAGTTGTCCCTCTTTTTCTATACCTATCTCTTACTCTCTCATTAGCTGTCAATCATATTATTGCGTCTTATGATTGATTATCTCTTATCTCTTAACTGTGCCAACAGACGAACTTATACTTCAAGTTCAACTCTGCATGGATTGAACCAAGAGAACACAACGAGCACCCCCAGGTGGGAAGCCGTTTAAAAAGTTGTTTTTGGTTTTTTTTGCCCACAAGCCGCTTCACTTCGATTCAGTTTCTCTTTCTCTATGAATTTCCCAAACCAACTTTGATTATATTTATTAACTGGATCGAAGTTAACTCTAAAAAAACTACTCCAAATATCGACATGGTAACCAAATTTGATTCAAATCTAACTACTATGTATATCCTATAGCTACTATAAAATCAACCAACAAAAATCTAATTTAAGTAAGAAAATAATTTCTTGTTTGCTGAGATATTTATACGAGTCCAATAGCGTGTGTGTATTTGGTATTCTTATTATTTAACCTGATCAAATTTGATTTTAATTGGACTACTATCAATATCATAAAGCTGCCTTATCGATCGTTGCAAGGACGTCAAATCTTCAGTGTGCCAACAACATATTTTTTTTCTCGATTTAAAACAAATAAATTTCCTTTTTTCCAACTTCCAATATTCAAAGTCTTTCCGAAGTTTTCTTAAAAAAATTTGTAATACGTTGAACCCATTGGTTTTGACTTTAGTTAAAAGTAATTTAACTAAGTTATAGAGTAAGTATAGTAGAATGTAACAAGCGACAGCTAGTACATAGTTGATATGCTTAAAGAAGCATCGAAAAAGCTCTAAAATGTTTTTTTCTCGAATAAAAAAAATCTCAGAGTTTATTGGCTTAGGTACATCTTCTGAAAATACCTCTTTACAAAGTTAAAACCTAGTGACGATTTGATGTCCCAACATTTCTAAAATTCAATTTTGAAAAAAAAATTTTGCATTCGGCATTGCAGGCAAAAAGAGGCGTGGCAGACCCCAGAATGTATATATATTCTTGATCAGTTTCAACAGCCGGGTCGATTGAGCTAAGTCTGTCGTCCGTCTGTTTGAACGCAACGAGCTCAGAGACTACAACAGCTAGAGACTTCAAACTCGGTATGTAGGTTCCTGGATACCATTCGCAGATCAAGTTTGTTTTTAAATTGGGATACAAGATATATATATATAAGTTAGAGATATCTTAACCAAACTGACAGAATATGCATCTGAGATGGTTCCATACATTCTTACCAAATTTGGTTGAAATCGAACTACTATTTCTTATAGCTTCCATAGAAAGGATCAGTCAAAACTCAAGTTTTATAAATAATGACCAAATTTGGTTGAAATCGTTCGACTGTTTTATATAGCTGCCATAGGAACGATTAATCGAAAATAAAGATTTAGTATGTAATTCTTTGTTGTTTTTGGAGAGAGATCAAACTCGTAGATTGGATATAGATTTTCTATTGTCTTTTACATTATGATCGATTTTGGCTTAAATCGGTTCACTAGATCATATAGATGTAATACAAATACGAAAATTTAATGCGACAGCATCACCATTTGGCGTGCAAGTACGAAGTGGTTATCGAAGTGCCAAAGCACAGGGTATCCAACGGTCGAGCACACACATGGGGCGGAGCCCGCCTTTTTTTTATTAGGTCAGAAGAATCGGGACCTTTTTGCGCAATGTGCCGAACTGCTTATTATTTTAATTTTGCCGCTCCCACTTACAGCACCTTATCTCACGAACCAGGCTAGTTACCAAAAGTTTTAGTATTCACTTTTGTTGGTTAAAACTAAAAACTAATTTTTATGTTTAAGAAAAGCTATACAGTTTCGAGTTCTTATTATACATACCAGATCATATTTATTTTAAAAGATAAAAGATATTGTCTTCCATATAATATACATTATACTATTTCTCAATAAAATGTAGCTCAAATTATTCAGGTTGTTAATTTACTTAAGAATAGTATTGCTTAAAGACTTCTATCTCATCCAAAAGTCTTTAATTATAATTTAACATCTATACAAATATAAATAATATAAAAAAGCGCATAAGCTAGGAATTATAATAGAAATTCAAAATGTTTCTTTTTACATTATGCAAGTCAGTTATTGATTTGTTCGCATTAGTCGTGATCGGCGTAGACCATTAAATCATTCATTCATCTTGAATACGCAAAGGTCGCAAACAAGAACCAAAAACTAAATAAATTTGTTTTTTGCGCCCATTGCGCATTCGCAGCGTTGCCGCCTGCTGGTTCGATATTTGGGTCAAGCTGCTCAGCACAACTACCTATTTGTCGCTTGGCCAAAAATATTCTGAGAAAACCAGTTAAAGTTATTTCGCAGAAAGGAGGGGAAGACGTAGCTGAAAGTTGAACTGAGCCGAAGTGTGTAGCAAATGGAAGCAAAGTTGAGTTGAAAGAGTGCAGATCTTAGCGAATATAAATTCTTTACAGATGCAAAGATTCTCGGCCTTATTTCGACTAGAATATCAAAGGTATAATCAAAATATGCGACGCTTAGAAAATGAGTCAATAAAATCAGTGTTTAAATAACGAAATGAATTTATAAATTGAAATAAAATAAATTATAAAGAAGAAATGCGACTATAATATTTCAACTAATAAATACTACAAGAAAAAGGTATGTAAATTAGAATAATTTCTTAAGTGATACATATATGAAAGAAATATGTTATTAAAATACCCGACATTTAAGTAACGAGTGTTTAAATGAAGAAGTCAACTTAAAAATTTAAATAAAATAAATTAAATTGTTAAAATATTTCAATTGCTAGACAACAGAAAAAAATTTAAATAGCGCCAATTTAAATGTATCAAGAAACTACAAGTTAATTTTAAATTACTTTTGAAATAATAGAATTAATCATTAATTTTCATATCACATTTATATTTATTGTCGATTCCGTTTCAATTGTCACATGTGGTTGTTAGCGCTTAACTATAATACTAGAAAAATGGTTCTCCTGCTGCAGATGGGACTTAGCCCTGGAGCATGACCTGACCGCCGCGGCGACGCTGGGCATTGCCACGTCGACGGTTGCCGTTGGTTGGGCGCACGACGCGCACATTGCGACGTCTGTTTGGGCTGACGCGACGCCGGCGTTGATTGCCGCGACGGCGACGTTGGGGGGTGGGGCGACCGCCACGACGACGACGCTGGACGTTGCGACGTCCGGAGTTCTTGCGGCGGCGCACAATGACGCGGTTGGCGCGTTCCTCCTCGACAGCGTCGTCGCCGGCGGCGCGTTCCATGAGGGCGACAACGGCGCCATCGGGAATGGCGTCGAGTGCTGCACGTGGCACGAGGAGAGCTGCCTTGCCGGTCTTCTCATCGACAACGCTCTGGCCCTCGATCTCAACGATGCCGTCGGGCACCATGATGGCACCTGCCTGATCCCTGGCCACCATCATCTGAGTGGGCTTCGCGTTCTTTAGCATCGGCTGGCCATTGACTGTGAATGGGCCAGACTTGCGGACCATGCCAGACTTGGCCAAAACCAGAGGCAAATCGCTGACGTCATCATCGTCCTGTTCCATGTCCATGCCGTCGGCATTGAAAAACACGAGTTGCCCGTTGCGAGCCAAGTTAAGGTTATGGGTCAAAACATCATTATCGTCATCAGCCATTTCATCATCATCTTCATCATTATCAGGACCAGCTGCTTGACGCAATGGCATATCATCATCATCATCATCATCATTGTTGTCATCGTCATTATCAGCAACATTGTGCATGTCATTTTCAGGCTCCTCGAGAATCTCGAAACCTTGCACCACAGCGCCAGCGTTGGCGCGTCCACGTGGCACGCTCAAGAACAGATACGGATGTGGCAACTGTTGCAACTGCTGCTGCTGACGGAACTGCCGTGGCTCTGCAATGAGAGAATCATAATTATATAAGCATAAGAGTAATTGAAGTTGAGACTTAAAAGTAGGAACGGGTTTCTGTATATTTTAATTTCGTTGTATTTCAGACTTGTATCCTAATCAAATGTTCTGCTTGTATTTGTTATTTCAAATAAATAAATAAATCAAATTTTTTACTTACCCGGCACAGCCATGGCCATGGCCATAAGGCAGCCGAGCACGAATAAAGCGCTTAGCTTGGACATTGTCGGGGATCCTTTAGGGTTCTATTGCTCAACGCTGCGTCCTACCTAATTGTAAGCAAAGTTCCACAGAACTGTATAGATTCATTCGATGCCGCTAGGTTTTTATGCAAAAAGTTCGACTCAAGACGAGACGATAGAAAAGACAAACAAACAAATACTCATAATCGTAAATAAAGAAAAGGCAAAAAGTCTGCGAAACCTAAAGACTAAAGAATCATTCTAGAGATCAATTCACATAGAGTCGATGCCGTTGATGCCCAAAAGAGAGAGACAACAAGAGATAGCTTTACAGATTGACATAATTACGCCCATAGAATGTTGGCAACGGCATTTGGCAAACGGCATCCATTTCCAATCTCGAGTCGGCATAAATTCAAGTGCCGCAAAGATGGTCAAATGGAAGAGGGTCAGTGACCGGCACAGCAGCAGGAAGAACAAAAGCAGCAAACGAAACAAACAAGTTGAATTTGACCATCTAAGAGCCAAAAATAAAGAGAGACCCACGGGCAACCTAGTCACGCTAATGACAAAACAATCAAAGAACTATCCGTGAACCCAAGTCCCAACTCCCAAGTACCAAGTCCCAACTGCCAACTGCCTTCATATCGACCAGACAGTCAGAGTTAGCGTCAGCCAGCGACGCATGGCAACTGTTTGGGCCACGGCCCGATCGCTCGGTCATATACTCAAGTGTGGCCCTAGAGCCGGCTACGATCTTGGCCATTTTAAAAGTATTTCGCACGTTGCTCGTGACTTTTCGAACTTTGTAAAGCGCAGACAACATCTATGCCTATGCTAACAAGTCAAATGTGTGTGCGATTGGCTGATACCCTACACACTGCTGCAAATTATCGATATCACTGTGGACGATATCGATAGAGACACTCAAAAGGCAGCTAAATTAATATTTATTTTATCTACCTAACTTCATAATTTTAAACATAAACCTTTCAATTGTATCAGTATACATAGCATAGTACGAGTACGGTATAGTAATTACAATCGATTATATTAATTATATAATAACATTGAATGGCAATTTAAAAAAATTTCGAAAGTTACAATCATACAATTGAATAATCAATAGCTTTTGTAATAGATTTCCTCAGCCTTTCATTTATAACAAGTTATTTTTAGTCTGTTTATAATTTAAAAAGACTTTCGCCAGTGGTGATACCTTTTAATGACACATTACAGGGTATCCCAAATCATCTACAACAGCAACAAGATTTATTTTTCTTGTGTTGGGTTTATGTTGAGACATGTACCTTTGATAAATAGGGATGATGGCTTCGAAAACACTAACCGCAATCTCTGGGGTCAAAACAATACGCACTTAGATAGTATGCCATGTGAACAGTACTTTGCAGACAAGTCATCACTTTGCGAAGAAAATTATACATATGTGGCTTCATAATTCAGAATTTAATTCGATAGCTGTGTAGCGACAAACAAATAAAAAATTCCAAACATGTACATATAAATAATATTTATTGTGGTAGAGTACAAAAAATGACTTCATAAAAGAAAAAGAACTTCGCGTCCAATTCGATAGTAATTGGAGATTGGGAATACAATAATAATCTATAATGTAGACTGCATATTATAATTTGTTATCACTTAAAGAGATCTTTCTACAGTCTACTTAGAAGAATTTTTTGAAAAGAATGTAATTGAGGACATCGCATTTATCTTCTGAAGAGAAACTAGTTGTATATATAAAACCATAATTATATATTATTGTGTATCTTTAATTGTCCTTTCCTTAAATGTACATTACTGAGACTGACTTGATCTATAGAACTGACGTCGAATGAGTATTGACGGTAAATGCTTGTCGAATATCTTATATACTTTCCTTGCTCTGATGATAAAATGCCATCTAGTTTAAAGTATTGGAATGTCGTCGTGAATTATATCGTTCATTTCCTCGTCGATCGTTTCCAGGACATCGCGTGCGAAGTGTTGGAGCTCACGGATGCATACAGTGATGGTTGCGACAAAGGTGAAAAATTTAAGGATACGAATGTACAGTTCCGACCAGTTGCGACGGACAAAGCCCTTGTTGTAGCTGAACAGCTGTGAGGTCATTAATGCCACATAGCCAGTCAGGCTGCAGGTGCGATGCGCGAGCTGCAACATGATGGCCTGCCTCTTACCCAGATCCTGCAGCAGCATCCAGAAGCCAGTGTAGATGCTGGCCAAGATGAGAAGGCAGCCAATCAACCCAAAGATGCTATGCTTACTGCGAAAATGCTTTGCAGCCAGCAGCTGCTTATGCCGCACCTCTATCCCAACTCCCATCGCCCCCAGGCTGAAGGCCATCAGGCCGAGGGCCATGTGCAACATCTGGTGAGAGAGGAGCAGCGCTTCGCTCATGCAAAGGACTATGCCCAGCGAGGAGTAGAACGTGTGCTCCGCTGTCCTCGCCAGCTTCAGCAGCAAACACTTCTGAGATATGATCACCGTGATGCTCACTACGAGCATATTCGATATGGTAATGCATACATTATCGTATAACTTCTCCGATACCTCCGGCCAGGTGAATCCCTCGATGGAGTGACCCGTTGCATTCACAATGATATCGCCATCTTCCGTCTCTTCCGACAATCTCAGTTGCCTTACTCTGAAGCACATCAAACGAATGTTTCTTTAATAAATATATTAACTTAACTCAAATACGAATTTACGAAATGTCGACTTTCTAAATTTGATAACTAAACAAATGTACATCTCTTTATTTACTTAAGATATCGTTCACTAGGTATAATTAATTTAAGAAACTCTAATATAAACCATTTGTTAATCTCCAAGTTTTGTTTGACTTTGAATTTAAAATAACCAATGATGTGACGATCTGTGATTTCTACTCAGTAACTCAATCCTTGACCATAACAGCAGTTTATTGGTCATCTTGTAGTCCAAAACCATTATCCTTATTAATCATATATTTGTGATGTGTTTCTCTGAAAATTGTATGTATCTTTCTATGGCTAACAAAATACCTGATACTGCAGATAGTTAAAACTTTGTTTATTATCAATAAATTTGATACTTAAAGCCAACTTTTTGAACAACACCATATCCATACATAATTACATACCCTTAGAGGTGCTGTAAAATTGACTAAAAAACCGAAATTCCTGATAAAAAAATGTGAATAAAGAAAACAAAAAGTATGTTTAAGTATGTGCATATTTATTATGTGGAATCATTTAAGAAAGCACGATTTCTGCATTACCGCCATAAAGAGGGCCAAATATCCGTTAAGTCGGTTGACAGTAACGAAATCCGCATAACAACAGACAGTCAGTCCTCATCGAGAAATGTTGAAGAAAACTACGAGAGATTTCTAAAAGAAATTAGCATAAAAATGTGCCGCAGCTGCGGCTGTCCCTCTTCCTATCTGTTAGACAGAAGGGAGGGCAGGCAAAAGTTCAACGGTGTCAAATGTCAAAACGAACTGCAAAACACATGCCGTGAATGGTAATAAGAATGTATGGAAATGGTCAAGCAAAAGACCAATTCGAAAGCTGAAACGAGTGTTGGAGTCTAACTCAGTCCAAGTCCAAGTCCATCTATGGGCAAAAGTCTAATAAATTGATTAAACTCGAGAAAGAATTCGGAATAAAGACTTAAAGTTAAGTTGGACGGGAACTTGAAGTTGAAGTGGATGTCGAGACTTGGCCAAGTTGAAAGTTCAACGTACCAAACAAACAAAACGAAATGGACCCAAACAATGGGCCCAGTTTTTAGTTTTTTTTTTCTCTTCTTTTTTGTGTCGTTATTTCTTCTTTCATTTATGTTTTTCCCCATTTGCTGCTGTTGTTGTTTGTACATAATGGAAATTAGCTATGGAATCAGGCAACTAATTTGGCTTAGCAGGTGGCGGGAACTTGGTCTTGGATGGTCGGGGCCAAGAGTTGAACTTTAAGCAGATGCAAAGCAGCGAAATTAATTTAAATTATGAATTTCTATATTATTTACAGTTAATCGAAGTGGCTCTTTTGGCTAAATTGATTCTACATATTCCTCTGTCTCCCCGGTTTGCCACTTGCCACCACTTAACTGATCATTCACCCCTCAGCCACACGGCATAATTAATTGCCATGGAAGAATGTAGCCCGAGGGCACAGTTGTCATCATCCAAGCTGAGGTTGAAGCTATCATCAACTCGTTTACATCCATCTATCCAACATATCTGGCTATCCATCCAAAATTGACTTGAACTGCCCGTGACGAATGATGTTGTCAACGTCTAGCCAAGTGGCCAAGTGCTCGCATCTCGGCCTAAAACTGTCCCATTGATTGCTCTAACAATTCGCAGCACTTAGCATGATTATGCAAATTCTCATCTCTGTACTCGTACTCGTACTCCATCTCGCACCCCTCCAATTCTCCAGCCCGGGGGCCATGTCCGAAATCCAAATTCAAGTGTCGGCTGTCAGCTTCTCGTTCACTTTTACATTATCATGCGGCAAGTGGGTGCCCAATGATTGAATGCTTCTCTGGTAGTTACCTCCAGGTGCTAAAGCTTCACAATTATTGTTGTCTTTTTTCTGTATGTGTGTGGACTGTGTGTGTGTGTGTGTTTAAGACCAATGCCGAATCTGGGACTCTGTTCGCTAAGTGGAAAGTGATTATCTAGCTCCTAGAACTGTGCACTACATTTCGAATTCGAAATTCGAGAACTGCTTTTCAAAAATATAACTAAATCTCTATCTCTTTCATTGCACATATTGATTACATCGATCTCGATTAAATGAGATTATTTAGCTCCTAAAACTGTGCTAACAATTTTGAACTTTGTTTAGACTGTTCTCAAGCTATTATATTATAGCGATATTATTCGCTAATAGTTTGCATTTATCGATATTTTATCATATTTTATAATTGATAATCTTCTAACTGCTATGCAATTGATATCAGCTTGATTACTCTGACTAAAGCTAAAATCCCTCAGCTTAAATGCTGGCTGTATACAGCTTATTGCTTTGATACTTGTCAACTATTTGAAACGTCAAGCTGGCAGCTATGAAAGAAGGCAAAATAAAAGCTTGGTTCTCTATTCTCATTTCATTCATAACTCTAGACTTGTCATTGTTTTGAAATTCTAAGCTACATATGCAAATGTCTATGAATATTACCGTTAGGTGATTAGTAAAACTAGTTCCTAGAATTAAGCATAGCATCGATTCTATTATAAATTCTATCTTTCTATCTTCATTAATAAATATGACCCGAACTGTGACTTTCTATTGAATGTGCTTGGCCAAGTTAAAATCGGTCAAAGCGCACGAGCCTCATTAATATGCAAGAGTTGCGGGCCAGGTCAATGCACGACGCCCGACGGAATTAACTATGATTAGTATTCATGAATAACACATTAAAAAAAAGTAGAAAAAATAAAGATAATACTATTGGTATTACTAAGAAAGATGCTAGTATCTTTCCATTCTTTAGATTTGGGGCAGGGTTCACAAGGGGTTAACAGCATTTTGTCTGCGGTCTCTTTTTTCTTTTCTTTTCTTTTTTTTTGGTCTGTCACACACACAACAACAACGAAAAAAAAAATGTAAAAAAATTTATTATATTTTTTTTGCACTATTTTTGATTGAAATTCATATTTGGGTTATTTTTATGTTTCGTATTTTCTTTGTTCATTTTTCAATTCTCAGTTTGTTCTCTCGAATTTACAACTAGACTTGGGCGATGGGCGTGTCATCATCCGCTTGGAGGGCACGTCCCACCTTGCGCAGGGCAAATCGGCGATTCTGATGGATCAGATCGAAGTAGGGCTGGAAATCGCCATAGGAGACATAGCGAGCATCACCATAAGCGGGCTGCACATGACGCGACAACCCGGGCTCACTGTCCTCCCCGACGAGGATGTACTCCTGCTCTGACTGCGATTGACCAGTGGCCTCCATGGGCATCTCAGCGTTTGCGTTGACGGGGGCAGGAGTCACTGAGTCCATGGCTTCGGCTGTTTCCTTCTGCTGCTGCTCGACCTGAGCTGCCAGAGAGGCGGAACTTTCCATGGCGGGTGCCTTCTCCACAATGGTGCCAGGACGAATGCGGGTGGGCAACAAGCCTCCGGATTGAACTGGCTTGGCAGCGATCAGCACGGGCTTGGGCTTGGGCTTGGGCTTTGGCTTGGCCACGTTGGAGCCGGAGCTGAAACCGGAGTTGGAACCGGAGTTGGTGCTGGAGCCGGTGCGGGATGGCGGAATCTGTGGTGGCTGGAAGATGTCCATGAGGGAGGCATCAGCCAAGAGGGGAACCGCTGCTGCGGTTAGCGAGGGACGCTTCTTCTTCTTCTGGCTGTTGCTGGAGCTGGGCACGGAGCTGATGGCACTCTCGGGAATGTTCAGGATGAGAGGCTGCGACTGGATGCCCTCGGCCAGAGCGACCACGGACTGACGGTCTGGCGGCGACAAGCCCAACTGACTCCAGGGAATGGTAATGTACTGGGTGGGACGCCCCTTGCGACGCACGGGCACGGTCAGAGGAGGTTGCGGGTAGGAGCTGGCGGGCACGCGTTGCTGCTTCCTGACGGGAGCTGCAGCTGGCGCATAGCTAAAGCCAGGATAGCCAGGAGTTAAGTCCAAGAGCTCGGGTGCCACATACACAGTCTGTCCATTGCGATTGACCAGCAGCGTCGCCTGCTGCGGACGACGTGCTCCGGCCCTGGAGGGACCCTGGCTGGAGTGGGACTGGGACTTGCGCAACTTGTTGCCCAGTTCACCGGGAGTCTGGCCGAAGGTGAATCTGCGCAGCTGATTGATCAGGCTCTGTTGTCCATTCTGAATGAAGCCGGGTTGACTCTGGGACTTGCGGGAGGATTGGGTGTAGATGACGGGAGCGTAGTTCTCCTCACTTTCCTCCACATCCTCGTCATCGTCCTCCGTCTCCTGCTCCACATCATCGTCTTCTTCCTCGTCCTCGGCCTGCTCCAGCAGTGCCAGCGGCTGCCCACGTCTCGTTTGCTGCGTCAGTTGACGACGCTGCGATGACGACGACGCTGGATGCGAATGCGTCTTGCGACGCAGCGCTGTCGAGGATTGGTTAATGCGACGACGCTTTGCAGGCTGCTCGTCATCCTCGTCGTCAGCCTGCTCCAGGGACTGATCATCTACGTTGGCATTGACCTCCGCCTCCTGCTCGTCCTCTTCCTGGTCGTCCTGCTGTTCATCGTCGTCGAACTCCTCCTCGTAGCGATTGCCATTGAAGTAATCATCATCGTACTCATCGGACTCCAATGAATCCAGGCGATTGTTGAAACGATTTGGACGCTGGATGCGATTGTTGTTGTTGCCATTGCGGTTCTTATTCTTGTTACCATTGCGATTACCATTTCCATTTCCGTTGCCATTTTCACTGACGCGTCTCCGGTTGGGGCGCTGCTGGACACGCACGACAATGTCAGGACGCTGGGTGGTGGTGCTTGTGGTGCTGCTCGTGCTGGCGCTGTCACGCACTGGAGTGTCCACCAGTCCCTGCAATCCGGGCAATCCGGGCAGCTGTTGGCCAGCAGCCGCCAGACGATCGTTGAACCAACCGGAAACGGAACCAGCAAGCGTCGAGAAAGAGGAACCCAAGCCCTGGCCGGGATTCATGCCGAACAGCCAAGTGCTGGGCGAGGAGGATGTGCTGCCCGATCCAGCTGGACTTGCCTGTTTGCCCTGTGCCTGCAGCTCATCAAGCGCACCCTGGCGGGGCTTGAAGGCAATCAATGGATGAATTATGAAGTCAGCCACGGTGTGAGGTTGATGGTTGTTCGATTTCTCATTCGCCTGCGGTTGAGGTTGCTCCAAGATGGCTGGGGAAGATGAGGAGGAGGAGGATGAGGAGCTTGTGCTGGGCTCATTGATTGTGGCTGCCATTGGTGGCTTCTCGGTGGGCATCTTGGGCACCGTCGGTGCATCCTCTGCACCCACACACACAAACACGAGATGAACACACACAGATACACAGAAAAAAAAGTGGGAAACACATGAAAAAAAATGTTAAAAACACATTGACATTAGATTGTCTTGGGATTGATTGGAGTTGATTGTGATTGCCTACCAATCAGCGCCATGTCCGCAATGGGCGACTCTGTCGACTGCTCGATGGCAGCCAGATGTGGCATCTCCTTGACCTCGACGGGGATGGGGGCGGCCTTGACCTGAACCTCAGCCTGGACAAAGTTCAGGGCCAGGGCCAGGACCACGGTCAGGCATAGAGCCATAAATTTGGCCATGTCTGGTTACTGGATTTTAGCACCTGTGCAACAGACACACACACAGACACACACAGGCACACACTCTCACTCACACACACTCTCAGACACAAGTTAAAGTGGTTGTTGTTGTTATTTGATTGTTTTCGCTTTGCGCCTCCGTTTGCTTCGCTCGTCTACAGACAGACGTCTCGTTTGGCCAACTGTTTGAGCGTGCGCGGCGACCCGAGCTTTTTATGTTCCAGCTACAATTTGGTCAAGAGAGCAGCAAGATGTTACGCCAGATGAGAGCGTGAACAACACATAGAGAGAGAAAGAACGCTAACCGGCAAAAGGGGCGAGAGCGAGCTAGAGCTTCTATTTTCTATATTCTATCTTCTCTGACTTCTTGTGCTCATCTCGCAGTGAAATGATCATCTGCTGACCATTTATCGCTGACCGCTAAATTAATTTGACGTGTGTTGACCGCTGGGGTCACTCTGGGGGTCACGGCTGACCTTAGCTGAACTGGAACTAGTTCAGCTGTGTGTTAAGAGATTTTCCAAGAATTATTTTCACACTAATCGACAGATGTTACTTCAACTTCAACTCCCATAGATCCTAAAAAAGTTCAAATGAACAGAATAATTAGTTTAATTGATATTCAGAATACAATAAAATAATTCTAATGTATTTTTACCAAATGATTAAATTAAATTTAACTTTATAATAAATACCAAATTTATAGCCAATTTTTTTTTAGATACCACAAAATATTAATTTTTTTTTAATCGGATCTGGCTCAATTTATTTTCGTCTATTTTTTTTGTAAAATATCCTATAGCTGGAAATTTTATTATAGTAATAATTTTAAAAAGATTTCTTGGTGAGTGAAATCAATTATTAAGAATTAGGAAGCTCCCTCCCTTTTTGAAGGCTGACATATGTATCTCATATTTTTCTTAAATAACCATTAAAACATAATACCCTACAATATTGATTACTCGACATTTATTAATTCGGACAAGCCGATATTTTTTTCTTTAAAATATTCTGTAATCTGGACACCAGTAAATTTTTTATTATTTCTAACCTATATTTCTCGGTCTCTAGCAGTATTTCATGCATTATGAAAGACAGTCTATATTTTATTTGCCAGTTTTTTTTTGGGTAAGTCAGATTATGTGAGAAAAAAGTCACATTTGCCGGATATAACCAGATTTGGCGAGGGAAAGCCAGATTTGACTGGCAAAAGCCAGATTTGTCGGAAAAAAATCAAATTTGACGGAAGAGTCCAGACTTTGCAAGAAGGGGCAATCAGTGAAATAAGTTAAGATATCTTTTAAAACAGCTAAGTTTTTAATAGTTAAAGTTCATTCGATTGGTCCTATTACAGCTATATGATATAGAAACCCGAGTTTCACCAAAATTGGTCACAATGTAACAGACAGTCCCGAATATGCAATCTGTGAGTTAAGTTGAGACTTCTAAAAAAACATCTTTACGAACGATATTAAATCGTATGCATAACTTACTCTTAAAAGATCAATTTTGGCTTACGGAACTACGCAAAAAAGTTATTTTTATTAGCTAAGAAGAATCGGGACCTCATTGCGCAATAAGTTATATATACAATTTAATATGGTTCATCACAAAATTTTATATATAAAAAAATTTGAGGCATGCAAATGATTCGGTCACTAGACTTTTACCTCGTAAAGAGGTTTATTTTATTTCAGTACAATAAACAAAAAATAAAGGAATACCCTACAAGTCCAACTCATTTGAAAAAATTAAATACCGCCTTCCTACAAAACAAAAACAAACTGTCTGGCAGCACTAGTTATTTCTGCAACGCAACAAAATTGCATATGCTTCTGGCATTGTTACTTTGTTAGAGGGTTATCAATATACATACTAGACTTCTGCATGAATGCATCCATAATGGCAAATGAATCATTCATTTCGGAAGTGGGTACAGTATTTTTCTACACAGCTTCAATTGAGTGTGAGTGAGTACTGTTATATTGCCTGTATTGACAGATAGTGTTGTCACTCACTTTCATGTTGTACAGCATATAATGAGTACAATAAGGCTGGTGTGCAGTTCACTCACTGTACAATGTTTTGGTGTGCAGTTTACTTACTGTACAGTGAGTTATTGTTAGAGATGCATTTGACGGCATAAGCGAACCGGTATGTCATGTGCAAGAACAAGATAGAGAATATTGGTTTATTTTTGCCATTAAAATATATTTATTATAAAATAAAGAGTGTAACAAATTTTAATTAAAAGTAATTATATTAATTATTTTATGTTAAAAATGATTTATTATTTAATACATCAATATGTCTTTAGTGGTGGCAATTTTTCAGCGTTTTTCAGTTATTAAGTTTTTAGCGACCGAAAAGCCCTTTCCGATGCTGCACTGCTATCCAGAGCTGCCAATATCTTGCAACTAATTTTGACGTTTTGCAAAGAACTGAACTCATCTGTACACTTGTATAATAGCACACACAAGCTGTACTCATATTAACACTAGGTGTACAACGTTTAAAAACAGGACAAATATAGTATTCACTCACGAAGAGTACAACCTCTTACTGTACTCACTTTGGGTGAGAATAGTAAAAATGTTGTGGTATATTTTTCTGGCTTATCGAATATACTGCACAGTAAAGAATGAGTGCAGTAGTTTTAAGAACACTACACTACTGTACAGTACTGTGGAGCTAGAAATGAGTACATTCATGCAGACCTCTAATACATACCCCAAATTTTTAAAACAAATCAAATTTAAATCAAAATCAGTTTCAGGAATATGGGAACAATTTCCCACAATTTAGATTCCCACAAAACAAAAAAAAACTTTCTGGCAACACTAGTTTTTTCTCCAGCGCAAAATATATCGGTGACATAATCTCGAGCTCTGGCTGCTCCGACACTTTGTCGCTGATGTTTTCTATAAACTCTAAGTAAAATGTTCATATATATTCAGTTATCAGGTCATATCTTCCAAGTCCGTTAGCTGAAAGATATGTTTCATATACCAAAAAACAACACATTCAACATGAATAAATATTTTGCAGTAATCGCAATTATGAAATGTTTTGTCTGCAGCAAGCAGAAATCACCCCTCTGCACGCAGTATGCTCGTGCATTGTGCTGTAAGAAGTGAACATATATGTATACATGTAAGCAAGCAGTATAAAAGCACCCAATCGGACTTGATGGCTGTGGCGAACAAAATATACACTGACTTCACCCGGAAAAATTTGTGTAGCAGGTATCACATCCGCAAGGGTTACGGGCGGTCAGCTACGCCTTCCGTATGCGAATTTCCTTCCACATTGTCAGCTACGGTTTCAGGGCTAGACCCCGGAAGACGTCACTGCTTTTTTATAAACAGAATTTAGGGGCAACTTTTGGTTTAAGAAAAATGTACCAGCAGCAAGATCAAATGTTCAATGTTTATTTGCACAATGAACTATGTCAGTTGGCTGTTTCTTAATTTTATATAACCAATTGAAATTTGAAAAGTTATTTTAAATATGTAATTTTATTAATGAGAATTGCAAACATTGTGGTTATCGAGAAATTCAAATGCCTGGCAAGGTATATCGGCCACACTTTTTATGCGCTTCCAATCGTACCTTGCTGTATATCTGTAGTGTTAAAAGAATTCATGAGAAACTTAATATATTAAGTTAAATTAAGTTATTTTATTAATTAAAAATTTTTAAAATATGGTAAAAATTGTGTTTTATATTTTAACATTACCGTCGTGGCAATCATCGATAATTACAAAGGGCTGGCAATACTATTATCGATATTGAATACCATTTATAAGAGATTGCAGCTTTTCTGTTGTGTGCAATTAAAAAGTTTTCACAAATTTAAGGAAAAACATAAAATAGGTAAGTTTTTACTGTTTATTAATAGTAAATCAATGTAATTGCATTGGTAATCATAGTTATCATTTTAAGCATGTGTCTGTTCTTTTGTTTTTGGCAGAGATTGGCAAGCTAATTGGCGAATCACCGAATAATTATTTTAAATTGTAGATTGAGCTCTTCAATGGATATTGCGTCCAGGAGGAATTTGCTAAAATTACGCAGAGTGTGTAAAGTGCTCAGGCTTAGCTGTTTATTACTTTCAAGAATGGTGTTAATTTCTATAACTGTTTTTTTTCAGAGGCCACCAAAAAACAGGTGCGAAACTTTTTTGATTATTGGAGAGAGGTTCGAGACTACAAGGTACCTCCAATAGTGATAATTATAAGACAATAATTATTGATATTGTGATGAAATGTCGTATTCTGTATTAAGCAATTATTAAAAAAAAAAATATTCTTGCGAAATTCAGAAAAAAAAAAGTCCTACCTCTGAAGAATCTATACAAAGGCGCAGTACGCCTTCAGGGAGGGCCCCCTGAAACCGTAGCGGAAGCTTCCGCTGGTACTTCAGCTAGCGTATACCGAATTACCCCGTTCACGCATAAATAAAAGCGAATTAGAACTTTCTATAAGATGACTGCACAGACCGGCTGAACGTTTATCTGGAGTTCTGTATATTTTTCCCACTGGGTATATATTCACTTAACAGGTAATATCTTGCCAAAACAAATTTTCCCAGATATATGTTATATGTCAAAAAACTTGGAATTTCGTTGACTATAACATGTTGAATTTTTTTAGTGTTTCAATTAAAGGTATGCCCAAAAACACTTCAAAATACCTCTCCAACATATCTATAGATTCTATCATTTGGATACGAATGGCATGTCAATTTAGGCGGGTTTTTAGCCATTTCCCGCTAAACTAGCGTTTTTTTAAAAAAAAATTTGTAGAACAAAAGTTTCTAAATTTATGATCGGGAATAAGTTCTCATTCACACATTTTAAACAGACTGACTTTTTATCTCATTTTGGAAAGGCTATACAAAATTTCAAATTTAACTATCTTTTGAACCAGCTGTCGGATTTACATAACCGAGGTATCATTCGACGCGTATAAATAACAATTATTTGAAAAAGGTTCCATTGATCCATTTGCTTCAATCAACACTTCACACTAACAGTCTTAGTCAATGAAGTGCTGAGTATTTTATTTTTCTAAAAAGTCATTTTGCTTTTTATACCCACTGCTATATTGGTATATTGGCTTTGTTAAATGTATGTAACAGGCAGATGGAGGCTTGGCAGACCCCATAAAATATATATATTCTAGATCAGTATCAACAACCGAGTAGATTAAGCCGCGGACGTAGATCAAATTTTAAATCGGACCAGTACACTTGGTCGAGTACACTTGACTGTAGCCGCACCTCCTCTTGAGCGAAGCGAGCAAGGGGTGGAGCCCCCTTGTTTTTACTTGACTTTTTAGCGTCGTTTTTTTAATGTACTCATACGTTTTTGAGAAGAAATAGTTTCAAATTTTGTCAATAGTTATCAAACACCTTATTAGACATTTGAAAACCGAGCCTCAATTTAGTTATGATATAAAATCGTACGATGACACAGGTATTGGGCATCGATAAATTGCTTTGAATTAGTTTTACTTTTTAATCAGCCCAAAAGTTTCTGTAAAAGTTTATGTGAATTGCCAAGCTACTTAAGTTCATATGATTCGGATAACTAAGAAATTAAAATATTTTTATTTAAAGTTTATGGAACTATTTTCTAAATGGTTAATAAGAATTTTGGGGCTAGTTCCATTCAAATATTTTAAAATGCTCATTTTACAATTAGGTTAATAATTTTTCGAACACAGTAAATTAATCTGACTACCTAGTTAAAAGATTAATTTATTTTGCACACTCAAATCGCCTGCAGTAATTTATTAGAGGCTTCAAGCTATTAAAATTTGTTGGCTAATTGAAAAACTACTCCATTCGCATTGGGAACAAGTTTATTAGTTCACAAGAAAAGCAATTCAAATGGAAATCGTTTGTTCCACTTTTTGGACAATTCTCATCAAGGTTTTCAAATAATAAAAAATAACAAAGAACAGAAATTAAATAAAAACTTTCCAATAACTTTCTAACACTTTGACCCCGACGCGTCGTGACCCTACGGCGACAATCCGCGCAGCAACTTTCTTCTGGGGCTCGAGACAGAAATACACTCACCGTCATATCTACTCACACTCGCACGCTACTAATGAGTATTTATGTGTTCTTTTTATGGATTTCCATTAGCATAAGGCAGGCACTTTTTGCAATTCCAGGCCCAAGCCCAACGTCAAAGCCAAGTTAACAGCCAGGGCTAAGCCCAGGCCCAACCTTGCCGCTCAGCTAATGAACTTATTGCGTCCGCCCCGTTTATTTTTTCAGCTCTCTCAGTTTTCTTTAGCATAATTTGGTTATTAAAAAATTGGTTTATGTCCCTCAAAATAGGCCACAAGAATTTTCTGTTTTAAGTTTCAACAGCAGATGAAGATTCCCATCCCGACGGAGGCCAAACAAATGTTACGTAAATCATTGACGTGGCTCTCATAACAGGCCAAAATAAATTGTGCTAGTACATAAACTTAAATAAATCGCTGAAAGTATCCAGAGAAAGAGAGAGAGAGAGTAGTACCAACAAGCAGCCATCTGAGACCTGGAAGTGAAAGCAGGAGCGGGGCAGCAATCTGTGGCAAATTCAAGCAGCTGGATGGCGGCATGCCAATCATAGATCATTTAAAATTAGTCGATAATTAATGACATAAACTTTAGTTTTGCAACCGACAACATTTTAAATCGTTCTCTTCATTTGTTTTTTTTTGCGATGCTTATTAATATCTGCTTCTTTTAACCGCTGTACATTACAAAAGACAGTCTGAACATTATTTACTTCAGAGAGCCGTGAAACCAAATTGAATAAATCAGCAAAATCATGTTTGTGTTTTCTCAAACAAAAGCCTCATATGTTCTTGTCTGTTCAGTTCGATAATTTCTAATTAAAAAATTTGCATATTGAGTTCAGAGATTCAGGAACTATCTCGATTAAAGATATCTCAAATTAAAATATTGTATTTCTAAGTATGGTTTAGGGGTGTATAAAACATGGTAATTTTTTTTTCGTTATTTAATTATATTATTTCATCTTAATGTTTATTTTAAATTAAAATGTTGAGTCGTCTGCTTTTAGCCTGTCATTAAATAAATAATATAAAACAAGAAAGAAATAAAATAAAAAATAGGGTATAATGCCTTGGAGTAGTGATGTAAAAAAAACATCGAAAAAATTGACACCATGATTTTTATGGTTCATTGTTGTGACACGAAAATCTGATTAAATGATAAAACATAGGATTTTAAATTTTGATTTTCGGAAAAGTTTTTAAGAAAAGACAATCGAAAATTAACAATTTGCTAGATTACTTGAGATTTCTCCAAAAAAGAAAAACAAAAATTGGCATATTAAATCGTAATTTTCAATCAATCATTTCTATTGCAGCCATATGATATAGGGTACCGATTTCAATCAAATTTTTTTAAACAGTGAATATGACCACCCCAGATGTATCTGTTCTTAGATTTGTTGTGACATCTTAAACAACAATATAGCTGTTCGTACTAAAGCTTGATTTTCGACTGATCATTCCAATGGCTGCTATTTAATATAGTGGATCGAACCAAATGTGAAAAAAAATTGATATGCGTCTGGTGTCTAGGAACCTACATACCAAATTTAAAGGCTTTTTTGGCCTTTGAGATTCACGCTTTCAAAAACACGGGTAGACGGATAGGGCTAAATCGTCGCGATTATTGGTACTGATCAAGAATAAATACAGTCGAATATCCCTTACTCTGAACTCTTATGGAATTAAATTTTTTAAGTAAAGTAATCGCTATTGCCACTGGATTCAGTTCGAGTTAGAGAAAATTCGAGTTCGACTGTATACTTTATGGGGTCTGCCTTCTGCCTGGTACATACATTTCACAAAAACATTATACCTTTTTTTGACCATTTTTAATGGGCACAGGGTATAATGAACCATTTCAGAATCAAATTAAAAGTATTGCTTTATACTAATTATGACATATGATTATGATATCAAGCTAAGCCTTGAGATTTGAGAATTTTTCACACAACACAATGGTGGACACATTACATTAAGACCGCATTCTAGCGGAAAAACATTATTTGAACAAAATAATTAAAATTTGAATGTAGAATAAATAATATACCAAGTTTGGATTAAAATTACATTTCGCCGATTCTTTTCAGTTTCGGAAAAATTGCGAAGTTTTGCAAGTTAAAATATTTGTTGAATAATTTTGTACAAAAAAACGAACCATTTCAGGATCAAGTGTAAAAGTTGATTGCAAGCTACAACTATTGCACCCAAATCGCATTTTGGAAAAAAAAAATGGTTTTATCGAAACTAGAAAAATTTAAAAGATTTTCAGATTTTTATATTTAACTTACACAATTGAACGTATGGTCTAATCTTTTGCTTAAAAACCTTAATCTCAAATTTTTTCAGTCAGCATTTTTTATTCAGATTTTCAAGTTATCTTTAACATTATTTAAAGAGTTTTTTTTAGCCCCTTCAGTTCTCCTAAGTCGATTTTACAAAAGAAGTTCAAGAAATATTTGTGAAACAAGTACGATCAGAAATAGATTCTATTCAATGTTGAACAAAGGCTCTCTTGATAAAGACTCATATGAAGAGATTTTTTGATAAGCATAACTATTAAAAATGTATGAAACAAGAGCTTTAAAAAATGGAAAATGCGTTATTCATGTAGAATGTATTGAAAGATAGATGGATGGCTACCCGAGGCGTGTGGGCTAGTGACTCGACTCGAAATAATGGGGCGAATGGCAAGTGATGTGTTGCGATTCCCAATTGGGAACATGAGCTATGAAAAAAAGTTGAATATAAAAAGCATAAGAAAGATATATTTAATTCTGGGGTGATGGGCTGGCTGAACTTTGGCATGAGTTGGGGATTAACCTTATCTAGACAGCGTACAATGATAAATACACCAAACTAGCCTGTTGACCATTATGGATGTGGCTAAGAAGTTGCCCCTCGTCTTGTGGCGAATCTCACTTTTGACCCTAAAAAATAGGTAACTTTCCGAGCTCGACGATGACCTGAAATGCAAATTCTACGCCTTCGATTAGCTGGATCCACCTGCTGTGATTCAGTGTGGTCAGCAGCTGCTCTGAACTGCATGGATAGTCCATTGGATCCACTTGGATCATTGACAAAGCATAAATCAGTTTAACAAGCAAATTTGCATTTGCATAGTTTTATAATGTGGAAGATAGTCGGAGTTCTCGCCATTTCATTTTTTTTTTTTGCTGTTTTCATTTAGTTTTTAACGCTAATTCTTTTTGTTTTTTGCTTTTTACCTTTTGTTTGTCATTTTACGATTTGCGAGCGAAAGATACATTTGTATCTCGCTCTTCATGTATAAAATGTGTTTGCCAAGGCACCTGCTGAACCATTTAATAGAAGCGCTCGCCCAGAGACACAACGGAGAAAAGAACAGAACAGGAGATCACAACCATTAGCCAGATTTTGAATTAAAATTTTCATTGAAATTGAATTTTAAAATATGGCAATTAAGTTGTTTACTCTGCTGGCAATCGGCCTTGCCTTGGTAGTTCTCATTGATGGTGAGTTTTTCCATGATTTGTCTTGGTAATCAATGTGTTGATCTTCGTCTGTTTCCATAGCTCGTCATGTGCCTGGTCATCGCTCCAGAAATCATCGTTATAACCAACACCATCAGCAACAGCAACAACGTGCTCTCGTTTCTGCAGGCAAGCCACATGGAGCTCAAACTCGCGTCTTTCCGGGCGCTGTGGCGATCAAGAAGCTGGTGCTGCTCAAGTTCAAGAAGATCGTGCCCATTTCGCTGATCCTGCTGAAGTCGAACAACGACAATGAAGGCGAGCTGGTGCCAGTTTATCCCACGGATCAGATTCCAGAGAATGTGCAGTTCATCCCAACGCCCAATGGCATCTCCGGACACAAGGATGTCCAGGCCATTGCCATTCCCAGTGAACTGCATGATCAGCTGCAGATCAACGGTCTCTCGAATGTGGAGAACATCGAGGCATTGTTGCAGGCCAGCTCCATCACCGGTGACAATGTGGACAGCGAGGATGCCGCCGTTTCCATGGGAAATGCTATTGTGGTGCCCCAGCCGGAGGATGAGCCACTGCAGCAGAACGAGAATGACGACAGTCAGCTGTTGGAGGGAGTTGCCCCCGATGCTGCTGGTGGCGCAACAACGCGTCGCCTGTCCGCCAATGAGCTAGTCCGTTCCAGTGTCCGCAACTCGGCGCAGTTACAGCAGACAAGCGTTGAGGAGATCCCCCTGCTGCTCTACTCGGCCACAGATGGCGCTGCGCCAGGACAGGAGGTATTCGGCGAACGTCGCTTTGTGGCTGCCACGCCAGCACGTCGTCGTCAGCAGCAATTCTACTACTAAGAGAGAAGGCGCTCCACATAGGCCTCTCCCTCTCTCTCTCTCTATCTCTCTTTCCTGTGCCTGCTCCTGCTTTAGCTGTTTCAATCTGTATCTCTTAACTTACCCGCCTGTCACTGTGCACGGCATGCGGTTTTTTTTTGTGCTATTTGCTTAGACTGAACTGAATATAAATTAACATTATGAGAAATGACAAAGGCGCGCGATGTGTTGGGTTCTGCTTCCGTCTCGCTGGGAATTCACCTCCTCCTCCTCCTCGTTCTCATCCTCTTACCCCTGCTCTTTCTCCTGTCTTGTATTTCAGCGCGCTTATCACAATCTGACGACGTTGGCGTAGTGCTTGCAGTTATCAGCTTTGTTGTGCCGCTGACGTGACGTATCCTGTGCCCCTACACCTTTCCCTCTTTCCTCTTCTTTCCATTACCGTCCTGTTGTGTGTTGTGGGTCGTGTCGTGTGTAGCTGCCAGACAGCCAGCGACTTTGTCAGAGGCCTGTGTTTGGGCCCCGTTTTGTTATAAATTTCCACTGTCCTTACGTGCACATAAAGCGGACAGCAACCCATACAACATACTCGCACACTCGCACTCATAGACACACACAGCCACACACTCTCACACACACACAGTCACACAAAGGCAACTGGTCGCATTTTCCTTCACAACAATGAAACGAATATTGTCAAAATGGCCAACAGCAAAAGTTTGCAAAAGCCAACGGACTGTCACAACGATCGTCGATTCCTCTTACCAATATTTGTAGATTTCTAAGAAATTTCATTGGCCACCACATTGCCCATGCATACTTTTGGGCGGCCGGCAAAAGTGCGATATGAACATTGATTTCAATGATTAGAAATGAGCTTAAATTTTAAACATACTTATGAGATGAATCATACTAAAATATTGGGGGAAAGTAGACGCAAGATTATAAAGTTTACAGAGGCTTTAAAATGTATAATCAGAGAAATAGAACTTTCCAAATATAAACTAGTGAGCGGTGCTACAGTCGACAATACTCGACTGTCGGAGACAACGTACTTACTATGGAAAAGCAACTCTTGCTTAAAAGAAAATAATAAAAATCTGTACATATATAACATTGTATCAGAAGGTATAAGACAATAGAAAATTTCCAATCTGCGAGTCTGATTGTGGTATCTCCAGAGACAACAAAAATTTGCATACTCAATATACATTTTCGACCAATCGTTCCTATGGCAGCTTTATAAAATAGTAGACCGATTTCAACGAAATAAAACAAAAAAGATTGGTTTTCGACTGATTGTTCCTATGGCAGCTATATGATATAGCGGACCGATTTCAACCACACTCATTCAGAATGTTTAAAATAATCCCAGATGCATGTTCTGTTGGATTGGTTGAGCTATCTCAATAAACAAAAAAGTTTTTCATACTTAAGCTTGATTTTCGACTGATTATTCCTATGGCAGCTATATGATGTAGCAGACCGATTTCAACCAAACTTGGTCAAAATGTATAGGACCATTCTATATGCATATTCTGTTAGATTGTTTGAGATATCCTATAAATTGTCTTTATAATTAAGATATTTCTAATTTGTGGGATTTAAAGTGGGCGTGGCCAAAAACAAACTTGATCTGCTTGCAATATAGACGGACCTACATACCAAGTTTGAAGTCTCTAGCTCCTATAGTCTCTGAGATCTAGGCGCTCTTACAGATGGACTTACAGACGGACAGACAGACGGACATGGCTATATTGACTCGGCTGTTGATGCTGTTCAGGAATATATATATTTTATGGGGTCTGCCGCGCCACCTTCTGCCTGTTACGCACATTTTTTTTATGACAAAGCTAATAGACCCCTGTACTGTTTTTAAGTACGGGGTCTTAAAACCAATAGTTGATATTGTGTTTATATACAGGCCTGTTCCGGTTTTCACTTGTTTCATTTACGAACTTCAATCCATTTCCTGTGAATTGCCTGCCGAATTTCCCACTTATATTTTATTGCATACTTTTCGGCCAAATAGTGATGAAAAATGATCGGAGCAAATCAGACATTTGCGACAAAAGGATTTGCATAAATAATTTTATTTTTATCCTATGATGCTACATTATTCCTAAAAAATTTTAGTATTTTATAAATATTTAGCTTTTACTTTAATTTAATGCTAAGCATGCCAAAATCATCGAATTATCCCTTTCGAATTCAGGGTATAAACACACAGCTTAAGCCAAGCCAAAAAGCTTCTTTCATTCATTCTTTTAAGCTTTTAAGTTTCTGGTTTTTACCATATAAATAAACCAATAGGAAAAGAAAATATTCGTTAATATTCAATTTTCACTCATTGCTGATTACATATTTGTTAAAATATTCAGATCTTAACTTTTACTTAAACCTAAATATTATGCATATATGTAAATAAATGTATGTGTTTTTATAAATGTACTTACTGTCGATACTTTTCGTGAATTAAAAAAAAAATATATGAATACTAAAGATTGATAGCAAAGAGCCTTATAATCTTCTGATTAACCTCTTTAAACTCAAATTTCATAAAGGAAAATTCTAAGGTAAACTCAATTTTCTAGGCATTTGTCTATTAAAAACACCACAACTGCATTAGTTCAGAAGCCAAAGAATGCCCATATGTCTGTCGAGGAATTGGCGGTGGTTGCCTTTTTTAGCTTATTTTTGAAAGCTTTAGATCAAGAAACTTACACAAAGTGCACTCAGAGATTAGGCAAGCAAACAAACCAAACAACATAGAGACATTTAGACAGATGGACAAAAAGAGGAGGAAAAACTTATAATCTATAGGGTGATAGGGCATTAACAGTGGGCGCTTAATAGGTAACGCTCTATAGGGGAGAGGTGAATAGGGTAGTTAGCCGTAGAAGGGAGGGGGAATGTAGACGGTGACCCGTTTGTTATCATTGGTATTGAATCGGCCACAGGGAGGAGGTCCATAATAGGTGAAGGTGCAGACCGTGCAGCAGTTAATGGGCACGGCCATCATCATAATGGGTGTATATCTGTTGGGCAGCAATGGACCAGGTAACGGAAATGGCTGAGGAAAGCGTGGTGGGGTTGGTGGTGGTAGAGGTGGTCTAGGAGGTAGTGGTGGTAGTGGTGGCAGTGGTGGTAGTGGGGGAGGAAGTGGTGGTCTTGGTCTAGGAGGCAGTACCGGTCCCACGGCACAGCAAGTCTGCGGAGGTCCAATCACATAAGTCTCGCAGCAACGATTTTGTTGATAAGCCTCTAAAGTGCAGGGCGAGACACAGGAGCCGAACAGGCTGCTAATCCAATCACTTATAAAGCTAATCGTTCTGCCCTGACGCTGTCCCGCATCAATGTCTCCAAAGGCATCGATCGAGGTGTTGACTCTAGGCTGCAGATCCTCCAGACGCGACGATCGATTGATGTAAAGATTTTCTAGCTGATCGGCATCGGAGCTGAGATTCAAGGATCTCGGACGCCAACGCTGCTGTTGCACCTGCTGCTGAGCGCGATAGCGCACTGTAAGAGAGAGATAGGGATAGAGACAAAAATAATTCGATAAAAATGTTGCTGCCTAAAAGTGTGCAATCATTTGCTTGGTAAATGGTGAATTATTTGTATTCAACTTAGAGATTTTATTTTTGAAAAGTTAACGTCCATAAGATCCCACCAGTTCCGACTTATTTGTGGTCCTTACTTAGATTAAGTTCTTTAACTGATATTTAAATCATAGAAATGTGTTTAAGCAGAATGACAAATAGTGAAGACAGCAATGGTTTTATTAACTATAAGATCACTTCACTTAGTAGAACTACGTAGTTTCTTTAATATTTCAATTACTTGTTAGTTAAAATGTCCCTTACTCAATGAAATAAAAGAGCAGTTCACATAAACTGTTGAAACATATGTAATTAACTAAGAGATTAGTTCATTTCGATAGAGTGTATTTTCTAGGTAGAAATTGTTATATTGGCTAATAAATCAATTTAACCAGTTCCGTGTGTAAGTAAGCTAACATTGACAGACTGATTTAAAACGAATACATATAAAATCCGCAAATATGCGTAACAAAATTTAAAAAAATAATCTGGATGAAATACAATATGTGAAGCTAACTACTCGTGAGTTGGGGTATTATGTAACATTCACGTGATGAATGGTTTAATACTTGTTGTTTTTTAAGTATTTTCACTTTTCATATAAAAAATTGTAGTAATCTCGAATGAAACAAAGTTAAAAATAAAGTTTCTTTTAACTCCCACAGGGTGTAGGAAAAGATCGTGGATAACTCTAAGCTTCTCTACAACTATAATTAACAATACTAAATATTGTTCTGTAAAGATCAAGGATTCTGGAATAAAATGGATTCCAAAATTTTAATTTTTCGAACAACTGGCCCATGAATGTTATAGTGAACCGATTTGAACTAAATTCGGTGAGTATTTTTTATACAACACCAAATGTAAATTCTGTGAGTTTGGTTGAATTATCTTAAAAACAATAAAGTTTATCATACTAAAGGCTGAACTGCTATCGATCATTCCTATGACAGCTACTCATATATGTTGTGATGTGCTATACATATATATAATGCTTTAAGACTGAGAGACTAGACTGACGGATGGATGGAGGGACATAATTATGTCGACTAGGCTCAGCGTCCTGATCAAGAATATGTATACTCTATGGGGTCTACCAAGTTACTTTTTATGTCTTACACTTTTCGTGATGTAATTATAATATGCTCTACAACTGTAAAAAATTATGACGAAATCACGATTGTGTTTTCTTAACATGATGCAAAGAATTTAATCGCGTTTCATTCCTTAGAACTTTAAACACTTTTTTAAACTCTTGGGATTGAAAAACATTTAAATCACGAATTTGAAATTTGATATTTAGAATGATTCTTGTCAGTCAAAAGAAAAGATGATTATACTTATGAAATAGTGAATACCCAAATAAACCACAAGCTGTGCACAATTGTGATAAGTGAAATTGTGGAAAATACTCGACATTAATTAACGGAGAATTGCCGTGCTCACCTAGCCCCATAGTGTCCCATTTGGTGCAAATCACATTTAAAATTAACAAATACATTTTATTCAGGTGCTTAAAGTGATTTGTTGTCAATAAAAAAATATATAATTAAGGTTAAATTAGAGTGACCATCAAGTAAAAAAAAAACGAGTTTAGGTGGTGCGTTGTTTCAGTGCAGTTAACTGTAAAGTAAACTGAGTTCAACTAACGGCCAAAGCCAAAGCCACCGAAGACATTGGAACCGGAGTTGACACCACCACGATTGCGATTGCCACCAAAGCCGCCATTGGCAGCTGCATTGGCACCGGATCCGGCTGCATTGCCACCGCGTCCTCCGGCGCTGGCATTGGCATTGGCATTGGCCGACTGACCGTTGGTTGCGGTTGCGGTGGCGCTGCTAGAGGCCGAGTTGGTAACGGAGCCGTTGGGGCCAACCTGCGAGCTGATGTTGGCCGCTGTGTTTGCCGCTGCATTACCTTGGCCCTGATTTCCCTGGAAGATGGACTGACTGTTGGCGCCGGAGGTGACCGTCTGCTGGTTGCCATCCCTCACCACTTGGGTGTCCGTGTTGGCGATGTTCGTCGAACTGCCGCCGGCATTGTTATTGGTAGCCGTTGAGCCGCTGTTCGAGCCAATTGTCTCCCTGTTGCCATCCCGCGTATGCTGCGTATTCGCATTCGAGTTAGACGCCTGCTGACCGCCGGCATCGAAGTTCAACGCCTGCGACTGGGCGCCATTCGACTGCGAGCCGGGTCCGCTCTGTTGGTTCGTGTTAGCCGAGCTCACCTGTCCGCTGCTGCCATCGGTGGCCAGATTGGAGCCGATGCTGCTGCTGCCCCCGTTCTGGGATCCGTCCGCATTCTGGTTGGCGAAGTTGTTGCTGCCCGCCTGCTGATTGAACCCGGGTCCACCCTGGGCACCTGCGTTGCCCGACGACTGCACTTGGCCGCGATTCTTGCCACCTTGTGGCTGCTGCTGCGGGAATCCAAAGCCAAAGTTGTTGCTGGGACGGCCGAACTGACGACGTGGTCGTTCCGTGTTCTGTAAGTTGCCGCCGAAGCCGCCGAAGTTGTTATAGCCAAAGTTGTTGTAGTTTTGTTGCGGGTAACCAAAGGGCACGAACTGCGCACGACGCTTGGGACGCGCCAGGCGGCGATTGGCGGAGACAAGTGGTTGCTGCTGGTAGGCACGTTGTGGGGCACGACGCTGGCGGGGGAAGCCGCCGTAGGTGGCGCCCTGGGTGAGCGCGTTGCCGCCGAGGCCGCCAGCATTGGCCGATGTCTGTCCGTTGCGGGTGCGTCCGTAGGCATTGGAGTTACTCACCGTCTCCCTGACATTGACTCCTCCAAATTGCTGGGTGTTCGTATTCGAGTTGCTGTTGGAGCCAACACGTGCTCCCCTGCCCTGGGCATTGACCTCGGCCTGGCCCAGGCTGTTTGCTCGCTGCGCATTGTTGTCCAGGTCGAGACTGAGCAGTCCCAGGCCGAGACGCGCATTGCCATCGGCGCCGCGTTGAAGGCCGAGTCCCTGGCGCAGATTGTCGGGCGAGAGGGAAGCGCCGAGTCCGAGGTTGCCCACGCGGAATTGGTTCGCAATGCCGCCGGAAACGGCGCCATTCGCATTGGTGCGCGTGCGCGTTAGCGTGTTGCCGATCTGCAGACCACCGAGATCCACATCCCGAGTGCGCGCCTGACTGTCGGAGACAATGCGCTGTCCGTTCTGGCGAGTCACGGCCCGGGAGTTGGACAGACCCTGCGTATACTCAACATTATTGCCAAAATCCACCTGGCGCTCATAGGCGTTCGTGTTCGCCCTCGAGACGGAGCCTTGACGTCCACGTCCAGCTACACCGCCTCCGATGAATCCAGGCTGAGCTCCATACCTCTGACCGCCAAAAGGGGCGAACTGTGCATCAGCTAGACAAATAGATTAAATATGTGTGAGAGTGAGAGGGAAATGGGACCAAAATGTAAAATGGAAAAGTTTTCGCCCGCCTGGCGAAACTTTGTTGTTTGTTGCGTGATATTAAAGGTAAACATATCAGAGAGCTTCGTGCATTTATAATCCCCTCACAACACCAACAACAGCTCAACTCCTCAAACTTGTTCCACTCGCATCACTCGCTTCTTTTTTTTGTTCTTATTTGTTTTGTTTCTTTTTTTCTTTTTTAGACGGTTTCTAATTTGAATATCGTTAAGTGTGCGCTCGGTATCCTACCGTTATTAATAATATTATTATTTTTAAATTTTTTCGCTTTTTGTTCTTTGGCGTTTTGTTAAAGTTTGCCAAGAATGTTCTTTTTTTTAATTTTATTATTTTAGAAATTGAGGCGAATCCACCAATGAACTCTGCAAACTTTTATCTGCTTTTGAGAGATAAATAGGAAAAAGTTATACATGTGCTCCCTTTCGAAAATTTTATGCTTTAAAAGGTGTCATAGCATTTAAAGAAAATATTTTAAAAATAATATTTTCAAAACTCAAATCGATTATTTACTGAGCTTTTAAAAAACATCCTTAGACTTTATTAAATTTTCAGAGATGTTTTATAACAGAGAATCAAAAGTAAAAGGTAACAGTGAAATTTGAAAGCTTCCAAGAATTATATACATTTTAAACCTTGAACAAAAAATTTATTTTTATTTCCAAGAAATTGTTTTTCAGAGCTTGCTCAGTTCTTTGAATCATCAAAGATAACGTCATATTATTACAAGATAGATGAACTCAACTTATAAAATCCATTATATTATATTCATTACAATAGCCACAAACCGGATTTGTGAATTTTGCATTCCCAAAAGAATCTCTTAAATAACTATACTAATTATACGAAAAAACTTGATTGACAGTCAGAAATTAAAATATTTATAGAACTAGATATTGTTTGGTAGTCAGAACATTTAACGGCAGGTACAACAGACGTTAACGATGAGCTGAAATTTATATATGTACATTAGGGACATACAAATGGGAGACTGTTTGAGAAAAACTTAATATGTATAAAGAAAGAATCTCAGTTTAACGAAAAATGTTTATAGAAGTTTCAAAAATAATTTCCAATTTAAGCTGATTCTCTCTATAAGTTCCATATTTGTCTAAAATATTGAAGGCTACTCAAAAATATTGTTTTAATATTAATTCACAGAATATTCATTGCATGCGCATTTCTGACTAATAAAGCATACTTCAAATCCCCACCGAAACCGGAAGCGAATGATGTGCGTGTAATATCACTTGACTCTTTCGAGCAACTATTCAACTCGAGAGCCTTGTCTTTGTGCGTGTCTGTCAGGGTTGCCAGGCATTATCATTATCCACTACCTGCTGCTCTTTTTGAAGTTGTTGTTGTCAATGTAATACTCATTTCTGGCGTTCTGTCAAAATGCGTTGCACGTAGGCGTCAAATCCAGCGATAATTTTGCAATTATTGCTGAAATATCAAAACCCCCAAAAGAGAGTAGGTGTGTGTGTGCTTGCGTGTGTGTGTGTGTGCTTGTTTTTTGGTCTCATTATCCTATCTAGCCAGTGTTTGCATTATTGTTGTTGTTGCTGTATTTGTTGTCATTGGCAGAAAAATATTTACCTTGTGGTTGACAAACTGCCAGCCAGCACACAATTAATCCAGCAAATGCGTGTCGCATCCTCATCCTGCTGATGTATCTGTATCTGTATCTGATATCCGCTCGTGTATATGTACAAATATATATCTCTCAGCCGTCCTGCTGTGTCCTCTGTTCCACTGTGCTCGGCGGTAATTTACCGTTGCAAAAACAGCGCACGCAATGAGCGCGTTTTTGGCCGCTGGCGACTTTTATTGTTCGCGGTTTTCGACGTTTTTGGCCTGTTTTGTTGGCCGTGTTTTTTTTTTTTTCTTTTTTGTCTACACGCGCGTATGTTTTACGTTAAGCGTTCACTGTCGTTCTAAGCCCCGCGCTGGTGTTGTAATCAAGCTTTAAACCAAACAATAATTAACGCGCTTTATTGATTAGCTCCCGGCTGCGACTGCGACGCCTGCGTCGGCATCGGCGATGACGCTTTGCCAACATCTGCCTCGGCGCCAAGCTACTGATTATTAAATATTATTATTCTATTTTTTTTATGTATTTGTTGTTTTTTTTAAGAAGATATTGAATTTTGTACAGGTTTTTTAAATGCTTTTTTTTGGGCCAGACTGGGCCTGTGTTCCTCTACCGCGAATTCTCGTTTAACTTGTTTTCTAGCACTGTCAGAAAAAAACAACGAAAATAAAGCTTCGTTTGCTTACTGATGAGTTCATGAAATACCCAAGCAACAAATCGGAGACATTATCAATTTTTCGACGATCATATAACGTCTTTGTTGGGCCCAGCTTTCAATAATTTTTTTGTTTGTGTTTGATTTGAAACCAGAAACAGATTATGCGCTTCCAGCGCTGATAAACAATTCAGAGAAATTCTCTGATCTCAAATCAAAAATGAATCTGAATAGGTCTTAAACTAGATAAAAAGAAACCATGAAAAATAGTTTGATAATGGTTTTTGTTATTCTCAAAAAATAAAGTTTATTGGTATTCCCCGTTCTAAATATAATAGAATACCGAAAAACGTAAATTTTGTAAATAAGATAATTATATTTTTACTACAGGCGGCATTTCACGTTAGTAAGGATTCAGCAAAATCAGTGCAAAAGGCGACTAGCGATAAACATAAGAAAAATTGATCGAGTTATATACCATGTAGAAATGAAAGAATACATTGGAAAATTGAAATTTACGTGGAGGTAAAGAACTTGATATATCGGAGAAGACTTTTACATTTCGATATAAAACTAAATTCATAATTTGAACTAACAACACTATTATATGCCGATCAAAGTTGTGTTATTACCTAACTAAAGTGAATACTAGGACTTTTCATAATATTAAATGTATAATATAAATTATTTGTCAAAAACAAAATGGAACAGGCTTTTTACACATAATGAATATAACTTTTTTGTACAGTGCCGAATGACAATTTTTTTTTAAAAAGAATAATTTAAATATTAAATTTAATGTCGTTATACGTTATACACAAAATTGGATTTAATACATTTTGAGGCATTCTGCAAGTATTATAATCACAGATAGTCTTTTGAAAATTGGGATTTCTCCGATACTTGACCTCAGTTCGCCAACCAGGTAATCTGATATTCAGGGTCTTCGAAATCCCCCTCTCGATTAGACGTCAATGAACTCACTGTAGGTCACTTGAAACTGTAGTTGAGCCAAGTTTGTTAAATGTGTGTGAGATTTAAGCAAATGATATGATCGCATATTCATTATTCGAGTTAGTTATTAAATTGCCATAAAACGCCAAAAACTTGTATTTGGCTTAAGAGTGTTGACAAAAGTGCTTATCATTCTCGCAACTTGTACGCAAACAATGCCCAACTCTGTATACGACGACCAGTGAAAGAAGCTGCTTTGTTAGAGACTCCAAGAATACAAAATACAATAATAATCTATAACATCTGTTGAAGTATACTTGTAACTTTATCTTTATAAGGTGAATGCGTTTAGATTTGGCTACTTGTAATATTTTTGTGAGCTTCAAATTCAAATACTCCAATTGGATTTGTTGGCGCAATTTACAAATCAAAACTAGAAAACTACATTGCAAGAAAAGCCACTGAACGGTAACAACAATAAATTGGGTCACACACAACGCTTAACTTTCGCCAATTGAAGTGCGAGAGAGCGAGATGGAGAGCAAAAGAGAGTGTGAGAGAGAGAGAGAGAGAGAGAGAGGAAGAGGAGCACTCCAGTTCTGTTCGATGTATAAAAAATTGTTTTTTATTGTTATTTCATTTCTAACGTTTATCGGTCTGGCGGCATCTTTACGCTGACTAGCGCGTCGAGACTGCTTCCTCCCTCCTTCCCTCTTTCTACCTATCTCCCACCCTCCTTGCCCCACTCTTCTGGAGCTAGCTGCCTCTTCCCTCTATTTTATGCTAAGCCCTGCCACGCCTGCCATGCGCCCATTTGGTTGTTGCCTTGAACGCGTGAAATGGAGTAGAAAAATTGTTTTTCTATCAAAGGCAAAAAATCGCAGCAGTGTGCACCACCGACACCGACACCGACACCGCCGTCGAGCCACCGCATCACCCAGCACCACCCCCACCCTCACCCCCACCCCATCCCAATTCCAACCCACAACACCAATCAACCATTAGCTAGCAGCAACAATTTTGTTGTTTATGTTGCCATCGCTTTCGCTTCTCTATCAATTTAATGCCCGCAACGTCGCTGGACACGCGGCTTTAACATTTTTCCAACTTTGTTTTTAGCTATACATATTTTTTTCATGACGTATTTAAGTGGTAGGTAGTGGGGGGAGGTGGGGGATGAGTAAACTTGAGGATTTGGGGGCCACTTGAACTGCTGCTTCGGTTTTTGGTTTTTCGGTTTTTGATTCTGGTTCTGTTTTGGTTTCAGTTTCGGGTTTTTGTTTTCCGCCGTTGTCTGGCGGCATTAGCGCGGCTCAGACTTTGATTTGCACTGCTAATTGAAGTTTTATTCGCTTTAGCGGCGGAAGCGTTGGAAAAGAGGCGCCGAGGGGCCAGGGGTGGAGGCAGGTAATTCCCCAACGGCGACTGGATTGGCAAGTTGCTCGCCGGCCGTGTGCAGAAAATACTCGTAGAATTATCGATTCTTTTGTTTCTTTTAAATTTTATTCAATTTGTTGTCTCTTTTGCGTATTTAGTTGCGATCTTATCGAGGCTATCTACGCTTCGACTTTATCATTTATTCATATTTATCGAGATGTTTTTGCCCAGCCTTGCTGTTTACATGTTATTAGCTACTTCACAGTTGTTGGAACTACTTTTTTAAGATCTATCGATCTTACATTATCAATTTGTTTATCTAGGACCTAAGACGGTTTTATTACTCACATTTAATTATCAAAAGAAAACGTTACTATGAGTTTAAGTTGATTAATTATCGAACTTATTCTAATAATTATATAATGGGACCTTAAATGAATTTTAAGTGAATTTTTTATTTATTTTACTTTTTTGTTTGTGCGAAAATCAAACTGATGACTGTCAACTCATCCACTTTTAATGATTTTCATAACTCCAAAAGTGTTTGGCATTGGTCCACATAGAGCAATGACTCCAAATATTCGTCTTTTTGGGCTGAGCCGGCATTTCCTTGTATTTGAGCTCAAAATCACAACTTTTAAATCGACCAAACCACCTCTGACACAATTGATCGGACAATAGGTATATGCTGGCCGTAAAATTGTTCTACAACCAAGGCAATATTTAGTATTGTTGTTAACGTTTCAATCAAGTTACACAAGTTTCCAAATACGCTCAATGACAATTGGTTTTTGTTTTTGGAAACTGGAATAGCGCTTGATGTGCAACGCTCATTATAAATTTAAGTACCCAAAGTATAAAAAAATAAATGTACAAAATAAATAAATTTCAATATTTATGGATATTACATACACAAATCCTTTCTATTGACATTCTTTATAGTAAATTATTATTTTATGAAATATATTGATGGGTACCGATATTGTAAGAAAATAATTCCCAAATAATATACCTTTTGAGTAAACCCAATCACACAAATGCTAACAGTCAAACGAATACTAAATTTAAGTTTACATAGTACCAATACATTTTTGACGATTTTCTATATTAAAACTTCTACTTCTTCTTATACAAATAATACTACTAATACCATTGATCTTATTGGATTTTCTGAGATTATCCCATTCTTTAAAGCAAATGTTAAATTAATAAAAATTTTTAGCTTTTCCAGACCTAAAAACTTAAAAAAATTTTTGTTTATTGCCAGTTTTTAATCTGATTTATAATTTAAGGTGGTAATTAAAAAATTGTTATTTGTAATATTATTTTAGTTTTTTGATCATATTTTGTCGACTGCTTTTAGTTGACTTTTAATTAAATGAAATACAAATATAATAATATAGTTTGGCATTCGACGCACCGCGTAAATAAAATTAAAATCAAACAAATTGAAAATATATGTAAATGTAGATTTTTATAAAATGCCCTATTAAATAAAATGCACTCGTATACCTGTGAGTTTCTCATTTACTCAGATAATTTGTGTTTCTTGGCACGAATAGAAAGAGAAATGGAGCAGAGCTTCAGTTAAACAGCGAAGTACGTTTACAGTTTCAGATATCGTTAAAAAAAAAAATCCCTTTACAATATATGCTTTTATCGAAAAGCTAATAATTTTTGTAAAATCGCGACTAACGATACATTTATAAGTTACTTAAGTATCAGTTATCAGTATCTACATATTATTATTCGAAACTCTGCTTTGCTGTTGCCACAACTTTGCTGTCGTTGGCTTTTTTATTGTTTCAAGCACAAAGTGGTCATGACAATAGATCCCTCTCCCTTCCCCCTTGCCCCTTCCCCGATCCACCTACTCTCCTCTCTCTGTTATTTGGTTTTCCCCACTTTTCTGCCCCAAACCAGTTGGCTGAAACAATTCGCGTTTGTTCCTTTAGGTTTGGCACTTCATTGCCGTCTGTCAATTGTATGTTTATCTGTATCTTTTGCCATATGTGTCTGTGTGTGCGTGTGTGCATCTGTGAGATACTTATGTGCCATTTTGTTTTGTTTTGTTTTGTTTTGTTAGCCTGCCTTTTAGTACTATTTGTGTTGAGTATTTGATGATAATTTGTTTTGATAAATTTTTTAACTTGTAAATTGACAATATTGCTTTGTGGCTGCACATAAAAAGAGACTAAAAGAGAGCAGGGGGAGAGTGAGTGAGCGAGAGAGAGAGAAACAGCAACAGTTGCACTTGCAAATATGTAGTCTATTCTGCATTCTGTCAGCCATATGTTTACCTATCAACAAATACTTATGTTGCACATCCTTCTGCCCCTTCTCAGCCCATCTACGGTTTCGTCTACGTCTCGTTGGCTATAGACGATTCTTGGGCTTGGTGTCTCCTTGTGTTTGTTCTCAGTTTGCTGCTTCCAAGTCTGCATTGCGTCTTTTGTTATGGTTACATTTTCATAAATGCAAAAGTACCCACACACACGGCACACACTCATACCCACATACACACACGTTCTCACACCCGAAGAACTCGTTGATAAATTTTGTAAAGTTTTGTCTACTTCGTTGTCGGCATGTGGCTCGTTAGCTGCTTGTCTCTCCGGCTGACTTGCCGCCCACCTTACACACTCACACACGCACACTTACCCCTTCAACTTGGCATATACGCACACACACACACACAGACAAACACACACAGACACACACACACACACTTTTGTGGCTCCGCTATCTGCTGTCCTTCTGTCTGTCTGTCTGTCTTTGCGGCTGTCAGCCTCTAGTTTCCTTGTAATTGCCACACCCTGCTGCACCTTCGTCTCTTGTTCGCCTTACTGCCCCCTCTCCAGTCCTCTGCTTGCCAAGTCTTCGTTCAGTTTAATTCGCTTGAAAAATTGCTTCAACTGCATGTTGAAATAAGATATTTCAATTTTGTATTGTAATTTTAGCAACTTAAATGTAATTTTTGAGAGACATGAGTCGCTTGTGAGGCAGCCATTGTATGTTGCACGTACCTCTTGCAACATCCTCCTCCACTCTCCTCTCACGTATGCCACCCGATTCTTTTTGCCCTTGCTCTGGCTCTCCTTTGCCTTTGTTCATGCCAACGGTATCTCAATACTTATGCAATTGTCTGCAACCGGGAAGTTTCAAAGGTTCCAAGGATTCAATACAACTGCCCCAACCCCTGCAGACATTTCCCCATCTTCCCTTTACCCCTAATTTCCCGTCTTGAAGATGATGGTCATTAGTTGCTTCGCTTTAGAAATTGATCCAAACAGCCCCCAAAAAAGTTGTGACGTGTTTGTGCCCCTAATAAAGTCGCAACCCCTTCCACTACACTCCCCCACTATAGGGGTGGAGTAGGGGGACGGGGTAGGCGAAACTTTGAAGCATTTTACTTGCGCCGACTCAAGTTTTTGGCAGCGCTTAAGAACTTAACACAATGCAATGCAATACAAATACGGCAACAACTGTTGCAACTTCCTCCTCCTGTGGCACGTTAAACTTTTGCCACAATGCGCCACCGCCACCGCTGTCACCACAAAAATCGGTTGCAATGACAAAAGCTGCCTCGTCGTGTACTGCCGACGAAATGAGCCAAATTATGACAAATTGTTGGCGAAAGTATTTAAAATGAGTTTATACTCGTATCTGGCTAAAAAGACGAGCCAACCCGTCTCAACCCCCAACACTCACTCCCTGGTGACGACTCGAAAATGCGTCCCCAAGTTGCAAGTTGCAATGAATATTCGACAATTTTGTCTACTCATTTTGGCCGCTAGGTGGCGCCAGCAGTTAGCTCAATGCAAGCAGGTACAAACAACACACAAGACACAAGACAATTAAAAGGTCGTTAAGCACGCGGTCGTTTGAATACCCAAGTGAATGTGGCGAATATGAGCGTGTGAGTGTGTGAATGTGTAAGTATGTGAGCTTGGGAGCACTGAATGGTGCAGAAATGCAGTTTGTTTGTTGTTGAGATCATACTGATGTTTGTGGGACATCATAATTAACGGTTTGAGTAAATAAATATGAATAAAAGCTGTGAAGTTAATTGTACATACTCGTACAAGTAAATGCAATAAGAATACTTGTATGAATCTACTTAAACATCTTGCCAGTGATTTAAGTACTTCAACTTTTCAATTCAATTAGTATTCTTGTATTTTTTGCGGCTATTCAATCAAAGCAATAGACATGAATAAAAAAATGTATGGGTGCTTTCATGAATACATTAATGTATTCACGGATATATCGAAAACGTGCACGAGATTAATATTTATATCAGAAATTAGTTTGAGTGCATTGTCTCAATTTACAAAGACTTAATTTTTAAATTGAGTGTTGTTTTTGAGAGAACATTCGTGAATGTTTTGATATACATCATCAGCTTACATTTGAATCATATGTGTATGGGAAATCCGCCTCAGAGTATTCATTTAGAGAATGAGTGTTTTTATTTATGTAATTTATTGTGTTTTCAATAATATGCAAATATGAAAATATGTATTTTAATATACATAAGTATTCGTGAGTACGTTTATGAACGCATTCTTGTGTGTTTTAATATTTTTCATTGACATGAACATTCATCATCATTTGTGTATGTAAATCTCATAAATACTATCTCAACTCATACACGAGTAAACCCTATTACATGAGTGAATGTTTTAATTCTGTTATTCGCAATGTGACATTTGCAATCACTGCAATGAGTTGGCATTTAGTTGTCACACCCATAACACTCACATGGATTCCCTAAAAAACGACAGGGAATAAAGAGAAGATGGAAACACCCGCAACACTCATGGGTGCCCCGTTATGCTGCCAAACCGCACAATTATGACGCGTCTTTGGGTGTTGGATTCGTGCGTGGCATTATAATATTTGGGTTCTTTTGAAGTTGTTGTTGCTGTTGTTGTTTGGGGTACGACCCAAACCGTAAAACAAAAATGCTGAAACATAACAACAAAATGTAAATCCTTTGAATTGAAATGTAACAGCTAACATAGTGCAGGCCAAAGGAGCAGCACCTAAGACCAACAACAACCGTTGAGGTCGAGACCAAACGAGACCCAGGTCCTCAACGTCCTTGCCTCGTCCTCGTCCTCATCCTCCTTTTTCTCTTCCATCTCCTTGTCGTCCTCTTCATCATCATCATCATCCCCTGCTAACAACTTGGCTCGTCAGCAAATTCAGCTTGTTTGCGTTTCTAAGTTATGGTTACTGGTGCCAACTGGCTTAGCGAATCAACGTCGACTGCGAATAGGAATGGGAATGCGAATGAGTATGAGTATGAGTACGAGTCTGGGTACTGTGAGAAGTGTTCATAGTATTCCAAGTTGGGTCAGTTGGCTATGCGAATAGTCAGATCATTTAAGCAGTTGCACTTGTTGTGAATGGGAAGGCGCACAGTGCGTATGCTTCATATTTTTGTACCAAGCAATTGAAAATGTGCAGTCGGATTGTGTCAGACTGTGGATTTGACAACATTAGCATAAAATGCAAAGTACAAAAAACAACAGAGACAGCAAGAATAACAACGTCCTGTTCTCATTTACAGCCCATCAACAGGTGCAACAGTAGTTGGATTTGAAGTTGTAGCAAATAAAGACACAGTGGCAGCAGCAGCAACAGCAGCAGTAAAAGGGCCAAGACGCGAGTTGTTAACCAACGCCAAGACACAGACACTGTTGCCATAAAGCGAAATTGTTACACAAATAAAAGCCAAAGAAAATGACAGCAAACGGCAACAGCAGCGAATGAAGCGAATTGCCAAAGACAACAATAGGAAAGTGAAAGAACTAAGATCGGTCAAAACCGAATGTAAAATACTCTTTCAAATAACAAGATGAGAATGAGAGACTGAGAGACAGAGAATTAGTGAAAGAGGAAGCGGTATTATTTCTTGTTTACTCTTTATTACTATAGTTGTCAAAAAGTTAATTAAATACTGATAATTAAGCTAAAATTTAATTTATAAGCTAATAGTTAAATTAATATAAGTTTTAAGGTATAGACTGCAAAGTCATGGCGATATATAGAATGATATATAGACAACAATTGGGAGGAAATGTGTAAAAAACAAATGGGAGACATATGTATATGTATATGTTTATGTGTATATTCAAAGGATTGAAATAGAGAGAGCGTGAGAGAGAGAGAGATCTGGAATCTTTATCGCGGAACAATATTTTCAATATTTTTAGAATCGTGAAAATTGGGTAATAACTATTTCTGAATTAAAAAGTACCTAGGGTCGTTTTTCAATGTAATTTTGAATTTCTATACATTTTACGTAAAAATATAATTTAAATAGTGATCACATAACTTATTAAGGCTTTGAAAAAAAGGGTCCTTAATATGTATGATTATTTACATATGCATAGAAAATAAATGATTCAAATTAAACATAGATATTTTAATGCTTACAAGTATGTTAGTGAAATATGATTTTTGTTTAACCTTAAATTAAATGGCGCCAAAAAGTATGCTATGAAAATAAATTCAACGCTTCAAAGTGATGTCTACTTTAAGCAATTTGTTTGAAAAATGTATAAATCAACTAAGCAAACTGGAGCAAGTGTTGTTTTTATTGATAAAAAGACATGATAAGGTCAAGAAAGAAGAACGAAGAAACTTAAGCGCAGTCAGCATATGAAAAAAGAAGCTCAGCGCGAAGAAAGAGTATGTCTACACAACAGGGTTGCCTCAGCTCAGCCTGGCAGCCCGGGTGCTTGGGGCCTTGAAGTGTTTGCCTTTGCATAGCACTGCCATCGCCATCGCCATCGCCATCGCCATCGCCGCTGCCACTACCACTGACACCGTTACCACCGTCAACAACACCACCGCCACCACCACCACCACCGCGTCCTTCTTTGTTTGTCTCGGTGACAGCGGGAACAAGTGCAGCATAAAAACTCAGCGTGAGATAGTTAATTTGTTTTCACTTCAGCAACAATATCACCCCACCCCTTCCTTGTTATCTATACCCCACCGTCCCCTCTTTATTCAAACTCCTTCTCTTCTCCACTGCTTCTCTTCTTCTTCTTCTTCAACCCGCAGCATCACTCTGCACGTTTTGGCTCATTTATTTTCAGTTTGACGCCCTGACGCTGCTTATTTGCACATGGAAAGCGCAAAGAAGACAAAGACAGTAAAGGAGAGTAAAAGCGAGAGAGTGTGAGCGAGTGGGTGGCAGAGAGAGGGAGAAGGAGAGGCGGCAGACAAATATGTAGAGTAGCCGCTGTCAAACTTATCAAATGGCAGCGCGAAAAAGAAATGCAGAAAATGTGGGGAACGGGCATTAGCAGAGAGAATAGGCAGAGAGAGCTGGTAGAGGAGGAGGTGGGGAGAATAACAAAATAAATTTGGGACAGTGGGGAAGGGAAGGAGGGAGGGGCGCGAGACGGCTGACAATTGCAAAAAATTGTCACAAAGCGAAATTAAAAACGCAAAAACAAACCGGCAAAGAGATAGCGCGAAGTGATGAGAGAGGATGAGGAGAGGCCAGGAGAAGTGTGTGGAGAAGCAAGGAGGAGCAGGAGCAGGAGTAGCAACGGGGGTTGTGGGGAGGAGATACAACTCAGAATGTAGAGCAAGTGGCAAGAAGTTTTATGGCAATGACAAAATCAACATCGCCTCTGACGTGTAGGGCGGAACAGTGCAGAGTGGGAGTGAAGGGGGGCAAAGTAGGTGGAGTACAAAAAGCGACGAACGGGGCTGGGGGGAGGGGTTCGCTCATGTTATGGGCTGTGGGCAACTGTCAGTGCAAATGTTTCAATTTGGCATCTTTGCCCACTTTTGTCAACTGCTGACGATGACAATTGTTGTTGTTTGTTATTGTTGTTGCTGTCCATTGTTGTTGTTCTTATTATTGTTATTATTATAATTGTTGTTGTTGTTGTTCTTCTTGTTGTTCTTCTTGTTGTTATTGTGCAGCCAGCAGCAAACCACCCACCAAGCAGCTACCTCAACCACTCAATCCACTGGGGGGACAGACATGCATATTTTAATTAAATTGTTTGCCAACACCGAGCGACTCTCGCTCTTCCCTCTTCCCTTGACCCTCACCACTCTCCTCCATCCCCCCTCCACCCATCATTGCCTCTGCCAAGCAGCGGGTGGTGCAGGAAACTGATTCCAAAATCAAGCGGTTTCTCTTTATTATTGCCGCTGGGTTTCTGTTGTTTGGGCAACCGAGAAAGGTGTGAAAATTAAAACTACTCGTAGATGCAAGCTGACATCGAGTTCAGAGCTTATAAAATAGAGGATCAAATCACTTTCTTTTTGCTTCCAATCTGTGCCACTACAATCGTAGATGCATTAATACACCCTTGCATTAACTTACTCTGGGGCTGACTGTACGAGTACTTTTGTATGTTCTCAGACCGTAACAATTTAGGGGATTAGAAATCAAGAAAATAAGTCACGATGCATTCATTTGCAGACTTCGTCACGACGGCTCCTCTCTAATACTCCAAAGCTCCAGAGTCCGGGTTGGAGCTATTTTCTCCTTTGTTCCCATCCTACTGATCTGTCTGTACTCTCAGCTGAATGCCTAATAATCAGATAAGCCCACCAGCAAAAGGTTTTAACCAATAATAATTATTTTAATGATTAAAAATAACAAATGTAGCACTAAAATATTTGTAGAAACTTCTGCCAATTAGTGAGTTTCATAGCTCAGTTTCCTCCCAATTTTTCCTCATTGCCAACCTCACTTTCTCAGTCGGTTGCAATTGTCAATTGTCTGGAGTTTTACATCGGTCACACATTTTGAAACGCTACTGTTTGGAATATTTGCACTGCTCACTTTAATTGAGTTCTTATTAAAGCTTCTCCTCTGTATAGAGGGTATCTGCTAGTCTAGCCACAATTAAAGGCTTCCTCAGGAAACTGTCTCTCTCAGTACACATTTTTCTCACTACTCTCCCTACTCCTCTTTGCCTCTAGTTAGTTTTAGCGAATCCACGCTCTATCAGCTCTTTGTCAGTTATCTCCACGAGTTGTAGCACTTCACTCCCCTCGGTTTGTCCCTCTGTGGGGGATGCTTTAACTCCATGGCCAGCTAATAATTTGGACATTTTGTGGGTTGTTAGCCTTGTTTGCCTTTAGCCTGTTTATGTTTGCACACTGCTCGCTGTCTGTTATAGAGAGGAGAGATCAATGATAAAATATATTTTATTATGCTCAGTGCGACAACAACAGAGAGACAGCCAGACAACCAGACAGCTAAACAACCAAATAGCTAAACAAGCAGACAACCCTCTTTCCCCTTTTCCCCCCTCCCAGCTAACACCACCGCCCACCCCAACCCAATCGCAATCCAGGACTCGACCGTAGTATGTACATATGTATGTATATTGTTGAGGCTTGTCCCGCCACTTGCCTCGATATTAATTATTCAGCTGGGCAACAGCCATTTGCCATTCGCCATTTGGTTATTTGGGCATTTGGCCATTGTCATAATTTTTGGCAAACGAACAATTAGACCTAGAGGCAAGGGTCGAATTGGTGCAGAAGTAGAACAGGGGGAAGAGAGTATATGCATGAATATTGAGTTTTGAAATAGCTGCAAAGTTGTGTCGATTAAATTTGTTGGCTTTTCTGATTATATTGTGACTAATGCCCGATTCTACTAGTCCTCTTGGCTCCTCTACGAACCATCAAACTAATTTCAATTGTCCTCTTTTTATACACTGCCTTATATGTATATGTATGTATGTATATGTCGAGTTAGTTATTTAATTCTTGTGACAAAATTAAAAGTTCACACTTTTTTAACAAAAAAATAAAAAGATTCTCATGGTTTTTTTTTTAAATTTTTCTTATTTTTTTCTTATAAAGAACCATTTCTTTTTTGACAAAATAATTATTTGACATACAGTACTGTAGCCTTAAAAAACTCAATAGACATAAGATGTTGTACTTGTCATATCTACCAATTGATTGCTAAAGACTGAAGTTTATAAAGAAATTTTAATTATTGCGAAAGCAAAGGCAGATTCTAATCCATAATCTACAAAATCACATAGCGGTCGTTTTTAGTGTAAAGAATATTGGTTCCTGAGACTTTAATAGGAACAGAAATGCACACAAAATAGTCAAATCCTGCAAAGTGATTGAGTACCGAGTATTTAAAAGTCCAGCCCACTCGACTTCCGAGTTTTGGCGCGTTTGATTTTTATATTTCATCTTCAATAGTTGACATTCCCTTTTTGTGATAATGATTAACAGTGTTTCTCCCTGACATCTGGCATCTGACAACCGCGAACTGGCAACTGGTGCTGATAACTGGCAAGCTGGTCAGTTGAAGATACAGACAGACAAACAGACAGACAAAAACAGAAAACAAGAAATACAACATGATGAAATAAGCTCAAAGCTAAAACCAAAAGCCAAAAGATAAATACTCAACGAAACGAAATGATTTTCTAAGTAAGTGCAAATTGCGTAATAATTAAAATGTAAAAATAAAATACAGAGACAAACAGTCAGAATTATAGAGAGGGGTGTATGTACGAGTATGTATGTATGGTGTATGGGTTTGGATAGAGGAAAAGGGACAGGGATGCAGAAATAATTAAAATTCGAAAAGTAACTTGAAAATGTTTTCGCTGCTGATGCGACAGCTGCCAACGAATGACTCTGACTCTGCCTGGAAGCAGTCTCCCAGTGTTCCACAGTCTATCTAATTGGCCTTGTGCCCCCCTCCCCCTAACTCCCCTCTCCTCCCCCTACAGTTACATTTTGAGAGAGGGAGAGAGAGATAGCTGGCGCTACGTGCCGTGGTATTAACTCGATCAAAGCTCACAAAACGCGTAAATGTCACATTTCCATTTACTTGTATTTTACCGTATTTATGTATATGTATTTTTGTTCGACCGGCCACGCCCCCCGCCTCGCCCTGCGTCATCATTCCTGCCTACATTTGACTTGTCGTATTAACATTTTCCTGTTTTCCTGCTCTTCCTTTGCTTTTTCCTACTGCTTATTGCGACGTCTTGGAAAATGCTGTGAAAAATTATTTGACAAACAGTTTTCTGCACGCTTTTCACTTCGACAACATCATTTTGTTTTGCTCAGCCTCCCGTCCCGCTTGACCCTAGCCCTCCATGCCTCCTGCCTCCTGCCCTTTCCCCTTGTCAATCTGCTTGTGAAAATCTCGTTATTTTGTAGCAATTTTTAGTGTCGTCCATTGGACGGAGGCATAAAAATGCAAACTTTTTAATTGGGTTTTTGTGTGATCACATGCGGGAAGGGGAAGCGGAAGCGGAGTTTATGCTGTCAACTAGAGTGTCAGGGGTTTGGCGCCCAAATTGACATCTAAGTCCAGGTCTTGCTACTAGGATACGGATTTCTGGGCGCAAAGCTGCGTTGATGGCAGCAATTTGACGCGGCCAGCAAATTTAAGCGGCTTAGCTTGACCAAAGCTTCCGGCATCATCAAAAAAGAAAAAGAAAACACGAAAAAAAAAGAACTCGAAATGGACTTGCCAATAGAAAATTGAAGTAAGAACCATAATGTCAACAACAATCTGCTGTAGGCTCAGAAATTGTTACTCAGCAAAAGATTTGACAAGGATCTGCATAAATTGATACCTCGTTTCTAATTCCACATTATAGTGCAATGGTGAAAGGGATAAAGAGGGTAGAGCGAAAGGAAGGGCACTAGTCACACCACCTTTAACCCGTTTCACACTCACCTCTTTGTGGCAGTCATAAAAGTAATTGAACTGCAAGATAGAAAGTACACACACACACACCTTCATACACAAGTGTATTGATTAAGTAATTAGCTAATATTTCACTGAACACACATAGATGCATCTGCAGCGCAGTCCGCACTCCGTTCATCCGTTACTGCTCTTCCCACCTTCAATTCGTCTGTGTTTTGTGCGTTTAGCCCTAAGTACACTCAAGCACACACACACACACACACACCCTCAGTCAAGTAAAACAGCGACAGCCAATGTCATACGTTCTATTTATATGTCCAGACACAACATAAACAGTAAGCTCAAAGGTTTTGAGTCAAAAATTTGTGCAACATGGCGTATGAGTGATGATGCTAATCATTTTTCGGAAGAAAAAAAAACAAAACGACCAAAAAACAGGGGAAAAGGGCTGAATAACTAAAATAACTGACATAAAAAAAAACAATAAATATATATGTATATAAATATATTTTTTTAATTTAATTTAACAGTTTAAATGCATCTTCGATGCATTTTTCCTAGGCCTTTTCTTTTTTTTCGTACGTCGCCATGGTGCCTATTTACTTTAGGTATTTGCCAGGCAAATAATTTATCTTCAGAAGATAAAATATACATATGCACATAATTGAAATATGTTATAATATATACATTAACATTGTGGATTGGTTTTGTTGATAATACGTGCAATTGGTACAATAGTTGGAATTGAAAGAATGCAATGGAGTCAAAGAAATTTTTATATTTGTTGCGCTAATTTAAATCGATGAATAGGGGAAACTTGATAACTTTTTCAGAAACGACTAAAAAAAAAGTAGTGGGAAAGGCTACTCGACTGTGTAAGAGTGTGCCCTTTTAGTGCCCTTTCCAAAATGGGATGAAAATAATGACTTTTTTGTCCGTTTGTATCAAATTTTTGATATAGCTTAAATGTGTAAATGTGGACTTATTCCCGATCATAAAACGTTTGTTCTACGACATTTTGAAAAAAAAACCCCTAGTTTAGCAGGAAACCGCTAAAGCCCGCTAAAATTGACAACTCTACAGTCTGCAAACGACAGAAGCTACAGATATGGTCTATAAATAATTGGAAAGGTATTTTGAAGGGCTGTTATGCCAAACCTTTTTAAAAGAATAAGTTATGTGTACAATTTAATATCGTTCGTCACAAATTTTAATATCAGAAATTTTGGGGCATGGGAATGTTTTTGTCACTAGACTTTTACCTCGTAAAGAGGTTTTACACTATTTTTTTTAATACACTATATATAGGATTACTGTAACCTGCTGCACAAATAACAAAAACTTTAACGAGTTTTTGAATATTTTTTTCTTAGTTGTGCTCTTTTGTTTAGAACTTTCTAACTTGACTTTCTTTGAGATAGCGAGAAACTCAAAATTTTGTCAATAATTAAATATTGATTTGGGTTAAAAGTGATATGAATAATCAGAAAAATATTATGCACAGCAACTGAAAAGAAATATTATAAAGTTTTAATTAATGAATATTATAAATAAATGTATATTCATTGTGTTATTTATATTGAAAAAATTGTAATTTGCATAATTTAGCAGTTTAAGAAGATTAAACAGTTTGATCGAGGCGTGATATGATACTTCTTGTATTCATTGCCTATTCATTTCATTGGCATAATAGTTTACACCATTGATAATCGATGCAATGAATTCGAATTGGCTTTAAGTCAGCTTCAGTCAGAGTTAAGCACAAAACATTGACGAAGATCGCTTGGCCATAACTTGAAATCCGTTAACCAATTTGTTTGCATTTGCAGTTGGGCTTTTGCCTTTGAGCCTTTAAAAACACAACTCTCCGACTGCGACTCAAACTTTGACTCCTGCTCCGACTTCTATTGCCATCGCATGTGTTGCCATCGATTTGGCCGTTTAACATTTATCGCCCCAACTGCCATTGCTTTCTCTAATGACTGGGCCAATATATATGGCTAGCAATTTTGCACATTTTGCGCTTCGTGTCACCTGCGCTGCCCAGATAAATCGTCGCACGTTGAACCTGCACGGGTTTTAGCTTTAGGCGAATAAGGAGGCGGGGCAGGAGCAGGAGCAGAAGGAGTTGAAGGTAAGAACAAGGGGAAAGGAGAACTCCGCAAAACTTTCACCATCGGCGATTTGTCGGTTTATGTGCTGTGAATTGAAATGCAGCCAAGAATTTTAGCCATTGGCAACCTCCTCCTCCTACAACACACAAACCCCCCTCCCCCACCACACACACACTCACAGGATTTACTCAGGCCCCTACATGGGCGCCTAATGCAAAACAAATCGAATCCAGGTGGCGTCCAGTGAATGGGCTGCTGGTTCCTCGGTCGTATCACCTGACGTAAAGCCACTTGCCATAGACATCCTCGCACATTGTCGTTCTTGTGGGTTATTAGGGGCTGCTCCCCCTTCTCCTACTCGTCCTCCACTTCCACTTCCACTTCCTGCTTCTTCTCTCAGTTTTATCTGGGCCAAAACAACAATAAAGAAATTGGCCAGCGCGCTGAAGCGTAAGCGACATTTCTGGCCCAAGTCCTCGGCAATGCCACGTTATCCTATCCTGTCCTGTCCCGTCCTGGCTCGTTGTGTCCTGGTCGGTCCCATGCCTAGAGCGTTACCAACAACATTGTTGACCCCAGCTGGTCCGTTGGCTGTCCAACTTGTCGCTGTGATGATTAATGGCCACCAAACTGATAAATCAACTTTGTCGCTGTTGCTGTCACTGCACAAACACGCCGCAAAATGCTGCGCCCCCGTCATAGATACACAAACACACACACAGACTCACAGAGACACTCACATGTGTATGAGAGAGGTGTTCGCTTGGCTGGAAATTCGATTCGATTCGAGTCGATTCGTTTCAGTTCGTTGCGGCTCACTTGAGTTTTAGCTAATGTTCAATATGCCACGCCCCATGGCCATCCCCATTGCGACATATGCAAACACGCCAATTTCAACGTCATCCTCCGTCATCCAAATTCATTCCATTGTCTACCGGAAATTATTTCCAGCTAGGGCAACAGCAACAAACAAAAACCTTTGGCAACATTTCTGTTGACAACGCACTTCAAATGCTCTTCAGTCAACTGTCTGTCCGTCTATCTTTTTTTGTTCAAATGTATGTGACAAGCGTATGGAAACATCTCCGATCGTATATTGAATATATATTCTTGATCGTTATGTGAATCCATCTCAGATATGAGAGCTAGAGACTTCAAATGTTTGCCTTTGTTCCAAATTTTAAATGCCACGCCCCTTTTGCCCATCAATTAGAATATACCAATAACAAAGAGCAAAGTAATTCTATATATGTATATATGTATGTAGACTGAGTTAGTATCATAGTCTCGTTGTCTTGAAAATTTCTCAACTCAGCAGTTTATCCAACAAACAATTTTATTCAGGAAGAAGCAGCTTCAAAACTTAATTCCTCTTACTTCCCAAGCAATTTCCAACAATGAGGTTTAGGGGAAGCATTTTGAAAATATCACCTTATACTTTGCAATAAATACACACATAGATCTTGATTCAATGAATACTTCAATACATACTATCGAATCTTAAACACAAAACCTATTCAAGTATTTTCCAAGCACTGTAATACATAAGTAAAGCGGTTGTAGCTTTTATGTGCACGAGTTTTACATATGAGCAGGGATTACAATCGAAACCGTAACCGCTAACCGGCAATAGCCGATTGAAATTGGTAGCCGCATCTGAAGCCGTGACCGAAACAAATATTATTATTATAGCGAAGCCAAAGGACCGATAACATTCAAACCGAAATAACGGTTTATTGACCGATTCAATTAACAATTGTGTTAAAGTGTAATCCTGTTTTTTTAAACAAATTTTAATTTGTAATTTAAATATTGATCTCATGAAACAGCTCTCCATTTCGGAAATCAAAGAGCTTTCTTTATATATTACCATATTTAAAAAAAAAATTTAAGTAATGTTTTTCTTCTTGTGAGCCGAAATCATATCGGTATTTTACAAGCGAAACATACAAAAACCCGCAGACTGCTTTGAAACCGATCTATAAACATAACCGATACCGCAACTAAAACACTGCTCCATTAAAATCAAAAACTGTAATTTTTAAAATATAAACTAGATTAAGTCTTTCTGGAGTTACTTATCTTAACCTAAATAGCAAAGCTCTACAAGGCTATCAAATTATTGTCGTGCCGAAGAATTCGTTCTGTCTCGTTTTTGATTGTTTTGATTTGTCCAGCACTGATCAGATCGAGATATAGAGATATAGCTGCAGAGTCTCTATATACTAGACCATTTGACCCCGTGACTATTGACCAAGTTGACCAAAGTGTCGCTTGGCTTTAAAGTCACGTTCATTTGGTCCAAAACGCGTTCACGTTACGTTCCCATTCACGTTACGTTTGCGTTCACGTTCCGTTTCACGTTGTCGTTGGCGTTACGTTCATTGGCATTGCAATTTGGCTCATTAGACACATTTCGTTTGCAATTAAGTAAATAATTTGTAAGCCACAAACGTTGCAATGGTCGCAGCCGGGCAACGTCTGCGGTTCCGTTTGCAGGCCAGGCCCAGCAGAGTCGGCGACCTGTACGGCAACAACAATGCCAGCGGCAGCAGCAACAACTACAACAACAACAAAGCCAACGACGATGGCAGGGAAAGCGGAAACGCTCCTCCGTTTATTATGTCGCCATTGTTGCTGTTGTTGTTGCTATTTGTGGTTGTTGCTGTTGTTGTTGCAGTTACTGGTCGCTTGCGGTCGCCGCTGTGGTAATTTATGTTACTGCACCAAGTAAATGACGCCAAAGCACAACTCTTGCGACACACACACACAGCGAGAGAGAGAGAGAGAGAGAAGGAGACAGAGCAGAGAGCGAGAGAGTGAGAAGGAGATATTGGCTCACATGGGAGGCGGCTGTTTGTGTTTACGCTTTTGATGTTCTGTTTGCCAATTGATTTGAAAATCACAACAACATTAGCAAACCAACAACTTCGCTGTCTAATGCGAATAACGTTGCATTTTCAAAGTTCTCTTAAGCTTTAATTCTATTAATAAATTGCTCTGTGTGTGGTAATGTTCGTAGTATTCATTAGATGAAACTTACCTGTCATTCGCTCTCAGTTTTGCGAGCCCATAATTCGCATTGACTTTCCATATATTCCGATCAAATTTTTGGGCATATTCACGATGCGATTAACTGTTCCATTAGCTTATAGTCTGATGGACTTTGTGTTGTCCCCAGCTGGACTAGAAGCTAACGTGCAACAACAATACATGGTGCATGCTGCATGGCCATTGTCTGGGTGCCTCCGACTTGTGGGCAATGGCCAGGGAGGCGTCATCGTGACTGTTGGCATTGCTATCAGTCATCCAACTAATCTGTGCGTCCAAGTGCGGCGGAGCGTCCGATAAGCGCCATGTTGTTGATGTGTCTGACCAGATCTATGGCCATATGCATAAACGTGATGACCGTGTGACCTCCCCCAGACCTCCTGCTATTCCCGTCTGTCTGGACAATAAATGATTCCCGTCTCCCATCTACCATCTCTGTCTCTTCTTTCGGGTAGTTGGCGTTGTTATCATCGTTCGTTACTTGTTTATGCATGTTATTGTTAGCATGTAAATTTGAGCATCTCCCTCCTCCTCATCCTCAATTCTCCCCATGGCAACTGTTGCTGGAAAGGCATTTACAGCAAACGTCGCCAGTTACTGTTAACTGGTGTCTGTCACCTGGCACGTGGCATTCCCCTCACCACACCTACTCAGCATCTCGCTATCTGCATTTTGGACAACTTCTGTGGCAATCGGCGGTGGCTTTGAAGCAACTTCTTAAAGTATTAAAGTCTTCTGGCCATGGCCCTGGCTCTGGGCTGCCAATTTAATTGAATTATGGCGCGGGGGCCGCGAAGGCAACGGCAACGGATCGGAGGTGGGACTGGGGGCGGCAACTTCAAAGAGCTGCTGGCCTGATAAGAACAAAAGTATGTTGCCGGGTGGAATTTCTCAGCATTTCCGGGATCTGGAATTAGAAAATGGCAACGGTTTCACAGTGGGTAAAGGAGCAGGAAAAACCTGAAATAAATTTGTGTAATCCAAGTGTTGATTTAACTAGTTTGCAACTTTTCAATCAGAATCATTAAGTCCGCAATTTACCACTCATAGATAGAATCGATATATCGATATATTTTTTATTTTTACTTTTTTAATGTTGCGAATCCGATAGTTAACGATAGTGCAAAATTAATTGGTGTTGTCGGCTAGAAATCGTCAAATTATGGACAATTTTTAAAAATATTTGTTAGATTTCAATTTGTACAGTGAATAAGCAGATTTTAATTATTTTGATATTGTCTTTTAAGACTGAACTACTTTGAAATAGCACTTCTGTTATTTGAATAAATAGATGTTGGTATCGATACCATCGAATTTTAGGATAGACAACCTCGAAAATATCGAATATCCCAAGCATCGATGTTTTCCTAGCTCTACTGACTTCGCTCTGTTCGTTGCGCTGGTTCGACTGTGACTGCCTTATTATTCAATTGGAAACGCACTGCATAAATGTCGACTTGATTTTAATCGTCAACATTTTTAATGCTCGTCGTGTTATTTTCGACATAATCAAATGCATTCATGCCCAATGTGCGGCTCTGTCAGCGTGAACAGCATTCGGATCGTATATCAAAGCGCGTGGCAAGAGGCAAGGGGCAACAAGGGCAAACGACAACATCAACAGCAGCGGCAACGACAACGACAACGGTTCTGGCAACGTGAGCATGCCATGTGAATGTCGAGAGGAGCTGCAACTCCTGGCTGGACCTGTTGCAGGAGATTGCTTGCCCAACAGCAACAACGACGATAACAAAAGCAACAGCAATAGCAATAGCAACTGTTGGCACTCAGCTGCAGTTGGTTTTGTCTTGGCCTGCCCAGGCCCAGGCGTTTTGGCCTATGCAACAAATTTCGTTCTGTTACGTTACGTTACGTTATATTTCGTTTCGCGCGACTTTTCCGTCAAGTCTTGGCCGCAAATTATGCCAAGAAACTTGTTAAACTTATTAAAACGAAACCTCAGCGTGAAGTTGCTGAGGCAAATACACACACACACAGTTCGTCCTCTGTGTCTCTTCCTCCTATGGACCTATGGACCTGTTACAAAATGTTGAAATACGACGAAGATGAGAACGCCTCAGTAGGTGGTAAACAACTAAGTATGAGCAAGGACATAAGATGCTTTTGCCTTCCTCGTACTTGTATACTCGCTATCAGATATTCCCACTCTCATACTCAAATACTTATTCTTTGGTTACACTCAAACTTAGTGCTCGTATCTTTAAGACATTCTAGCTCAGTTGGGCCAGTAGCTTCAGCCTGATTTTGAATGAATATAAACATTCTATTACAATATTTTTGGAAATGCGCAAAAAAGGGAATAACGGTTTTGTGAAATGAAAGTATGTAAATGTATGATCATTATCAACAAATATGGGCATCAATTTCAAGGTAGGAAAAGAGTCGCAAGTTTATAAGAAAAGAGTAAAGAATTAAATCACGCTTATTATTCAATGAAATGAATATCATAAATATAGAACTTTGGTGGTGATAACAAGAAGTAATTGTACGGAATACGTACAGTCCGGAAAGCACATCGTTTGAAGAGACGGAAATCTTAAAAGAAACCATAATTTAACGCTATTGCTACCAAAATGCTTCAAATACATAAGAGATTTGGTGACCTAGTGTATTAAAGAAAATAATTGTACATTTCTGGTCCTTATCGATGGAGAATGTTTAAATTTTGATGGACTTTTCGGATAAAAATAAGTTTCTTACGATCAGCGATAAGAGCAAATCAATTTTAGACTTTATCGGAGCCTTGCGGCAGTCACATATCATGGAAGGATTAATTTTGTTTTTGTTGACCAGAGATAGAATGGATATTGCATTAAATCGCTACTTAAATTTGTATTTCCTAAAATTGAAACACACTTCAAGCTTTTACAATGGATATTACAATAAACTATTGAGACATATTCGAAACACACAAACTATCGTTAGTGTGTCTAACGAGTGCCTTTTTTTCGACACTTTATGGAAAAATACTATTTTAAATTCTTCTGTAATATTAGAATTTGGTTTTTTAATAAGCTTTAAAAATAATAGTTTAGGGAACAAATTGGAGCTATTTCATATTTGTATTTATTTGAAAGATGAAGTTGCGTCTAACCTTTTGACGGGGAGTGTACCTTTTGTTTTTAAGATGTTCAAAGAGAAGGTCGACTTTAGTTTGTCCTTCCTATTATATCACACGAATTAGCTTTGGTCCTTGAGGTGTTTCCTTGATGAGACGACAGAGATACCAAAAAGGTAGTTAAAGAATACAAGCAAGGGAAGAGCAATAAATATGTGTTTGCCAACCTTACACGGTGGCAGCAATAAGTGTTTGTATGTCTGGTTTTTGTATCTGTCCGCAGTCCACAGTCCGAGGTCTGTTGTCGTTATCTTTGTCTCTGTTTTTATATTCAGTTTGGTTTGTATTTTTTGTCGAATTCCTTTTTTGGTTTTGTCATTCGCCTTTATCACATTACGGCAAACCGCAAAACAAATGAATCGATAGTCGTCGTCGCGTTGCTCATTAATCAACTTCAGGCCGCCTTCATCCTGACTGAGTCAGTCAAGGCTTTTGTCAGTCAAACAGTCAGTCAGTCAGTTGGTCAGCCAGTCAATCAGTCGGTTAGTGAGTGAGACACTCAAGTAGAGGCATCAAAGGAATCGTAAACAAATGAGTTCTGTTGGCCAGCATCCGCTGCATGGTCAGGACTTGATGGTGACAGGCATCAGCGTCCTGCTTATAATTACCATCCATGTTTGATTTTGACTCTTCAGCAGATTCCCCCAAACTACTCGCCGTTGCATGCCACAAAGTTGGCGACAGCTGTGAGCCTACTCGAGTGACAGCTCTCAGACGGCGATGGGGATGGGACCCTTTGAGCTCTGATTCCGGAGCTCTGATGTCTTCAGGTTTTGTAATTAATACGCTAAACGAACTCAAACAGAACGAGCTGGCAAATATGTGATGCTTATTCGGGTTGCCTTCCCCTACCCTTTCTCTAGGGAAGATTGGCCTGAAACGCAACTGCAAACTGCACAAAATTAATGACAGACTTAAAATTTTTGTTGGTTAGTAGTTCCCTAAGTTACCATTGCGTGTGGCACGAAGGTGAGCCAAGAATTTTCAAAAGCAAAGTGAGTTCTTTGCAAGGGAAAGAAGACTTTCATTCAAGCTCTGACACATGTCGATGATTAGTGGCAAGTGGCCTTAAAGCGGCCAACTTACTAACCAAAGACTAAGTTAGTCCACACTCGAAATCTTTGCCAAGCCTTAAACAGAAATAAATAAAAAAAAATAATAATCACACTCAATTATCTGATCAACGGGCAACGGTGGAGGATAAGCAGAGCAAACATATATCTGCTTCAGTCTTCCATCTTCTATCTTCCGTCTACGGTCTTCTTGGCTTATTAACGGAACTCGCCAGCTTAAGCCGTTAACTGCAACTTTCTCCTCGAAGGAGCTTCGCCGGTGAAAGACTAAAGCGACTACGACTACGATGACTACGAGAACTGCACCAATAAAATTGCGAAACACGGCAAAGTCATAAAACTCATTGTATTTATATTGCTGCTACACTCACTTCGCAGTTTACCCTGTTACGAAAATACTTCCAAACGGCATCTCAGACTTTCTTGTAGTGGATGAAATAATTGTTTCTAAGAATTGAATTTGGCATATATTTAAACTGACCGCATTCAATCAAAGGATAATTGCAAATAGTTTAATATTTATGTTAATAAATAAGTTAATAACTTAGAATATATATACTAAAAAGAAAAGAAATATCATCATAATGATCATTGATGAAAATTCAAATTATAGCTCATAATGATTACGTTTCTTAGATATTAAATTTGTACTTAAATTCTCAAAATAGGAAGTAATGCGTATTTGTAAGTCTGCCAGGTACAACTTATTTTTGTGAGAAACAAGTTAAGTTTAATTGTTCAAAACTCTTCAAAATATAAGTGTTTGGTGGAGTGAACTTTAATCGCCGAATTCAAAGAGTATCTGCATGTCCGGCTAGTCATCTTCCATTAAACCTGAAATTTTTCAGAGTAACCAGTTATGTTACCATTTTCCTAAATCTAAGAAATTAAAACCTTCTTTTGTCTTCTTATGTAAGTCAATTAATGGGTATCTCGTCGTCTGGTTAGCTTGAACATAAACTTCGAACACATAGTGCCCCCTTCCCAGCCCGGCAGACACATTTTTAAGAGCAACAAATTTGCGCAGCAACAAAAAATATAAAATAAAATAATAATACACGACAACGCCGACAAAAAGTTGGCGTTGCACGCCGAGAGGCGGCATAGTGAGAGAAAAGGGCGGGAAGTAGGACCAAGTTCCATGTTAAAGCTAAAGTTTATTGGGGGTGCAGCAAGTTGCACTAAACATCCGGCAGGCGTCGACAGCAACAGCAACAACAACAGCAGCAACAGCAACGACGTTGACGTGGGCAGGCATTTTGTAAAATTAAAAAGAAAATTTTGCGAGTTGCTCGTCGACTCAGCTTGAAATCAAATGTCGGCATCCAGTTTGATTGTGCCAGGGCAGAAGGAGTGGGTCGGCGGAGGGCGGTATCGGCGCCTCAATAATAGAAAAATATTCAACAACATTTTACAACGTTGCGGTGATGTATGGCAAAAAGTTATTAAAGTTCCCAAAATGTTGGCACGCACGACCAGCAACAACAACAGCAATAACAACAACTCCTATTACTACTACAAGTTTGGCTATTTGCGCATATATGTATGTATATATGTACATACATATGATAGTTGACACGCCCCTCGCCCTGCCCTGCCCCGCCCTGCTTAGCCTCCTGCAGCCGCTTCACATTAGTTGCTTGTTAAAGTTTGCCTTTGCACTTTGAATCGAGGAGGGGAAAGGAACAGCAGGTGTTGCTGTTGTTGGTGGGCTGAAAATGAACTTGTGCATGTGGCAAGAGCACCTTACTCCCCTCCCCACTCCTATCCTATCCTTCACGAGTTCAGTCACGAGCTTGCCACAAAGCTCAACTGTGAAGTTTTAAGCAACTGCCATCGTTGGGATTTCTATGGCCAAGAACAATTTGCCTGTCCAGGTATTTATCTTTTAGCTGCAATGAAACCGGATAATGCTCCTGCTACTCCAATTGTTGTTGTTGTTGTTGTTGCTTGTGTTGATGTTGTTGCAAGTTTCGTAAACCGAATGACATTCATTGGCTTTGCGCTGCCGCAACATTTATTGATTTAGATAAAGTTCTTTGGCTAAATGCCGTTGCTCCTTGTTTGTCCATCTGTGTGTGAATTTCTGTAAGTCGATCCTTTTATTTTTAATGACTTAACTAGACGGCAATTGAGTTATCAAATATTAATAAGAACAATTTTCCATTAGGAAAATACTCGTATTTACCAACAAATTAAAAATAATTTAATATTTATATTTCAACTTAACTTAAAACACGTTTAAATATTGAATGTATGTATACATGCATATAAATCTATATATTTTTGAATTTATGCAATTTTATTCACTTAAAATTTGCAGACTATTAATAGTCGACTTGCTCGGATTTCATTCTCCATTTTAGCTGCAATTCAATTGCTACTTTTGCCGCAACTAAGCATAATAAATGCTTTACACTTTCTCTGCAGTTGATTGAGTTTATTATATACTCATTTAGACATTTATAATATGACTTTAAAAATTAATAGCTAAAAATGAATAGTTATCTTTAGACTACAGCAGCTATTTCATACACTATTTGTCAAGTCCAAATTTTGAAGTGAATACCTCGTATTTTTGCTTTTAAATTCTTATTTTCAATTTTCATAATAAAAATTGACGAGTAACTCAAGTTTTCAACATAAAAGTTATGGCTTAATTTGTGTAAATTGAAATATAATAATTATTTTTTATATTTATTACTTAAATTAATTTAAATAATTCAAAATTATAATAAAACCCTAAAATTTGATATAAGAGGTTATACTGTTTTTGTATTTGCCGTAAAAAATAATATACATTTGTGTGTGTACTTCTTCTACTCTTCTTTGATGCTTTTTGGGCTCTTTAATTCTATTTAAATCATTATTATTATTTCTTAACCCTTGCAAAAATTAAAATGAAACATGTATAATAACAGGGAATAATTTAAATTCAAAACTTAGAACATTTCAATTTACGGCATAAATATTTGTACATTAGGTTGTTTTGCTTTTAAAGAACAATGTCATCATTATGATTTACTTTAACTGTTAGGTTCATAAAAATTGCATTTTCTATTAAAATTTGAAGCCTTTTTTGAGATACTTTTTGAGAATGTTATTCGCTTCATGTATAAGCACAAATTTTCTGTACATTTTAAGTTTGTATTAAAAATTGTGGTGGATAATCCACAGTAATCGTCTTAAGTCTCGCAAGATTCATATTTATATCATGCCCATATTATTACCTTTATATCATTTAAGTTATAAGTTTAAAATTAAATATTACTAATTGCTTATATCACAGCATTTATTATTTTCTAATTTTATTTAAAAAATTTCCTATTACAGAACCAATCCTTTCCGATCAATATAAAAATGGCAATTTGCACAATCATTTAAAGTTTTTATTTCCTATTCTGTTGGCACGGAATGAACAAGGGAAATAAAAACCTTTATTAGCATTAAATTGACCTTTTTAGCTTTTACTACTTTTATAGTATCCAAACAAAAATAATAATAAATACCTAAATATATATTTGGAGCTATGCCTATTTGATTATTATCAACGTGTTTATGAAAATATCTCTATCGTTGTTCAACTAATGTTTTAATATCTGTAGTTTTTTTTGTAGAAATATTATTAGTATAATTTATTTTGATATTTTTTCATTTATCTAAATATACAAAGTCATGAAATAATTTGTGTGCAAACCGTTCATAATTCGAGTATAATTAATTGTTTTAGGCAATTGCACATTTATTCAAACACACTCTGCTTAACTGCGCTTCTAAGCAACAATAAGCCCAATTCAATACCCAAGTGATTTCATTGTCACTATTGTCTTTAATGTCTTATCATAATATTCAATGTAATATACTGTGGGTGCACATCGTTATGTTCTCGAGCAATAGGCACATTGTGGTCGATTATGTTGAGCTCAGATCAGATTTCAAATGGCTTCTTGTAAATGTTGTATTGATTGTTGAAGGTTGATTAACCTTATTATTTGTACAGCAGTCCTTTAATTAACCAATGCCAATGCCAATGTCAATGTCAATGGCAGGGGGAAGGGTATATCCTGTTTGGGGCATTCAGTGTTACCGAAATGACCAACATTTTGCACCCCAATAAAACTGTCAACATTATAAAGCGCCACTTAAGAAATGAACAAAAGAGCCGAAACCAAGCGAAAAAAAAAACAAAAAATAAATAAAAGTAAATGAATGAACCGCAGCTAGGGTTGGGTTTTAAGTAGAAATGGGCGAGGGCATGGCAGAGAAAAAAGAACAATAATCATAAAATTAAAGCCAACTCAGCACACAAACAAATAAAACAAAATATAACAACAAAAAAGCAAAGGACGAGCGTAAATTAAATAAATAAATAAAAGGACAAAACAAAAAAGGATAGAATAGAAAAAAAATTGTGTGAGAGGAGAGAGGAGAGGGAGGGCGAGAGAGAGAAAAACAATATTTTTATGTGACATAAGTTGGCGAAGAGGCAACAAAAGTGTTTAGCATGACGTATGGACGTTGACATTGTTGTTGAAAACTGCCACTAAATGTCAGCAAATGAGGGTCACGCACACACACACACACAAAGACACACACACAAAACACACACACACACACACACACACACACACACACACACACACACAAAGACACACACACAAAAAACACACACGCACACACACACACACATATGTATATGCTTTTCGGCAGTCCCGCGGCTCGGATCCTACATAACTGTAACTATTCTTAAGTATACTCTATCTTCTCTACTTCTAATAAAAAAAAAAAAAAATAAAAAAAAAATAAAAAAAACACACATATGTATGTACAATACATGTTGATGTGACAAACTAAATATTGTAATAAAAATTGTCGAAAAAAGTGAATTGACCGTTAAATGAACTTGTTGATGAGCCTTATGAGCTGACGGACGCTCTCCCCAACACCCCCCTCTGCCTCACGAATCCAAACAGCTGGCACACCCTAACCCTTAACCTAGATCAACCACCCCTGACCATTCTTTGTCGTGCTCACCTTAAGCGGTGTGAAGCATCGAGTTAGCGTGGTCATTTGCAATAAAAAAGGATTATGAGCTGAAGGACAGCTGGCATAAACACACACAGTCACACAAGAAGCACACACATACACCACTATGTATAAATATTTATAAATGGACGGGAGCCACGGGGCAGACAAGTGTCAGTGCCATTTAACAACTTGCCACAGAGCACACTGAAAGACCTGCACATCCATATGCGGGCTAACAAAAACAACAGTAAGATGGGTTAAATGGGGAAAAAGGTGCGTGTGTGTCCACCAAATGCTGCCCTGGGCCTCACCTTATTTCGGGTGAGTTCGTGTCCTTGACATCGTGGCCAGCGGCAGCCGCTTAAAGAGCAGCAGCATAAAAAATTAAAAAAAAAAAAAAAATACAGAAAAAACACATGCAACATATTTTCAAACAGGACACTAAGCACACAAGCTGCCAGGAGAGCTGTTTAAGAGCCAACGACACAACAATAACAGCAAGAGAAACAACTACTATGAAATTTATTGACCAACTGAAGATAGAGGTAGCAGGTACTGTGAGAGAGGTTGTAAGTGCTAAAGATGAAGGGCTGAGGGCAGAGATGCTTAAAGTTTGATTTAAAAATTTAGCAAATGTTTATAAGCAATATGAGTTTGCTTGGGGCTTCTATATATTGTCTTGATTTTCAACCGAAGCTGTTGATCATAATATCTACATGCTATTTCAAAGCTTAAGTTTTATATTAATAGAATACTGTCGAACTTTCATAACTCAAACTTCTATATCTCGAAATATCTTTGACTTGAACAAAATTAAGTGGCAATAAACTTTAAAACAGAATTCCATAAGACAAAAACTCCATAATATGAACTTTTTCTTTGGATAATGGTGATTTGAGTTAGGGAAGTTCGACTGTATAGCAATTTATAGCTTACTAAGATTTTTCATGTTTTTTTTTTTTGTTTCTTTCACATTTTTAGGTATTTTTCTAAAATGTTCGTAATAAAAATTATTTAAAATTTTAGGTTCTTAAATTGAATGTATTTCAGTATAAGTTTAAATCTAGAGAGACAGTTATCTTCGGTCGAAGAATTAATAGTCTCGCAGATCCCAAAACTATTAAAAACTGCATTCCTATGACAGCCATAAGATTTAGTGAAATGAGTTTAACCCTGATGTATTTATATTTTTAACACAACAAGAAATGTATATTCAGAAAAATGGTAAGCCATACTTTAAATTAACTATATATTTTATAAAGTTTTTATCTAAATATTGATAATATCGATATTTCCATATCTCCTTGATTTTGTAAATACCGATTATTTTTAATGGCTAATTAAAAATCATATTTTTAAACCCTTAATTGTTTTTTTTGCTGATGCCACGTAATAAATATCGTTAACCAATCCTTTATGCAAGAGCTGCTCCTTTTGAATTTAAAGTATGTGTTGCTCACTCAAAAAAGCTTTTAGCTGTAGGACGCGATCGGTTTTGCAGCCCTTGGGTAGCTTTGCGGCCTGCTGTTTTCCAACACTGTTTGACTGACATGCATATGTGTGGTAGTATGTGTGTGTGCAATCATCATGACAAAGTTCAGACATCAAGATGTTGATGATGTTATTGCTTTGAATGATTTTGCGGCTCATTTGCTTTTATTAAAATTTGGACGTTTTTCACGCTTATCAAACGACGCGACGCAACGTCAAAGCTGAGGCTTTGATTGTGCGTAGCCAACCTCCCTTCCCACTCTTTCCCACCCCTTTTCCCATCCCCCAAGATCTGTAATGCTTAGACCCCCCATATAAACACGTGTGCAAAGCTGCTTGTCTGTGTGTGTGTGTTTGTATGAGTTTTACTTTTATGCTAATTTCAAAACAGAAATGAATAAATGTCTTTCGTTTCTTTGGCTTGGCGCCTTTGCTTTTATTATTGTTATGTAAATTTTTATAGTTTCCCCATCATTTAGTTGCCCCCACCCTTCTTTCACTCACACTCACACACACACACACACACACACTTACACACACATAGTAGCCCAATAGCCTAAACGCTTTTTCAATTCGGTGTTTTAGAGGGGGTTGAAGGCGGTCTGGGTCATGCGGTCTGTGGCTGCTGTTTCCGTTCGTGTCCGTCGCTCTGTCCTTTTGTCCATGCGTCTGTTAGCTTCTGAAGTAGAAAATTTAATTTTCATACAGACACTCGCAGACACACTGACAGAGAGAGAGAGAGTTTGAGAGCTAGAGAGAAAAAAGGGGAAGGGCAAATGCATACATTACGTGGCGCGCGCGCTCAAATGTAGGCAATGAAATTTGCGCTTTGCAATCCCTTTTCGCCTTCCTGCCATCACTTCCCCTTCACCCGTTTCTCCCTCCTACCTCACTCAGCTTTTGGCTGCCTTTCGCTGGGAGAACGAACCTTTGTCTGTCATTTGTTCTAAAAATTGTATGCAATAAATAAAAATTACACGTTCAACAATTTTTATCTCGCTTTTGTGATCTGTGCGCCCGGCAACAATGGCATTCTATGAGCTTTGCTTCAAGTCGATCCAGGTTAAAGGGTGGGGTTGCGGGTGTGGACATCTTTGCCCCCTCCAACCCCTTGCCATCTAGCTGGGCTGACTGCCATCTAATTGGATATGTTAGCAGCGTTGTCATCTTCGACTTTCGACTTTTTGGATTGCTTTTTAGTCATTGGGTTTCCTGATAGAAGACGACAGCGAACAAATTCAAGTCGAAAGAACAAAAAAAATAAAAATAAAAAATAGTAGAGAAAACTGTATAAAAGAAAGCAGGAAAAGAGCACTGAGAAAATGTCGTCGCAGGTCGCTGGAAAAACTCTTTGGTATGCATCCTGAAGTCTGAAGTCTGAAGCGATACAAAAGCGGCCGCCCTGGCGGCCAATCAGAACTTATGTTTACCCCAATTAAGGTGAACACGAGACCGTTTTTGCGATCCAATGAGTTAGAAACAAGATAAAGGACTAAAAGCCATACAACGGCAACAATAAACCGGTCCGGCTCTCTCCTCCCGATATCCCATACCCATGCTCATACCCAATCCCTGTCCCAGTCCCAATCCCGTACCCAATCCCAATCGCTGCCTAAGCCTGAGTCGAAGCCACAGCCTGGGGCCATGCATGTTTATGTGTCGCCGACGCAAACAATGTCCACGGAAGAGAACTAAGAATAGGGAGCAGGGAGCAGGGATCAGGAGCAGCAGGAGTAGGAGTAGAAGCAGAAGGAGCTGGCAGCAAGTCCTTGCCTCGCCATGATTAAAAATTGTGCAAGCGTTGTCGGCTGACCAAAAAACCTGACCAAGCCCCATACCAAGGGGTGGGCGGAAAGGAGAGACAGGAGCTTTGAGGAGGCGGAGAGGAACACGACGAGTGGATAGATGTAAAGGCGATGTCGCAAAATCCAAAGCCAAAGTCGTTTGTTTTTATTGTCATATCAATGCGTAGCGCAGGAAAAGCAGCGACACAGACACCGTGAGTCTCCAATAGAGATGAGCGCGTGATCTCAGTTTATTTCGGGAATTTAATTGAAAGGAAAGTGTAGAGCTCGTACAAGAACTGCAGTTATCGGGGGTAAAATAGTATTCGCGACACTTTAATTACAATGGCTTTCCGATTTAATGACATCACTAGCTCAGGCACGAGTTGAAAACGTTGTCAATGTGGGAGATATTAGCGTATATAAAAACTGTAGTCAACACAAAAAAGGTCTTTACAATGAAAAATTTAATATATTCGATATACACTTTTACATGACTAAGCGATAAATTGCAATTGCTAAAATTCGGATACTTGTGTATCAGGGCTGCCACAGAAATTACTAGTGAAATAGAATTGAGCTGAAAGCATTTCCGCGCGGAAATTTCCGAGGTGTCGCAGAACTTCGAGTGATTTAATTTTTTAAATGCTTTATTTAAAGAAAACAGAAGTGGTTCCATATGATTTTTTTTAATACCTTACTTCGAATTCTGACTAAAAAATCTGGCATCGCTGACCCTGACTAAGAAAATATAGATCTCCATCATGACCCGACACTGAAGTTTAACCAAAAATGTAACAGAAAAAAAACGTATTTTCGAACTTATTAAAATCGCTAGCATGTGAACTACTGGGCTGATCTTAATTTTGTGTGAGTGCTTGCTTGACCAAATCAGATGAATAGAACTGAAAATATACTCAGAAAAGTCGGAACAACTTCGAAAATTCGAAAAAATTATAATTTTGGACGACGCTTCCTTAAAAAAAAATTTTAAGTTAGATTTTCGTGTTTAGGAGGCCAATGTCCATGAGAAAATCACACTTTGATTTAATTCACTAAAATTTTTTCGTTTTGTAAACTAGTTTTATTTAAAAGCTTATTAAGATTATCCAATTTACAATTAATAGGAAAAATTAAAGAATGAGTAATATAATAACATATACAATTTTATCTTAAGTTTTAAGATTAATTTTAATTTTGGTTAAAAGTTTTAATTATTTAATAATGAGTTGATTACAAATGTGGTTTTAATGTTATTATGATTAATGTTTTATTTTTATATATTTTATTTATTTGCTGCTCACAAGCACTACAACTTCATCGTGTCACGCCACTCAGAATTGTTTGTTTATTTACAGTTTGCGCACGCATCCATCTCAAGGTCCAACCCCTTTCATGGTGAGTACGAGTACTCATGCTTGGACTGTCTCGATGCCTCGTAATACTCATTAGCCATAACGACCAGCAGGTTGACCATGACCATGTAGATGCCCATATCCATATCCGTATCCATGCTCATGGGAAGGCCGATGTTCAGGACAATGTCTATATGTACTTATGTAATCTGGAAAACTTATCAGCCACGCACTCAGTTTTGTTGTATTTTGATTTGGTTTGATTTGATGTTGTTGCGGCTGAGCTTGACTCTGCCATACTAGCTGGTGCCACAAAAGCGGAAGACGGAAGACAACGTGGCCTATCTGCGCCTTTCCACTATTTGCACAGCTGATTCGATCTAGTTCGATTGGCAATTTATCTCAAAGGTTTCTACCCACTGACAGACGCAGTCAGTTTACCTGTGGGGCCAACAGGCAGCCACACAGACCGAGCGAGAGAGAGAGAGAGAGAGAGAGGAAGTACAAGAGCATGACCCGCTTTATAATTGGGCCTGGTCTGACAACAAAACATGCTATCGGTTTTTGAATCTTAATTTCTTTGAACAAAATCAAAGACCCAATGATGCTGCCAGCTAAAAGTTAACTAAGCAGCACACTCACGCACACACATACACACATACAGTCCAAACCTCACCCCCAACCCCACATTACGCCCAATTGTGTGTGTGTGTGTGTGTGTGTTGGGGCCAAATCGCAACAAATGGAAATTTTGTCAAGCTTGAAATCCTTTTATAATGACAAAAGGTTTCACCTCTAAGCCGATTACAGCAACGGAGACACTTCACTCCGAGCTACAGCATACTTTTGCCCCAGCCACATAAGATAAAAAGAGAGAGAGAGAGAGAAAGTGATAGAGCTAGGGAGGAGTGACAGAGAAGCGGCATTTGAAAGTTTGCCGAGTGCGACGCTTACTTTTGTAATTAGTTTCCAGTGGAGCATAAAAAACGTAGAAGGGAAACATTCCATAGTAAGTAAAACAGGCACATCTTCATCGATTACCTCTATAAGGAGCTGGCACCTTCAAGGAGGTGCTCCGGCTATATTCCAGTCTCTTGCCAATAAAGAGGAGAAAGTGAATAGGATTTAGGTGAAAAGCCTGCTTTGGATATCAATTTGAAATAAAGAAGTTTGAAATCTGTTTCAAATGAATATATACTGTGTCCTAGCACTGACAAAATGTAAGGTCAATGATGGTCGATAAATCTTAGAGAAGAGAAAAAACTATTATTTTTGTACACCTCTCCTTTTTCTCATCTTGATTGTATTCCTTTTTATATGTAAATCATTTTTATTTTTTTCATAATATTATGTTTTGCTTTAAATATTTAAAACGAAAATCGTGGATTTTAGAATTCGATCATTCTTCATCAGTTTAGTTTCAAGTGAATAAGGAAACTTGGATATTAGGTAAAACGGTTATCTCTAAGTGACACCTTATTCCGAGGAGGACATTTATTTATTTCCATACGACAAATTCATTCGCTGTTGCTTGAACAATGAACAATGAACAATGAAAATAGTCAGCGAATCTGCTAGGTACGGGCATCATCGGCAGCAAAATCGTCGGAATCGATGTCACTGTAGATCTCATCGCTGGCCAGCGGCGGTTCCGAAGCGTTTGGATTGGTAATCTGCTGGAGTTCCCGACGCACCCACTGCGGCATACTGTCCAGGCCGCTGAGGGAGCTTTGGTCTGCCTGCCGCAATGATTGCGGATAGAGGTCTCCGTCGAGGGAGGCGCTGCTGCCGAGACGACTCAACCATTGTGATGCGTTGCAACAGGCGATCAAACGATCATGACCATGGCCATAGCCACTACCACGACCATGGCAACAGGCGATCAAACGACCATGACCATGGCCGAAAAGACCATTACAATGGCCACGACCTTGGCCACATAAAAACCCAGGTCCAGAGCAATGGAAACGGCCAGGAGCATGAACTTGAGCATGTGTAAGAATTCGTACCCCCCTGAGGTTGATGTCATGGCCTTGAGCATGAACATGTCCAATTGGCGGCAGATCAGTGCCAGTGGTGCACAACACTTGCTGGTTGCTGCCAGCATCACCAATCCGCAGAATCCTTGTGCCATGCATGATGGACACATGATTGGCCAGATTGTTCATACGCACCGTGTCCGCCGAGGGAACCGCAACGCACAGAGGACAAATGACGGGTGTGTAATTGCCACGATGCTTGGACAGCACGTGCTTTACCAGATCCTTGACAGCAATGCCCATCTTGCCGCATATGGGGCAAGTGAAACTATCGGCACACAGCTCCGGTATATCGGCACCTGCAAAGAACAACTCGCGGGCAGCACGATCCAAGAGGCATTGAAACGGATGATTCTTGCTATGATGCCCCGTCTCCACCTTGTTCTCATAGCACATGGAACACAGATCGTAATTATCACAGCACAAACACTTGTAGCGATAATAAACAAGGTTCGTCTTCTCACATCCATCGCATGTGACATCCCAGTGCATTGCCATTATCTGTGCATTTCAATTCAACGCAATTAATATCATAGTTAACATTATTTATCTATATTTACTTACATTGGTTTTCCTGCCTATTAGACTCGATATTGTGACTACAGAATCTATCTCAGATACAATGACTCGTCATCTTCACTGACAGATGCCAACTCGGTTTGATTTCAAATGACAGGAAGCGGTATGAAAATAGTTCGATTTGTGAAGTGACTTCGAATGAAAATGTGTTCAAAAATCAATTCAGCGGTTTCATTTCGGCTTAGAACTTTTCTTATTCGATTTGTTCCGTTCTTCCTAAGTTAAAAGATGAATGCACAGGACTTTTATCATTCAACTCGGTTTATCTATAAAAGAATTTGAAAGTTTATAAATTTCAAACAAAAAGTCAGTTGTCTGTATAAAAATTAGTGGCAACTCTGCGTCAACTGTGGCTTGTTAAATTTAAGCATGCGGAACTGATTTGGGTAAAAAGAGGAGAGAATAGGCAAGGAAAATTTAAATTATAGATCAAATAGGAGAATAGGATATAAAATAGGAGAATAGGAGAGAGAGAATAGGAGATGGCTCGCAAATACAGCTCGTATTTGGTGCACCCATCTCTTTTGAACTTCTTATGTGGGTTCTCCCCTTGTGCTAATAAAAAAACAAAATTTTATAGTTTATGTCCATAAAAACAAAATTATATAATTTATGTCCACAAAAACTATTTTTGTCTTCGTTCTTGATATAATCTACCAATATTGACGTCATTATTGACCAAATTGTAAAACTCCAAACAGTTAGATGTTCTTCGATTCCGTTATTTTATGAGTCTCCGGATCTACTAAATGTCAAGTTCTTCTTCTTCACATTACGCCAGCGAGCTCATTGAAAATGGTCACAAAGGGTATAATGGTTTTGTGAAATATGTGTAACAGACAGAAGAAAGCATCTCCGACCCTATAAAGTATATATATTCTTGATCAGTATTAATAGCCGAGTCGATTGAGCCATGCCCGTCTGTCAGTCCTTCTGGGGGCGCAGATCTAGTTTGTTTTTAAATTAATTCCATATATCCTTACGAAACTTGGTTAAAATCGGATAACAATATCATATAGCTGCTATAGGAATGATCAGTCGAAAATCAAGTTATAGTAAGATATCTTAACCAAACAAACAGAATATGCAACTGGGATGGTATTATAACATCCTGACCAAGTTTGGTTGAAATCGGTTATCAAATAGCTGCCATAGCAAAGAATTTTAAGATATAGTACGAAAGTTATTGTTGGAATCACAAAAATATTATACAAACAATAAGACAAAAAAGGTAATGCCATATTATTAAAACTTCGGCGTGTCTAACGGCGTGCTCTTGAGATATCGGAGTGACAGGGCACAGGGTATCTTACAGTCGAGCACGCTCTGTACGCACTGTAGCCACACCTACTCGCGAGCGAAGCGAGCAGGGGCGAAGTCATGCAAGTCCACATATGCTTAAAAATACATATTTAATATAAATTATATCACTTAATATAATATAAATTATATCAATTAAGAAAGTATCTTTTTGTTGACATCAAACTTATTCCAAAAGTCGCTTAAAATCAATTTAATTCAAATTAATATTCATAAAAAATAAACAACATTTTCTTCTTCTTTGAACCGATTAAACAAAAAAATATATTTAAATTTATATATAAAATCGCATTCATCAAAGATAGTCTCTTCTTTATTTAAGTCAAACTCATTTTAAAAGTCGCTTAAAATCGATTTCAATCAAATCAAAATAGTGATTAATAATCTTTAAGTGAAAATAATAAAAATAAATAAATAATATAATTCTCAAGAGATAAATCTGAGTGGAGTTCAACAGTCAAAATTGAGCTCATAGCTTAAATAAAGATAGCGATTACTTAAGAAATTATTGAAAATTGAAAGCTTAAAGACATTTCAAACTTTTTAACTAGAAATCTATAAAATAGTGATATTTTTTTATTAGCTAGTCTTCATTTGCTATTGCTGACTTTTTAATCCAACTCTCACGCAGTTTTTGCAATTTGAAGATCCTGCCAAAGAGCCTTCAACTTGCTGCAATTTTAGCTACCAGACTAAGACCCTTTTCTCCCCCTCTCAAGTTAAGGGTGGGTGGTGCTTGTTGCAGCGTGTCTCCCTTATGTGGGCATAATATATCAAAATTCGTTTCGTTTGTTCGCGCTTTGTACATAAATTTCATGCAAATTGACTAATTAATTTTCGCGCAATGGATTCTTATCGTGCAATGCACCGTCGCCTGGCCTAGGCACATATTTGCATACTACACACACACACACACACACACACCCACACAGTCAAACACACTCTTGTCTGTGTGTGTGCGTGTAGTCAATTGAAGGGCGCAGTCGGAGGCGGAACTAAAGCCGAGTCAGCTGTGTGGCAGGATGCGCCTAACCGGCCGAGGCACGCCGTGCAGTCGATGTTGCACCCACGCATTTGCCTCTGCCGCTGCTTCTGTTGCTGCGGCTGCCACACAAAAGTGCCGAGCACAGCGCTTACGTTGCAGCACAAACAACAATTTTAATGACGGATATTAAGCATAGCCACAACTATGGCAAGCGACTATAGCCACTAGAGTTTCCATTGCTATTGTTGTTGTTGTTGTTGTCGTAAGTGTAGCCAACGGCAGCGAGAGGCATAAAATTTACAATACTTCCGTGCTTTATTTTATTATTTTTTTGTTGTTGTTATTTTTTGTTGTCCCGCAGGATGAACAAAATAAGTATAGCTGCAGGACGGCAATGGTAGGAAGGCAGCAGTAGTGCAGGATGAGCGAGGTGAGCTGGGGGTCTGCAGGGGGTTTCAGGGGGTTGCTTTAAGCCTGCCAAATATGCTGATTGCAGCAATAATGATGATTATGTTTGCCTGGCCTGCATGCACGACGCAAATTTGTTAGTCAAAGCGGAAGGAAGTCGAAGCATTGACAATGCCAGCGACACGAAACAAACAACAACAACATCGACTTTAGCAACAACCAACCAGTAACAACAACCAACAACAACAACAACAGCAAAAGTGTGCTGCAGTTGCAAGTGAGCGCCACGACAATGGCAAGCAACAAAAGCATTTAACGACTTGCAAATGCAACCAACCGTCCGTCCGTCCGTCCAATCGTCCATCTGTCTAACTCTCCAACTGTCCATTTGTCTATCTGTCTAACTGACTGACTAACTGACATATAAACAAATGGCATAAATAGGGGCTAAGCAGAAAGAAAAACAATTTTCAATTGGCCAACAAGTCGCCAAGTCACATTCACTGCAACTGCATTTGCAACTGATATTTAGTTAACTGCAATTTGTAAATTTGAGTATAAAATACCAGTATCAACAGTCAACGAAAGGTACATATATTAATGTTGAATATATATATACATAGATCAAAAGGAAATACCCAGTTATTATAGAACACAAACTCACAAATTCAATTCGAAGACTTGAAATTAATTTTTCGAAAATGTTATATTTATTGAGAAAAAATTTGATTATATGAATTGCAATTTTTATTCAGTTAGCTTATACGTAATTAAAAAATGTTTTATTGGTTCGAATATTCCATAGATAATATAAAAATAATATTAGAAAATACTAAATAAATACAATAAACTAAAATGAAATATAATAAATATTGTTATGTATTAAAGTAATAAAACCACGTTTTTAATTAAAAAGTCAAATTTGTAGAAAATTTAACAGGTTTGAAAGAAAAAAAATATGTGTTTGCTTTCGATAATTTGTTAAATTTTGAGAAAAACTGTCATTAATATTTTGCAATGCTATTTTATATTTTAATGGTTTTCGACCTGACTGTATATAAAATATCATTTTTTACAAATTAATTTCAAGATAAAATAAATAAACTTCTTTTATTAATTTAACTATCTTTTGATATAATATTTATAATTGAATATGAGAGATGTCTTAATGTATGTATGTAAATATGTACAAGTAAAAATTAAGTTTGAGATGCATATTTGCTTAAACGAATCTACATACTAACTAACATTTTTTTTAAGATCTTTATGTCTGATAACTGGCCAAACAGTTAGACAAATAATAAGACATTATAACATATTTACGAACTTTCAGTGTGTCGCTGTCATAGTCGGCTTGACCTTTTTTTAGCGGGCTGTAGGGTATTGTTGAACCTAAAGTTTACCTTTGGTGCTGTGCAAATTATTGCATTGCGTGCGGAAAGTTTTGAAGCACCTGCAGCCAAAACGCAGCCAGCACCGGATGAATCGCTGCGGCCATATTAGCAAAGTGAATAGGTTTTTATTTGTAACGGAAATGTGGAAATTATTGCCAGTTGTTTGTTGTTGCCAGTAGCTATTATTGTTACGGTTGTTACTGTTGCTTTTGGTTTTGTTTTTGGGGTTGTGTTGTTACCTGTAACCTGTTACCTGTTACCTGACCACTGCTGCTATTGTTGGTGGTGTTGACCGTGATTTGCATAAGACACAGGTGGCAGCTTATCCAGATTCCCCCCAAGCGTGTTCTCCACCCACCAGCTGCATTAGCATTCGGTCTGTCTGTCTATCTGTCAAAGGCTTTTTCTTCTTTTCCACGGATGTCGAAAGCGGCTTAGGGCGCACTTTGCCTCAACTGGTGGTCAGCGTTAAGCTGAGCTGGCAAAATATTCATACTTAGCACTTTGGGACGCCGAATTGACCAAAAAACCTCCCTTCCCAAACCCTCCCTTTCCAACCAAGACCGACAAAAACACTGAAAAATCCGACCCGTGTCTGGCATCATTTTGTTTATATTTAGTAGCGCGTCTCTCTGTCACATACGCTTACCCAAGTGCTCGAATGCGATCACAGAAAAAACTGAGACTCAAAGTCAGCGCAACGATTTGACTGAGCTTTAAGTTTGTTTTGGCTAACCACTTGTTATGCTTTCGATAAGGTGGCATCACTGAAACTCATCATATTCATCGATTGCACCGATGAGCTAGTCAGCCTTTTAAATATTTAAAATAAATAAATAATTAGATTCAGTTCAAAATTCAATTTGCTTAAGGCCCCATTTTACAATATCTAAATATGATCTTTCATGACTGTTAATAGGGTTTTTGAAACTATTTTTGTATATCTTGATAAAAATTTATTTAAGCATTAACAAAACAGGCCTAATCTTGTGCAGATTTTTATGAATGAAAGGGTATATAGAAAATACTTTGTTACAGTTCGACAAAATTTACCAATCAATTGAAGTAAAAGAAGCTAAACACAGCCAATTATCTATATTAAGTTTATGTGTTTGTGGCTTAATACAAGCGTAGCATTGCTTAAATTATTCGAGTAGTAAAACTTTAATATCAAGAAAAGGCTGTTGAACAAATAGATATAGGCTATTCGAATTATTGTAGTTAGATAAGCTGCAAGCTGGCTCTGAACCAAACCTCACCGATCTATTTAGGTTCGTTTCGAACAAAACTAGTTACTTAAATTTCATACTTTTCTTACTGGATTAAAATAAAACTGAAGAAATATCAATTTATAAAATAAATCATAAAATAAGGTTTGATTTTTCACAAAACTAGCAATTTCTTAACTGAAAAAATTTAATTGACTTACAAATTCAAGAGTTAATTTAAACAGAGACACTGTGATATCATATCTTCTTCTGCCACTTTAGATCTTTCAGCTTCAGAAATAAGTGGTTTCGATTCCCACCCTGCCATATTAAAAATAACAGTCATAAACAATTTTTCCGCCACTGTCATTTGTAATACAAATACAATCCGAAAATGTGTTTTTTAGGGTCATTAAAATAAAACGTCATATTCTAAAAAAGAATTGGATAGGAAAAAAACAGCTCCACATTCTTATTTAAAGTGAAACAGTGATCTAGTTTATTAGTAGGTGCCTTGGGTATGTGCAAAGCTTGCTGCAGACTTTCTCATCGTGGGGAGCTTTGTTGGTTTCAGTTGATCGCTGAAGCCGCCACAAAGTATGCAATGCAATGTCAGTGATGTGTAGTGTGTGTGAGTGTGTGAGTGAGTGTGTGTGTGAAGTGTGTTGTGTGTTATGTGGTGTGTGCAATACAATTGGCTATCGATGCGATGGCTGACATTTGGTCTGCACTTTGAGTTGTTGATTTATGTATGTGCTGGGTAAGCGTCTTGCTCTTTTGGAATTTAATTTAATTTATTTTTCATTTGCGAGTCGAGATGAGATGAGCCGAGAGAAGAGTTGAAGTGCAGCAAATGGAAGTGAGTCGAATCGAGCTGAATCCCTGACCTGGTCCATGTCCATGTCCATGGAGAGAATCGCTGCTTGCTGGGGCAGCTTTTTATGCATGTCGCCGTTAACTGGATGCCTGGTCTGACTTGGCTTCAATGCCATTCGATTCGATTCCTTTGAGCTGGCGCTTTGTACATTAGTGTGACATGGGCATACACACCGATTGCCATCCCCCATCCCCCAACACCCATCCCCATCTCCTGAATTTCCCATCCCCCTTTTCGGGCATTCAACATCCAGCCGCAGCTTCAGGCAGCACCCACATACTCATCAAGAGTGCAACGTTTGTAGGTCCACAGCTCACTTTGGTCTGATTTGGTTCGGTTTGGCTTGTCTTGACTTGGTTGGTGTGTTTGGCTTGCATTTCTCGTGGGAAATCAGTTTAATGGAAATTATAACATTCGATTACTTTTCAAACTAAACTCAAAACATACGGGCATGACCTGGCCTTGCCTGTCAGTTTCAATTCTCCTCTGCCTTAAATTCGTTTTACCTTCATCCAAATGTCGACCGCAATAAGTGGCTGGCTTTCTGGCCAAGATTGCAGCAGGTGGGTAGCTAGCCGTGAAATAGCAGCTCCAACAACACAGCCACAGTCCCAGCAACAGCAACAGCCACGACCATTGCCATAGTCTCAGTCGCAGTTTTGTCAAATGCCTATACTTGTAAATAAGCTGCAAGTAACTGAAAAATTCCTAAACATACACATACACACAGATTGAGAACTCTGTAACGTGTATTGGGCAGGCGTTGGCATGGATAATTTATCCTCTCTCTCTCTCTCTCCCTGTTTTTCTTGTTTGTTTCCTCTTTTTTGTGGCAACCATTGCCAGGTGAAGTGTTTTTAAGTGACAAAACAATGGACATCTGAAATGAACATTTGCTTCTGATGGTCAGCAAAAGCAACTCGAAAAACCTAAACCTAAAACAGAACTGCACGGAACAGAGCAGAGCGGATCAGAGGAAACGGCTTACGAAATTACATTGCCTAATCATTTTATTCTCGTCTGTTCTCTTTGGCTTTGGCTTTTCCTTTATGTCCTTGTACTGCTGTTTTTTTTTATTATTTTGCTTTTTTCACCCTGGGTGCTGATTAAATTAGACAATTTGCAAGGATTTACCAGTTGAAACTGAATTTAAAAAACAAACTTTTATTTGAAAAATTTACTTTAATATTGATCATTTTATGTGACATTAAGTTATAATTACTACATTAAATATTATATGTTAAATTAAATGTAATTTTTTTTTATGTATAGTAAAATTAATTAACTACAAATTTGTCATTAATTTATTTCCTATTTGTAATATTAGTATAAATTTTCAGGGAATATTTTCTATTTCAATTCGAGCTGACTTGCAGAAACTCATGCATTCTAATAAATGCATTTCATTTCGAATTGCGATCTAATTCGATCTTAAGCGATTGCAGGAAACTCATTTGTTTGCTTTTCTTTTATGTTCAGCCTACGTGACGGCTACGTGATGCTGTCGCTGAATGTTACGAGCCGCACCTGTGAGTATATGAGTGTGTGTGGATGTGTGTGTTAAGGTCACGTGGCGCACTTCGACTGGCAGACAGGCAGTCCACAAAATGCACTGGCAGCCGATGTCGACGTTGAGTTTAATGAAGTGCAACGAACGTTGTGCAATTGAAATGCGTTGCAAGCATTTGGACGCTTCACCTGAAGTCGATGAAAGCGACGTTGACGACGACAACAACGACAACGACGACGACGCACAAATCACAGTTGGATTGTTGTTGTTGTTGTTGTGACTGTTATTCAAGCAACGTTTGCCATTGTTGTTGCTGTTGCAGCTAGCATCATCAAGTGCCGTTAAACATGCCACACGCATCAAAGTGAAAATGCTGCAAATACCAAAAACACTAGCGAAATACATGCATGCGGCATAAAAAGCACGAGCAGTGGCACGAGTGCTAAATAAACCAGAAACAAAATCGAAAGAAAAAAAAAGAAGCACACTCGCACTCACACACATACACTCGCTTACACACTGTGTATTACACAGATGCACACAGGCACAAAGAGAGCATCGTATCTGCCTGGCACTGGTTCTGCCTCTATCCCGTCGCTTCCCACAACCAAACTGTTCCCACTTGCTGTTGCGTCGCTGTTACGACGCTGTTGCATTGCTTTTAGGACGTGCTCAACAACTGCAGACATTGGACGCCACTGTGCTGCCGCTGTCGTTGGCTCTGCCGCTGCCTGCGCATGCGTCTTTTCAAAGTTTAGCACATGCCACCCGAAGTGCGAGACGAGCGAGTGTCGAGTTCGTTTTAGAACACGGCCAGGCAAAACCAGCACATTCAGCTGCTCGCTGCCTTTGGCTGTGGACGTCCAAGGGTCTCACAACGCGGCGTATGCGTGATATTTTCAAATATTTTCGTAGTTTCTATCTCGAATATGATTATCCTGATGAAAATGCACTCGTCAGCAAGTGTAGAGCGCCTCGAATTCTGCAGGGCAACTTGAGAAGAACTTTCTGCCTGCCTGGCGCCAGCCAGCCAACTTTGTCTTGGCCAACAAGCGATGTCAGCTAACAGTCATCAGACATGAATCGTCAGGCCATCAGTCGTCAGACTGTCTGTCTGGCTGTCAGTTGTCAGCAGTTCGCTGTTTATGTTGAGTTGTGCTCATTAGTGTAGCGCTTATGATGATAATTTGGATTAAGCCAAGGGTACAAACATGGCCGGAAGCGTTTTGCATTTCGCTTAACATAAATCCTCAACATCAGGTTCAATCGGATACGAAAGTAAAATTCTATGCCCCTTCAAGCTGTTTGCGATTCACTGACATATAACATAATATGATCAAAATAAAATATACAAGTAGAACAAATAATAGTCTAAATCAAAGCCGAATACCAAAATTAACGAAAATCTATGCAGAAAAAGCTGCTTGAATTACTTGCCAATTACTGGCAAATTTAAACTTATTTATTTACTCTCATTTATGTATGTGTTAATTTTCTTATTGAAAGCTTTTAGCCCGAAGCAAATTCATTTTGATTTGCATTCATTATTGTATTGAACCTACACATTTTTCATTAAATAAGTTTAAGTTGCACAATGCAAATACCTTTTCTTTATGCTCTAAGTATTCTTCATTTTGTTTCCATTAACCATGAAACACGTAAGTCTGGCAGAGCACCTTTGAAAATTATTTCGAATAATAGTTTACATCTTTTTTTATTTTGTATTCTTTTTTTATGTTCAAAGCTAAACTTTCCATAAATATTAATGCAACAAATCTTATTGATTAATTCAAGAACTTTACAAATAATATATATTATAGTTCTTATTAATTTACGAAGTTTCGACAATGCAACCATAAAGCACCAAAAATAATAATTTTTGTTTATATTAAGAATGAAAATTTAACAATTCGTGAGTTTATTTATTAATATATTTATTTGATAATCAAATCATAAGGCTTAATCCTTATGATAAGTATGTTCACTAGCAATGGCTGCTATGGCCTTCAGCTAGATACTTAGTATAACTAAAATGAATTTATAACAAAGTTTGGTTGAATGGTATATGTCTAAATTCGTGAGTTACATTCATTACTTCGTTAATATCGTTCAGAATTCTGAATGTATAAGCCCCATCCATATCTTATAATAAATATATATATATATATATTTATTATAATTATATTATTCATGGATTACATCAATGAAATTTTATTAATGTTCTCAAATTTTCACATCATAAAAAGAAAAATGTGATTGAGTTCTGTTCTTCGACTTAAGTTAAGTTCGCTTAACTGTGGCGTATACATAATATGTACAAATGCAAGGGATGCGACAGCTGAAATATTTGCAATTATTCTTTGCTTTTATGAGTTACTCAGCGAGTAAGTTACTCAGTTACGTAGTTTGATCTATATGAATCCTTACAATTCATTTATCTAATTAGCATAATTTAAGTACTCTCAGCTAACGTAGCCAAAGACTTACATTTATTTTGTAGCTGAAGCTGGAGCTGTTCTCTTCTGGCTGGGAGTCCCTTCTTCGTCTTTTCCTTCTTACTCTTCTGTCAGTCAAAGCAGCTCACACGCATACATATGTACATGTAATAGCATATGTGTTACGTGTACTTTTTGCTGCATACTTCTTCTGTGTAAGTGCAAAAAATAAATAAATAAATAAAACAAAAACAAATGCAAAGCAAACAGGAGAGGAGATGAGAATAAAATGGGAGGGAAGGGAAAGTTAAAATAATAAATAAAAGCGAGTCGCAGCGAGTGGCAACTCGACGCAGCGGTTTCACACGCAATTAACATATTCTCTCTGTTTCATTAAAATTGCTGCACTTGCCGAGGGGTTGAAGGGATGCAACGGGCCCCTTTTTTCTCCCCCTTCCTTATCTTCGTCAGTTGGGTTCAGGTTTCTGGCATTCTGATGCGCTTTTTCAACGTGCTTTACTACACGTACGAGTACGCAACTCTTTTAGTATTTTTATCTTCTCTTTTTTAATTATTTGTTTTTTTTTTATCGCTTTTTATTCAATTATTTGTACACACAGAACCAGAGAGCGAACGTTAGAGAAGGAGGTGTCCAGCTTAATAAAAACTAGCACTAATTGCTTATTAGCCAAAGCTGAGGTTGAGGCTGAGATAGGCTGGTGGCGATTCAATTGGTCTTCGGCTGGTGTTTGTACTGCTTCTTCCTTTCCCATTCCCTCTGATAATCTGCCAAATGTTGAAAATGTTGCCATTTGCATTAATGCCGCATCACATTGCAGGCGCATTAAACAATTAACAATTGTAATTGATAAACAATTAGCGGCAATAAAAGTGAGCCGCAAATGCAAAAATACGAAACTGCAAAGTTAACATCTGTGAGATACTTTTTAAGCCAGACAACTGATTCCCCCCGTTGATAGTTATTTAACTTACATCGCAGTTTGGTCCATCATGCCAATTTTAATACACTTGCAGGGTATGCAGGCTAACAAAACAAATATGCTCTACATCGGAATCACTTAATAATAATAGAAGAAAACTAATTTTTGCCTTCAAATAGTTAAAAAAATACGCAGAGTTTAAAATATTTAAATTTGGCAACTCAATTGTAAAAGCATTAACTGCTGTCGTCATAAACCAACCAGTAATCATTTACTGGAGGCCAACAACAAATTAATGGGGGTAAAAGTCTAGCGCATGGTCGAAGCGTTAATATCAAACACAAACATCGAATGATTCAAATAAATAGCATAACAAAAAATGTGTAAGTAGAGGAGTATACAGTCGTACCTGTTCAGACATACGAGTATGTATAAACAATTATTAAACTACGGCAAAAGCTCAGCTACAGTTTCGCGGCATAGACGACTTCAGATTCTGCTCAAAAAAACACTCGTCTGATATTAGAACACCCCAATGTGCTCAACTTTATATAGACATGCAGATTTAAATCTTAGCATTAATAGCTCTTTCCCAATTCATTCAACACCTCTGTGGAACTGAGCTTGAGACTCATCCCAAGCTATGGTGCTGACATTTTAAAGATTATTTAAGTTCACAAAAGCATTTACCTAAATGCAGCATTGCTTAATAAACTATTTTATACTCCTTTGAAAAACATTTAGACTTCTTAGATAGCTTCTCTGCTTTTGATTTTGCTTTAAGATAACTTTAGGTGCCCTAAATTCTCTTACTGACTTCTGATAAGTGGATTAATCCAACGATTAAGTGATATAATCAGCTCGCAAAATTAAAAAGCCATAAATTAAACACTTTCTGTCAAAAATTAATTTTAATTAAAGGAAGAAACGAGTGACAAGATTTAAGTGGGCTTGCTATGAATTTGATACCGGTTAAAACTTTTTGCTCATGGATACCATCAATTCTTGTGTAGCGTATACATAAGTATGAATGAGAAGAAACCCCCGTAAGGTCTACTAAAAACTGGTTAGTTAATAGTTGAGCGGGGGGAGGCTAGATCTCTATAAATAAATGCAATGCTGTAGACGAGGCTTAGTGTTGGTTGAACAGCAGTAGGCAAGTTACGAGTAACATTGACAATGCGTAAGGGAACTATATTATTATGTGGTCTGGTCCTGGCCAGCTGCTGTCTGACGAGTCTGGCATATCCCCAGAGTGCAGATGGTCCTCTCAGTACAACAACTGCGGCAAGCACAACCACTTCCAGTTCAGTGGATGACAGCAAGGCGAAGGACTATAGCAGCACCACACTGGCAAGCACCACACTTGCTAGCACCACACTTGCAAGCAGCACAGCAAGCAGCGTTTCAGGTGATGACTCCAATACAAGGTTCAGCACAGTTTCTGGTGATGACTCCACCACGAGGTCTAGCACCACGGCAGGCAGTGATGTATCTGATCTCGCCAGCACCACAGCTGCAAGCACAGTGACCGCATCTGCGAGCAAAGATAATTCAGAGTCCAGCACCGCTCAGCCAGCTGCTGGTCATAGCACCACCAGCACCGCTCAATCAGCGTTAGCATCGGACACCACACCCTCTTCAGCGGATAAGGAGCTGCAGGAGTTGCTGCATCAATGCGAGGAGTTGCGTCGACGCAAGAAGCGGAACAGCTCTTCTTCCTCCTCCTCCTCCTCTGAGGAAGAAGACGACAGCTCGGAGCAGAAGGCCCAGAAGAAAGAGCGCAAGAAGCTGAAGAAAATGTGCAAGAAGCTGAGGAAGCAGCAGGAACGCAAGGGAGATCAGGATCTTAAGGAGCTGGCCGAAGGATTGCGTTCATACAATGAGCGACAAACCCAAAGGAAGCATTAAATTTAAAAAAAAAAGTCAAACATACATAGATCATTTTGTATAACTTTTATTTTATTTTTTTTTTGTGTCTTTTGTGATTTATTTCTATCATAATAAAAACATTTTGAATTGAAATGAGAATGTTTCATTTCACTGGTAAACATTTCTAAGCTCTGTTCTACATAACTCAAAGCTACATAAGCATTGATCTATCTGCTAATCCATAAGTCAAATAGGTCAACAACAATTGGAGTCGACACAGATTGTTACCAGCCTAACGAGCAGTGCAAACTTACGATTCCAACAAAAAACTCACTTAGATTCGTGACTTAGCCTAAATTTCATTGTTTGTTTGATACACAAACAAATATTCGGGCTTCTGACTAGATTAATGTATTTGTAAATTTGCGGAAATTCAACGGAAAAAGTTTTGATAGAGAAAGCAAAAAACTAAAAATAGGTGATAATTAAAAAATGAGTAAGCTTAATAGTTCAGACGAAAATTTAATTATCGGTAATTTTTGTTAATAAACTCGAAAACGATGAGTACCATAAATATAAGTAATATAATAAACATGACGGCTCAGTAAATAATTATATCAAAAGAATTTCATTGTAAATACAGTCGAACTTCCATATCTCGAACTTCTACAACTCGAATTTTCTCCTACTCAAACTCAATCGAGTGACAGGAAGCTTAATAAAGAAAACAAAAAAAATAATGTCATAAGTCAAAGTCTTCGTAAATCCAACTTTTTCTTTGGATAATGATGATTTGAGCTAGGAATGTTCGGTTGTAGTGAAGAAAAAGTTAAAAAATATAATATAGATTTGATCTTTCTAACTGATTGGATAAGCATAAAGTAAAAACTACAGTGAAACTATAATTAAATAAATAAAGAAATTAATATAAAATTAGAAATAATAACATTTTTTTTCAATTTTAGTATTTATAAGAGATTAATTATTTATTTATATGTCAAATCCAAATATATTATAATGTCCATTATTATAAGAGAAAGTTTAAAAAAAGTATAAATCTATAGAATCAAATAATTTAAAAATTAAGTGATCGGAACACTAATTTATATTCATAGTTTTTTTTTATTTTCATCATTTATTAAACTAAATGTGTAATTAATTATTTGTTGATTTTGTGCAAATTAATTTTTTTCAAAATATTTATGATAGAAGAACATATGCATTTGTAGTATATACATATGTGTGTGTGCGTAATATGAATTCATTAAAACTCGACTGATTTCTATCGCTGTAAAAAGTATGTAAACAGGTTTCGGTCAAACTTAATAGAAAGCCAAGCCATGCTATGGATTGTACTCGTATTCTGTGGTGCGTCACATTCCACACATGTTATTGTTATATTATATTATTATTAAATTATTATTTTGCAGACTCGAATGAAAAAATGTGAGCATTAATTCAAGTAATTTGTCAGAAATGTAAAAAAGTGCATAATCAAAATCATCTGACTAATTGCACACATTATATTATTAGATTTGATAGTGAACGACATTTTTTTAATTGAGCAGCTGAAATTCCTCGTACAGGTTTAATAGACAATGCCAAAATTATAATATAAGGAATTCTTTGCTGAGAACTCTTAAATATACTCAATTGTTTATTTATTATTAATATTATTATTTCATTTGCGCTATTAGTCTTGATTAAACATGAAGATTTTTAGCGGCAAGAAGATCGAATGTGCGACAACTTGGATTTATGTATTAATGCAGTCTGTAGATTAAATCGGTCTCGGCCAGGTCAATTCAATTCGCTATTCGACGCATACAAATTTCACGGTACAAGCACGTTTTAGCAGCAAGAGTCAAGAGTTGTTGGTAGATCGTCCAAAAAGAAAAAAAATTCATTTGCATATGCGAACGAAAAAAATGGACGAATAAAAAACGTTAAAGAAATTTGTTAATAAGCAAAAATGATAATGAAGCCAGAGTTCAGGCATTGAACTCATAAGAACGTGCGCAATAGAAAGCCAAGAGTTTTGTTTTGTTTGTTGGCCAAAAACTGTAGGCTAAGATTTGCGGCTCAGGAAAAGGTATCCGTCTGTAAATGGGTCGACCCGGCATTAGACGTGCTTTGAACTCTCTGCCATCGGTCCGAGAATTGGCTAATTATGCAGCCTCAAGAGCCCGCACCACTTGCACCACTCACCTCACCGAACCGCACCGCAACGCACAACTCGTACAAATAAGAAGCGCCGTTAGAACTAATGATTTATACGCTGAGCTGTGAGACGGCCAAGTTAATATAAGTGGCAGATCAGACAGATTTCCGATTCAGTTGGCGCACACACAACAAGCTATGAAGTGGGCAATGCTATCATCAATACAATCGCAGGTGCTTTTGGTCCTGGCTTTGGCCAGTGGTCTCTCACTGGTGAGCGGTAAATTTTTTTGATCTTTTCAATGAAAAAACAGTAGTAGCTAAATTCAACAATTTCGCCCTCCTTTACTCCCTTTTAACTGGCAGCACGCGATGAGCTGCGTCCGACGGTCGCTCATCTGGTCAGCTCCACGGTGAAGCCAACGAGTGCGCCAAAGGTGGAAGCGAAACCCACCAAGCCACTGATGATTATCAATGCGCCACCCATGAAACAGAAGCACCTGGTGCCGCTCAATGTGGAGTCCTCACAGTCAGAGTCACAACCAGCGTCGGAGCCGAACTCGACGATGCAGGTGAAGGATGCGAAGCCGCTGCAGGTGACGGGCTTCATCACCAAGTCGGGCAACATCTATGAGATCGAGGATAAGCGTGGCATCGGACACATTGAGTCACGTCAAGCGGATCAGCCGGAGGAGCAGCAAATTGTCTGCAATTACGGCAATGTTGTCATCTACAGCGATGTGCCCTGCGATCAGGTCACAAGTGTCAAAGTCGGCGATGTGCAAACCCTGAAGGACGAGCAGGTCGCATCCTCATCCTCAGCTTCATCCGCTTCCTTAACTGACGCACCTCCAACCGAGGCACAGCAGTCGCATGAGACGGAGGAGAGCAGCAATGCCGTAGACAACACGCCCCGGCAACAGGGCAACATGCCACAACGTCGTCGTCGCCGTCGTCGTCCCGTCGCCGCTGGGCAGCAGCAGCAGCAGCGTCGTCGCATTCGAGTCAATGCCAATGGCAATGGCAATCGCAATGGCGTCCGTCGCGTTCGCATCCGGAATGGCAACGGCAACGGCAATGGAAACGTTATTCGCAATGGCAATGGCAATGGCAACGGCAACGGCAATAACATTCGTCGTGTGGTGCGTCGTCGTCCTGGTCAACGTGGTGGCGCTCAGCGCCGTCCTGCCAACAGGCAGCAGCAGCAGCGCCGCCGCCAGCAGCAGCGTCGCCGTCCGCAGCAACAACAACAGCAACGTCGGCGTCGTCAGCAGCCGCAGCGTCGCCGCCAACAGCAGCAGCAACGCGTTCGCGAGGATGAAAGTCCCTAAGTTACACATGGAATGTTGCAAGTGAATGTTGCTCCACTCCTCAACTTAACTATTTAAACAGCTTCAAAGACAAATGAATCAAATTAAATGTTTACCAAAAAAACACTTCACTTTTGTATTCACTTACAATTGGAACTCCGACTGCAATAAGAGCTCGTGTATAGTTTACATTTAATTTATTTATTTTTTATTTATTTTAATAAGTCTGTGCACAGTGTAGTCACAACCAACTGTAACTTATATACCCTTACAGAGAAACAACTTATTTAAGAAAATCAGTTGATTATAGTGACATTATGGCCTGACAGTACTTTACAGTGCTCCGTCTCCCTTTTCTGCCTATCTTTATCTATTTTTTCTCCTCTTCTTATTTTAACTTTTATTGCGCACAAAAACTCATTTTCATTTGACTTTCAACTAAACGCCACATTCAGTTTTGTTAGTCAACGAGAGGGCCTATAAAATATATGGACGAGAATGGACGAGAAGTAAGAAACTCTCCTTAACCCATGCCGACCGATATGATTCGGTTACCAGCCGATAGTGTAAGGCAAGGAAAGGAAAGATACTGAGGGGTCCATTAGAGGAGTTTCGAGTATTTTTTAATTTTGTCGATGCTTCATAAAAAAGTGTGATGTCGTAAGGACAAATATGGAAGATCGGATTCTGATCACACTTTTTTTTTAGTTATTTTGTGTCTTTCATTAAATTCGCCTTTTATTAAATTCACGAATTCAAAGTTTAATCAGTGTACAAATTTGCTTAAATATAATCAACATACATACGTATATGTTTATATATTCATATTTATATTTATTCATATTTGTATATAATTTCTTGATTGCATCGATACATATTGTCTTGCAGTACTTCCATAAACATAAACAAATAAATGTGCAGCTGCAAGTCCTTTTTTGGCTCTGTTTGTCACTTTAATTGTAACTAGATTTTCAACTCGACTCGACTCTACTTGACTCGACTTTTTGTTTAACAAATTTTGCGTGGAGAGCGCTAAAAAAAGGGGGGAAATGTGACTGAAGTGATGTGCGGGTTGGCGTTTTGTGGGCTGCGGGTTGCGGGCTGCGGGTTATGGCATTTTGGGCTGCGATGTCAGCGTCAGCGTCAGTTACAAGTAACAAACAAGAGGAAGCTGAGAAATTTGCGCGCTTGGGCCCAGCGCACTTAACACATAAAACAAATACAAAAACAACATGAGCAACAACAACAACAACAATACAATTCAACAACAATAAGGAAGAAGAGTGAGCCCCACAACAGCGAGCGAGAGCACAAGAAAGTCATTCAAAAGTCAACCAACTTTCTTCTTTGAAACACGTTAAAGAGCAGAAAAAAGAAAAACTCGTACTTATGCACAGACACATAGACATACTTACACACACACATACACACACACATACATACACACATTTATATATATATATATAAAAATACACATACCATCCATTGCGTCGGGGGGCAACATGGAAACTTGTCAAGCAGCAGCAGCAACAACAACAATAATGACAACAACAACTTTGAGAAGAACAACAAGTGCAAGTCGCCTGCTGATTTTCCTTTGTTGTTTGCATGCACACGAATGCTTACACACACACACACACACACATACACACACACACTATGATCCAGGGCAGAAAACTGCTGCTGCACTTCTGTCTTCGTGCTGACTTCGTCTCTCCAAGGAACCATCAAAATGTGCGCCACGTTGTCATCCTCGTTGTTGTTCTTGTTGTAGTTATTCTCATGATTGTTGTTGCTCATGTTCTTGTTCTTGTTGTTGCTGCAGCTGTTGTTGTTGTTATTGTTGTGCGTTGAGCCTGCAAGTTTATCACCTCATTGTTTTTGTACGTCGAGGCTAGAGCTCATTGTCGTCGCCTCTGTTCTCTCTCTATCTCTCTCTGTGGATATATCTCTTGCTCTCTCTGTCATTTCTTGTTGTTATCGCTGTTTTGTTGTTGTTATTGTTGTTTTTAAATGCGCGACTTTTATCGCTGACTGCAGCAGCAGCTGACGACGCACCTGCAACAGCAGCTGCAGCCACTCGAATGTGACAATGACGACCTCAAACTGAAGTTTTGAGATTTTGCTCCACTTTCCCGCTACTCCCTCACCTCTTCTCACTTTCATAAAGTGAATAGGAAAATTGGAATGATGGGTGCTACTGTGGCGCCATCTACGCCTAAGTAACTGCACTTCACTGTCTGGTCAATCAAAAGACGAGTTGTGAATAACCCAAAGTGTGGCAATACCAGAATCACAATGTTAAGAAATACAAGGGGGCTCTACCGCCTGCTCACATCGCTCGCCTGCCCTCGAGTATACTCGATTGTAGAATATCCTGTGCCCATCCCCTTAGATAACCTAATACGTATTAGAACAGACACATATATAATTCTCTTGCAAAACACTGCACTAGATTTTCCACTAATTTTTTCTATGACAGCTATATGATATAGTGGTCCGATTTCACAGGGTTATACCCTATATAAGGCAAGCGAGCAAATAAAAGAGTTTATTTTTGTAAATTGTGTTATATTCGCTTTATAATGAATTCGTAAGAAAATGGTAATATTTTTAATTTTAAATTAAAATTATATGTATCATATTATTAACTGATTCATGTTCCAGCTGCAATTGTAGTAGGCTTAGAGCAACCCGACAAATTTTATTTAAATCCGAGAGTAAAATTTGAAAGAATTTCCCACGCTTTGCTTGGGAATCTGAAAGCGATTCAGCAGGTGCATCAATAACTGTAACCGTTAACTGCTTTTGGAACGATGAAATTTGCTGTGAAAAGCTCAACCGGCCAATAAACCAATATTGAACGCAGACAGAAAAGAAGCGGGCAAAAGAGTGCGTGAGAGAGGGAGAGGGTGGCCAGAGAGGGCACTGAGAGGAGAAATATAGCAAGACGTGCCTGGGTATGTTCAGCATTTGGCTTTGTCAAACACAAATCCTTTGGGCAAAGAGTTCGTTGGCATACGCACACATATTAGTGAAAGCAAGAGCGAGAGAGATAGAGAGAGAGAGAGAGAGAGAAAGAGAGAGAGAGAGATAGAAGGAGGGAGGGAGTGAAAGAGCAGACATAATCGCATAAAGATAAAACAGTTTAATGTCGCAATGAACCAAGCGATGCCTAAGTAGAAATGCAGAAGATGAAAATGAAGCTGAAGGGATATGCAGATGGCGATAACAATGGTGCTTTGGTTACAAGGACCCCATTGACCCCCTGCTGATAATGATAAAGGGGGAGTGTGGTGAAGGGGGGGGGTGGTAGGGACAGACAAGATGGCGGACAGAAACAACATAAAGAAAGGCACCCGACGGCGTTTGGCGAAACGCGAAAATCTGTCAATTATTTAAATCGCCTGCCAAAAATCTGAGCCTACCCAGGTCGTCGCTGAGCCCCCAGGCAGCTCAAGTGCAGAGAGAAAGAGTGAAAGAGAAAGAGAGAGCGAGAGGTTCGTCCTGCGGGTGGTCCTCGCTTCTAACAGTCAGTGTCCTTGCTCTAGACAAACTATGTTTGTGTCTTGATGAAGCCGCCTTGTCTGTTGGTAATTAACATGAAAATAAGCGCATTAACATCATGGGATTCCAGCGGTTTATGTTCCTGATGAACCATGGCCGGAGGAGGTGGCAGGAATGAAGGCTTTGTTGGTCCAAGGTATTAGAGCTTGTCCTTGCCCCCTGGCAACCTAAAAACGACTTCAACGTGGGCCCTAATTATGAAATCGAAATCGAAACCAAAAATTTCACCCAAGCGAATTTGCTGCGAAAAACGAAAAGCGCGCAAATTAAAATAATAAATTCGCAAAATTAACGAAGGAAGTCATTAAAGACACTGACAGAGTGACAGACGAAGAGGCAGAGAGACAGATGAAACTGCGGATGAGGCCTCAACACGGAGCATTGAGAACTGAACACTGAACACTGAATACTCAGAGCACTTGGCTCTGCTCGGGGCCTTTTGTGTCCTGCCGTCGACGTCATTAGCAGCATTTACTCGTACACGTCGCACGTTGAGCCAAAGGATAATAAGTAACGACGCGTCGCGAGATGTCTGTCGGCAAAAGTGTGAAAAGAAAAGCGGCGCTAAGACAAAAACTGACACAAATTAAACTGAAATTAGTTGCAACTCACTTAGTCCGAACGATGATGACGACAGCCAGCGTCTTTCTCTTCCTCTTCCGCTGTCTTCTCGTCTTCGTCTTTATGTTCTCGTCTCCATTTCCATTTTCCAGCTCATCTTCATTTCCAACATTGTACTTGTGCCCCGTCTGTGAATGTGTCAAGTCCAAAGTGGCTGCTAATGAGCGGCACATGGTCAGGGTAATGACGGACCTCCCTTCAAACCTTCCTGCATCTCCCTATGCTCTCTCAACTGACCTCCTAATGTATTGTGCATTGCTTAAGCAGCTAAAAGTAAATGGCAATTTTAGCGAAGATGCTTTCTGTGTAAAGTTGCACCAACAGGAACTTATTGCCTTCTTAAACGTCTTTATAAATAGCTCCCGAATCATCGCTAGAAATATGCAACGAGAAAAACAAGAGTTTTTGAGCTTCTAAAATTTATCTACCCCTTGAATTTGATGCCCACCCACAAATTCGAAAATTAAAATAATTTCATATTATTATCAGGGTATCAATCCGAAACGAATATCGGTTTCAGATACTATTTCGGTTATGTTCGCATATAGGCTTTCAGTTATGGGTTCCGATAATTTTAATATTTCGATTACGTAATGGGTACCTGTTTTTTGTACGTTTCGGTTTCGAAGTTTTAGTATGATCTCGGTTTACAAAAATACTTAAAAATATGTTAAAGATGTGTACATTTAAAAACAAATTTCAAAAATTAAGATCTTTTTATTGAGGTCAATATATAAAATAAATTAAGGCTGAAGTAAAAATAAAATTTAGTTTCAAAAAAATGATAAAACCCTAACAACATAAATAAATTAAATGCTTGACCGAACTGAATTTAGAAATTTCGGTTGATATAATTTCGGTTTTTGGGCTTCGGTATAATGTAAAAAGTTTTGTTTCGGTTATGGTTACAGAGAACGGTTATGGTTGTTATTATACAGCCACTATCTAAGTTAATTTCTTTAAATGATTAGACTGTAATTAGTTTGTCAAAAGCTGAATACCCAATAATTTCTTGTCTTAATGCCTTAATGGATTGAAATTTATGCAATAGTCAAGTTATTATTTTCAGTAAAAGCTTAAAAAATATCTTGTGATATAATCATCTGTTCTAAAAATGGCTATGAGATCCTGCACATTACACCAATCAATAAATTCATCGAAATTATTATCTTCAACGCTAACAAGCTGTCAGTAATTAAGTCTTTGCCGGGACTGCTTGACTAAAGGCTTCCTGTGGAGCTTTAAAAAAACTCCTCCTTTGCTGATCTATGGGATAACCTAATAAAAAATAAAATAAAATCGAATATTTGATTGAAATGCGTTGGCGTATTTTCTAAGATAAGTTAAATATAATTATAACAAAGCAGACAGAAACTAGTTAAAAATTCACAAATCAATATCGTATTGTATCCGATTCGTTCACAATTTCGAGGGAGAGTTTTCCCCCAATCACCGTTGCCACAACCCGGATCTGGGCTTTGTCTCTGATTGACTTGACTTGCCACCACATGTGTCAGCTAACGTCTGACATATCGTGTCTATTTTGAGCTGAGGGAAAATCTTATTTAAGCCCATGTCAGAGAAGGAGGAGGAGGAGGAACGCATTTGACATGCCTTTAACGAAGCGAACCAGGACCGCCAACTACCTGCTGTCAACTGCAAAGGCTCAGTCTGAAATCAAATAAAATAAATATAATATAAAACGAAAATGAAAATAAAAATAAAATGTATAAAATATTTTGTGCTAATTCTGTCACGCCCCCAACCCAACCTAACACAACTCAACCAAAAAGTTCCCCCTTTTTGTGTTGCTTTAGAAGCAGGCGACGCGTCGTTGAGGCCAAGACGAGTCAACTTTTCCAGTTCTTTCAACTTGGCCGGAAGCGTTAGGGGCTGGGAATGGAGATCAGGATGGGATGGGGCCGGAGCTGGGGGCTTGAGTATGAGCTTATGGGCGATACTTTGTGTTATCAGCAGTCAGTTAGTAGCGGAAACTTTTTAAACGTTTTCGAAACAAGTTGAAATTTAAATAAACCTTCCAATTTTTTGACGACACCAAAAACCCACTCCCTTCTATTTGCCTTCCCTACCCGAATATGAATGCCAAGTTGAGACAACAAAATCGCCAGAGAGATGAAACTTTTTGCCAGAGAATTGTAATTCTTTGCCTTCACTTTGCATTTCAGAGTTGACGATGCGACTCAAGACCCGAAAACTCGAAGACTCCTGGACGCTAAGACGCTAGGACCTCCGGACTCAGGACTCGAAACTCTAGACTGGAGACTGCGGCTCTCAACTTGCTTTTTGTGCCCATAAAATCGACTTAAATTTTTATTACGACAAAAAACTGTTTGGCAAGTGAAAAGAAACGCGAGCGCAAAGTGCAATGCAGTGGCAAAGCAGCTTTTGTGGTGGCCAGAGGGAAGGACGGGGATTGGGCCAAGGGTAAGAAAAAGAGAAAGGGAAAGGGGGCGGATCGCAGGAATTGGGCGTGGTCGCGGGCAGCAAGTTGTAAATGCAGTCGACGAGGATACTCGTAGTAAAATCGCATTATGGCAAAGCATTTCTTTTGCCTTCCTCTTTGTCCTGCTGCCAAACACGTTTATGATGCGACCTCACAAGCAGCTGCCCTACAAATTATAGGGTATAGCGAGTCACTATTGACATGGGAGCAACTATAATTTGTCTTGAGTCAAATCAGTGTATACAATTAAGACGTTTTATATTAAATTTGATACAATATCGTTTTCAGTAGAATAACAAAACTCTCTTCCCATTTAATTTTCTTTAGTTTGCAACTCTTTTAAAGATTAATTTCGAATACTTTAAATGTTATGAAATGCAGTGTTGTTTATCGATGTAATAGGTAGCTACTAGTCGCTTATACCCTTTATAAATGCTTCTTCTTTCCTTCTTATGTTTTAAGTTCAGTCGTTGCCCAATTTTCAGTGAGCACTGTTTTCGTTCATATTTTGCCCGGCGCCCGAAAGTATGCTATTTTATAATATTTCCTCTTGCGTTTCCCCCCCTCTCTTTCACTCTCTCAATCACGCGCTCTTTTTCAGTTTTGGGCAAGAAGAAGAAGCAAGTGGCAAGTTCAAAAAGTGCCAACGATGCCGACTATGAAGGCAACGAAATAATAAAAAGCTAACTTTTTACCAAGTTGACTTTGACACATTGGACCAAGACAAACAGACAGTGATAGAGGGATAAAGAAGGCGGGGGAGGGGGGACAGAATACTATCTTCACACCTTCAGGCTGCCTTCCCTTCTCCTTCCCATTCCCATTCCAAGACACTAAAAAACCAAGTCAATCCGTTAGCCCTTGCATAAAAATTGCATAACCAAATTTTCGGCTGGACTTGAGAGAAAGACAGAGACTCAAAATCCTCCCTCTCATTCTCTCTATGCTTTAAGTGCAACAAAATATTTATTTGTCTTGGCAAATGAAAACGCAGCTACAGAAAAACTCAAATCGCATTTTTGCAGCTTCCCAGTGAAAAGGGGCGGCATGGTCAACAAAGGGTTTGGCCACTATGACTGACAGCCCAAACATTCAAGAATCATTGAACAAGTGAATATATGTATACGTATGTACTTATTTCCAAATGTCAATAAATTTGTTGATAATTGCTGAGGGGATATTAGAAAAAGTTTGGCTTCTTCTCTCTGTGCTTTTTCTTTTGGTAACTTGCGTAATTAGCATTAAGTTTGTAATGTGACTAATAATGCGACTTAAGTTTGCGTGAGATTAATGAGTTCAAATCGAGCTATCGCGATGAAAACGCTTGTTCTGACCACAAACTGATAAGCGCAAGCGATAAGAGATGCGAATAAATGAGTCTCATTAGCCAGAGAGTCGAGTTGGGGATGGAGTTGAAGTTGGTATATAAGCCATGGCTAGAACTGAACTAGAGCATTCAGCGCTTCGAGCCAGTGAGAGCACAATTAACCCAAACAAATCAAGGAAAAAGCAAGGAAAGAAGATGCAAGTGGCAAAGACTTTGGGACTGTTGTTATTGCTGGTCAGCTGCCTCTCCATGGACAGTTGCCAGGCCAACAATGTGGGCAGACAGAGGCGAGTGCAGACGAGTGCCACAACCACGAGCACAGCTGGGGCAACGGCCAGACAACTGTCAGGCTTGGGCCAGTTCCCCCTGTTCCATGCCACATATGCCACCAATGATGAGTACATCGAGACACCCTTCAGGCCCAGGCAACGCCAGTTTCAACAACAACAGCAACAACAACAATCGCAGGCCAAGCATTTGCCCAGTCAGCTGATGGCCGAGGATGCCGATTTGGAGCTCGTGGATCAGTTGCATTTCGCCGAATTGACGCCTGCACAGTTGCAGCAGCTGCTGCTGGCCAAGAACCAAGTGGCAAGTGGCAAGGGCGAGGGTCGCCACTTTCACAGCAAGCCCGTCATCATTGTAATGGGCGTTCCCAACATCAGCATCAACTCTTCTATTGCGAACAACCTCGCTCCGGCAGCGGGAGCGGCGGGAGACACAACGGGAGCTCAGCGCATCAGGCCCGATCAGTACTTCAAGAGACTCCAGGGTCAGAGTAGTTTGCCCTACGCCTACAATTTTGGCAACAATGCCTTCCCCCTCGTCCCGGTCACCCTCGGCAACAATGCCGTGGGCTATGTGCCCCTGAATCTCCGCATGTTCAGGCACCTGGTCGATGGCTCCTCGTTCGCTCCAACTGCCGCCTTGCCCATCCGTGAGAGCATAGATGACGCAATGACTCCACTGGAAGCCCTGGAGAATGAGCCAGAGGACGCTGAGGCTTTTGATGAAGCAGCTAACCCTGGCAGCAACAGTGCCGTCGAGAAGTTGTCCTCCTTCCATGTCCAGCCACTCTTTGGCAAGAACTTCAGACCACGCCCTGTGCTGTCCTTGGCCAAGAACCTGCGTCGTGTGCAGTACTTCTAAACGGTTAACCATTTGGAGCTCAAATACTCGAACCCGAATTCGCCCTCAACCTGGATACGCAGCCTGACTTACGATCAACACATTAGTCTCTAAGTTAATTTTATTAAATTTCCTAACTTTTTATTTGTGACTTATTGAAAAACACAAAATTAATTTTGAACTCATAATACATTTATTTTCTACATTACAATTAAAATAATAACCTTTTATAAATAGACAACTTTGAAAAAAATAACATTTATTTAAAGGCAGCTCAATTTGATCCAAATTTCAGGGCATAAATTTCAAAATATATATGATCAATTCTGTAGAATTACTGCAATAATATTTATAGGCAAATTCGCAATGGAATCGATACAAAATATTTAATAAATATTTCACCTATAAATGGGCTTATACTCAATTCAGTTCAACCGAATCAAATCCAATATTTATTTTGGAACTACATATATTCGATTCACTTGAATTGTCTTTCACTTCCATTGCACAAATTTGTTTAAAGTCTTTTTCGTACTTCATTTGAATTACAGCGATCGTAAAATGGCATGCGCAGACTTTATAGATTTTGGCATAAGTTTTGGGCCCTGAGGAAATTATTATGCAATGTGCAGAATCGATAAAGAAACCATACTCGTACTCGTAATGGAATTGCCAGATGCAACGGAATATACGAACGAACGATTTCTCTGGCAAAAGCAAACACTTGAGTGAGCATCCTTCGCTTAAATTGTAATTCGATTGTAAATAAATTTGCAAATCATAACAAATGCGAATTTAAAAGCTCAAGTATGGTCCTTTAACTAGTGGATACTCTATAGACTTTCTTAAACACAAACAATACAATATAATTTTATAATAATTTTATGTCTTTGGGATTGCGTGTAAATTAAATATTTTAAAATCGGGAAAATATTGATTTATACATGATTATCATTAAAATAGCAGATACTTATTCTTTTAAAGTATATAGGGTATTTGATTTGACACAATGCTACTCCGATAAAGCTTACCCTTTGCATATTAACATAATACAAATATTAAAACAGTAACATCAACTCAAGTTATAATTGTGTAGTTATTAGCAGCAGTTGATTGTGCTGCCTTCTGGGAATACCGACAGCTTAAACAAAGTGAAACAATAGATGCCATTATTGAGCATACGCCCGGCTGTGCCAATAAATTAATCAGAAAGCGAGATAAAGACTCTGATTTAATGTAGAAATACTTTTTACTCACAAATTTGAAATTTATAGATTTAATTTGCTTGCACTACAATTCAATCAGAACGTAAAGCAACGGCAACAATTAAGATAATACCAATTGTGATAAGCTAAATACCAGTTGTCATTTCGAGTAAAGTGACAATAAAGTGGAAGAATATGAATATTAAAATTAGACAGATATTTAAATAAATCGAATGCACACAGTCATTCAGTCAGTTATTTAGTTATTCAGCCATTCAATGTGCCTGAATTATGTTATTTATTATCTTCAAAAGAGAGACCGCCTTCGAACAGGGAGAGCAGAAGGTGCTGTCAAGGCGACAACACAGAGAATCCAAAGACCTTCTAATTGATAACAACACTCAATGTGTATGCATAAGTGTGTGTGTGTGTGTGTGTGTGTGTGTGTGTGTGTGTGTGTGTGTGTCAACATCTCCAATTGCCAAGACGAATGCGCCTAACGCATTTAACAAGAAAACTACTTGTAACAACAAACTGAAATTACAATAACAATAATAATAACAATAACAACGACAAAAAAACAACAACAGCAACGGAGTCAAAGCCACAATAACAAATTAAATAAATATAAGAAGCTTTCAAGTTAATACAAAATTTTATAATTGGATTCTAGCCAACAACAACAAACGCTGAATATTTGATATTGTAGTTTTTCCTTCAAATGCCGCCCTGTCAAAGACATTATCAAGTTTATAATAAAATGATTAAAGACCTTTTCAATAGAGAAGCTTTCTACATGGCCAAGCATAATACAAAACACTATTCTCTTAATTTAGTTTCACAAAATATTACTATGAGAGTGCTGCAATTTAATTATAGTTTAACTTTTTGATTTGCTTTGTTTTCAAAGTCTTTTAGCATTTGCTTGGTACAGCTTCGTCTGTAAAAATGTATTGTGCCCTCTATGTTCACTTAATTTGGGGTCATTGCTCTAATAACTGAGTAGGTAAATGGCCTTTTTATGCATTCATCATTGTGTTGCTTGAAATTTATGTAGCAACTGCTTTCTAATCAGTCAAAGTGTTTTTATTAATTTTAAATACTTATTGCTTAATTTCTATGTAGTTTTAAACCTTTGGGATAGGTTTTAAACACGTGAAGTAAAGAAGAATTAAATTACTTATATATTTTTCGAAATAAAATAGGGTGATAGTTTTTCTGTGTTTTACAGCAAGAAAATCATAAATTTTTAATACCAATGTCTTTTATGAAGATTCGTTTAACTACTAAATTAAGTTATAATTTGGGAAATCCGTTATATGATGTTTTTCGTAATGTAGCTGCCTCTTATTTTGGAGCAGCAGAAAGGTGGGAGTTAAGCAGGCAATATGAAGTATTGGTGACTATTGACACAACACTTTGGAAAATTACAAGAAAACATTTTGACTTGGGCGGTGAAAGTGGAAGCTGCACAAGAAGCAGATACAGTTACAGATACATCTAGGGCTGCAGATACATTTAGAGGACAGTGCATGTGCGTAAGTAAGTACTTTGGAATGTTTGTTGTACTCGAAGTACATTGTACTTGGCTGTCAGTCCCTCTGTCAAGCTGTCTGACAGTCTGGCAGACTGTTTGGTGGTTAAAATGGAACGCATAGAGTGTGGTGTGTGGTATGTGGTGTGTGTGTGAAACACTTTTCAAGATTAAACCAAAAAGATTTAAGTGAATTATGTTAAAGTTATTTGCCTGTGCGGCTCACGCACTGACACTATCTCAGCCGCATATGGATAAATGCCAAGGATGCCAAGGATACGGCCGCAAAACTGGCTATGTAATATAAATATGTACATAAAAAAAATATACATTTGTATGTGTCTGTATATGTATCTGTACTGAGGCAGCCTCAAAGATAGACACTGAAACTGAAGCTGGGCTCTGAAAACATAAATTCGTTTATTTATTTATACAACACGCTCGAGCTGTTGCTTTAGCCAGCCATAAGTATTGTATCTCACAGATAGATGTATTTTATCAGTGTATATCTCTGTGCGTTTGTGTGTGTGTGCGTATGTGTGTTCATAGTTGTTTGGCCTGCAACTTGATTTGCCAGTTTTTCGCTCGTGCCGCCTGCCGAGATTTATGTGCGCATGTTTATTGTCGAGTTTATTAGATTTGATTTACTGTGCCTACAACTTTTACTCGCCCCTCCGTTTGTCCACACGCATGTGTGTGTGTGCGTGTGTGTTCATCATCTTATATGTATATATCCACTCATTCACTCACACATGATTTACGTGCCCAGCGGCCATGGTTGCAGCTCAAGAGAATCAGAAGACACAGGCACAGATACAGAAACAGAAGCTTCTTCTAATGATACCATGTCAAGGCATCCATCGTCATGCCACACACGCCATTCCATGCCACATGTTATGCACGCAAGCCCGCAATTAGATTGCGGGAGTGAAACTTTTTAATTGCAACTGCTTTGACTATAAAAGAGTCGTTCCATTGCCCAGAATTCGCACTGAATTCAGACACAGACGATGACAACTAATTCAATCGCCTCGCTGTGCAACTTGATATGTGGCAGCCTCCTGTTGCTGCCCCTGTTGCACATATCCAGCATTGAGGCAAGACGCACTGGTGGGCTCAATGATTGATAAACATATATGATCTTACACTTGACTTGATTTCGACTAACATCTGTCTCGAACCCAACAGATTATCGTTTACCTCTAGCAATGGGACGCAGCGTCAACGCCAACTCCAATTCCGACGATAGCGCCGACTTCAGCGTGGGCAGTGGGCGAGATCTGTTCAAGAAATTCATGCTCTGGCGTGGCTTCTTCCCGCAGCAACCCCCCAGAGACAATGTGATAGTCATTTCGCCACCGAGCTACCCCTTCACTCCAACAACAACGACAACGACAACAACAACCATCATCACGAATAATACGAGGCAGGGCGGACGTTGGCCGCATCGAGGTCGGGCGGACGTGCTCGAGGATCTGCCGGTGCCCACGATGCCCACGAGTCTCATGCTCGACAATAACCGCGTCCAGCGTGTCACCAAAAATCGTCATCGGCAGAGGCCAAATTCTAATTCGAATCCCAATTTCAATTCCAATAATGGCAACAAAAATGCGAGAACTGGAAACAGAAACAGGGGAGGAAATGGCCAGAAGAAGAAGACGCGTCATCGCCATATACATAAGCGGCAACAGCGCCAACTGCAGCAGAGGCGTCAGCAGAGGCGGCGGCACCAACAGCGGACTGTGAACGCTGCGGCAGCAGCAGCGACAGCGACTGCGACTGCGGCAGAGAAGACAGAAGCTGAGGCTTTGACTGAAGACTTCGATGAGGGCCAGCAGATCGTCTTGGCCACGAAGAAGGAGCAGACGATGGAACAGTGGCAGCTGCAAGACATTTTGCGGCGTCTCCAATCAAGATAATAATCAACTCATTATGAAAATGTCAATATAGAAATATTTTTTAATTTTTTTTATTATTTTTTGTGCTATATTACAATGTCTCGAAACAATAATTAAGCAAATGATTAAAAATATCATTGAAACAGAAAAGAACAATAAAAATCTTCTTTTATTTTTAATTTGGTTGTGCTGTTAAATGTAAAAAAAATATTCATAAAAAATAAGAGATTATGAATAATAATATATCTCGAAATTTTTTTTGTCGTGAACATTTTAAAAATTAAATTATAATTTAATTTTATGCTTGACAAATATGTAATAAGCATAAAAGAATGATAAACTAAGAATGATAAACTAACCGACCCAAATTATAAACAATTAAACGGACAATTTAAGAACAATAAGTCAGACAAAATACAAAAAATATAATGGTTTTGAACTTTCATAGTTTTTTCTTAAAATTGTCGTAAGTTACAATTAATTAAATTATCAAAAAGCAAACATCAATGTTTGCAGAATTTTAAAAATCTTGTTGACCATTCTATATAAGTAATAAGGGAATAACTTAACTTAACTACTCAAGCCACTTGAGGCATTAATTGTCTACGAATAGACAATTTATCGAACCTACAGAATTTCAAATAACTTTAATATCTGTTTACCATCTCTACCACCTCGTGACTTATTTCTCAGTCATCCTGTCACAAAAATGCTAGCGTGGCCGAAGGATATCGAAATTGCAGCCCCCAAATCTTTTGGCGGTGTTTAAAAACAATTGACAAAATTCATTGTGCTGGTGTCGCTGTCGGTGTCGGGAATAGGAGCTGAAGATGGAGACGAAGGAATAGGGCAAGTGAGTCAACGATTTGGCGCACAATTTATATAAATAAAAGGCAGACAAAATATGCGAACATGATATCCTGACCGTGGCAAGTTCAAGGATATCTGGCGTGCTCATGAACCCGTTACCTTACCCGAACCCGTAACCTAAACGTAAACGCAAAAGTAAACGTATACGTCAATGTAAACGTAAACGCAACGGTTGACGCCCAAAAAAAGCGAATGCGACCAGACCAACTAGGCCAAGCACGCAAAAGGTTGCGTTTCGGCTTGCTTATTCAATAAGGCCAAAAGAATTTGTGTAAATTGGCAAATTACGCATAAATGGCGAGACGCCAAGAACAACAACAATAACAACAGCTGGAGGGGGATTTGAACCCGCTCTCGCCTCAGAGTCTTGGGCCTGTCATGGACCCAAAATGAATGTTTGCTTGAACAGATCAGCGACGCGACGGACCAATAAAACGTTGCCAACTTTGAAAACTGGTTTCACAGCATGACCCCAAACAGAGGTAAAAAAGTCAACTAACCTCGACGGACAAATAAAATAACTAAGCGAATGAATTATTGACCACACACGAGATCAAACATTAAGAATCTGATTTATGGCCCAGCAAACAATTTAACAGTAGTGCTCTCGTTTAGCCTAAAGATCTTCAGCGAGAATCTCCTAAAATGACAAATGTACCGAATTCTGTGAAAACAATACTCCCGATATATCATTAAATCTTTTTCTAAAGAATGAACTTTGTAGAAAGGGACTACTAAATTCTGAAGAAAAAAACAACTATCAGCATTCTTTCAAAAAAGGGCATCTAAAATTGCACAGTATTTGATCCGAAATAAGAATTAGCTTAAAGAAATATTCTCAGAAATATTAAATTTGGGACATAATTTTGTATATATTTGTAATTTTAAAGAGGATAAACAACTCATTTATTTATAATAAAAAAAAACTAATTATATAAACGAAAATTCAAATACAGAGAAGTTAATAAAAAATAAAATATAGAGAAATAAAATATAAATATAAATACTATATTATATATCTATTATATAGAAAGTAATATACTTTCCCACCTAAGCAATCAAATGATTAGTGTAAATTTAAAGACAGATTTAAAAATATTACATTGAAAATGCTTTCATTTGCATTCAGTTTCTAAACTCAACTTAAAGCTCATTGTCTACTGTCACTTTTGGCCAACTGCTTTCTTCAGTTTTTTGCTTCCTCGCCAGCTTTTTACTTTTGTTCTTCACCCTCGTCTGCTTTAGCTTGCTTGGCACCAACAGCTTAATCTTCTAAGAGGGCGCCATTGAAACGCAGACTCACCTTGACTTGACTTAACTGGCAGGAAACGGTATCGGCATTGGCATTGCCAGGGCTACCGTAAATTTTATTGTCCTACTAGGGAATACACACACACATATACAAACACAGATGCACACAGACAAACAGAGGCAAAATCAATATGTCGAGCCATCGCCATGGCCATTGGTTTGGCTTCCTGCTCCGTTTGGTCTGCGGTAAAAACTGGCAAAAGGATATTGAAAAAGGCGCCGTTTGCAACACGACGGCATAGGAAACTTTTTTCATTTTTAGTTTGTCAAGTTGCACAAAGGCGACGAAGATGAGGATGAGTTTGAGAATGAGAATGAGAATGAGAATGAGGGCCAGCGCGAGAACGACGAGAACCTGCCGATTCTAAGTTGTTGTAAAAGCTGTTTGGCGCTGAGTTGAAGCCAGTTGCACGGGGTGTGACAGAGACGGTGACAGGGTCTTGACTAGGGGTAGGGGCAGAAGCATGGCCTGCAAAAGGACAACTCAACATTTATGCGCTGATACTGCCACTAGCGGAATTATCAAAGGAGTCGAGGCCAAAGTTCCTGACTCCGCTGCTTCTTTTGTGCAACTTTAGTTTTTGGGCCTTGCACTTAGCAAATGTGATTTGTGTGTGTGCGTTTCAGAGAGTTTTTGTGTGTGTGTGTGTGTGTCTGTTCTGGTATAAGTGTGGCCTGCTCTTAGGCTGCCCATTAATCGGCTTACTGCTGGCGCCATCTACTGCATGTTGGCGGCAACTAAATTATCATTTAACTCGAAATGAAACTTAAATGAAATGGCAGACAACGGGTCGTATGCGTAATAAATTGTAAATGTCATCACAATGCATCGATTCACAACTGTGGGCGGGACAAATTCATGTATAGTGTATATATATGTAAGGAGATATTATATTATATAAATTATGCAGAAGACAGGCAGTCGGCCCTGAAATGAGCTGTGAGGCGTGTTGTTGTCCTGGCAATACAAAAGCAATTGCATAATTGTGTTCTAATATGATGACGGCAGCAGTTACTCATGCGTAACAACAGCAGCCACAATTCACATTTCGCAGTCGATAATTTATAGTCGATGCGAGGATGCTCTTTTTATATTTTTAGCTTTTTTTTATTTTGAATTCAATAGCTTCAACTTTTGTCACCACACTGTTGCATAGAAGTATATTCCCGCCTGTCGTTTAGTATAAAATGCATGTGCTTTAATTAAATGCCAACAAAATGAGACAAATGCTATTGCAACTAACAGACTTTCAGTCTCGCTGTCCCGCTGTCTGTTTTCGGCATTTGTCGAGTTGGCCAAGTTCCTTTGTGTCTCAGCGTTAAGCCAGCAGCTTTATAAACGCAAAGAGCAATTATTTGTTATGGCCAGGCACTTTTGATTACGCATCTTTCTCTTTCTTCCTCTGCCAAATTGCTTGCAGGTGAATTGACAAAGAGCAACATCATCAACAACAATAAAAACAACAAAGTCGAACAACAATTGTAGCAACAAGAAACAGAAGAAGAAGAGCAGCATCAAGTGTTTCATCCATGTCTAAATTGATGCCTGCAATTAAAATGCTTAACACTCGTTGGTTTACAACCCGATCAAGTCAGCCCAAGTTGCATGTCTACCAAGGCTGCCTCCTACCCTCTGCCCCCTGCTCCTTGTCCTACTTGCAGCATCCACAGACTGCAGTCAGCTGCTGGTTTTGCAGTTGGCCAACTGCTGTCAACAGCTTGCGGCGATTCTAAGTAGCTGTGGCTACCAGCCTCACCCACAAAATCATCTCCTCTGCCTTTTCAAAACATCCAGCCCTCCCTTCCTTGGCATGGCCATTACATTGCCAGCATGTTGTTGTTCCTCTCGCCTTGTTCATTGCCTTGATGTGGCACAGTGGGTTGTCTTTTGCCTCAAATAATTCGAATTTGAGTTCATTTCAATTGTGCATAGCTCACTTCTAATTGCTTTCTTCATATATACGAGAGATATTTTCGATATTATTCCTATTGTTGATAAGCAGAATTTCCGCTGGCCTCTTAATTGAAACTATTCAAGATTTCTACTTTCCCTCGTCACGAAGTTAATATTGATAATTATCCTGCAGCTGATAAATATTCAAATTATGCAGCAGTTTGCTAGCTTAGGCAATTGAGCTGACTGATTTGGCCGCTGCCCAAGAAAGTGGCCCAATGAGACAGGCAAAGACAGCAATAGAGACGAGACGTTTGGCATCCATTAGGGCAAATCTAAAGTGCAATTCGGCAAGATAAACACTAGAAATGTTCGGCAGCAATTTTCAAATACAAGTACTCGCACTTAAGGCACTACGAAATTTCGCAAATCGCTTTTAACTGTATTTTGCCCTAAACACACACGCATACACACACACACACACCAACAAACGCATGCAGAATTATATGGCATACTTTTGTGGGCATTGGGAAAATTGACGCTTAAGCAAATGCATTCAGCAAAAGCATGACAATTTTTTTTTGTTTCCGTAATATTATGAGTTTTCTGAAATGCACACGCACTCTAGCGTTAAGCTGCCAGACACTATATCCCTTTCATCCTCCCTTGCTCTTCCATTCATTCTCTTTGCACCCTCAACTCCCTTGGGCACTCCAAATTCGATTTGCATTGTCAAAAACTGTAGCTTGGCCATTTGCCTGTCGGTACCACAGACGTACACACACACACAATCACACACACACAGTCAAAACCATTCACACAACCATGCTCACACACAGCTGCAGGCAGTTGGCAGCTTTGCTGAAGGCAAAAAAAAATGCATTGCCTACTTTTAGGCCGGCGCTTGATTCATGCGCATCGGCAGCAGCAACAAAGGCAGCTGCAATTTAATTACCATTGCAAAGATTCAGATACATTTTCGTAGATACGCAGCTGCCCATGCAACCGATACCCATGCCCATTGCAACAACAATAACAACAACAATCTTGCAGTCGAGTGTGCGAAACTTTTAGATGCCCGGCAGGCTGGCAGACCGTCTATTCCACCATGGTTACATATAATGATTTGTTAAAATATTATTATTATTTATTTATTATCAAGCTAAAACAACCCCCCCCCCCCCATTATAAATTTAAATTTAAAAAAAAAACTTCTTTAAATAATAATTAAAACTGAATATTAAAAAAGTACATTTCTATATATTAAAATGTATTGGATATTTTCTGAGAGTATTTAAAATTGGTCCAATTGTCGTTGCTGGGACTGGGAAATCCTAGAAAAATTCAAATCAAATCAAAATCAAAAGGTCAGATGGGTAGAAATGTCAATAAACAGGCAATAATATCATTATGAGAATCGTGTCGTTATAATCACCAGGCAATAGGTTCATACAATGAACATAGACATTAAAGCTACGAGTTATTCTAGAATCTAAGTTGAAAGTTGTTTCATCCAACAAATAAGCAAAATCTATTTGATCTAGGAGTGAGTTATGAATTAACACAACTCCAAGACCAATTATAAAGCTGATAAATAAGCAAAAATTGATTAAGAGAAGTCTATTAGAGTATAATGGAAGCTAAATTTCCGAGCTCCAGCTCAAGTCTCGAAGAGCAAATATTAAGAATTGTGAAATTATGCAAGCTCAAGTAAATTGTATTTTTATCTAAGAGTATTTTGATTTATTATGTTTACCTGCTTCACAGAGATTGCGATGCCTCCTCTTTCTGTCAGCGACATACATTGCCACAAACTCATAAGCCCCTAGCAGCTGTTGGGCACAGGGTTAAATAAAAAAGAGGATTCCACTCAGAATCACGAGTAACAGCAGCAGCAGCAGCAGGCAATGCCATGGTTTTGAAATACAACGGAGCCGGACAGTCGTTGGGAAAATCGAGTGCTGTGTTCTGCCATTAAATACCCTAGGGCATGGGATGACCAGAGGTTTATTAGCTCACTAAAACATATAACACGAGTATAATACGAAGAGCATTCAAATTGAAAATCAAAGCGACTGCGAATGTATGATAAATAAATCATTTTGATTTAATGATCACAATAATAATAATAAGTATACGAGTAGTGTGCAAGCTTCAATCGCCTACAGCTCAGTCAGTGTTTGTCGACCAATTGGAAGCGTTGCTGTTGCTGTTATTATTGTTGTTGCTTTTGTTTTTGTTGTTCTCATGATTATTGTGCAAATAAAACGAAAATCGCATAAATTTTTTTACCACGCTGGGCGTTGTTGCCCCAGCAACACGTTGCAGTGCGCTAGTCTAACAAAAGATGCAACCGCGCTGCCACAACGCACACACACACACACACACACACACACACACACACACACACACACACACAGATACGCATACATACATAACCACACCCACTGCCCACGCTTCGCTTAACTAATTAGAGCGTGTGAGCAAATGACGGGCAAGTTGCCTCAGCTGCTACTGCTGTTTTTGTTGTTGCTGCAACTGCTGCTCTCGTTTTTGTTGTTGTTGGTGGTGGTGGCGCTAATTCTGTGCGGCTGCCTGGCTGGTAGGGTGGCTCATTCAGTCGTGCGCTTGCAGCTCTGCCGTGCAGATTTACCGTCTGGAATTGTGTTTGAATTATGTATAATTAAATTTCAACATTATTCACATTTCAAGGCAAAATCAGCAGCTGTGCGCAATGCTGCGGGCAAAAGAAGCATCTAAGGATGGCCACCTTTTTAACTGTACCCAGAACACGCACACACACGCAAATACACCTTTGACTTTTTTATATAGATAAAAATTATAGAACACTTGAATGCACTCTAAATATTTAAATTAAAAAGAAATATAAAGAAAAGCTAAAAAAAGAAGGAAAATTACCTCTAATTGGATTCATTTTATTTAATTTCAGTAAAATAGTTGTGAGCTTCCTATAAATAGAAAATTCCTATAAGTATACTAACTACATATATACATCGATATTTCGCTTCTTTTAATACGCTTCTTCTAGCGAAATGTATGGCAACGGCGAGAAAATGGGTTTTCAATCATTTTTCCTGTTGTTCTGTACTTTTGTTTCTGCAAACTTTTCACTTTTCAGCACGTCGATTGCAATTGGAATTCAAAATTGCTTTTTGCTCTTTTCGATGTTTTTGTTTTTTTTTTTATTTTAAAAACGCATTATTTCAATTTAGCACTAATTAATATATTGATTTCGATATGCTTGAGTCGCAGCGGGCGCTCCAGTTGAACAGCAGTCATAAAAGTAAATTCATATCTCTGACACACTCACACATATGTATATGGACATGCACATACACATACACATGCATACATATATATGTATGTATATACATGCGTGTATTTGGGCATATGTTAAAATATGTTTACAGTATCAATTTCGTTGTGTGCGCACATAAAGCAAATATCAATTACATATCTTCATCTCTTTCTCCCTCTTCTTCTGCCTCTGCCTCTCACTCCCACGGTTGCACTTGGCGTTCATTAATTTTTTATTATTTCTGTGACTATGTTTTTTATTATTTCGCACAGCCCACAAGGAGTTATGGCAATTTATGGGCGTGGCAAAGGCACACTCCAGGCATATCAATTGTATCAAGCCGTTTGGTGAAGCAATCCACTTTATGTCAATCCGCCTTAATAATACTAAAAATTAGTCACGTCTTTCTTTATAGCAATTACTTTTAAAATAGTTATTTAAATCAAGTGATTCAGTTTACATGATATTTTTAGCCCATATATGTAAATTGTTAATATAAAATATTTATAGTAGTTTAAATCTGCACGAATTTCTTTTTGCACATTCACAAATATTTATATAGATATGTATGTATGTAAATGCTTAACTCTAAAAATATATTAAAATATAAGTCTTTGCCTGCTGTCAAGTCTTCATAAAATCCTGGAAATGGGGTCCATTAGATTTGGCAATTGGAAAATAGGCAGCCTTTGGTTTAACTGTCAGTATTGGGCTTTGTTTATAACTTATTACTTATTTATACTTATTATAACAATGCTGTCTGTTGAAATCGTTTGAGGTCAAATGCAGAGGACAATTTGCACGGTGTGGCAGAGTAAAATGTTAAATGTTGAATTTGTTTTTGACATTTTTTGCTCGTTATTTGTTGAATTAATTAAAATTCAATAATAAAATTGTTAAATGCAAAAGCTGAATTAATGCTCTGTGTTGCGTGGAGAATGTGCGTGGAGGACGGGCAAACATAACCAAGTGAAATGTTTAATAGCATAAATAAATAAAGGCGCACAAATGGTGCGCAATCGCCGCTTGTTTATAAATATAATTAATAAACATTTATTATGCGCATATTCTCTGATCAGTGTCTTTCCACCCACTCACATCTGCTTGCCTCCCTATCTGAATATATTCCAGTTTTTGTATTTATTGTTAATAAATCCGTCTAAAGAGTTAAGTTGAATTAACGCATGTGAAGCTATAGTTGCAATACTGAGTTATATAAACTACTTGAATAAATTAATCAAATTGCGTTTTGACTGATTTATAGAAATAGACTTTTAGCAAGTATAATAATAAACATAATATTAAAATTAAAAGTTGTATTTAATAGAGTTATCAAAAAACAGTTTAAATAAGGAACAAAATTGAAGTTAAAAATATTATTGGGACATTGAGCAAATTGCACACACATTAAAAGCAGAATACATTTTTGATTCCAATTTTTATCTTTTAAATTATTTTTAACTTTTATTTTTAATTTTCATAATGAAAATTCAAAATAAAACTTTGTCTTAACATTGAATTGATGTAAATATAACATTAATAAAATATGTCAGCAAAACCGTCCAAGTCGGGATTTGAGCCCGAGACCCATAGCCCACATTCAATAAAAATATTAAAAGGCTGCAATTTAATATACTGAGCCGCAGATACCTTTGTCGAACATCTGCTACCAAATTAATATAAGCTAACAAACAAACTTAAATGCATGAAATAAAATTATATAATTGAATCAAACAAATAAATTATAAAGGTTGGTTGGCGTCCTTTCATCAGTACCGTTTTGATAATAGAGACTGGCATCTCTTGAAACAGCTGCATACCGATCCTTGAGCCTTGGATTCTTCAAGTTTTTGTGTATTGTTGTATGTTGCCATAACGACAATAAATTAGACCTTGAGTCAGATAAACTTACCTACATAAATATAAATTATATTAACACTGAATTGTTAGAAATTAAACATATATTTAAAATATCATAACATTAACATTTAAATAATATTAAACATATTTATACAGTGGCAGAATTTTGTGCCGCCCAAATCTATTTCAATATATTAACTAGAGATCCTCCGGACTACGATTCTGCTATTTGCTAAAGGGGAAACATCTTTAAAGTGGGAGTTCCAACAAGATAATGACCCCAATCACACTTCGAGGAGGGTCAAGGAATGATTTTGTCGCTAAAATACTAGCGTCATGGAATGATCTGGACAGTTTCCGGACTTATACCCAATAGAGCACCTCCGGAGAGTTCCGAAGCGGGCATTTAGTTAAGCCATTAGGGTCTTACCAGTCCAAAAGTCCGCCGGAGCTTTGGGAAAAGGTGGAGGAGGCTTGGAATGGAATTTCTCGGAACACCTGTGCCAAACCTGTGGACTCCATGCGACGAAAATGTTTTAAAATATTAATAATGAAAGGTACTACCACAAAATATTTAAGTTTTTTCAAAATAATGGTTAAAAAAAAAAATTAAAAAACTTAATGTTCATTGTCCCTATTCTTGCTGCCAGCATGATTTTCGTAAATTTATGCTTTTTTCTTTTTATATTATAATATGGACTAAATTTTTGATCAATTTAAATAAAAATAGCGATAAGGTACTTAGTCTAAGAGTTTAAATGCATCAGATCTTGCAAAGGTAAGAATAATATTGAAAAAAAGTCAAAAAAAATGTTGTCCCTATTATTTCTACCGCCACTGTATATACACGAGAAATAAATCGAATTTCAATTAAGTGCAGTTTCTTTGAGTAATCAAATTAAAGAAAAATATCGAATATTGACAATTTGCTCGTGTCAAGTCGTGATACTTTTATGTGTGTTTGTTTGTTTATTTGTCTGATGCTGTACATGTGAGTATGTCTGAATGTGTGTGCTGGCAAATAAACTGTAATTGTAAATAAACATAAATTTTAAAATTATTACCATTACGCCCCGTTGTATTTGCAACTTATTTATGCCAATTTTTTTTTGGTCCACACACACATGCACACAGATGGAGTGCGAGAAATAAAATGAAAGAGAGGGGCGTTTGGTCACATGGACACGAGAGCATAATGGATATTGACATGCGAAATAAATATTATTCGATATTTTTTTATGCTTGTCACAAAATGCCGCAGATAGTGCAAGCAGGTGAGGCACGAAATGAGATACAAGTTTGCAGACAGCAAGAAAGATAAACTTAAAGATAGATCAATATTATTATAAATATATTCGTTTGTATGATAGTGCTGATCAGAGTGCTTCATAGGGTAGATTCGAGTTGAATTGTTCTCCGTTGCGACGGAGCGGGCAAGAGAGAGCAGCAGCAGCCTCGCTGAAGTCTACCTAACTGTGTCGATCTACCCAAATGTGCGAGCAAAAAAAAAAAGTCTACACTGAAAGAAATTATTGAGCAGCAGAATAATTATAAAATAATCCACTTTTTTAAAATCATAAAATCCTCAAACCTACTTTAGCGTTTCACTCAGTCGGATACTCGAGTCGGATACTCGACTCGGATACTCGTCTTGCTAACTTGTATTGTAACTCGTGTATGTTACTCCCTTTGAGTCGCGCATGCTCGTATAGAAAGTGGCAGTCTGTCTTCGATTTGTCTCTTTGATTTATTTAATTTATAGCCAAATAAAAAGAGTGACACGAAATTAATTTAATAAAATAAAGATTTATTAATTTATATTAGTATTTGAGTTATTTTAGATATTATATATTTCATTTAATTAATTAATTAATAATATAATAAAACTTAATAAAAATGTACATTTGATTTTAATAGGCTTAATTTATCGAATTTTTAGTTCCTTTTAATAAAAAAATAAATATATAAATATTATAAAATATATAATATCTAAAATAACTCGAATACTAATATAAATTAATAAATCTATGCTGTACAATGCAATGTGTGATTATCAGCGGTAGGCACGCAGGGGGTTGGCGGGGTCGGGGCAGGCGACGTCGCACACACGACTCGAGTCGAGTCGAGGCATTTTCGACCCTTTTCATTTATGACCGTCATAAAAACTAACAACAAGAACATAGCAAAGGCGCGGCTTGTGTGTGCGCCGCGGCAATTTGTACACTGAGTGAAACGCTAAAGTAGGTTCGAGGATTTTATGATTTAAAAAAAGTGGTTTATTATTATATAATTATTCTGCTGCTCAATAATTTCTTTCAGTGTAGACCTTTTTTGCTCACACATTTGGGTAGATCGACACAGTTAGGTAGACTTCAGCGAGGATGCTGCTGCTCTCTCTTGCCCGCTCCGTCACGCACATTTTAAAAACGAGTAACTCGCATCATGATGCGAGTATTGATGCGATTTGTTACTCCTTTTCTGATCCGTTTGTGTTAACAACTTACAACAAGTAAGAAATCACAACGGACACAAGTAGATATTCGAGCCTGTGCGAAAACTGCTTACTCATTGCAGCTCTCTGGTGCTGATATTGTTACACATTTCAATGAACTAGCGTTATAATTGGTATTGCAGGGCTGCACACTTTTCGCAGGGCTGCAGTGCTAATTTTTGCATTTATCTCCCTGTGTATTCAGATTTATCTCAGTCTATTTTCGTTTTGCCTTTGCAGTGCTTTTAAAGTTCGAATATTTTTCAATCGCAATATTTGTTGTGGTTGTTTTATGTTTATTTTTTATTATGTGCTGTCAACATTTGGCTGCCACGCCCACACTTTTGGGCCCTGCTGTGCTGTGAGCCCCGCCCTGTTTGTCTCTCGCTCTATTCCGTTGACTGTTTTTCCTGCTATTCCTGTTGTTCCTGTTGTTGCTGCGTTCTGGTTTTTTGCCACTTTAACGGATATCATAAATTGGTTCGGCGAGCAGCATTTCCCATGTGGAAAATGGAAATGTGTTTTCTGGTAATGCGCTGAAAGCTGACACGGCCACACAGAGCAAACCGATCTTCTGAGACAACGAAATAAGAATCTACATAAATTGTTAGATATTTTCAGAGTCCCTTTAGGAGTTTCAACAGATCTTTATGCAGTTCATCACTTGATGGCTTTAAGAGAGTTTTTTTGGCCAGGTCAACAAGCAGCAGCAGAAGCAGCAGCAAGAGCAGGACGGCGTCATGCCAATTGTCGTCAATTCTGTGAAAATTTGTGAACGGAAACGGAAGTTGCTATTGGCCACCGGCCAAGCGAGCGTGCCACATTGGCTGTGTCGACCAAAATTGGCGCACAGGTGGAGAAGGGTTGGGGGATGTGTGGAAAATTGTTTGGCAACAATTTATTTGCTGAAAAATGATCGATTTAAAGAGCTTAGTATGTATCTCATTTCGAATGAATATTTCACTTGTAAATTGTTCAAATTGCAATTAAAAATGCAATAAGCATAAATATTTAATGACAGTAACGATGCAACAACAACATCAAGAACAATAAAAACAACAACAACAACAAGAACTAGAACAATTTGCAAATTTAATTAATTTTACAATGCGTGCTGGCAGTTTTTGGATTGGTTCACTTCATTCGTTCCCACTAAACTGACATAATGACCAAATAATTTTCCAGTTCGCTGACTCTTTATGGCCATCAACAACACACTGGAGACGGTGGCGGGAGCGGTGGGTGAAGGTTGTTCAAGGGAGGTTGTCACCGGTTGACAGTTTTCAATTTTGCATACGACTGACAGGCGACGCGTCGCCAACGAGTCGCAATTAATGCAAATGTTCATTTTCAATTTGTAAATTTATTATAAATGTCAACATTAATTTAGCGCAAAAATCTATGCACATCTCTGTAAAGGATCCATCAAAATGCTCTGGATTGGGTTCAGTTCTCGGCACCAAGGGCACAAAATAGGTTTTGTGTCGACATTAGCATTAGTCTGACACATGACACGTGACCAGACGCCGTCGGCTCGGCAATTAATCAAGCAAATGATGCAACAGTGGCGACTCCACAGAGCACTAGGTATCCAAATCCGAGTCCCTAGCACAAAGGTAATTTGGCACTTAAAAAGGGTAAACGAGTATCAAACCTCCCTCTCGAAAAGTCGAACCCAAAATACAAATCCAGAATCATATATCGAAACCCATATCCAAACCAAGCCCAATCGAACCGTCCTCAAATACATTGAAAGGCCAATGCCTAATGTGACGAGACTTTGTCTGCGATTTGTCCCTTTGGCTTGTAAAAAGGGGTTAAGAGGAGAGCAGGAGGGAGTTGCGAGTTGCCATGAGGTTAACTGCTTGCAAGTTTCATTTATCATCTGATTGACTAGATACAGTCAGACTGTACATACACTCAGAAAAACATTAAAGAGAAAAATTAAGAACAATTTTTTGTGATTCATTATTTTTTATTATAAAACATGAACACCTTTTTCGATACTTGATAACTGGTTATTAAAATATGAAAAGCCTTCGAAAATTAACAACATTACGTTAACTTTATATTACATTGCAGAGTTGACAACAAAACGAGGTTTCCGTCCACAAGTTACAAACGATATTTGGAACAACAATTTTCAAAAAAAGACAAGCAGGCGACGACTTCCATTTTACTATTGTAATAGTTATCATTGATTCTGTTGTGTTTGAGAATGGATAAATCTAACGACGGCAACCATATATACTGCTAGTACTATTTTTGAATACCTACGTTTGAAAACGATTTTCTACCGTCTCGACCGGTTTCTTTTTTGAGTGTATAATTTCAAAGGCAGTTTATAATGACGCTTTCTTTGTTGATAGCACACCATCATTTATGTCATTCGGAATGTTGAAAGTTCTTACACACATGCTAAAAAACAAAATTATAAAGGTGCTTACGATTTATTTAACAAACTGCATTAAATTAAAATTTTACCCCGTTGATTTTTCTTAAATACTTTTTTTTCTCATATCTTATATCTGGGTGTGTATAAATATTTTAATGAAACAAAAACAACATTCAGTTAATATTTATCGAAGTATGAAAAATGGTTGCAAACAATATTATCTTTATTGCGATCGTGCATTAAATATAAGTCATCTAAGTCTTTTAATTTCAGCAAAATTATGTTAAACCATTTTTTCAGTTGAGTGTTCGTGGCCTTCACATAATCAATAGTTGTGCACTTATTTGAATAGGTTTTATAACAATATTCAAGCAGAGTGAGAGCTCTGGAATGGTGCAAGCATCCAATATATTTTTGTAAATTTAATAGACTAAGGTCACATTGATTGTTTTCATCATATTAGTACTATATCAACCTCATTATTGTCATCCGGAGAAATACCAAGCCTTAATATAACGAGCTCGATGTTGCTGTCTTATCTACAGAGGTGCATTACTCATTTGTATGGGATGGGTATGCGGAGTGCATACATCACGGTCAACATACGGAGAGAGTATTGTTGTATTGATGTGTGTTGGTTGTTTGCCAGAGCAATAAATTGCAAAAAAAAAAATATCAATATATATACATATATACATATATACATATATAGATATATGTGGAGAAGAATAATGGCTTAAAAGTCAGCAGTCGAAAATATAACAGCAAGAGTTTTAGACAAAGCGCGACACTATATAAAAATATTATTGATTGGCCTGGTAGTGCGATAGTTAGGTGCTGACGTGGTGAGAGTTCGCTGTAAATGGAGACGCCTATTAGTAAGCAGGAGACGAGGAGAGAGAGAAAGAGAGGGCAAGCGATGGACAAACGCATGCTATAAAGCCATAAACGCCAAGCCATAAATTATGCTGCCCACATCGAGAAGGACACTTGGCAGAAGGGGCAGAGGGAGCGTAGGTGGCGTAGGGTGTCAAGGGTGAAAGAGGAGTGCTACGCTTGTGTGACATGTGTGAAAATGCACTTTACTGTCACTTGACTGTTTTGGCCATTGCTGCTGACAGTCGATAGTGTTGGTGGTCCGACGAGTGGACGTGGGAAGCGGACGGCAACTGTACTCGTATAATCAGAATCCAAGTCTCAACCTTGATACGAGTAGTCTCTCCTTTTTTCCCACTCGTTGCTTTTTTGCAATGAAATTTATTTATGTTCGCGTTTGTCCATTTGGCGGTTTGTCAGCGACGAGACGACGCTCTGGGTCGGGTCGAAATTGCAAAGGAAGCTCTTAAATTATGTAGATGGGTAGCCCTGCTGCATAGTGATGAGTACGACAAAAGATTACTGAATTGCCAGCAGCTGGAGAAATATGTTAACTCGTATGGTTTATTTAAGGTGTTTCATCATCTAGTTCTCGCTTTTTACACGCCCACTATGAGCATATGCTGGTAAAGCCCAGTAAAGTTGACCTGCTAGTGGAGCCAAGTGGTGAGTGCTTGACTTTCTTTATTATTATTTGTTATTTATTTAATTAAAATTTAAATTAAATCCAATTAATTTTTAAGTAAATATTTTAATTAAAATAAAGTAACAGCCTAAACTAAATTAGAAATCTAAAAAATATGAAACTGACACAATCCGTGAGTTTTATTTCACAGTCATGCATCTATCCCCTATTCAAAGCGGATATTTACCAGTGGAGCCTTATTCTAGATTAAAGTATGTGGAAGGGACAGAAACTTATAAATAAATAAAGATTAAATTTCTTAAACAAAACTAAAGAAAGGACGAGAATGAAAAGTGCAACCCGATTTGCGAAACATTTAAGCCGGTTCGGCAAGCTGTGTTCCTGTTGCAAAAAGGGCAATTCCACAGAGATGTCAACCGCGGAAAAAAACGTTAAATTGATCAAAAATGCACATCTTGTGAAATTTTCTATCAGAAATGTATTCAATATATTTATTTCAGCAACATACGCTAGAATAAATTCACTAGGATGAGCATATCGATTCTACATTGAAATAAATTCACTTTTTCTATATTTTCGCCCATATCCTTAAAACAGGACTTTTAAAATGAACCGTTTGTATTCGAACGATTACACTAAGTAAGATAAAAAGATTGTAGCATGAACCATTTTAAAACGTAACTAGTGGGAGGTGCTACAGTCGACCATACTCGACTGTCGGAGACCCCGTACTTACTATGGATAAGCAACTCCTGGTTTAAAGAAAATAATATAAATCTGTACATATATGTATATAACATTGTTTGAGGAGGTATAAGACAAAAGAAAATTCCCAATCTGCGAGTCTGATTATGGTATCTCCAGAAGCAACAAAAATTTGCATACTCAGTATACATTTTCGACCAATCGTTCCTATGGCAGCTTTATAATATAGTAGACCGATTTCAACCAAATAAAACAAAAACGTTGTTCATACTAAAGCTTAATTTTCGACAGATTGTTCCTATGGCAGCTATATGATATAGTCAACCGATTTCAACCAAACTTGGTCAGAATGTATGAAGCCAACCCAGATGCATGTTCTGTTGAATTGGTTGAGATATATAAATAAACAAAAACGTTTTACATACTAAAGCTTGATTTTCGACTGATTGTTCCTATGCCAGCTATATGATATAGTCAACCGATTTCAACCAAACTTGGTCAGAATGTATGAGATCACTCCAGATGCATATTCTGTTAGATTGGTTGAGATATCCTTTAAATTGTTTTTTTAATTAAGATATTTCTATTTTATTGAAATTTAACATTAATATAAATAATAATAAATATTATATTAATAAATAATACATCAAATATAAATAAATAATAAATATAACATTAAACATTAATAATAAATATTAAAAAAAAATATATATATATCTTTCGGTGACGGGAACCGAACCCGCGACCCATGGCCCAAATAAAATTTTTAGAAAAAACGGGTGCTCAACACACTGCGCCACAGAGCTATTTCGTGATTAGCTGTTTATTGTAGGTTTCATTATTACTGGACTATAAGTCAAACTTCATTGTTGTTGTTGTCTAATTGTTTTGTTATTGTTGCTGTTAAGGTAAATCAAATATAGGCAAATTTAGTTCTTTAATATCTTCGCTGTTTATTATCCGATCGATATGAAATGTTCAGCAAACATGTCGGATATTATTGGCTTGGTCTATGCTTAATTAGAACGCTCTATCTTTTAAATTGCCCTAATAATTTAGATTTATTTGATTTTAAGGCGTTCAAGGGGGCGTGGCCAAAATTTAAAACAAACTTGATCTGCTTGCAATATAGACGGACCTACATACCAAGTTTGAAGTCTCCAGTTCTTATGGTCTCTGAGATCTAGGCGCTCTTACAGACGGACGAACAGACGGACAGACAGACAGACGGACAGATGGACAGACGGACATGGCTATATCGACGCGACTGATGATGCTGATCAAGAATATATTTACTTTATGGGGTCTGCCACGTCACCTTCTGCCTGTTACGCACATTTTTTTTTATGACAAAGTTAATAGACCCCTGTACTTTTTTTAAGTACGGGGTCTAAAAATATATTCAATGTTTTATATAAAACAGAAAAAGAATAAGAAACATTATTAAGATAAATCATTGCATTACATTTAAAAATTGGCCGCATTAAAATATTTTTGCAGGTTTCGCTGAAATCAGTGTTAAGACTGGACGCCGTAAAAGCGACTTCTGTTTATCAAGAGCTATACATTTCGCCTTGTTTAAAAAAAAATAATAATGTTTTGGCATAGGTTTCTTTTTACTTTAAATGCATACGAATTGACGCATTCGACATTGGAGAATTGCCCATATACAAGATCAAATAGATCAAATCAGAAAAAAAAAAATTAAAAAGAGAATTACAATGGATGCATTAATTAAATATTAAACTAAGTGGTGGTGCTACAGTCGAGCATACTTGACTGTCGGAGACCCAGTACTTACTATGGAAAAGCAACTCCTGGTTAAAAGAAAATAATATAAGCCTTTACATATATAAGAGATTGTATCAGGAGGCATAAGACAATAGAAAATTCCCAATCTGCGAGTCTGATTGTCGTATCTCCAGAGACAACAAAAATTTGCATACTCAGTGCACATTTTCGACCAATCGTTCCTATGGCAGCTCTATAATATAGTAGACCGATCTCAACCTAATAAAACAAAAAAGTTGTTCACACTATAGTTTGGTTTTCGACTGATTGTTTCTATGGCGGCTATATGATATAGCGGACAAACTTGATCTGCTTGCAATATACACAGACCTACATACCTAGTTTGGAGTCTCTAGCTCTTATAGTCTCTGAGTTATAAGCGTTCTTACAGACGGACGGACAGACGGGCATAGCTATATCGACTCGGCTGTTGATGCTGATCAAGAAAATATATACTTTACCTGTTACGCACATTTGTTTTTATGACAAAGTTAATAGACCCCATTACCTGGTTAAAGTCGCCAACCTGCTACATTAAGCACCTTTCAGCTTAAAAATTCTCTCCCTGAAATGTTAAAAGGAGCAGTAATAATTAGTTGTTCCATCACCGTCATTTGAATCCAAACAAACAACAAAAATTTAATTTACAATGAAACTTATTTTACCTACCGCCAAATGCCACTGTTGGTGGCGCCGCCTCACGTGGCAAGCGCGTTAGGTGACGCATCTTTGGTGGTCTGTATGATGGTCAACCATTGCAACGTCTTCGGTGATAGGAAAGTCATTGAGTGCAGTTGCATGCAGCGTGTGGCATGCGGCATCTTCAACACGGCAACGTTTCGGTTCGTATTTTCATTTCGCTTTCGTCTGCCACTTGGCCGGGCACCTTGCAAGTTCAAGTTGCTGCCTCAATGTGATAGAGTGCCGCGACACTGAGTAATCTATTTTGTGTGACATTCGCACACCCACACACCCTTACACACACACACACACTCAGACTAACACTAACACTATTAGTGGCATATAAACTCGCACGTTTTGTGCCACGTTTCTGGTTTGCGGTGGCGAAAGATGGCATGAGGATGGCACTAGCTTTGCGTTTGCTTTTGGGCAACGCTTTTGTTTTTGGCGTTTTTACAACATGGCCAGCATAACAATGTCGCCCCAACAACAGCACCAACAACAACAAGAGGCAACGAAAAATTGCAAGTGGACACATGAATTATGTGCAGCACTCGAGTTAAACAACCGCCGGGCTCGTACCACGACTTCCCATCCCCATCCCCATTCCCCACTCGCAACTCCTAAGCTCCTAGCCTTCTCTCTATTTTTCTCTCTTTCTCTCTCTCCCTGTCTCACTCTGACTCTCTCTATCCATCAGCTTTAAGCTGCGCCTGCGACAGCGGCAGGCAAAGAAAGAGCGACAACGTCGACGGCTTTCTACTAAATGCACGAGTACTAAGAGTTTTTTTTGTTTGTAGCTTTCTTGTTATTGTTCTTGCTACAACGCTTTTTTATACACATGCTCGTTTTTGTTGGCTGCCCATTGGGGACGCGTTAGTGGTCGGTGGCCGGGCTCTGGCCATGGCCAGAACGGAGACGAGGGCGGAGCTAAGAGCCCAGACGGTCCAAGCGTCGGATGCGGGCTGACGACAGCGGACTGAGTTGAGTGTACACTGTGGATAAATGTGGGAGCTGCGTTGACTTTGCTTGGCTTTGGCTTGTTTTGGAGGTCACCACATACTCAGACACACACTCGCTCACAAAGCGAACCAACTGGAATTGGGGAGTTGGCTTTGCGGGTATTAAATTATACATCATTTTGCAACAAATGATGGTCGTTACGTTTGCAACCGACACACATACACACATACGGCGACACACACACACACACACACACACACACAGTCGTCGAGAAAGGGACACCCACATGGCTTGTCTCTTGTGGCAGCATCGTATGGAACCAGCAATTGTTTATACTCTGGCCAAAGTCCTCTTTGTTTTTCCATTAACTCTGCGGTTTGTCCATTTCAAATGAAAGTCTCTGTTGCCGCAAACTTCTTATTCGTTGTAACTAATTAAATGCAGTTTTCAATTTGTTTAGATTGTGCACAATGGAAACATCAATGGAATTGTTTATGTATCTTTGAGAAAGAAAACGCGAAAATCTCACATTGTGAAAGGTAAATTAAAAGATAAACGCAGAATGACAGAAGAAATTTCAGCGACACAGCAACATCCTTTGAATCGAAGCAGATGCTCAGCAAAGCGCCTTGAGCCGCAAATTGTGGACAAGTTACGGATTTTAAGGAAAAAACAATAATTGTCTAAAGACTAGTCCATTATTCTAGTCCATCTATCATTTAGTTAAAGAATTTGAATTAATAAATATGAGCTGTTTTTATTATTTAAATTTTAAAACCATTAAAAAATATATTTATTTTAAAGAATTAACGATGTTTATAGAGTGGAGATACATATGTATGTATGTTGACGGAGTTATATCGTTCGCCCCTTTAAACATAAACAAAAATTGTTTTCTTGATCAGTAAATTTGGACGAATTTAATTCTGGTTGATAACGTATAATTAGAACATATAATACATAAATAATAGATTTTGATCAAAGTGCTTTGACAAGGGCATTCAAGCTGCCGCCTGTCGAATCTATTTAGCTTTTACATACCATAGATATAAATACATATGTACATATGTACATCACTCTCTCACAACGTTTCTCGCTCAGACAGTTAATAAAAATCTGTGATTGTCGTTGAGTTTATTATTATTATTTTAAGAGCTCACTCTCTAAATGATTTAAGTTAGACGGCAGTCAACATACAATCGATCTTAATTGCAATTCTATAGCATTGCGGCATTTGTAAATACACACACGTGTGTATGTGTGTGTGTGTGTGTACCGCACACACTTCCGGCATAAAGTTGCCATCGACAAGGCTCGTTTCCCCCGTTGCGTATCCCCATAGCACAGTTGATGGCGTTGCTTACGCATTGATTGCTTTGAATTGCAATCGCTTAAACGACACTCATTCACACTCACTCATACACTCACACACACACACACACACACACACACACACACACACACACACACACACACACACACACACACACACACACACACACACACACACACACACACACACACACACACACACACACACACACACACACACACACACACTTACTGACACGCACACTGATGCTGTTTTAATTATGAGCAAAAATGGCAAGAAAATTAATAACAATTTGTTACGATTACGAGCAACAGCAACGCCATTGATTAATTTATGCGAGTGCAACTTTTGCCATCGGCAATATCGTTTCCGCTTCGTTCCGCTGCGTTCCATTCCAATCCATTCCGGTTCGCTGCCATCTTGTCGTACACCTCACCCTCCCTTTCCCCCTATTTCATAGCCTTCTACCTATTGCCTTTGGCAGATTTATTACCGCTTAATCGACGTCACCTCGTTGCATTGTCATCAGGCAGCCGCCAGCTTACACCTGCCACACATTCAGTCACACACACACGCACACACATACACTTACACATATTTATGCATGTGTGTTGTTTTTATAGATTTAATTAAAACGTCTGTCAAGGATAACGACGAAGCCATTTAGTAGTTGGCTACATTGCAATTTCATTCTTGAGTATTCGAATTATTATTCATTTTCACAATCACCTTGGCTTTATTTTGATTGCCGTCTTATGCGGCCAATAAAAAAATGGCTCCATTGACTAATGAGTGCCAAAGTGATTTTATTCATCTGCGGGTAACTAAAACTGAAACTAGCTGTTCAAATTCTATTGAGTAATTTTGTTCTAAAAATAATAAAAGTTGTAAGATAACGAACAAACTCTCGCACTAAAATTGAATTTATACGAAATGAAATGTTTCCAGATTAAATTTCAAAATAAACTTGCATACCCATTGCCGAAAAAGCATTAGCACTTCATTTTGTACAATTTATTGAAATCGATAATTATACAATAAGTGTTAGTATACTCTGAAGCAAGTTGGCAGGACTATGAATACAATGAAATTAGAGAAGAAAAGTCTTGAAAGAGGACACAATCAAATTTGCAGTATGCTAACAAACTATTTAAAGTAATTTTTTATCTGAATAAGGGACCACAAATGGATTTGAAAGCGAATCGACCGACGCATAAATATCGAGCGTTACTCGAGCCGGATATATTTAATAATACTCTTCATACAGGTTTATCAACATGGATTTTAACATTTTCTCAATTTTCTAGTTCGTTGTTTTCTAGTTTACGTTAGTAAGATCTTCCTGAAAATAGCAATTTCTGGCTTAAGACTGGGTTTCAGTTTATAAACATTATTTAATCTTTTACCTTCTAAATGGACTTCAGTTTATAAACATTATTTAATCTTTTACCTTCTAAATGGACTTTAAAATGTAAAGTAGAATTTTCCGGACTACTATATGTATAAACTTTAAAAATCGGATATATATTTAAATTACTCTCACCATTAAATTTTTACGAAATGTCGGTGTTAATCATATTTATAGAATCGGGAATGTCCTTCTTGCTTGTAATTAACTAACGCTATCGAGGATTCACATTGTATTCTGGCATTTCTCGAAATCCTATAATTACTAATTAAGTAAACCAGATATACGTATTAATATTTATATTCGTATCTTATACTTATTCGAATTTCCTTTAATTATATATACATTGGACAAGTGCGCTTGACGTTGTTCGCATTATCCTCGATCCAGTCGAAGCCTGTTCGGGCAGGAACACTTATCTCCAGCTGCTGTTGTTGTTGTCGTTGCTGTTGTTGTTGCTGCTGCTACTGCTTTTTTGTGGCAGCTTATTGCAATTTGCATCGCTGAATGTTTCATTAAAGGCCACAGCAGCGGGTGGCACTTGGCAGGGATGTGCCGTCGATGTCATCGTCATTACAATGCAGCCATCGCACAATGTCCTTTTTATCCTTTTTGCTGTTTTTGTTGTTGTTGTTCTTGCTCTTGCTGTTTGCTGGCCATGTATTGCCCAAAATAGCCGCATGCAATTGATTACAGCAACGATGCGGCCGTGGGCAACCACAAGTGGCTGTTGTCCTTCCAATGAAATCGAAATAATGCCAGGTATTTGGGCTGCCAGGACACAGTCGCCCCCAGCCCCAATCCCCTTTAAAGTCCTCTTAATAGCCGCCTCGCTAAGCGGCGCCAACCGGAAGATGGTGGCAACTGTATCCTTGTCTGGTTGCACGAAAATTAAGCCTAAAATGCCGCCATCACTTGCCAGCAACCAGTTAACCGTCCGATATGCAGAAAGGACACATGCACACTCCTACCATGCTCGGTTGTTCGCCTCGGCTCTGATCGCCTCTGCTTGGCTTTCATTTTGACTTCATAAGACGCACTGTCTGTCCGTTGTCTGAGCTGCGTCTATCGCCGTGCACTGAACAGAGGCAATGTAATTGGCTCGGGGAATAGCAGCAGGAATTGGTAATCGTGGCGCGCGGCTTTTAATCGAATTTCAAATCGAACTGAACCAAAACCAATTAGACGCAAATATCTATCTGTATGTGTGTGTGTGTTTGTGTGTGTGTATAACGGAACCAAAAGAAAATTAAGGGAGGCAACAACTGATAGAGCAGCAGCTGCGTCTTATCGCAGCCAGCGCAGCGTTGGGCAACAAAATGAATTGAAGCCGTAAATTTGGGAAAGCATACCGAATGCGTGTGGCACTTTGCAACACTGGCTTGCCATTGATGGCGACATCCATAGTAATGAATGCAGTGGTATCAGTTTAAGTTTAAAAAAATATACATTAAAAAGTTAAATAGTATTTGGAGAGTTATTGACAATTTATTTAAAATTATTAGTTGTAATTATAATGATTGTTGAAAATTCGAGCATCCGATTGGAATTTATTACTTGACTACCATGTTTGTCCTATTTTAGACCGTTTTATTGGAATTTGCCTAAATCATTTCATCTCTTAATAACCTTTCAAACACACAATATAAATTTTAAAAAAATGATGTGGAATTTGCTTAGATTATTAATATATAAGCTATTTACATTAATTACTCTATATTTTATTGTTATTTTTTTAATTTATAATCATTAATTTTATTTTCAAGTAAACTACTTATAAGATAAAAAATTCACTTACCGATAAAGTACAAGCAAATTCAACCGTACAACCTTCATCTACAAAATGTGGCAGCCCTATAAGATAATTCATTTGGTATAATATAAAGCAAATGTATCGTGTTAAATGATATTGGGCTTTTAATATATATGTATATAATCTTTTCTTATATATTTATCCAACTGAGCCAAAAGTTTACGATGCCCTATCAATTGTAGGGTATTTAAATTAATGCAGCTCAAATGTTGAGCCAGCAAAAAGCAAGCGATAAAAAATGTGAGCTTTAAATGGCAAATATTGAAGGTGTAATGCGGGACGAGTTTGGGGCAGGAGGCAATGGCATGGCAAAACGTGGATACGTATTAAACGAACTACAAACGGCAGTCAAAAAGCAACAACAACAAGAACAACAATTCCCGAAAAACTGTAGGTAAATGCTGAGGCGACTAACGTGGCTAAGAAGAGAGGGGGCTCAGTGATGAAGTGAGGTTGGAGGGAAAAGAAGTGGGGTGGGGTGCTTCTGGGGGTGCCGGCAGTTCGTGCAACGGCGAATATGTGTCATGAGCCATTTAAGCTCATTACGGGCATCAATTTGGGACGCAAAAATTATGCTCTAACCTTAAGTGGTTGCCACTTGCAGCGCGAATTGGCGATGCGGCAGTGGCAGTGGCACAGGCACTAACCAAGTGGATGTGGATGGGGCAATGGATGGAGAGCAGCAAATCTGCTTGTGAGCGCAAAAAAGTGGTAAATTGTTAATTTTAAGCTAGTTGCGAGCTTGGCAACAACAACATCGAGCCACAAGGCAAAAGTTGACGCAACGAGAGCGCTAAGCACTTTTTCATTTGGCTTAAATGCAATTTGCTCATCTCTGCCCCATCTTTATCATCATATCAGTCACAGTCAAGTATAAATATATGTGTGTATGTGTGTGTATCTGCAGATGGCAGGTGTCACAGGTCAGTGGCCAGGGGCAGGCGGAGAGCGGTGAGCTTGGTGTTGATCAATAATGCAAAAGCGATTTTAATTTATAACTCGCCTTCACTCTCAGCGTCAGACTTCTTGCCAGACAAAAGCGCTGGCAGTCTGGCAGTCCTTGTCCGTGGCAACCACTCAAGTTAACTTGCCACGCCCCGCTTCTTGCCTTGACTCTCAATTAAATTCAATTTTGAAGTCGGCCAAAGATGTTCTCAGCGGCATGCTCATACTTTGTTGCAGAAACCAGAACAACACAAACACATACACAAACACATACACAAACACAGATACTGGCAAGCAGTTATATGGCCCATGGATGGCCATATATTGTGGTCATGTAAGAAAAGGCAGCAACAACAACAGCAACAATAACAACAACAAGCGCAACAACAACAACTGAAGCAGCTGAAGATGAAATCCATAAAGCGCAGCAGCCATAACAAAAACGCGAAATGAATTTCACTTGAAATGTGAAAACATAAAAATTGTTTATGACTTCCGCTACGTTAAATGTGTATGTGTGTGTTGTGGCGATGCGCACGTGTGTGTGTGAACTGGAGTGTACATACATATGTATACATACATATGTGAGAAATACCCAGCTGAGCTAAGCTGAGAGCAGAGTTCTATCAATAACATCTTGCGGTTTATAGTAAAGCTCCATGCTCGGATCTAATAATAACGTAATGCACATCGTAACTCGTATATCGCTAAAGAATAGCTTAAAAAATGCGTACTTTGTATTCTTAGTTAGATCATATCAACACTCTTTCGGTTCTCACTTTCGGCAAGATTTTGCGTACAAGACTCACGTGGCATTGAGTTACGAGTGGTGTATTGAAATCCACAAAGAAAAAAAATCCATACTAACCATGACTGCAAATTGATTACATAATATTTTGTTAATATTTTAATATATTAAAAGAGCAATGTTGCATTATCAATTATATTTTTAGTTAATAATTTCAATTTTAATCAATATTTAGTAACCGTAGCTCAAAATATGTATTACTCTTACCTACAACGATCGTCAAAGTTGCTTTTAATCTCAGTTGGTAAGTTCGAAGATGAATGGGTAAGCTCGTAGGGCTGCTCTGTTTAAAAATTAATAAGTGTTTAGGTACATTTTAAAAATAGCAATTTGAGTTATTTAATTATAGCGGAAAAAAAGGAACCATTTCAATGTACATAATTTAAAATGCAGGTTTGGAGTAAACTGTACAAAAGATATTTCCTAACACTGATATTTTCCAATAATATTATAAGATTACCAGACTGCTATAAGAAGCTTGAAAATCAATGACAATGCTATTGACAATGATATTTAAGAGAACGGGTTTAAAATTGTAAATCTTTTCGGCACTTTCTGCACAAATAGTTAATTTCCACTGATCGTTTTCCAGTACTGAAAAGTATGCCGCACTATAACAGAATTAATATTGTAACTTACTTAGTATGTTGCATTTACCTTTTTTACTAAACAAAGGGCAAAAATTAAGAAGAAGCATAAATTATACAAAAATAATGCGTATGGTATATTTTTCGGGTACTTTGTGCTTTTCACTATTAAACGACTTCGTTAGTTACATATACGAAATACATGATACAATCTTTGAATTAAAATTGATGCTCCGCTTGAAGTTGGTCCACTCTGTCTTCCACTCCGACTCCTGCTGAATCGGTATCTCTACTTTTCTCTTCTCCTCTACTTCGTCCTCCAATCCTCCTATAAGTTGACTTTCTGTTTGCTTTCCTCCTTCGCCTGCCCTGTTAAGTTCATGCACTTGTATTGAAATTTATTCGCTTCCTTAATCCACACTTGGATTTTCCGTTCAAGTTATTGTTTGTTTATTTGATGATATGCTAGTAGTATTTTACACGCATGTTGACATAAGCTAGCTGCTCTGAAAGGATTCTGGCGACTTATATAAGTGGAACAGCCAAAGGACACAGACAACACTTTAAAATCCTCAGCAAGCAAATGAAAGTGCTTCACAATGATGTCTGTCTGCGTTGCCAGTCAACGACGACGATAGAAAACGATGCGAGTGGTGTCTGCCCTGATGGTGGTTAGTGGTGCGTGGGTGGCTCTGGGTGGGTGACGGGGAATGCGTGGTATGCGACTCTCGCTAAAAACCGCACACACAAAAAATGAGTATAAAAAAATATAAAATGATGCAAACTGTCGGACGGAGAAGGCAAAAATGATAAGGAAAAAGCGCAACACGTACTACTGAAGCTCATTAAGTTTGTCTGTATGCGTGTGTCTCTCTGTACGAATATGTGGATGTGAGTGGGTGGCTGAGCTGAACCACGCCAAGTGCGACAACTTAAAACATAATGCAAACTAAATGAAAATGCGCCTGGAACTAGAGAGAGAGAGAGAGAGAGAGAGAGAGAGACAGAGGAACGATAAGAAGCGAACAAAACAGAATGAGAACGAGTGGAAGAACTAAACGCAGTACAAAAGAACTTTTAAATATTTTGCACAACCAACGAACCGAGCACTGACCACGACAACCAAATGACCAGACAACCCACCCAATCACCCAGCCACCACAACACCCACCATCCCACCACTCTCCGCTCCCCAGCAGACGCGACTGTCATTCCGACTCCCATTCCGGTGGCAGCTCCTCTGGCATTGTCGAGACTGTCACGCGGTCAAGGGGCAGCTAACTAACTAAGCACAGTGCACCACCTACACACACAGACACACACACTCATAAAACGACATACATGTATATATACATACATATATCACACACTCTCAGTTGGTTGGTTCTGGGTGTGTGTGTTTTTTTTTCTCTTGTCGCTGTCTTCATATTTTCCAAACGAAAATGAACTTTTATAGCCCAGTGTTTACAAGCAAGCTGTGTGAAAGGAGATACTCATACATTCCATGTGAGAGTGTGTGTGTACGTATATGTGAAGCTAATTAATGAAATGTGACAAGTTGAACGAAAAGTTCAGACTCAGTGAGTGACAAATAGTAATATGCTAGAAGAAAAAACTTGAATACGAGTATAATTTCATTCAGTCATTCGAGAAATGAAGTGAATGGATTGATTGACATAAAGTTCAGTTTACAGTTGAACTGAATAACATAGGCACACTCTTTTTCAATTGTTAACATTGCGAGTAATATGATAATTTCTTTAGAAATTTTATTCAATAATATTTTTTTTTATTACTCCCATTGAGATATGGACTCGCTCGAATCTAGATCTCTGTGTATTGTGTTTTTCTATGTTCATGTTTTCCTGCCCGTTGCATACTGTGATCTCTATTCTCCTTAACACGAACATGACTTGATATTCTTTAATCGATGATTTTTCGATTAAGATCGGATGACGATTGGCCGCTAGCAAGGTTCTTAATAACTTGCAATGGTATTTTAAATTTCTAAACAGAAATTTGAGTTTATGACGTAGAGTTGTACGTATTGTTTCACTGAGTTGTTTTGAGGGTATCTCCTGCTGATGGTTTTTTTTACATTATATTTTTCTTTACTGATTTTCAGCTGCAAACAGTTAAATGGATAGGCAAATAGTCAAGAACATGCAGTCAAAAGGAAAATATTGGCAAACATAAATATTATTCGGCCAGTGGGGTAACATTACAACCCCTTCACCACCAACAAAAAATAAAACATTATCCACATCCAATCCACCAGCCCACTAAACGAGTAACTGTTTTGTCCGTTTGCAGCATCCATATTTTATCCATATTTTCGGATAGCGACAGAGATGGATATAGAAGGACTGTGAGCGTGTGAGAGAGAAAGAGAGGGATTGCGCTTGTTTCTATATCTTAAATATGAGTATTTTCGGGTGTATATACATAGAACCAGACGACTATACTAGTCGTCCACTGCCATTTATTGACTGAACTTTTGTTCGTATCCCATTAACTAAATTGATTTGTTTAAAAAAAATCCCTTCATTGCCATCCAAATAGGACTGCATTTAAAGTTAAGGCTATCCGTTTAAACATAATTTATTGGGACAACATTTTATACTCGTATCGTTTAATGGAATAGTTTCCTCAATTTATATTAAAATGGTTTCTAAAAAACCGGAACTCGAAATTAATGTAAAAGTAGTCAGCATAGTGACTTTAGTTATAGAAAATTCAACGCTGAAGCGATTGAATGTAATTTATAGATAGATTTTGGAAATTTGGTTTTGCATCGGAAGTCAATTGAAAAAGTCATCAGCTACTTTTTGAAAATTATGCAATTTAAAGCCAACAAGAAGCCTTGAAAATAATCAGTATAAAAAATTAAATAGGAAACGTTTACCTCTGGAAATTCAACAACACAGAAATGAAGAATAAAACAGGGATTTTTAGACCAATTTCAATGTGCACAAGGTATGAAAAAAAAGAAAATGGGAGATACTGTCAATACTTAAAATTTTTAAATTTGTGCATCGGAAATCAAAAAAAAACGCAAGCAAATCGTAACTCTAGTGAATTTCTGAATTCAAGCATCAGGAGCTTATTAGATTAATGTCGACTAAAAGCGTTCAACAATCAAAATCTATCAAAAAATATTTGAACTCGTAAATGATAAGATGAAAACGTCAAGTTTGATTAAATTTAACTTGAAGGAATTCAAAAATTGTTTAATTGATCCAACATTTGTTGCAAGGATTAGGAAAAAACACAAAAAAATTATGTAGTTCTTGCTTTACTTTGAGAATTTCATTAAAAGGTGGATTGATATTAGCTAGGGATAGTTTAAAAAATTAAATTATTTGAGTTAAAGTATAAGTTGAATACGTTTTTCTTTTGCAGACTTAAAAGCCACTTCTGCGGGTCTCGTTCAATTTCAATTTATTACTTTGAGTATCGAGTTGTTGGTTTGCAGAGCGAAGCAAAAAAATAAAATCGCTGTCAGCAGCCAACTTTCATTCTATCTTCAAGTATTCCCCCTCCTCTTTTTCTATCTCACTCACTCTGTCTATCTTCTTCTCTTACGAAGGGCGTGTGTGTGTGCAGGTGAACCATATGCAATTCGGAGTAATACAATTGCATTTCCATATAAAATTTCATTGAATGCATCCGCTTACGAGTATATATCCTACTCTGTAGCTCTGCAACACTCTTCTCTCCTACCCACTCCTTGAGGCCCCACCTTTTTGCATTACACTTTTTACAGCTCGAATTGAAGCAATGGCTGCCAAATGTATTATAAACTTTTGTCAAAGGCTGACACCACATTGGCATTGCATTTGTCATACTCGAAATTGTGAACTTCTGAACCCCAAAGTGAGCACTTGAAGCTCAAAGTACCCAAGATCAATGGTCAATGAATTCAGGTACTAAAAGAGACATTTTCAAATCAATGTAGAAAATATTAAGAGTCAAATGCGTATTCAGTGTTCTAATTCCAAATGAATCAAAAGAGTTGAAAAGCTCAAAGGAAGCTGTATCCAAAATACAATTCCGAATAGAATGTGTAATTTAATCAGCTTAAATATAATACATATGGTGATACACAGACAAGAACTGACTATATTCAACTGAGATCACATTTTTGTATTGAATGTACTTTACTCTGTTCTCCTGCAGATCTTCTCCTCTCTTTCCCTCAGAGTTTTCAGTTCTTCTCTCAGCGGCATTTAAAGCTCCCTCATAAATATTGCTGCTTCGAAAGAGGCAAGAACAACAACAGAACAATACGACGCGAGGCAACGCGTAATTATTATTACGTATACGCGCCGTTAGTCGCATTTGTTTTCGCTGTACCATGGGAAACAAACCTCAAAGCAGCGCTCACTTTCTATGGCAAAACATAAGCGTTTCAAACGATGTATCTTTAGCTTTTTATGCGTTTTACAAGTTTCTTTAATCGTAAACAAAGAAACAACAAATCTAAAGACAGAAATTGTTTGATTTTTGCACACTGTGCACTGCCCTTGCTCCTTGCCTTGCTGACCAACACACAGACATATTTACAGACAGATAGAAAGGCAGAGTTAATGCAATAGAAAGGTAAAGAGAGCAGGACGAAAACGGACGATAGGGAGTAAGAGGGGTAAGAGTCTGTCAACGCTGGCGACAATTATGCGCATGTTACCGGCTTAAGCAGCCATTGTTCCTTTTGCTGCTTTTTCATAAATTTAAATACAAAACATATTTAGTTTTATAGCATGGGGCTTAAGTTGTTGCCGTTGTTTTAGGGCATTTTGTAGCTCTGATCCCCACACATACACATACACATACATATGTACATGTGCTTGAAATCCACTGCGATATTTACTTACCCGCATTCGCCATGAACTGCATTAAGTCAGCGCGGAACAAGCCAAAGGGATATAACGGAGGGGCCTCTCATAGCAATGCCCCCCCCATCACACACCACATTCAGCACTGCTGGAGCTGAAATTTATGTTCTTGGTAAAAGGATCATAATTATGTGCTTCAAAATGCGTAGAGCCCCCGAGAGTGTAGGGGATTACTGAGATATAATTTCATTTATTTATTTATTTCATTTTATTTAATTGCAAGCTGTCCACATTAGGAAAAAATTTAGTTTAAAGTTGTGTTTATTTTATTCTCGATTATATCTGGACTGTAAAATAATTAAAAAAAAAAATACTGTAGGCATATCTTAAGATCTTAACTGCATTCGTTACTAAAAGAGAGAAACCAATCAGGTTTGATAAGTCTGCACTGCATTGATTGGTTACAGTGGCGGCTCTTTAAGAGGGCGTAGTTTACTTTGCTTAATCATTTCATAATCACAAACTCTCAAAGTATAAGAGAGAATTGTTTTTTATACACAAATACCATATGTTTAATAATTACTTAATATTTATTTGCATTTTTCAAACAGATATCGTGTTAAGTTCTTCCTGCTGTAATGAGTAACGAGTAGCTTACTCGTTGGACTCTGGTGATTACTCGTTGCTGTAAATCTACCTTACACTTATTCCCATAAGGATGACTTTAATATGGTGCCAGTATAAAGAAGTAATAAGAATTTGTTTTATCATCTAGATAGAATAACTGTTAATGCTCTCACACGCGAAGCTGATTCGCACACATTTGTCAAGATGGTTTATTGCCAACAGAGAAAAATACAGGAGCAGAGAGAGAGTCGCAGAGGGAGAGGGAGAGAGGAACTGTGCCAGGGTGCCGTTGGCTAAGTACAGCAAGGCGCAAGGGCAATAAAAATATGGCCTCAACAGGATTAATACATTATTTCCGCTTTTGCATTGCAGCTAAAGGAAGTAACAGGAGTTGGAGGAGCACGAGATGTTGGAACAGGTGAAGCCACAAAATGGAATACCCCAACAGCGCACGTGTGTGTGTGTGTGTGTGTGTGTGTGTGACAGTGCGAGTGTGTGAGTGTGCGACAATTCCAAATCCTCTGCTCAGGCATTTGTTGCCATTTGCTCTTTCTTGTTCTGTTTCTGTTGCTGTTGTTGTTTGAGGTGCTGATGTTGTTGTCTGTTGTTGTTTTGCGCTTTTATGATTATTATAGTGGCATCATCCTCTCTCTCACTCTCACGCTCTCGAGCTCCCTCTCTGTCCGCCTCTCTTCGTTGTCGTTTTGCTTGTCACTCTGGTTGTTGTTGTTGTTGTTGTAAAAGGCACTTATGCTTATGTTTTCGGCTCTTATGGCTCTCGTCAGTTGTTACCACAGCCTTTGAAGTGCACTTTGCTGTTTCATTTCACTATATTTGTTAAGCATATTTTTATTTATTTCGTATGTACGTCTGCACACACACATTTGTACACACACACTTATGCCCATCACATATCTGACTGCGCTTAAATGATACCCTACATGAGTGGCATATTAACATACGAGAGAACGTTCTCATTTTTGTATTCTCTTTTTTCAATTTATAACCAAATTTCATGTATTAGCTTGGAGCAAGTTGATCATTTGTATTAAATTTATACAACTACCAATTTGGATTTGTAGCTGTTTTTGTTCTATTTGATAATATCAACATACTATATGGTCAATCTAAGTGCTCATCTATAAATATTGCTATTTATTGCCATTTGTTCTATCCGTTATGTATATGAACATACATATTTATATGTACAATGTACATAGTAACTACAACTTACTGAGAAATATATTATTATTTAAAATATAAGTCAGCTCAAAATGTTAGGGTATTCAAGCTTCTTGTCAATATCTCCAGCTTTTCTTGTAAGCTTTGTCATTTTGTTGCTGTTGGTCTCTTGTATGGATAGGTAGAGACTATGTTGACCACATGTAACTAGTTGATATTAACAAGCCACTTCACACCCACAATACACAATCACACACACACGCATATATACATATATACATGTTGCTGTCATTTGAGACGCGAAGCTCAAGAGTCTTTAGGCCCAACAAAGGACTAAGCTTACTCAATGGTCTTTGAAGTAATGTAAGTGATACACACACACAAACATAGATTTATATATAATTATATAAAGATCTTTAGAAGCAGCTGGCAATGTTCCAACTAGATTTAAATGCACTAATTGGTTGCTTACTTATTTTAAACACAAACTTGGAAAGACAAAAAAAGAAATAAATAAATGAAATTTCAACATGCTTTGCTTTGCTCTATCTCACCATATCTCACAAGCTTTCTTCATTCCCCTCTCCCTCTCTCTCTTTGTCCCTCGTCGACTCTATCTCTGTCACTGTCTGGGTTTCTGACCATTCATTCACTTGGCCTCCATAATAAAACAATAAACTGTAACAATAGCAATTAAAAATCGCTGAAAGCGGATGTCCTGATAAAGTTGCCAGACCCTGGTGACGGTCACATTGGTCGGACCATCCCCATCCCCATCCCTATTCCCCTCCCCACCATCCTTCATCACCTTCTTCTTCTTCCTACTTGGCTAGCTAGTCAGGCGGTTGGGCACGCTTCATTTCGGTGCTCGTCCTTGGCAGCGTCCTGCCATTGTTGTAATTATGCATTATGCTTTCGCCTTTGCGAGCATTTTGCCTCAAATCCTTTTCGCCTGCCTTTGCCTCAGTGGCCAACATTCATTTGTGGATTGCATTGCCAACATGAAATGCCATTTAGCCGTTGGACAGTAGTTTATAGAACGAGAGAGGCAATACTTTCATCTCTCTCTCTGCCTCTGCCTCTATCTCTGTCTATTCTATTGGTTCTTTGCGTGACACTTGTGCCTGGCTAACAGGCAGGACGCCTTAATTTTCGGCCAGATTGCTTGCCAAATGTTGCACTGTCACCTTTTGGGCGTATCTTTGTTTTCTCCTGTCCTTCTGCACCTAAAATACGTTGAGCGGACTAGACGGACATTGATAAACGACAATCGCCGCTGAGTTGGAATTACTTTCTGGATATATATGATGTCGGCAACTAAGTATTATACACTTGGATGAGCCAAGTGTGGGCAAATGCTCCACATTTTGGCATGCTCAATTAATTATGATCATTCGAATTAGTTAACATTTCAAATATTCAATGGTTAATTGCACATAATTAAACCGAAGCTAAAATACAGAGTACCGTAACCTTATCCATTTTGAGTTCTGGGGAAAATTTTGAACGGCGCGAAACTTGAATTTCTTTACAAAAATAATAAAGGATCCCCAAACAAACAAAAAGTATAAAAAATACAAGTAATCAGAAAGACATTAGATGCTTGAAATATATTTAGGTTAGTCAACGCTATAAAAATTCCACACCTTATGACTTAAATAGACGAAATTATTGTTTCATCCGATTAGATTTCAACTCAGTCTCAAGATTTATGTCAAATACTAAGCGACACCTAAATTTTAATATTCAACCTCAAGGTAGAATACAGACGCTTTCAATATAATTGGCTAAAAGATACTCTCAGATGTTAAGTTTAATCTATAGATGGTTATCTTTTGATTTTAATAACATACATACATTACAAAATAACTTATAATTTTTAAAATGCAATTACTTTGTTTCTTTGAACACTTAAAAAAGATAAATCAAATGAGTTGAATCTGCCTTGAAAAAGGTCTCCCTCACAAGTGGAAAACTTTTCAATTGTTTTCATATTCATCCTACTGATTTAGAGCTTAGTCAACTGATTTATTTGTGCTCTTAATTAATTCTATGTGACATACAAATAGCGATCCGAGTTAATTTCTATGTCAATCAAAAACACGAGCAATGCCGGCTTCAAGCTGTCAATTTTCTTTACAAATTTGATAGGATACATAGCAAACCTTTGGGTTTAGTTATGCATTTGTTTACCAAACATAAAGATGAGCACACACACTTGAACTCGTGTGTCCTTTGGGCGTGTGTGTCTCATAGATTTGAATGACATTACCGAAACACCCAACATTCTACTCCCAATACCCTATATCCTACATCCTTCCCCCTAAATCGAACATATTACACATTACACCAAACAACCATCAGCTGTCAGCTGTCGGACTAAATACCTATGTGAGTTGAGGCGACTCTTCTAAGACGATTTGCATTTCAGATTAAACATTTCACATTTTCATATTTTAGTTACGAGATTTGAGGATTTCAGCTCTGTCAGTGGTTGAGCATTACAAATGCGGGACTCAGGATTTAGGATACCGATTCAAGCTCTTCCAAAGTTCCGTTCAATGGCCTACAAATCGATTTGGATCGCCGGTTCTATGAGCAATGGTCAATAAATCAAAACGGCTGCTTCGCTCAGTAGAATGCCACACATATGCAATTTGGCAGCAGAGAGCGGAAGCGGGAGAGATGGGGAAAGGGATAGACATATTCGCAATGCAGTCAATAAAATCGGGACAATCATGTTGCATGTCAAACTGTTCATATGCTTGAGTGTACAACTGTGTCTCTGTCCATATGATTTGGGGTGTGTGTGTGAGTTGGCATTTGTTTATAATAATGCGCAGCAGTGTGTTAAACAATTACATTAGGCTGAGGCCAGCATTCGACTTGGCATACCAATGCCAATTTAATTGACAGTTATGAAGATTGTCAAACATACAATTATAACAGTCACTTGCTATCTGCCCTCATCGATCTCTCTGACTGTGTGTATTTCTGTGTGTGTGTGTGAGTGTGTGTGTGACCACCAAATGGCTGAAGGCACAACTCATATATGCACATACACACACACACAGATACCAACATTCTGCCACACTCACGTCTACTCAGATTATTAACATGTTAATCCAAATGTAATGAGCGTAAGGATAACTCATAACACAGAGACAAGCTATCATAGTGACATTGCACACAGCGCAGGTCACGATATTAGAAACGATTACAGTTGCTACATTTATTCATTGCTTATTCACATTTGAATATTTACACATTCATGCGACTCGCTCGTGTTTATTCTATCTTTCTCTCATTTTTTCAATTCATTCAATTACTCATTCTTTATTCACGCACAATTCATTTGGTTTTCTTTTATTTTTCGGTTTTTTTGCGCACATTTAATATTTTATTCATTTTATGAATAAGACCTACTCAATTACATTTGTGTCCTTTAATCACTCCACAACCAGACATGCTGTGTAATTGTTCCTGTTGTATTTTTTTTTCGCTTATGGTTATTATTGATGTTGTCGTTTTTATTGTTGTTATTGTTCTGATTGTCTGCGAATTGGCCATATTGTGTGGGCCTCGCTATCATTTGGAGGACGACAGATTTTCGAGTTTATCGAAATTCCAATGAAATTCTGCAGGCGTCAAACTGTCTTCCTGTTCTTATCAAATTGAATTAATGCGGTGTATATCACAAAATCACACACGCACACAAACACACACACACACACACACATACAAACACACACACATACACATACACATACACATACACTATGTATACAAACATACACACATTCAAGTTTTGGCTTATCATTCGATTTGTCTCGCCGCTCGTCCCCTCTGCCAATCAAATTGTGTAGTTGCGTCCTTGCTCTTTCTTCTTGTTTATGTTAAAGGAGCAGTCCTCATCTTCCTCAACTCTGCTTCTTCCCTCCTTCTCCTCCCTTTATCCTCTTTCCAATCGCATACATACGTAGCTGTTGTTCACACATCAAATTAGTTCTATTTGCGGCTGGTTTGGTAGCTTTTAATGTGCGACCAGCTTTGGTCAGCTAAATGTGTGTGTGTGTGAATGTTTGTATGGGCTGGGGTATGTGTTTGTGTGTGTGTGTGTGTGTATTGGTCATATTGCTGGACAAACACAGAGAATACGCCAAAGCAATGCAAACATAATGAAGTTGTCAGCACACAAAACAACTCAAAATAATTTTCATTTGATTTGATTTTGATTGCGTTTTATATTAACACTGTCCATGCACACACACTCACTCACATCACTCTCATACACACATATGTATGCAGAAATTCAGCTCGGTAGCATTTCTTCTTCTTCTTGTCCCTCTAGACCAAATTCAAATTTGGTTTAGGATTTGTCAGATGATTGACATCTCAATGCTAAATTTTACCAAGCGCCGGCAGCCAAAAGCTCTTGACCTCCTTATGCTGAAAGCCAACAACAGAAACAGCGATGACAACAACAACAGCAACAACAATAAAAACAACAGCAACATCAGAAACAACAACACAATCGACAACATCAGACAAGGCTCACATCGTTTGCATTTTGTAAACGTTTCCATGCGGTGAGATTTATGAAGAGCTATCATAAAAATATTTTGAAAAAAATTTAAAAGATCATTGAACGACGTTAGGATATCCTGTATGCAGCTTTATAAGTATTACTGTAAAGCTAAAGTTGTACTCATTTCTGGTTTGGTTTTCATTTTAAACCTTGCTTACAAAGAAGCAATTATATTCATATGCTTGTCATCAAATGGAAAGAAGGTGGAAACAAAAGCCTGAGAGAAAGAGACGGAGAGGAGGAGCGAGAGAGATTCAGGGAGAGAAGCGAACTTTGAGGGAGAATCATGTATTGACATCCGAGGAATGAGTTTATCTGTAAAATTGAGAAATGTAATTAAAATTGAGAAATGCAAGGATATCAATGTCATCGAGATAGAGGACTTTACTCTGGTGTGTCGATAACATCATACTCTATTTTCTGGTGCTTGGCTTAAATTATGGTTACACACTCGTAAAAAGATTTGAAAGAAAATGGCAATAAACCTTATTAAGCGTAGGTAAAACGTAAACGAAAGCAGCAGAAATCAGAAATGAAATAAAGTGTATTCTTTCAAAATCTGCCTTAAATTAGACAGAGAAACAAGAAGATAATTATGTAATCTTGAAATTACATTTCTTTAAAGAATATTATCTTAATATAATTGGAACTTAATATGGATAATCTTTAAAAGGTTACATACTGAAAGTAATCAACTTCGTGTGTAGTCGTTTGTAGTGTATAAATACCTATATATAATGGGAAACATTCGAGCGCGAACGCTGAAGCATTGACAAAATGCGGGTGCTGACAAAATGCTAAATGTGCAATCGGCAACGCTCAGTGAGGAATGCGGAATGTCGCACACTCGCACACACACACACACGCACACACACACACACACATAGGTGGAGGCAACCCGCATGTGTCAATATATTTTGTGATATTTACTCAAATTTCATGCAACAGCAAAAAGAACACAGATCTAAGCCAATGAACTAAATTCCATGCGCCATGTGGCAATTGTGGGCAGAGCGACACTTTCGGCATAGCGAGCGAAATGTCAGTGACCTGGAATTAAATATATGGACACGAAACTCATATAAGTATGTACACATGTATGTATGTAGAAACATGTACTTTTTTGTGTGTAAATCTAAAATAAATCGAAAGCAGATTGCAAAAATCAAAGTCAACAACAATCAACTTCAATCCAAGGCGAATGCAAAAAAATAATAAAATACAAAACAAAATCAAAGCATCAGCAGCCTGGCTCAAGAATAGATACAGATACAATGTAATAAATGTATATTTACTATATACTTGTATTGTATATGTCAATAGATACATACATATGTATAATTTTATAGTATATACAGAAATGTTTGACCAACGCCATCATCACTATCTTTATTCTCATCATCACTCGATTAAACTAGATGGAAATATTGATGGACAGATTGTAATACTTAGATCGATAGATGGATGCTTTAATGGGCTGTATAAAAAATAGGTAAATAAGAGTAAGAGAAAGAGACAGAGACAGATAGAGAGAAAAATAAAGAGAGATGATTTTGAGATGGCCTGATAAGCACGTCTATCGTCCCCGAGTTAAATAGTTTTTGCATAAGATGTGTGCTGAAAGTAAATCTGTCGATGTACCACCATCTTCATCTCATTCCCCACCCTTTGTCTCTCTCTCTCTTCTAGGCCCTTTTGATTAACATTACTCAACAGCTCATTCACATGCACAGTTGGCATATTACTTGCCACAAGCTGAATACCAACTAAATGAATAACACAGCATGACACAGCCAGGCCAACAGCTAACAACAACAACGTTGAAAACATCTGGCAACGCTGCTGACGCTGGCACACTTAAAGTTCATAAAAAAGTCAAATTAATTCAAATTGCAATGCAAACGAAACTCACAGCCAGACAGAGAGCGAAAGAAAGAAAGAAAGAGAGAAAATACGAGGGAAGGTGATGCATGCGGGTGAATATGTGTGTGTGTCGGTGTGTACTGTGTTGTGTAGGGTGCTTAACGCGCTGCTCAATGTTGTCGTCTTTTACATGATGTTATTATTGTCGCTTAACTTATTTCATTAGCTCCTAAATGTATGCAATTTGACATTTTTAATTTAACTTTCTCTTTCGCGCCAACCGCTCGCCGTCTGTGTTGGGGCAAAGCGAGGTCGCACCGCCTTGTCACAACATTAAGTGTGAATACATTAGCTTGGCTTAGAACTTTTACAGAGGCCAAGCGAAAACTCGCGAGTCTCTTAACAAACTGAACTAATCTCTGAATTACAGGGTATACCATGAAAAAACTTTCTTGCTTTCATATTCTATCATATTAACTCTATTAACTTATAGAGCATTTTAATACATTTTTTTCTTAGTACCATATCTTAAAGTTAATAGGTACTTAAATAGATTTTCATTCATACTCTTCTGTCAAGTAGATGCTCATACTATTTATTTAAATTATATTTAACAAATTTTTAATCCTATTTTTAAAATGTTTCCAATCTTCTACAAATACTCTCCCCTTTCTGTTTCACAACTGACCTTTCCTCACTTAAAAATGAAAGAGAAAACGCTAGTCAGAAAATATGCTCACTCAAAATATTTGGGGGAGGATTTTTCCAATTAAAAATTGGGTTAATTGGATGCCGTGTACCGTCCAGCTAACATTTGCTACATATATCATATTTAAATCAAAGCAAAATCATCCTTTCAATCCAAATAGCACTACATTCCCAATAAATTCAGAACATGTTTCTAGCTTACTCGTATTATTTAGCTTTCCGCTCACAAAAATATATTTTACACACATTCTGAAAAAATAAAAAACTAGCTGGAAAGGTTTCAGTCGATTGAGCGGGACAGTGAGAGGCCTTGCATTGATTGTACGAAAAAAAATCAGCTTATGATCAAATCAAAAATCTAAGCATGACTAAAAATTATTACACTACGATACAGGACGATTTCTTATATTGGGTTATTTCATGAAAAACTTCCAATATAATTATGCGATCGCAATGAAGTTTTCAGTACACATCGCGGAGCAGTGAGTTTTGTGAGTGTGAATCTGGAGTTTATATATTCAAAATTAGTACTTGAGTACTTATAAGCACATAAGTATATTAGATTCCATAGTACGAATAGTTAATTAAAATTTCACTACATTCATAAAACAATCTCTGAAATTATTCAAGAAACAATATTGACAAATTTGAAGTGTAGGGTCATAAAATTAGAAAAGGAAATGTGGAAAATGAAAGAGAAAATTATATTATTAAATGACTCGGTGCTAGGGCATGCGAGTTTCATCAGATTGGATTATCATTTCCTGGTAGTAGTTTTCTTAACCTTTCAGCATAATCTTTTCAACTTTCCACTTGCCTCGGGCAACCCGCTCTCCCTGTGTCATCCTTTTATAATATGTTATATATATGACTTAAGTGTACGTGCAGGCGACATTTTTGAGATCGTAGTCGTTGTTGTTGTTGATGTTGTTGTTGTTGTTGTTGCTACTGCTGCTGATGATGAGTTTGCGGCATTGCGTGCCCCCTTGCTCAGAAGCATGCCATATAATTTCTCCATTTTTAAAGTGCACCTCTGGCTCAGCACTCGTTGTTGCACTCGTTGTTGCACACGTGTCGATGAAGTTTTCTGCTGACAATGCGCGCGTTGTTTTGTTTTAAGCAACTAGGAGGTTGCTTGCCACTTGAGAAGTCCTCTTTAAGTGTCAGTCTGTGCGTCTGTGATTCAGGCAGGTGAGACAGCCGCATCCAAACGCTCAAATTATGCAACAGTTAGACGCAGACGGCGCTTGATTTCATATTGCTTGGCGCTGCACTTCAATTTGCATATCCATGAGAATGAGATTCATTTTCGTTGTCCTTGCTATTCATTTTGATACCAGATTCTTTGGAATTTCCTTGGCCCACTTACACACGCACATGCATATACCACACTTGTTTTCAATTTTCAATACCGTTGCCAATTGCAGCTAAACTTCTGCATTTGATTGACGCCCATGAGGCAGCACAGAAACAGGAACAGGACGAGAATGACGACAGCGCCTGAAACTCATGTTGCTGATTTTGGTTTTGTCAGTTGACGTTGATGTGATACATGTGTGCTCATATGTGGTCGCATGCCTCAGTGTATATGTATGGGTTGTGTGTTGGATGTGGGCTCACTGAAAATGCCATTTAAATAACTCGAGGCCAGGGCCTATTATTACTGATGCTGAAAAGTAGACAACGTGATTCGAAACACCGATTTGTGGCACCAGCCCAACAATTCAGAATGCTTTGGACTAAGAAATAACCTTTGTAACTGTCATGAATCTAAAATAAATCAAAGTGATATTAAGATATTATTATTATGAAATCGAAAACTTATACAAAAAAAAGAAAATAATAGAATTAAAAGGAAATATGATAAAATAATAATATAGTATTATGCATTTTAAGTGAAGAAAGCGGAATAATATTTGAGCTGAATTTTTTTGTAAGCAATTACATTAAAATTTCAATATCAAACTTACATTTTCGCAAATTAAAAGAATATTCAGCAAATAAAAACATTTGACAAAAATTGAGATTTTAAATTGAGGAACAAAACAAAGTTTTATTTTCTGGGTACAAAGCTACATTTAAATATGTATGTGGAAAATAACATAAAATATGTTAAATAAATGAAATTAAATTTTAAAATACTCTGACTACGGACATTGTTTGAATTGTTGAAATATGCAGCTTGAAATGCTTTGCTAGAGTATTAGTATGGCTCATATGCATGTGAACTCCTTCGAGTCCTTGGGCATTCACTCTCCACAACGATTTGATAATAATCGTTTGCGACTGACGCCTTCAATTGGATGGACAGACTTTTTGACTTGCTATGAGAAAATGTAGCATAAACAGATTGAGTTGACGGTTGATGTGAATGACGAAGTTAGGTTAAAGGATTGCAGATTTTGTGAATATCCAATAACTTACAATATTCTCATTCAGATGTTGCGTTTGAAACTACTTTTTGGCTTGCTCATTAAAGTTACAGTGCTAAGCCTATATAGTTGGATTTAAAATCAAATTAAATTATTGTTGACATGTCCATACACACATACACACCTACACACACTCAAAGACACATACACCAACACACACCCGCACATTCGCAGGAGGACGGTGTGTTGGCCTGCAAGAAAGTGAGTCCTATGAATGAATTTCCTTGCCGCTGCACATGAAGAGCCCTGCAATAAATATCTCTCAAAACTTTGCACAGCTTCTCCAGCTGAGTGTCTCAGGGTAATCTGTGGATGTCTCTGTGTGTGTGTGATAGCAGCTCATGTGTAGCGATAAAATGTATCTAATTTAAGATGTTTTTGCCGCCCGAACGACTGAGATCTGACGTCCCCTCACTCTCCTCCCGTGTCCCTCTCGCAGCAACAACTAACTGCAAAGTACGAAGCAGTAAACATTTTCAATTTGACAAAACTTTTTACCTTTGACCACAGAAGCAGCATGAGGCAGAAGTAGGCGAGCAGCAGTAGGTGGCAAGGGGCGTGGTCTCATAGCTCTGACAATGTGAGGTCAATGCGGCAACTGACTGACAGACAGTCCTCACACTCACACTCACCCTCACACTCCCACTCACACACACACAATTTCAAATTGCAGCAGCAGTTTTTGGGTATTGCGCATACGCCGCATGGTCCCTGGTTTCAGTTTGTTTGCGTGTGTGTGTCGTCAAGTATGAAATTGTTGTGTTCACACTAAACTTAAGTAACTGAATTAAAATGCGGCTAATAGAGTAGCTGCAAACAAATGACAACGTGACAAAGAGAATTGCTGAAAGAGGGGAGAAAGGACCACTTGGCCGACAACTTAGCAGCTTAGTTGACAACTTTAAGCCTACGTGCATATGTGTGTGTGTGTGTTTGAGTGTGTTTACTAATGGTCAGGCACAAAAACTGAAACTGTGTCTCAATGTCTGCATGCCACTTAACTTTGCTCTGCATTGCTGACGTCCTTTTAAGGGCACACTGGACAAAGACATATGACAGCATCATTGCCACTAAAGAGAGAGCAGTGGATTGTTCTGCAAAACAGAGGTTTGTGCGTGACCATGTGTGTGTGTGTGTGTATCTGTGTGAGACGGGAAGTGGTTGGGAATTATAAAGCGAATCGATGCGACTGAAGTTGGACTGCACTTGACATTACTCGCACTCAACTTTGATTGCAATTTGTCATTAGTTAAACGCGTTTTTCTTGTTGTTGTTGGATCTTCACTTCAGCTGCTTTACAACAAGAAGAAGAGGAGAAGAAGAAACAGGTTCACCGGGAGAGAAGAAGAAGCAGCTGCGCTGGAAGCGAAACTTTTGTCGCCATTGTTGAAAAGTTTCGCAATCGCCAGTGCCTCATAAACTTTATGCGGGAGACAGCGATCGAGCGAGATGGAGAAGAATATACGGACAGAGAGAATGACTGAGAATACATCGCATAATATGTGAACTGGGGCCGCCTCATAAATGGCAGTTGTGTCTCAGTCAGGGCAAATGAACGTCTTGAGATTTGGAATGCGACGCCAAAGCTAATAGCTCTCCAGTTGAGTATATTTTGAGATTGGAATTGCGATTCGCTTTGCACTACAGCTTGTCATATATAATTATTAACTAGCACTAACAATAAATACACTTATACCACACACACACGCACACGCCAAGTGAAATCCGATTCCGGGCTCGGTTGAAAGACTCAGCTTGCAAATGAAATTGAAGGGGCTGCCGCAAGAATTTTAAGCTAATTTTCCTATTTTCACTTAATTTGCAGCTGTAAGAAGCTTAAGTTGCTCGACCCACACACGCACACACACACACATACACACACACACACACACACATAGTACACTTGTTAGGTGCCAAGTGCGTTGACGTCCTCGACTTTGTCGAGAGTTGCCCAAAGTCAACGACGCCATCGCCAGTTCGACTAATAATAAAAACTTAATACGGTAATCCATTTATGCCGCAATATACCCTACGTACAGTGGTACGAGACTTGTTGGCAATTCTAATGCTACTAGATTCCATAAAAATTCTGTAAATAGAACAAATTAAGCACCACTGAATATCAGAATTCATACATTCAATGCAAAAGTAATAAGATTATACTTTGCTCTAGTTTCAGTTCAAGTTCAATTGATAACCGCTTTAGATTAACAATAAAGTGTCAAATTTAGAAAACATTTGAAATATGTATAGCAGTCTAGTTTTAGACTAAGTTCTAGCTCTGATTTCAAATCCCGAATTTAAACTTAATGTATTTTTCAGTTTAAGTTATATTTCCGATTAAGGTTCTCTAATCACAGCTCTGTGCAATCAGGTAATGCCATACATATGTAAGAGCAAGAACGAATTTTCAATTTCTTTTCTGAAAATATTTTGATTATCAGGATCTATAAGAATTGTTCTGTGAAATTAAATGCTTTGGACTTTTTGCCTATTTTAATGCTAAGTTGTTTCAAATTTATCCACATATTGAATTGATTTAACAATAATATTCTGAATTCATACAATAACTACATCATCCCAAAATTCAACTTGAAAGTTCAAGTTAGAGCAACAAAGATGATTAAAATATTTGCTAATATGGAATTATAAAATAAATACCTTAAACAAGTATTTCGAGCTTGGTTGAGAACTCCGAGATCAATGAGACCATCCCGTTCTTGTTTAACCGTGTTCCAAGGTAACTTTTGTCTCAGCTCTTTCTCTCCATTTTAGCTGAAAGCTCTTGCTGAGCTAAAGTATTTACCCCACAATGTTTAGAATTCTAAATGTTCTCGGACCACTGTGCGCCTTAGCCACGCACTACTCGCCCCCTCCATCCTGCGGAGTCTTATGGATGTAGGAGGCGGGAGAGTTGGTTAGTGAAAGGAAAGCGATATGTAGAATTCCAAAGTCTTGTGGCGCGAACAATTTTTCGTGTTGCCAACTTAACACTTTTGCTTTGCACACATTCGCAAATAAATTATGATTTGTATGTGCGTGTGTATTTAAGTGTGCGTGTGTGTGTGATGGCAGAGATGTGTGTAAAAAGAGGCAAAAGCAAGCACTTGGACCAGAAGTAAAGGGGGAAAAAAGGAGAGCAAAAAAGGAAAACCAAAAAGAGAAAATGAACTATAAAGTGTTTGAAGTGTTTGAGCAATTAAATTTGGAGCGAACTAACCGAGTGAATTACCCTGAAAGGACAAAACTTAAAAAAAAGGAGAGCAAATGAGTGAATCTCAAGGAGCTGAAAGAACTGACACATATTTCACAGAAAAGTACTTGTACTTTAAGCCAAGTGCATTACTCAGTGTCGACCACTTCCATGAATTGACTTTACTTTGATACCAAAACACCAAAAAAAAACATTCGCTAAATTGCTGTGAAAGTGAAAGTGAAAGTCGGTATTGACATTGGCTATTGCTCGTTAAACAAAAGATCTAATAATTGGATTTACCTAAATCTAGCGGATGTTGGTTTAATTTTTGGTGCAAGTTTCTGCACCTTCAATTCATTTTGAAATCATTTATCTTTAAAGTGAGGATATTACTGAGCTCATCAGCTTAACAATTGTCGCAACTTTTTTGCTAATTTTTGTTTGCCATCTGGAAAATTGTTTGCTTTCCATTTGGCGCCTTTCGCTTTTGCCTTTGTCCGGCAAAAGTCAGCGCATTGGCGCTGAATGCAAATGGGCCGCAAGCTTCCAATTTGCATGTCTACCGTTTGTTTCCCTTCCTCTTTTTCTACTTTTTGACTGTTGTTGTTGTTGTTGTTGTTGTTGTTGTTGAGACTGCTTTCTGTCGCGGCGGCGATAAGGATAAGCCAGCATTAAGTCAAGCAGCCCGGGTTGAGGGAGAAGCCACAGCTGGGACTGCCTATCGTCTTTCAATTAGTTTAATAACATTGCAATCCTCTCTTATCGCATTGACCAAACTTCTCTTAGCCCAGTGTTTACCACTTTTAGATTCTTGCATACACTGAAAAAAAGAAGCTGAGAAAGGTCAAGGAAAGGAGATTCTGTTGAAGTTCATGTTTAAGATTTTCCTTTTCATATGGCGTATTCCGAAATAATGTGAAGAAATCTTAAGATTTATACTAAATCACTGCGGACCGCAGTCCGCGGTAGTGACGAAAACATCACGAAGGTTGCAAAAGGCGACTAGTAATATATACAGGAAGAATGAAAAATTTGTTAAACCGCTAGCTTAGCGGGAAATCGCTAAAATTGACACCCCATAGTATCCAAACGATACAGAAATATGATAGAACTTATTCGTAAAATAAAATTTTGGCATACAGCACATTTCGCAATTAGGTCCCGATTCTTCTTAGCTAATAAAATGAATTTTTTTGCACAGTGCCGATGGACAAACTCTGTTGTTAAGAATGAGTCGATATACAATGTTATATCGTTCATCAGAAAATTGTAGATCCGAAGTTTTGGGGCATGAAAATGTTTTCATCACTAGACTTTTACCTCGTAAATAGGTTTTTTTTATAAGATTTTTAAATATATGAAATCATTTTTAAAGTCACAAATTATTTTATATATGTATCTACCTACATCTTTATCGCCCAGGAGCTGTAGTCATTATACAGTTTATTTACAAATTTACAATATATTGATTATTTTGAAAATTTATTGATTAACTTACAATATTATGATAATTTGAAAAAAAATATATTACAACTCAAACAAAAATCATAATTTTTGAGCAAATAAAAAAATCATTATATAATGTTAGTTCCTTGCTTGAAAATATAACTTATGTTGGTATTTTGACGCTTTCCTTTTTCGACTTTGCCCACTTAGTAAGAATATTGATGTAAAAAATACACGTAGTTGTTAAGCAAATACATAAAACTCAAAGAATAATGATTACATTATGAGTTATATTTATTTATTATTGGTTGAAAATTAATCATTATTATGTGAGTAAATTTAAATAAATCATTATCTAGTAAATCTCAAGGTAATTCTAGTAATTCTCATACTGACATATTTCGATAAATGCTTTCATTTGAGTTGATTTGATTTTTTGCAAACTTTTTTTTTATAGTTAAGCCGCCGCAACAATGTTGGCCTTTCATACTGGACGCATCTTCAACCATTGCAAGGCCACAAGGATCGTCTCTCTCTCTCTCTCTCCTCTCCTCTATCCTCTCTCCCTTCACCATTTTCCCTTTCCACTTTCGGGTTTCGCATTCGGCACGCGTGGTTGGAGACTGCTGCTCATTTGGAGCAGCGCCAAATGCCAACTTCAGAGGTATTTCATTTGCACCCCAACTTCTCCCTCTGTTTGTTTCTCTATCTTTTACTCTGCCTCTCTCTCTCTCTCTGTCTCTTTCGCTCAATTGACCAACTCGCACACATAGAAAATAGAAGAGGAAAGCCCAAAGTGCAACCAAATGACCTCTTTAATTCGCGGCCATGCACTTTTCGTACTTACTGTACCCAACTAGCCGTCCCTACATTTTCTTTCTCTCTCTCTATCTTCCTCACTCTTACTCTTATTCTTCCCAACTCCTTGCGTGGCTATCTCTTGCTGGCATGAGTCTGGAGCTTTGGGTGTTAAATGAAATTTGCTGCTTTTGGCGTAAAAGAAAGTTGCAAAGATTTTTAAGCGTGTCGCGCTTGTTGCCCACAACTTTTGTTGTTGGTTTGTCTTTTTTACCTGTCGTGTGTGTTGTGTGTGTGTGTGTGTGTGTGTGTGTGTGTGTGTGTGTGTGTGTGTGTGTGTGTGTGTGTGTGTGTGTGTGTGTGTGTGTGTGTGTGTGTGTGTAGTGTAAATGTGTTAATGCGCTTGCCGCGCTGCATTACGTGTCACTTGCCCAGTTACTCATCTTCTTTTCCTTCACTTTTCCCTTCACCTTTTTTTTTCATGTCTGCAAATGAAGTTCCTGCTAGCTCCCTCTCTCTCTCTCTCTCTCTCTTTCTGTGTGAGTGTGTCTGCCAAAATCAGCTTAAGCATTAGTGCATTGGCATTGGCTGCTGGTTTCTGACCAGTTTGTGCCTTGTCTTCCCTCCCTCTGCCTTTTCCATTCCCCCTATCCTTCTTTGTGGCTAAGGTCAAATCCATTTGACTCACTAGCAAATTGCTCCTGCGACGCACTCCAGCGACGTCGTTACACCTGACCGACCAGCAAACACATTCACACACACACTACCTCTCATACACAACACGCTCGCATACACACATGGCAAGTGTGCAGCGTTACGAAATTAGTGCAAAAAGTGCCAACGCTGCATTTAAAAATTTTAATGGACTTGCCCAAAACTTTTCCATTTTCTTCAACTCCCAATGAAAATTTTCACTTTAAGCTGCTCACTTGGTCAAAAGATTGATGCGACATTTCCAATGATAAAACATGTCTTACGATTTACCTACATACATTCTTTGAGCGTATCTGAAAATTTAATTTACAGTTAAATTTATAAAATAATCGTTACAGAATGACTTTTATGCCTCAACTTTTTTTCCAAAATCAAAATATATGTGCTTTTCTCTGACCTTTATTTAAAAAAAAATTAATTTTCAATAAATATTTGAATTATTTACCAACATTTTTGGTGTTTTAATTGCAGATTATTATTCGTTTATTCATCAGCTGCTTAATTAAAATTCGATTCTTTGAGACTGTAAGAAGTTTTCTCTTTAGAATCAAATTTAAATTTTAATTCTTAAAATTTTTTAGAAAATTCTGAAGTAAATTTTTCCACACTTTTGTGTAAAATGAATTTAAAAGTTAATTTTAATATAACTAAAATCGACTGCTAAAATTTCAGAATATATCGCATGACTTGTAATTAGAGTAATTTTGAAAGAATTTTCCGCATTTGAATCTGCAATTAGTGTACTTACGGTTGACAGCAATTAGAAGTGCCATATTATCGCACTCTGTCCCAAAAAGAGAGAAAAACTCGAAGAGCCCCTATCCCTTAGGCACATTACCAGCATCTCTCCACATACCTTTGACGACAACTCATTAAGCTTCAAGTCGAAATGGCTGGAAAATGATCGTTAAAAGTGCTGCGAATGGAATTTATTGTCAGTGGAAAAAACTAAATGTGACTTCGAGGTGCCGGGAAATTGTCAGTTGCATCGTGGAATCTCAATGGGGGCATTAAAGGAGGGTCGAGGCCACGCCCACATTTAGCACAACGCCCATACACCTGTGTAATTGAGGTTCTCACGATTCACGTTTCGGTTTTTATTATTCCAAAAGCCAAATGAAAATTCCATGGTGACGTTTTTTATGCTAGATAGAGGGAGCGCGAGGGACTGGAGTCGTCTGTTGAGCGCTAATAAACAAATAAGTGGGCGTGGCAGGCGTAAAAACAGACGCTCAATTAAGGCTATTAACATTACAAGAACACATACACACACGTACTCACATAGAGAAGGACAGGCGGACAGCGAGATTTGCAAAAGTGCGACAACAAAAAGTTAGTGTGAGAAAGAGAGAGAGCGAGCGAGAGGGACAGTCAACCATTGGCAGCCATTTGGTTTTATGGGTCTCTCTATAAAAATTCCTTAGTTGAAATTTATTTGCGCCATTAGACGTGCATTAGAAGCGTCCCCTCATCGCAATGATTATGCAGCCTTGTATGTTTTTATACTCTGTAATTCCGGAGGAACGGGTATACTTCGTATATAGAAGTGGTTCACAGATAAAAAATAGCGTGGAAGAAAAATTAACTATCAATAGTAATTGTCAGTCGCGCCAAAAGTGTGCTATACAAGTTTTGTGATACTCAAAATAAATAACTTCGTGAAAATTTGAATATGATGTATCCAAAAATTTTAATGTAATGTCAGTATTTGTATCATGATATGTACATATATTAAATGTATTTCATATTTCACTATTATTGTTACAGTCAATATCTGTAATGTTTGAAGGCAATTTTAAAACCAGGTATCAGTATACATGTTAACGTTAATATATACAAATTTAAAAAATTAAAAAAAAAAAATTAATCGAATTCTCATATTTATGTGAATAATCGAGAACTTAAAGACAGTTCCATCGAATATTAATTTAGCATGTTTCAACTGCTTGTAGCGTGTTATCTATTCCACCTTCTGAGCTGCGAGTATAGGAAACAGAGTTGTTATTCGAAGCTCCGTTGGAAAAGAGGACGAACAGAAGCAAGAACACGAACAGGACCCTTGACGAAATTGAAGAAGTCTCTGCCTTGCAAATTCAATAAGTCAAGTCAAGTTCAAGTTTCTGCCGCTCGCCCAATTTTGGTTTATTTATGAGCGATACAAGCGAATAAATTAGAAACAGGCAGGCCACCAGGCAGGCTTTCCACAAGGCGCTTATCGGTCTTCTAATGCTCACTTACACACACACACACACGCGCACACGCACACATCAAAGGAGGAGGTGAAACGTGCGTTAGGTTATTCGGTTGTTTAGTTGGTCGCCTCGGGCTTATTCCCGCTTAACCCATTTAAGGGGGTCATTCGTCAAATTGGCCATAAAAACGCTTAAGTCTACAATAAAAACGAAGCACACAGAAAACAAAATGAACGACAGGAATAATACAAAAAAAAGAAATATACAAATATATGTGTACAGATATATAAATATATATAGACGAAGAAGATGATACAGCAAACGTTGGGAAATCAATTTTGAATGCAACGAGATATCAATACTCTCTCAAAAGGATCCGGATATTCGTAGGTAAAAAAACTGGTTAAGGTTCACCTCTTGGATCAAAATGATATATTAACTATATTAATTCAGAGTTAAGCACGTGCGTCATTATACAAAGATTACTCCTAGTAAGCGAGTAGTATTCCTGTGTCCATTATTTTTTTAAATTGCTCCCCATTTACCTGATATAATTTAGCTCAATGAACCTTATAAATTCCGAAGAAAGGGCATTATTAGGGGCGACAAAACGCGCTGAAAAATGGGATGGGATTTGGACAGGCCAATACGAAAGGTGCTCGATCGAAAGACAACAGCAGCAATAGCAACAATAACAAGAGCATTCAATGCAATCGATTATATGAAATCCTAAGAGCACATCATCCGCCGAGCTTTGCCCAAATTGAGTTTGTGCGGATGCGGATGCTGATGCTGATGGGTAATGGTTGTGTATTAATAGGGGTGGGGAAGGGGTTCGATTCAAGTGCGTGCCTAATGTCAGCACATATAATGAATATGGTCTAGGACCAGGAAATCCGTTTCGCAAACTGTTTGCCAAATCGTCTCAGTGACTGGCATAGATGTCTGGGCTTGGCACCACGGCCAGGACGGTCACTGGGCCACACAAAGTGTGGACGCAAATACACTTTTCAATGGAGACACTCAAAGACTCAAGGCTTAAGGCTACGACGATTAAGACTGGCGCTGTGGAAATTATTTAAGAGAAGCAGCAGAAAAGCCCGCAAAAGCAACAGAAGCAGTCATATGGAAAGAAATCAGTGCATATTTATTTTGCAAACTTATGTCTCGACTTGGGAAAGAATTCTTAACAAACACATACGCACACATACATATAGTGTACTATAAGTATATAGGAAGCAGCAGAGTGTAGACTGGTTGGACAGTTGGGGGTCCAAGAGTGACTGCCAAAGATTATTTTTGATATTTGAACTCGAACTCAGTTTGAAGAAGTCGCTGGAGTTGCAGGAGTTGAGATGCATTCCAAGCAGTTAAGCCATGTGGTAAATAGCCAAGTAAATGGCCCAATGGCTAAACCATTCCTCACCCTCATCCCTCAGCCCTCAGCCCTTGTCCCTTGTCCTCCTCTCTTTCAAGTGTCCAGTCAGACGTCTTACCCCCTGACCCACATGAGAGTTGAATTTGTTGCAACAGACGTCAAAGTAAACATTGCAATCTCTTTGTATGCACTTGCATCCATGTGGGCATTGTGCGTGTGCATCTGTGTGTGTGCGAGGGTGTGAGTATGTATCTTTCTAGTTTATTGTTGTTAGTGGTGGGTTGCACTATGTGGTTAGCATTAGTCGGAGCCACGAGCATGCGATTAGAGCGGAACACAGAAACATGTTGGAGCCGTCATGTTTTTTGTTGCCCTACCCTGTACTCATTAAAATCACAAAAGGAGTATATTCAAATAGACAGCCTATGCAACAGTAACTATGCCCATTAAATTAAATGTTAATTAAAATTTCGCACTCTTGGCACAAAAGTGTAACAACGCTAAATTGCACAATTTTTAGGAACAGAAGAAAGTCTTTTACATTTCTTAGAGGTTCTGCATAATGAAGATATAAATATCTATTCATTTCCAGCAAACTAAAGCCGGTAAACACATTTTTTTGTTAAGATAAATCTGGAAAAGTTTAACACGTTTAGCAAGAAAACTTCGAAATGGCACAGGTATGAAAATTGATAAATCATTATAAATGAGCTATTTGTAATAGGATATTTTTTATATTTATAAGCTTAACAATTTAAAGAAAAATTGGAAAATAGTTAAGAAAATTAAAAAAAAACAAGAGGTAAGACTTGATACCCTTTTAGATCCTTGAGAGGATCTTCAAACACTCGTTCAAATGTCAGATTTTAATTTTAATCAGATTTTAATCAGACGAGCAGACGAACAGACGAAAATCGCCATATCAACTCAGCGAATCGCCCTGATCTTAATGGGGTATATTATACCGCCTTTTATCAGTTACAGAAGAACCTTCTCAAAAAGGCAGGAGTCTTGAAGCTTGATGTATATTAAGAACTACATATATAAAATTTAAGCCTTTACTCGGTCTATCTCAGATATCGATCAAAGGTTAGGGTATCTTAGTGTTTGGTTGTTTTTCGTGTTTATTTTTTGGTCGCACGTCGGCAAACACACGCAAACATACGCCAGATGAGTTTGATGTCCTGCGTCCTGGCTGTGTGTCTGGATAGTTGCCTGGAAAGGCGAATGCGCCTGCCAAGGCATTGCCACAACAAACACTCAAGGGCTGAAAGGCTTTTCGCTCACAAGTGGCAACCGGAAGTGTTGTGCAGCTGAAGAGCCCACTCAACATGCACGCACACACACACACACACACAGCTGGCACGCACGGACGCTCGCAAGGAGGAGCTGCATGGCTGAAAGGGAAGAAGGAGGAGATGGAGATGGAGAAAGGCAGATGGCAGACATGTTGATATGTGGAAATTGAGGCGATTTGCTTTTGAAAATAGGCTTCATAGCTCACTCGGCGAAAGTTTTATGCACTTTAAACACGGAGAGAAGAGAGGGAAAGAGAAATAGAGAAGACAGAAGAGAGAGGAAGTGAAGGGTCTCGTAAGTTCTCTCGCAACTTGTTAAAATGCATCACATTCGTTGGGACAATGAATGAGTAAATGATGCATTTAAGGATTGGTCAACTAAGTTACTGACTGATTGACCGATTGACATACAAATTGAGTAAGATTCGGCCTAAAAGACGAGTAGAGAATTTTGCTCAAATTAACAAGTCGAGGTTACACAAAACGTCGGCCAAAATCGCAGGATTGAGCATTATCAATTTATTAATATATTTCAGAGCTTTACTGCTGCTAGTGAGAGTATTACAAATGCGATGTCAAAGAAGAAAAGTAAAATGCTGACGAGAGCGTATACTGAGCATGGTTGCCACTAAAAAAATCAGATTGAGCCAAAAAAAAAAAAAAAAAAGAGCCAAACTCACCAAAAAAGAAGCAACAATTTTTTTTCCAGATCATTTTATTTTTCCATATAATTGAATAAAGTATATTTTTTTCACAGTTCGAATTAGTCAGTCAATCAGAACAGACGTGTCTACGCTTATCTTATCTTACTTCTAATAAGAACAGCTCAAAACGTAAATCCAAAAACTTACAAAAACAAAACACAGTGTAAATCTATACATAAAACTGACAACTGATAACCATCTAACGGAATTTAGCAACAACAACGAAAAGAATAAACAACAAAAAGCCGTACCATGCAGGAGCCACCAGACCTGCGCAGCAGGTCTAACACTTTACTATTCAAAATAGAAAAAACAAAAACTCTAAATAATCTATGCATCGGACCTAAATACCTAATCATGAAACGCACTGATGACAGCAAAACGCTTGCAAATTATTCACCTTTCCAAATTAAAAAAACCATAGATAACCTGTGCGGTGGTGAAGTAGAAGAGTGCAAACTCTTAGCAAACGGAACGTACGAAATAAAAACAAAAACATTATCACAAGCCATCAAACTCCTTCAATTAATTTCACTAGACAACCAAATAAATGTAGAAGTCTCAGAACACAACACACGTAACTTCTCTAAAGGTGTTATATACTGCAACAACCTGCGCGAAATCGAAGAAAGTGTAATTCTCCAAGAACTCAAACAAGATAATGTTATTGAAGTAAAGAAAATACTAAAAAAACAATAAGACAAACTACAAGAAACCGGCTTAATAATACTCACTTTCGCCTCAATCAACTTTTCAGCAGACATTAAAATTGGTTATCAAACGACGAGTCAACATACGACCATATATACCGCTACCAATTCGATGCCGCAACTGTGGCAGAATTGGACACCCTACCAAATACTGTAAAAGCGAAAAAATGTGCCTAGACTGCGGAATCGTCAATCACAAAAACACAGAAGACGAGAAATGCACTAACACCAAAAGTTGTATAAACTGTAAAGAAAACAAATTGCAGACCTACGATCACAGCATTTTCGATCGCAACTGCCCTACCTTCATTAAAAATAAAGAAATACAAGCCATACGTACCATCGAAAAGACATCATTAAAAGAAGCCCACCAGCTATACAACGAAAGACACAAACTCCCACAAGGAACTAACGCATCAACTACTAAGCTGTCATCACAACAACATCAACCTCCAAGTCACGAGCAGCATCGGAACCCATCAAACACCCCCAGGAAACTGTTACAATACGAAGACTCCAGCTCAAGCCCCTCAACGTCAACAAAAACAGATACATCTACTTCATCTCAACTTAACTCACAATTAATTAATGAAACTAAGCTTAGAATATTCCACAAAAGCAATAACAATTCAACATTAACAACCCCACTTAAATCCAAAAACTTGAAAAAACAAAAAAACAGCAACAACACTTTACACAATCCTTTAACTCTAGATGACGAATCCGAAATGATCATAGAAGACGATTCAGTATAACACTTTATGATATAAGCACACAGCAGAGGGCCGGGCACGGTCCACCGATGTGCATGAGGGCTACTTTATTAGCTTTCACGTGCATTGGAGACGCTCCCCGGCCCCCTGCATGTCACGTCCAAAAATGCATCATAACTGATCTCACTGATTCCTTAAAAGCCAAAGAAAAAACAAACCTTCTCACCATTTAAATAATGATAACCATAGTACAATGGAACTGCCACGGCTATCTCAACAACTATGATCAGTTACAGTTATTAATTAAAAAATTCTCCCCACAAATCTTAAGCCTTCAGGAAACTCACTTCCACAATAATTCAAAAATACCTATCCCAATAAACTACTCTAGCTACAGCAAAAGCTCGTGCACGGCATCCACCGGAGGCGTGACACTCCTAATTCATAACAGTTTAGAGCACAGAGAAGTGCCCCTTAACCAAGTTTTTGACTCTGTCGAAGTTGAAATCCAATCAAAAATCCCTTTCAACGTCATTTCATCCTACATACCCCCACAAAAAACGTTTAACACCTCCAATCTAGAACCTTTCCTAACAAACCCAAACAAGCCAAAAATAATAACCGGAGACTTCAACAGCTGGCACCAAATGTGGGGCTCAATAACTGATAACAAGAGAGGCAAAACGTTAGCCAAATTCATAACCTCTTCCAACCTCATCCTTCTCAACGACGGCTCCCCAACACACCTCAGCACACACAACACTCTTACTCACCTCGACCTCACCCTCTGCTCCCCCGAATTATTGCCAGGCAGCAGCTGGGAAGTTTTAGAAGACTTCCACGGCAGCGATCATGCTCCCATCACTACAAAACTATTTTTAGTTAACTCTACGAGCAAGCCAAAATTCATACCACGGTTTATAACCGACAAAGCAGACTGGACTCTGTTCTCAAAACACACACAGCAATTAACGGAAAAAATAGTAGTGTAGTCAGTAAGATTATAAATAAAGAAACAGCCAACATACAGAAAATCATACGCACCGCAGCTCACTTTGCAATCCCCCAATCATCCTCACACAAACACTCAAAAAACGTTCCATGGTGGAACAATCAACTTCATCTGCTTCGAAATAACAAGGTATTGTCATGGAGAAAACTAAAAAAGAACATTAACACAGAAAACATAATTAGATACAAACGAGACAACGCCTTATTCCGACGCACATTAAAAATAGCCAAAAGAGCAAGTACCAACACATTCACCTCACAAATAAATCCACAAACTCCTGCACAAAAAATATGGCACAACATTCGACGCTTTTGTGGCCTTAACCCATCTAAGAGCATCCACTGCATATACAGCCCAATATCATCCCAATACTCAACCGATAGATCCGAAATCGCAAACATTCTCTGCAAAAATTGGTCAGACGCAGCAAATGATTCCAATTTCCCGGCACCCTGTACCTACGCTAAACAAGCAGCAATAGCAGCAAATCACACCGAAATCTACAATAAAAAAGCCTTAGCTATCGAAAGAGACATCTCAACGCTTGAATTCAATGCAGCAATAAATTCCCTAACTGGCAAAACACCTGGGATAGATAGAATCAATTATGCAATGATAAAAAACACAGACAACAGCACAAAGACTCGCATAATACATCTACAAAACTCTATCCTTAACAACTATATTCCACAAGTATACAAGACTAGCATTATAATCCCAATTCTCAAACCATCCTCCCCTAAAACTGAAGTAAACTCATACCGACCTATATTGCTAAGCCCCTGCCTATCTAAAGTATTGGAAAAAATAATTGCAAAAAGACTGTGGTGGTTTGTTATTAACAACAAAATCTTACACAACAGTCAAGTGGGTTTCAAGAAAGGCAAATCAACTATAGATAGTCTTCTTCTGGTTGATCATCTCATAGCTAGAACGCTCTCAAAAAGAAGCCACACATCAATAATTTCCCTTGACTTCGCCAAAGCTTTTGATAGAATAGGATTACACACCATACTCGAACAACTAAAAAAATGGCAAATCGGACCCAAAATATACAACTACGTTAAAAACTTTATGATCAACAGAAAAATTATAACTAAAATAGGTCTTAATTACTCAACAGCGCAACCACTAAGCAATGGCATTCCACAAGGCTCCCCCCTCTCCGTCATTCTCTTTATCATCGCTTACAACAAGCTGACGTCTATCATATCCTTGCATAAAAATATTCAAGTTAGCGCTTATGCAGATGACTACAACCTAATCCTTAAAATCCCAAGCTCCAAAAACCAAGACATCGATCTAACACTACTGTTTTCCCAAATATCTGAATGGTGCGAATACTCAGGAGCCCAGCTATCCACAACAAAATGCAAACACCTTCATATGTGTCGCAACCACAACTGCTCCTGTAACGTCCGTACTGGCAACCTCCAGCTAACAAACGTTAGCTGCATGAAACTCCTTGGTATCATGTTTAACAACAGATACAACTGGAACTCCCACGTAAAATCCCTAAAAACATCTCTTGACAAAAAACTTAACATTATAAAATGCCTTTCCAGCCCTAAATTCAACTGCCACACCTCTTCTCTAATCAACGTCACCAATGCAATAATAATTTCAAAAATCGATTACTGCCTCCCTCTGTTTGGCTCAGCACCCCAGTCTACCACCCGACCCCTCAACTCTTTTACCAACTCCGCAATAAGACTAGCACTCGGTGCTTTTAGAACTACCCCAGTCAATAACATGCTATATGAGACACAAATACCCCCTATACACATAAGAAACCAAATCGCGACAGCTAAACTCTGCAAAACAATAATAAATTCACACAACTCACCAATCTTAAACATAATTAAAAACTACAAAACTCGAAAGAAATTAAAACACAAATCAACAATAGATAGAATCATCAGCACTGCAAGAAATCTCGGCATTCCGCACACACACTATCCCCGAAACCCTATAATGCACACTCCCCCATGGCACTTACACACCCTTTCAATCGACTCCTCCCTCAGAGATTACCCTAAAACCTCAACCCAACCTCTCATATACAGAAAACTGTTCCAAGAAATTTTCGACAGCAACAAAAAATACAAAGGCATCTTCACAGATGGCTCACAAATAAACGACATTACAGCGTATGCAATAACCAGCGAACACAACATAATTAAAACAGGTATAATCCCCTTCTTCTCAACAGTTTTCTCAGCTGAAGCCATTGCAATAACGGAAGCCCTCAATATTTTCAAAAACAAACCCGGAAAATACGCAATATATACTGACTCCCTCTCAACTATAGACGCAATAAAAAATACCAGCAGCTCCGACTACTACCCATCCATCATCCGATACATCCTCACCAAACACCACCCAAAATTCAAAATCATTTGGATTCCCGGCCATATAGGCATCAGGGGTAATGAATTAGCTGACTCCTGACTTCAAATTTCAACTTCCAAGACATCAAGAAATATCTTAAAAACACTCTCTGTACAGAAACCAAAAACACTCTACACATCACATTCAATTGGTATCAATCTACTCATCCAAATACGACCAACACCCCAATCTTAGATCCTAGCAACAATATGTCAAGATACGACCAAATCAAACTTACAAGGCTCAGACTTGGCCATACCAATCTGACACACCAACACTACCTAGACCCTTCATTAGACAATACTTGTCCATTCTGCAGAAGCACATCTGTATCAATTGCCCATATCCTAATAAAATGTCCATCCCTCAAAACATCTTACGCCCAAATATTTAAAAACAAAGACCCCATACAATTGTTATCCCAACCCACACCAAAACATGTTACAATTATTCTAAAGTTCCGTAAACAAACGAATATTATAAATAAAATCTAGAAATAACAAAAGAGTCGAAGGCCTCAGCAGCCAGTACTCTATAATTAAGTTAATAGTTGTAAATTTAATATTATAAATTAACTGTATATAAATAAATAAATAAAACATTTTTTTCACAAACACCTATAGTAACGATACCCAGATTTAAATTATGTGCTGAGTAAAGCTCAAAATTACTTTTGTTGAAGCCAACCATAAGAAAAAAAAGAGCCAATACGGAAATAAAAGTGACAACCGTGAGTGTGAGTATCAGATGGGAAGGAAGAAATAGAGTCTTGATCTTGTAAATGTATATTGTCATCATAGCTACATATATTAATATGGATTTATAAATTTAAGGAACATTATTGACAACATTCGAAAATTTGATTTAAATGCCGCGAATCTAACATTTTTTTCTACTATGCGGTGCGAAATTAACGCTAAGAGGCAAGAAAAAATATTAAAAGTTTTTCTGGAAAGAATCAGAATTGGATAATAGTTAGAAGAAAGGATTTCCTTCCGGCACGCCGAAACTAATTCAGATTGATTAGAGTTCACGCTTATTGCTTGTAGATTATACATATATCTTCAGAGCAATCAATTCAATGTCATAAGAAAGAGTATTTGAGCTTCGGCTATGACAGAAGCTAGAACACTGACTGCTTACAACAAATTTCTCTTAATTAAGCATCGTTTTATGGACGCCAATTTCCTCAGAACAAAACAAAAAAATAAAATAAATACCGAAAATAAAAAAAAACTTCTGCCGAAATTTATGAAAATTACTTTGGTGAAGTCGTCGCCCAAATAAATAAAAGAGAAATAGAGAGAGGGAATGAGAGAAAGGCAAAAAAGCGGAAAGCAGAAACAGTTACAGCCACAAAGAGAAAAATGGAAGGTGTTCAGGCAGAAGCAGCATACTGTTTTGGGGGGAGCTTGAGAGGGAGAAGGAGGAGTCGTCTGGGCGGTGAACAACAAACTAATCACAATAATCACACTGAAATAAAATTAATAAAAATGCGTGGCCCGTTGGCACGACAGGGAACATTTAAGAACATAAATAAAAATTAGCAAAACCAACAACAACAAAGCAAACAACATAGTAGCCACAAGGAACGAGAGCAAGAGAGAAAGAGAGAAAGAGGGAATGGCAGAGAGGAGAAAATCTTGGGTTGACTGTAATAAAAGCCACAAATATAAAGAAATTACACAATGCGGAGCAAGACGGGGCGCAGCAGTGGCAAAGTGCCACACACACACCGGAAAAGTTAAAGCAGCTGGCGAATAAACGAAAAACTAATAAAAAGCCTTTGACCAACAGCAACAACAACAAAAACAAAGAGGCAGGCAAAGCAAATATGAAGGTTTCCCATAATGGCCCACGCCTCTTCCCCCACACACAGTAAGTTCACCTGGCATTGCAGAACTGAGGTCTAAGGACTGCGTCGGGACACTGGGCTTTCACTTAAAGTCAAAGCCAGTCGGTGCGAGGGCCACTTGTTCTAATTGAAGTCAACGAAACTTCCGATCATAAAAATAATTAACTTTTAGTGTAAAATGCCAGAAAATCGGAGCAGGCAAAACGAGAGCTAAAAAGAAATAGAAATGAAGGAAGTTTTCATGCAGGCATCTTAGCTTCTTGGCACAGCTATCACTCAGAGAAAATCGTGACGAAGAATCAGTTATACATATCAGCTTACGGTAAAAGATCGATTTTTTAACATATCGATGCCGAAAATATAAACAGCGCCACAAGCAAATTTTACTGTGTAGAGTGTTCATTTATTTACTTAAAATATTTGTGACACAAATTTCTTCAAAATTTTAATTGCATTCTTTTTTTCGTCTTTTCAATATATACGATTTTGTTACCTTACGTTATATAATTAATTACTTTATGATTATATATTTTCGAGGACTTATCGCAAACTCTTATAAGATGAGTTCTTTAAGTCAGCGGTTTTTAGAGACTTGCACCTTTAGCATTCATAATCTCAAAACAATTTATGAACATTTTTATTTTTCATTTTCCTTCATTTTACTTTGGGAATTAGGCATCCCGTGTTTGACTAGAAACTTTGCCAACTGTTATTTAAACGAAGAGAAAGTATAAAGTACATGATATTAAGTATACGCATGGAAAAGTTGTTAAAATGTTCCCTGTTGTCAATGGTATCTTTAACAAGAATACTTGCGAGACGGGGTGTTGGAATACTCAATTGCTATACAGATTAAGCTTATCCAAATACGAAGAATTAATTTCTATAATTGATGTTAACGTTCATCGTTCAACGAATACACATTCAAGTTTCCATCGCATTTTGTACAATCGAACCATTCTATTGCCTTACTGTCAGTGAATTTGAGCTCAGATTTCGGAGAATTCAAGCACAGGGAAACTGCTTAGGGGAAACCTTTAAAATGAAGGTTTGCCAAATAGTTTGCTTAAGACAAATGTGGATTTAACTGAATTTGGGGGGCTAAGCTTTGGCTTGGAAGCCTTCGCTTCTTGACTTCATTGTTGTTCACTGTTGCCGTAAATTGTATATAATTTATGCACATTTTATGTTGCAGCCACAATACGAATACGAGTAATGGGAGTATCGAAGTTGTAGTTGTTGCAAATAATGTTGCAGCATGCTTTACATATGAAATTGAATATCAACAATTACTATTGCAGCAAGAAGCGACAGCAATAATAATAAAAATAACAGTTGTTAATTTGAATAACACTTCGTTAATGTCAAAAAAGAGAGTGTGAAGCGAAACAAATGCTATAAATTCCTGTGGTAAATTATGCCAATAAATTAATCGCATGCTCCAAGCTAATCTTCTTATTTAATAAACTATATTGCAAATAAAATGCAAATGTATGCTCAAAAATTTTGATTCCACAGATAACAAAAATACAAAATATTAGCTTTCGAATAGGAAATGTTGGAATTATATTTATGCATAAAAATTAAGATGAATTTCCGCATAGAAATTGATTTTATCAATGCTAATATATATGAAAGCTTAGGAAAACTAATTTATTAATTCTTACGAGAGTTTTGACAAAGAGAACTAGGAATTGAGAACTCAGTCGGCAGTATTTTTCAAAAGGAATTTGGATACTCTATGCCATTTTATATTAAGTAGTTGAAACATATAATTTTTGAATTAAACACAGAAATGTTTATATACAATACAAGAAATAAAAGCAAGATAAACTACATCCGACATGACAATTTGTTAGGGTTTTTATAAATATGGTTATATTATTGAAAAGTTAAGAATAAGCTAAATAATTAGAATTTGGATTGGGTAACTAATTTAAAAATTATATAGTGGAAAAGTTGAGTTGTGCAGTTGTGCAGACTTAAGTGGGAAGTATTTTTCATACTAACTTTGACACAAGAGGTCGTTCCAAATGTCCTGCAAGTCGTGGTTCTGGCTGGCACGTGTTCTCTGCTGCGGCCAATTTATTTCAGAATGCACGAAAAATTTAATTAACATTTTCAAATGCTTTGCATGCCAGGACATGTCTGGCGTAACTTTCTCGCACATATACAGATAAAGAGATGGCCAGAAAGAGGGAGGGAGAGAAGCGTAAGAAAAAGAGAGAGATGTTAGATTCGTAATTTGTTCAACTGTCGTTGGGTTTATTCAGCATTCAAACCCAGATGATTACACTCTCTCTCCTCCTTCTCTCTCCCCCTCTGCCTCTCTTTTCTCTTTGCAGCTGCCCAAGGCCAATACCCTATCCCCATACCGAACCCCAATTCAAGTCCCATACAACTTTCTCCTAATCTCACTGTTGGCTCCACCTGTCGCATTCATGCTGTGCAAATTCAATGGGAACTAGTTTTTATGACACATAAACTGTTACATGGCAACAATTGTGCTGCCTTCAGCATACCAGTTACCAGAGCGCGGACACGCCCCCCGCTCCGCCACGCCTCCAGATGCCCACACCCAGGCACACATGCGGTTGCTACGTGCCTTAATACGCCCAAAAGCTTTTGGCCCATGTTTGCCCAGCGGTAAGAGCAAAAAGTTCAAATGCAAAATGAAAATTAAATACAAATGCTAAGTACTCCTCCAACGGCAACAACTGTCCCAATCACATCTACACACACACACACACATGTGTATCTGCATGGCCAACACCTGACTTTTGGCCAAACTCAAAATGTTAAACATTTGTGATGCTTAAATTTTGTGGAAACATGAAAATGTTTCTCATCTTGTTCGTTCGGTCCCAAAACATGACATCATCATCGTGATGATCGTCATCGTTGGCTTTATTATTTGCTTCGTCATCGACTTTATTATGATGTTTCTAATCTGTAGAGCACTTTAGCTAGTCAATTTGTTAATTTCAAAGCTGAGTCTCGGAACTGAAGGCAAAGTTATTCAATAACAATTGGAAATTCGTTCAATCATATGCTGGACTATTAGGTACCCTGTTATACAATATTCAGCAATAAGGAGGTCACATATCTATTGCATCTATAAAGGAATACATTCCTGATCAACATGAATCAGTCAGGTTTACCCCATGTATATGTATCTCAAGTTCGTTAGAACTGTAACTTGTTTAAATTATTTTAATGATGTGGTAATTATGTTAGATGTCAAAACTTTAAGAATTGACCCTCCTCGGTAAATTTATTCTCTATATTGTATGCATTCTGTACTAATTTGCCTTGGTGGATATTTATTTTCCTTTATATGCAAAGAGCTACGACATCTAAAGTATTGTGTGCTTATCCTTAATCTTAATGTCATCTCTAGCTGCACAATTTTTTTTTTCCTCAATTTTTGTGCGAATATACATAGATCAAACAGAAGGTATGAATCCATTTTCTTACCTTCTAAGAGGGTATTTTAATTTTGTAACGAAATGTGACCCCAACAAATCTGTTTTTAGCAGGACGACAATAAGAATTGAAATAGCGATGCTTATCTCTCCATCTGTTGCTATGTGAACTACGCTCTCCAAGGACGTAGTCAGCTTTAGGCGAAGTGGCCAAAAAATTAATATTCACGATACTATAAAAATAATATCTAATCTAATAAAGAATATATATATATAAACTGAGTCGATTTAGTCATGTTTTTCCGACCATTTGCTAAAGCGCCTACTTAGATCTCAAAGGCTTTAAGAGAGAGAGAAACCCAACGCAGTTAATAATGATTTCAATAATACAGCGACGCTCGATTGAGAAATCTCTCAAAAATTTTGATTTTAGAACATATCATGGCAGCTTTATTTGTGAAAAAGTGTTCCGATTTAAATAAAATTTGGTCAGGATTTAATGGTTATTAACAGTACCAAGTAATATGATTTGTGAAATATCAAATTTTTGATATTATAGTAGTAGTACAAGCTTTCAATTGAATTTATCATCTATGTTGTGTATTACCATTTAGGTGTTCTGGTGATTGGCAGCCAGTCATTGAGTCAAAGAGACAAAGAATTTTATATATTGTATATTTTGGATTATCTGTATTATTATTATCGCGTGATTTTGAATTAATGAAAAAAAATTAGATAACCAAACATAGTAAAGAAACAAATTAAAAAGTATAAAAAAGAAGGATAAAAGGAAAACATTTGAGAGAATGAAAGGCTTGAAACAAAACCTTGTGTTTAGAGGATCCTAAACCTGTACTCCATGTTTTGAGCCTTCGAGAAAAACAAGCAATTGTGGAGTTTTGCAGCCTTGTTTAGAATATTTAAAACTTTGAAATATTCTGCGATTTTTATTCAACTATTATTGGATTGAAGTTGTACACCGAATCAGAAATTTGTTAAGCATTTTTAAGGCAGTTTTATTAGTTTCGCGAAGAGATCTTCTAGAATCCATTTCACGTACAACTTAAACTCGTATTTGGAGTTTACAACTTTTCTACAATTTCAGCTTGTATATCTACCGTTTGATGCAGAAGAATGTGCAATAGATGATTTGTTTCACATTCTGAGGATGCTGCTACGTGTTTTGTTGCTGCTAGTTGTACTTTTGCCACCTTTGAACCAAACTGTTTGCCATGTAAGCGGATTGCAGTGCTTCCCCTTTCCGTCGACATTTCTTCGACTCCATCTTTGACGCACTTGCAGACAGACAAGACCATTCCAGGTTTATGCTCAGAGTACTCGTACTTGAGCTTAAGCAGCAGGGATTGACCACAACATGGCAGAGCAATTCGTTGACAACTCGCGGATGGCAAGCACTGGTAGAAGAGGATGCGAAGAAGGAGGGGCTTAACTACTCTAACATTGAGCTGCTTTAATCGCTCGCAACGCTTTTCCGACAAATCCGCTGCTAAGTGCGGATTAGACGAGGAGGAGTTGGGGCGACGCTTTATGATTGTTCACTGCGTGGAACACACACACACACACGCACACACACGCACACACACACTCATAAATATACAAGCTGCTTCCCTGTCTGTGAGCGAGACGATATTTGTTTCGCCCAAGACGCAGATAAAATTAAAATCACACAAAAAAGCAAAAAACATTGCTTCGCCAAAAGTTTCTTTTGTTTTCCTTAGGTGCGTGCGTGTTCTCTGTGTGTATGTATGTATGTGTGTGACTGCTCCGAATGAGATTTTGTTAATATTTAAACAAAGGTCACCGCCATTCGTGAGGCTGTTGCTGCTCTTGCTGTTATCGTCCCTTAGGCCTCACAATTTTTCATCTGGCATTGTCTGCTCAAAAATTGCCCCTCTTTTCCAAGGGGATGATGTTCACGGGGAAGGAGACGAAATATTAGGGAGTTGGGTATTTGACGCTGGATGTGTTTTGTTTTAGTTGGCAGCTTCACCTGCTGCTCCTTTGGCCCGTTCTTTAAATGTCCTTTGTCGATGGCCTGGCCTGTGCGTCTTTAAATTTGTTGCCTGATTTGCTGGCACCATTTAGATGGTTGTCCAGTTCAAAAGCACTTCAAGATGTTCTTGTAAACAGTTTCTCCGCATTCAATTACAAAGCCGAGCTTAATTTATTATAACTGAATGCTAATATCCAACAGGTAAAATACAGCTGAAAGTGAATCTAGAAGACTATTTACCGATATTTCATGGTAATAATAATGTTAGTTTTATTCAAGCTATTGGATATAAATGCTGTTAGTTTGATTCAAACTCTGCTAATTCAACATTTACGTGCACTGAATTTTCCTTCAATATTTCTGAATCCTCAAAATACTGTTGATTCTTTAAGGTTAATCGAGTTCACATTGTTAAATATGTCTGTTTCACTGGCGATTTGGTAATTTAGAATGACAAAATTGTGGCATATTCTTGGTTTTGTTTTCCATCTGCCTTTGTCTTTGTCTTGAGCTTCGTTCGCTCTGCTTCTTCTGCGTCATTTGGCTTGACTTTTATTATTATTATTTGCACCAGCGCGTTTCTGTTCTTCCATTCTGTTTTCGGCTTTCCTTTCCTTCTTCTTTTCGGCATTGTTTTTTTTTTTTTATTTTGTCACAATATAATGGAATTTATTTTATGGCCAACAGGTAGAAAATTTGTTGTCCTCCTGCGTTCGGCTAATTTCGCTTTTACTATTGCCCGGTCAAAGGCCAAGGACCAAAGAACACCGTATATAAGTGTAAGCATGGGCATAATGTCCGCCATACGCTTTTTTCTTTCCTTTATTATTTGTTTTTTTTTTTTCTTTGTAAGGCCCAGGCTTATGCTGCAATATTTTTTATTGTCCCACCCGGGGGCGTAAAGAGGAACAACAATAACAACATTGAAAACATTGCGAGACATCCGAAGACAATTAAAATATATTCAGCGCTCTTAAAAGCGTGGCTGAGGCGAATATAAACATAAATATGTAATAAGCGGGACATTGAGACGAGAGAAAGACTATTCTAAACACCTTGCCGCCGTCTTTCCAATTGTGCAACGTTGTGGCATTATGCGATTTACATTAGCGTGTTAATACAATTAAAAATTCGGCTCAGGCGTCGTCCTGCCAGCCTGGACAATGAATCTTCAGCCACCTGTCAGACGGCAACGAGAGTCACACAAAAAAACAGAATTCAATTAAAAATGCTTTTACTGCTTTCCCAATGAATCTTTAGAAATATCTAGACGGAATAGAAGGTGGAAAAGTGCGAATCCGGGTTGCGGTTGGAGTTGCCTAGCACGAGGATTAATCTTTAAATGGTTTGTTAAAGTTTTTGCTTTAAGACGTGTTGTTACAGCACTCAATTAGTTTCTTCTTATTGACTTTTTCTGAGCCTTCATAATTATGACTTTTTTCCATGATTGTTAAAGTTTCTTACCCACGACCCATTTTTCACGTTTTTAGAACCAAATTCCCATCAGTTTTTGTTCTCACGCTATCTGGTCACACTTCAAACATTAACATCCAAGAATACTACAATCTATTTGACTTTTGACCGACTTTCATAGTTAGGTTATTCACATTTCGCAGTATTATTGTATGTATTAAGTTTACTAGACCATAAATAAATTTACTCAAATTCAACGATACTACGTTATGTAAATACCCTTAATGTCGTTAATACACGGGTATTATTTGTGCAATTATCACCCTTCTATTCAATTTCTGTTCTTCGTCTTAAGAATGCGTCTTTATTTTTCCACAGCACCTTCAAGTTAAATATACGATGGTTTATCAAGTTAAACAATCTGTGAAAGTCAATGTCATTTATTTACATAAATATTGAAATAAATAAGTGAACTTTAGTTGCATATTTATCATAATGTAACCTTTATGTATTACGCTCATTTATCTTAACCTCAAGTCAAGTTGGGTTCACCTTTGCGAACCGCATTATCTCTCCTGGCGGGAGAATTCATGCATATTTCATCTGTGCACACTCGCTCAATCTCGGCTACCGCTGTTCCAAAAAATCAACAACAACTTTAAAACACTTTGCATTTATGCGACAAATGCGACACGGTCAAAACCCTCAACCCAAGAGCACAGCCCCTGCATGGTACATGCTACATACTACAGACATCTCCACATTCCACAAGCTGCATGCCACCGCTTGTGTTGTCACACGCTCTGTCTCTCTGCTCCTACCACCCAGACATCCACAGCTCTCCCGTTCCCCATCCCGAATAGGGGCGCCAATGCTTTGTCATAAATCATTTTCGTGCCGCGTTGCCGCAGAATGACACACATTTGGACGGACGGACGGACGGACGGACGGACAGACGGACAGACGGACGGACGTACGGACGGACAGGTGGACGGGCTGGTCCGCCTGTCTAGTTGGTTTCCCTTGTCCAGCTCCCAGCAGGTGCCACCTAGCCTCGTTGCTCCCACCCCTCTCTCATCGCACACCTCGTTGTTTGCACTTTTTGGGGATCACAAATTGTTTTGCTGCCGAGGATTTAACAAATTGGAAAGTGTTCACAAGTAGCCGCGCACGTGCCACAAATGCCCCTCACACCGCCTCACTCAACCCCCTTTCCACACAGGCTGTCCGCAGACATTTAATAATAAAAAATTGAACAAAAGTTTTTGGTGGAGCTCTCCATTATTTATATAAAAATTCAAATTAAATAAGATTAATTTGCCTGCCGCCACTGAAGAGCCGTGTCCCTTCACTTCTCTTCCCCCGCTATGCTCCGCGGCACTTCAGTTTAGTTCAATTCCGTCCAGTTTTGTCCACTTTCAGAGTAACCAAGTGCGCAAGAGTCACAGTCAGAGTCACAGTTTTCGCTTTGACTTTGACTTTCAAGTGGAATGCCGGTTGTTATTGTTGTTGTTTTGCGCGTTATTTTGGTCACTTTAAAGCAACTTTTGCATAATTCCACTCAACGCCCACTCAAAGATGACTAATGATGGATGCCAGTAAAGGCTCTGTCGTCGTGCAAGCGAGATGGCAATACTAGGACACAAATATGTCACATTTGTCCAACGCCCACGACCACTTCAAACTTTCACACGCTGGGCGAGAAAGGGTGAATGAGTGAGAAAGGGGAGAGAGAGATGAGCATGGAGATGGAGATGAAGTGAATGCCAAATGGTGACTCTGTGTATGGTCGGTGATTTTTCTAAGCTGTCATTTGCACTGGACAACGAGACGCACTTCATGGCGCTAATTGTCAGTCAAAACTTAGCCCACAGGGACTGCGCACGACGTTCTGCAATCTGTGGCTGCCACATTTCGCAAAACATCAAAGTCTGAATGTGACCGAATAATTAAAGAAACTACAAAATATTGATTATTTTTCATGTTTATTAATTTGCTTGCAAAATAAAAAAGAAGTGTAGTTATTGGCTTATTAGTTTATTGATTGAATGGTAAAGTATATCTTAAAATTAGTGATTATTTTGTAATAAACTTTTTAAAATATAACATTTTTAAGTCTTGGCGAAATGCACCAAATACCCTAAGTGAAAAACATTCGTATATTTCTAGTTTTCTTAAAGTTACTATAATTAAATGATATTTTCAATTAGAAAAATAATAGTTTTTATAATTAACAGTCCATCAAATATAATAATCAGTCATGTTTAAAACAAATACAAATGCATTAATAAGTTTTCCTGTAACCCAACAACCAATACTTTTAAATTTCCAACATTTTGTTAGGAATGTTTGATGAAGATTTGAATTTACTGATTTCAATTAATTACATTTTTTCATTGAATAAAAAGCTATTTAATTAATTTGATTTTAAATCAGATATAAAATTTTTTAACAATTTCATGTGAATTTGATCTAAATTTAAGACAATAAGATATCTGCGGTTTATTTCCTTCGATGGTTTTCAAATGTTATTGTAAGCCAAATAAATAGTGTTTTGTGAAATATTTCGAAATAAGTATTTCAGAAATATTTGAGAGTGAGCTTAGAGTTAAATATTCAAAATGAAAAGGTCACCTTATGTGATGTCCCAAAACACACTTTCAGCTGCGTTTGGGTATTATTGAGTTGAAAAGAATGTATAATATATGAAATAAGTTATGGCTCACTTTGGAAAATACTTTCTGGAGAATTAAGTCTTTAATCTGACGAATTTTTTTTAATGCCGTATTAACCAATTATTATACACCGGAAAATGATACACAAAGTATCGGTATAATATGGCGTAATGGATGCGGAAGAGAAAAGCAAAAAACCATTTCATTTGACAGTGGGAAAATCCAACTGAATCGAATTAGATGCGAAACTGGACGGCAACTGTTGTGATTGATGTGCAAAATGCGAAAAATATTGCAACAAATCAAATTGTCAAACAAGCGAGAGAGAGAGAGAGAGAGATAGGGAGTGATAGGGAGAGGAAGTGAGGGAGCAACTAGCAAATGCATTGGTTGCAGTCAGGTAGAAAGAACAGATCTGCTCCCCAACTGGCAACGCGTATTAAAAGGAAAACGGAAACCTATCTGATGCAATTAGTGACAGCCTGCTAAATACGCCGCCCGGTGGCGCCACCTGCACGACAGTCCCGTGACGACTTTGGTGTCAAGTTTTGCTCGCTAATGAACAACAAACTTGAACAACTTTTTCAGCAATCTAAGTACTGCCGCTTAGTGGTGCTGAGGGGAAGGCGAGGTGTTATATTGTATAACAAAGTGAGGCAGACGAAGAAGAGTGGAAACCGTAACGAAATGAAACGGCAGCGAAATATCCTCAAAATTAAATGAAATGCAATTAAAAACAACTAAATGAAAGAACAATGCAAAATTAGCAGAAAAATACAAAAAAAAATTAGATGGAAGTTTATCTTCAAGACGCCGAAGACTTGATACCCTCGCAAACCCAACGCGATATCGGTTGAGAAATCTCCAAGAATTTTCATACGAAACCTTCATTTGAATACCACCAAATGCATATTCTGTAATTTTGCATTTACACTAGTTGACAAACGGTCAACAGTTGCGTTGACAATATGAAAAACGTCAGTTGACATTGTGAGTGTAAACATATTGTCAACTGTTGAACTCATAATTGACGCGTTGACAATGGAAATTCAAATTTACTTCATGTTCATTCTTCTGTTTTGTGTTGATAAACTTTGTGTATCATCAATGTTGATTGATTAAGATCTTTTTATGATGTGAGCTCTATTAAAAAACAAAATTATTTTTAATAAACCTTTTTCATTTATACAATATTAAGAATTTATATTTATTTATTAAAACGAAGCAATTTTCGGGATTAATTGTTGAAACCGATCACTATCGAAAGATATCGATTGATGGCACATCGATATTTGGCTTGACAATATAAAATTGCACTTGTATATTTTTATCAATCAAACACGTTCATTGGCAATGTAAACGTCAACGAATGCTATTGTTAACTAGTTTAAATAACTGTCACTGAATCAACAACGCATCGCCAACTCTCGCGTTGATCAACTGGAAAAGTAGTTGAAAAGCATTTTTTTGGTCAACTGAGTCAACCAGTGTAAACGCAATTAATGCGTTAACCTTGGTTGCCAATAGTTGACTTTGCTTAAATTGGCGCTGCGTCAACTAGTGTAAATGAGCCATAAGTTTAGCAAAGGGGTCTGAAAACACACAAATCTTCTAGTTAATGCACTAGTCACAATCATTTTGTTTTTTATTAAATTCTTTATGGGAATAACTTAAATCTAAGCTCTTTTAACATTATCAATTTAATTTAATTAAAATACATTTTAAATTTGATGTTAGTAATATTCTTATTGTATTATTTCACTATATGATAGTTATTACATCAAATGCTTCGTATATATAGAATAGTCTTGCTTTCCTTTTTTTTCAACTGAGAGACTAAATTGTACAGAAACAGATAAACAGACTGACAGACGGACCCAACTCATGGTCCTGATCAAGAAAATTCCTATACACTTTAAGGGAACTACCAAGGGTCCATTCATGCATTGCAAATTTCACAACAAATGCATAATACTCTCTAACAGAGTATAACAATTGAAAATTAAAACAATCGAAATCGAAATTGAAACGAACTGAAATTTGTAGCTGAAGCTGAAACTGAATCATAAACGAAACTTGGACGATGCAAATGAGTTGGGGAATGCGGCAATGCGAATGGGAATGGGAATGGGAACGTGAATGTAAGGGGAGCGGTGGAAAGAAGAAGAGAGGGAGTATTGAATGCTGCAGGTAACATTCTGCACATCGATTGAATTCGCATCAGGGAAACGGATTACTAAAGTTGCCACGGGCCGCATGCAACCAGTTGGATTGTGGCAGGGGCGGTTGAAGGGGCGACTGCTGCAATTTTCGATAAATTCGTGCGCTTAAAGGAAGTCGCCGAGAGCGAAAGGAGGCAGGAGAAGCAGCGAAAGAGCAGGGTAGGCAACAGCAGCGGATAAGTATTTCATTCATTTCCATAATTTTAATAAAATTGAAGAAAAATATTCAAGGCACTGCCATGAAGAAGGCGACCCAAAAAAATAAAGAAACGAAAAGTATAAAATAAAAGAAAAAAACAAAAAAATTGGAAAATGGAATACGCAAAAAATGTGCGGCATGTAATGACTGCCTGGGAAACCGCTTGCTGGCAGGATCGTTGTGGAGGATAGCACAGTGGCACCACAGACCCAAGTTCGGCTACTGTAAGCCATTTTCAAATTCGATTCCGGACATTTTGCAATTCTATTTCATTTCTACAAGTCTTCCTAGAAAGCCTTTTTCATCTTTCAAATTCAACACGTTTCCAAAAGCGAATTGATTCCTATTTCGAATTCACTTCCCACACTCGTCTTAACCTGCCCCACTGCCTAAGGAGCGGCAACCGACTCTGCCCAGGCTCTAGTTAGTAAAATTTTTAAGTTATCAACTTTAATTTTATTTGCTACTCAATCAATGTTTGTATTCTAATTCTTAATTTCAATATATGCTGTTGTATCGGCTGCTTTTAGCTTCAAGCAAATAGATAAAGCCACTGGCGTTTTTAATAGAAACGCTTTTATTTGTTCCACTGTCGTGTTCTATTGTGGCTATGTATGTGGCATGAGACAAAGCAGGCACAGTGGGACATTTAATAATCCAAATTTTAAAAGGCGAAATGATTTGGATCGTTTTCCAATTGAGGTTTTTCTTCACTAAGCCTGACCTGCTTCCCCATTGTCGAGTTGCAATGCATGTGGCGCCGCTTTACCTTCGAATCTAGAATCTAGATCCATTGCTTTGCCTCTCTCTCTCCCTTCATATCAGTCACTCGCTCTGGCAGTTTCTCTGGTCTAACCCAAAGCATCTGCATCTGTGCGCGTTCTGTCAACCAAATGACATAATTCAGTTGCTGACAAAGTTTTTACTGATGCTGATGCTGCCACCGATGTCCTTGTCCTGCTGACACCCCCCGCCCATACCTCTTGCTCCATCTGCAGCTTCTCCATCTCCATCGACTTGTTGTTGTTTGGTTGAAAGTTCAACGTTGAATTTTGATGTTCGTTGATTGCCATCACCCATCTGCACACTTGTTTTCCAAAGATATGTCACCAGGTGTAGCTGCGCATTTAATCCGACCAAAAGTCGCAACATCAACAGCAACCAAAACGTCAGAGCGTTAGCCCGGTCCAGGGCCATGGATGCCCGCCAGGCACTTGTAAAAGTCAAGAGTCAAAGCAGGAGCAGGAGCGGGAGCGGGGAAAAGCAGTTGAGAGTTAGCAAGTGTATGTAACATGTGCCGCTCCTGATGCTCCTAATACTCATACTCTGTCCACAATGGGAATGACTTTCACTTGAACTTTGCTTGTATTTGAGTCATGTTACTCATTCGCCGCATTGCTCTGTAAAACAGGAGCAAATTGTTATACGAGTATATATACATATTATATGTGTCCGCAGAATAGAAAATCATTCAAAAATTCAATTTAAAAATTCTTGAATTTTTAAGTATTCAGGGTATTATTGTTACGTGAATGTAGTATGAGAATAAAATGGCAAGCACTCAGAATTAAAATAGTTAAATAAGCCAGAAACATTTGAATTCACTAATAAAAAAAAAGTATAGTGCCAAAATAATCGACATATTTGAGGAGAAGGAATTGAAAAATCGTACTTAATTCAACTATTTTGTATTCGGTTTAAGAAAATCTTTTAATACCGAAAAAAAATTCAAGTGTTGAAAACAAGTTAAAGTAGAAGGACAAGCAGCAGAATTGGGATACTAAGGATCATAATTGGCAACGTTGACGTGGGCAATAAGTCGCTGCTTTTTAATTATTTTTAGCTATCTAGTTGAGCTACCGACAGCTCGAGGCTGATGAGCAATTAATATGCCAAATCAGTAGACATCACCATAGCAACCAGAACGAAAGTAGGAGAGGGAGACAAAGAGAGAGACAGAGACACGCGCGTGTCTAACCCGAGCCAGCTGCGGGTCAAGGTTAGCTGTCAGCCTCTGCATATGAGCAGGTGACCCCTCCGCACTCCCCCAACCAGTTTATCCATCACACACGCACATACCGTGTTTTATTAGCCTTGGTGGGCGTGGCTGGCTTTTATATTTATGGCCACGACGTGTTGTAATGGGCGTGTTGCTTTCTGGTTTTCTGGTTTTCGCTTTCTTCTTCCTCTTTTTTGTCTCCACTTTTATTTTTTGTTTGTTTGTTTTTTTTTCAATTTAAGGACCAAAGCGACAACATAAAACAGTCGTCAAATTTATTAAGTGACATTTTGCCAAAGCGAAAACAGCAACAACAAAAAAAACAACAAAAACATTTGTTGGACACAAACACACACTCTCAAGCATCAAGATCGAGAGACAGACAGCGACAAACAGAGACATAGACATAGACTTAGGCAGAGACTGAGACAGAGAGACGAAGAGTGTGTGGCGGAGGGGGAAAGAAAAACTCATTTCAAGTTAATTAGACGAGCGCGGAAAAACGCCACACGCTGGAAACAAAAGCAAAAAAAAATCAGATTAATGTAAGGAGAAAATAAATATAATATGAAAATACCGCTGAAAAGTATGCAACAAAAAAAAACAACCAACAAGACCTTGGCAAATGCCAATGAAAAACAGGAAAAAACTGTTGCAAGAGCCAAACAACAAAAAGTAACTTAATGAAATTGTTGGCACAATTGCTCAGGCTATAAATTAAATATTAATTAATTGGCATGTTTGCTGTGCTCACCCGAGTGGCCAAACGGACTTCGCGTCCTCGGGTTCGGTTTCAAGGATACCATACTTCTCCTTGTCTCCCCTCCCGCTAGAGGAACATACAACATTGCTAATTTTGCATTTTGCTTTTTGCATTTTACACGGCTCAATTCAGCCTTCACTTTCCATCATCACTTCCCTTCCGTCGTCTAACCCACATTTTGTTGGTTAATTGCATTTGATTCAATTTACTTGCCTTATTGACGATATTCGCTGTTGCCTCTCGACTTCGCTCTGACCTGTCACTGAAACTGGCACTGTTGGAAAAGTTCGTCCCAAGTTTGTTGCACATTAACGTACAAAAGTTGACATCAAAATCATGATAGACGCCAGGTGGCTCCACCAATGTCTCGTGCAAACACAGCAATAAAGTGTTGAATATTTTTGGCCAAGACGCACAGCACAATTTGTTTGCTCTAACTTTTCCCCTTCCTCTTTCTGTCCCTTTATCCCTCTTTTTATCACTTTATATCTCTCTCCCTCTCGCTTTCTCCTTTTCACACTTTGTCACTAATTGCTGCATTTTTAGCTTGGCGTCACTTTGGACCTTCTCAACTTCTTACTAAGCTACAAAATTCAATTTGTCGCCGTGGCCTTCGCCTCGTCCTTTGGGCCAAGACCTGGCCAATTCATCAAACTAAAGTATCCACTAGGCATAGTTTCATTGCCGATTAGCTTGGTCAAGAATAAAAAAATATAGCAGTCTACTTTATATTTTACATTGCTAAATGACATCAGATTTTCTACAAATCGCTTCCATCAATTTAATCATCTCCAAAGTAATTACCCATGTGAAGAGTTCATTTCTCAAGAAAAATTTATAACAAGTCTGAGGCGACATTTGTTTTATGAAATGTGTAAATTTAGTTTATTTGCCAGTAATGTACCAGAATTTTTTACCCTCAATTCTACTGCTCTTATAGATTTCCAACATAATAATACTACATAGATTCATAATAATTTTGTCCTTTAGCTTTTGTCCAGGTTGTCTAATTTTGTATAATCTTACACTATGAGGACTTTTGCCTCATCCAACTTGTTATCAACATTTTCATAGGTGGTCTCGTAATCTACCTTGATTGACTTGACCAGCTCAACAGCCAACTGGCGTATATCTTCATTGGGCAGCTGATTTGATTTCAGAGTACCCAGTAGAATTTCCAAAGCTTTAGTTAAATGCGCTTTCAGCAGATCCATGCGTGTCTTATAGAGTGTGTGCATTGCTGGCACGATTTCTGTATAGAATTCAAATTTGTCGTGCAGCGGTAGACTGGAAAAGAAGATCGATATTAGCATCTCCATGACAATGGACTTGCTATCGATGCGAATCATGCGTGCCAGGATGCCACAAAGCACATCTCGTTCGTCCTTTTCCAGGGGAGACTCCTGGTGAAGGGCTTCCTGAAAGACTGGCATCGTTGCCTGCATGATGATGTCGGCATTCTTATATTCATTGGAATGGGTCAGCACCCAGTCGATTTGTTCAAGGGCAAGGTTGCGAATATGTCGCCTCTTGTCCATCATGCAGTCGCATATGATATAACAAAGGACATCGTAATATTTCTCGGCAATCACACCTAGGGGCTCCATGCTGCGAGCTGTCATGGAGTAGATAAGGAACTGAGATCTCGACACTTGCCCGGTGGGTCGGCATGCGCGAAGTTTCTTCACAAAGCTCTTGCTGATCGTATGGAAATAGCCAGCGAATTGACGCTTTCCCAACGAGTGGCCGAAGACGGGCAGAAGATTGCCGGCTGCCTCCATCACCTGATGCTCGGCCTGCATGGCCTGGCTCCAGTCCTGCAGAGTCTCCATCTCGATGCCGACTCCTATGTTGAACTGACAGTTTAGCTTGCGACGCAATGTGCGGCGTAGCATCCCGTAAACCATATTGGCATAGCCTTCGGCGGCCAATGCATCCGACTTGACCACTTGGAGCAGCTGATGGACGCACTTCATCACGGTGACCACGTTGACCGTCTCCTTGGCCGTCTGTATGAAGTATACCATGGCTGGCAGAAGTTGAAGGCAGTGGTTCTTCGCCTCCTGCACATTGCCCCGATGCCAATAGAGCAGGACAAACTGGGTAAGTGTCTCGTATGCTAACCATTTGTCGAACTCTTGCATATTATTCGCGGATGTCATGACCCGTTGCATTGATTCCGATAGATATGGCAGCAGTGAGTCCGGCATATTGACGGCGAATGCCTTGAGGCACCCTAAGGCTTCATCGTGGCCACTCAGAATATTGGTGCTCTCGCTGCTACTGCCACTCACCGTGCTGGCCTCGACATCCGTCTGATCGCCGTGTCCATCCCGAACACTCGACTCATCGTCATCAGTACCATCACCCTCAGATTCATCATCGTCATTATCGTCATTATCCACTTCATCATCTTCATCGGCCGCGTCATCATTTTCTGTGCTGTCTTCGCTCGCTTTGTCCACTGCATTCCACTCCATGACGGAGGCCAACAATCCATTCATAATAAGCGAAAAGTGCGGATTCACCTGTTGTGGTATGAAGCCAGAGAGCACTCCGAGCAGCTCGTAGGTAAACACCTGTGCTCCTGCCATATGATTAATCATATCCATGCAGCTGTCCAGCAGCCTTGGTGCCTCCTTGGTAAACTTGTCAGCATTGACCGAGCTCAGCGAGTTAATAGCCTGCAGTATTACATAGAAAGGGGTATCAAAATTGAATTGGTGTTATAAGAATAGAAAAGAGGAGTAGCGAGTAGGCGACGGGAAGAACATCGAAAGGAATGGTAGGTAGTGAGTTAAAATAATGAAAGAGTGTAACTATGGAAGGTAAGAGCTGGGAAATAGTTAGGAAATGGGGGGTAGAGAGTTATGAAAAGAAAAGTAAGTGAAGGTAGTAAGGAAGTAAGGATAGTAAGGGATAGGAGAGAGGTAAATTGCTAGGATATAGATATGGGATAGAGAGTTAAGAAAGGAAAGGAAGTATTTGGAATAGGGGGAAGCTGGCTAGGAACTTCAAATAGCTAACACAGGTCGAGGGTATAAAATAGTACAGAGAAGCTATCAACCGACCTGTATGGCATGGGTTCTCAGCAACAATTGATCCTCATCTGGCGTGTGCTTGACTAAGGGTAGAGCAACATTCATTACCTCGTCGAAGTGAGGGCTAAATAATTCCTTTGAAATCTTGGCCAAGCATGCGATGGTACTTAAGGACATTTGTCTTAACGCCGGTGAGTTGTCATTTGGTTGGGCCAATCGCATTAGTCGCTTCATCAGCTCACCCAAATGGGGATGAAGGATCTCCGGCTTGAGGCTCTCACAGTAAATCTCAAGGGTACAGAACATCCGGGTATAGGAGTCCGTATCTCCTGCAGCCAGACGCTCCTCGTCAGTGAGCATGTCGAAGAACTTGTGAAACAAATAAAAAACGCGGAGTGCGAGGCGAGTAATCTCCGGTTGTAGGTTCTCGGCCATAATGGACAGGGTGAAGAAGGCACCTCGTCGAACCAAAACTTCAGTATCGTGAATGCCCTTATCGACGGCAGACAGGAACTGATTCAGCGGGCCATCCGAGAGCAAATCCGTGAAGCCCTTGGCCATCAGAGCTAAAAATAGCAGAGCGCCCAGACGTCGCAACGGCGAGTCCTGTTGATCCAACTGGGGTTGCATCAAGCGCAAAGATCTTTCCACGACACGAACCGTGTCCGAGTGTCCAGCCACATAGAGGATGGTCTGAACCGCCTCAGCGAGTGGGGAGAATGGAATTAGGTTGTCGCCCAAGTAGAGCTCCTCGCCATTCTCGTCGAGAGGCGGCAAGTCGGTCAGCAGGCCATGCAGCGTCATCAGCAGCTTGTCCATCATCTTCAGCCGGATGATGTGACGACGCATGTTGCGAAAGCAGTTCCTAATGGCTACAATTGACTGGACACGGACTTTGCTGTTGAGATTTTTGTCATTCGCCAGTATGTAGAGCTCATCCAATAGCAGTGGGAGATGTGGCGACACCAGCTCCGGCATATATTTGTTCAATTTGGAGAGCACATTGAATCCCTGGCAATTGCACTTCGGATCCGACTGATAGGCCGATGCTCGAGTCATCTTCATGATGTGCGGCAATGTGCACTCCAGATCAGCCTGTTTATTGGGACCCTTGGGGAACAAAGGAATGATCAGAGCCCAACCAGCAAGCAGTTGCTCCGTTGCTAGCGTCGACAGACTCTCCTGGGCCTCCGCCATCTGTGCCGACTGCATAAAGATCCGATGTGCCCGTTCAAGATTGTTGCGAAACATCTTCGGAGACGTTTTGACCAACAGCATAAAGATGATGGAGCCCAAGGCCTGCGATCGTTTGTCGTGGGCGACGCATAGGGATTCAACATAATCGAATATAGAATCGTTCCACTCGTTTGAGTTTGGGTCTTCTTCACGAATGTGATTCATTACATAGCCAAGATTTTGAAGAATTATCGACGGAAGCTCCTCATTTTCATCTGGTTTTATCAACTTGACCGCCTTAAATAGTTCCGATTGAATTTTCGTTCGATTCTCCGGCGACAGTCGCTCCCAAATCTCGCGATTGGAAAGTCTTTTCTTCAGATTTTCTCCAGCACACTTGCGCAACTCCGTCTGTTTTTTCGCGTTGCTCAACACTGTGCACAATTGAACGGTACTCGCACTGTCAGTGAATCCATTACCCAGCTCCTCCGTGGCTTTGAGTACTGCTTCCGAATGACCCGACATTATGTCGATCAGCAGGCTAACCAACTGATTATTTTCGCCTCCCTCCATTTCACTAAATCGTAGCTTCCCTTTTAACCTTCTGTTTAACAAGGATCCTTGGCGAATTTCACAGCTGTCAATGTCGTTTTAAAAACTTGCTTAAAATACCATTAAATACCATAAGTTGGTAGTTTCTTTTAAATGCAACAAATTTGTTATTAATTTCAAACTTTTTTTGATTCTCAGACCAAATTGAGCATTTATATTCGCTCGCGTTTTCGATTTGATATTCTTTAATATTCAACGCGGATTATTAACAGTTTTTTCCAAACAAATTTTTTTTGAAAAAAAAAAAATAATTTTATGCTAACGAGTTCCGTATTTGGAAAAAAATAAAATGCTTGTGAATGAGAAGCAGAACTAAAAGCAGATGCCTGCTACCTAGAAGCCTTTACTTCAACAAGATTTTTAATTAATGCCTACTACGATTAATATATTAAGCTTTATCCATATCATATCACCTTGCATTTTTTCAATTCCCACCACGATTCGATGATGGATCCGCAAAACGGCAAATGTTTATAAATTTGGTTCCCTTATTTTATCGAAAGTTCTAAGAAAGTCACAATTTTTTTCACAACTTATTCCGTTTTTTGTTTTAAATTATAAAATTTTTATTTTGTCCTTTTTTTATTGTACATAAATCAAAAATGTATAAAACATGAATATATTTGTAATTTTACCAAAGAAATGTGTTTTTAACAAAACTTAAAAATAAGTGTTATTTTTATAACCAGAGGCCACTGAAAATGGGCAAAAATTAATAAAAAGAAGGAGGCTTGGTGTACCATATAAAGAATATATATACATATGAACGTGTCGATCTCAGGGAAAGCCAGATACTTAAAATTTGTTGTGTGGACTCCTGGCTACCAGACGCAGATCAACTTAATTTCCAATTTAAAGTATGGACATTTTTGCATTTCCTTTGTATTTTACATTTTGATCTAATTTGATTCAAATTGGTCCACAATATTATACACTAGTTGCATGTATGTCTGTGCAAAAAGATAAATTTGTATCTAAGAATCAGGCACTGGGTATTCGTACAGTCAAGTGCGCTCTGTTTCAGCCCTTTATGGTTGTCTTCTGCCATATATTCCGTTGCTTTATGACTTGTAGTGTTTGTTATTAAGCAAAGTATAATATAATATAATAATAGTAAAAAAATTTTAAATACCTTAAGTAGTCATAACAAAAAAAACTGGAAAATAAAGGAATATAATAGAATATTAGTGCCTTAAGACTTCTATAAGAATTAAGTACGGAGCATTTCCTACAACTTTTATTTATATTTGTATTGCTGGAACTTAAAGAAATTTATCAACCAAAATTATAAAAAAAAAAATTACGAATTTAGTGTCAGATGGAATTAAGTCTTGCGTTCGGCACTGGACATGGATGAGTCTGGACGCTGTGCCTCCATTTCCCCATTGAGTGCTTCAAATCCAAATTCGGGCTTATCGGATGCGGAAGATCCTTCACTACTGCAGACAGAAGGGTCCTCTGGTAGTGGCGGAGTCAGTGGACGTTGCAATTTCCAAGGATAGACACCGCCAAAGCGTTCCAGCAAACCACCCCGGGGAGCAGGGCGCATTGGCATCGTGAGGGACAAAAGGCCGCTCTGTTGCAAGACAGATGTGAGTTTGCCCTCGCTGTTGAGGGCGTTGTAGAGCTCGATCTTCTTGCGGGCGATCAGCTCCCTGGTGGGCCACTCAATGGCCTGGCAGATGCAGTTGTCGCGCCAGAACTCGAACTCTTCGCGAGTGAAGGCCATGTTGGAAAGATCGTTCAACTCGTGATTCTCCACGATATCCTCGTAGCGCAGTTGCAGCACAATGTTGGTGGGCGTCTTGTCCACATAGTAACCCTCCGGCAGCTCCTCCACGCCCATTACTTCCGCAATCCGATGCTCCGGCGGCACATTCAGGGAACTTATGTTGAGGCGCACAAAGCAATTGCGCACTGCCTGATCGAAGTTTGTGCAGCGCAGCAACTGCTTAATGCGATGCCGGGTCAGACGCAGTGCATCAATTTGTTCCAGTGTTCGCACCGGTTGCGCTGGCGTTGGCGCCGCCAGCTCATCTTCATCGTCGAGGCGCACGAGGCCGGATCGCAGACGCTTCAGCTCTCGCAGAATCTCCGACTTGGGTCGGCGTACCCGAGGCTCCGGATGTCCACTCCGTGCTTGCAGCAGAGGCTGCATGAACTGCGGCAGATCGTCCGTGTCGTAGAGTCGTGGTGAGCTGCGCTTCGACTTGGACTTCCGCTTCGGCTTGGCTCCCGACATCTTTGTCTATCAATTTCCAAGCTAGCCCTGATGTTGTCACAATATGTGTATAGAAACAGTCAGATATTAATAATTTCCTTATGTTTAAGCACATGCACATTTATGTTTATAAACTCTCGCACTGTCCTCTATTTCTATCTCGCTTTAAATGCAACGCCTACTTAGAGATCTCGGCTTTTGGATGCGGCCCAGCAAACCGGTTTGCAGTTATTAATTTGGAATTTCAATTGCTTTTGAATGGCAGCCAAGTGTGGCGACTCTCCATGAAAGCTGACTAAATAGTTTTTCCCTTCAATTGTGTTTAGTTCGCATGGGGTATAACAGTTTGACGATCCCCTGTGGTCTATTATCATTTGATTCTATAATGTATTTTTGGCTGTTAACATTATTTTTTTTAATAAAGAGAAATTATTGAGTAAATAATAAAAATAGGAGTAAAACATTTTCCAAAAATGATAATTTAGGTTTTTTTAATACCCTCGTTGGGCTGATCAACATTTTGTAGGTGTGTATGTACCTTGTGTCCTTTACATGGATAAACAAAAATTAGTGTTATCGAAAGTTGTTATCAAAAAAAGTACCTTATTTGTATAAATGACTTTGCTAAACAAAAGTTATAGCCAAAAATTTATTGATTATTTTTTAGTATGATTTTTATATTTTTTTAATCCGATTTTTTAAATTGAAAATAAATATTTTCTAAATTTTCGATAAAATCAAAACAAAATTACTGTCAAATTATATTTAAAAAAAAATACTTTTATTTTTTGGTCCCTGGTTTCAACTTTTAATTTATTTAATTATTTCTAATCTTTTTTTGGCCACTTTCTGTTGGGCTCATCACTTTACCAATAAATTCTTACAACTTAATTGATATATTTCTGTACATATAAGCATAAATACATGTGTAAGCAAAGACCAGTTCATTGACAATTTGTTGTATTCATTTAAATTTTTTTATTTCAATTTGGGTATATGATATTCAAAGTTGGGAACGAATAACATTTTCATTTCAATTCATTTAATAACTATTCTTACCCATCTCCAACTGTCATTCCTTCTTTACTCTCTCTCTTTCTCTCTCTCTCTCTGTTTAATTCTCTGTGTGTGGGCCATAAATGCCAGCCAAATATTAAATTTATATTAGTTTGGTTTTTTTTTTGCTACAATTACTTGGCACATACGCCCCCAGGTGGTGGTAGCCTCCTCCATCGTCAGCTGATGCTAGTACGAGTGGTTCGCCCATTTGGAGCATTTGCCATTAAATTGGCTAAAGATTTATGGTACAATTGCTTTAATTACAGTTGCAGCTAATTGTATGCGGCTCGGGGCAGATGCTCTAGGCGAAGATTCCGTTTTTGGTTGCTGGCAATGCGCCCAGTGGAGTCGAGGGAAATGGTGAAAATCTTTGCATGCTTTGTATGTGAGTCTGCATAAATTACTTCAATCGTGAATCCACAAGATGAGCATGAGGTGTATGCTTGGAGGATATGAGAAATGCTCGAAGGATGTGCCGAGGATATGGATGGACGAACAGAACGCATTGAAAATGCTGCTCACGCTTTGATTCGAAACTCCCTGAAGACAGAGAAAGAAGAAAAAGACTAACAAAACTAGTATTATTATTATTATTATTATTATTATTATTATTATTATTATTATTATTATTATTATTATTATTATTATTATTATTATTATTATTATTATTATTATTATTATTATTATTATTATTATTATTATTATTATTATTATTATTATTATTATTATTATTATTATTATTATTATTATTATTATTATTATTATTATTATTATTATTATTATTATTATTATTATTATTATTATTATTATTATTATTATTATTATTATTATTATTATTATTATTATTATTATTATTATTATTATTATTATTATTATTATTATTATTATTATTATTATTATTATTATTATTATTATTATTATTATTATTATTATTATTATTATTATTATTATTATTATTATTATTATTATTATTATTATTATTATTATTATTATTATTATTATTATTATTATTATTATTATTATTATTATTATTATTATTATTATTATTATTATTATTATTATTATTATTATTATTATTATTATTATTATTATTATTATTATTATTATTATTATTATTATTATTATTATTATTATTATTATTATTATTATTATTATTATTATTATTATTATTATTATTATTATTATTATTATTATTATTATTATTATCATCATCATCATCATCATCATCATCATCATCATCATCATCACATCATCATCATCATCATCATCATCATCATCATCATCATCATCATCATCATCATCATCATCATCATCATCATCATCATCATCATCATCATCATCATCATCATCATTCATTCATTCATTCATTCATTCATCATCATCATCATCATCATCATCATCATCATCATCATCATCATCATCATCATCATCATCATCATCATCATCATCATCATCATCATCATCATCATCATCATCATCATCATCATCATCATCATCATCATCATCATCATAATCATCATCTGTATCCACATCATACACATTCAAATATATGCCTGGTCGATGATTTTGGCCAAACTCAAGTTTCTTCGATGTCTTCGAATCATTCTTAATATATGCAGGTGTAGGTGCATATGTATGTGTATGCATTGGATTCTCGGTGTCGGCTTTATGATAAATTTATAAATTCATTTCGTTCAAGAGCTTGATAAACACCTTTGAAACAGTCGAACGTTTATTGGAAAGGATTCAGTTCAAGATTGAGGCAAAGTCAGAGAGAGAGAGAAAGAAAGAGAGAGAGAGAGAGAGTAGTAGGGTCATTGAATCACGTACCTCCTGAATGCTTCTTCATTTTCGAGGGCGTGGCCAGTCGTGTATGCATGATAAAGCATCAGAGTTTACGCATAAACGCGTCAGGTTAAGAGACGAGCAAATTTAGAAATTTTGAGACTTTCAGCATGCCACAAACAGAAAGATACGAAGAGGGTAAAACGCTAAGAGAGAAAAGATGAAAACCACAAGAAACTGCACATATTAATAATAAATTTATGAAATTATCAAAATAATCGAAAATTGACCGTAGTTCTCACCTGAAAGATCGTGGCACTTTCATATACTGTTTTTTGCTAAACAAAAATTGCATGTGAGCACCTTTAAATAGTAGAGCCATGGCTATGGGCTGTTCGGCAGAGAAAGACAGAGAAGGAGACGGTGATGGAGACGGAGACAGGGCTGGAAAGTAGGCAAAAGCCACGCCTTGACGTTGACAGCCACAGCACACAGAATAGAAAAGTTTTCTAGCCAACATGCAAGCGGCACCCTCATCCAGTTGGCTGACATGCCAGCCGCTTCAGTTATAATGTACATACAAGTATTTAACAGTGCTGCCGGGTTTCGGGATCGAGTTGGCTTAGCACGGAACAGTCAGAAGGGGGGAGAGGGGAACTCGCTCGTCTAAGTGAAAAACAAGCAAATAAACGGGTGCCTGCTGCTGCAAACAGGCAAAGCTACAAATGAATCTAGGATACGGATACCCATGTCAAAATATAAAAGTCCTGCATACGCCCGCCCACCCCTCCAATCGCCTACATATTCGCGTTTCTAGGTGAGTGGGCGGAACGGGAAGGTGGCGGATGAATGCTGAAAACGTGGCTTGAATAGGCCAGGGGCACCCGGCAGTCGGCAGTCGGCAGTGGCAGTGGCAGTTGCTGGGCGCAAGGAAACTTGTTTGTTGCACAGAAACAAAAGCGCTTCCGCATTTCATGTAAAATGACAGAAACAAGTGTTAATGGTTTTGGGTTTAGGCTCAAAGTGAAGCAAAAACACTGACTGAGAGACAGGGAGACAGAGAGAGAGAGAGAGAGAGAGGAGAGAGCGCGAAATAAAGACGGAGAGAATGAGAAAAAACAGGGATAGCAGGAAACTAAAGTTGGTTGCAACTGGCATTCTTTTAGGCCAATGCGAGAGTAGGCCGAAAATAGACGTCAGCTTAAGAGCTATACTGAATAAGCGAGATGGTTATGTGAGTGATGATCGTCATCGAATTTTTATCGAGTTGAGTGAATTTCATGTTGAAAAAAACTTATCTGGATAAATGTAGTAACCAAACCAGTTGCGAAGCCGTTATTCAAAATAAGCCATTTGCATTGTAATTGAATACCGAATCTATTTTATTTTCCATTATTTAAAAAAAAAATTATTAAATTTTAGTTCCATCAAGATTAAAAAATACATATGTATATACATACATACATGCACACATATGCATGTAAACCCATGCAGAATATTTGTCAATAATCAATCAAATCTGAATGGGTATTGATAGTGAAACAGAAATAATAGTTACAGAGCATACTGTAATCAAAGTCGCAATGTTACTTGATTTTATATTCTTGCGTGTTATTTCAGCTGCTACTTTTTAAACGTTTCTTTTGTCATTATTCATTGTTTTATTTCATTTTCTAAGTACACATAATTATGGTTTTGACTGGAGTTGTCTTGGGTTTCCCATCCGGCACATCTCTTTTTAATGCCCAGCCACTAGACACATAAACACACGTCACACACACACATACACACCGACACACACACAGTCTGTTACTCTCTTCACATTTCACTGTCTCTCTGTCAAGCTCTCGTTACGTTGCGCTATTGTGTATTTGTATGTGTATGTGTGTGTGTGTGTGCTTGTGTTTTTTTACCGCTGCTTTAGTAGCTTTTGCATATTACCTCCAGGTTTTCCGTATGCAAGGGCAGATGCGTATGCAAATGCCTCGGCCTACATGTGTCGGTGTCTGTTACTCTTTTACTTTCACTCTCCCATTCCCTCCCTCGCTTCCTCCTCCCTTGGCCAGCCCCTGTTCGGCATATGAAAGTTTCCCTGCAACGTTGCCTACTTTTCGCGCTCGTTTCTTCGCTCCGCCTTCTCGCTTTTTCCCCTTAGCCAACTGCGTTCTTTCTCTGTGTGTAGGGTAAAATTACAATAATGAAAATGTATTTGCGAAACTCGCCTAATTAGTTGAATATGAGCCTTGTTGGTATTCAAATATGCACATGCTTGGGCGTGGCACAGATAGTCAACATTCAAACCCAACTCTCTAGGTTTCTTTCTATCTTCCCCTAACTCTTTCGCGGCGCATAAATTGCTGTTTGAAGTATACAATCGTCTAATTAAGTAGTTAAACTACTTTAAGTCAAAAGCTCTTTTCATTCCTGGCTTAAAGTTGCCACCAGCTGTCAGGCAAGTGGCAGCCTCAGACTCAGTTCGATTGCTGCGGAAAACTCACCAAAGATTCGAAAAAATCTCGATTACTTAGAAGCGCCATAAATTTTTGCTTGTGCGTGGCAGGCGAGTAAAGGGTGGGGGAGTTGGTTGGTAGGTTAGCGAGAAGGCAAGTGTTAAAGTTGTCGTTGTCGAGCATCGAAAACACCTGCTGCCCAGGCAGCTCCTAAGCTCGTTTGACTTTTGTCGAAAAACTTTTTAAATACGCGTACATTGAGCAAATGGAGAAGAAAGAGAGAGAGGTATACTGTGTTGTTGTTGTTATCGTTGAACACTGGCAGCAGGTGAGAGCATAAATTTCGCACATTAAAGCAAGTTATTGTAATTGGCCCAGTGCGGTCCAAGCGGCGAATGCGCAATATCACAATGAGGAACAGATAAAAACAACATTTCGGCGAATGTCTGTCAATCCTGAGCAAATATAGTCGGGCACATTTGAGAAGCGCATTTACACAAATTAGAGCACAGACACAAATTTGCATACACAGTCATCATAATCACAACAATCACATCAAGTGACAATTGAAACCGCAAACAGACAAACGGCATGAGAGAAGAGCATTGGTTCGCTTGTCAGTAACTGATATGGCCCCCAAGGATACTCCCTCTATCTATCTCTATCTTGTTCTCTCTCTCTCTCTCTCTCTCATTGTCGACAAGCGTAACATGCGATTAACTGCGGCTGAGCCGCAATTAACTATGAACAGGCGGAAATACACAGCTGCTTGAAGAGCGTGTGGCAGAAGTGACAGGAAACTGAATTTGACGCAACTCCATGACGCACAAGAACAACTGACAAACGATAGACGACAGACGACTGTCGATTCACAGTAGCATCCAATCAAATGCACTCATTGGGAATTGCTGAATGCCAGATGACTGCCTTAAGACTCAGCTCCAGCCATGATTGATTTGCCAAGTGAATGATGAATGTTGAGAGATGAATAATGAATAAGTATACAACACGAATATCAGTTGATTCTATCTTTGGCACCACTCAAATCTTATGCCCATTCTGCTGCCTGATATCATTAATTGACTAGAATTAATAAACTTACATTTAAAATTGCACTCTATCAATTGTGATATGAAGCATTTAATATTTTAAATATTGAAAGACAATATATTATTTCATTTTACTTTACTATTTTAGTTTCAAAGTAAATAGATCAGAAATCTATGGCATTTGTTAATTAAAAGTCGCTTATATACTAATTATAATAATATATTTCGTTCTGCCTTTTGGGCATTACTTAAAAAATCTCTTAGAAGATGACAACATCGTTTTCTATTATTTGTAATATTATTTGCTTAAAAGATACATTTAAGATATTTATCATACAAATTATTGTAATTTCATGTATTATTTTAATTTTTTCTTTTAATTATATTGTTTTCCCACATTTCTACTACTTTCCAAATTCTATTTAAGTATTTAACATGTTTAATAAGTAATATATTTTGTTTTAGTTAAATTACTTAGAGGCCGTAACGAGTTCATTTAAACAACATTTGAGAACAAGTTCGTAACGAAGTGAGTGATTCGTACAACACTTCCAGCCTGATGTGGCATGTGGCAGGCAGGCAGGCTTGGCACACTTTGTACACATCCAGTGCGAGGTCACTTAATAATAACGGAGCGCCAAATTAGACAAACATCAGATGCGACATATGCTCCCAGCAGATTATCCCTCTGTCGTTCTCTGTTTTCGACACCCTGTGCTCGCGTGTCACTGACTGCCTTTAAGTGGCTCAAAAAAGTGGAAAAAGAAAACGAACATACAAAGGAAAAGATAAAATAAGAATGAACAAGTAAATGATGCACATGACTAACACAGGGATAAGGGACACGGTTTATGAAGATGCCCACATTGAAAAGGGGCATCACATCGCACTTGGAACATTTCCTTATTTTTTCGTCGTCTTTGTTGTTGCCGCGTAAAGCCAATGGCGGATGACAATTGCAGCTCATATCCGCTTCCGGTTTGGCCTCCACCCTTACAGATAGGCACACAGTCGCACACACTCCACACACTCGCACACACACACACGCACACGCCAGGGCACAAAAGAAGGCCACATCAATTTGGACGCGTGGACATTTATCCTAATCACACACACAAGCAAACACTGAAACACACAAGCATACAAAGGGAGTGGGGCAATTTATTTATGTGCCTGCTTCTTGTGACGTTCTTTTATTATTTTAGTCGCCGGTATGTCAGAAACCCCTCTCCGCACCCCCTCCACCCATCTGTTCACCACCAGCCTCTCCTACATTCCCCCCGTATCCGTTGCTCACTTTTGTCGCAATTTAGCTAAAAGCGTCGTCTAAGAGGAAGTCGTTTTTATATTTCTTACTGGAGCTATGTCTTACTGTACGTACGTTATGCACGTGTGTGTGTGTGTGTGTTTGTGAGTGTGTGTGTGTGTTTGTATATATGTATGATTGTGTGCGCGACATTCTTTTATAAAAATGAGATGCACAAGTGCGCAGCCGAGCAACGCCATCAGCCCACTGTCAGGGCCATGGCCCCGTAATACAGGCACCCTTCCTACCGCCCCTCCCCTCGTCATTCCCTACATATTTTTCACCACCCACCGTCTCACCGATACTGTCCACTTTTGTTGTTGCTATCGTTGTTGAGGGTCTGGCAGCGCTTTTCTAGCGCTTCGTTTAAGTGGATATGAGAGGATTTTGTCATGCAGCTGAAAGGCATCTGAAGGCATCTTAATAATCTAATCAGCATTGTTTGAAATGATCCACATTGTGTGGCACTCGACTAGGCCAACTACAGACTCCCCAATTTCAGAGGTACATCTTCAAAAACGAAACCAAACGAATCGAGGCACATTGCAGGAAGGATCTAGACATATGTATTTATTTACATACATTTGTACATACATATATACAGTCGAACTGCCCTTAGTCAAATCACCATTATCCAAAGAAAAAATTCGAATTACGTTGACTTGGACTTATGGAATTCTTTTTTTTTTAAGAAAAGTAAATGCTAGTGCCACTTGATTTGTTTGGAGTAAGAGGAAAATTTTAGTAACAGAAGTTCGATCTATGGATATATATATAGCAAGCTAAGATTATAATTTTTACTATTTTAATTATGATATTCTTTATAAAAAATATATTAAGAAAAACACAGAGAATTTTTAAAATAATCATGTAAATAAGTTAAGACCCCAAACATCTCAAGTTAATGTTAACTAATCTCAGGACTGAAATGGCAAAGGAAGTCTTAACTGCAGATGTATTCATATGTGTGTGCGTGCCTGCGTGTGTGTATGCATGCGTGGGTGTGCGTGTAACGACGCGCTTTTGACACATGTCGCCATTCTGGTGGCAAGGACAAAGGACAACTGTTGCTGTTGGCAGTGCTGGTTCGTGTCTCGGTTGTGGCGGCCGGAAATGGCGTCAATGTCAACGTCGACGCCAAAATTGCTGGCAGACACACAAGTGCATGTGTGTGTGCGTGTGCGTGTGCTTGTGTGTGTGCTTGTGTGTGTGCGTCGGTGTGTGTAAGTTGCCATGTGCGTATGTGGTTGCCAGCAGCACGTTTATGTCTATGATCGGTGGCTGCTGCTTCACGTGCTCGTTTACAGTCATTTATCATAAAAATATTTTGTGTTCGCATTTTTATAAACTGTTTTGTTTCACACCCGCACACACACACTTACACTCGTATTGAGACAAGCACACGCTCAACGAAGCGGCTTTTTTATGAAGCTAATTTGATGTTGTCATTCTTCATTTCTCATTTTTGTTACGCCATTTTCAGTTTTACTGTGCTGGCCCCCATCCCATCACATCCCAAAACGAAAATGAAAATTAAAATTAAATTCAAGAGCCAAGCCAAGTCGAACTACTCGACTACAGGCGCCATAAAGCGACACCTAACGGTCGTGTGCTCGAAAACAGAAACTTAACGAGTGTTGCATGTAGCTCTTAACTTCAAATTCTCCCCTCGTTCAATTCCACCCAAAAACAACTTCCACTTTTAACTGTGTCACTCAGTTAGTGCAAACGAAGGAAACTTACTGAGGAAACGGCAGAGAGAGAGAGATAGAGTACTTCAGTAAAAGAACATGGAACAATGAGTTTGGACTAAATTGGATTTGCCTGAACACGAGAAATGGCCAATTTGCTTGACTGAACGAGAGTGTGGCGTAAGGAAAAGAACTACTCAATATCCTGAAGAGAGTAGTTGAGAAGAGTATATCCTTAATCCGAAAAAGTCAATTAAACATATTTCTGGTTAACTTCACTGTTGTATCCATCCCACATTCTCCTAATATTTAAAATGTATACTTCTAGGATCAGCTACTAATTAAATTAAAGCTTAACTAAGCTGTCAATTTCATTTAAATGCGTATCTCAGAAAATGACTGAACGTGATGGTTCTTAAGAATTCTGTACTTGAATCAAATATTTTAGTCTTATTATTTCATTTTTGAGCCATTGCAATTTGATCCGCATATTGTCTGAAATAATCGAATATATTCTGATATACATACTTAAAAGAAAAATGAAAAAATCTGTAATTTTCAACTTGAATTTTAGATTAAAAACAAGTATAATAATCCTGTTATAATCTACAAATTAGCTACTATTTTGAATGTACATTTAAAGTTTATCCGACATGTATTTTTCAAATTTGACATTAATTTGTATCCATTAATCATTAAAATATCTCTCCAATAGTTATCAAATACCTTGGGTAGACATTGATATAACAGGCCTTATATTATTAACTACAATTATATCCAATAATAGTATCATATACCTCTGACTTACTTTCTTTCATAATCCCGAATTATTGATCCTATAGACAGTTCTTCAATGGATTAGCCAAGAGTGGTGGGTGGCTGCGCCTGCGAGTATTTCTTGTGGCTAAAACTTGTGGAAGAAACTTATTAATAGTCTTATTATTAGCTGTTATTGAGCCAAAGACTCCAGCATAGGCAAAAACTGCATTGAAGCCGCCCAGCACTTGGTTGACTTTCGACATTGACTAAGGTAAGGGATGGGAAAGGAGATGGCGATGGGGATGAGCATGGGGAATGCGGGAGAAGGAGTGAAGGGTGGGGAGGGGCGGGAGGGGAGGCTGTGTCCCTGGTATACGAGTAGATAGGGAGAAATGGGCGTGCATTGTCCTGCTGGACGGTGCCTTGCTGAATGCTTTTGGTGCCTGCAGCCTTTGTTATTCGTTTAATTAGATTTCTCAAGTAAACCACAAAAACCGCACATTTTCTCAGGCAATTCGGAAGACAGCGTTGAGGTGGGTTGGCAGCACTGGCAGCGGCTTTTCCAAGAATGTTGTGCTAAGCAGCCATTGCAGGCTGCAATTTCTGAACTGTTGCTGTTTCTCCACACAAACCACACCGAGTCCTGGCCATTTTGTTATTGGAAAGTTGCTGCTAAAAGGCAATTTTTCAACTCGGGCTGAGAGCTATGTATATCGCAGCGCAATGGCACGCACTTTAACGGTCAGAGAGAGGCAATGGACAGGCTTTCTACATTCTACATCCTACACCCGTTAGCCACATGCGCATTCGCATCCGCATCCCAAAATCTGTATTCGTATCCGCATCCGCATCTGCGCCCTTACACCGAACCTAAAAAACCCACTATAAACACATATTTTAGTGTAACTTTCCATTTGTGCACTTTAATTTGCGGTGGGCCACTCACAACTTTGCCGCCCAACCGCATCAAAGAGTTCTCAGCTTTCGAGAGCCAAGCACCAGTTGGTAGGCAGACAAAAGCTAACAGCTACGCCGACGGACAATGGACAGCGCACAACAAAGTTGCATTTTGTCGAAAACTTGAACGATGTCCCGCTTGTTGATCTTTCATTTATCCCCCCCAAAAACTGTCACGGTAATAAGTAGAAACAAACTCAATTAAAAATTTGCTAAACGAAAGATAATAACTTGCTGCGGCTTGTTGCAAGTACCTCGCTCTACTGCACTTCGTATTGACCGCAAAGTGCCTCAAGTATGCCCAATTTGATTCTTTGGAGGTGTGCCGCGTTGCCACAAAGCTGCAAGTCCAATTATGTAAAGTGCATCAAGCTGAGATACAACAATGTGTTCGAGTATGTGGGCAAAAACAAAAGTCTTCTGGTTAACTGAGCCAAGGGAGTATGAATGACTCAAATCCAATACTATTGAACAATTTACAAAAATGTAATAAAATTAATTCCAATTAATAATGCTGAAAACGAATTCGATACTTCTGAAGTTGTGCACTAACCAAATAAATTTGATGGATTTGTAACTAGTAAACATTATTTTTATGCCACTTTAAGCACTAAGTTTTAGCTATACCATTGTTAATAAATAGCGATTGAAAGTATACTTGGTGTTTACTAATTTGTTATTATCGATAGCTTTCTAATAATTCAAAATAAAATACAATTATTAAGAAATTTGCATATATTAGTACAGAAATTGATTTAAGTTACAAACGCATTACTGGTTTTATTCCCAATTTATTAATTATTATTAATTGCGGCTAGTAAACCACTCAATAAAATATAACCAGGGCTTCAAAAATATAATGTAAGTTACACTTGTTGAGCTGTTAATAATAGTAAATAAATAAAAATACTATAATTCCTATATCGATTATAAGTATAATGAATGAAAAGAAGAAAGCTTGCCACACCCCGAATTAATTATTGTTGTCGCCTTTGTAGTTGCTATTTCGTGACTTTTCCTTCTACTCTGCTCAAGTCTATTATTATTTTGCCGGTTTACTTTCTCCCCTCTTACTTATTTTCATTTTCCTTTCATTTATTTTTTTGTTATTGTCAGAACTACCTTGACTTGCCATTGTTGTTGTTGGGCCTTTATTGAATTGTCCCTTGGCCTGGGCCTGGTTCTCAGCATATGCCTGGCCTTGGTAATGCCCGGGACTTCAGCTCGCTCCTTGGCTGCCATTAATATTATGTGTGTGCCGCCTGTCATTTTCTTTCACATCTTGCGTATTTTTTTTGTCATCTTCTTTAGTTTGCTTTAGTCATTAATCTTCTTTGACGCGCTTAAATCACATGAATAACAAATTAGCTGGCATATTAGTGCCCCAGAAAGGGCTGCTTTAGTCACAAACAAAGCTATTCCCGCTCCCCCGCTCACGTGTGGCAGGGGATGGAGGGAAAGGACGTCGAATGTTAAAAATGTATTAACAAAAGCAACGCTCAGTGTCACAGATGCTTCTCCACAACGCCTTCCATTAAGTTCATTGTCGTTTGCTATTTTGCATAATTCATTGGCTTGTCTAACGGTGCGTATGCTTTATTTTTTTTCCAACCCTCCTTACCGCTCTATCTCTCTTTCTCTTTTTCGCTCTCTTTCCCACTCTATTTCCCTTTGTGTGCACTGTCAGTTTGCTAATTAGCTGCGAATTTTTATTGCCGCCTCGCGGCTCACATTTAAACTCTCCTTTCATATGCATATTTGCTTATTTTTTAATGCAATTTAATTATTTTTTTTCCAACCCCAACACACAGCGAATGGATGGGGGTAGAGAGAGAGAGAGAGAGAAGCACGATGTAAAAGAGACAGCCTTGTTTTACTTTTTGGCTTATGTCCTGTGACACATTGTATCCTCTTGTGATAAATTAAATGCATTTTTAATCGCGAATCTCTTGCAACCCATATGGAGACCGCAACTTTCTCTATTCATAATTAAACACCTTACTCTATTTCTTTTCACCTTCTGGTCTATTTATATGCAAAAAGTATCGATTCTGCTGCTGACACACAATCATGAAAACTCGTTTTCAATTTAAGCGCATTGTATTTAAGCCGCTTGTCTTAATTCCAATAATCTTCAGCAACATCATTGAAATGTTATTTCATATACCCTGGAATCTTTTCAAATTGCTAGCAGGGATATACCGTGACTTTAAACATATTTGCTTTAATTCTTAAAACAAAATGCTGGCTTGATTTAAGATACCGAAGTTTATAATGATCTAAATCCCTTAATAACCGATTTTGTTTCTAATTAACATTATTTTAGATAATTTGCAAATTGTTTATAAGTAGTTCTCGAAGATGTTTCTGAATTCTAAATAATTTAATTGTTATAGGACAAATAAATTTATAACAAGCTTGTCCATTTATAAATTTACATATCTCAGCATAACTATTAGTGGGAATATATTACATTGGGTGGCTCCTAGTCATGTAAAGTCTTTAATTTTAAATGACACAGAGCTTTAACTATAATTTTTATCAATTTGCGCAAAAACAAACTCAGTATCATTATAAAAACTGCATTGGAAATCGCATGATTGTTTGACTAACCTTCAAAGAAGAATAATTTTCATTTCAATACCCTGTTGAACTTAATTAAGAAAAATATTCAACTGGCAACTTTGTAATTTTAATTGCAATCCTTACAGGAATCCAATATTTATTTGTCTTTTTGAATAATTGTATTGACTTTTTATTATGAGTCTTTTGATTCGAAAAGTTTTCATAACTACAAAAAGCTTTCTTTTCACACTTAAAACTCCAAGCAGTATTTCGAATAGACATCTCTTTTTCTTTCCTTTTTTTCATTCTGTAATCAAAGGACTTGTGTTTTTTTTTTAATGGGCACAGCGACGACATAATGCGATAGACCACAAGAGGAAAGTACAATTTTGAAAAACTTCTTTTATTACATCTGATAAAAAGTTGATCAATATTTTGTTATAAAAATTAATTCAATCGGTCTTTAATATAAAGCACCAATAACCGATAAATAAAACAATAAAACACTTAAAAAAACAATATTATAATAATATTTCTTATCCCGTTAAACCTTACATTAATTTTAAGTTATTTAAAAAAAAACTGATATTCTTACATATTGAAAACAACATTAATTTTTTTAAAATATACCAAAAAGAATTTGAAAAAGAATTGATTTCGTTTCCGGTACCAAATATGAAACGGTTAATTTCAATTAGCAGTTCTACTTATTAATGAGGCCAAGCAAAAATGCAGGTCGGTATTCTTATTATATTTTAATTTATAAAAGCTTATATTAATAACATAAAAATGTTATTATTTAGTAATTTGGCAGTATGATTATATTTTACATTTTAATTAGACAAGAAATTTGAGCAATTTTAATTTTTTTGATTCGTTTTTTCATGTGTTATACATAATTTGTCAGTGCTGAGTTCGTGTGGAAGTGAAATCTTCTTAGACGTCACGACGTCTGAAATTCGCTGCATTTAATTTTGTTTAATTTATGTTTAAGTCGCGAATGGACGAGGTGAATTGCTGGCTATAACAACGAGTACGAGTATCTACCTTTATGGCGCCCAGAGACAACCGAGTCGAGGTACATCCGCATCCGCGTTGGCAACAGCAGCGGCATCCACATGACATGCTGCTACATAAGTTGCAGTTAAGTTGGTCTACTGGCTGTTGCGCGGGGTACGTGGCATGGCCACCACAATGCGGCCGCCAGGCCAGTCATAAACCAGGGCAACTGTTGCGCAACTGAAGGCGGAAGCCACTTTGAAGCTAGTTGTGGCTAACTAGCAGGCATGCTCGGGCATTCTGTCTGAATCTCACACTCTCTCTCTATCTCTCTCTCTCTTTCTCTCTTATTGGAGACGAGCCTGTTGCCACATAAACAGCACATTTTATTAGATTACACATACGCCGCGTCTGCCACTGTCTCAGTTTCAGTTTCAGTTTCAGCGTCTGCTTCTGATTCTGCTTCATACTCAGTCGAGCCTGTAAGACAAAAGTTGCCTCGGCCTGCATCTGCGGGCAAAGTGCAAAATTTTTATGACTCCCAGCGGATGTTTTGATACGTTTTTATGAGACGCGCGCGTGCTGTAAGCGGCAAAACTCGTAGGCGACTCTCCATCTTTTTACCTTCACTCTCCCTACCTCTCCGTCTCTATTCCTCCCATTCTCATATCTGCTTCTACTGTGTGTGTCTTATCGCCGAGCTGAACATTCGGTTGATGCACTTTAATAGAAAAATATGCTGCTGCCATTTCGTTTTATTGCAGTCTGTGGGGCACGCAACGAAATTGGCAACTCAGCCGCAGCTCGAACTGGCACTGTGGCAACCCTTTAACAACCAAACATGGCGACAAACAATCGATGAAATTCTCTGTATCAATCCCTTTCTCAAACACACGCTTATTATGCATCGAAAAAATCATCAGTGAATTGATGACAGCAATTTGTATGCATATTTCAAATATGTTATGATGAAAATAAAGCTTAAAATTGATTAAGGGGCTGCAAACGTATACAAAATAAAAGTAAAGATCAAATTTAACCATCCTACATTTATCATTACATCTGAGATCATAGATGAAAAAACAGATTTTCGTTTTATTCCAACTTAATTATAATCAATTATTTCTAATTGAACTAGCCAACAAATTTTAATTAAACTATTTACAGATTTATGAGTCTGATAGCATTAGGATTTGCTCTTCTCCTTGGCATTACTCCCTACTCTTATCCTCTGTACGAATGAACGAATATGTCTGCCAAAGCTCAGACAACCTTTGCTACTCCTTCAACCCCCCCCCCCCCCTTTCGTTCACAGCGCTTTTAAAGTTCCTGAACGACAACCCCTGCGGCAGAGACCATTCGTCGCTCATCCAAGTCGAGCCCTGCAAGTAACTAACTAACTATGAATCTAGCCCATGAAGTATTCCTCTTTAAAACTTCTGAAAAGTTTCGCTACCGCTACCCGCCCCGGCCCCCGCCCTCTCGCTTAAATGCCAACTCCAATGGCAATTCGCGCCACCCTTAACCCCTTAACTCCTCGGCACGTTAGAGAACATACTTTTCGGGCATGGCAAGTGGCAGCGCTGATTTACTTGGCAATTACAGCCAGTTGAGTGGCTGCTTGACGGACGAGCCAAACGCAACGGTGTGGTGTGGTGTTCTCTGCTGTGCTCTGCTGTGGTGTGGTGCGTTTACAGATGGGAGGCTCGCCATGTGGGCGTGGCGCTCGTTCAATGCAATGAACTAGAAAGCTGTCTGATTAGCGTGGCGCTTGGCATAAAGTTAGCACAAGGCATGTGGCATGAGGTACAGCAAAAGTTGCCAAGCACACACATATAGACGCAGAAAGTGAGACCATCGCACACACACTTCCTTACATACGTATACACACACTGTTATGGATTTGTTGAAGCCGCTATCCGCGTCAATAGTTTGCATGGGCTAACGCGCTGCAAAGTCATGTAAAGGTAGCTAGAGGGGAAGCAGCGGGACTCTAGATGGGGGAGTAGACCATAGGGGAACGCTTTGGCGAAAATGGAAATATTGGGCAGGGGGTTAACTCATAGCCATCGTCATGCCAGGGACAAACTCAACTGCAAACAACTCTTTCAACTTGATTCCAAGTGTCAATGGCCGCTTTTCTAAAGCACTACCTGTGTGTGCCTGTGTATGTGTGTGCCTGTGTGTGTCTGTGTGTGTGTGAGTCTGTTTGTGCCTGTACGAGTGTGTGTGTGTGTGGGAGAGAGTGTAAAAGCGTGTTAGCGAAACTTTCTACGTTTTTGCTCGAGTTGCTTCTTTGCACTTTTTTCTACTTTTGCCATGGCAAGCTGCTGAGCACAAACAACACGTTGCCAGCGCCGACGTCAGCTGCGACGCCAACTGCGACTGCGACGATAGCGCCGAGCAGAGTGACAATAAATTGTTAAGTGTAAAAAGTTTATAGCATTTGAGTGAGTAAATGATGGCATCCGACTGGGGCTGGCAACTGAGCTTAGCAAAAGTTCAAGATGGATTTAGTGTTCGGTTCTCCGGCAACAACAGCAGCAGCAACAACAACAAAAAGGACTCGCAACAACTCTGAAACGCGCCACATGCACCAAATTTGTGACACATTAAAGGGTCAGCAACAACAACAACAACAACAACTACAACTACAACGACAACGACAACGACAACGACAACTGCAACTGCAACTGCAACAACATTGACAAACCACTTGGGCTTTGAGTTAGTTTTGTGTGAAAGTCGATTTCAATTTGAGTTGAACTCAAACGCAGCGCAGCGACGATCAAAAGCAGAAGCCCTAGAGGTGCCCACAAAAACAACAACATGTATAGAATATATGTGTACATATATGTACATATATGTATGTGTGTGTAGTAAGTCGGCACTTTGTGGACATGGCACTGCGCCCACAAATGAGTTGAAAGCAAGCAACTAACAAGTTTTGAGTCCAAAGACAGAAGACTACATTACAATTGAATTGTAAGAAGTCGACATTGAAGTACCCTGCAATCTGATCGTCGGGGGGATATTACGATTTGAAATGTTTTGCGCACAATTAAAAGTTAACTATTATATTTTTAAAACTATGCTATTTAAAATTGTAGATTAATAAATAGTAATTTCTTCAAATTTATTATTATAAAATTTAAAATTATCAGAAAACATATCAATTTTAATCATAAAAGTCCTGAAAACGATACTTTTATGTGCATATCACGTTGGAACCATTTGCTGCCACAAACTAAGCGACAGATGATTCGTTTGCCTATCGTTTGCAGATCTGAAAGCGGACGTTTTGCAACATTTGAAATCCGTAAAACTATTATTTACGATAACAATAATGAGTTTTTGGTCCACTGAGAAAAGCAGTTGAGGAAGCACTTAAGGAGACAGATTTGACAACCGTATGTTTAATTTTCTAGCAGACAAATTAACACGATTGTTATAAAATCCCACATTTCTTCGGTTTTATCTCAAATCATTTTCTTTACAGCTGTCTCTTTATACGAGCGCTATCATCATGATTTCAATGTAAAAAGGTCTATTCCTTAATCCTAGTAAAATCTAGCAATTACAGTCTTACAATACGTAAGCTTTAACTTATAATTTATATATTTAATTATGTATATTATATAAGAATGTCTAGTCACATGTACTTTAGAATTGTTAGCAAGTACTTCTGCCTAAGATTAGATAAATTTCTAGACGCCTATATAAACTATGTAAAAGTTCCCTAACGATATAATTTGATGTTAACGTAAATTTTGTAATTAATTAATTAATTTTTTGAGGACCTTACCTCCCACAGGCTCAAAGAAATAAAAATATTTACAATCGAACTTCCTAACTCGGAATAAGGTCGAATTTTGGAAATTACGACTTATAGAATTCTTCTTTGATTTAGTTCGAGCTTAAGAAAGTTCGAGTTATGAAAGTTCGACTGTATGTACCTTATGGAGATAAATGGGAGAGAGAGAGAAAGGGATTGAGCAACTTATAGACAACAACAGCAAATGATAACGGCCAGCAGGCAGAAAGACAATAAGAAGAACAAGCATAAGACGAAGAAGAAGAGGAAGAGGAAGTCAAAGAACAATAATAACAAAGGTAAAAGCGACTACACTGATAAGCTAAATCCAAAGAGACATGAAGCAAAGACGAATATGGAAATGGAGACGAGCAGCTGAGCAGCGACGTCAACGTCAACGACGACTGCGATGGCGACGGCAACGTCAACGTTCGCTCTCTAATCAGCATGCAAATAGACAAAGAATTTATAGTTGTTTTTGTTGTTGCTGTTTGTAAGTGTTGATTGTTGTTCTTGCGATTGTCGTTGCTCAGCTTTTAATCTCTTGCACTCATCAAATTTCACTCAGCGGAACCGCAAGCAAAGCGACGTCAGCGTCGCCATCGCCGTCGCGGTCGCCGTCGCGGTCGTCGTCGCCGTCGACGTAACCGTCAGTCGCTGCTCAATCGCCCAGTCGTCAGTCGCTTCAACTTCAGTTGCGCTTTGTCAGCGTGTTCGTCACGAAGCTGCGATACAAATAAAATTCAAATTCAAAAAGGAGCGAAAATATTATTTGTAAAAAAAAAGTTTACGAAAATCAAATTTCTGTACGCGTACGTGTGTGTGTCAGTGTCTGTGTGAGATCGTCTGCTGCAGCCGCCCAAGCGATAAAATGGGGCAAGAGGATCAGGAGCTATTGCTACGCGGCAGCAGCAAGCATCCCTCCGCCGATCAGTTGCACAATGTAAGTTCAAAAAATGTTGCATACTCACAGGCGGCAACAGCGTGAGAATATATTTGGGGACCCCAGCCCCAACCCAGCCCCTTCCCGTTACGGCAATTCAGTTGTATGGGCGTAACAAACCACAACCACAATTGCTTCAGCCAAAATGCAAAAAAAATGTTTAAGAATCTGTCGATTTGCTTAACTTATGTTAAGGTGACCTAGACGGTGTTGACTATCACAATTATAAGACAGAGATACACACGCGCACACAGAGATACAAAGATACACACACACGTGGACAGAGGAACGCATTATGTGAAACAAATGTTGCAACACAAAATGTAATTGGAGTCAAACCAACGTTACAACTATAGAACGATGATCTGTTTTCGATCATATAGAAGCATACATTGATGAACAGTGTCGGGTTTTGTTTCTTCTAGAAGCGGCATACTAATAGCACCCACTGTACTATGTAGATTGACATTATTAAAAATGATCATATTATGCTTCACTTATGTATAATACTGGATGTCAAAGTCATGTCACTGTTATTTATGACTGCTTTTTCTAATACCATATTGAATGTAGAAATCATCTTATTGTTGATTCAGTACAGACTACGTCTGAACTTTGGAAAATTGATAAATACAACTTATTTAAAATCATTTCTGAGAAAGAAAAACACAACATTTCTGAATATGGTTACCCAAGGCGAGCAGATTATGAAAATTTGTTGGATGACAATATCTGGGCAATTACTTCGATTAACTTTAACCCTTATTCTTAGGCCAACTGTGATAATAATGAGTTGAAACGTGTTCCTATAGTAATTTAGCAATGAAAAGCATTTGTAAGCTCTATTTGTGTATTAAATCATAATTTCGATCAGTTGATCTGAACTTTGGAAAATTCGCACGAGAGCAGACAATTGATGTAATTTATAGAGACTTCATGATAGAGAATTGCTCGTCTTCCATATATTTTTAGAATAAAAAACTTGTGTACTTGATAAAACTGCACTATGAGGAGAGAAGTTCACATGACAGAAGTTTAACTGTACTATCTACATGCATATTATCTAATCACACGCTTTCTTACAGTTCTCATCTATTTTACAACTTGTTTTATGACCCTAACAAGTCTCGGTATATGCTTTGCGTTGGTCTTGGCCAACGGTTAATAGTATCTATGGCTTTAACCGAGCATCGCATGAATTCAGCTTTTGGTTAAGCAAAGCAGAGATTGGCGATGGCAGAGGGGGATTCATTTCAGAGGGGAAGTGGTTGGTCGGAAGGGGGACACATATCAAGTGCAGCTTACAACTGAAATAACTATGTTGCCTTGCAGTGTCGCATAACAAATCTTTATAGACGTGTGAGTGTACCTGTCGTATCTAACTATGTATCTGTATCTGTATCTGTATCTGTATCTGTATCTGTATCTGTATCTGTATCTGTATCTGTATCTGTATCTGTATCTGTATCTGTATCTGTATCTGTATCTGTATCTGTATCTGTATCTGTATCTGTATCTGTATCTGTATCTGTATCTGTATCTGTATCTGTATCTGTATCTGTATCTGTATCTGTATCTGTATCTGTATCTGTATCTGTATCTGTATCTGTATCTGTATCTGTATCTGTATCTGTATCTGTATCTGTATCTGTATCTGTATCTGTATCTGTATCTGTATCTGTATCTGTATCTGTATCTGTATCTGTATCTGTATCTGTATCTGTATCTGTATCTGTATCGTATCTGTATCTCGTATCTGTATCTGTATCTGTATCTGTATCTATGTATCTGTATCTGTATCTGTATCTGTATCTGTATCTGTATCTGTATCTGTATCTGTATCTGTATCTGTATCTGTATCTGTATCTGTATCTGTATCTGTATCTGTATCTGTATTGTATCTGTATCTGTATCTGTATCGTATCTGTATCTGTATCTGTATCTGTATCTGTATCTGTATCTGTATCTGTATCTGTATCTGTATCTGTATCTGTATCTGTATTGTATCTGTATCTGTATCTGTATCTGTATCTGTATCTGTATCTGTATCTGTATCTGTATCTGTATCTGTATCTGTATCTGTATCTGTATCTGTATCTGTATCTGTATCTGTATCTGTATCTGTATCTGTATCTGTATCTGATCTGTATCTGTATCTGTATCTGTATCTGTATCTGTATCTGTATCTGTATCGTATCTGTATCTGTATCTGTATCTGTATCTGTATCTGTATCTGTATCTGTATCCGTATCTGTATCTGTATCTGTATCTGTATCTGTATCTGTATCTGTATCTGTATCTGTATCTGTATCTGTATCTGTATCTGTATCTGTATCTGTATCTGTATCTGTATCTGTATCTGTATCTGTATCTGTATCTGTATCTGTATCTGTATCTGTATCTGTATCTGTATCTGTATCTGTATCTGTATCTGTATCTGTATCTGTATCTGTATCTGTATCTGTATCTGTATCTGTATCTGTATCTGTATCTGTATCTGTATCTGTATCTGTATCTGTATCTGTATCTGTATCTGTATCTGTATGCAGCTATAGCTATAGTTATATCTGTGTGTGTCTCTAGTCGCGTATCTGGCAAGTGCTTAACGCATGTTTTATGCTTGTTAACTTTATGTCACTGTCTTGGCTTCTTTCTGCTCGCATTGCTTTTGTTTTATTGATATTGTATAATCTTCTCTTATCTGGGTCATTATTTGACTGCCCAACGTATCCGTATCTGTATCTTCATATCGTCATTCATATCTTCATCGTTCAAAACTTGCCACCTTACAGTGCTGTCATTAAATCTCCATATTTGTTATACTTGACTCCGAGCTGGAATTTAAATTCAGATACTTAAAAGATTTAGAGATTAATCTACTTTTTAGTGATTGTATCTGTCAGTACAAAAGTTTGTTTTAAAAAGAGATCAAGTTAAAAGTGACTTGATGCCCTTTGATAAATTCAATTCAAGGCCATCTAAGGCTCTTGGATGAACTAAATCTAACTCTAAGTAATCGATCTCCAATAATTCGATATATTCTCAAAAAATTAATAAAACATAAACAGCAAAAATACTTTAAAAATAAATAAAAACAAGGGGGCGCCGGCTACAGTCGAGTGTGCTCGACTATGGCAGCTATTTGATATCAGATTTCAACCAAACTTGTTCAGGATGTAGAATACCATCCCAAATGTGTATTCTGTTAGTTTGGTTGAGATACCTCAAACAACAAAAAAGTTTATCGTACTAAAACTAGATTTTGGACTGGTCGTTCCGATGGCAGCTATATGATATAGTAGTCCGATTTCAACCAAATTTTATCAGGATATATGGGACCATTTCAAATGCATATCCTATTAGTTTGGTCGAGATCTTTCAAACAACAAAAAAGTTTATTTTCGACTGATCGTTCTTATGACAGCAATATGATTTTGTGGTCCGATTGAATAAATTGTATTTAATTTAATTAAAATAGTAAATCGTAAATCGTAATCGTAATCGTAATCGCTGAAATCGATGTTGCTCATGCCAAGAGTAACCATTATCTCAAATTTGCTCAGCTTTTTGAAGTCTGGCAACACCAAATATTCTCTCCCACTCTTCTTAATCATCGAAATCAGCTGTTAAAGGCTGCTGCATTGCGCGCGCAATTTAAATTTAAATGCTATGCTTTAATATTTGTGATTCTTTTTGCAGAATTTGTTAAGCATATGAATACAATGATAATAAATGAAAACCTACTGAACATATGTGCGAGCTTACTAGCTTATTATTAAACATAATAATTCTTATCCATTCAGAGATTTCAGTGTTGTAAAATGATCTGTCGTCGAGGTGTCAAGGTGCAAAATTATAAAGTGGCATTTATACATATCGCTTTTTGCAATGCATACTAATATCTACATACATATATTTTAACACAATCGTAAATATGTATTAACTTAAACCATGTTAATATATTAAAATAGGATAGAAATTGTAGCCAAATATCGATAATTTTGCCTATCGCTCGTATTTTCGTTCGCACTCTTCGTACACGTGCTCACTGTTATGTTTTTGCACAAACAAATGTGCATATGCTATCTCGCTCACACTTACCTATGTCTATGATTTTGATATTTTTGGTATTTTTGCACTTTTCTCTTAAAGTTCTTATTTTTTTTTCTTAAATATAATAAAGGAGTCATAATTTTTATGTTTTATAGTTGCTTATTAAAATAAATCTGACACGTAAGCTTATTAGCCACGATTCATTTTCAATCCGGGTCAAAATTGACTGGAAGATTGTTGGCAGCCGTTGGAAGTTTGACCCAAGCATAGGGCTTCCAGAAAGTGAAACCAAAGCTGAGCGCCCACATCGTCTATTGCGGTTAATGTCGCCACTTCGTTCCTCGCCGTTCCCCCTGCTCCCTCCCATCGCCATGGCCTGTGGCGGTGGAACTTGAATGGGGGAGGACGGTCTAATTGGCACCACAGCGAGTTGATGGCCGCAATATTGAAAGCATTTTGCGTTTTCCCTCACGGCACAGCCCTCACCGTAATCATTAATGCTTATAAATAATCATAAAAATTAAACATCAGCTTTATTTGTTGCTGCTGGGACAGAAAATGGAGAAAATTATCAAAATTAACAAAATGTACGAATTTTAGTGTGAAGAATTGGGGAATTCAATGCTGGAAATGTCGCGGTTGGTTATTAATAATACGCCCTGTTTCAAGTCCTGTCCGACGATTTCTATCTCTCTCTTTCACTTTCACTCTCTCTATCTCTCTCTTTGTTTATTTTTCTTCTTCAGTTTCTTGTTGTCTGCTGCATTTCAATTTGACTTGAGAAATTGAAGACGGCGACGTTAAGGTAAACGCGAAAAATTTAATATCCGTTACATGTGGAAGCAACATTGGGTGGCATGAGGAAGTTCGGCCTGCTGGCATTGTGTGGTGCGGTGTGGTGCGGTGTGGTGCGGTGCGGTGTGGTGCGGTCGCGTGGTACGCTGCACAGCCCAAGTAAAATTGTTTTCGCAACAAATGAGGCCGAAAAATGTTATTAAAAAGTTTTCCTGTATTTATTTGCTTGTGTTATGTTCTCCATGTTGATGTTGTTGTTGTTGTTTTCATCTTCTTTGGCGTTTCTTAAGTGTGTGTTGCTGTATTATCTGGTTGTCTGCCACCCTCCTTGTCCCTTACATTTCATATTTATTTAATTTTTCGTACTTTTTACTTTGTCGGCTATTTTTGAATAACTTATAAGAAAATACATTTTCAACGAGCTCGTGACGCTTTTGACCAGCCGCAGAGATAGATCGGCCAAAAGATGGCGCTAGTTTGCTACCCGTCTAAAAAAACTGGAATTTTTACTTATTATAATAAAGTATTCAGTTGTATCATTTAAGCACTCCAAATGTGGTTGATGTGTTCGGTTTGCCGGCATTATTCAATAATTAGTGATATCTTTGATTTGAGAACTTTTCTCATCAGTTTACAAGACTTTTCCTCACTGAAAGCTTTAACTCGTAAATAACTCCACGGATTATCCTACCTATATCCATCCATTAAAAACATTTTAAATATCGGTTCAATCTTCTCAAAGCATAGAAATTTTTCTTGTACAATTATATTTAAGTTCCGCCAATGAAGACTTGAAGTTTATTTGACACATAAGTATTTTGTTGACTTGTAAATCTAAAATTTGTTTAGATCTTCCTAACAAACACTCCCTGTAGATGCTTGCAAAAACTTCCCAGTCTTTTTAAAATTTCAATTACTGCGAATGATGATGCTAGACCCTTTATACTTGTTAACCGGCCCAGTTTAAAAGACACTTGTACCATAATCAACGCTGAAAATGTGTGTTAAGTAAATTACAAAATGCGCAATTGCTCAATCACTTGACACTAAGGCACTCGCACTTGTACTCACACTCATTCGGCCATTCAAAGTGATTCACTGCACTCGAAGAGAACATTTGAGGACGCAAAAACATTCGCTCTCTACTCACCCTTCAAATGGGGGCCATACTCGTAATATAGCTGATGGACCCAAGCTCCGGCTTAAACTGAGCTGAAACTTAAACTCTCAAACGAGAAAACCCAAATTTGGACCCAAATACGAATCTCAACGATTTACATTTACGCCGGGGCAATTGTCTTACGAAGTGGCAACATGGCCGCCTGCTGCTGGCCCCAAGTTGGAGTCGACACCGTCTGCGGCTTATGGCCACCCTAATTTGCACATTTTAAATGGTCGAGTCGAGTCGAGTCTTTCGGCCTGCGTATTTCAACTTGGGCATTTTTATGAAACTTAAACAGACGTCCCGGCCATCCCCTTAGACGGAATGGGTCTCTTTCGAGTAGGCGCTGGGATTAGCACGCCGAAAAGATTTACGCGTCGTCGCCCTTTTTTATGGTCCGGGGAGTGACGGCAATTCGCGTAAAATTGAAAAGTTTCGAAACCTTTTTGGGCCTTGTGACGCCTACGATCTGCTCATCTACTCATTAATTTACCCCCGTCGCATCTCGTATCTTACAGCAGGGGGAGAGCACAACGGCGGGAGCATCGGCTCCAACATCGCAGAGCTGCATTAGCCAAAGCTTTGGCCAGAGCAAGAACTACGGAACTTTGAGCAGCTCGGACTCACTCCGGGAGTTGCCGGAAACACTCACCTATGCCTGGCACAATGTGGACATATTTGGTGCAGTGCATCAGCCCGGCTCCAACTGGCGCCAGCTCGTCAATCGGACACGTGGCCTCTTCTGCAACGAGCGTCATATTCCTGCACCACGCAAGCATCTCCTCAAGAATGGTAAGGCTCCTTTCCCCCAACTACATCCTCTGCAACTTCCTTTTGTCAATGGAGGTTTATGCTGCATTTCAGTGGAAACATCGATGTTTTCAAATTGAAAAATCGATGTTGGGCTTTTACATCGGGCCGAAACTTCGATGCATCAATGAATGTTTAATGTTCTAAGACCTTTCCATTTTTTGAAATAAATTCTACCTTAGCTTATTTTTTCTTAAAAACTTGTGCTTTCATATAGTGTCTCTGATCGGCGAAAAGAGCCAATGTTTTTTTACATTACTATAACTCGTATTTGCAATTTTTAAAATTGAAATTAAAAATAAAACTTGTTTTAATTTGTACTAATAAATTGAACTAACAAAATTCAGACCCAAATAAAAATTGAATTTATATGTATACTTTTTGGATGGGAGATCCCATCTGGTCACCCACAGTCGAGCACACTTGATTATAGCGGTTTTACTCCTTTTGTTTTTGCTCAGTTTGCGGCGTGGCTTATCCCGGGAATTGCTAGCCGTGATGGGCAGCTCGGGAGCGGGAAAGACGACCCTCTTAAATGCCCTGGCCTTCAGGTCACCGCAGGGGGTGCAGGTGTCCCCCTCCAGTATGCGGCTGCTCAATGGTCAGCCGGTGGATGCCAAGGAGATGCAGGCACGCTGTGCTTATGTGCAACAGGACGATCTATTCATTGGCTCTCTGACGGCACGTGAGCATCTCATCTTCCAGGCCATGGTGCGAATGCCTCGTCATTTGACCTATCGGCAGCGTGTGGCACGTGTCGATCATGTGATCCAAGAGCTATCGCTGAGCAAATGCCAGCACACGATTATCGGAGTGCCGGGACGCGTGAAGGGACTGTCCGGCGGAGAGCGTAAGAGATTGGCCTTCGCCTCGGAGGCACTCACCGATCCACCGCTGTTGATATGCGACGAGCCGACCTCGGGCCTGGACTCCTTTACCGCACACAGTGTTGTCCAGGTGCTGAAGAAGCTATCGCAAAAGGGCAAGACCGTAATACTGACCATCCATCAGCCTTCGTCGGAGTTGTTTGAGCTCTTCGACAAGATTCTCCTGATCGCCGAGGGACGTGTCGCATTTCTGGGCACGCCCAGCGAAGCTGTGGACTTCTTCTCCTAGTGAGTTACTTGAGATGATATTGCGATTCTCCCGCATTTATTGAGTCTATATCCATCTCTGCTTCTCTTTTAGTGTCGGGGCCCAGTGTCCGACCAACTATAATCCAGCGGACTTCTACGTCCAGGTGCTGGCCATTGTGCCAGGTCGTGAGGTTGAATCCCGTGAGCGTATTGCCAAGATTTGTGACAACTTTGCCATCAGCAAAGTGGCCCGCGATATGGAGCAACTGCTGGCCACCAAGGCGCAGGCAAAGCCACTGGAGCAGCCCGAGAACGGTTATACCTACAAGGCCACTTGGCTAATGCAGTTCCGTGCCGTGCTCTGGCGCTCCTGGCTATCAGTGCTGAAGGAGCCGCTGTTGGTGAAAGTGCGACTCATTCAAACCACGGTAAGAACTAATAATTTTACAAGTTTGGCACAAGTACGGCTATAATTTAAAAAATAAGAATTGGTTGTTGATTTTGATCATTAAAATTAATGTTAACCCATTTTTTATTATCTTAAAACAAAAGGTTTGATAATACAATTAAAATCTAAGAATTTAAGTACTTAGCTGACTTAAAGTCTAGATTTATTGTCGATATTGACACTCAATATTCAAATTCCATCAAATAAAAACAACAACAAAAAAATAGTAGCAATTTTGTTATTTTGTTAAATTAAATTATTATTTTAAAATCATATTGTAGATTTTTAAATTAAAATTGAAAACATAAGTCTATCCTGTTTTCAGAGGACTTAACATAAATCTTATTTTATTATCATTGGTATTATTATAAAAATGAATTAAGTCGGATATTTTTGATTCTGGCAAATGATCTTTTTTATCAGTATATGCAATAGACAGGGTCAAGTGGTCTCGATTGTATCTTTATATCTTCAACCTAATTGAATCTCACATTTTAGATGGTAGCTGTGCTCATTGGACTCATCTTTCTGGGACAACAGCTCACCCAAGTGGGCGTCATGAACATCAATGGCGCCATATTTCTTTTCCTGACCAACATGACCTTCCAGAATGTGTTTGCCACCATCAACGTGAGTCCCATTATGACTCGGTTCCCGTTTGCAATTTTTAACGGTAATATTGTCTTTCAGGTTTTTACCTCGGAGCTGCCTGTGTTTATGAGGGAGGCACGAAGTCGACTTTATCGTTGTGACACGTACTTTCTGGGCAAGACTATAGCGGAACTGCCACTTTTTCTGACCGTACCCTTTGTGTTTACGGCAATTGCCTATCCGATGATTGGACTGCGAGCTGGAGCCTTGCATTTCTTTAACTGCCTGGCATTGGTTACACTGGTCGCCAATGTGTCCACCTCGTTTGGTTATTTGATATCGTGCGCCAGTTCCTCCACTTCCATGGCACTCTCGATAGGTCCACCGGTCATCATTCCATTCTTGCTCTTCGGTGGCTTCTTCCTCAACTCGGGCTCCGTGCCCATTTATCTGAAATGGTTATCTTATCTGTCCTGGTTTCGATACGCCAACGAAGGTCTTCTTATCAATCAGTGGGCCGATGTGGAGCCTGGAGAGATCACGTGCACTTCCTCCAATACGACATGTCCCAGCTCCGGCAAAGTTATACTGGAAACGCTAAACTTTTCTGTTGCAGATCTTCCTCTTGATTATACTGGATTGGTCCTGCTCATTATTAGCTTTCGAGGATTTGCTTATTTGGCACTGCGATTGCGTGCCAGACGCAAGGAATAACTTTACAGCAGTGCTCTGATTAGTTTATGTTTATACACATTCATGTAAACAGTATGCATACAATAATTTTTTTTTGTTTTTTTTACTAATTACTCGTGTTTAATTGTTTAATTGTTAGCCAATAGAACACAAAACTGCTAAAATGTATATTTAATATTAGTAGGCTTGGCATTTTAAATTAAACATGCTTTCGAAACACAAAAACACTATCTTAAATACATTTGAATTTGAATTTCGCGCACAACAAACTCACCATTGATGATAAACTCACCATTTACAATTACGCTACGAAGCATACAAGGCATAAGTGTGAGCAGGATAACACTACTAACCATCAACGAATGCATTGAAAAGAACGGCACAACTATATTAGTCGCATGGCAGTGACGACGCAACAAGCGACCGGAGTTTTGACTGCTGCTGTTTCTGCTTCTTATTCCCCCGCATTGTTTTGTTGTTGGTACAAGTAAATTCACGCCAGATATTGTTTGGTGACTGGCTGTCGTGCTGTGTTTGTTGAGTGTTGTGTTTAACTTTAATCTAATCTTCGACATCGCCAAACTAAGTCTTCTCAAGCACTGTAGTTGCCCTGCTCACCGTCGCCGTCGTCACATTGCGCGCGCGGGCAATTGGCAATCGCCTGCTCTAGACAGTGTGTGCAGTGTGTGCTCGGTTTAGTTTAGTTCAGTTTTAGTTAGCGTACGGCATAAGCGTCGCTGCTTCGCTCAAATTTTTATTTTTAAACAAAACAACGCCAGCAGCAACACCAACAGGCAACACAACACAGGCCAACAGAAAAAGAAGAAAAGGCAGCAGCATCGATTCACGGCGGCATAAATTCCAATTGCAAGTGCCTAACTCGAAAGTGTCGCCTAAATTACAGTGGGAACTGTCAATATACCAATAAATAACACACATTCCGTTGTGGCTGTGCTCAAAATAAAGAGAGATACATACATACTGACATATGTACATACATTTATATGTCTGTGTTCTGTCTGCGTCCAATTGATTTTTCAACAAAATACTTAGCAAAAAGCGCAGGCGACAACCCCAACAACTATAGCCGGCAACTGTTTGAACTCCCCTCTCACATACCCTAACCTCACAAACAGCTGTTGCATACGACAGACATCGTGTGGAGTAAATCTAACAGCACCAACAAACAACAATAATATAATAATAATAATAAGCATAAAATGGATATCGAAGCGCTGCAAAATGAATGGAATGAACTCAATCGCGAGTACACAGAACTTGAGGTGAGTTTTGCTTCTGTTGTTGTTGCTCTTTTCTTCTTTCCAAGCTCGAACAGCTGCTAATATTAATACCCCTCTCGTTTATTACATCTTCCCTCTCTCGCATCTTTACAGACGTGCAACAGACGCTATATTGAGCTGCTGGAACAGCTGTACAGTCATCAACAAAAATGCTTCAACGAGATCAAACATCAACGCTATCGCATGAATCAAATAACGGCCTCGTTGCGACAGTGAGTACTTTAACAAAACTTAGTACACGTACTACATACATACATATGTGCAAAAAAGCGACAAAAAAAAACAACAATATGAAAAAATACAACCCTTTCAAAATTGTATTCAATTAAATATGCTTAGTTGCATTTACGTTCAAAAAGGGCTAGGAGCGTGACACGAACATACATTAAATTTCTACTGCGTGACTGTCATCCGATTTAAAAATATCTACAGCTAATCAGGAATTTATTTTGACAAACAAAAAAAAAGGAACATTATTATCTTTTGATTTTTTATTTAGTTTATTTTATTAGAAAAACAAATTTGTTCCTGTCTTTTTTGTCAAATAAAATACTCAACTAACTGTTATTATTCATAGTGAAATTACTTGGGAAATTTCAAAAAAATTATTAATAAGTGCATAAAATTTGCAAATTTATTTCTTTTTATATTTATATTTTCTTATTTGCTTAAATGTATTTGCATAAATATACAATGTTTATTGCAGTTAAATAGAAATTTTGTATCGATTTGTTAAGCATTTTGCAACGTTTCGAATTTCAAATTTGTTTCCGATCAAATTCGCTTAGCACTTTCATTGGTAATGTAAACAACCCCCGTTAAAGGTTCTCCAATTGGAATTTGATCTCAATCAATTACCACTAGTAGCTCGGTATTCTAGTTAATACGACTCAGACACACTCACACATACACTGGCACACTTATTGCCGCGCTTATCAATAAGCAGGTGAACACATGTCTTTGGGTAATTAGTCAGGAAAGTAGCGTTATCAGTCACACTCGGAATTCAAAGCTCACTGAGCAACAGGCGACAACAGCTGAAGGTTTATCACTACGAGTTGTTGTTGTTGTTTTTCTTCTTGTTATATGTATGTATCTTTTACTAACTTACGGTTGTATGTAGTTGTGTTTGCCGGTACTAATTAGTTTTTACAACTGTGTTTCTTCTGATAAAACCTGTGATAAAACGCTCGTAGACTTTGTTCCAGAGCTGGCGTCGGGTGTGTTTATTGGCCAAGTCAATGCTATAAACGGTTTATTTTGTAATTGAAACGTAACCTTTGGTCAGCTAGCAACCTCACCTCTGCCCTGCTTTGCCACCTCACGATAGCCGCAATAGCTGTAGCAACTCTCTTTTACCTTTCGTTTGGTCTCTTCACCAACCAGTTGCCCTTGACCCTACGTTGCTGCATGGAGCGTGAACTAAAGCGTCAGGCAAGCAAATAAAAACCAAAAAAAAATTACTATAATGGAAAAAAAATAAACAAAACTCGTTGAATGACCAGCTGTTTTACAGTGTGGCAAATTCCTTACGCAACAATTAAATTGAATCGAATTGTCTTTCCCTTTACTGAAGTTTTCTAGCTTACATGCTGTCTTTTTATAGTTGTTTAATAATATTTCGATTCTAGTATACATATTTAGATTACCTTGCATATTCTCTTGAAAGTCGTTTAGCGGGTGATAAAGCGTACAAAGTTCTCGGATGAGTTAAGTCTTTTTTTTTATTGTTTTGATTACATATGTTTGTATTTTCTTCGTCTGATTCAGAAAAAAACAATAAATTATTTGTTGTTAAACTACTCATGATTAAATAGCTTTACCTGAAAGTGAACTTTGCCTTGATTAAATAAAAACTCAAATTCAACAGCTGATACTAGTTGTCGTGTGAGTGCATTCGCATTGTACTCGTATTTTCCCAATCATACGCTAATTTACGCGTAATTTTTATATATTATTAAATTAAATAATGTATATATGGGACCAACAATTTCTTCACATTCGTATAATATATATAAAATGCTCCGTTTCGGATGTTACAATACACGCAACCATTTTCAGCAAAATAATTGTTTTACAAAATTTAAATTTTCAATTTGATATTTTCTAGAAGGCATAAAGCTTATTTGTTCGGATGAATATCATTTAATACTTTATCATAATCAATCTGAACTAGAGAAAAACAAAAAAAACTGTTATTTTTTAGCGAAAAGTTGAAAACTCATTCATATATATACGTAATTTGGTTATTATATATTATATGTTAAAAAAAAACCTGGCACAAAAAGAATATAATTTAAATAACTTTCATATTTTCCATTTGAAACAGTTTTTTCTGATATCTCCATTGCGCATCGATTGTTAGCGCTGTTAAAGGCAAATTAAATTGAATGTTTCACTCAGCAAATGTGTTCCACTGTAAGCGGAAAACAGGCAAGGCCAAATGGTTGTTGCTGTTGTTGTAGTTGCAGTTGCGTGGAGTTGTGAAGTTGCTGTTGACGCTTCAATTATGCTTGTATGTATTATATGTACGTGTGTTGCTGACGAAGCGTTTTTAGTAGCTAGGTATATCGCTGCCCCCTCTGTCTAATCAACTTGTTTTTATACTAAGTCTCTTTGGCCTTGCGCTCAGCTGTTTGCCAGATTGATTCTACACACAATAAATTATGCAAACATGAACAAACACACACATCACAAGCAAACATACATCACATACAAACATACATATTTATAAATAAAGAAAATGAAATGATTTGCAATGCTTTTTGTCGCACGGTAAAAAATTAAATGAAATGGTTTGGAGCGGTTTTTACCGCGTATGACGATAGACGCTAGAAATTGTATTCGAAATGATTTTCAAAAATTAATTTTAATTGTGGTATGCAAATATTTATTTAGTTGTCAGCTGTCAAGCGCTCTCTAATTGTTGTCTAAGTTTTTGTTGCTGTTGTAGTTCAGTACTTTGCTGTGTGTGTTTGCTTGCGAAAGTGTTCGCGCTGTCTAGCTAAAGGTGTACAGTGTCCATAGGCAATCAACATCAACAACTTCAGCTACAACTACAACTACAACAACAAGTGCAACGTTTACATTGCAAAACCGGCCTTAAGTGGCCCGCTAATGATCACACGGAGACTGGCGCGTGTGCAATGAAATTTAACTTAAAATATAAAAACAAGAGAAACAACAAACATACAGTAGCGGACAAAGAAATCCGGACACCTGATTTGCGCTTGTATTTTCGAACTTTGAAGCGCCGTGAGTAGCGCATAAATGATTCGATCGACTTGAAACTTTTTTAGTTGTAATTGTGTGTTATTTAGCTTTTAATAAGTGGTAAGTTTTTTGATCTTGAAGCTTTCCGATAAGTGAAAAAAAATTAAATAGTGAGCAATGTCTCAAATGACTGATTTCCATAAAGGAGCCGTATTGGCTCTACGGTCAGAAAACTTGAGTTTCCGTGCTATAAGTGCCAAAGTTGGATTCAGCAAATCTTCGATAGATCAAGTTCTTAACAATTATGACAAAACGGACAGCCTAAAGAGAAACCCTGCCACAGGGAGGAAGAAGACGAAGACCAACAACGAAAATCGAATATTGAAGCGCTTAAAAATGGAAAATCGGTTCAAAACCACTGAAGACGTAAGGACCGAATTTGTCCAGTCTGGAGGAGTCAACATCAGCACAAGGACTTGCGAAGACACCTCGTGGAGGAAGGACTTAATGCTCGTCGACCTGCACAAAAACCGGTCTTAACCTTAAAAATGCGTCAAAAAAGGCTACAATGGGCTAAAACCCAAGAGTCTTGGACCTTAAATGATTGGAGAATGGTCATATTTTCTGATGAATCCAAAATAAACCTAATTGGTTCAGATCGGATATCCTAAGATCGCCGTAAAGTCGGAAAGCGGCTTAAGAACGAGTGCCTAAAACGAACTGCTAGGCAAGGAGGATCCCGTATGGTCTGGGGCTGTTTTTTCTATGGAGTTGGTGATCTGATCCTCATTGGTGGAACTGTAAACGCAGAAAATTATCAACCAATTTCGGACACACATCTCATACCATCAATTGATGAGCACCTTTCGTATTCCGATGATTTAATTTTTCAGGACGACTCTGCTCCTTGCCATGGTTCGAAATCGGTAAGTCATATTTTTTTTTACATTGTCTAACTATTGTATAATATATTACTTACTAAGCCTTAACATTTGCATGATTTTTTTTCTTTTTTAGGTAATTAGTTATTTAAAGAAGGTAGGCATACCTACTTTGGACTGGCCAGGCAATAGTCCGGATTTAAATTCAATTGAATATCTCTGGCATGTTTTAAAGATTAAAATAACGAAGGAGATACCCAAAACGTTAAAAGAACTAGATTGGATTGTGGAAAATGTGTGACAAAAGGACATTACCATTGAAACAATACAAAATTTGGTTGATTCAATACCGACTCATAAAAAATAATGGAGGACTAACAAAATATTAAAAGTTATAATTTAAGTGTATTAAATAACATACTAAATAAAAATAATTTACCTAAAATTTTAACTAACTTCTAAACAAAAAAAATAAATTCTTGCTTGATCGTAAAGCCTATTTGGCTACGCTACGCTGACCACTCATTTTTGACACAGTTCACTATTTAGTTTATCTTTTTTCACAGAAAGCTTTTAGAGACAAAAATTTCACCGGCTTATTAAAGTAAAATAAATAAAATATACAATAAAAAAAGTTTCAAACCGATATAAGCTATTTTACAACGCTCACGCCGATTCAAAGTTTACGCATGCAGGCCAAAACTAAGTGTCCGGATTTCTTTGTCCGCTACTGTACATATGTATATGTGTATATAAATCTTCTATTTTTAGCGCACATTTTCATATGTCCGCAAATATGTGGACAAATTTTATATATATTTATGACAAATATTACATACACCTATTTTGTGTCCATCTCATGAAACGATGTGCGTCAGACATTGATTTCAGTGGCATAGGCCTAACAAGTTAATGGAATTACATTTCTTGAATTTCATGGCTAAAACTCAATGGTCACTTTGATAAATTTTCATGTGGAGAACTTCCGGTCAATAACATAATGTCTTTACTTAAGGGCAACTGAAATTGGCAAGTAAAATATTATCCTACTGTGACTTATCAGACGAGCCCCATTTCGAGTACTTTCCAGTTCAAGCAACGTGCTTCGCAGTTTCACTGTCGGTTCGCCGGTGCACGGGAAACCGTATCGAATGTCGTCCGTCCGTTTGTCGCTTATCAGCGTAACTTTTTACCGTATCGTTTTTTGAATGTTTAAAAATAAAAACATGAATTATGCAAGCGATTGATAAAATGCCATTGCCAATAAAAGTAAAAAAAAGAAATAATAACAATAACAAAATTAAAACGTACCTGCCACATCCATATTCAAACTAATATATGTACATACATAGATGTATTTTTAGATATATGTGTATAATTTATGTAGATAACTATCAATTATGTCTAAATTGAACTTTGACGTGGGGCCAAATTGAAATTGCCGTGTGGGTCGTGTGGCGAATTGATTTTATAGCTAAACATTTTCGATTAGCTTTCAACGATAATTGGGACAAAATATGTTGTATTTATTTTATCTGTTGCAAAAGTCTATGCTCCAAAACAAAAGCTTATAGACGTGACTGAGAGAGTCACATATTTCTCAATAAAGGAATTTTAAATGCTACCAAATACAACTTTACATACATACATATGTATGTTTGTCATCGTATCGCATACAACTTTATTTTCTAATCATTCTGTCTTTACCAAAAAAAAATCTGCTTTAATGTATGAAATATTTTAAGGAAGAACTTTTCTTATTTATGAAATAAATTTCGAATTCATATGCTCATAAATGAAAATAGGTGAATTTTAATTCCGTAATGTCATGATATTTTCCAGTAATCAGAAGTCTCAAACTGCACAATTAAATATGTTCTATTGTTTCGCCTCGCCATAGAAGTGCGACAGTAATTGTTAAAAAATAAAAATAAATGATATTACTGATGCTTCATAAAACTTAACTGAGATTTTTGTGAACTTTATAACGGTAAAGTTCAAGTGCTCCTATAACTATGAACAGTAGCGTAAAATATTTGCAATATCGAAGCTATAAATAACAAAGTGCTGGCTTGGTCTTAAATACTGGGAATTAAACAGCGAATAGCAAGTGTTACATGAATTTCAGACCAAATACTGGGCTAAAAGGTCATTTAACAAAAAATGTTGCTCGATAGATGGCTAAATTCACCAACTGAATGCCAGTTTGAAAACTTTTCTTTTGTGACTATTGAATAATTTAAGCAAGCAATGGGGCTATCTCTAAAAAAGAGATTTTTAAAAAAAGTAAATTTATATCCAATCAAAAAGTTACGTTTTCTCTTGAAAACAAATGACTTATTTTTCCATCCTCGTAAATAATAAATAAATTATTTAAATTTAGTCAAGCGTTTAGTATCAGTGTCACAGTAACTCCCATTTTATCATTAGATGCTAACTAATTTTGAAAGATACACAAACATTAAAGATTAATCAATCGTTCATCCCTTTTATTATATTAATAACTACTTCAATAATATAAAAGAGCTACCCACTTTAGTGAAATTGATCATTTAACTTGTTTTGTTTATTTTAGATTTCCAGCGCCCGTTGGGCCGGCGGATAAGGAGAAACGCGATGATCTGGTTAAAATGTCGCTGAAGCGGAAGGCGCAGTTGCATGAAATTGAACAATCGCTGCCAGCAAAATCGGGTCGTTACTTGCAGGTGAGTTGGGCACAATTTTACACAAATTGCATTCGATGTAACTTTCTCGAGCGACAATTTGCTACTTGAAAACAGTTTCTTCGACACAAGTTTGAGTTGTCCAATTTGTGTTTACATTTTATTTTTTATTTTTTTTCTTCCCTTTTTTTTTTTTTTGTTATAGATTATTCTTGGCGACGTGAACGTCTCAATTCTGAACAGAAACGACAAAGTTCGCTACAAAGACGACTATGAAAAGTTTAAATTAATACTCAACGTTATTGGACTGATAATGGCGTTCTTCAATTTGATATTTAACTACAGGTGAGTGTCATTAATCAATCCGCTCAAGCCTCCCAATCTGGATCCGACAGTCATATGCATGGCCAACTTATCAATTGCCACCCGCAACATTCTCTGCCTCTTCTCTACTCACAGAGCTCTGGAACTGGCCTTCATCTTCCTGCTGGTTTGGTACTACTGCACTTTGACCATACGCGAGTCTATATTGAAGGTAAACGGCTCTAGGATCAAGGGCTGGTGGCGTGCCCATCATTTCATATCGACGGTTGCCGCTGGCGTCCTCCTCGTTTGGCCCCAAGGCGAGCATTGGCAACTCTTTCGCCTTCAGTTTATGTACTTTAATGTATACATCAGTAAGTAAATATTCAGATCAGACTTGATGAAACATTCGCCTGACAGTTGTCCTCTCTCTCTCTCTTTCTCTTTCTCTTTCTCTCTCGCTCCCGGTCTGGCTTTCTCTGTCTCTGTTTGTCCATTTTCCCTACAGGCATTGTACAGTATTTGCAGTTTGGTTATCAGAAAGGTTTGTTGTATCGACTCAAGGCGCTGGGTGAGCGACACAACATGGATATCACCATTGAGGGCTTCCACTCGTGGATGTGGCGTGGCTTGAGCTTCCTTCTGCCCTTCCTCTTCATTGGATATGCCTTTCAGGCCTACAATGCCTGGACGCTCTACAAGCTCGCCTACACGCCCCCAGATGCACCGTGGCATGTGTCAGTCATGAGCGGCCTCTTCTTATTGCTCTTCGTTGGCAACATGGCCACCACGCTGTGGGTCGTGCCCGAGAAGATACGCGAGCGCGCCAAGGAGCGTTATCGATTGCAGTCCATGGGCAAGTCCATGAAGTTGCGCAAGGAGATGAAGGTGAGTTGACAATAAAAGAAAATCCGATTTTCACTTGTTTGGAATCGAATCGAGTCGTTATATGTTTTTATAATTACGTTAATTGGCTAATTTAAATCTTAATATTATCATTTTATTTTAATTCATACTTATTTATTGTACTTTAAACTTTGTCAATATAAAAGTCGACATGTTATAGTCAAGTCGGTAATTACGATACCACGTAATCTTAAAATGAAATATAAAAGGCGAAGAAACCATATTTGTCACACAGTCATCTATGAAATTGAAGTACATCAAGTTTGTTTTAAATTTACATTTCGGCAAATCGCAAATGTCTACCACACTTATCGCGTTTAAGATACAATTATATTTTTGGTATTCTCTAAAAGTATGCAGTAATTTGTATACGGTTGGAGTTAGATATTCTATACACAGATAAAATTGTGTAACGGACTTCTCATAGTTTTTACTTGTTTTTTTTGGCCCTTTTATATACATGTATCTATAGATGTGTAAAATTGTTCAAGCGTATACATTATTATATATATAGTGGTTAATTGACATCAATAGATATATAATCTTCATTAAGCATTCATTGACTTATTTTGAACGATATATGTACATTGTACAATGTACATTACTCCAGCTTACATCAATAACTTCAATAATCTCTCTCTTTCCCAAACTCTTGTTATTCTTGATCCACAACAGAACAGTGCCAGTGACTTGGACATTTCGGGCAACTCCCCGTTGGGAGCAGCAGCAGTAACAACGGCAGCGTCGACGCCAACTGCGGCAGCGACTGAGACTGCGGTGCCACCGACGGCAACCGAGAAGAAGGCAAACTAAACACTGTGGCATTTTGAGATAAAGTCCTCAACTACTATATATATATTTGAAATATAATATAAACTTTTTTTTTCACGCGTGCCCCCTTATTTATTAATTTTACTTTAAGTTTGAAGTTTTTGGGCAACTTCTTTATATAATATGATTCCCCACTTCGGTTTATCGCGTTCATTGATTATACCCTCTGTTCCATTCGGAACAGCAACTTAGCTAAGCAGGAAAGGAGAAAAAAAAACGAAAAGAAGAAAAATGCTGTAAATTTATACCAACTATGTACATTTATATATATATATATATATACATATATACTTTTTTTTGTGTTTTTAAGTTGTTTTTTTTTATTTTATTATTATCCTCGCTTGTAGTCGAAGAGATAGTGAGTGAGAGAATGAGAAAAGTGATGGAAAAAATGTGAAATGTGAAATGAAATTGTAAAGTTTTGTGCGCCAGAGAAGCGAATTGATATTGAATGAAAAGAAATTGCACTACACAAGAAAATAAACAAAAATAAACAGAGGCAAAATGGCAACAAAAGTAACTATTATAACAATGAAGTCTGAGTCTGTTTTTGTGTATTTTTCGGGCTAAATTCTCTATTCGGATCTGCACCTAACTGTTTTGTATGTATAGAGCAACTGTAATTACATTGATGACATTGACCACAAATTATTGAATTGCGTGTAAAGCAACGGCATTTAAAGTTGCTCCATTATGGTTTTGGCCCCGACCGAACGAAATTCCTGTGTATATACTGGCAAATACGCAACAATTTGATTGCAACTCGGTTTTCGTGGTTTATCAGTTGACTTTCGGAGAGCAGCTATTTGAGAACTTATTATTCAAGCCCTTTAACATAATTGCCAATTAAATTAATCCGATTTTAATGAAATTTTCAATATGAATTCGATTCGTATCTGAAGTGTTCCGGTCTGACAATTTTTGCAACGACATTAATATCAAAACTCGCACAGTACTGATTTGTAATTGTCTTGTACTTGTGTATATTTCAAATGGCTTGAATGCAGTCTAGCTGCACATGATAAGTGTTTTAAAGTGGTTCAGTCCGATAACACCGTAAGTATCACAGCTGTAGTAATGCAGCAGATATAATGAAAACTATAGCTGACTATTAGTAATATCAGAATTGTTATTCACTGTGGCAGAGATTCCATCATAATTCCAGTAAGGTTGAGTGCTAAAAATAAACATATTTATACGAATATTTGCCAAGTATAATTTTTTTAATTGGTATACAAAATGTTGCAAAATTCTTATGAATATGATTAATCGAAGACTAAAGACATTAGACATCTTATCTAATAAAGAGAGGTTTGATTTTTGCGGACATTTTTTGGAGACACAAAAATCAATTGCTACAGAATCATTTCAAATATTAACGATATTATAACTTATTGGAATATCCAACAGAAAAGCAAAAAAATTTTAAATGTATTTTATAACTTTATATACCATTTAAAAATGCATTTTTTTAAATTTTGATAATTGATTTTTTGGGCTGTTACATATGCATAGAACATGCATGTAAAATCAATATTATTTTAGAAGTCTCCGAAGAAAATATATAGTTAAAAAATGCTATGATGGTTGAGCTTCAAGAAATTAAAATTAGGAACTCAACACGTACATTTTAGCCAATCATGCAATTGTTAAGTCAAAGGATCAAAGAATTCTATGATATTTTTCATTAAGTACTTAGAGTCGATTTGGTTGTTGTCGATAATTGGCATTATGTAATCCTTTTGTGACCGTCACCGCAGTGTCCATTATGATGTCCTTCGAGTTACTACTTCAATTTATTTTGGTGGCTCAACTGCTCATTGAGCTTGGGGCTTAAAATGACTTGTGCATTCTGTGATTTGAGCTCGTTGCCGAATGGACGGACCCGAATGGCAGGACTCAGGAGTGCTTAGACGGCAGACGTCTGTTTAGAGGGGTGGGTTGGCAACTCTTGTTTTACTGGCGGCCATTAATGTGGCTGTCGTCTGCCCATCTGAAACAAAGGCCCTGCAATGCGGCAAAAGCGGCGGTTTTTGTGCATCGTCGTTGCGCCCGCGCCCATTGATGTGGAATGCGGAGTCGGGGGCAGGGTCAGGGACAGGGGTTGAAAGGGGAGGCTAACCGCAACCGCAGCGCAAGCGGTCATTGAGGGGACATCCTGGGCTGCTTCACATCCACGTCCACTGTCTCGTCCTCGTCCTGCCCATTTGCTTGTCGCGCTGCCGCAGCCTAATTTGGCGAGAGTTCATTAATTGCGTAAACGGCGCGCGCTTTTAATTATGTCGAACGCGCGGCGTCCCTGACGCGCCGTTGCCACCGAGCTGTTGGCATTGCCATAGTGTTGCCAGTGCCTGTCGTTGCTGGTGTACGTGCTGGTGTTGATGCTGGTGTGGGTGTGGGTGTGGGTGTGAGTTTGGGATTCTGGTCATACGGCCGGGCGTATTTTGTGCATTTGTGGCATTGTTGTGCTGCAGCCAGTTGCTCTCTCTCTCTCTTCCCCTCTCTGTCTCTCTCTCTCTCTCTTTCTTTGGCTCGTTGGTTGCCTGTTTTTCTGCGGCAGCAACAGAATTTACGACTTTCGGTCGTCGTTGCCGCAGCGCCCATCACAGCACACTCCCACTTCCACTTCCCCTCCTCCTGCTTTTCCTCTGTGTGTGTGTATGTGTGTGTGTGTGTTGGGTGCACTTGGCCTGTCCGTGCGATTATCATTTATTGCAACCGCATACGGGAAATGTCATTGGCATTGTGAAGCGCGTAATTCGTTAATTTGATAAGCATACGCCATGTTGAACAGTCGATTGAAAAGCCCACTGGCAATTGCCAATAGCAACAAAAATTGGCATAAAGCCTACGAACAGCTAACGACAACTGAATGCCAATAGTCAATACTCATCAAAATGCATGGGGCCATCAACAAGTTTGTCAACTCCAAAAATTACAATTTGAGTTTAGTTAATTGATGTTTTCTAAGAGCAACAAAAGATACAAAAAGGTCGGAATTTCTTAGAAGAGTAGTTAATAAATTATTATAGATTTAGTTACACCAGAAATTCAAATTTATTTATGTATATTTATAATATTATTTTGGGATTTATACAAATTGACGTATTAAATAAGAATACTAACTTTTAAAGCCTCTGAAAAAAACACACCCATAGTGTCCCAATTTAATTATCTTGAAATCTAAACTCAGCTAATGAAGTAGAGCCTCACAAAATTAAGGACCTGTTTATTGGATAAACGGAAAAAAAAAGATTTCTCTTCTTATACCTCTAACAAAAGCGTTGAAGCTCCTCTCGTTCTCCCTGAGGTCATTGTTCCTTAATGAGTGCTGCTGTTTTGGAAGTTTGGTGCTATAATTATATTATTGTAGGAGTTGTTGTTCAATAATTCAAATTAAATTTATTTATGCGTGAAAAATGGCACTTAATCAGCTTTTGATTTATTTAATACTCTGCAATATCAATCAAGGGAAGAGTGTTTTACTCATCAAGCATATTTGTCTATATTTCCTTAACAATATGCTTGAATTGTGAAAATATTTAAAAACCACTGAATATAAAAAAAATCTATTTAATATGGATTATGCTATATAATTAATCGAGAGCAGTTCGATGAATTATTGAAGACCACATCAACGGTTAGGGCCATATTAAAAAATAATTATTTAAAAGCATTAGCCACGCCTATTATGCTCAAGTAGGGTTGGTAAGGAGAGGGGGTGAACAGAGTTAAATTTAACAAATCGTTATTCATGTAAGCTAAATGAAAAAGGGAATAATCATATTAAGGAACAACAATTACGAATGACAACAACATAAACGGAAACTAATTCAAAAATATAAATGACCCTAACAGCTGGGAGCTTATAAAGTGGAAAGGGGAAAGGGAGAGACAGAGGGTGAAAGGCCAAGGCTTATAATGAAAATGAATTTAGGGTCAATTGATGTTGTTGTTGTCTGTTGAATGCAATACGAGCCGCACATTGTGCTGGCCAAAAAGTCATCAAAGAAATTCAATTTCGAAAAGGAAAAAAATATAAAGTAAAATAAAAATAAGTTTTCTTGCTTTTTTCTAGTGACTTGACTTCCCGATTGCTTTTCAAGGTAAAGGAGGAGAAGGAAAGTAAAAAAAAGACGAACGATGGCAAATTAAATCGAGCAATCAAATGATCATAATAGGTTAATCAAGAACAGGAGCTGGGCGTCCTTTTGCCTTTGGCCTTTTGGTATTCGCCTTAGTCTGGTCTGCTGTGGTCTGACCCGGTCTTGAGCTTGGGGTTGGGTTTGGTGTTCTTTCTGCCTTCTCTTGGCTCAGTCATTTGTCTGCTTGGCGTGCCGCACAATAGACAAATTGAAATCGCAAAATAGAAAAATGGCAGTCACACACACACACACGTACACACACACTCACACAAACAAACAAACACGTATGCAGGTTGACATACAAGCGAATAAATAAGTGCACTCAAGTATGTAATATGGGCAACAACAAGCGGACCCTGGTCAGACAATGTCTAGCATCGCTAGCTGCTCCAGTTTCCAGTTCCACATCCACATCCGCTTCCGTATTCCCCCTCCTGCCACCCATTCTCCCTTTGACCCAAGACTCATCAGCGACAATCGTGCGGCAAATGTAGCGTAAAATCGGCAACATCGTCACAGTTAGCCCACAAAATTGTTAGTTTCGTTGTTGTCTCGACTCGCCTCTCCTCTCTTCTCCTCTCCTCTTCACGCCCCGTCTCACCATCCCTTGCAAGGTCTTGCCTCTCCTCGACTCGATTCTGGCTACGTAATCAGCTCCAAAGTTGCTGAGCTTCGGCTCCGACTCCGGCTCCAGCCTCTGATTTATGGCCGCCACACGCGTTACGCCAAAGCTGTTACATTTATTCACTTGGTATTCACGTGCTGCACTCACGACTATCCAAAATAGATAAAAAAAAATTAAAAAATACAACAACAAAAAAGAAATGCAATTTTCCAACAGTTGCAACTCAACAACAGATCAACAGGAGCTGATACTATTTACCTCTTCCGGAAACTTCTCCTCCAATCACTGACCTAATTAATTAGACTATCTTAAAAGGAAGCTCCACTTGGGACTTGGGAATATGAGTCGAAAATGAAATTGTGAAGAGAATATAATTTATCCATTGGGTTACAGCTCTGACTAAAGAGTATCTATGATGACTGGATCAATCAGATTAGGTTGTCATTTACAGATTCAAAGTTATGGCCTTCCATTTAGTACTCCAATGTCAACAGTTCCTTAATGTTACTGATACTGTTAGTGCTAGTGAAACTCTCTCTGCTACTGTCGCAATTACTATTGGTGTAATTATTCTCAGTGTCACTGTTAAATTTACAGTTTCTGTTACTGTTACTGATCGCTGTTAGTCGTCAAACAATTGATGCTGTTACTAGCTGGTAATAATGTTACTATTGTAGCTGTTACTACTGCTCCTACTGTCACAGTCAATGTTATTTTGAGTAAGTTAACTTATCCAAGTCAGTGTCTTTCAATCAGTTAATGCCCAAACAACAATTCTGCTGATCTGTTGAATGGCAAATGAAGTAACCAAGGGAATGACATTACAGATTTACTATTAGATGATAGTATCTAATATAATTTGACAATCAGAGTATGTGCGCTGACTGAGACACATTGACCCATCCATAGAGTAGACGACGCGTCGTAGACGCCTCGGGGCTTTGGGTCGCACCCACTGGAATTTGGTTTGAATTATGTGCCGCATTACGAGGGCCGCCGGCGACAACGCGAGTGCCACGCACTCACAAAACTTTAACACAAATTGAATTATGCATTCGTGGGAGCGAATGCGGCGGTGAAAGAGGCGCTAGAGAGGAGAAAGAGCTGACGGCGGAGCCATTAAGCGAGCAGAACGTCCCAGGGACGACCCAACGAGACGTGTGGCGGGGCGAGACGAGGCAACACGACGCATCCTACGTTGCTGACTTTGGCAAATGTAACTGTAATTTATTGAAATTTGTTGGCGCCGCCACTAGCACAGACACGAACCCGCCACAAAGTGGAGGCGCCCCCAAAAACCATCCAAACCCGACAAAAAGTTTCGGTCACGTTTTTTGTCACACTTTTGTTGCAGCGCCGCGACGCGTTGCTGGTCACCAAAAACTGCAAGGGCGGTCAGCAGTCAGGAGCATTCATAGTTTTAGGGTCTCCTTTTGTGGCCCAGTACCCAAAGGCCCAGTACAGAGGCTATTTAATATGCGACAAAGTCTGAACGTTCATATTTGGTGACAATACTCAAATGTACTCATGTGCACGCATTTCCGATATGATTTAAGCGGTGAAAGAATCGAAGAACGAGCAGTTTTGAAAATTCGACTGGATCGGATAATTCTACGATTATAATTAATTGATCGAATAATTACAAATTTTCAAACTTTCTTAGATAATGCATTAAATATTAAATTTCTTAATTTGTTTGCTAAAATATAGGAAAAAAAATAAAAAAATACCAAATAAGTGTCTTACAAAATGCGATCAAAAATTTATTGGAATAGGAAATTAATCGTATGCATTGTGAGTTGAGTTTTCGACCCGAGCTTAAATGACTTGTCTTTATTTCTTTACTTTATTTCTATTAATATTTAATTTTTTACTTATTATGTTCTTCTGTTTTAATTTGTCTTAACTTTTTGTGGTGCTGGACATTTAAGAGTCGAGCACCTGGAGAATAACGTTCTTACTTTTATTTATTTTCCTCTATTTTTTGAGAAATGTGATTTTTTGAGGTTGCTGCACGCGCCACTCCACTCCAAAAAAAAACCTTACAACATTGTTAATACTCTTCTTCATACTACATATATCTTGTGAACTTATATGCATATACTTAGAACTCAAATAAATAGCAAACCCATTTTAAATTAAAATAAATTTAGTAAATGTAACATGAAACATAGCGTTTTAGCAGTTCGTTTTAAACAGACAGTCTATAAAGTTTGCATTGCCTTTCTCTAGTGGATTTGGAGTAAAAATTTAGTTTGAAACTGGCCTAAATAACTTAGGGCTGTATAAAGTTTATGTTTTATTCAAGATGTTTTGTTCTAATTTTATTTCGTAGTTCAAGTTTTTTACTGCAACATTCATTTTCAATTCATAAGTTTTACTGTATATTTTGCGGACTGAACAAATTTGATTATGTTTATTATAAAAACTATACTCAAAAATAACTGATTTTCTTTATTTTAGAGTCATTAATCCCTTTAAATCATCTTTGAAAACATTTGAAAAGAAATGAAAATTAAGTTAAAATTAAGCTTTAGTCTAGCTACAGTCAGTCGAAGCTGAGATTCGCTAACAGGTCAGATATTTTTTAAGGTATTTGAATGCAAAACATCACATTTGCACTGTAATAAAGTGGAACCAAACACTACAATATTAAAGAGATATGTATGTTTATAATGCGTTACATCCAAGGTATAAATAGATTTCTGAACTGATCTCCGGAAAACAGCTTTATTTAACTTCAAGCGTTGGTTTACTCTGAACCGAAGAAAACTGCAAATGCACAGCTTTTCAATAAAAGCAAGAGCAATGTATGTTAATTTATGATTAACCAGACATGTAGAGTATCTCCATAGCCTCGTCTAGCTTGTGACCAGGGCTGGCAAACATTGTTCATATCAGCGATGGCTCTTCAGCTTGTTGCTGTGCATTTAATTGCCGGCAGTGCCTGCCAACGCCCTTTCAACGCCCTCACGTCTACGTCCACATCCAGGACTCGTCCGAGTCCTGTTTGCTGGCCAAAAAAGTTTGCAGCTGCAGCGTCCGCGGTTGCATGCTAAAAAGTTTTAAGTGCCCCACTCGGCCGGCCGGCGGGCCTGTTGTACTTTCCCTCTCTCCTGCCTCCACGTCCCAGTTAGCATCCTGTTACGGCCTTCCAGCTCACTCATCTTGCATACGCTGCGCTTTTCTATTAAGCATCCTGGGCTCGTCTCATTTGTTGCCTATTTGTCCTGGGCCTAGCAGGACAGCGCAGCGCCGACATCGTAAAAATGCCAATGAGCCGACCTGAGCGCTCGACATTAAAACTTTTCTCATTTATCAGGCGACTCCGCTTGCTTCACTCCTCTCCTCTCCGATAGAGGACGGGTCCATCCACCGTTTGCCGCCAGGTAAATTGATTGTCGCTGCCAACGAACTTCGATGGCTGTTGGTCACCTTGTCACGCTCCCAGTCCGCTCCCGCGTTTAAATGCTGTAGTTACAGCCTAGGTAGAGGACGACGAAAAGAACCCGTCCTCGATCCAATCTCTTCCAGTCCCGAACACAAGCGCAGATCTGGCACCAGAGCAATGCGTCGATTTTAAAAACGACAACAATGCCGAGCAAGTGGTAAAAGTTTTGGGTCAACCGAGGTCAGAGGTGGAGGAGGAGGAGGCACAAGGTAAGGCTGCTGGACGAGATTCATCCGCGCCAATGCAGCTAAAGTTGAAGCTGGTTAATGGCCAGACAAACGACCAGCCGGACAATTGGCTAATGAGCATCGGGCGGTTGCAAACAATTCTGTTAAAACATTAAGCAGCTGAACCAAAGAGATGACCGCTTATGGATATTTAGTACTGTGAAAACCAAAGGCTTAATTAGGAAGGGAAAACATTACAAAAAATTAAAAAATATTTCAATAAATTATACATTTGTTTGAATTCTTGCTTTCGGAATTTAAATGCATGAATTCGGAAGATTTTGTCGTTTTTTAGGCCACGCCAATTTTTATGTTGCTTTCATTAATTCCGTTTAGGCATTACGAATATATAATTTAAATTAAAATCCGATGTCTCACCTACATATTTCTAAAGTTACAGATTGAAGTGTTTGAGTCTCAGAAAAACATTTGCATTTGGCTATGATAGATGTAAAACTATTGAAAGCCAATAGCAAAATTATTTTTTTGAATACTCACACAATAATTTTCAAAAACTAATCGAGGCGCAAGCCCAGAAACTTTTGTTAATAGCCAACAAAATACTTAAATTAGTAAAAATTAAAGGTTAATCGATAAACAAATGGAATTTTGTGTTTTAAATATTTTTGTTGATGAATTTAGTATTTTTAAGCCAGTTAGCTCAAATAAGTTTAACACCAAGCCCAGCTTGCAATAATATCATAGTATACAATACTATACATTTCTGTAAGTCTTTTATATGTATTCTGCTTCAAAGTAAGATTTGATTTTGCATGCTTCAACTTTTATAAAATATCTCTTACTTATAAAGTATATATATTCTTGATCAGCATCAATAGCCGAGTCGATTGAGCCATGTCCGTCTGTCTGTCCGTATGTCCGTCTGTCCGAGTGTTGGAGCCAAAGGATCTCAGAGACTATAAAAGCTAGAGACTTCAAATTTGGTATAAAGGTTGCTGGATAGCGGGCGCAGATCAAGTTTGTTTTAAATTTTAGATGCCACGCCTCTTTCGCCTGCCAATCGATTATCAGACGCGATCTTTAATAAAACACTTCTTAATTAAACTGGAAGATAAGAAGTAAGCCAATTTAATGACCCTGAAAGTTTCAAAGCGATTGACTATTAAATAGAGAAGATATTTCAAATTTGCTTTTAATTCACATAAATCAAAATCATAGACATAGGCAAGTGCGAGCGAGATAGCATATGCACATTTGTTTGTGCAAAAACATAACAATGAGCACGTGTACGAAGAGTGCGAGCGCAAATACGAGCGATAGGCAAAATTATCGATATTTGGCTAGAATTTCTATCCTATTTTAATATATTAACATGGTTTAAGTTAATACATATTTACGATTGTGTTAAAATATATGTATGTAGATATTAGTATGCATTGCAAAAAGCGATATGCATAAATGTCACTTTATAATTTTGCACCTTGACACCTCGACGACAGATCATTTTACAACACTGAAATCTCTGAATTGATAATAATTATTATGTTTAATAATAAGCTAGTAAGCTCGCACATATGTTCAGTAGGTTTTCATTTATTATCATTGTATTCATATGCTTAACAAATTCTGCAAAAGGAATCACAAATATTAAATCATAGCATTTAAATTTAAATTGCGCGCGCAATGCAGCAGCCTTTAAAAGCTGATTTCGATGATTAAGAAGAGTGGGAGAGATTATTTGGTGTTGCCGGACTTCAAAAAGCTGAGCAAATTTGAGATAATGGTTACTCTTGGCATGAGCAACATCGATTTCAGCGATTACGATTACGATTACGATTTACGATTTACTATTATAATTAAATTAAATACAATTTATTCAATCGGACCAGAAAATCATATTGCTGTCATAAGAACGATCAGTCGAAAATAAACTTTTTTGTTGTTTGAAAGATCTCGACCAAACTAATAAGATATGCATTTGAAATGGTCCTATATATCCTGATAAAATTTGGTTGAAATCGGACTAATATATCATATAGCTGCCATAGGAACGATCAGTCCAAAATCTAGTTTTAGTACGATAAACTTTTTGGTTGTTTGAGGTATCTCAACCAAACTAACAGAATACGCATTTGGGATGGTATTCTACATCCTGAACAAGTTTGGTTGAAATCTGATATCAAATAGCTGGCATAGGAACGAATTTTAAGATAAAGTACGAAAATTATTGTTGTTTTTAGAGATAAGTCAACCAAACTCACAGATTGAGAATTGGTAATTTGGCTTAAATCGGTTCACTAGATCACATAGATGTAATACGAACAATTAGTCAAAAAGTTAATGCCGCATCATCACACCTTCGGCATGCCTCACGTAGCCCACATACGTATGACCTATAGGAGAGCCAGGGCACAGGCTTGTTTTTTTTATAATTTTCATTAATTTCAGCCGCTTAAATTGTCTTATTCACTTGACATTTGTTTACAATTAACAAAAAGTGGGCGGTTTTTTTGTATGGGAATATCTCACAATACGCTTAATGAATATTCGCACATTAACGACGCGTCGTTCACTCGCTTGCTATTTATCTCTATTTTTCTCTTTCTCTTTCTTTCTGTAGCTATCTCTGTTTACGGCTGCCCGTTGGACGCATTTGCCGGCGCTAATGGCAAAAACAATAAATTTTCAGTAAACGCACACTCATACACACACACACACACACACACACACACACACAAACACACACACACGCACGCACGCACGGAGAGAGACACACACATTGTACATACAAGGTCGTCCTCCGCAGCTGATGCATCCTTGCCAACGCTGTTGATATCCTTTTGATCCCTTTTTTGTAAATGACTTTCAGCATTTAAAATGCGGCAAAATGAATTGGCGGCGATTCCCAGAACAGCGACCGATGCCCGCGCCGCGGCCGCTTTAGTTTAATTATTTGCGCATCCCGAAATAAAAAAGAGAAACAAAATGAGAATGAAAATCGCACGAAAGCAACAGCAACAACAACAACAACATCAACAGTGAAGAATAAAGAAAGAGAGGGCATGAAAACCCAGCGAAAATAATAATAAATAATAATAACAGTTAATGCGATGCGCCAAGTGTTGATGGAAGCTGCCCGCTGACGACAAGGGCGTTTTCGGGTGCAGAGGGCGTGGCATGCCGCCGCTGCCGCTGCACATGTGTCAATTAATTATAGAAAACAAGCAGGAGTCGCGTCCCGTGGTAGAGTCTGTTCGACCGCAGAATACCCTCTAGCCAGTTAAATTATTCGCATTGCCAGCTAAATAATTTGCAAATTAAATAAGTACAAATCAAACAGTTCACTAATTCAATTGCATTTCGCCCATATTAATTACGCTTTGATTGTGCCTAATTAGCCTTGTTATTTGATTGTCTAAATAAAAGACAAAATGGAAATTGTATTGAAGAATTAATAATCTTTAGGTTGAAGTATTTTTAATTTTGAACAATATTCAACTACTTATTGTTTAACATGTCTGAAATAAAATTTTTGTGATTGTTGATTGATGTTAGTTGATAGATCGACATATCTATTAGATATTAAGATTATTATTTAGGAGTACTATACATGTTATATTATGTGTGTGTCATTCACACAATCTATGTTTTATAATCTGTTTTTTTTTTGTGTATATATATATAGGTATATGGGTTAATAAAGCGCAGCTTTTTATCCAGTTGACTTGATTTAGAAATATATTATAGCAATTAAAATACATTCATGCGAAAAAAAACAACAAGACTTTATTCTTGCTTAAAGTTCCAGTTTCGGATTGACGTGTATTTATATAATTTCTTGCAAAATTTATCGTTAAAAATTAGAAAAAAAAACAAGAAATCAGAATTTGAAATTGTTTTTATTAGGCCCAAAAATTCTTCGCTTGTTCAATATATGATAGCTGGGCTGATGAGGACATTATGTTGCGCACGCTTCCTTTTTGGCCAATTTAATACTTGTCATACAAAAAAAAAATTGTTAATATGAAATAATACGGATTATTATTAAGCTTTACCAACTTTAGTTTTTTTCATTTGGATATGCTCATATGCTCATTAGATTTGCTGTACAGGGTATTGCAAATGTCCGCATTTATTTAAAAACGCACGAGGAGCCTTCAAAGTGCTGAAAGTGAGGCAACTGGGCGCCAGTTGAGGCTTATAAACTACACAGCGTCCAAGGAACACACACACACATGCACACACATGCATACACACTTGTACATTTTCATAATATAACGTTAATCATGTTGACGCGCCTCAGTCGCAGCTGCCCCGCTTAAATATAAAAAGCAACAACAACAACAATAAGAACAACAACAAGCAGAGCAACAAATTACTGACAACAAAGGCGAAGTTCGTCGAGGCCGCCTTGAGATATTCCCACAATTAATTTAATGCTCTGCGCGTTTCTGGGGCGCCCCCATGCATGTGTGTGTGTGTCTGTATGTGTGCAAGAGAAAGCAAAAACTTTGTGGGTGCATATTTGTGTATGTGTGTGTGTGTGAATCTTTATTGTTGGCAAGGCGACCATACAACAAACCAATTGTTAAATAACGTTCATAAGAGGCAAAAGTCCTTCATCAGGCAGTCTTCGATTTCAGCTTATACTCAATTATATATGTATGTTTATGTGTATAGTGATTTTTCAATTTACTCGTAGGTTAACAGCTCAGCTATCTAAGGACATGTTTTAAATCTAATTTCAGAGATATCACAGCGAAAAGTGAACTTAAATATGGCTTACATATTTATCATATTGTAGTGTGTATATGCCTTAAATGAACACCCTGTATTCAAATATAAAGTATGTGTCACTTTGTTGCATACAACAACAATGTACACTAAACAGCCCAGATCCACTTGAACGTATTGGCCCTGGCTCATATTACGCAGCTCGGTTCACTTTTCCTCTAACTAACCGTTTATGCTTAAGCTTCTTCTCTGGCAAGGGATCGGGCCAATTCATATTTTCGATGGAACTATGGATCGTTCCAAGTATCTAGACATAATAATGGATATGGTGTTGTCACTTTTTGAATTAGAGTTGCCACTCCAATGGGGGAACCAGCATGATAACGATCCGAAACATACCGCAAAAGGTTAAGGATTGGATGGGGACTCCAATGGGGTATAAGGTCTTAGTTGGCTTGCCAAATCGCCCAATTAAAACCCAATTGAGAACTTGTGGGAGTTGGTTAATTAAACATCAAGCCAGAAAATTTAAAAACAAAGGCCGTAAAAAAAGTGTGAGAGGCAGTATCACCGGATATAATCAAGAATTTTATATCCTGTATGTCTAAACAATGTACGTGTGTCATCTTGGGCAAATATTCGTTACGAAATATTCATTTAACATTATTTTTGTCAAATTAGGAGTAGGTAGCTTTAGTTTTGTCCCCTTAGATTTGCAACTTGAAATGTTTTTTTATTCTTAATTGTTTATTTATACATTTCTGAATTGATTATGAATAATAATCATACAAACGAATAAAAGACATCAAAAAAATAATTTAATCACTTTGTTTTCGTATCAAAATTATTATTCGAAATAAATAATTCGAAAGGGTGCTTTAGTTTTAGCCAATACTGTATGTTCACTAACACATATGCAAGCTACTCTCTCTCTCATAAGAAGGCTCTGCTGTGACAGAGCTATATATATACAGCTTATGTATTAGGCTAAGCACCTCATATTATTTGGAATAAAGTACATTGTTAGCACCAACTCTAAAAGACACAGACGTGCTTCTCTTTTAAACAGTAATATATGAACAGGTGGAAGTGCACATATTACAATATTATCATTCTCAAGTGAAATTAGCGCCGCATTCTTGCCAATGTCTGCAACTTAATGAATGCATGCATAGAAAGATCTTTTGATGCAGAGATTTCCTTGGGAATGTAGTAAAAAGAATAGAAAAGCCTTTTTCGTGACGTCCCAGTGGCCTCGAGTATAATCATTTGGCTGCCCAATCAAGAATGCATGAAATGCGACATGTACATAAATAGGGCGGCCAGACAATGGGCAATGGCCATCGTCAGCCAGCAAGCAAACAAGGCAACGAGGCAAAAAGAAAACAAATACAAAACAACATAAAAGACAACGAGCAACGAAATTGTAGAAAAACCAAAGCAATGCTGCTCTGATGGCATTTGATAGACAGGCGACCGAACTGCCTCCAAGTGGAAGCTCCAACCACTTGACCAGGTGGCAGTGACATGGAACACAGAAGGTAGAGTGAACTCGTTGATAAGAATATGCAACAAAATAACAGTCATAACAAGAAAAGCAAGTACGAGTATATCAATGGCTTAGTTATGTGTGTGCTTGGAATATTAAATTTTTCTGCAAGCATTTTCAAATATTCTTTAAGCCCATCGACTGCTTGGCAATTGTGACAATACTTTAGTGGAATAAAACTTTGACTCTTTTCCGATGGTAATTTTAATAGTTTTTCTTATTGTGAATACACGTATGCCAAAAGCTACATATGTATATAGTACTTCTATGTGTATTCAAACTCTTGCTGTTCATCGCTATTTAATTTGGAATTTGTATACCATTCCATATATCTTTTCTATTTTTTTTTCCGATTCAAATTTATTGAAACCCTAAACTTATACTCTGAAATTTATTTTCGTTGCATACTTTTTGGCTGAAATGAAGTTCAGTAGAATTCAAAGTTTACCGGTAAACTATTTCGCTCTTAAAACTCTGGTCCAATTCGCAAATTAATTTTAGTTTTATTAAGTTTCATATTTGGAAGCGTTTCCCCATTATTTTCTATGCCATAAACTCTTGACCATCCAACTCACTCATCTCGATCATCACATCACAAACAAGGGGGCGCCGGCTACAGTCGAGTGTGCTCGACTGTATAATACCCTGTGCCCTGGCTCTCCTATAGGTCATACGTATGTGGGCTACGTGAGGCATGCCGAAGGTGTGATGATGCGGCATTAACTTTTTGACTAATTGTTCGTATTACATCTATGTGATCTAGTGAACCGATTTAAGCCAAATTACCAATTCTCAATCTGTGAGTTTGGTTGACTTATCTCTAAAAACAACAATAATTTTCGTACTTTATCTTAAAATTCGTTCCCATGCCAGCTATTTGATATCAGATTTCAACCAAACTTGTTCAGGATGTAGAATACCATCCCAAATGCGTATTCTGTTAGTTTGGTTGAGATACCTCAAACAACAAAAAAGTTTATCGTACTAAAACTAGATTTTGGACTGGTCGTTCCGTTGGCAGCTATATGATATAGTAGTCCGATTTCAACCAAATTTTATCAGGATATATAGGACCATTTCAAATGCATATCCTATTAGTTTGGTCGAGATCTTTCAAACAACAAAAAAGTTTATTTTCGACTGATCGTTCTTATGACAGAAATATGATTTTCTGGTCCGATTGAAAAAATTGTATTTAATTTAATTATAATAGTAAATCGTAAATCGTAATCGTAATCGTAATCGCTGAAATTGATGTTGCTCATGCCAAGAGTAACCATTATCTCAAATTTGCTCAGCTTTTTGAAGTCCGGCAACACCAAATATTCTCTCCCACTCTTCTTAATCATCGAAATCAGCTGTTAAAGGCTGCTGCATTGCGCGCGCAATTTAAATTTAAATGCTATGCTTTAATATTTGTGATTCTTTTTGCAGAATTTGCTAAGCATATGAATACAATGATAATAAATGAAAACCTACTGAACATATGTGCGAGCTTACTAGCTTATTATTAAACATAATAATTATTATCAATTCAGAGATTTCAGTGTTGTAAAATGATCTGTCGTCGAGGTGTCAAGGTGCAAAATTATAAAGTGGCATTTATACATATCGCTTTTTGCAATGCATACTAATATCAACATACATATATTTTAACACAATCGTAAATATGTATTAACTTAAACCATGTTAATATATTAAAATAGGATAGAAATTGTAGCCAAATATCGATAATTTTGCCTATCGCTCGTATTTGCGTTCGCACTCTTCGTACACGTGCTCACTGTTATGTTTTTGCACAAAAAAATGTGCATATGCTATCTCGCTCGCACTTGCCTATGTCTATGATTTTGATTTATGTGAATTAAAAGCAAATTTGAAATATCTTCTCTATTTAATAGTCAATCGCTTTGAAACTTTCAGGGTCATTAAATTGGCTTACTTCTTATCTTCCTGTTTAATTAAGAAGTGTTTTATTAAAGATCGCGTCTAGTAATCGTTTTTTGCGATTGGCAGGCGAAAGAGGCGTGGCATCTAAAATTTAAAACAAACTTGATCTGCACCCGCTATCCAGCAACCTTCATACCAAATTTGAAGTCTCTAGCTTTTATAGTCTCTGAGATCCTTTGACTCAAACAGACGGACAGACGGACAGACAGACGGACATGGCTCAATCGACTCGGCTATTGATGCTGATCAAGAATATATGTACTTTATAGGGTCGGAGATGCTTCCTTCTGCCAGTTACATACATTGCACAAAACCATTATACCCTTTTTGACCATTTTCAATGGGCACGGGTATAAAAATAACTCCAATTGATTTTATAGGTGCGTTGATTTGAAACCGTTATTCACTTTATAGAGTAAACTTGTGCTTGTGCTCGCAATAATATTTTTTTACCCTTACAGAGGGTTGTATGGCTTTGTCATTAAGTCTGGAACACGTATATGATGGACTTCTTTTTTGTTTTTTTTTCTCACTTTTTCGATTAAGCTTACGAGATTGAGTTTGTTTCACATAAGCCAAGAGATTCAAGCTCTAGTATATCATAGGTGCTATAGAAACAACCTGGCAACAAATTTAATTTAAATTTAATAATACCAATATACTATATTAAGAATTAAATGTGTAATATTGATAATTTTGGATATTTATTTATCGTTTTTTTGGATACATTACTTTTAAGACCATCTGTAAGTGTATTTAAGCTTCCGCTTCCTACTAATTTATTGTTGTTGGATATATTTTTTGGCAAGGACTTTCCTCTGTAGCTGAATGCTTGATGCGAGAGGTTCGCTTGCTTTTATAAGCCTTTGTGTATGTTACCGTTTTTCTCTTGTCTACTTTTATTTGGGCTGTATATTGCTGCACCTTTATGTTGCTATTGTTGTTGCTCTTGTTGTTTTGTTGGTAGTAGACGCCTTTATGCCTCCCTGCTGCCCACTCTTCACTTATTCTCTTTGCTCTCTTTGCTTACCGGCTTCAGCTATTAGTTTCTTTCTTTTTGCTTTATCTCTTTTTACAAATTTGTGGGTTTATGTGTGTTGCTGACGGTTTTTGCTTGTGTGCGTCTGAAATAGAAATATGTTCCACGGCTTTACGCCATTTTTATACACTCACCGTTTACCACATTGCCACGCCCCCAAAACATCAGCGACGCGCCGCGGCGTCTTTGGCCCATTGAATACTCGCCTGGCCAGCGAGTTTATTTTTTCATCACTCTACCCCTCTCTTTTTCTCTTTTGCCCTTTATCCCTCTCTAGCTATCTCTTCTCTATTTTTTTTGGGTTTGTCGCGTCGTGTGTTTTCTATGTGTTTGTGTTATGCAGTTGACGTGTGCTTATTTTCTATTCCGCTCCATATGTTGCACCAGCTTTTAGTTCTTGTTGTCGCACATACATATATGTTCATACATATGCACTTACACACACACACATACACACACACAGATACATCGAGCGCCGCTTTGTAGTTACGCCGTTCGTTTTCATTTCATTTTCATTCTTTTGCCGCTTGCATACACTTTGAAGTGAGTCTCACAAATATATAAAGTCAGTCGTTACAATTCAATAAGCTTATATATATTTATACTTTAAATTGATGGCTTTTGTGCTCTCTAAAGACACAACTTGACAATGCATCAATGTTATAGATTCATATTTGAAATAATAATGCGCTTGTCAAAATAATCGGTTGCTGTAACCCTTTAGATTGGACAAAGTTTTAAATCGATGTCCTCTTCTTCTTTCGAGTATTTATATAGTTTGAGGACAAGTCAATAATATGCCAAAATTGTGAAATTTCAAAGGAACCTAGATAATATTTAAGACTTAAACAATCAGCAGTTTAATGTTGAACAATACTCTTTTGGCCAAAGACATATTGAACTTCAGTGATTATCCGGAAAATTCGTTTGTGAAAAAAAATCAAATTTCATTGGATATTTTATTGTCTTAGTATGATTTTTGACAAATATTTTCTGTAATGTTTCCTAAACTAAAACATAAAAATAGATGCTAACTGATTATAATTTGTGTTTCAATATGTTTTTTAATAATATATCCAATTAAATATTGTATTAAAAATGTTAACTTGTTGATCTGATTTATAACTCATTTGTTTGTATGTAAGTATAATAAATATATTCATTAATTTCTTTTTGTTTCTTTAGCTCCGACCTCTTGTTTTTCATAAAATTATCAATCAAATTGTTAAAACTACTACTTTAGGATTTATAGTGTATTTTGCAGCTGGTGCTTTGGCGTATTGTTATTATTTTTTCTTGGCCTCAGAATTTGCAGCATTGTTAGCGTGTGCATGTCTTTCCCGGTGTATATGTATGTATGTATGTATGTATATGATGTCAGTGTGTTTGTGAAGTTTTGTTGTATAAATTGCGTTGGGAATAAGAATTGAGTTCTAAAGAGATTTAATGGCGTACGCCGTCTCACTTCCTCCTGCACTGTATCGCTCTTTCCATCTCTCTGTTCGCAGCTCCCAGTTGGCAGCTACCAACAAGCAGCAGCTCCTAGTCAGATCTTTTCTCCATTGTTGGCCGAAAAAGAAATGTAGTGCAGCAACAACAGCAAGAACAACAGCAACAACAACAGCAACAACAGCAGCAACAACAGCAAGAGCAATCTAGTGACTGCCTTTTAAGCCAGCATAGCTCATATGCAGAGCTTCTTGGCATTTTCTGCTCATGTTCAGGCCCGTTGCACTATCAATAAAGGGCTTTAAAGCATTTTAGCTTTGTCAATTTTGCATTTCCGTTCTATGGGACCAAAAACGCCAACAAGCCAACGAACGGATGGACAGACGGACGGACGGACGGTCGGACGGAGGGGCAGAGCAACCCCCTTGAGCAAAGTTTTGTGTTAATAATGAAAACAGCTTTCACATAAGATTTTCTCGCTCTTTATCTTTCATTTTCTATCTCACTTTTCTCTCTATCTCTCTCTCTTGATGTCTGCCTCTCTGTTGTGCTACCTCTTTCTTTGTGTGACGGAAGTGACAACTAGGCATTGCTTAATTTAGCCATTTGGATAGCACAATGGCAGGCAAAGTGTTTTGAGGGTTTGGGGATTTCTACGCACATGATTAAAATCTCATAAATCAGACAAAGGTAAAGGAGTGCAAATACAAATTCAATAGAATGATACATCACTTGCAAACGAAAACTTATGGTTATACCCTCTACAGACTAAAGAACGGCTATGTGCAACCTTATCTGCTAGTCGCTCGATCAACTTTTTATTCAGCGTTATTCTTTGTGGTTCAATAAAAAATTGGATTTATTGTTAATTAGGCACAGAGTATCACCTAGTCCCGCAATGTGCACGCCTTTGGTTTTTGGTTGTAGATATTGTTTTAGTGCTCCCGATTGATTGTAATATTCAAATTTATATGACACACTCATATATAGACAAAATTACATTTGTTATTTAAATACACTTTTTTTCTTTTTGTGCAAGACTTAAGTACTACAATTGCAATTGCGCTTTTAGTAGCGATAACTGAAGCTGTACTAAAATTGAAATAAAATCAATGATCCAGTGTTGGCTAATGTGCTATTAATAAAATCAGAGCTGTGAATATATGAGAGCATTTGCAGAATAAGTGGAATCGCACTTGGTTTGCTGGAGTTCAATAAAATTAAAATGTAATGGATTTTCCTGGTTTCCGTGGCAGACAGGGCCGAGGCAAAAGTTTGAAATAATCTTGATCTGCTTCAAACTCATAAAATCTCTGCAAAATTTGGTTCCCCTAACTGATCAGAGTATAGATGCATTCTTTATACATAAGTAGATGCCTTCTTCTGATTACAAATTATAGCATTAGTCAAAAAATGTAATCATGATTTTAATATGAATTCAAAATAAAAGGAGAGAGCATCGACTGTATTGTAAAAAAAATAAATAAAAAATGGTCGTCTGCCATATAGTGCACAGTAACAATTACCCAAATACAAATGCAACACACACACACTTATCATTTACTTAGGGCAATATGTTGTCATGCGTGTGACCGTGTGTGTGTTCATTATAGAAATGTATCTCTTGGCAGCTGTTTAAAACCAACTGCAATCCGTTCAACGAACTCCTCACGAGGTCGCATCTCAATTGCCAGCACACACATTGCAAGTAGGATCATTGGCCGGGTCAGAGAGACAGAAAGAGAGAGATTGAGAGAGAGAGAGAGAAAGAGAAAGATGATGGGCAGCAGAGAAAGAGAAAGATGGGGACAGGTGCAGGGCTTAGATATAGGGTGCAACTACACTTTGAATGCTGCTGGGTAATATGAAAATTGCACTGGCTGTTAACCCTATTTGCAGTTGCTTTTGTGCCATAAGCCCAGTCCCAGCCCAACGCTGTTGTTACTCTTACCGTTCACGTTCTTCTTGTTGTTGTTGTTTATGTTGATTTCGTATCATCAGAGATTTTAGCTTGATGACAGTCGAGCCCAGGCCATGAGTTCTGTGTAAAAAGTGTAGCATACTTTTCAGCGCTGCAGCGTTTGCTGATTATGTGGCGCCCCGAGGAAGACCCCAAATGAAATAGCAAAAGCAAATGCGAGCGTAGCACAAAAACACAGACCACACCACACCAGACCAGACCAGACCAGGGACAAACCAGGGCAGATAACAGTCGCTGGTTGAGCTCGTTGACAACCTATTGCAACTTGCATGCTTGTGCGTGCGCTTAAGGTCAGGTGTATGTGTGGTGGGTGTGTCTGTGTGTGTGCGTCTGTGTTAGGGCTAAGAGCACGCAGTTGCCCCCTTGTTGGTAACGTGCTCGAGTATTATTTTTGACCAGCGGCATGTAAATCATTTTGTATGCATTAAATCGTCTTCCAGCCCCGGAAACCCCAAAACTCATAACATTCCCAGTCGTTGCTTTGCTTTCGCTTTGTTTATGTTTTTTAAATATTTTTGTGTTTGACTTTGAGACGTTGCTGCACATGACTGGCGACGCCCACACAATATTCCCAACGCCGCTTTACATGTTTATTGTATTCGTGTGTACTCCAATGTGTGTGTGTGTGTATGAATAAAGAAAGCAAGAGAAAAAGAGAGAGTAAAGGAGAGCCAGCGAGAGCAAGAGGTACAGTGGGTACCTGGATCTTTTTTAAAATCTCGACGCAAGTTACCAAATTGCTTTGCCAACTGAAATTAGACACGCATGTGTGCAGCCACAATAACAACAGAAGCAGAAGCAGAAGAAGAGGGAGAGGAAGAAGAAGGAATATAAGGAAAAGAAGAAGAGACAGAAGAAACTAAAGAACCTGCAGAAAATGTCAGATACAAAAGACAATGCGAAAATAAAAAAAACACGCACAGGTTAGCAAGTAATGCAAAATGTCGCCTGGTAATTTCATTAACTAAAATAAAAATAAACCATTAACTGAAGTAACATTAAGCCTTTTGTTATTCTGTTCTTACCCTCACTAACCCGTTCTCCCTCTCCCTCTCTCTCTCTTTCTGTGCATCTGCCTCTTTCGTGCTGTGTTTTGCTCTTTAACTGGCTAAGCTAAATCAGCGCAGCGAATAAGGAACGCTGCCTTCAATGCTAAGTGTGGCATGGTGTGGTGCAATGTGGTGGACTGTGGTGCGTTGGCTGCTGAGTGGTTGTGTGGCAGCATTTGCTCTATGAGCGCCTTGCTTACTTTTCCTTTCATCGCAAATAGCATTAGAGGCATCAACGAGTTGCCTGAAATGCACTTCAGCTAATAAGAAACTTCTAAGCGATGTTAAATAAGAACCCTACAGTCATATAAATGCTTAAGGGATTAAGTTAGAAAAGCAAAGTAAAATGGCTCTGCTTGCTTTGCTGATCGAACTTTGAATATCCTTAACTAAGAAATTCCAGTTGGTTCCATTGGGGCAGTCGCTAAAAGCAAATAGTTTTTTTTAGATCCTTTTAAAGCTTGGATAATATGTTGGATCTCTACAGTTTTTTCTACAATATATTTTTGAGACATCTAAGAAGAAAGTCTTCTGAACAACTAAGTTTTTTAGTATAAAAATAAGTAAAATAAAAATGACGTAAGAATTAAATGAATTTTATTAACCAGTTTAAAATGGATTGTGACAAGTTTTCACAATTTACAAGTTTACTTTTGACTGTCAGTCCCCATCCACAGGCTCGAACTTTATCAATAAACTTGCTAAACATGAATCATTTGTCATTCAAACTTCTGTTTTATCATCTCAGTCATCATCCCGGAAAAAGCCGACAGTCCGACACCTTTACACCATATGATTGCCCCAAAGCGGCAGTCAGGCCACTTTTTGGGGCGACTATTTGTGGCCGGCACTTTAATAAAGACAAATGCAAAACTGTTTCAAGCGACGTTATTTGACCTGCTAGCCCGGCCCTAACTTTTTTAATGTTTCGCCCCAACCAAAAACTGTAATAATAAAATGAAAATTCACAAAAAAAGGCAAACCACACATTTTGTGGCAACTTCTTTTTGGTGTCAACTGCTGGCTAATTTGTCTCCAAGGAAATCAGCTGTGGGCTGCTGGACCAAAAACAACAGGAGAAAAAAACATTTTATTATGTTTGTTTTGAATATGTTTTCATGGGGGAGCTGAAATTCAAAATGGGGTTGGTGGTGGTGTTGCCACTGACAATTAAATCGACCAACCCAGATGGCCAAGGCGACAAATATTAAAAATTCAAGTGAAAATTATGAACGTGTATGTCGAGTGAGAAAAGGTTACAGTCCTGGAACTGTCTCTGGTCCCAAAACTTTCGTCTTCTTTGTAAAGCCCTTCTCAAAGTTGACTATTCCCCCATAGCAAAAAAAATAAAAAAATAAATTAACCGTAAGCTGACCGCAATATTTGTTACATTTGCTTATTATTTGCTACATTATCTGAACTACATTTTGTAAATTAACTACGATGAAGAAACTCTAGTGAATTGTCGACTTTTCATTCAAATGGATTTAATTATCTCGTTTAAGAGTCAGAAAAATGATCGAGTTAATGTACTTGATTATCGCTTCCGCAAAACTCGTGTTACGACTTTTTGTTTTTGTCTTACCTCATTACTTTAAAGATATGTTAAAAAAAAACAGTTTAAGCTTTCTACTCGCAATATCATCATTCTATTATTATGTCAAAACTTAATTTACTTTAACCAAAAGTGTTTCTAGATAACTTTTTTAGTTTTTATTCTATTTAAATTTGATCGATTTAGTTGAAAAATAACTTCTATTTATATTGCAATTATTTTCAAATAAAGTAACAAAGCGAATTTTATTTCCATTAACGGAAGCTATTCACCTGAGGGAATGCTGTTCTGATATTAATATCGACATGCCTCTAAATATATTTACTAACGATTAAAATAACTACGGTATTGCCAAAAATAAAAAGTAACTCGATAACATTTTTGATAAAAAGATGGGAGATGCTTAAGACAGCAAATTTTATATAAATATAGTGTTTGCTGTGATATAGAATACAAGAAATTAGAAACTATGCTGAAAAACTAAAAATAATTTGACTATTAAAGAACCAACTATAAAGCTTGATATATTTAGTAGTACCTACTTAAAGAAAGTCGGTTATTCAAAGTCCAGGTGAATTCTGTATATCTTCATAATATTGTAGTAATCAGACCTATTAACTAGACAATGAACCAAAGCAAATTTCATTAATATTAGCAAATTCAATTACCTAAACAGGATAACTGTAAGTCTATAGTACCGACTAACTCTTACTCATACTTTATTTAACAATTTTCTGGCCTTGCAGTTTTGTTCTAGCCTCATTTTCTCATGTGTGTGAGTGGGTGTGTGTGTGTGGGTGTTGTCTGTGTATACGAATATATGACCGGACATATGCAAATGTTTTTTTCATGTTCTTTTTGTACTTTACGCTTTTATTGTTGTTTTTCTTGTTGCCACAATTTTCATTTAATTCAAATAGTTTTGCCTTTAAACATTTTTTAGTGCTCGCACTGAAAATTTATTATGTATGTGTTTGTGTGAGTGTGCGTGTGTGTGTGTTGGATCAATTTAAATTGATGCGGCGAGTTCTCTGTGTAGGTGAGCGTATTTAGCTGAGCATGTGTGTGTGAGGCAATGTGTATATTTGTGAAACAGCATTCTTATGCATATTTTATATATGCTTATAAATTTATGTGGGTATTTTCTTTATGGGTATTCTGAACTAGCAAGGCACACACACGTACATTAACACACACATTTACAGTTCTTAATAGTCGAACTGTAGATGTTGTTGTTGTCGCTGCTGCCTTTTAAGCAGTCTTTACTTAAGTGGAATGTACAACTCTCTGGGGGATTTAGAGCAGAGTACTCGTTAAATTGCATATGCTATGAGCTTATGCATTTCCAGCAATTATTGCTGTTAGTTAACAGACCGTTAGCATTATGTACATATGTATATATATGTACTTATATAGCTCAGAAGCTCTCTACATTTTTGGATCCATTCAAAATCTAAACATACTTTTCTCATAATTCTCAATTAATCTTTTCTCACTCTATTGGGTACAGATATTTCTTGGATTGGAACCGTATAAATAGGCAGCAGTGGTATACAGTGTTCTAGGTGATTTCAATTGAAAGTGGAAGGCATTGTATAACTGACTAGGATACTCGAGTCCTCCCTCTCACTGCAAATATAGGCTAAATAGGTACAGGATTATTGAAAACTGACACAATATGTAGTTCTTATAGCCTGTGACCATTAAAAATGGTCAAAAAAGGTATAATGGTTTTGTGCAATGTATGTAACAGGCAGAAGGAAGCATCTCCGACCCTATAAAGTATATATATTCTTCATCAGGATCAACTGACGATTGAGCCATGTCCGTCTGTCCGTCCGGCTGTCCGTGTGTTTGAGCCAAAGGATCTCAGAGACTATAATATCTAGGGACTTCAAACTTGGTATGAAGGATCCTAGGTAGGTTCCGGGCGCAGATCAAGTTTGTTTTAAAAAATTTGGATCTGACTACTATATCATATAGCTGCCATTGGATCGATCAGTCCAAAATCAAGTTTTAGCATGAAATTCTTGTTTGCTATTTGAAAAATTTCGACCAAACTGACACGATATGCATTTCGGATGGTCTTATACATCCTGATGAAATTTGATTGAAATCTGACCACTATATGATAAAGCTGCCATAGGAAAGGTCAGTCGAAAAATAATATTTAGTATGAAATTGTTTCTAATTATAATACTGATGCTAATACTAAAAGTAATTCGTATGCATATTGATACTTGATCTCTGTCCATACAAAAACGCATACTAGTACTTCTACTAATACAAATAAATCTGATTGGGTAATTCTGAGTTTTCCCCTAAATCCTACAGCAAATGATGTCTCACATTTTTAAATTCCATTTTTGAGTAAGCCCAGACATAATATTATATACAAATTTAGTTGTTTTTTTTTAAAGTTACTTAATAATAATATTTTAAAACTAAGTTAAGGATTTGTCGGCTGTTTAAGTTGACTTTGAAGAAAATATATCTAATAAAAGTACGTTTTCATACCAACGGACTTGACCGACATGCAGGTTGAATATGACATCAGTCTACTTAAGTACTTACTCGTATCTACTGCTACTAATCACCAATTAAGTTTCTAATATTCAAGCAGGATATAGGGTATCCGCCAGTCAAACACCAAGTCATGCTTACTTATTACATATTGCATTTTGAATATTTGCTTTATAACTCTGCACTTCTTCACAGGCATTGCCAAGCAAGTCGACCAAAGACTTTACCCAAAAACACACACACAGTGAGACACCACCACTTCAGCCTGTTTTGTGTGTTGCCTCTCTCTCTCTCTCTCTCTCTCTCTCTCTCCTGACCCTCTCTCTCTCACTCTGTCTATTTGGCTGTCTGTTTGTGGCGTGTTGAGTGACTAATAAAATCATAAAATAGCAGGTGTTTAGCGCGCAACAAAACGCCCAAAAAGGTCACAAACTCACAGGGATACACAGGGATAGTGTGTGAGTGTGTGGTTGACGGCGGGGTGGGCAGAACGGCCGAAGGGAGTGGATTTCATAATAGCCGTCCGGCTTCAAATTTGAAAATATTAATAACCCTTTTTCTCAATGAAATTTTGTGGCAAACATTTCGCTTGTCATTTTGCCAGGCAACGAATGTACATCACATCCTTTTGGTGCTAGCGGCCTCCTGCTTATTGTTATTATTTTTGTTATAGTTGCCAAGTTGCTGTCACCTAAAACTAACCTCCCTACCTTCAATTCCCCCATTTCCCCCTGCCTCTCCACAGACTCTTCTCTTTGACAGCGGCATTTTGAAGCTTTGATTCGCTGCTCCACAAATGGGCGCCTGTGAAAAATGATATGTATCTATGTATGCATATATGTGCATACATATGTATGTATTTGTGTGTGCCCATTCTTCGTGTCGACTCGATGTGCATGTGTGTGTGTGTGTCTGTGGCATGTCATACATTTTTCGTTCGTTTGTTAATTGAAAAATGTTGGCTTCATGAGGAGCCGCCGCGGCGCTGCTGCACCGTGGTGCGAGTCCAGACAAAAGATTGCTTCAAATAAATATAATAATTTAAATCAAGGATCGCAAATAATGATTATTGACATTTAATTACTTCAAAAAATCAATGACTACATATACAAAACAAATAATGGCCAATGTCCATGAGAAAATCACACTTCGATTTAATTCACAGAAAATTCTTTGGATTTTTTAAGCAAGTGTAATGATTATTTTTAAGTTTTTTTTTCGCTGAAATATTATGATTATTTGAGATTTTCGTTTTGTTTTTTTGCTCAAAATTAATCATTATCATTGAAGAAAATCCTTAAAAATCTTTAAATATTCATGACCATGTAATTTTTATAATTAAACTCATGGACCTTCCTGATATAAATGTTTTTGTATAGTTTTTGACATTTCATTTGACAAACAGACACACACACACACACACACACACACACACACACACACACACACACACACACACACACACACACACACACACACACACACACACACACACACACACACACACACACACACACACACACACACACACACAAGACTGTGATCGTCATTAACTTGGCAATGGCCACATCGATTCCTCTCTAGAGCAGTTAAAGCAACTCGTAACCTCCGGCTTTATGCCAGGTATCCCCTGGGTAGTCGTAACACACCCGAGTGGCGCCTAGCTAATACGAGAAGGCGACTAAGGCTGAGACCAGTAAAGCCTTAGGACTGGATACTGTACCCCCATTTTGGATTGAAGACCCCTGGGCTGACGGCAGCAGTATTCTAGTACCTTAGTAGGCGGAGTGACATCTAGCCGAAATGGCTGCTAGGCTAATGCTGCTGCCGCCTCCGTCCCGTGAAAAATTGCCAAATCTCCAATGCACGCTCCTTGTTCGTCGCCATTAGGTTGGCCGTACAGGCTCAGTTGAGTAATTCCTGACTAGCGCGGATCCGGCTCTGTACTCTCGACCCCATAAAGGCGGGAGTCAACCCTTGCATGGCCTCCCTGCTTGCATAGACAACCATGGGATCAGAACGCGACTGTACAACGAACAAGGATAACGGCTTGGAGTTGGGACCCAACAAAATGAGTAATTTGAAGAACCCCCCGATAATTGAAAAAGAGATGGAGACGGAGCATGCGTTTGCTAAGAGTAGCAAACTGGCGAGATCACCCCCTGCTCATCAGTCAGTGATCACCCCAGTGACTCGCGAGTGCTCAACCCAACCACTGGAGAAGCAGAGTAGCGATGCGCTTCGTGATCTCGGACGCGAGATCGCAACCCTGGTGGAGATGTTGGATGATGGTAAGAGGCGAAGCATCCACCAACCAATGCGAGACTCCATCGAGAACATCAGAGCGCTATACGAGCTGGTGGCAATCCAGCTTCATGACGACGGAGCAAAGGCAGCTATCAGGACACACCAGGCCTGTCAGACGTCGCCATTTTTCAAAAATGCGGTTGAGGCGAAGAGAAAGCAAGCCACTGGAGCAAGAACGCCTCAAACAAAGAGGGCTAAAAATACGGCGGTCACCATACCAGTGTCAAGTGTGGTCGAACTGGACTCTTCCAGTGGTGAACAGGAGACCCCAACCGCACGCACAGGCAGTGAATGGAGAAAGGTTACCTCCAAGCAGAAGCCTCGGAAGCCGAAGGGAGCGCTGAGCACGAAGGCGCGACCCGACGCCTTGATCATCAAGACGGTCGGAGAGGTGACCTACTCTGAGATCCTCAGGAAGGTCAAACAGGACGAGAAACTGCAAGGACTGGGAGAGGCGGTGACCCGGATCAGAAGAACCCAGCAAGGCGAGTTACTGCTGCAACTCAATAAAGCTGGAGGCGACACGAGCGCGTTCAAATCCCTCATTGGTGAAACGCTAGGAGATGCCGCGGAGATACGCTCCCTGTCCCACAGAGTCACGATCGAGTGCAAGGACTTGGACGAGATCACGACCAAGGAGGACATCAAGGACGCGCTACGGAGCCAGATGGAGATAACGGATACTGCGCTAGACGACATTAACCTGCGCAAAGGTTATGGCGGAGCCCAAACTGCCTCAATCAGGTTACCAGCAGAAAGTGCTAGAAAGGCGTTATCAGCTGGCCTGCTTAAGGTAGGATGGATTAGGTGCAGACTGAGAGAGCGGGTCAACATAACCAAATGTTACCGCTGCCTCGAGTTCGGCCATCTGGCAAGACATTGTAGGAGCGAAGTGGACAGGTCCAAGCTGTGTCGGAGATGTGGGAAGGCTGAGCATCTCGCGAAGGACTGCAAGGAGGAGCCAAAGTGCATGTTCTGCAAGGACAAGGGTTCAGATTGGAGGCACATCGCTGGCAGTGGACGATGCCCCCTGTTTAGGAGCGCGCTCTCCAAGCACTTAGCATGAGGTGCACCCAGCTGAATCTCAACCACTGCGAGGCTGCACAGTCTCTTCTGATGCAAGCCGTGAGGGAAAGGAGTCCAAATGTCGTGCTGATATGCGAGCCGTATAAGCCGGTTCCCGGTAGCGGATGGGTATCCAGCAGGTGTAAAAAGGCAGCCATCTGGGCCGTGGACACTCCACCCAAGGAGTCCAACGGCTCAAGTGATGGATTTGTTAGAGCGAAGCTTAGAGGGGTTACCTTTTATAGCTGTTACGCTCCGCCGAGTTGGGACCTAGTACGTTTCGAGAGGATGCTGTTAGACATCGCTGATGACTCGCGAGGCAGAGCTCCCTTTGTAATAGCCGGCGACTTCAACGCGTGGGCTGTGGAATGGGGCAGCAAGGAGACAACGGCAAGAGGAGCCGCTCTGCTGGAGCATTTCTCGTCGTTGGACGTCGGATTGGCAAATGACGGAAGACAGCTGACTTTCTGCAGGGCTGGTCGAGGATCCATCATTGACCTCACCTTCCTTAGCAGCTCGCTGTGTAGGAGAACCAAGTGGAGAGTCAGCGACGAGTTTACCTTTAGCGATCACCAAGCGATTCACTTCGAAATTGGTGGAGGAATGCACAACCAACAGCGATCCAATACAAGAGGGCCAAAATGGAAGGACAGATTTCTGGACGCAGATACCTTCTCGCACGTTTTCAGCCATTCCGAATGGAGCCTGGCGGAAACATTAGCAGACGACATGGCACAGCAGCTGTCAGCATGTCTGGAAGCGGCATGCGACTCGTCTATGCCCAGGAGGAAGCCAAGTAGACGCGGCTCACCTTGCTACTGGTGGAACAAACAGATAGCCCAGCTCAGAAAGGCCTGCCTGAGAGCTAGAAGGTGCAGTCAGCGAGCGAGAAGACGTCCGGACTTCGAGGATCGGTTGGAGGACCTGAGGACTGCAAAGCGAACTCTGAAGCATGCGATCCGAAAAAGCAAGTCTGACTGCTTCAGACAGATTTGCGAGGAGGCAGACGTAAACCCCTAGGGCACCGCCTACAAGGTCGTCACCAAGACGATCAGAGGCCACGATTCGCTGAGAGTAACATGTCCCATTTTGCTTCGCTGCATCGTGAAGACATTGTTCCCGCAGCATGCGGAATATGGCGATGTCAGCTTTGCGCACCGACTTGAGGCTTGGCAGCCGATCTCTGTTGACGAGGTCAAGTCGGTAACCAAGCAAATCGGAGATAGGAAAGCACCAGGTCCGGACGGCATCCCGAATAAGGCCCTGAAACTCGCCGTAGCCACCCGACCTGAGGTTTTTGTTGACATGTTTAACAGATGCCTTCAGGAAGGAGTGTTTCCTAGGCGATGGAAAAGGCAGCGCCTTATCCTATTGCCAAAGGGGAATAAGCCCGCTGATAACCCCTCGGGATATCGTCCAATCTGTCTGTTAGACACGATTGGCAAGATACTGAAGCGCATACTCTACAACAGACTCTCGCAGGTAGTTGATGAGAAAGGCGCAATGTCTGAGGCCCTATACGGATTCCGTAAGGCAAGGTCAACGGTGGACGCGATACAGGCTGTTGTCAACATCGCATCCAGAGCAATCGAGGGAGCCAGGTGAAGATGGGGTGATAAGCAGTACTGCGCGGTGGTGACTTTGGATATCCGCAATGCGTTTAACTCAGCAAGCTGGTTGTGCATCAGGAGTGCACTCACCCGGATCGGATTACCATCATACCTGCTACGGATAATATCCAATTATCTGTCAGACAGGGTGCTGGAGTACGAGACGGATGAGGGCCCAAAGCGCTACAGAGTGACAGCGGGTGTTCCACAGGGGTCGGTACTAGGCCCCCTCCTGTGGAACATCATGTACGATGACGTGCTCAGACTGCAACTGCCCGAAGGATGCACCCTAATTGGCTTCGCCGACGATCTGGCATTGGTCGTGGTGGCTAAGGAGGTTAGAGCAGTGGAGGCAGCTGCCGGTGCAGCAATTCGAGTTATCGCTGGGTGGATGAGTGAGGCGGGACTCGATTTGGCTGGCCATAAGACGGAGGCAGTGCTCATTACGAGCCGGAAAAAGATGGAATTTATGAGCGTGCAAGTGGGGAACAGCACCATCAGGTCGATGGATCACATCAAGTACCTGGGTGTCCTACTAGATAACCGTCTAAGTTTCCGTCCCCATGTGGATTACGTGGTCCATAAGGCATCGAGAATGCAAGGGGCACTTTCTAGGATGCTGCCGAACGTTGGTGGACCGAAGGTTGGAAGGCGACTGCTCCTGGCAAGGGTGGTTGCGTCCATCCTTTTGTACGCAGCGCCAATATGGGCAAAGGCCGTCGAAGGCAACAAGAGCCTCCGCAGGAAATTATTAGCACCGTACAGACTCTGCGCCCTGCGAGTCATTTCCGGTTTCAGGACCGTGTCTTATGACGCAGCCTTGGTACTGGCCGGTATGATACCAGTGGATATCCTGGCTATGGAGATGCGGGAGATCTACTTGGCGAGAGCGGAGTTAGGCAACAGCGTACCAGTGGAAGCGATTAGGAGGGCAGAGAGACAGGCATCTCTTGTTACGTGGCAAGTTCGGTGGGACGCGGCCATCAATGGGCGATGGACGCATCGGCTTATTCCGAAGGTGGAGGATTGGTTGAACAGAGGAAGGGGAGAGGTTAACTTTCACCTAACTCAGTTCCTAACGGGCCATGGAGGCTTCAGGAAGTACCTTCATAAGTACAGGCATGAGGACAGTCCGGAGTGCCCGACTTGCCCGAACATGAATGAGGACCCGGAGCACGTGCTGTACCATTGCGCTCGGTATAGTGCAAGAGCGGAAGTCGTCCCAACACCGGAGACCCTGATCGCATTCATGTTGGAGACGGAGGAAAACTGGTGTGTCGCGTGTCAGCTCATAACTAGCATCCAGAGGGATCTGAGAAGATGCGAAAGGGAGCGACGTGAGAGAAGCGGTGCCTAGAAAAGGCAACCCGTCCCCGCGAAGTAATACTTGACAGTGGTTCCGCGGGGAAAGAGGTGTGGGGGGGGTGGTTTTAGTTGACTTCCACCTCCCTATCGCAAGGGCCACTTGAATGTACTGCGTACATCAACGTCCTTGAAAAAAAAAAAAACACACACACACACACAGAAACACACACACACAGACATACTTTCTCTATGAGGCAGTGGCTCAACGACTGCCATTTGTTTGACAGTCGTGTCTTGAAAATTATAATTTATAGCTTGTTTTGCCGCTGTCGTTGCCTTCATTGATGTTGTACATTCTTTAACTAGACTTTAAATCGTTAACAGCGTATGCACATAGTACAGGGAAGCAACAACGTTAAATATCTAATCTAAGAATATTTTAAAGAACACACTGTGAGAAAAAAACCTTAAAAAACTAAGTTTGAATAACATTGATTTTAAATTTTATTTGCCATGTCTTGAATATCTTTTAGATAAATAATAAAAGCAAATTTCTGAAATTATATCAAGTACAATTATTGTACTTAAAAGAATCATAAATCAAATAAAACTCTTGATTAAGCAGCCAAATTTTCTATTAGTTCGGATTTGGGGCTTACTCCAAATAAAATCTGATGACAAGATTTTTAAATTAAAAAAATACACAAATTAACGTCTTATTCCAAGTATGTTTGTTTTCGTTTAAAAACACGAAAATATTGAAATTCTTAAATTTTATAAATTAAGGAATCCTCATTGAAACAAGGTTGAGATACTGGACTTTAATAATTTCAATCTTAGTGAGATATCAATTTCGCTCCTTGGAAAAGATCCATTGAGGCAAATGACTTCTGAGTAAGAAGTTTAAGAAATGCCAAATTTGATAAGTTCTTTATCAGTTCATCAGTAATATCCACTCTCAAGAGAGATTTGATTGAGAAATGAATGCATGCCACTTATTTGTATAAGCTCTGTATGAACTTTTAAATATCTCATGTAAAAGTTAATGTTTGGATTTTGTTGTCAAACAGAATCCCTTCAAGTGGGAAATGTACAGGTCAAGGTGGTAAGACTGAAAGTTTAATTTTTAAATTCAAGTCTAGGAAAAGATGAATAATAAATGTGCAAGCAGTTTTCAATAATCCAATTGACTTGAATGGAAAATCGAGAATTTAAATACAGGTGCTCGTGTTTTTGCATACATATGTATGTACATATGTACTTACATATGTGTGCAGAGTCCAAATTTTTATAATTAGCACAGAAAGAGCATGAAAGTTACGTTTCACATCTTAACCTTTTGCACTTCTTTCATGTTGCTGATGAAGTTCTTTTATGAGCCGGAAATTTAAAGTATACATAAGTAAAAGGGAAGTGGGGAGAGAAAACGAGAGAGGATTTATGTCTGTATATAGATACGACGTTCAGTGCAGCAGGCAGCTTAATTAATTAGAAATATGCAGCAGAGCAAATTGGCTGGGTTTATACGAGGCCAACGAAGCCGGCAGATGAGTGGCAGCCGGAGGCAAGCCGGGCCGGGCCAGGCCAGAAGAGGCCAGGCCCAAACCGCAGCGGGAGGCCAGCGAACAACAACAGCAACAAAAATTATTTTGTGTGCCAGTGACGAGTAAAGAGAGCCACAAATATATCCGACATTTTAAAAACTGCAGCTACATGTCACTAATATCTCTCAGTGTGGAGGAAGACAGGGGGCGGTAGCTACAAAGGAGCAGATTGAGAGCCTGCAACTGTCTCGTTTAGTCTCTCTCTCTCTATCTCGCAATGTCTTTATGTGTGTGTGGCCTAGCAATTAATTAGCAACGGAAATTGCGCTAATAAACTAACAAATTTACGAGCTACATTCACGGCAGCCAGACAACCGGTCACGCCCAACGCCCCCAACAGCCGCCCATCCGAAGCGGAAACGCTGAAGTGGCCGTCATTAAAAGGCAAAGCAAATGGATGCAACAGAAACGCAGAAGATGAAACAAAAACAAAAACGAACACAACAACAAAATCAAAATAGTAGAAGCAGCAGCAGCAGCAACAAAGCAAAATGTCCACAGCACTCAAGAGACAGAGACAGCGAGAGAGAGAGAGAGATGAGAGGCGAGAGAGCGAGACCGGAGATAGCGGAAGAAGCAGACAAAAAGATGGCGTTGCTGCGGCTGCTTCGCAAAAGAGGAAATCAAATAATTTAAATCGCATTTCCGTTTTGCGGCAAACAAACGCCAAAGCTGATAAAAATAAAACGAAAACATGTGTGCGAGTGCATGTGTGTGTGAGTGTGTGTGTGTGTGTGTTTCAGTTAACCATATATAAAGTGAAAACAGTGCGCATTACCTTTCAGCAAAACTTGCTGAGCGTACGTCAGCCAAACATTCTTTGGCCATAAAGGTGCAATGTGCGATTCTATGTGCGTGTGAGTGTGTGAGTGATTTTGAGTACGTGTGCGTGTAGTTAGACATTCGTGAGCTGTCACTCTGGTTATGGTCGTATGCAGTTGCCGCCTCAAGCTGACTGACTGCACTGACAGCTGCAACAGCAGCAGCAGATACTTTTTGGTAACAACTTTGCAACAGAGCTGACGCTCAAAAGGACAGCTCAGCCAAAAAGCAAAAAGAGAAAGGAAGAAAGGGAGAGAACGAGCAAAAGATAGACTGAGCAAAGCAGATAAATGCAAAAGCAATTTAAACATATCGCACTTGTTTACGCAATAAATTCGCTTGTGCGTTCTTCGAGTACCACAAGCGATTGTTTTATTAGCCGAAGATACGAATACGGTACGATACGACTTTTGACCAAAAAAGGCCAAAATGCCCCGCTGGAGCCAACAAACAGACTCTTTAGCTTGATCAAATAAAAGTCGTGTTTGATAAACATTTTTCTATTATGTCTATTATCTAAAGTTTAGATTAACTTAATTATAAATATTTAATTTTCTTTTTGCCGACTGCACCTATTCATGCTTTACAAATAAATAAAAACAGATCTAGAACGTACTTGTAAAGACACTTTTCAGGAACTTTATCGATTTTCTTACGCGATCTTTCAATTAATTTTTATATATTTTCACTAAGCATTTCCCTTGTATTGACTTCATATTGACTTCATATTGACTTCATTCATCTTTATTCATATTGACTTAACATTTTATCACAGTGGATTTTTTACGGGAATGACTGAATTGCTGCCTTGTCAGGAATTAACTTTCAAAAATCATATTCTTAATCAAATTCCAAATTAAAAGTGCATCTCTAATTCAATATTACGATCAAAAAAGATATAAACGCTTTACACAAGACCGACGGAAACACATAAAGAAATCCGAACAAGAATGAGAAAAAGTCAAAAATTAAAGTCTATCAAACTATTTGAGAAAACATTTTTCGTTTGCCGACTTTTGGAATAATGTTGTGGGCAAATGCTGCAGCCACTGCATCCCATGAAACTCATGCCCCCTGGCCACAGCCCAACCCCCCCCCTCCCCACTGTTTGCTACCACCCTACGAGTATAAGCCATGGCTAACTGACATGTTGCATGCTTACCGCCCTATGTGGCCTGCCATGAAATGCATCTACATTTTTCATGCAATCATTGAGCGGGTCGCCGTAAAATGGGATGGGGCATTTCGCCAATACCCGCCACTCCTTGCTCTACCTGCTTCCACTTCAGTCTGCACAACAATCTCCTTTGCTGCTATTCCAGAGTTTGCTGCTCATCTGCATGCACAAATGCAATTTCATATGTATACATAGTTGCAAATATCTATGTGTGTGTGTGTGTGTGTGTGTGTTTTGCTGTTGTTGTGTTTCTATATGCATGTTATTTCGCTGTAGAATTTCATTTATTCGTTTTCGGTTTTTCGGTGGCCCCCGTGGGCTCTGTTTTCGTTTCGTTTGATTTTCGCTCCTGGTACCTGAGTTACCTGCCTTCCTTACCTTTTACCCCAATCCCCTCTCACCAACAGCTGTTAATGCCGTTGGCGCAGCAGCAGCGGCAACAGCAACAACAGTGGCTCACACGCTTCGCGTATTATCAAGTAAACATCCGAATCGTTTATACAACTGTTGCCAATCGGTAGACGTCGCTGCCAGCGTCGGTGTCGGCGTCGGCGTCAGCGTTGACGTCAGCGTCAGCGGCGGCATTTTGCCGCTGTGTTGCCAATGACATTTCCGACCAATGACCATGCCACATGCACCACCTCCGCCCGCTCTCAACCTCTCAACTACCACTACCCTTTGCACCGCGCACATATTCGTACTGCCAACAAAATTTGCCGGCGGCCGCTTCAATCATAGTGGCAAAGCAATTTTTTATGCTTCGTCGCCGTGCATTTGATTTGTTTTCATTTTCATTTTCGTTATCGTTTTCATTTTCATTTTCATTTCGTTGATGTTTCTCGTATTTGGCTGCGAGCGGCGTCAAGTGGCAGCAGCAACCGCACAACAACGGCAAATAACGTAACATTAATTTTCGTTATACCTTTTCAGCTTTAAGCTCTCTCTCTCTCTCTCTCTCTCTCTCTCTCTCTCTCCCTCTCATATTGAGCCCAATATGGCTGACAGCTTTAAAGTATGCTACACTCCTTAAAACTACTTCATCCAACGCCTTGCAATTGTCAGAACTCTGTCAAAACTTAAAAAACAGAATTTCGAGAAAAAGGCATTTAATGTTTTCAATTCAGAACCGCCTTTCAGCAACAACAAGAATTCTCTCGACTCTAACAGAAAGAGTAAAAAAGTTAAAATGAAATTTTGACACATATAGATCGGGACATATTCAAAAATTTTCTAATATAACTTTAGTTCGATTCATGCACAAAAATATTTTTGATATTTAGTAAAGAGCATATGAAACCTGGTTTCATGCTTGCTATGGGCAGAGATTCAACTTGTGTTTAAAGAAGCTCAAAACCTTTTAAGTTTTTATAAATTAATTAGGAAAATACATTTGTACCTACCTTTTTTCCATATTGATTAAATACTTCTTAAGTTAGATTCTTACATTTTATATTACATCATTTTTTGGGGCTCAAGATGGAGAAAATATGGAAAACATTTGTTAAGTTAAAATAATAATGGTTCGTGCTATCGAATGAATTCTTCTTAATTAATCTTCTTTTTCTTTAATAATATTCAATCTACTTTTTACTATTATTTTTCAAATTTAATTTCAAATTTTCGTTATTACAACTACAAGCAGAAATCTAATATCGACTTCTAATTTGTCATGAAGATCAGAAACGTCAGTGTCAGCCTCTCATAAACATAGATTGCAAACTATTTTGAAGGCATTTGATGGGCTACAGGGTATCAAGTGTTGGGAAAAGTCAAGGAAATGACAAGGCGACGTGACCCACAAACTGCACAAACGTCAACCAGCCAAAATAGTATTGTATAATATGCGTCGGACATCATTCAGCACCACAAGCCCAGAGACTGAGACATGGCTAAGAGGGTTGTTGAATAGACCGGATGGTGGTAAAGAGCCAAGAATGAGATGTTGTTGTTGCTGTATTTGTTATTGTTGCTGTTGCTCCTGTTGCTGTTGCTGCTGTTGCTATTGCTGCTGACTGCTGCACTTCCGCTCTACGCTTTACACTTCAATTATCTTCAATTTTCAGCAAATGTCTCAAGAACAATAGCTCTGCTGATTGGAATTCTTTAACTCGCTGCATGTGCTGGTTGCCTGCCCCTTGCCACAAAGTGTCCCCCCTTTCCGTTCCCCGTTCCCCTTCCCCATCATCCACCATCCCTCCACCCTCAAAGGCGGCATCACCCTTCAGCATCCTGTGCTCTGCCGTGCGTCCCTTTGCACACTTGTGGCCTTTGTCTTACGGTTTGTCCCGTCTAGTTTCAGCTTATTGTTGCAGTTGTTGTTGTTGTTGCTGCTGCTGATGTTTTTGTTGTTTTCAGCATTGTTTTTGGAACCTGCTCGACTGCAAGACAGTTACAAATGCGACAACATTGTTGCTTGCCTGCTTGCAGCTCGTCGTGGGGCGACCCCAAAAACTCAATTGCTTCAACAGCTGTCGAGCGCTGCGGTGCGACAGGGACAGAGAAATGTGAGTGAGTGAGAGAGAGAGAGAGGAAGGTGCTAGATAAAAGGAGGGGTGTAAATCGAACCAGCGCAATGCCGTTTGCTGATGGCATTCACTTTATTTGGTTTTTGCTCATTTTGTTGCAATTGTGTGCGAATTTGTTGCAATTTGATTTTCTATTACAAAATAATTTGCACAAATATTTAGTCTCCAGAAAGGACAAAAACTCCCTTTCCATTTTGTCACTCCCACGCACTGCATAAATTACTTTAACTCCGTCATGTTCAATGCCTGATTGATGGCCAAAACTCTGAAATGCAATTTACTAGTTCAATAAATTATTTAGATATTCCATTTCATTCACTTGGCTCACAGATTTGCAATGGAATATAATATTTGATTGGAAACTTTAACAATCTTTGGTATCTCAAATATTAAATATCCCATGCAATTATCTGTATGTATCTGTATTGTTTTGTAGAGCATTTAGTGTTCAGTTACCATAAATTAGACTTTTCTCTAACATGTTTATTATTTTTCGCATTGTTATCATTCATTTTCCTGCACTCTACTTTCGTGCTTGTGAGAGCGAGACAGCAACAATTCATTGTCAATGCAAACATTGTTCATTATTATTATTATATTCTAGAAGTTGTAGTCAATTATTAAGGCTGACACATAAAAGAAAACTAAAGTAATAACAACAACCACTTTGGTAATTGTATCTTTTGCTCATATAACACTATCTTATTCCTGTCAATAAGAAGTCGAATGAACACTGTAATGTCTTGCCAAATACAAATATTTTATCAATTTATATAAGTATATATAATATATTATATATAAACTGTCATAATAAATTTAATTGTTTCATTTGCTATCAAATTCTGTAACATACTATAAGTAAGCAAATACCCTGGAAACAGTTTTGCAAAGTAGTCTCCGTAACTAATGCAATTGACTTAGGCAGAAGAATTTGAATGTTATTTTTGCTCTAGAAAGCAGAAAAATCCACTTTCAGCCCCATTACATACTTAGACATGGACAGGGACTTATCAAAACTTTCCAAAACGTTTTTATTGAATATACAGGATACCAGGATGGAGAACGGAGGATACAGGATACGAAAAAGGCACAAGCAATTTTACTGCGGAAAACTGTTCATTTAGCTTGTTAGCGAGGCTAAGGCTCGGCTTACGAGCAGCGACAATATAAATCCTGTTTGTCAACGTCATTAAAATGCCAAGTCAAATGTGATTTCGCCGCTGCTGTGGGTAACCAGTGAAGCAGCCAACCAAGCAGCCAGTGAGCCAGTCAACCAGTCATCCAGCTAGGCAACCATCTATTCAACCAACCAACCAACCAACCAACCAAACGGGCAAGCAAACAAACAAACCAAGCAATGAAATCAAACAACAGCAGCATGGATATTTGCAGGCGCATAAAGAAAAGATGGTTGATAGAGTGGTAGAGGGTAAGCAGGGGTGGGGGTGGCTTAGAGGCGGGAGGGATTGGCGAAAAGAGCGTCCTGTGGAAATTGACAAAAGCGAAACAAATCAAAAGCTAGAGAGACAATAGGCAACAGTACGAGTATTGTCATTGCATATTGATTGCGAACGGACGGCAGGCTGGTAACCTCACGCCTCAACAGCTGACCTCCAAGCAACCCACCTACACCTACCACCTCCCAAACCCCCCCGCCTCCCCCCATCCATCCGCTCCAGTCGCCATGCCTCGATGCCTTGGACCATCATGCAACCATGCAACGGTCGCCCAGCAAAATCAAATTGATTTGGAAGTTCTCTGTAGCAAATTTGAAAAAGACTGCAGGAACGAGAAACGAGAAGGGACGTGAATGCCACAACGATGACTCAGTTCATTGTTGCTCTGATTTTGGCCATTGCAATTTTCTAAGCGGCTTAAAGGTGTTCATTCCGAGTCATTGGCTGGGCAACTTGCACATCAAGCATACACCATGTCACCCACAAGCACATACATACATACATACATATGCATATATCACAGCTGACCAATGCAATTTGCAACATTTAAGGCAACACAAAATGTCACAAACTGCCCACGACACGGACACGAATTTCCATTCATTCATCTCACATATTTACATTCTGTGCGCGGACTTGACTATGTTGCGATCCCGTTAAAGTTTGGGCATCAAATTTGAAGCTGATGCCGATTAAGAAATGAAGCTTTTCAAGCTTTTTGAAAACAATTGCAAAATAGGAGAAGAACATTATAATATTCTTAGATTCAAGTTTCAATTAAGCACAAATATATTTTTTTTTACCTTGAGTTTATATATTAATTTTAATTAAAATATATTTTTTGGGACATTTTGAAGCCATGTAGCATTTTAAAAGGATTTATTTAAAATAAATCATTTGATTGTTTGAAGCAGCGGTGGACAGGTCTTAACTCCTGCTGCTCCCAGTGCGTTATCTATTTTCGATACAGATATTGTTGCAGAGCTCCTGATTGAAAATTACCCCCCACTGATTTAGAACATCAAAATGTAAAGATTCAGTAAGAATTGGTTTGGACCTACACTCACTTAAAAAATGTTCCAATTTGATACAATTTTCGTGGTTTCGTTCAACGTTTCCAAGCAATAGTAGATTGTAATTTGTATTAGTTATTCAAACAATTTTGATTGTCATATCTGGCATCGAATATTTCTCTGATAAAAGGGTAATGCATATTCAACTAAGGTAGGGATGGCCACGGGCCTGTGCGGGCTTCGTGTCCCGCGGTCCCCGGGCTTCGTGCATGAAAATCGAAAACGGGCTTTTTTTCGTGCGGGCCCGGGCCTAAGCCAAAAGCCCGGAGGCCAGGTAGGCCCGAAAAGTCACGATTTAAAAAATATTTTAGTATCGATTGATAAAAATATTTCTATATTTCACTGCTATATTATTTACAAATCTCTTTTGTCGTTATGACACTTATCGATAAGTTTTTCAAACTTAATTTCACGTGTGTTTATAAGAAGAAGAAGGCGACAAAGCGGCAAAATGAATAAGGAAAAAATTTAATTTTTTTTCTATAGTAATAGCGGGCCGGGCCGGGCCTCTTGAAAATTTGACCGGGCCGGGCCGGGCCGTGCCTTACAAATTTGTTTCGGGCTCGGGCCGGGACGGGCCTTCAAAGGGAGGCCCGTGCCCATCTCTAAACTAAAGTTTATTTCGATTGCGCTTTTTTAACGGCCAAGTCACAAAAACCTATTTAAAATACTGAGCACGAGTCTACAAAAGATACAACAAGAAAAACTGCCAAAAAAATAAACAAATACTGGCAACAGTTGCGCGATTGTTGCATGCAACGTTTTTGCGGGCAACCATGCCACACGCCTCATATTGAGGTTCAGCAATTTATGGGCCCCGAGCAGCTGGACGGCAATCAGAAAATAAGCAAAGGGACAGCCGAACAAAACAATTAGAAAATTTAACTCAACATTTGTCTAGGGTTTTATTTATTGTTCGGGCCATTAGGTCAAATACTCGTAAAGAAAATCTAATCAAGTTGCAAGCTCTGACCGAGATACGAGTTCACATATACTTACATATATGTACATAAATACGTGCAACATGCTCGACATCAATGCGAACCATGAAATGCACTTTGTGTGGGAGTGTGGAGGCTTGTCTTGAGTTTCAATTAAAGAAAACAACTCAAAATCACAGTGTACTATAAAAATATATCAAGCATGAATCTATACTCATATTGCTGGGGGTTATCGCATTTATTTAAATCTCAATCTGAATGTCTCCATAGACACAAGTTAAGCCGCTTAAATGCCGGCAACTTCTTTGATGTTTATGTTCACGGCCACAAATCCGATGGCCGGGTTAGTACCCGACTATGAAATACTCTGCGATTATTTTTTATCAAATATCAAGTTATGTAGAAATAACAAAAGTTGAACCGATTAATACCAACAATAATATAAAATATCTTTTAGCTAATTTAATGAACGAAACATTCGGGTACGCAGCAACTTCATTCCCTTCCTAACCGCTTGATGGCTACGGGGTATACAGACAGTCTGCCAAAACCAAAAGATAATGTTGTTGTTTATTATATATGTATGTAACTAAGCCGCAGTAAAGAAAATTATGTATAAAAGCAAAGTAAGAGAAAATGAAATACTTAAAACTCGGATCAAAAACCTTTGCCTGAACTAAAGATAAACCCATTTGTTATAAACAAATCAATAGTCGGCAGATACAAATAGTCGGAAAAAAAGAGTAATTACAAATATGAAAAACATATTTCACAATTGAATAATGCATATCTGTCTAATAGTTGGGCATTTTCAATTGAAACATCTGTTTCAGATTTGACTGAAAAATGTATTCAATAATAAATTACAATATTGATTAAGTTCCTCAACATATCGACCAATCCAGTTAGCCCAACACGCATAAATGTATTCAGCCATAAGCTATTAACTAAATATGCATGCACATGTATATGTATGTATGTTTGATAGAGGGCTGTACGAAGAGTTATTGGTCGACGTGTTATCTCAATAAAATTTACTAAGCAATGAAATAATTCTTTTGGTAATTTTGAGAGTTTTAATAACTGGTTCTAAACAAAATATCCATAAATTCTGATCGAATCAGTTAATGTAATTTATCGAATAATTATGTCTAAAATATTAGTATACTTGCAAAATAGTAACTTCAAATATGTAATCATTCAATTAAAATCTAGCTACTCATCTTTGTTTCTTTAACATACATATTTTCGTGCTTCGAAAACCATCTGGAATCTGTAAAGGTGCAAATAGGCTTCAATGTGAAATAAAACTGTATACTTTTCAAACAGCCCTCGTTAGTGTAATACCATAGTTGAAGATATTGTTGCATGTTGCATATTGTTTATGCCTCAAATGATTTAAGCAGCTTACAACATTTTTTTGTCAAAATTTAAAACAATGCAACAATTTCAATGAATGCGAAAATAAATTTGCCAACGCATAAAACAGGGTCAAAGGACACACTGAAAAACTTCTATAAGGTATGCTGACTAATTAGCGAGCACATTAAAATTACAGAGAGAGAGAGGGTGAGATAGAAAGAACAGGAGTGAAAGAGAGAAAAAAGGGAGCAAATTGCTGGCATATTCAATGCAAAATGATTCAATATGATAATTATTTGTGTGTCTTACAAGGCATGTAAAACAAGCAGTGGTTGAGTGGTTGAATGAGTGAGATTGGGTGGATGTTTGAATGGTTGACAGGAGCCCCTCCCTCACCCCACCATACCATACCATACCTGTCGAAATTGAGTGTAAATGTCGCGGCAACTTATGCCACACACGTATACGCACTTGCTTAATATTGTGGCAAGATATGCTGGTGTTGCCGGAGCCGCAAAACTGAAACGACAAGGACAAGGAGGGGAGCACGACGACACGGCAGGACGCGTTACAAGCAGATCTAAGGGTGAAGAGAATGAGAAAGGGAAAGGGAATCTCATCCTCGCCACAAGTCAGCAGCAGGCGCAGCAGGAGTACATACATATGTAGATAAATACATATGTAGATTCTGCTGCTGCTGCTGATGCTGCAGGCGCTCTATAGTGGTTGCCACACACACACATATTTACCCCCCTCTCCCTACCCCCATCACCCTTGTACCGCTTGCCACATCTGGCGCTGTCGTGAAGGTGTCGTGTTGAACATGTTAGGTGTCTTGTCGCTTATCATGTTAAGTGGGTGCACCCACGTCTACGTGCCACGCATGTGACGACTCGCCGCGTTGCACGTTCTTCTTGCCTGTCTATGGTAATTTTCATAGAAAATATGTAAAATTTACAGACAACCAGTCAGATAGACAGTTGGATAGAGAAAAAGCAAAGCAACTGTAGAAATTAGCAAGTGACAAACGTAAAAGGTAAAACGTAAAACGGCAACAACATTTGCCACTCGTCGTCGACGTCGACGTCGTCGTGCTGCTTGGAGTCTTGGGCGACTGCCACTTGGCCTACTCCTGCCAGGCTAATTTCCTTTTAAAGTGTTGCGACTCTTCGCGCTCTTGTTGATGCTTCTCCAGCTTCTTCTGCTGCTGTTTCTACTGCTGCTGCTGCTGCTGCTGCTGCTGCCAGGACAAGCTCATTTGCACCTCATTAAATGCTGCCACTCGACCTGATGACGACGCTAAATCAGCGCCCCTAACACACATTACTCCACACAGCATATTCTTGGAAATTTCCCAGCACAATTCTCCCTGAAACTCTGACAAGTAGTAGACGGATCAAAAGAAAGACTGTTTGAAAAAAGCAACTTATGCTAAGCATAAGTATAAGTATAAGAAAATAGACAAGATTTGAAAACATTAAGAACATCTCGAGAGCCGCACTGACAGACTAATCAAATATGTTTTTGCCGGAAATATTATCCTTATTTTGTATAACAACTTTGAAGAGAATGTGTTATGCGACAGTTTAATCGGTTAAGAACATTGTACTGGAGAACGAGACATGATTAGATGCCTAGAAAAAAGAAAAAGAAACGAGGAAAATCTGAAATACTATCTGTAAATTAAATGACATCAAGCGTAAGCTCTTTTAATTCTCTCCGATTATCGTTAATTTATGAAGAATTTAGCTGATCTGATTTGATCTCCGATCACAAGTTTGTTGAGGTAAGGTTCTATAGAAAATAGGTAAGCCACTCTTAGCTATATTATACATATGGTACCTTTATGAATATTCTTTACATTTTATAACACGATAATTGTCAAATAATAAATTAAATAAATGACAAAATCAAACATTAATAAGTTTTCAACCAAAAACAGTCCAACCTGAAAAGCGGACTTTATACGAGTAAGGCTGCCAAAAAACAGTGATGGTTGAATAGTTTTTTAGACCCCAGACTTAAAAAAAGTTATGGAGTCTATTAACTTTGTTTTTAATAATTATATACATATGTATATACGAATGAAATATATTTACTGGACAGGGTAATACACATATAATAATTTTAGATATTAAAAAATAATCTTGGGGTTTACACCAAAAAATAAGTTCAGTCAGATCAGAAAACTCTGTTCCTTTCATTTTATTAATTTGTCAAGAGCTTTGAAAAGAGTAAACAGTTTTGATTTTGCGAATTAAAATACTCGCACATGAATTAGTCTGTATAAAAAATACAGAAAGCATTTCTGTGAACAATTTTGAGATTTGAGCTTATTCTCTTTCGGTTCGCCTACCGTGGATGAGACTACTTAGATTTAGGCTTGTCTTGGGTTTGACGAACTGTTTGCATTTGCAATGTACAAAATAGATGAGGAAAATATTTATTTTAGCCATTGAATTAGTATTGACAGAACTTTTCGCTGATTAACTGCTGCTGATGCACTTCTGTTCCACGGCCAATTGCTGTAAATATGACATTGTTGCTGTTGCAAGTTGCTGTTTCAACTACTTATCCGCATTGGCAATTGCCGTCATTTGCCATCAGGTTGATTGACTGGATGCCGCCTCCAGGACTTGTCGCTCTGTTGCTCTGTGGCACTGTGGCAAGTATAACCTGCGCTGCTGCAGCTGTTACTGACTGCCCCTGAGCCTTGCACCGCGCTCCCGTCAGACTATTGACAGTTGCAATTAATGCGGCGTGCAGTTTTTGCTGCACTTGGAAAAGATGCAACTTGCAACGAGTCGATGACGATGACGTTGTCAGTCTTGCCATTTTAGCTGTTTTATAGCCAGACTTGGCTATTTGTCAAAGGCAACGAAAACTCGGTTGATTATTTTTTTAATTTTTCATTAAGTTTTTTATTTCTACTGTATATGGGACTTTAAATAGAATAAGTTAAAAGAAAATCATGCATTGCTGAAATTTAATAATATATGGGCCTCTCCTGGTTTTCACTTTTTATTTTATAGCATTTAACAAAATGTATGGCTAAGTTGATCCACATAATCGTTTTCACTTTATTGGACTTGAGCCCATGAACTAAAGGTGAATTCAATGCGCAGATTTTTTCCGATATTAAATTGGATCAAGTTAAGGAGCTTCATTCCCGAAAAAATCTGTAAACTTAACATAAAATTATTCAAGAAATGAAAAACTTTTGTTTAGGCATGCACTATTATTATTTAGTTTATTCCAGCTACTATTTTGATCAAGCTGGCAATTGAAAATCTGTCAACTCTGGCTCGTTGGTCTCGTTATTGTCGTTTTCGGCGTCGCTGCCGCACCACGCTGCTAATTGGCGTGCATCAATGCATCGATGACGTTTATTAGCAGCACTCAGACATGCACACACTCCAATGGCTGCGGCAACTGAGATCCCACTACAGTGATCCGGACGACGGTCCCCCTGTTCCAGGTTCCACTTGCCAGCTCGCGGGGTCACTGATGACATTATTGTGTGCGTCGTACGGCAAATTAACTTAATTTGATTTAATGACTCTGCGCAGATGCCAAAAGTGCTGCCAACTGGTTTTTATATCAACCGCAGTAATTGCACTAAGTGCTGCCAACTCGTTGGCATATCAAATTAATAAATAAAATGAAACAAGCCAAATACGATTCAGCTATTAAATAATATAGTATGAACTGATTTCATAAGGATTTTAATTAAATGTCGATGAAAGTCTCGTTATTATATTACAGTGTAACCGGATTGGTAAATGAGGAATAGTGCTGTCAACTGAATGAAAATAATCTGACTGAGAAAAAGTGTGACAGCAAGATGAATCAAAAGTGGTTGGCTTCCAAGCAATTACGAGGCGAATTGTCAAGCTAAGAAGTCGATCGCTTTGCTCTAATATAAATAAAAGTCTCTCAACTTGTTTAAAAACAAAATGAGATAAATTTTATAAACACTGAGGTTATGGCAAAAAAAAAATACAAAAATAGTGCTGCCAAGCGTGTTAATATTAATTGCAGTTGCAAATTCGAAAAAGTCCTAGCGAAAGAAATCGATATACGATGAAATATTACAAATCAGAGGCAGATAGAAACACGGGCAATAGATCAAATTAGCTCACGCTGAGAAGCTTTCGAATTGTGTATGCTGACGGAAGGAACATCCATCAGCAAATCATTGACCATCAACGAGTTATTGTGCAGTCGGTGCTAATGCCTCTTTTTTTTGCGATTCACTTTAAGTGTCATTTGCCGAGCTGAGAAGGAAGGATAGAAAAAAAGCAGCCAACTTTCAAAAGCAAATTTCCCCGAGGATGCGCCGCGACGAGCACTCTACTCTATAGCTGAATGTTGGATGCTGACTCTGGCCTCGGCTAATGCTCCTGCTTCTGCTCTTCCTCCGACCCCTGGTCTGGTGGCTGGCTATAAGCGTCATCGGAATTCCCCAAAGCCATTAAGCGAAAATGTATGCAACACCCAGCCAAAAACGAGGGAAATAACTGAAAAATGTCAGACACAGCGCAACGGGTGGGGGGGGGGGGATGATAGAGAGGCCATTCTGTGCCCTCTCTACCAAATATTATTCCCACTGTCATCTATGTCTTGGCAACACTTCATTAGCTAAACGTTACCAGCCATCGGCGTCATCGAACTGCAGTTGCCTTGGCCAACAATAATTTAATTTTGCAGCGTTATTGACTGTCTTGAACTAAAAAGTAATTTCATTGATTACAGAAGCGGGAAAGAGTAAAAGAGACGGACAGAGAGAGAGAGAGAGAGAGAGAGAGAGAGAGAGGGAGAGAGCAGTAAAGGATAACAAGCTAAGAAGCCAAAATCAAACCACTTGGGAGGCTGTGGAAATGCCATAGTTGCAACTCTGGCAACTTGTGGCTTAAATGGTTTCAGACCGACACACAACCACGACTTGCATTTGGTTTCTTTCGAAAATTAACTATTTTTGATGTATTATAGAATCAATTTAACGAAACCATCACCATGGGAACCCTGATGGAAATCAAATCAAAATCGTACAATTTAAAAATAAATATAACAGAACTATTAATATTTGTGAGTCAAATGAATGGCTTCCAATTATTATTTATTATTTAAACTTGTTATCTATTATTTTAAATCATACCTTTCACTCCTTTGGCTTCCATATCATTAGGCACATCACGCCAAATTTGTGTTGTTTTTTTTTTAAATGTCTGATAACATGAAAAGAAACAATATCTTTGATATTGGTAAAAAACAAATGGTTTGATTGTTTATAGATTATAGATAGTTCATGTGTTCTGGTGAACATGGCCAAAGTTTCTGTCCCTTTCGAGAACAAATCTATTATCATTTCCATCGAAATACACAAATTTGATGTGCATGACGAAAATTTGGTTACAGAATAAACGGATGATAAACATAGTAACTTCTGGTGAAATATGTATAATCTGCTGAACTTTAATAGGCAAACTTGCTATTCAATATAACAATTTTTACAGAGCTTAAATTTCAAAATTAATTTTGAGGACAACTCACTGTGGGATAAAAGCCAGCTATTTTGGCACAAATCCTTTTTTAAAAGCTAAGACTTTAAATTTCGAATGAACCCTAGTCAAAGTCATGTAGAATTTTAAGTACTACTTAATTAGAGCTAGAGACTTTTAAGATACTGAACATACAAAAATAAAAGGACTTTGTGCCAAAAAAAATCGGGCTTTTAACCCATAGTGCAACTAGGACCAAATCTTGCGTTTTCGCTTGAGTTGATCTTTGATTTTTGGCCACTGTGCGAAGAAAACGCTCCACTTATTGGTTAATCAAAACGAGCCATCGTAGGCCTAATTCAATAATCGAAAATAAATGATTTGATCAATGACTATGCCAATGATGAGCGTTAAGTTAAGCTGCAGCAACATTCACTGGCTGAAGAAGCTGCCACACAAAAAGCGAGCTTTTTAATGGCTTTGTTGCCATGGGAATGGTTTTGGCTTAGTATGAAAAATGAAGAGAGGGAACGATGTTGGGATTGCGAATGGGATTGGGATTGGGATTGGATGTAGCATTGAAGACAAGCCCTTTCAGTGGTAACTATGGTGCCATGCCCCGTAAGTGGTAGGTGCTAAAAGCGAAAATTAACTTATCAAACATACATTACAAGCCCAAAGTTAACATTAACAGCATTAACATTAACACGCGGCAGCATTGGCTTCACCAGGCGGCCCCAAAGTGCCCTTCCCCTCTTATTCTACCCACCCCGACTGGGTGGGCGGGGGCGCCTTCCAGCTGCTTGACGGCTTCACACGGCTGAAGCTTCCTAATGGCACAAAACGTTCAAGCGAATTCCCCGAACAATTGAAAGTTGTGGCAAACTATGGAGCTGCTCGATTTGGGCACCTACACACATACACACACACACACACACACTCACACACGCACGCACAATATATTTGTATGTATACACAGCTGCGACTGTCTAGCTTGGGGGTATTGAAACACTTGCCGCTTGGGGCAACGTTGCTGTTGATTGAGTTGCACTGCATTTGCCGCCAACACACACAAATTTGTCAGCCTGCCCTCAAAGTGGAGGCATTGCTCTTGAGCCTGGTGTCGAAATAAATGATTAAATGCCACACGAACAATAACTCCAAGTACCTCTCTTCTATCGACTATCCCTCCCACTCACTCGCTCCCGCTTGCGCCTAATATCGCTGGGCAAACCAGTGCGAAATTATTGGAAAACTCGTTAATAAGCAAAAGCGCTAAATGCCGAAATGCGAATACAAGGATGTGCGAACGCAGCATGGACGGACGGACAGACAGCTGTGTTTAATTACACACACTCGTATTTGTGTCTGTGTGTGTGTGTGTGTGTGTGTGTGTGTGCCTGCCCCAAATCCCACAACAGCATTTAGCTGCATGAATAATTGCAAAAGTCGTCGTCGTCGTCGATCTGTGGATGCCACATTTCAGAAAATGTGTTGCAACATTGACGAAAATCTAAAATGGCTTTGAAGCCAAAAGCTTTGGCATCTATATGAAAATGAATGTGAGTATATGCGTCTCATAATCGATTCAGAACCAATGGCACTATCTGAAAGTAGCAACATTTCAAAAGCATAAGAACGATTCTAAGTGAGCTGGAAGACTCAATCTTTCTCAAATAAGTTAAAAGCTATTCCTGATACTGATTCATTTAGCTCCAAGCAAAATTTGTTGTGTGGCCAGAAAACATTAGGAAAATGTGGTCACACTAAAAGTATTTAAATAATTAGTGTTGATAATTAAATAACTAAATATTTAATGCTGATAACTATTATCGTATAGATATCCCAGACCAAACGGACAGCTAGATCGAATCAGTGTGCGAAACGGGTTGTTTCTGAAAGTGACTAAGATTTGCTTAAATACTTTATCTTTTTAGGGAATATCCTCATTGATTGTTATCAGGGCTTAGCTGCTTTAAATAGCAAGTGTTGAAATTGGTGAAATAGAATAATAGAATAATTATGATAATCTTAGCACAGATTAATATTGAAAATGAACCTATAATAATAGCTGAAGGTAATTGAATTTTATTGTAGTCAGGCTTTAACATTCTTTAATGATTAAGAATTCTAATATGGGAAACTTTAATGCATTCATTAAAACGAGCTTCTATCATATGCATACAGGGCAATAAGTGAATTAAGTGAAATAACACTAGCTAATAATTCTATTAAGCAATGAAAAAATGAATATTCAATTACAGCTACAATTAAATTACATTAAATATGTTTCAACATTAAAGGAATGAATAGAAAGAAATAAAACTAGAGGAACTTCTTATATAAATGTTTTATGTAAATGTTTCTTAAAATGTTTTAAACTGTAAGCTACAACCTAAGCCGACTGTCTCACTAAAAATCAATGTTTGACGACTTGTCCGCCGTTTCGCACTTAATTTAAAGCGCTTTAAGATACCAAAGCATCGACATCAGTTGGCGCTCCGAGTTCAACAAAAGCCGCAGGCGGCTTTCTAGCCAGACTTTCACAATACATAGGCTACAGAGACAGTCGGTGAGGGGGATGCTCTCATTGGGGAAGAGGTTGGGGAGGAGACAGAAGCTGGGACGGGAGGTTAAAGCATTGCTGCTTTAGTATACCCTTGCAGAGGGTAATATAATTTTGTTACAAAATGGGTAACGCCTTAAAGATGGCGTTGGAAATAACAGACATGATCAGCACGAAAATATGTGCATCTATTCTATTCTTTCTTATCAACTAGTATCACAGTTTTTAAAAATTTTTTTTATTTATAGTACATATTTTTGGGTGCAAATTGACCAAATATATAAAATAGCTGTCATAGGAAAATATGAAAATCTTTTTATTTTTAGGATATTTTATTTAATGAAAGAAAAGCTCTTCTTTCAAAAAATATTTAGATAATGTTACTATTTATTAAAACTTATTAAAAAAAACTACAGAGTATTAAAGCTTTGGCATGCTAAAAATAAATGTTTTATTATTTTTTTTCTATTCTCTATTCTACAGTAAATTTTGCTACCTTCGGCCTTTGGGTGCATTGCATTTTAGTCACGTACAATCACGAAAGTTATCGAAGATTTAAGCGCACGTACATGATGTTGCTTCAGACAGACCCAAAACAGAAAGAGATAGACAGATATATAGAGAGAATGTAGAGATATGTAGAGATACAAGGAAAACCAAAAGTCGTCATCAAATGCCGTGAGTTATTGTAAAATTCCAGATACGTTTTGGCTGTTCGTTTTTCGGGTTGCCCTTCGCATCCCACACACATACGGCAACGACAACGACAACCACAACGACAACAACAACGGGACAACGACAACACTGCCAAGTGCTTGTCAAATTGAAATTAAAAGACAAACGCTTCAAGTCGAGTTCAAGCGGTTTAGGCCAGGCTCCAAAAAAGGAAAATAAAAATAATAAAATTACGAAACCATAGACTCATCCTTTTTATAAAATCAATAAAACCAAATAAAATACGAGTATGTTGGCCTTCGACAGCACGTAACACCAAACATAACTTTTGCTCTGATTCGCGTAGCAGCAGCAGTGACCACATGACCACTGACCAGAGTTGGCAATAACCAGCAGCTTCCCTGTGCCCAGACGGCAGACCGCATTTGGGTCTGGTCTGACTGCTGATATTTTGCGGCTGTCTGTGCGGTCGCGTGACCTTTTGCATCAGCCACCAAACCAGCAAATCGAATTGGAACTTGGACTTGGACTTGCAACTTTCACTAAGCGACGGCTTCTCGAACATCTGCTTCCAAAGAGGTAAACTAACAAATTCACACACACACACACACACTGCACATACAAATTCAGTCAAGTGAAGGTTCATGTTCATGTCTCCCTTTCTATGTCCCTCCCCCTTTGAAACTGTTTGCGTCGTCCTGAGGCACAGTTAGCAGTTTTCCAAGCACCACTAAAAGTGTCCTCTTCTTAAGCTTCTCGGCTCATTTTGTTGACACTTTTATTCCTTTTTATTGGTAGCCTAAACATGGGTTGAACTTATAGACAAATGCCTGTTACACCAGCTACCCCAAAAAGCCAACTTGCACTTATCAATACAAGTGCTTACACTCAAACAGAAATTTCATATGCTGATTTAATCAGGCAGCATTGAATTTTTTATAAAAGTCTATTGTAACAGTCTTTTACTCTATCTTCTAAATATCTGGAACGTGGTGTTAGCTGAAGTTAAACGCATGTAAATGTTAGTTTTTATTTTATATCATAATTGGCAAGACTGTAAGTCGGTTCTGAACCAAATCTTACGGAGTCGGTTCGGTTCGAAACTTTTTATACCCTGTGCCCATTGAAAATGGGCAAAAAAGGGTTAGACTATTCGTGTGTTTGAACGCGTATATCTCTGCGACTATAAGAGCTAGAGGCTTCAAACTTGGTATGTAGATTCCTGGATATACCATAGGCAGATCAAGTTTGTTTTTTAATTTGGATCGGATCCCAACCATATTTGGTCAAAGTCGGATTACTATACATGAAGCTGCCATAGGAAAAATCGGATGAAAATTAACCTTTAGTTTGAACAACTTTGTTGCTTTGTGAGATATCGCAATTAATTTCACATATTATCTCTCCTTGCCAAATCTGGACTCATCCGCCATCCGTCATCTTATATATAGATGAATATAAGATAATATCACTGCGAATGGCAGTCCGCGCTAGTGACGAAAGTAACATACATAAACAGGTACAATTTTAAAAAAACTATAACTTACTGGTGTGAACATGGAAAAAAGAAACTTTTCTTCTGTGACTTTTTGAAAAACCGCTTGTTTAGCGGGAGATCGCTAAAACCCGCTAAAATTGACACGACCACAGTTTCCAATGAACAGAAGCTACAGATATGAGTTATATAACGCTGGAAAGGTATTATAACTGGCTCTTTGGCAATCTCAAGTACATAGGTAAAAACTTTATCCCACAATTTGGCGATTTTAGAGAAAACGAGTCTAACGATTTTTATTATTTTATCGTAGTATGCACTGCGGCACAGCGGAAAAATTGATTTTTAGGTACAAAGAAGCTGAATTTTTTTGCACAAATGTGATTTTTTTGTTTTAAATTATGCATATATACATTTTATTAAGCATATATAATAAATATAGTATATTTAGTCACAAAATTGGATATCCGAAATTTTGGGGTATGGAAATGTTTTCGTCACTAGTCCTTTACCTCATAAAGAATTTTTTTTTAGAAATATCTAAAGCTCACCAATTCGCTTATTCTAAAAATAAGTTGGGATAATATAACTAACATGCAGACTTCAGAATTGTTGATCGCCAGGACAAAGGCCGTCGGGCAGCAACAACAGCCCGTAAGTGGGCAACACTTAGCAGCCGAAAGACAAGTTGAAGTTGCCGAGTTGTTGTGCTGTTGCTAGTGCCGTGCTCTCAGCCAAATGCTGGTCCTATAACTGGGCAACACTTAATGCCCAAAACGAAGCAGCTGTAGCCTTCCGTTGTCGTGGTTGTTGTTAGACTTGTATCTGTATCTTTATCCATGCGCATTGAAATCTGGCCATGGCCAAGCCATTAAATCCGTCTTAGCTGCAGCAAAGGCAAAACCGTTGAAGATGCCTGCAAGCATTTGGCTTAGGCTCTCTCTCTCTCTCTCTCTCGCGCTGTCTTTTTGTTGTCCACTCTTCACAGTGTGTTGCCTGAAGCTTCTGCTGTTTTCTGCTGCTGTTGACATGTGTGCGTAGAAGTCGCCTGCGGCCAATGGCAATGCAATGACAAATAGGCGACAAAACGAAATGAGAAATATGGTGGCATTTTCGAAGAGCAGCGAGGGAGCGGAGTGAGGCGGAAAAACGGGTGGCATCAGCCACAGCAGTAGCACCAGTTGAGATTAGAAAAGCATTTGTTGAAATCAAAAAGCCAGAGGCAGGAGACCCAGACAGCTGCTGTATGAGTCATGACAGCAAAGAGAGATCTGCAAAAAACTATGCAGGCAGCTACAAAGTCCCTGTTGCAATGCAGCTAAGGACAATATGAAGCAATATTAAAAACAAGCATATTTAACTTCTCAGCCGTGGACTATGAAATATCCTTTAATTCACAATGGGGTAAGGCATAAACACAAGTAGCGCTCCAACTGAAATAAACTAGTATTAAAAACATGAATATTCGTTATTTCAGTACATAAAGATATACTGACAGAAGCTCCCCGAAAAAAGAATTAGTGCAACTAGAATTAGATCTCTGGAGAATTCAATTGCTGTTAAAGCGGTTGACACGCGGTAGAGACATGGCTCTATCCAAATGTGCGAGCAATTAATATAAAAAAGTCGCCGTCAGCGCGAGCTTCAATCTGGGTGGTGGGTGGTTCCATCTCTTATGCGTCTTTCTGTGGCTAAAGCGATAACATAAAATAGGAAAAAATTAACGAAATGTTGGCGTTTCTGAAATGTCTCGTGTTTTATTTCTAGACATATTTTTGGAGTCGCTATAATCGGTAGCTCTAATTGGTTTTAATTGAAATTAAAATTTATTATTATTTTATGCACTAAATAAAATATTTAAAGCCCAAATGTATATAATTAAAAAATTAATATATTTTTATAATAATATATAATTATTCAATGTTATCAAATATACATATCTTTACAAATATTATTATTAGTTGCTTAGTTTAAGATAATCGGACAATTGTTTTGATTCTATTTTGGGTCGTTAGAGAATTCTAAATCACGCTTGAATATAAACTTTTGAAGCATGTCAAATAAATATTGATATTGTTGCATTAAATCGAAGATAAGCTGAAAATAGAGTAGACACCCTTAATCAAACACTTCATAAAACATTGAATTAACTATTTCAATTCAAAGAGTCGAATTAGAGTTACGTTCATCATACTCTGTTCAAGCGCTTTAATGAATGCAGGGTATAGAAACAGAGGAAAAAAGGCTAGCAGTGCCGAGAGCAGACAAAGGTCATAAGTGTGAAGATATAATGCCCAGCCGCGCCCTCTCTCGTTGGATGCAGCTACAGAATACAATCGGGGATGAAGGAAAAGTGAGATACTGAGACGGAGACAGAGACGGAGACGGAGACAGAGACAGAAAGAGCTTTATCAAGGGTCTGAGCCCAGTTTCAATTAGTGCTGCAAACTAAATTAAGCTTTAACTGTATTTTTTGCACTCTTCTCCCTGACTTTTTCTTCTTCTTTTCCACAGTTTTGCCTATGCTCTTCCGCATGCCAAGGCAAGGCATAAATAACAACAGGCAAATGCCAAGCATTCGCCATCGGAATTTCAAATTGCAAGAGGCCAAAGTTCAATAAAGAAAAACAAGGAATGTTATCTTTTTCTGTGATAAACGAAGTCGTTATGCCCTTAATTGGCGTTGATGGAAATGACACTTTTAAATATTGATTTAATCGTGCAAATATATTTGATTGATATTTTTAAATATTAATATATTTTTATTATCAAATAACTTAAAGCAAAACACGTACTAATTAATTTAATTATAAAACCCCAACAAAAGCAGTCGATTAATAACATACTTAAATTCAATTGAGAAATATTAATAAATAATTAATAATCAATATTAAAATAAACAAAAATAAATAATAAAAAAATTGGATAATGTTTCAAATTACACGATAAAAAGCTTACCAAAGTGAAGTTTAAAATAGACCAACTTTTCAAATAAAAGACAGATATAATATTTCACTTTACTTAATTTTTGAGCTGATTTTGAAATTTTTTTGCATTATCTCAAGAACATTGGTTTAATCAGTTGGTAATTTATTCTTTTCATCTTTGAACATTTCATGAAGAGCGTGTTATAAAATAGAATTGATCTCCCCAAAGTAAAGAACGATATAAAAATATAAGCCTAAAGATTCTTTTCAGGCTGTGTATATTACTAAAAATATCTTAATGACCTCATGATTGAGATGACGAGCTGTTCCATGAAGTCCGATTACCCGCACCAGGTACCCAACAAGGTGGTGAAGAATAGCTGCATGCCTGACTGACTCACTGACTAACTGAATGAATGAACAAATGAATGAATGGCCAGGAGAAGGTAATATCACCAGCGCCGACGCTTCTATTGTTAAATGCATGAAAAATTGCCAGAATGACCGCTCATCAGATGCGCGTTTTCAATGGCAATGCCACTTGCAAGTTGGAAAGACTCTGCCCCCAAGAATCCAATGTGCAATGTGCCACGTGCGTAGCTAATGTATGTATGTGTAAGTGTCTCTCTGTGTGCCTGTGTGTATGTGTGTGTGTGTGTGAGACAGTGCGTCAGGTGCATAACTCATACGACGCGTTGCGTTGGCGATTTATGGCCAGTGGCTGCAAATGAACAAAGCGACCAACTCTTTTGACAAATTGCATTGCCGCCTGTTTATTATTGAATTACGAGCATGCCCTGAAGGAGGTGCACAAGAACGTTGGCATGATGAAGACGTTTGTGGCCAAAATGCAACGCTTTTAATTAGCTAACGTTCGCAGTCCGCTAAGTTTCTCCTTTTCATTCCATTCTCTCCATTCCCCCACCACACCCCACCGCCCTCTGCTCACAACACTTTGCGCTAATGAATTAATTAGCTGTAATGTGCATCTAAGGCATCTACGAGTGCTGGTTGCATCTACGAGTACTCGAAGGCCGTAAGTGCAAAGCTGTCCAAATCAATTTGCTGGCCAAAAGCGCGCACAAGTGCCTAACATGCTGTGAACTGTTGCGACTTGCGTTTAATTAGCATTCAGTTTGCTATTTCCATTGCCATACCCATTGCCATTGCCATTGCCAGTGCCATTGCCAGTGCCATTGCCAGTGCCATTGCCAGTGCCATTCTCATTGTCATTGCCCACCGACTCGCCATATCGATGCTTGCCTTCATGCCTCTACGCCTCAGGTGCAACAGCATCAATTTGCATTTAATGCGCAACATTTGTTCAAGTTTACCACTAAGATGCAGCTGAACAACGCTGATGATGACATGCGGCACATCGCCACAAAGATAGCACAGCCTAAGAGCAGTGCGAAGAAGTATCGAGTAAAAAATACCGAGCATCAAGACTATTAACGAGTAACAGAGGATGTAAGAAAAGGCTAATATGGTTCAATTAGAATCAGTCAATCGAGAGTTTAGAGTAAGCTTAACAGGATATAATATTCAGTAGTGTCTGTAACGAGTAGATATAACGAGATGAATCAACGAACAGATATAACGAGTAAGTGAAATTTGAATGCCAAAGTTGCAACAAGAAGACGAAAACGAACGAAAAGCTACATATAAACTAAAAAGAGAAGAAAACTGCAAATTCAATATCGAGACAAAGTGACGAGAAGCTTTAAAGCGAAACAGTAACAAATTGAAACGAATAAGTAGCGGGCGTTCTTAAGGAACACATCTTGCATACTTATTTTCCTTAAATTTTTCGCTTAATTTCAGTCGCTCTTTCTGCATTCTTAATTTCACCGCAATTCTCAGGAAGGCTTTAAAGTTGAAGCAACTCAAAAGCCAGCAAGCGTCCAGTGTCCCCACCGCTTCCTTCTTTTCTCCTCATCTGTTTCCGCCTCTTCGGCAGATTGCAGTTTCAAGTGCCGCATCAGCAAAATCATCTCGGATTGCATTGAACAACTGCGGTCACCGGTCCCCGCACACCTCTCCCCCAGTCCACGACTCTCGTCATGTGTTTCTCCTGTGCCACCAACATAATTAGGCTTATCCTGTTGCATTGTTGCGACCTGCCCACACACATTGGGGACGTTGAGTATCCTCTGTCTCTGTCTTTATCTCTCGCTCTCTCCCTGTCTGTCTCTTTGTGTTGGTCTGTGTGCATTCCATTTTGTCAACGCGACCAATTACTGAAATTATTTGTGCGTCGCTGTCAACGTCGCAGCGCACTGATTTGCCATGCATACCAAGCAATTAACATGTCTGTCTGCTCCTTGTCTTTGCCTTGTTCTCCCTCTCTCTCTCTCTCTCTTCCTCTCCTTCTCACTTTTTCTCCACTCTTGACATTTGTCTAATTAATTTAAACCACAAATTGCTGCAAAGTTGGCGGAAATATTTCATAAAGTCATGAAGAAAAGACTGCAACCGCTAAACAAGAGTGGAAAGTGTTTTGCATTTTTATTACACAAGCAAACAAAACACACACACACACAACACACGCACTCGCACACGTTCACTACACCAACCAACAATCACACTCACACTCTCACAAAAATACCATTGCCCAGTTGTGTGCGGCATTTTATTTGCTGTTGGACGTGGCGGGAGGCGCAGATTGAGTGTAAACCTATTAGAGAAATTACCAACGAAATGAACCGAAGCCCTCGCAACTGGCCGAAAGGCCAATCCGCAGGTCAATTCAATTACTAACACTGGCCATTGAGCACTTTGCGAGGGCAGCTACACAAGTTCACCGTTATGACTGCGGTTAGCTGAAAGCGGAAGCATTGTCAAAGAAAATCAGAAAATCCTTGTCATATTACAGACCAATACAGAGATACACTTTCAAATAGGTTAGTCCTGTTAAATAAGATTATGTATGTACATATAATAATTGTAGTATTATCTAAACATATTCTCATTAGATTGTCGATTCGAATTTTTAAGAAGCAAATCGTTACTTCTATTTCATAAACTAAAAAATCAGGAATCTTTTTTTTACTTATAATAAATAATTATAATAAAAATAGAAAACCATAAATAGAGTTATGGTTTTATTTCGAATAAATTTAGTTTCTTAGTTTACTATGTAATAATTGCAGGAGTGCCGTTTAATGAATATTTTAACATATTAATAGTTTTTGAATATTAATTATTTACGTTATTTAAACGTCAACTTAGTCTGTCGGCACAAAAAAAAATTTTAACAATTACATTTTAAAAAAGAAAGTAAGAGAAAAATGATTTATAAATAGTTAAATTTTTAAGATGTTAAAAGATAAATTCATAAATGTGAAAATAACTAAAAATAAGGTTGCTCTTGTTGACAAGCGCATTACTTCAGATCAATTGTACCAATTAGGCTTGTCTTTCTTTATTATATTCAAGGTAAAGCTTTTAAAACAAAAGACAAATGGAAAAATTGTAGTAATTTTGAGGGGACAAGGTCTGGCGGATCAGCTAGATTAAATTAGCAAATCACAGTGTAATTGAAAAGAATAATCAGAAAGTATTATAGAACCGATCAGCGATAAACTTCAACAAGATATTTAATGGCTTCGCGCATATATTTTGCTAGATATTGATACTAATTGAGCGCCCCTCGTTGTCTGTGCCTAGGGGCTGTAATTCAAAGCATATATTTTTGCTGTAAATATTTAATGCATTCGCCTGGTCATTTTCATAAACCTTCGGCCACTCCTGCCCTCTGACCCTCTCCCTACAGCAATGTCATCCCGCAGACCAAGACACCCCACACACTCACACACACACACTCGCACACCCACTCACACACACACACATACATGAATGGCATAAAAATAAAACTGCCCTTGTTTCTAGGCAAGCAACGTTATTATTGTTATTAAATTTTTCTGCCTATAACTGTTGCCGGCAAGACAAATTAGTGAGCGACGAGGTAGGAGTAAGTATTCTTGTCCAGACTAAGGGAAAGCCTGGCAAAGCCTATAGAGAGAGTGAAAGAGAGTGAGAGCGAGAGAGAGAGAGAGAGAGAGAGAGAGTGAGTCTCTCTCGAGCGTAAAGTCCTGTTTTACGCACAGCGTTTTAATGTTGTGTTTGTGTGCTCATCAATATTTATTGGGGTTCGAGTACGTGAGCGATACACAATCAGCGCCAGAAACCTGCCCAGAACTCAGCTCACAACGTTTTGTGCAAATATTTTGTTTTTGTTTTTTTATTTCTATTGCCGCTATTATGTATATGGCAACGTCCTCACTACCTTCCGCCCTCACTCTCAGAAAGGAGCTTCAGTCAGCGACAGATATATTACAGGCTTTGGCCGACCAACAATAAACGGAGGACACCAGGAAGGCGGTGGCATGGAGGGGTGGGGGGAATGGGTGTGGCAACCACACAATACTTGTGTTTGTTATTTACTATTCAAAAACTTCAATTACCGCTAAGTAGTCGCCGGGGCGTTAATCGCCAAGTGTACGAGTAGTTCCCTTTCACAGCACTCCTCCTGGGCTCTCCTCCTTACTGTAGTCTGTTATTATGCTGATTAACGTTTTATTTACACATAAATAAAACAAAGTGTATTGGTTATTAAATCATTTCGCAGTTATCGTCCATTGTTGCCAGTTGGAAAACGATTTAGCACACGCAGGCCCCAAAAAGTAGGCTATACTTTATTTTGCTGGCGCAACAGGAACAGGAACAACAAACATAGGAACAGGAATAAATTCATACATATATATGTATGCTCGTAATTTAATCCGATTTTCTTTTGACTTTGTGTGCTTGGCCCCTGTCATATAAGGGTACGAGTAAATGCTTAAAGCGGCTTAAGCTGACTAAATAAATAAACTCAATATTATGAATAGATGCCCCCTTGCCAGGCCGGGCCAGTGAAAAGGAAAATGTGAATTAGATAGTAAGCTATGTGAGTGTACGTAAACACGTATGTGTGTGCTTCCATAAAAAAGGCAGAACAGTTGTAGGAAACATCTGTTGCTCTTTTATTAGAGTTATGACTGGATTCTTCGGGCAGTTTGCAAAGTGAGATATTGCAGGCAGAAGGGGAATAAAAGATGGTGGGGATATTAACGTTATGAAATTATGCAGATATTTGTATCTTAAATAGTGAATTTATGACTTTTTGACAATTTATGACACACATGTATATTTTAGGCATTCTATATTTTAAGGATTGACAATCAAATCCAAAAGACCTTCTGTAAATTAGAGTTAATCTTCAAAATTATTTACCCTCAAGCCCGAACCGAATCTAAAGCTATTAAATACACAAATTGCATAATTTTTGTACTACCTGTAATATTAATTAAGCTTTATTTGAATGCAGTTACATTAGTAAAATCTTTAACTTAATTAAAATAACAAATACAAAAACAAATGATAAGGTAATTTTTTTTTTTTTTTTCAAAAAATGGCACCATAGGTTATAAAATTTGGTAAGCCTCTTTATCCTCTTCTTTATTTGCAAATTTTAAAATACGATGAGAGTATAACAACCTATAACTAAAAAAAGGTGGGAAAGAAAAAAGAAACAAAATAATCCACAGACCACAATTGTGAAGCTTCAACCCAATATTCCTAGATATTTGCCACCCATTCTACAACTTAAATTGAATTATTGATATACTCGCACATAAATTGCATTTGTAGCAATTGAAAGAAATAGAAAGAAAGAACAATTGTCTGAGAAGAGAACAGAACAGCTGCCATCGCTCCTTAAAAAGCTGGCAGCACATTTAAGTATTAAACGAGACAAAGGCGATTTGCTGAGAGATTTGTGAGTGATTTGATTGCAGCTGCAGTTGAATCACACGTGGGTATGAAAGAATGTATGTAACCGTTAAAGGTGAGTGCGAAACAAGTGATAGAAGTGGAAACTAGATTGGATCTCATGCTGTTTTTGGTTTACAGCTGACAACAGGCAGGACTCAAGGCTCAGACTGTTGGCCAGCCATGTCCTCGACTCACACGCGTGTCCTTTTCTGGGCCATGGCAGCTTGATTACGTACTAAGCCGTTTACAGAGCGAGGGCAGCAAGTTTAGTTTGCTTTATACAATCAGAGCTCGATGGCATGCTGAGCACGGCGCAGGATGGCAGAGGATGGCAGCCAAAGGACATCATCGCTCACTGATTGTCAGGCGATGGAACGAAATAACAAAATGACAAAATAACGAATTATGTGTTTGCATAAATAAATAAGTTGAAGGATGCCTCCTTGCCTCCTTGCCTGTCTTCCTGCCAATCTGTTCATCTCGCTTCTACCCTGTCTTCCAATTGAATTGAGAATATTCAGGCTGCACATCCTTGGGATCTTGCTCCTTTTGCATCCTGGACGCCACATTCCTTTCAACGCTGTCGTTGCCGCTATTGTCGTGATGTGTTGTGAAAAATTCGCTAGCTTTATTATAAACAAATAGGAGAGATCCACCAATGCGGCATTCAGTCGTTCCCAAGCCCCATTTCCAATTCCATCGCTGACAATGACACGCTCACCATAATGGCAAGCAGCAGGACGAGCAGAAGGAGGAGGAGGAGCAGCAGGAGACGCATCTATACATCCGCCAGGCAACGGATGCTCACAGGACGCGCCACCCGCAGGACGCGGCCTGCTCCATTGCTCCATTGCTGGTGCAGCCAGCGAAATATTGTCGCTTGCAATAAATGCCAAGCATCCGCTGCGCCAGCGACAAGGACGACGACAACAACGACGACGACGACGACCGCCATTATGGCACTAGCGCCATTTTGTTTTGCCATCATATCCCCCTGCAGCACCCTTGAACAACGCGGTCCAAATAACGCGAATGCGATAAATAATGCGGCTTGGCAATTGGCGTTGCCGCTGTGACCGCCGCTGTCGCTGCCTCTGCCTCTGTCACTGCCTCTGTCGCTGCCTCTGTCCCTGCTTCGGCAGCCTCTGTTTTTTATGCCTTTTGGATGGTTGTGCATCGCTTTAAGCCCTGTTGCCTCACATCCGAGTGAACTTTAAAGGTGCACTCATCGGATGCGGCAAGTTGCCTATCAGCGCCTCTTCATTGCCCGTTGCAAGTTCGATTTGCCTTCTTTACGAGTATGTATGGAATATTCGCAAATTTCATTTGCATTCGAATCGCATCAAATTGCATACGAATGTTTCGAATTATTTATTTCTTTCTTTCCTCTTTGCGATAAGTAGAATACACATATTTACATACGGGAAAGCCAAGGTAACTTTTTTCTTTCTGCGCCCAAATGAAGCACTGAAAAAAGTCACATCTTGTTGTGTTCTAGAAATCTCAATTATCGCTGTTTTCGAAGCCAAGCAGAAAATGTTATCGATTGTCAAAAAAAATTAGTGAAACATTTCAGCAAGCTAAAAATTTTTTGAATTAAATTAAAGTTTTTTATTCATTAAATAAAAATAAGTAAAATTAGTCATTTTTTGAACACACCAGTTAAATTATATGCATTGATACGTACGAGTATTCCAAAGTTAGTTTCCGAATTATATACTTAAATGATATATTGAATTATTTATTTATTTATTTATTAATTTATTTTTTTTTTTTATTTATTTATTTATTTATTTATTTATTTATTTATTTATTTATTTATTTATTTATTTATTTATTTATTTATTTATTTATTTATTTATTTATTTATTTATTTATTTATTTATTTATTTATTTATTTATTTATTTATTTATTTATTTATTTATTTATTTATTTATTTATTTATTTATTTATTTATTTATTTATTTATTTATTTATTTATTTATTTATTTATTTATTTATTTATTTATTTATTTATTTATTTATTTATTTATTTATTTATTTATTTATTTATTTATTTATTTATTTATTTATTTATTTATTTATTTATTTATTTATTTATTTATTTATTTATTTATTTATTTATTTATTTATTTATTTATTTATTTATTTATTTATTTATTTATTTATTTATTTATTTATTTATTTATTTATTTATTTATTTATTTATTTATTTATTTATTTATTTATTTATTTATTTATTTATTTATTTATTTATTTATTTATTTATTTATTTATTTATTTATTTATTTATTTATTTATTTATTTATTTATTTATTTATTTATTTATTTATTTATTTATTTATTTATTTATTTATTTATTTATTTATTTATTTATTTATTTATTTATTTATTTATTTATTTATTTATTTATTTATTTATTTATTTATTTATTTATTTATTATAGCATGACAAGGAGCAAATTCAACTAAGATTGAAATTAAAAAGTAATCAAATAAAATGAAATAAAGCTAATGATTCAAACTGACATGAAAAAGAAGTTAAATTAAATAAATTTCAATTTAAATTTGGGAAAAGCAAACGATTGTTATTGATCCAACATTTGTCGCAGGGATTGGGGAAATCCCAGAAAAGCCCAATCAAATCAATAGAAAATATTTAAGTTGTAATACAAACTCACGGAAGATCACTGATCCCAGAGCTCGGGGCCCAGTGAGATCAGAGATTTACTGGTGGTGATTAAAAAGAGAAGCTTTAATAAGGTGGAGAGAGAGATTGTTGGATATTAAGTGATATAACGTAGGCAAAAATAATGGAGCGAAGTTCCTAGTTGTCCTAAAGGGGACATTGAAACTAACACGTTCTAGTAATGATGGAGATCTAATATCGCCATTAATTAACTTATGGAGAAATTCAACTCCAAGAACTGTTCTACGGTGAGCAAAGGACGGAAGATAGAGAAGAATAAGTCTGATTGAATAAAGTGGCAAACGGAGATTTGGATTCCAAGCAAAATCCAATAGTGCAAAAAGAAGAAATTGCTTCTGTACAGACTCAATTTGATCTTGCTATAATTTGTGCTGAGGATTCCAAACACAAGAGCAATATTCAAGAATATGTCGAACCAAGGTAGTGTATAATATTCTTGTGACACTCGGGTCGATAAATAATAAATAGTAGAAAGTTAGCTTTAACATTTTTTTGAAAAATGTTCTTAATATTATCTCTTAATTTAAAGTGCTATTACGTATCGATTCAATATTTTTTTCTGGTTACTCTTTTTAGTGCTTAAACTATATTTTCTTAGGCCTTTAAATGCTCTCCGCCCTTGCTCATACATTCTTCGCATTTTCCGTTATTCCTCCTACAATAGTGGCGCTTTCTTCATCCGCAATCAGCAAATTACTCATACGCCCAATACGCCATAGACAGCTTAAGAGCTGGGACAGCGGGCGAGAGATTAAGTGAGGGGCATGAGTGCAAAAACTGTCAGTTTCTGTTAATTTGTTATGTATGAACTTGGTCGCACAACCACAAACAACGTACACACGCCCCTTCCTCCAGCTCGCACCTCCTACCTCATCCGGCACGTGGACTGCATCAGCACTATCAAATGCAGTGCTGTCACCTGTTTTGTTGCTACTCGTACCTTTGACGTCTACTCCTTAATTAAAACATCAACTGAAGCATGAACAATGAATAATTCACATCATTATGACGTTGACGATAGCCACATATGAGCACATGACATTACTAAAAAAGCCAACAAAAGAAGGGAAAGAATAAGAGAGAGAGAGAGAGAGAGACAGAGAAAGAATTAAGCAGGTGAGAGCAAGCGACAAAACGAGAATGCAATAGTTTTTTGCAATATCTTGCAGTTAGCGTCGCAGTCGACATTGTCGCTTGCGACTTTTATGCAAATTGCTTACGAGGTGCAAACAAAAAAGTGTTGCATAGTTTTGGGTGCGTATTTAAATTGACGCGCCAGTCATATCCGGCGCAGGCGGCAAAGCCAATCACGACACACACACACACACACATACAAAAGAGCGAACACACACACTAGCATACGAGCAAATGCCTTAAAGGCTTTAAAAGCAATTTGTATACATTTTTTCCATGACGCACGCGGTCGCTTAGAAGAAAACTAGAAAAATATTTTGAAGCGCATCTTTTGTACATTTTTATTTTTCCTATTTGTTTATTTTTCTTTTCGAATTTTTTTTCATTTTATTTTTTTATATTCCGCCAGTGTGCCATTTATAGTTTTGCGCGTGCGAATTTAATCAAAAGTCAAAAGCACACGATACGCTGAGAGGATGCGCCAGGACATGTTCGGTGCGTGTGCCTTTATATGGGCTTATAAGTTTGTGTGTGTGTGTGTGTGTGTGTGGTGCGTGTGCGTATGTGCGTCTGTGCGTCTGTTTGCGTGTGTGCTGACCCACATAAAAGCAAACACCAGCAAATAACTGCGAGCGTTGCGAGCGACGAGCACAAAAAGACTCATCAAAAACTCATAAATTTGCAATTTTCGACACATGACAAAATAAATTGTAAACAAAGCTGCGCTAAAGCAAGAGCCAAACGTAACAACAAGAGAAACAACAACAGAGTCAACAAAAAAACAAGGGGGCGCCGGCTACAGTCGAGTGTGCTCGACCGTATAATACCCTGTGCCCTGGCTCTCCGATAGGTCATACGTAGGTGCGCTACGTTAGGCATGCCGAAGGTGTGACGATGCGGCATTAACTTTTTGACTAATTGTTCGTATTACATCTACATGATCTAGTGAACCGATTTAAACCAAATTACAAATTCTCAATCTGTGAGTTTGGTTGACTTATCTCTAAAAACAACAATAATTTTCGTACTTTATCTTAAAATTCGTTCCTATGCCAGCTATTTGATATCAGATTTCAACCAAATTTGTTCAGGATGTAGAATACCATCCCAAATGCGTATTCTGTTAGTTTGGTTGAGAAACCTCAAACAACAAAAAAGTTTATCATACTAAAACTTGATTTTGGACTGATCGTTCCTATTGCAGCTATACGATATAGTAGTCCGACTTCAACCAAATTTTATCAGGATATATAGGACCATCCCAAATGCAATTCCTATTAGTTTGGTCGAGATCTTTCAAACAACAAAAAAGTTTATTTTCGACTGATCGTTCCTATGCCAGCAATATGATATAGTGGTCCGATTGAATAAATTGTATTTAATTTAATTAAAATAGTAAATCGTAAATCGTAATCGTAATCGTAATCGCTGAAATCGATGTTGCTCATTCCAAAAGTAGCCATTATCTAAAATTTGCTCAGCTTTTTGAAGTCCGGCAACACCAAATAATCTCTCCCACTCTTCTTAATCATCGAAATCAGCTGTTAAAGGCTGCTGCATTGCGCGCGCAATTTAAATTTAAATGCTATGCTTTAATATTTGTGATTCTTTTTGCAGAATTTGTTAAGCATATGAATACAATGATAATAAATGAAAACCTACTGAACATATGTGCGAGCTTACTAGCTTATTATTAAACATAAAAATTATTATCAATTCAGAGATTTCAGTGTTGTAAAATTATCTGTCGTCGAGGTGTCAAGGTGCAAAATTATAAAGTGGCATTTATACATATCGCTTTTTGCAATGCATACTAATATCTACATACATATATTTTAACACAATCGTAAATATGTATTAACTTAAACCATGTTAATATATTAAAATAGGATAGAAATTGTAGCCAAATATCGATAATTTTGCCTATCGCTCGTTTTTGCGTTCGCACTCTTCGTACACGTGCTCACTGTTATGTGTTTGCACAATCAAATGTGCATATGCTATCTCGCTCGCACTTGCCTATGTCTATGATTTTGATTTATGTGAATTAAAAGCAAATTTGAAATATCTTCTCTATTTAATAGTCAATCGCTTTGAAACTTTCAGGGTCATTAAATTGGCTTACTTCTTATCTTCATGTTTAATTAAGAAGTGTTTTATTAAATATCGCGTCTGGTAATCGTTTTTTGCGATTGGCAGGCGAAAGAGGCGTGGCATCTAAAATTTAAAACAAACTTGATCTGCGCCCGCTATCCAGCAACCTTCATACCAAATTTGAAGTCTCTAGCTTTTATAGTCTCTGAGATCCTTTGACTCAAACAGACGGACAGACGGACAGACAGACGGACATGGCTCAATGGACTCGGCTATTGATGCTGATCAAGAATATATATACTTTATAGGGTCGGAGATGCTTCCTTCTGCCTGTTACATACATTGCACAAAACCATTATACCCTTTTTGACTATTTTCAATGGGCACTGGCATAACAATAGCAATAACAACAGCAGCCTGAATAACAAACATAAAAACAAAGGCAGCCCACACGGCGTATGAAAATATTTTTGATACGACGCGTCATCCGTGTTACACAAAGCCGATGAGGCTGCAGCTGAAGCTAAATTCTTCTTATTTTTTTTTTGTTACTGATGGAAAAGTGGATAACAGGGAAGAGAAAGGGATAGAGCGACAGCTGAAGTTGCCAACAGCTCCATCATTTAGTTGCTTGTCCAGTTAGTAAACTTTTCATTAGCTCGCAGCGCCTCCAGCAAATCGAAATCAAAACCAAACTCAAAAGTACACTCAATAGCATAACAGATGTCGGGCAGAGCAATTATTAAAGTTTTTTAAAGGCAAGCGTAGAATTCTGAATGTGTTTCGATCATTGTTCTGTACTCTCAAGTCATAATTCAAATCTATTTCCCTTATTTTTATAAATATCTATATTTGTAGATAATAGTATTGCTTATACTGAAGCTAAGGCGACAGATGTCGTATCGCCTCAGACTGCAATTGTAATGTGAACTAAGAATGGTGACACTAACAATGCAAGTAATTCATTTACTGGGGTTTCAAAGGGTATGCACAAACTATAGTACAATTCGAAGACATAGTCATTCTTAATCAGCTTCAGTCTGATTGATTTTGTCATCTGAAATTATACAAAAACAAGCGGGAAAGTTGAGACTTAGTCTTTGAGATACCCGTTTCAAAAATTAGCTTTACATATATTTGTATCGACGAATTCTTAGGCTCTTCACTATAATTTACTTATACTTTTTAGGCATTCGAGTTACTTTAAAATGTCAAACAGCTTTGAAAGCCGTTATATGTATCCGATCATGAAGCATTTGTGTAGAAAAATAAGTAATAACATAAGAAAGCTTTAGTCAAGAAGAGAATTGTATCTTGAAAACTATGGGAGTGGTGGAATTTTTGTTATTTGCATGGCAGGAAGGGAATTAAAAAAAAAATTTGATAAAATATTTAGCTATTAAAGTAAGTAAGATTGAGGTGTCTTTTTGTATGTAGAGGTTATAAATACATGCCATGATGGATCTTAAGAACTTATTACTGGATATTCCTTGGTCGCTCACTCTTGACATATCATTAATTTGAGACGATTTGTATTGTACTTCCAGTGAGCAATTAATATTATAAAGTCACATCTTTCTCCCACAGTTTTTTCTCCCTCTCCTCTTCTTTCAATCCGGGCTTGCAAAGCAACTTTCACTTTGTTCGAATCGCAATGAGCTTCACGAGTCGGCGTGAAGTTTATAAGTATTTATTATTCACGCTACTTGAGTCATGGTTCCACATAAAGCGAGTGCTTCGTTCGAGTACACAAGTATATATATATGTATATATATATATATGTATGTGTATATACAAATGTGCATATAAATCCCCCAGATTTTCATTCAACCAGCTTGGCTTCTCTTCGCAATGCTGATTAATCAAAGTTCAAATTAACGTTTGCTTATGGATCAAGTGTTGGGGTAAACGCAGCTGTGGAATACCCTCGAAGTTGTTGAAGGAATTCAAAAAACTATTTTATTTTATTTTAATTTATTTGTTTACTGCCAAGCTAAGCGCATCAAGTTAAACATTAAAATAAATTAATAATAAATAAATAAAATGGTAAATAAGAAAAAACTTAAATAAAAATATTAAAGTTAAAAGAGAATTAGAATTACATGTAAATGTTTTGGGGCTATCTCGAATTAAAAAGAAAATGATTGACCCAACTTTTGTTGGGACCAAAATAAAATTAGAGAATAGCTAGCTGGACATAATCATAGAGAGGCTTTAATAGTGAGCGGAGAACAGACGGAACTAATCGAACAAGACAGAGTTTTAGAATTAGATTCAATTACTTTATACTAGAAAGCACTGTAAAGCTCTAATATATGTATATATTTTTTGTAATTAAAGCAAGCTAAATCACAGCATTCTTTTAAATATCCCTTGGAACTTCAATTGTTGCTATTCAAACTCATTGTTCATGATAGTTATAAGACCACCATTACGGAGTAATGTAAATTTATAGTTCTTGATTATGTAACAATAACTGCCATTTACAAACAGACGACTTACTTATATTTGTGTATAAATAAATGTATGCATATATGTACATATACATATATGTACATATGTATGTATTATCGTCCGATATCAATTTGCCCCTCACACTGTTTCATTGTCGTAATTGGAATGCATTGAAATGCGAATTGTGACCCATGTCGTGTGCTTTTTGCTGGCAATTCGAGAACGAGAATGAGAAATAGGAATTTGCAACGGCGCGTCGCGACGATGCCGACGTCGGCTTCGACGTCGGCGTCGGCGTCTACGTCGAGAGCGACGTCAAGCTTATGACTGCTTTGCAACCGCAAGAGCATCAACAACTACAACAACAAGAAGAACAAAAAGAAATAGAGAAAAAGTTCAACTAATTAGCGCAAGCGACTTTTGGAACCGTTGCCGTTGACGACGACGACGACGACGTCAACGTCAACGTTGGCGTCGTCTACCTTCAATTGAACAGCGTCGTAGTCGCTGTTGTTGTTGTTGTTGTCGTACTTGTTGTGCCATAGCTAAACGTTGTACTTGTAAATAAAAAAGAGGCAATTAACACATATTTTTTACAGAGCGTCGCAACCGGTTCAATTTCTAGAACGGCCCCCGAAAAGTGCAGAAGACAGCAACAAACTTACATTTAATAATACATAACTTTATCTATCTACATAAGTTTTAGTGCGTGTGTGTGTGTGTGTGCGTTTGTGTGTGTATGTGTGAGTGAGTGTGTGCTAATCTTTAAATTGAAAAAAATCTCAGTAGCAGCTTCTGCCGAGGTACTGAGCTTTATGGAATTCATTTTGCGGCCGGCACTTTCAGTTTGCAGGCGACGTGCGGCGCGGAGATGTCACATTTATATAACATAATATAACATAATAATAAAATACTAAAAATAAAAGAGCTTTAAGCAAGCAAATATTGAATATTGAGCAGAGTCCCTCTCACTCTCACTCTATCTAGCTAACATACAAGGGAAGTGTGAATTTGACTTCGATAAGTGCTGCTTATCAGATTTCTTATCGCGCTAGTTTGCTCTCTCTCTCTTTCTCTCTCTCTATCTGTCGCTGCCTGTCTCGCACACACGCGCTCTCACACGACACTTTATAGGCTGGCAGCGAGTGATACGCACAGTTAAAGCACAGCTGTTGTCGTTGTGCAAAAGTCGCAAGCTTAAGAAGAGGACGCAAAACGCAGCAGCAACAGCAGCGGCAACAACAACAACAACAACAAGCAGCAGCAGCGCATGCCAAAGCTCAAAGCGCAGCTTGCGCTCAGGCGTCGTCCATAATGCAAAGGCACCATAATCACACCAATAACAACGAACAATAAAGAACAACAACAACAACTGTTTCTTAATTTAGACAAAAAAAAAAGAAATAAACAAAAAAAGAACAATTCAGTGGCTAAAAACAATCAAAATAAATGAACAAAAATAAAATTCAAAATAAATAAATAAAGTGAGTGGCTGCTTACAAAATCAACGATAAACTATAACAAAAAAAATAACAGTTACAATAGCAACAACCGCGAACTCTCTCTCACACACATACACACATACAATGGCCAGAGATAGGCTGCCAGAGCTTTTACAGGTAACTTGGAGTGTTAAATGTTTTTCAGTCATACATATTTCAAAATGCTCTCAAAAATACCAGCTGTTTGGTGGGTGGGCGGCTCGTGGTGCTAATAATGCGATCACAGTATGGCAAAATCAAAACAAACAAAGATTCCCAAATCTGGAACAAGCTCTACATAAGTAACACAGCATCCACATGCTTTTTTAATATGTGCTTCAAAATTAGGGCACGTCTATTCAATGTCTAAAAAAGTTGTTTGATACTATTGAAAACAAATTTGTACGTAAAATGTATTGAAATTAATGTCAAATTTTGAAAAGCTAAACGTTAGATACAATTTGTATTCTCATTGAAAAAACGGCACTAAGTATTTTGTACTTAACACGCAATATTTACACTTTATTTGTAATTGAAATCTTAAATTACTAAAGTCAAGAATGTCAAATTTAATTTAAGTGCAATATTTTAAGCACTAAATTTAAATTTTCAAACTAAAAATTACTGCACTTTATTTTAGTTCGACTCTTATCTCCCTGTGTATGTCCTATAATTCCTTGTCAAACTTAAAAGTGGTCCACTATATAATAAATCTATCAGACGAACGATCGGATAAAGCTACATATATCTTTATGATAAGTATAAAAAACATTCTCGCTGATACAAATTTATAGATTGTGTATATATTAATTTTGTTGGTAAACTGGTTAACAAACAAATATCAAATTTTTCAGATATCTAAACCAATCTTCAATTATAGGATTACTTTTCTCCTTAGTTGTTTAAAATGCATTTCTTTACTAACCAAATAATACATTTCCCTCTAGGTTAACATTTGTTGTAGATCACGTAACATTTTTGGCTTGATCCATTGTTTTTAAAATTATTTATATTTCTTGCAGTTTTTAGTTGTAAAACCCATTGCAAATAAGTAGATAATTTTTTTTTCCTTATATTGAAGGCCTACTGTGGTTGTCGTAAAGCTCTATTTGAATTCATTACTTGAGCTGAAGGTTTTTTTTACAAATACTACGCTCCCGGCGTTAAAATTACGCTAACCATTTCCATTTGGGAGTGTCAGATGGGGAGTGGAGCGGATTGGAGCGGGGTGAAGTGGCGTGCGGGAGTGTGGACGTTTATCAGAAACCACCTAGATTGCTCATAGATAAGAGCGATAAAGTTGGACACCCAACCGACCGACCGACCGACCGACTTGTCGTATCCCCATTCCAAATATTCGTATTTACGTCGCCTTAACAGTTGGAAGACTGCACAAGTTTCATTTGTTGATCGCATTTATTGCTCATTACACTGTCCAGATTTGCGCATTTTGCGCCCAAAAAATCAGACGCCATTTTACTCAGGGCCCCCGACATGCGAGGGAGAAAAAAGATCGTCGTTGTGCTTGTGTACGAAGTGTGCCGAAGTTTTAGTTTCATTTGCAGCAGAAGAACTTTTGGCTGCAAACTGTAAATTGCAAACCGTTTAAACGTTGGTTTTAATTTTGTCTACTTTTTGCAGCGTTCGTTGAGCGCCAACTCAACGTCGTCATCATCGAACGGTTCGTTGCTGCTCAGCGTCTATAACGCCACCACGGAAACCCTTAACAACAACAACAACAGCAACAACAACAATAGCAACAATAGCAACAACAACAGCAGTAGCAGCAACAGTGACAACAACAAGGATCGGGATAAAATGACGCAACATGGCAACAATCTGGATGCCATTCTAAATCCAGTAAGTAAAATAAAATTGTCCTCATCGTCCATTTGGAGCGACCGCATGAATCAGTTAAATTAACAGCAACGTTAGCAGCGACGCGACGCGACGTCAACGCCGACAGCGACAGCGACTGCGACAGCAGTTTATTACTCAATCGAATTTTTTCGCCGCGAACCCGTGATAAGCAGAAACTCATAGCTTACAGCGCCATCTAATACAATAAATACATGAAAATATATGAACACACATACATACATAGATTTGTATAAATAGTATTGACCAAACGATGCTAAAGTTTGTTAACTATTAATAGCAGGTGCAAGGCGAACGCTTCTCAATGAGTTCGAATGTGAGAAGATCTTATCTGGAACTTTTCCTCTGCCATAATAAGACAAGAGATCACAGTTGGCTACTGATCAATATACTATTTAAAAAAAGCTTTTAAGCTCGACACATGTTTGTCTCGAACAGTGTTGCCAGACTTTTCTCAGTAAAAATATATTAAAAATTAAAATAAGTAAAAACAAAATTAAGAGAAATAAATGAATAACAAAAATACAGTAATTATATACATATATTTATATACATACAAGTCCCCGACTTTATTATACACGTTACCCACTTTAAATACCCATTTATTGTTCAAATTAACTGTAAACGCTAAGGAACAAATTCAACTGCATCCTTTGAGGCGCTAATCCCAGCTTAGAAAAATTCCTAACACTGTTTTACTTATTCTATTTTTCCCAGTGCTACAAGCCAACGCTTAGTATTTAAGGCACTAGACACAGTTGATGATGATATATAAATGGATGTTTAATTTTATACCTGAAATAAAAAGGGTTAACAATATAACTGCAAATAATGGATTTTCAAAAAAATGTTACATACGATACTTTAGAAATCGATCGGAAGCAAGGGATCGGCATACATATTGTATTATTTGCGAACCTTTGCTAACATATTTTTGTTCGTTTTTACTTTACAGTATTCAGGAATTCGCTATCAATTATCACAAATCGCTGCCAATCTGGAGGCCATGTCCCGCATGGCGCAGACAATCAACCTGCGCACCTTTAGCGGTAGGTACAGTGAACACATTTGGAAACTAAGATCGAAACTCATTAGCTTGTTTCCTATGCAGAGAATGAAATGGATGAGCTGCACAACAAAAATCTACGTCTCGGCAATCAGCTAATGAGTCGTTTCAAGGAGTTAAAGGCGAACTTGCCGCTAGAGACAGACTACAGTTTGGAGGCGAGAATGAAGCGTACTTTGTTTTATGGCCTGTACCAGACCTACATTAATCTTTGGCAGAAGAACGAACAATTCTTGCAGAACTATGAGACAAAAATTAAAAAGAATCTGCGCATGCATTCCAAAATCAGTAAGTAAATTAACAAAAAAAAAATAACTGACAATAGCAATTCTGCCAACCTTTATTTGAATCGAAGCTCACAATATCAGTTCAGTTCTTAATTTTGAAGTTTGCCGAGCCGAATCAAAAACTCCACTTTTAAACCTCTAGACCTTTTCCTAAACAATGAAAAACAAAGCAAATTTCATGATTTTTTAGATCTTTAGCTCAATGGAATAAGTTCCATCACTTATCTTTAGTCGTGAACCAAATCGATAGTCGATAAAATGTTTATATTTTTTTTATAATTATAAATATTTTGTTTTCAAATTTTTCCTTTTTATTTTTTACCTGTTATGTTTTCTTCAAGATTTTATTTACAGTTTATTTTTGTATTGTAGCAATTGTTGTTGAATAGTAAAACAAAATGAACAATATAGCCCATTAGTAAATGAACAAGTGCATATTAATGTTATAAAGTCTTGTTCTATAGCTTCATAGTTTTAACGGTTTACAACCTGGGCTAATATTATAGCGTATTCATTTCATTTTCCTCATCCCCACAGTCAACTCGGAAGCCAGTGAACAAGAAATTGAGCTGCTGATCGAGAAAAAAACGACAAAACTCTTTGTAGATAATGTAAGTTGTTCGCATAATTTATTTAGACTGATTTAATATTTTAATTTTGTATTTAACAAATCAATTTAGATTCTGCAAGAGACAGAAATGGAGCGTCAAACATTGAGAGATCTCATGGATCGTTTTAACGAGTTGAAGAAGCTGGAGAAGTCCATTGAAGACGTCCATGCCCTGTTCATGCGCATTCAAACCCTCGTCATGGAGCAGAGCGAGACGATACAACGGGTGGAGTTCCATGCGAATCAGGCAACGATTTCTACGGACAAGGGGGCTAATGAGCTAGACAAGGCGAATGATTATGCAAAGAAGGCGCGAAAGGTGATTATTACTACGATAACAAATACAAAAGCCATAACTTTGATTTGTCATTTCAAATCGATTGTTGCCACTTTCATTCAACTATTTTACTAATATTTATAATTCATTATTTTTGCAGAAAAAGATAATGCTCATTGCTATACTCGTCGCAGTAGTGTTAGTTTTAGTATTTGTCGGTATTTATTTATGATGTAAATAGCCTCAACAACAAACTTTTTTTAATATTTTTAAGTAAAATAAAGTTATATTTCCTACATGGCCTGAGTTTGAATTGGTTTTCGGTGTTCAAAAGCAAAACTCACCACACAATGGCGTCGCGACTGCACAGAGTTGTATTTGTCTGTAATCAATCAACTGACAACTGATTTTTGTTCACAATCAATTATTATTGGCAATCGAGTTTTTCCTTTTGTTATTTTTTGATAGCACAAAAATTAAGCTGAACTATGCAAATTTACGCTGAAAATTATGTGTGCTAATTGGTAAACAAAAGTAACCTTAAGGCAACAGAAAAGTATTAGGGGTATTTCTGAAACAGATTCAGAATAGATTTGGATTTCGTCGATCAGCTGTTCACAGTCCAGAAAAATAAAATAAATCAGGCCTGAAAAAAATCTGGTCACACTGGAAGTTTTCAAATAATCCGCCGTAATTTGATTATATTACTCTATCACTCTGCGTTTGTTTGCATTCTGCTGTAACTTTAATAGGGAGACCGATGTGTTTTTCGAATTTCAAGTTTTGATAAATAAATAACTATATATATAATGCTGAAAATTTACTATAGATATCCCAGACGGATATGCCAGCTTAGCAAGGGTTAAGCGTGCAAAACGTGTTGCTGAAACTGATTAAGATTTGCTTAAATAAATTTAAAATCTAATCTGAATCTGTTTCAGAAATTCCCCTAATATATTACGAAACGTAAAGGTTGATAAGCCGTCGATTGACAGAATTTAACGCAACATGAGCGACGTAAGCGCAAAATCAGCAACGTAAGCGCAGAATTAGCAACGTATGAGACTTAACATCCCTATGTTAGTATTATGTTAGCAGAGTAGATTAGCATAACCGCAACTTAACATAGTACGCTGCTAAAAATGCAAAACAATGAAGATAAATAAGACATAGAACATCAACAAAACATACGACAAATAAATAAATACTATAGTTTGGGTAAGTGTGCAATTGAGTGCAATGCAACTAGTGTCCAAATAACAACAATGCCACAAGACAAACAAACGCTGAGAGACGCAATTCACGTTTGACCCATTAGCGAGCGCCATTTTTTCGCTGGCGTCGTGCAAAGTTTTCTATTTAACCGCTTATTTCTGAGAAATTTGACGGCGCGACCAGTGCTTAAATTAATTGCAATATATTATTAATTGATCATTGTAGCTTGTTGGTTTGTCGCGGGGGAGGAGCCACTGCCATTGGCATAAAATGGAAGACAACAACAGCATGTGTAAGAATGTCAAATATGCAACCGAAGCTGTTGCTGTCGCTGCTGCTGTTGTTCCTCCCGAGATATCCACATCATTCAATGGCAAGGGAGTTCACTTGAAAATGGCCACTGCCACCGTCACCGGCAGCTCTGATGAGCCAGAGGAGCTGCTTGGATCGGTGACCACACAGAATTGCCCAGGCACGCGGGCAAGTGCACGCGTCATACAAAAAATGAAACTCGATTTAACGCGTCCGATGACGCCACCGCCCGCTGAACGGGAGCACAGCAAGAAGGAGGAGAAGGCCGCCCAAAAGACGCCCTCGCAGATGCGTGCTGCCAACAGAACGACCTGGACAAATGTGGAGCGAAATTGTTTCTTTGATGCGCTTAACGAATTTGGCAAGGATTTTGAGGCGATCGCCAATTGCATTAATTCCAAGCTGAAGCGTCGCAACACGAGCAGCGATCACAGCTTCAAGACCAAGGATCAAGTGCGACAGCATTACTATCAAACATATCATAAGATAAGCAAATATGTGCGCTTCACCGATGGTAAGTAAACGGACAAAGCAAGGCCTGATAAGTCAATGGCCTAAGGTGGAAAACGATTATTTCTTGACTGGAAATCAATGTACTTTTTACCATAAATAATTCCTTTAAAAGCAATTTACGTCATCCAACGCTCCAATTTCTATATGCCGTCCATAAAATAGAAGCTTAACAACCTTAACAAAAAATGGAACAGGCTCCGGCTTTCTCCAAATTGTTCCAAATGCTCAGAACTAGAAATTAAAAGTAAGATTTATTTCTCAAATTTAATTATTTAAAAAAAAATCTAAATAGTTACGATCCCTGGTTGTTCACCATAAAATGTAGCCAAAAATATTAATATACATATATTTATATATTTCTGAAAGCAAATAATTGGTTTAAAAAAATTCGTTTTCCTACTTAGACTAATTACTTATCGGCAGATCCTTGTAATTGTGAATCTTAATCTTGCTATTTATTTTCTAGAGCTCAAGAAACTTGCACAGGAGCTGTACACTCTGATAAACTATGGTGAAATGCGTCGTAAGCTGCAGTTTCTAACCGAGAAGCATTTCATGAAACTTAAGCAGCTCATCTATCAGGGTCACATCATTGTGCGCTGTAAGGGCAAGAACATTCGCATCAAGACGCCTGCCTGCAAAGCTCTACGTCGTCTTAATCAGCTCGATGGTGAGATCAAGTTGAAGCAAATAGAGTACGACTCGTTTGATAATTACTCATTCACAGATACACTGGAGGACATCAGGCTGCCCAGTAAAATAGAGGTGGTAGTAACGCCCTCAAATATGGAGGCATTTGGACGAGTTCAGGCTCTGGCACAGAATCCACGTGGACGAGCTATTGTGCCGCTGCACAAGAAGCTCTTTAGCTTTATCAAAACGTTTGAGTACAAATGGCGCAGCGCTGATGCTCGACTCTCCGAGGAACAGATGCTGCCCAGTGGCGTTACCGGTGTGGCCGAAACGCCCGATCCTCCGGCAGAGCCTTCTCTTTGCTTTTTGCCCAAGCCCGGCGTGCCCATACATCGCCCTTTGCTGAGCATTACGGCGCATCTGAGCAGCGTCAACATATGCCTTACCGCATATGAGGAGCGCTTGGGCTTCAAAGTACGCAGCGAGACGTTGGAAAGCACAGCAGCTGCAGCTGCGGCCAGTGCAAAGCGTGCACGCACCGAAAGCGGTTCAGAGAAGCGTTCGCCGGAGGCAAAAAAGCTTAAGACGACGTGCAGTCCGGCGCATGAGAAGACTTTGGATGAACTGGGGGAGGGCGGTAATCCCGTGAAGCTGGAAAACGGCAGTGGGGATGAGCTAAGTGAGGAAATCAATGAGCTGCTCAGTCTGACGACCGATGGCGATACACTCACCACAATCAGCGTTGGCTCGAATCTTATAACAGCTACAGTTGCAGCACAACCAACAGAAGCAATTGTACCACCCCCCGTTGCCGCACCTCCGCCGCCGGCGCCAACACGAGCCAAGCGCAACGATGCCTTGGGCGCTGGAGGTGTTAAAGGCGCCAGGGCAGCGGCTCGTAACTTTAAGCCGCTGCTTAGCGATGAGGCTATCAAGCGCATACGTAAAGGCTGGACCGTGTCCAGCTCGGTGGACATAACCATTGGAGATTTGTATGTTGTACTAGGACAGGACTCCAAGCTGGAACTTGAGTATTATTGGTGCGACATCGAGCTGGGAACGTCGAACAGCTCAACGGCTGCCATTGCTTCCACAACAACATCTTCTACATCGCTGCCGTACAATACTAACGACTGTGATAGCGCGGAACGCGTTAAGGCCATCACAACGGCCACGGTTAGCAATAAGTTGAAGCATCTCCTACTCGTTGCCAATCTCAGTGAACGTGTCCGTAAACGTCAATGCAATTGTGGACACAGTTGTGATCGCAAACGCGATCTAATCACCAAGGCACAATGGCTCAGCAGTCTGGCAAATGGTACGGCTGGCCCCAAAGCTGCTGCTGCAACTTCCACAGATGGCAACGAGTCCATCTTTCGCGCTCCCATGCTTCCCATCCGGCGACCTATCACCAATATTATTGATCCAATGCGTCAATTATCGAAAGTAAGTAAGGGTCTTTCGACAAGAGGTTTAATTTTAATATTAAAAAATAACGTAGTAATTTTGTAAATAGTTAGAATACTTTTTATTTTTATACAAAGTACAAGTTTTAAAGTTAATAATTGCGAATGTTCATCTAAATTAATTTCATAAAACTACTCATCAGATTTTCGTTATATCGCTCAATTCTTTCAATGACTGTCATAATTCAAAATAACAATTTTGTAAAAAATAAGTTTATAACTTTTAATTCAGTACCACATTACAAGATATAACGAATATTTCTGCATTGATTTATAAATCCAATTTTGAAAATCGCATATATATTTTTTGAGTTGTTTTTTTGAAAGTTAAAAAACGCTGCGAAATTTAAAATGAAACATCTTATTGAATTACCCTTTACAGTCAATTATAAAGAATTGTAACACATTTTTATATTTTAAATCTTTTCACAGCTCACACGTCAGAAGCTGTCTCGCCATGTGCTGGTGCAACGCTGCATTTTGCCAGCTGCATCGGATGTCTCACGTCCCTATGATGTGCTTAGTTTGAGCAATTTGCAAAATGGTCTCTTTGAGCCGATCGATCGTGTCAGCAGTAGCAGCAGCATTAGCAATCTTAACCAAATTAACTCTGCCTTGGCCATGCCCGTTTCTTCCAAGGCTACCTCCAATAGCAATAACAGCGGCAGCAGCAAAAGTCCGCAGCATCCCGAATGCAGCAGCGTCAACGACGGCGGTGGCGGCATAGGTTCCTTGGACATGCCAAATTTGGATTTTTTAGAGGAAACATCGCTGCCCGCCGCTACAAGCACCACATTGCCCGATGGCGCTCAAGACGAGACCACGAGTAAGTTTACCATAAATATAGTCGATTCCAGATATAAGTGAACCACTTATAGAATTTAGAACACAAAAACTGAAATCCTGATCATAATTATATACACTTTATTCTGGTTAAAAGTATATCGTGACAAAATAATGCACTTTACTCTGGTTAAAAGTATTTCGTGACAAAATAATAAAACCATGTGGTTATAAAAATGTCACCTTCCAAAAATGAGTTCACTGTATCTAGGCTTGACTTAAAAACATATATATCTTGATATATCCTACTGATTTCTCCATTGATTTCTTAAACAGCGCAAAACTTTTTCAATGGCAGCGTCAGTCCGATGCATTTGCTGCGCGATTCCACATCCAATTCACGTTGGCTGGAAGATAACATCAATGACTTCTCGTTGACCAGCTTGTTGGGTCATCTTGACGATTTTAATGCCACACGTGACATACTGGTAAGCAAAATTTTAAAAAACAACTACTTAAATTTAAGCTAATAACCAAATAACTCATGCAGGATCCTTCGTCAAGTCTGTCGGTGATTAGCGAGAGCAGTGTTGATTTTCGTCACAAATTTCAGGAGATTTCGGCGCTGTTGCAGCAGCAGGAGAAGGATTAGCGCCGGCCTCGCTGGCGACCCTCGAAACCTTTTGTGGACCAGCCAAGCCAGAATTTGATTGTTCTTTATATAGCGTTAAAAAAAGTATTCATATTATTTATCACAATATTCAATTCCAAAAACACTATAAGAAAGAAAAGGCAGGAGAATTAGAAACACGAAACAGAAAGAGATAGAAAAGAACTCAAAAATGTTAACGAGATATTATTGAACATAGTTTTATATTTAAGTTTTAACAACAAACCTTTTAATAACTACACTAGGATTTGTGATGATGAAATTGTTCTTTTTTTTATTAACCATAAAGTAGTTCATATTATTATTATTATCTGTAAACATACACACATGCTCGATATTTATTTCTCATTCATGTCTGCTAAGTATTACAAAAGAAGCACTCACCTTTTATTTGGCTCCCGTAGAGCCTGATCCTATTTTTTGTATCCTTTTAATATTTTTTTTTGTTGTAGTTAATAAGTCAAACTAGCTGTTAGTTATTTACACAGATTAGTTTTATTGTAGTTTTAATCTAAAACATAAATGCCAATTAATAAATTTCCTGCAAATACCCAACTTAAATTGTTCTTTTTCTCTCCCATGGTTACTTTTGGGTCACCCCAATGTTTGAAATGGCTAAATGGTGCTGATTACAGTAATTAGATTAAGATTTGCTAAACATCATAATGATTAGCTTATATTTATTTAACTTCCAGTCCAGACATGTACTTTCCAGTTATAACTTATAGATAAAAAGGCCCCCCCATAATTGTTTATCTTATGATTCTCGTTCTTTTCACTAGATTTTGTTAACGGTTATAATTTTGTAATCAGCATTTTCATTATACGTGCTTCTTTATTATATATTATTAAATATATATATTCTATAAGTAAAAATCACAGTGGATGTTTATTATAATCTTTCTTTTGATATCTGTAGATATGGTTATAGCTGAGACATTAATTGTTTTTTTTTATACAGAACAATTTGTGACGAAATCATATTATATTTAATACATGTACGAATAATCGATAAGAATTACTCTTGATTGATTATTATCATGTATATCTATACAGGTCTATTACTCAGAAATCAATGAGCATTTCAATCTATCACGAAATCATATTATATTTGTAAATGTTCTATTTTATACCAATCTATCACTTAATCTTTTCAGGTTTTTATCTGCTTTTTCATAAAATAAATTGCAATCAAATTTTCAGATGTATGGTACAAATGTCCATCTAAAAGTTTACCTATTATCGGTAATTCGATCTCCTCATGTAAGAATTGCATATTATAGTATTTTTGTCGCTAAATTGGGTTTACGTCAACATGTAATGAAATATCGCTTAGATTTCAAGCTAAAACGCTGACTACAAGCGCTTGAAATAACGATACCTATATATTTAAATACAAACACATGAACTTGTGCTTGCAAATATGTATGTATGGATACGCATGTGTGTGTGTGTGTGTGTATGCACATTTGTCACATACAGGTTGTTGCTCATGGGTGCAGAAAATGACTGTGAAAGGAAAGAGAGCAAGCAAATAATCCAAGCGACAAAGAGAGATTGTGAAATTGAGAGAGTGCGTGCACGAAGAGAGCGCAATTCAGAGATAAGCTTTAGCAATAGCAACAACAACCACATGAAATATTGTTGATATTAGTTTCAGTTTCGTTTTCATTTCTGTTATTGTTTTTGCACCCGGAACTCATTGAGTACTAGGGTATATTCAGTATACTAATTGTATTCGTTAAATGTTCAAAAGATAGCGTCAAAAACTTTATCAAGAATATAGATTCCTGATCAGCATAGGCTGCCTGTATGAGCCTTCAGATCTCAGAGAAAATGTAAACTAGAGGAATGAAATTTTCCAATCAGAATTATATTCACCTCACTTTAAGCTGGTTTGAAATTGTTTCCATGCTTTTTCGTCATCACAATTCAACAAAAACCTCTTAGAAAGGGTATCAATCGGAAATGTATAATGGTTTCGGTCAAGTATCGACTTATCGGTTACGAACAAATTTTTTTATATAGAAAGCACTTAATGGCACCAAGATCGAAAAGATTAAAAAGTAGTTATGATTGATTTAAGTTGTGATCAGTATCGTGAGCGCCTAAATGTATGCCATATTTTGTGTACCGTCAGAGTTCAATATTTATAGATGCAGTAAACCTAGTATATGTAAATATTATTAAATGGAGTATTCCGGGTATCTTATAGTCGGTGACTTTTCGACTTGTTTTTGTTATTGTTATGATAGCAAGTAATGGGGAGCATACACACGCACACACACATGCACACACATCTTTTTCAGCGACTTCAAATGCCGCTGGGACGTGTTAATTTTATTTCTTTGCAGCTTTTTAGTTTTATGATGCGTTAGTCGAGTCTATCACATTAGTTGACTAGCAGACGTTCCATCGATAGCACCTCCAGTAGCACCATTAACATGGCCAACAACAGCAGTACAAGCGTGAGTTACTTATCGTGAAATTCTTCGAAAGCCAATTTACAATTTTGTCTTCTACCCTGCGCCGCAGGTACGAAAAGTTTGTGCACATGTAAAAAACAACAAAATATAAACACTCAGTATAATATTCATTAACTTTTATACTTCACCACATATTGTTTGTGAAAATTTACAAAAATCGAATCGAACTGTCGATATATTTAAAAATAATAACAATACATCGAGCTTTCTAAAAATAATATTTTGTATCCTCCTACTTTCATTTCTTTGCCAAAACTGAACAGATTTTCATTTTGATCAAGATTTGGCCTTTGAATTCATTATGCGTTCAAATTAAATTGATTTCGTTAAAATAATAGTTCCCCTAACTCATTCGAAATTTCAAAATTGTAAATCGCAAGCCTTAACTCCTGTCATAATTAATTGAACAAAATTCTGCAAATGATCTACGAAGAACAAACTCCAGTGAGCTCTAGATTTTTCCTGAAAATTGATTTGATTAATGCGATTGATAGTCAAAAAATTATCGAGTTAAAGTATTTGAATATCGCTTCAGTAAAAATCGGGTTGACGATTTTTCGATGTATTTGTGCATTTCTACTAAAATAATTTATTGTTCAGATAATGAGAGAAGTTGCAAGAATAAAATTCGCAAAAAGGGACTTTTGTTGTGTGTACACTTAGTATAACATGAAAACCATAAATGTAACTCGAAAAACTGCACAAGTTTTTTGTACATCAATTTCAAGCATCGTTAATAATTTGTTAACATTGTTAATAATTTCTTCTTTTTTTTTAAAAATGTAATGTAAATTAAGTATGAGGGTAAATTCTTCAACAATTCAGGTGTACGAATAATTGTTGTGCTGAGTGTATACCCTTGATCAGCCTCAACAGTCGAGTTGATTTAGACATGTGTAAATGAACAGATCTCAGAGATGGTAAGAGCTATATAGAAACATTAAATTGTTGTATGTGGATTCTTTGTAGGTGTTGTCAGATCAATTTCAGTGTCTTTTAAATTTTGAATACTTTTTTGTTGTGTTGGGGTAAGAATCGAATTAATTGCAGGGTATCGCGTAGTCGGGCACACTCGTCTAAAGCTTTCCTAATTGTTATTTGTACAGCTGTCAGCGAGACCTCGGCACATTCTGAAGCTGAATATGGAGGAAAAACGTCGCTTTGTTGAATCCTTTGATCGGGTTTATAGCGACATCGATGGCGTTATCTGGACCATAGACTACAATGTGCCCAATGCTGCCGCTGGTTATGCAGCCTTGGAGCGTGCCGGCAAAGCGATCACGTATGTGACCAATAACAGTGCACGCACCGTGGAGTCAACTGTAAGGCGCTTCGCCCAGTTGGATATGCAAGTGTCGCCGGAACAGATCTGGCATCCGGCTCAGACGATTATCTATTATCTGCGTAGCATAAATTTCGATGGACTCATCTACATTATAGCGACGCCGAAGTTCAAGGCGCTGCTTCGGGATGCGGGCTTCCAGCTGATCGATGGCGTAAGTGAATGCAGCCCAATTGAGAATCCACTTCAATCTCTTCTCTGACAGCCCAATCAATTCATCGAGGACAGCTATGAGGATCTGGCTCGTAACATATTTGATAAGCAACCAGTGCGTGCCGTTGTCATTGATGTGGATTTCAACTTGACGTCGACCAAGCTGCTTCGTGCCCATCTCTATTTGCGTCATCCGGATTGCCGGCTGTTGACCGGCGCCACGGATCGCCTGTTGCCGGTGGCCAAGGATGTCAACATCATTGGACCTGGACCCTTTGCCTCCATCCTGGTCGAGGCCAGCGGCAAGGAGGCGACAGTGCTGGGCAAACCTGGACGAGAACTGGGCAACATGCTCGTTAAGCAGCACAATGTCAGCTCTCCCGATCGTGTGCTCATGATCGGTGATATGCTTGCCCAGGATGTGAAGTTTGGTCGCCTATGCCAATTTCAAACGTTGCTCGTCCTCTCCGGCGGCTGCACTCTCGACCAGCTCCAGGCACAGACCTCGCCCGACCTGCTGCCCAATTACTATGCCGATAGCATGGCCGATTTTGTGAAATTCTTTGAGGAACTCGCACCCAACGCTCACGTTTAGTTTTTACATCTGCACTTCCAGACTGTAAACGAGTCGGAAAATGTATAAAGTTTATATATTTACTCATTCCCGGCCTTTCAAAGTGTCAGTGCATAAATATATCAAGTATGTAAATTGTGCGCCTTAACGAGACTTTACCTACAACCTAACCAATTACAAGCCACATAAATTGCATTATATTACCTCTTGTATCATTTTCCCATCTCTCTGTCTCCCTTCCCTGTGTGTATATAACTTGTGTTAGATCCGTAAGAAAACCATTGTGTTTTACCCCTATAAAATAACTAATATATGTAACTCTCTGTTTAATTGTGCTGTTTCCAATACATATGTATAATAAAAACTGGACTACATATCTTACTGAACCGCTCCGGGAACTTACTTTATACATGCACTTGATTTCTCCGATTGCTTCCACTTTTCTTAATCTTATCAACCAATTCAGTCGAACTTTGTCTAATACAAATAATCATAATAAGCAATCTGCTTAACTGATAAATAGCTTCTGTGTTTCTGATTCGACTTCCATGACATTTTCAGAACAGTTGAGAAATAACACACCAGCTTAAACGAACCAAATATGGTTTTGTCGGCAATAAATCTACTAATTGTGAATTTGACTGAGATACATATCTAAAAAAAAAAAATATCCATGATATATGTATATTATATGATAATCCAAACAAATTTGTTCAGAATACAGCTGACAGTCCCAGAAATACTTAATCTGTAAGTTTGGCCGAGATATCTTAGAAAACAAAAACAAATTTAAGCCATTCCTGAAGTGTGTAATATTGACCCCGAATTTGACCCACTTGCAATGATGAATTTGTGGAAGCTACAAAAGTTGCATACAAATTTCAACCTCCTAGGTCTTACCTCAGTCATTAACTCAGAACAAAGAAATTTACAAAAAAGATATGATTATCACTCTTATAATACCCGTGTAATAGTACAGGATATTATAAACGTATATTCTTAACTTAAAACATTCAGCAAAAAAATATATATAATATGTTCTTGAGTGCTAAAAGACTTAAATAAAACTCTTTAAAAAAAAAAAAAAACTTAACCGACTCGTTGTGAATCGGTCATTTGAAAATATTTAAAAAGCTTGGAGGTTTATCAATAAACATTGTCTCTCTTTTAAACTGTGTCAGTCCGACTTGCCACACAAATCCGCCAGACAATCGCACACATAGTCGGGCAAATGGGCGTGGTCGGGCGGCAGATTAGCCACATCTGCTGCGCTGCTGCCACCAGTTAAGACCAAGAGAGTCTGATAGCCACTGCCACGTGCGAAGCCAATGTCGCTAGCCAGGCTGTCGCCCACGAAGAGCACTCGGTTAGCTGGGCAGCCGGCGTGTCGATCTCGTAAAAGCTGACGCAGTGCGTCGCCCGGTTTGCCCAGCACCATGGGCTGACGTCCACTGGCCTTGGCAACGACATCAATAAAGGCGCCAGGACCTAAAACGAAGTGTTCACCATATATTATATACTTTTAACAAAAATTTAAGATTATTAAGTTCTTAAATTAAGTGTGAAACGACCTTAAATTTTGAGTTCCGACTGACCGTACCCAAGATAACTATGAGATATACATAAGTGTCAAGTCTTAACCAATCTTAGTCAGAATACCTTAGACCATGGCAATCATGAAATCTGTCAGTTTGGCTGAAATACCTCCATAAAAACCGAGTGTTTTTTTTATACTTAGCATTTGTCACTAAAATTTAAGTTTCTATGTACTTAATCTAGTATGTTTCAGGATTGCAATGAACCTAAACATTAGAATGTTTTCTAATAGAAACAAGTATATTTTGGGATATGTTCAAGATTTTTGTGTACTTAAATTAAATTAATTCGATCTTTTACAGAAATAAGTAAATAAAAAAAGAGTTCCAGAAAAATCTACTTTATGATTTCCGGTATATGCGAGAAGAGAACTTGAAAGATTTTATTCAGTCAGCTTTTGAGTAAGAAACTCTTGATTTTTTTTCTGAGTGTATAACTGGTACTCAGTTGAAATACATACATATGTATATAAATTGACTTTATAAAATTTAAAATCTATTTATCTATTAAAATGTATTTATCCACCTAAAACTTACTCCGTTTCACTACATTACTTCAACTACTCAGTTGAAATACATTTGAAATGTATTTATAAATTTTAAAATATATTTATCTATTAAATGTATTTGTCGATCTAAAATTTACACCCTGATCACAACTTAAAAACAGCCATTACTAAGGTTTTAATTATCCGATGTTGATGCGATTAAGTGGAATGATTGATAATGATGAAATTAATGTTCAGTCCCATAAAGAAATCTAGATCTAGACCACTTTAAGTATCACATTGCTCTACGAGCTCTAGACAAAATGATGCCCTGAATTGAAACCCACCGATAATGTTACCATTCCCAAAGGGTATCATTGCATCGGCAGCTCCAGCGAGAAACAAACAGTTGGGATTCTGCAGCTGGACATGAGCTCTCATCAGTTTGGTGGCACTCAGATTGAAGTCCACATCGATGATAACGGCCTGCACAGTCTCCGCTCCAAATATGGCCTCGTGCAGATCCGCAATGCTTTCGATGGTGACGCCCTCGCGATCCTCGCACAAACGGAATCCTGCCTCGTGCAGTAGCTGCTTGAAAGGAGGCGTGGCCAGGCAATAGATGAGACCCTCAAATCCAATGGACTTGAGTTGATCACAAATCGTCTGCGCCGGATGCACAATTTGTTCCTGTTGAGCAGATGAAGATGGAACCAGATTAGATGCAATCCTTCAGCGCATATGCATTTTCATTGGGCTTACCTTAACAATCTTGAGTTCCGCCTGGCCATTGAACTTTTGTAGATGCTGCTCTACGGAGCTAATGCTATTGTTGGTCACAAAGGTCAGCTGCTTGCCACGACCTTGAAGCTCCGCAATCGCCTGTGCCGAGCCGGGAATAAAGTCTCGCAACGTGTACCAGACAACGCCTGACAAAAAGAGAGAAGAGACTCGCTATAGAAACAAAGCAGCTCTCACAGAATATCTTTTATTTAAGTAGTCTTTAATATAGACCTATTCGTAACTCAGAGTCCTCTTTTTCTACAATTAGGTATCTAGTTTCTTGTCGTTTTTTACATCGGTCATAACTAGAACTACTGCCTATTGATCTGATTGGGTTTATCTTTAACCTTGCATTAATATTTGTGTCAATTTCAAAACCTTTTTGATAATTTATTTTTAATGCTAATAAAGTCCCGAACTCATTAGATTGAATTTAATCCAAAGTGACAATGTCTTGGCTATTTGGACTCTAGTATACAGTAAAGTCAGAGAATCAAACCGAAACGGTTTTGGTACTACATTTCAATGGGTTAATTTCGGTCAACGGTTACGGTCTTAAATCCGGGTCCTTAAAGAGTCTAAGTACTGAAAAAGCTGTTCAAAACAATGTGATTTACAATCAATCATAAATCATATACTAACTCAAAAAGTACATAAAAGAATTTTATAACATAATGAAGAATACAAGAATTTTTTTTTTTTTAAAAAGATAAGATTTTTATAAAAGTTATAATTATAGGAATGAAATGACAAGTTCGTATGTTTTCTAAGTAGTTCCCGAATATGATCTGTTTTTTACTTGTTTAAAATAGTAATTATCAGTTTTATTTAATATTTCATAAATTGTTTGTCAACTCCTTTTGGCTAAAATAACAATAAATATCTCTACCCCCTATCTTTGACCTTTTTCCCACTCATTCTATCTCTCTCTCTCATACATGGTCAGCTCAGTTGCGGCTTTTAACATTTTTCGATTATCTCCGTTTGCTGCATTGCGTTAATTTATGTTCGGTTAACAAAAATTCATTCATATTCATGAGCTACATTTCAATACATTTTTAAACAATTTTAAAGATAATTAAAAATTCTAAGCTTCGGTGATATCAGCTTCAATATCTGAACGTATCTTTTCCCAAATTTGCAAGTAATCTACACTTTCCCTTTCCTCCTCGCACAACACAGCCCACTCATAATATGATTATTAATTAGTATGTTAATTTAATTCATTGAAACTTAGCCAGGTGTGAAAGCAAAGACAGACAAGAAAAAATCTATTTAGTATATCAAACCATCGCAATCGCAGAAAACCACATCAAAGGAATCGAAAAACTTTTCACGATCCGCTGCAGAGAGTTGCTTTATGTATTTGGGCTGAAAAGAAACGAACGGAAATAAAAAAATTTGAACAATAGTAGCCTTTTAAAAGATCAAAAAAGAAAATTGAAAATGAACAAAATTAATTAACAAAAGCATAACGAAATTCTTCTCAAAATAAGAAAAGAAATGTTTCATACGAAAATTCAAATTTCAACCAAATGTTTCTACGACAGCTATATGAAATAGTTGTAAGGAACTTATCATTACGGCACTATTCACAGCATAATATAGTTGTTTTAATCCTATGATTGGCATTACAATTATTTAAAATAAACTGTAATACGTTTTACAATATTTGATTTAAAAGAAATTAATTAGAGTTTATTTTAATCAAATTTTTAATTTTTTAATTTTATCAGGATCTAAAAATATTGAAAGAATTTTAGAATTTGTGAGTTTAAGAAACCAATTTATGTATCTCAAGAGACAACAAAGTTTTTCATAATTAACATTGATTTTTGACCAATCGTTTCGATGTCATCTACTCGTTATAGTAATCAAAAATAAAGAGACTAGTTTGCGTCGAGTGTAATAAATCGATCAGTAGTTAGCCCATGGGATTGAGAAACAAACGGAAATGAAACATGCTCAAGTTTATCGTTGGAGATTAGAAAAGCAAGCAAAATTCAAACCAAATCACAATTAGAACTGAGCTGTTGTTAATTCACAAACACACAACTAAGAAACGAACGAAAATGAAACAAATTGGAAAAGTCTAAAGTTACAGATTAGCTGTTACTGCTATTGATTGACCCACTGTATAGGGCCTAGAACGAGCTGCCAGCCAAAGACGACGCAACATTTCGACTAAATACTTACGGAAATTGAGCTCATTGTCGCTGACCGAGCTGACAGAGCGACAAAAGCGATGGGATCAATGCAAATACGGTTCAAAGTTGACAGCTTTATGAAAACTTCTCTCGTTCTTTTCTATTTCGTTTAGCTGCCTGTGGCCCTTACGACTTATGCAAATGCCAATGAAGCGTTACGCCAACTGATTTGAAACTAAGCCTCAGTTTGTCATCCAACTGCTCGACTGGCCAAAGACAATTGACTGCGATCTGCGATCTGTGATCAGGGGGCTTATCCAAAACATGCATTTCAATTTAGCTACAGATGATTAGATTAGCACCATCACGTTTGCTGATCTTAGAACTGGAGCACATTACGGGTATTATTGTGTGTCAGCTTGATATGCTTCAATTGTTTATTTCCACATCAGTCAGTCGAACCGTCGGACAGTCGCCACAGTCTCGCGCTCTGTTCCAATTGATTTGCCACCACCAGCATTCAATATTTTTACTACATATTTTCTACTATAGTGTAAATAGCATACTGACCTGTTGCACTGTAGCGTAAGTTAGGATTGATCATTGGGTGTATATATACAATCTCTTCTTTATAGACTAGCGTCGGCATCTGCAACTGAAGAAGCAAAGTTGAGTTATCAATTTAATTTAAGAATTTTAATAATCATCCCGACTGCAGGCAATTTCGGGAAATATAAAATCCTAGTATTTCAATTAGTCTTGAAAGCTCAAAAGTTCATTTATATCTCAAAGACCTATCAGCTACTTTAGTCTCTAGCATACAATTTAAGGCAAATTTTGAACAATCTTCATGTTAAAGCATTTGCACAACTACAAAAAAATACAACTTTAATTAGATATCATTTTTATCACTAACTCATTTCGTGAATTTAAGAAAGACTTCTGCATAAAACGCCCTAATAAGCATATACCAGATACATTACCCATCATTAGTTAATTAATTAAAATATCAATAAAATATTTCCAATTTACATATTCCATTTTATTATCATAGTTTCAATTCTTGATCTTTGAAATTATCTTTATGTATTTTTTATACACCTTTTTTAAAATAGTTTTTAGTTAATTTTTTCTCTTTTTGTTTTCTCTTTTTTTTGTAAAATGTTAACAATGCTATGTTATGTAAATTTACATTAGAACATACTCCAGATCGCAACACATCTCTTTTGTATACATAAATAGATTTATCAAAATAATAAAATAGACTATTTTGTATCGTAATTGTAATTGCATTTGTTATCGTATAAAACATGTCTGTATGCAGTTGGTGCTTGGCGAAGGAAACAGATACATTTAAAAAAATAAAATAAAACAAATGCAACAAGTTGAAAAGTAACGAGTAAGAAGAACAAATCGACTTACATACATAAATTATATACTGACTACAAATAGGGCATGTATGCGTGTATTGTTTTGTTTGTTTGTTTGTTTGCTTGTGTATATAGTAAGGTACATTGGATTGTTTATTAGTGTTAACGCACATACATATGCATTTTCTAGGCATACGCATTTGATTAGTTTGGTATTTTCTCACTTCGACAAGGTACAAATGAATTCGTTTGGAAATATAAAGAGTATGTTTAAGATTCATCTAGTGCACATTGCAAAGGTGTCTATATATGCGTCTGTGTTTGTGTGTGTGTGATCGTTGTGTGCTAAGCAGTTTAACAATTGTATGCATGTACATATATAACATTGATAAATTCGGCGCAACAACAAAAGCACTGCTCTGATTCTATGCTAAGTAAATAAACATGTATGTCAATACATATATAAGTATGGCGATTCACACACACACACACTTACACACACACACACACATAGCTTGTCGTATCTAATTTCGAGTGTCTGTTGCATCAGTCGCGGTTTTCTACGAACACTTTTCTATTTGGCAATTCATATTGGATTTACATATAAAAATTGTGCAACTTGCCGTAGTTACTTAACAGCTTTTATACCTAATATACATATATATATATATAGATATCAAGTAGTATATATATATATATACATATTTATACTTCCTTGAGCATTTGCATTTAAAATGTACATACATTGAGTTTATATCCTTAAGTACAGCACACAATATTAACAACAGTTCAGTGCAATTTGTAATACAAAGTAGAAAATAATAATAGATATATGTAATAATAAATATATACATATGTGTGTGTGGGTGTGGGTCTGCGTGTGTGTTGTATATACAAAAGTATATAAGGTGTATCCTTGCCTTAACTAAATACAGCGTTCGAGGCTTACAACTAAAATGCACTTGGTTTTTCGCTGGCAAAGAACTTGTTTTTTTCTTGGAAAGCGAAGATTGAGTCTCAGACATAGGTGGTGGCATTGTCGCCATTGACATTGTTGCCATTTAATCTCTGACGCAAGGATTCCTCTGGCTCTGCTTTAGGGATCGCTGGACCTCCGCCAGCAGTTTGCTGTGCTTGTAATTGTGTCTGTGTCTGCTCCTGCACCTGCCTCTTCTCATATTCAATTATGTGTTCGCGCAACAGGAAATTCTCGCGCTTGATCCGCTTCAGCAAACGGGCAGAAACATCGGGCACTGCCCAACGCAATATACCCTGCAGCATGGTAATGATATTCTACAGGGATACGAAATTTCGTAAGATATGATTGGAATTAACTGGTGTCCATCTGTAAACTTACCTGATAGATGACAATGAAGGCGAGCCGAGCCGTCAATATCTTCCAATAAAACGTAGGTCGTTTGTAGGGATCCCTGTCCCAGGCATTGTTGCGAAACTCGGTGTAAAAGCACTCCGTCACATTGGCATCCATGCTGACATTCAGCAGCGAAGTCGTAGTATAGTCCTTGGTATAAAAGCCAGCCATTGTAAAATTCAAATAGCCATTTAGCTCGGGATCATCATGGGTCGCTCTATACACTAGTTTTGGTATAAAGTTCGTGCTAAATGCAATTATCATGGCCTAGCGAAAGGAACAATAATACCAATTGTAAATGATATTCATTAAAATATGAAGGCAGGTTATAAACAATTTATACAAAGTAAATTAACTGGCAATAATAATTAATAGAATAATGAAATAATAAATAAATAATTTTATATATTAAGAAATAAAAATATATATATGTATAAATTGAAAATTATGTTCTAATTTTGAATAAAGGTTTATATTGTTCAATTTGGGAATAAAAATATACAACTATTTTTTGAGCCAGAGGTATGGTAAAGAAATTGCAATTGTTATTACAAAAATTAAAAAAAAAACGGACTTTAAATTTATACTACAAATATAAGTACCAACTATATTTTGAAAAAAAAAATTTGGAAATAAATCTATCTACTTCTGGAAAAAAAATGGATTCACGAGGGAAAGCTGAGCTTGTTGCGTTGGCGGTTATTGGGCTGTGTCTTCAAGAGGAAGATGACGATGATGAACCCAAGGTAAAGCGCAGTTGCTGGGTCGACAAAATTTAATTTGACCCGTGGGAAAGAGAGGAAGTTAATTGGAGAGTAGCGAAGTCTTCCGCGCAAGTTCAAAATTTATTTGCGTACGGACGGAGCAACATTCGACCAGCTCACAATTTGGGTAAATTTTTACAAATAAATGCAACCTTTTCAACTGCATGACAAATTTTTTAGTGAAGTGGCTTTGTATTTATTCATTTTGTGGAATTTGTTAATTGTTCAATTCCTACATTTTGTGAACATTTTGATTCTTTGTGATGTTTTTCGATGCTCAGTCACATTGACTGGCAGTGTTCACATCGAAGGTTCTTCACAAGGCTTTACACAATTGTGTGAACCAATGTGAACACTTTGACGTGCTCTGCAAAGCATCACAAATCATATCAAAATATGTTGTCACATTGTAAGAAGCCAGCTTTAGTTTATTTTTTGAGACATATATACTCACGCTTGAGGCGACTGCAATATGCGTAACAACTGTCATAATGTTGTGCCAGACGCCAATATCTCGGGCCCGCATGCCCACAGGTCGGCGGACAAATCGGAGCATCTTGATGGCATCAAGACGCACCTCAATCACGTTGTTGATCAGCGCCAACAGTGGCGCCAATGGGAAAGCCAAGCTAAACAATGTTATGAAGCCGTATTGCACCACTGAAAATATCAGAAAAATAGTAATGTGAAAACAATTGTTTAAATAGACTTAGGTAAAGCGTACCCATTTCAAGATATTCGGCATACAGTGAATTATTCTCGGCGGGCAGCAGATTAAAGTCCTCGGTGAATTGATTGGTCGATGGGACCAGCTTCTGTTCGCTGTGCCGCTTGTACCAGCCATAATTTTGATTCAGCTCCTTGGCGGTGCGCATCAAATAGGGTATTAGCATCTCAACAATAGCATTAACCGCCTGCTTGCCCACCATAATGATGACCAGCTGCACGCAGAGTTCCATGAGGCAGCCACCCGGATTGCATTCCTCCTGACGGAAGCTAAAGATGCGATTATATTTAGACGGGTAGCCAACAAATTTGCCCTTAAGGAACGCAATATAGAAAAGCGATGAATAATAGTTAACAAACTGGAACACATAATTCTTGATCGTCAGGCTTTCGTCGTACTCGGTTTGAGTGCGACAATACTCGTAATTGGTCAGTCTAACCGCCAAATTGCTATAGACTAGATCCAGTATGGAGATGACCATCAGATCAAGGAAACCAGCTGTAATGGGCAACACCATTATCTTATATGTCATTGAGTTTTCATTCGCCAAAATGCTATGCGACGCTCGCTGTGCCATGCGATAAATGATGATCGCCGAAATGGCGATCACTGATATGCAGATCTGCAAAAGAAGTAGTTATATAAACCTATATACTATACATATATGTATAATTATTGCTTACAAACAACACCATGATGCTGTAGCTGGTAAAGTTGGGCCAAAACTTGATGCTCCAGAACGGCACATCGGGATCAAAGGTGGCCTTTGCTTCCTCCAGCTTCGCCGTAAGGCGCTTTGATTGAGATACCTTGGCGAGATATTGAGGCCGCGGATGCTCAACATGATGATTGAAACCGGTTAGACCCCAGCGATGTACCAAGCCTGCTGAATAGCGTTTCCACAACTCCAAATATACCACAGACCAAATGGCCATTACAAAGGCAAAAACGACAGTCATTCTGTTGTCTATCAAATAGTTGAACCTGGACGACGTACACGTCTCATTGAGACGCCAAAAGTTGCAACCTCGATCGCACTGTGGACACATGATTGTCTCGGTATCCTTGCAAATATCCTGGCTAATCGGATCGCTTGACCACGTCACGAAGCCGTACAAAAAGAAGACAATGCCCAAAATGCTGACCGGGATCAGCATTTGCGTATAGAAGCCGAGCCAGGCAAAGTACATTGCTACCTTGGGCCCAAAATAATCCTTAACATAGTCCAGCGGCTGCAGACTAAAAAGAATTAATACAAATATTAAAAAGAACTATAAACAAACTTGCCACAAAATTACATACTTTTTCCATTTACAAATGTTGGCCCATTCTTTAAGCAGGTCACCGCGTCGATCTTTCTGAAAAGTCATGAACATCAGAGAAGTTTTGAGATGTTTGGAAATTGTGGACTCACATCGTGCAGTGTATAGGCGCACAGATAGACGCCATCCTCGACCAGCTTCTCGATGCCCAGATTGTCCGCCTTCTCTTCGCCCTTTTCAAAATGCTGTCGTTGCATTACAAAATTGAGAATGGAATAGCGCGTGCTGGGATCGAAAAAGTTCGGATGCTCCTTATCATATAAGTCCAAATATTTCGACGCGAATTCCATATGAATGCGCTGTTCTCGTTCTGGAAATATAGCCGTATTCAATTGTACGGAGCTAAAGAGACTGCGGCAAATGCGACTGAACCAAGTGTTAAACTCAAGCGTGGTCTCCGCAACTATTTGCTCCTGCCCCGGAATGGGCTTCAATGGCATCTTGATCTTCAAGATTTCCGCATATCGGTAAAGTACTTCGGGCGGCGCATGCAGCTTGATAAAGTGCACCCATTGCTCCTTATAGTATTCCAGCTGTACTCCCTCGCGCATTAAATTGGCCTCAAAGATTTTACGCTTATTGGCCGCCGCCTCGTCCAGATCCTCGCCATTATAGGCCAAAACAAAGTCCACGCTGCGTTTTCCATCATTAAAGCGTCGATACGTCTGTGGCAAATAAACAGAGTATTCAAATTAGTTGGATATGACATCAAGTATTTACATATATATAAAGATGTGTACGTAAATAAATATATATGAGAAGACAAAAAAAAACAATATATATATATATATAAATAAATATATATATATATATATATATATATATATATATATATATATATATATATATATATATATATATATTTGTATGCATATATCAAAGGCAGTGAGTGCCAAGCGCGTGTAGGTGCGAGATGTATACAATTTGATCCACAACCCCACTTTCCACTTCCCGCCTTCCCCGACTTCCCCTTCATTTAAATTGTCTAATAATCGCCTCACAGTGTCTCGCACAGATTCCTCCTTGTCAGCGATTAATACTGCGCGAAAAGCTTTCGAAAAGGATCCGCAGAACATGGTGATGCACCGTCTTGTGGAATCATCGAAAACCAACTGTTGGCAAGCTGCCCAGCCGAACTAAGATACAGTCTTCTCTCTCCGCACACACAGCACGTATCATAAATGATATAAAATACAAAATACGTAAACAAAAACGAGAGATGCCTTTGTCGTCGGGAATAAGCAGAAAACCAAATACCTAAGATATCAGTTTTAGAATTGTTTTAAACGAGAATCGCGTTTTGTTTTGATATTGTTTAGCTTAAAGTGCATGCTTATAAATACGTATACGTACTTAAGTTAATTTTTTATTAATGGATCAACTAAAAAACTGGACGGACTGGAATCAAATTAAAGCTGGCTACCTTTAATAATCAAAATAAGCTAAATTCAATTTCAGAAAACAAAGTCAGCTGAATTACTTGTGTATAATCTGATTACCACTTGCCGATAAACAATAAATACAATTATGGCGAAATCTAGTCGAAAACGAAAACTGGAATCTGACATTTGCCCAGCACATATTTGGCGATCATTGAAATTGTTTATACTTAAAGCTAATTAATATTATTATGCTAAAAAATTGCCATTACCCATTCCCGCAAGCAAACTATTGAAAAAAGAGAGAAAAAGAGAAAGAATACGGTAAGAAACGTAGGCAGCAAGAAAAAATGCGTGGGCGTATTAGGCAAAAGTGTGTGTGTGTGTTTGTGTGTGTGTGTGTGTATGTGTGTGTGTGTGTGTATGTGTGTGTGAGTGTATGTGTGTGCGTGTGATTAATTTTTGTGTTTTCTCAAATCTATCCATCTAACTACTTTTTTAATGTCATTTCACTAGCATTGAAAAAAGTAGTGCAGATGAACATTTTTGTAATTATAATTGAAAACAAAGTAATTACAATTTTTTTTTGGCATTCAAAAATTATAGAGAAATCTCAATGTAATTAGCATTATAAATAAATTGTACGAAAAAGTTTTGAAAAATGTTTAAAATTTGAAACAATGTTTTAAAAAATTTTAAAATGTTATTATTTTAATATTTTAAAAATATGACGAAAATGTTAAAAGTTTTGAAGAACGTTAAACAAATTAAAGTGTTTTAAATCTTGACAAATAATAAGTTACAAATTAATAATTATTTTTCTTTTAGTTTTGAGGTACACTATCGAAGTAGATGCAGTTAAATCCAAACGGAGTGAAGAGTGCAAACAACAAAATAGTGTGAGTGTGTGTGTGTGTGTGAGAAGGGGAAAAATTCTTTGTAATGGAACGCTGTGGAATGGAACAAGATCTTTTTCGAGTGCACATGAAGAGCGAAAGAGAGAGTGGAAGAAATGCAGCGTAACCTAAAAATGAGTGCGCGAAACATACATAAGTATAAGAGCAGTTGTTAATGATAGTTTGATATTTTTGTCGCATATTTGCATTGCTTGAGATAATGTTTTGTGCTTCTTGTACAGCGTGGATCGTATGTTGAAAATTGTTTTTATTTTTTGTTTTTGGTTTGGTTGTTTACCCTCAATTTCCACTGGGAGTATGTAATTGGCAATTTCTTATCTTTATTCGAAACTGTGCTACTTTGTCTTAATAGACGTCTAGAGACCTCATCATCGCCTCCGCCGCCACCAGTAACGCCGTGACCATATCCACCGCTGCCTCCGCCTCCAGCGCCCATTTTTATGCCAACGCCAATGCCGGTGGGTAGATGTGCCCGTCCATTTTGTAACGCCAGCACCTGAGCCGCAATTGCGGCATCCGTGTAATCAACACCATTTAAATGCTCCAACGCAGTCGATTGTCGATAGCCCGGCTGCCAGGCTAAACGCATATGTTCCGCAGTGGCACCGGCACCAAGCCGTAAACTATTACGTGTCTCATCACCGGCCAGATCCACGGCCGAGTGGTAAATGGTATTACGCGACTGGGAGATCGATTTACGATGAGCCGCTGCTGCCGCTGCCTCCGATTCGGCCAGCGAGATCGTATCAAAGTATAGACTTTCGCGCTCGTCCATTTCCGACTCTGGATATTCGTAGTCGTGGGTTCGCACTGTAAATAGTATAAGGGATTAATCAACCTGCTAGCACAAAGTCCCATCCACAACATACACGTAAATATACATACATCGATCGATTAGAGAAATTCCCATGAAGAGTATTGTATGGAATGTTATGGAAATGGTATGGTATGGTATAATATGATATAGGGGTTTTGCTGTGCTGATTAAAAGCTTTGGCTAATCATACGATAAAACCAATGACGATTACAGCAAAATCTAATCAAAAAATATTGCCACAGTGGGTAGAACAGTACAACTTGAAAAGTCGAACCAGTATACCTCAGATGGAGCTTCTCGTGAGTCTTATAAGGATCTTAAATTATTATCATATTTAGAAAAATGTACAGAAACTTAACCGGTAGAAAAGTTTTGGTTATCGGTACTACATTTGAAAGGGCTAATATCGGTTAACGGTTTAGGTTCCGCTTTTATTCCCTGGTTTTAAGTTTAGCTTAATAAAGGTAAAAGTAAACTATAAAAACTATTTGTCGAAAATCAAACTTTAATATAAAACACCTTTTTTCTGGAGATAAGTATCTTAAAGATTGTTTAATTGGTCTACTACATACACTCAAGCCAACATTTATTCGTACACCCAAAATGTTGAAGAATTTGCCTTTATATATAGCGTACAAATTTATAAAAAAAATGTTTCAACTCAATTTAGGAATATTTGTCCTACCTATTAAAAAAGTTGAAATTGGTGTTAGAATAATTTTTGGTCAGTTTTCGCTCCTTATGTTATACTGATTGTGTATATGAAAATATTTTTAGCGGATTTTATTACAAAAGAAAATTAATTTCAATATCTCCAGTTTTTTTTTCGTTAACTATGAAAACTTGACTAACAATAGCTGTTTAAGTATAAACAGTGAGTGTACGAATAAATTTTGGTCTAAGTGTTTAAATACCATGTAGTTATCTTAGGAACGATCAGTCGAAAGTTAAAGAAAGATGATCTAAAAATTAAATGCGGGATTTGGAACTTGGTTTTCGCAAACCATCCTATCCAAATTTCACCAAATTTGTAAATTCATTTTTTTGTAGTTATTTAATATTTGATTTTTTTTTTAATTTAAGACTCCATACGTTCTAATATCTAATATTTATTTTATGAATACATATATACATTTAAAAAAAGATTTGCTTTTAAACTTTTGCAATTGTCCCACTGTTTGGCTAATTAGAAAAACAAAACAAAAATTTAGTTATCAGAGACGAAGACAGTCTTTCATACTAACACAAACAAGCATATGTATATTATGTACATAGTCAAGTGTTGGAGGTCATTCAAATGTAATTGCAGAAGAGGCTAAGCTACATAAATATGTATGAAGATACATAATGTGAATGATACACTACCTTGGGGGTAAGTTCTATGTTCAAATGGATGATGATGCGTTTCCGGCTTAGAATGGGGTGCAAAGAGAGTGTCATATTCATATATACATATATTTCTGACGACCGTGCAGATGAGAAGCTTAAATGTTCTATACATGTACATATGTATGTACATACATATGCTTGTAGATACATTTGTTGATATGTTCACGTAATTGACTTTGGGGGCAAGTGTTGAGTGCATTAAATAAACAAATGAAAGTACAATAATACATATACAAAAGCAGCTTATTAACCAATGGACATATGCACATACATATGTGCCAGCACTCATTCACACAAACTTACATACATATGTACATACATGCAAATACATCCATTTGTATATTGTTTGTTCTTGAATCTTCAGAGTCAGGCAAATAATAAACACACTCATACACACACATGCACCCAATACTTAAATCTAAAAATACAAATTTAAAAAAAAAATTGCGTGCAAATTTGGCATGTGAATGTGCATGTAAGTGACGATTGGAAATGGCGAATTGACATATTGATCAATGTTCTATTTTGTTATTATTAAAGATGCACACATATTTAGTATACAGGTATTGTATGTACATATGCATGTATTTGTTATTTATTTATTTACCCGCTGAATACATTGTTGACGCACACACAGAGAGTTTTCTGAGTGAGAGAGAGAGACACGCAGAGAGAGATTGCGCGAGACAGAGGTGGAAGAGAGACGACAAGAAGAGGAAGTTGAAGTAGAAGAGAGCCGAGCCAGGCGACAGCTTGAAATCACAAGTATTGTACTCGATACTCGTTACACGTACTCAATATTCCAGTTCACGCAAAGCGCGCGATCGTTTGTGCAAAAACAACAACAAGAGCTTTTGAGGCCGTGCCAGGCATAACGGTAGACTGACTGACGGCAAAAAGAGAGCAAAGAACAGAGAATCCTTTGTTAGAGCAGTGGCCGTGGTAAACAAGTTGTTAGCACACACACACACACTGACCAGTGACCAAATGATGTCAGCGAATAAAACAAAAGCATCCAAATAAAAAATAACCAAACGAATCGAAAAAAAGACGAATCCAGCTAGAAAAATGCGTACGCGCGCGTTGTTTGCCGATAACTGACCAAATTGAGGCAATGCGGCAAGATTGCCAAAAAGGTAGCGACGGCAGCGTGCAACGAGCTGTGACCGATATAGATACGGAATATGTACATGTGTACACATGCATATATAGGAATTATAATATACATATGTACATACATATGTATGTATGCATGTGTTTACGTATGTTTGGCCGCAGAGGTCAAGTTGAAGTGTAAATCATTTGTTGACAAAGGCAAAGTGCAAAATCAAACACTAACCTGTTTAGCTATATACTGTGTCTCTCAGCTTATTTGACCCACTACTCTTACTTATTACAAATTTAAAATAAATGTATCTTTTAATGCGGTTGGAGATATAAATATAATTTAAGCGCAGACCTAATTATTTTGTAAACTTAAGTTAAATATTTTAAATTTATATTTAATTTGTATTATATCTGAAAAAAGCAGTAAAACCAATCAATCTTAATTGTCAGCTTCGTTGACCCACTACTCTTACTTATTAACAATATAAAATGAATTAATGTGTTAATGGAACGGAGACAAGAATAAAATGTATGCAAATTAATGTTGAATTAAGCAGTAAAAACAAAACATTCTTAATTGTCGTGGGCCAAATAAGCTGTGAGCCACTGTACATATGCATACATGTTTGTATATATATAATATATGCATATGTATGCACATATGTTGGTCAATTTAAAGCCAGCTATGTCACAAAAACAACAGTTAAAATCAAAATGTGAGGAATTTGGCGCTGGCCTAAGTATGCTGCGAGCGGTAAAAAAAAATACTATGTCAAAGTGATGTTCAAACTTTTGTGTGTCATAAAATAAAGATAACTGCGTGGGAGGTGGACGGTAAAAGCAGCACCTACCACAATTTAAGTATGTGTATAGTTCTGAAATAAATCAAGACGCAGATGACGACGCGACATTGTTAGTTTACTTTAGTCAGTGGTGTGCGTAGGCTGTGAACTTGGTTAGAGACACGCATTAGTTGTTGGCATACAATTTGCGCACGACTTGAACTCACCTCAGCCTCAGGTAACAGCTGACCGCAGTTGTTGCCTGTGTCAGCTCCACGATATTATTGTTGTTTCTTGTTCTTTTCTTCTATATTACTATTTACAATATTGCAACTAAACGGACAACAACAGACGCCAGCGGTAGCGTCGTTGCCGTTTTGTTATGGCTAAATTGCAACTTGTTTTTTTTTGCACTTGTCCAGAACTGTGAAATCATCAAACTATCGATAGTCGATATACATATTCATCATGACTGCATTAATGATAGTATTTTAAAAATATCGATGTCTGAAAAAATGGCATCGGCAAGAAAGTATCAATAATGACATCAATCACGAAAAATTTTATATCGGCTGGATCGCTTCTTATATCGATACTAATCAGTTAACTTAAAATCAATTCAGTCTAATTAACTAATTTCTTCAAAAAATATTAAATAGGTTATTTACTTAGTGCTGAGATAGCATCAGAAAATGTAAAGCCTGTATATAAAGGCTCAATATACGTTTACCTTGGCATAATTTAAATGTTTGACAAAATTTCTTTGAATAAGCAAAGTTACTTAAAAATATATCCAGATATTTTGCTTTAAAAATGTATTCATTGTGCATTTATCGAAATGTAATTAAATCGAAGTTTATTTTTATATCGTTTCTCTGTTTCGATACAATATCGATATCGCCATAACAATACCCATCCCTAGACACGTCACGATGACAGATAAGTAAATCTGTAATTAATAAATAAACATCTACACACTAGCCATATTTGCATGTTAATCCGTGAGAAACATGGTTTACATTGACCGTAGTAAGTAGATTCGAAGTCCAATGAATATTTGGAACTAGAATTTATAATATATGTGCTTTTAGATGGTCGCATCTGGGAGAAGCGTCCTTGGGACTGGCAGCGTGTGGTTGAAATACTCGTGGGACTCTGGTACCTAATACGGCAATTGTATGTAAATATTTAATATTTGTAAACCTGTAAATCTTCATGTTTTTTTTACAGTTTTCAGACATTAATAGCGCCCTTTAATGGTGGCAATGGAAATAGTCGCGATAGCCGTAACAGCCGTAGTAGTGGCTGGGGCGGTGGTGGCGGAGGAGGAGGAAGCGGAGGTGGTGGTGGCGGCGGAGGACTGAGGCCAAACCGTCGAATTGGACGCATACAGACACAAGATGCAGTAAATGGCTCAGCCTGTGCCATGGGCGGCGGATGAGGATAGTAGCGGCGTCCTTGAGCAAAGCGTTTGAACGCAAGTGCTCGGTCGCCGCTGAACGGTAAAATGCCCAGCTTCTGTATTGGATATCTCGCAAGTTTCTTTGCGCATATGACGCATCATCCACAAACTCAAAATTGAGTGGGATGCTGCCGACAAAAATTCCATGCGAAGTTGGGGCCAACATGTGGTGGGATTATGTATGTTTCTCCTAGCTCGGATTTAGGCTTAAGTTTGTTTATTAAACATGAACATTTGTTTCAAATTAATCGTAAAATTATGATGCTGATATAAGCACATACTAAAAATAGCATCATCTCATCCGCTGATTTGGAATTAACTGCGCAATACACTTTATTTACTCAACCTACCTTAATCCCTTCAATCTTGGCTTTCTTTTAGTTTAGAAAAGTCATATACATATACTTAAAAATCTTGTATAAGGGGCTGATTTCTTTTTTATAGTCGACATTTAAAAAAAAAATGTTAAACGTACAATAAGTTTTAATGAATGGTTTATACAATTGAAATGAAATAAAATACTAAAATCAAATTAAACTTTGGTTAAAATTCTGTTTTGTGCCACTCAGTGATGCCAATTTGGTCTTTTTCCGGATAGATTTGTCTGGTTTTTAAATGAATAACCTGCGCACAATATTGTATTAAAATTTAATGCAAATAAATTTGTGGACGAGATCCCGTTATAAGTAGTGCTGTTAAACATGCGTTAAATGGCAAAAATCAGAGAAAACAAGTGTTGGTAAACGTTTTTAACATTTTGGAATTTCTTAGAAAAATTTGAACATTTTTAAAAGCACAATATGAGATCAGTGTAGGGCTACTGCATTTCGACAATTAGGGAAATATTAGATTTAATTCAGATCTTTCAGTAGATTTCCAAACTTTATGTTATCTTAAATTCTGCGAATTGCATTGGTTCATAGCTTATTTCAACCAGCACCTTTAAAACATCTATAAATAAGAACACAATCAGGTTTAGCTGCTTTTTAAACTATTTATCAGTTAGTTATTATTTCTATAAAAGGGAATCTTATCAGTGATAGTCCAAGTAGTTAAAGCTGGACAAATACGAGTTAAGCCATAATATTTATATGCACCTTGTATACTATTGCAATCACAGAGATACAATGTGTGTAGGAGCTTCAAGGTTAAATGGATGTCTGTCTCGGCACTGTGACTCGGCTAATTGGACTGCGCGCGCAGCGGCAGCGACAGCAGCAGAATCATTCACCACCAGCTTTGACCGTGCTCTCGTATCTAGGCAATAAATGTTAATCGTCGGTTAGTTTGGTCACAGTCAGTGTCACAGTCTCAGTCTTAATCATGGCGCCACGGCACATACTTGAGCTCAGTATGGAAGAGCAGCGACGCTTCATCGACTCCTTTGACCTGATGATCAGTGATTGCGATGGAGTCGTTTGGCTTCTGGTTGGCTGGATTCCCGGTACCGGCGAGGCAATTAATGCACTTAAAAACGCCGGTAAATCCATCAAATTCGTGTCCAACAATAGCTTTCGCACAGACGAACAGTACATGGAGAAATTTGACAAAATTGGCGCTCGCAACGTGCAACACGATGACATTGTGCATCCAGTGAAAAGTATTGTTCGCTATTTGCATAAAAACAAGCCGGGCCAACGCGTCTACTCGCTCATGTCGTTGGAGGCCAATGAGACGTTGCGTAAGCACGGAATTGAGTATGAGTCGCTGGTGGGTCCCAAAAATATTTTCTAGCATTTGTTTATGTTTGTACTAATCAATCGTATTAAAAAAGCAAATTAAGGAACATCTAACTTCGTCCACACTGGTGGATTATTTGGCCATTGAAAAACCTGTGGATGCAGTACTCTTTGACATACATCTGGACTTGTCATATGTGGAGCTGGCTAAGGCCATACGTCATCTGCAGATGAACGAGAAGTGCCAGCTGATAGCCGGCGGCAGTGATGTTATAATGCCACTGGCCGATAATATCAATGTGGCTGGCTTCTATGATTTCTTGCAGCATGTTAAGCGTTATACGAATCGCGAGGCCACCTTTCTTGGGAAACCATCACCCATTCTTGGCGAGATGCTTAAAAGCATGTACAATATCGAAGATCCCAGTCGATGCATATTTGTCGGCGATATGTTGGTTCAGGATGTGCAATTTGGCAACTCCTGCGGCTTCCAATCGCTGCTTGTTCTCTCTGGCAGTCTGGCCAAAGACGATATGGATGCGGCGCCACAGGAAGCACAGCCAGACTATTATGCCGATAGCCTGGCCGACTTTGTCCAATTGCTCAAGAATATAGAATAGGCTTAAAGCGAACTCAGCATAGCTGCAACTTTATTACTTATTGTTGTTCGTGTTGTCCAGTTCCATTGAATTAAAAATATATGTAAACACAGTCAGTTGATTGATAAAAGGTATCTTAGAGCTCCAGATCCTCAGGATGATAAAGCTCTGTGAGCAATCGATAGACATACGAGGGAGCATGACCGCCTCTGAAAGAAATGAATTAACGATTAGAATTCAATTTGGTTTCTAGAATTTCACAACATACGTGTTGGATATAAAAAGGGTGACCAATTCCGGTGGCACGTAATCAAACTTGGGACTGTAGACCTTAGAGTCGCGAGCCGGCAATGAGTCATAGGCAATCACATCCTCAGCACAGCCAACCATGTTAAAGGCATCCTGTTCGCACAAATGCAAGGGCGATAATTTGTACATGGGCGCCAGTACAATTACGGGCACCGAATAATGCTTGGCGGCCAGGGCAACTGTGTAGGCACCACATGCCGCTCTCAGGCCGCCATTGGCCAGCACACTGTGTGTGCCAATGATGACCTTGTTGACGCGCGACATCATCGCAAATATTGAAGCATCCGGTATTACAATAATCTCGACATTCTTCTCATTCGCCAGCGTAAAAGCCAGATCGTGACCCTGCATTTTTTACAAACAGATGCAAAGATTAACGTATTTGAATAATAGCAAGTTGATTGTGAGGCAACTCACTCGACATGCAGGCGCACACTCGGCCACAATGATGGTCAGAAATTGTCGCTTCTTAATCGCACGCTTCAAGAAATTCTCGACACTGCGCGAGTGACCCAACGTTAGTATTATCTCCGAGGAGTGAATGTGCTCTTCAGCCTGAACACTGATATTCTCAGAGCTGGTCTCCAGTTCTGTTTCGACCTCCTGCAAATGATCGAGCAACGCCTCCCGTAATCCTTGTTGCGGCAAAGAATAATCCACGCTAACGCTATTCTCGCTAGTCTGTGTCACCAGCTTGTGCAGCGATAGCGATGCCTGCGAGTCATCAGCAAAATGCTGAACTTTTGCTTGCAGCAAATCGAACTCCTCCCGCGTCAGCTTCAGTATCCGGCGTGCAATATTCGAGGTAACAGTCTCCTGTGGCAGCGCCGCTTGCATGATTCTCGACTGCGCGCGTACAATTTGCATAAGTGCACTGCAATAACATTAGATTAATAGTGTTGAGCTGGCAGCAATTGTTGACAACTTACTCTGCACTTTGCCAGCTTTTGCTCATGATTATGTATTTGAAAATGTCTAGCGTTTTGTTCGTAATGTTGTAGGAACCTTCCACTAAGCTGCAATTTTCTGATCAGTCAACGAAATTCTTGTTGTTGTTTTGCACGTGCATCTTACCCCATTTTGACGGCGTGTATTAGCTGTGTAACCTCCTTTAACGGCTGCTCGCGCATTTTAATTTAAAATATGACGTTTCTTTTTAACAACAAAAGAGAAAAAGTAGATAAACTAGGCAACGTTGTTATAACGAAAACAATATGCAATCGATGCCGTTCGTTGGGAAAGTACTCATACTCGTAGTGGTTAGAGTTGTCTCAAGCTATTTTACAGCTAATTTTGGGTATTTTTAAAGTTTGCTGCTAGACAAATTTGGTCGAGAAGGTTTTCTCACACCACGAATTTGTCGAAATAGACCAAAATAATGCATATTTTAAGAAACCTTGACAATTTTTTACGTTTTTCTTTACAATTCAGCTTTTTGATTCAAAATAGCTATGTTTGCTCCAAAAAGCTGAGCTAGTGAAGTTATTCACTCATAAACTATATCGTTCATTTTGATTCAAAATAGCTATGTTTGCTCCAAAAAGCTGAACTAGTGAAGTTATTCACTCATAAACTATATCGTTCATTTTGTTCAGTTGGTTAGCTTGAATTAAATATAATATTATTGCTTTAACTTTTTTTTAAATAAAAATTAAATACAAAAAAAAATTGAAAAGTAGTCCTTAAACTGATAAGGATTAGTCATCGACTAAATAATAGCACTGATTTGGTTCATAACTCAAAAATGAGCGACTGAACTTATTCAGCAAGCTGAATTGAAAATTCCAACTCTAGTACTCGTACTCAAAATCACTGCACGAATCGATGCTTATTTGTTAGTGAAATCGTTATCGATAACGGACACAAACCATTGGGCAATAATAAAAGAAAGCAAAAACAACAATGCCTCGATAAAACTGTGGACAAAATGACCTAAAAGCTTGTTTACGTGTCCGCGTTCCCTCACAGCCAAAAAATCGCTGAAGACGCAACGCGCACAGAAGGAAGCGCGTATTGTGCAAGCAATTGTTTATCTACAAAACAGGTGTTTTTATTTCTTTATTTTCGTCTTATATTGTTATTTGAATACATAAATGTTTATTCAATGTACTTACACGTACCCATAATGTGCACCGTGAATATGTTAAATACATTTCATTCAACTGCATTAAGTGCATAGTTTGCTAAATGCCCCACAGTGCGGACGTGTTAAAAATTGTACTCTACACTTTTATCCCAAGCCGGCTTACTGTATATTTTGGACATTTTAAGCAAGAAAAGTTCACTAACAAGAATCATTTATATTTCATATTTTGTTTAATAATCCGCGCAACTCTCTCTCTCTCTTTCTGCCGGATGAAACACACAAAAAAATAACAACAACAGCGAAGATGAATATACACGGTAAGTGGACACTGGCTTTTTATTTGAATATTGTTTTGACAAAATTCAAAATGCAATTGAAATTGTGCTTAACTATATTTTTACAAATAAGAATCAAATTTGTTAATATTTTATTTGAGCAAACCAATTATTTGTCTAATGTTTGTATAATTCAATTATAAATGCTCTCTATACAGTGAACGCCAACACACTCAAGTACATAAGCCTGCTAACATTGACTTTACAGAATGCAATTCTGGGACTTAGCATGCGTTATGCTCGCACACGGCCCGGCGAAATCTTCCTCAGTTCCACAGGTGAGATTCTCGAGACGGATACAGGCACACACACGCGCAACACTTTTTTACATTGTCTAAATATTTACTTACTTCATGGTAATAGAACCGCAGTAAATTTCTTATTTAATTAGAGTCGCAAGACCTACGAAAACAACAACAATCAGTTCATGCTGATAAGCAAAATATGTATGTTACTTACTTCCTGTGTGCGGGTGTGTGTGTGTGTTTGTCGCTTTGACTGATTTATCGTTTTACTAAGTGCACCTATGCCCCGGTTAACAGCCGAAATTGGAACCGAAAAACAAGTAACACATGCTCCTTCTTTTGGTATCTTGACGATTTTTAATTATTTTAGTGTTATACTACTTTTATAGCATGGATAGAAAAGGGTATGATGGGTCTGTGCAAATTTATGTAACAGGCAAAATGAGGCGTGAGCTTTATAAAATAAATTAAAGTTCGATTTTGATTAAGTTTTAAATTTGTCGATCAGCTGTGCACAGCTCCTTCATACAAAATGAGTAGTGTGGAAATCTGGTCGCACTATTCCATTTGAAAAAGGCTGACATCTACCTTTATTTCCCTAAGCGCGTGCTTATATCTATAAAAACATGACAGTATTTCGGATGGACAGTATTTCGTCAGATTTGTTTTAAAAAGGGGAGATCTTTCCGAAAAACAGATGAATCGACAACACTGATCTAAAGGGCAGATCGGCAGTGACTTAAACAAATTGAAAGGACGAATTGCAGTTTTGTAATGATAATTTCAATTTGGCATTTGACTCATTGGCATAATGGATGAAAGCGTTCAAGATTCTTGCGCTAGTGATCCAGAGTCTTCATTTGGGTAATGTGAATAATGCACCAAAAATCGTTTAGCCGCTTAGTAAATGAGCGTTAACCGAGGCATAAATGTGCTATGTGAATATATTACTATCTTATGAATATCACTCACTCTTTTACTTTTACAGCCGTGTTGATGGCCGAGTTTGCCAAACTGATAACCTGCCTGGTGCTGGTGTTCAATGAGGAGGGCAAGGATGCGCAAAGATTTGTGAGATCGCTGCACAAAACGATCATTGCCAATCCCGTGGACACACTCAAGGTGTGCGTGCCATCGCTGGTGTATATTGTTCAAAACAATTTGCTGTACGTGTCTGCCTCACATTTAGATGCGGCAACGTACCAGGTCACATACCAGCTTAAGATTCTGACCACTGCCATGTTCGCCGTGGTAATCTTACGCCGGCGACTCTTTAACACACAGTGGGGAGCACTTGTGCTGCTCGTGCTGGGAATTGTCTTTGTCCAGCTGGCCCAGACCGATGGCGATGGCAGTGGCAGCAGCAATAGTGATCCTACGGCAGCAACAACTTTACCCTCAACATCTGCGTTGCCCACACAGAACCGCATGTTGGGCTTGTGGGCGGCATTGGGCGCCTGCTTTTTGTCCGGTTTTGCGGGCATCTATTTTGAGAAGATACTGAAGGGTGCCGAGATCTCCGTGTGGATGCGCAACGTACAGCTCAGCCTGTTGAGCATACCATTTGGACTGATCACGTGCTTTGTGAACGATGGCAGTCGCATCTTCAATATGGGATTTTTCCATGGCTACGATGTGTTCGTTTGGTATCTGGTGCTGTTGCAGGCAGGCGGTGGCCTCATCGTCGCCGTTGTGGTCAAGTATGCGGACAATATACTTAAAGGCTTTGCCACATCGCTGGCCATCATCATCTCCTGTATTGCCTCCATCTACATATTCAACTTTAATCTCACGCTGCAATTCAGTGCCGGCGCCATGCTTGTCATTGCCTCCATATTCCTTTACGGCTATGATCCGGCACGATCGGCGTCCAAAACGACGACGCACACGGGAACAGGAGCCAGCGATGCGGAGAAGCTACTGCCACGTGTATGAGAACAGCATAGAATCCAACAAATTGGCGACTCACACAACAGTTTGCCAACAGTATTGTCGTTTGTTTGAATTCCTTTCTTTTTCCCTATTTCATTATTTTATAACGTTCTTTTGTTTTTGGGGCAACTCCAAGCCCTTGTGATGATCATCTGTGTACTTCAACTAGATATTTGTACTGCTTTTGATACTGTACCAGGAAGCATTTTGCATTCCTACCTATGCCAACATACATCAGTGCATGTATGTCAGCATATACACTTACATTTAGTTCGATTCATCGAATTGCAATAGGCTCAAGCCTGTATTTTGTAATTATAGCTCATAATTGTCAGCGACAGCGACATAAATTAAATGTATGTATGTTTGTCATTGTGTTTGATAATATATGAAACAAATAAGACCAAGTAAACCGAAAGTGTTTTATTTAACAGTTGTTATAAGCGATGTCAATCACATCGGAAACCAAGAAAACGCTGAAGAGAAAAAACAGTTTATATGTACGATTAACAATTCAACATTAACCAAGCTTAAAGTCCAGATATTTCGCACATGAGAAATATTTTTGTTTAAACCATTTAACATTTGAACTGATAACTCGTAAATCTTTTAAATTAATTCGATCATTTTCTCTAAAGTATTTTTAGCATATAGCATGTATATTTTCAGATTAAATATAAAGTATTTATATAAATTGTACTCCAACCAGGAGTATGCTGCGAAAATTAACTGACTTAATTAATGTGATTCATTTTCAGCTGAATGCTTTGTAATGATAATATTTATGATAATACAAATAATGAGGAAATCAAATGGTTAACTTTCTTTGATCCTAAATAACGTACTTAGGAGTATTGATTCTGCTGAAACAATTCGTTACTCTTTCTACATTAAAAAAATAAACTATTAAATGATGCTGAAATTAGTCACACCATCCAAGGGTCACATCATCTCTGGAGCTCTGCAAGCTGAGGATAAGCTCGTAGAGTCGCAATGCTGGTCCCAGCTTCAAGTCAAAGCGATCAATGATATCCTGGCGCGTAAGTACCATTAAGGCAGCACCATCGATTTCCTGCACCTTGAAGATATTTGACTCTTGCGGATAGAACTTTTCAACATAACTGACGACCTGATCAATGTTCCAGGTCTGCACAGGTTTTTGAAAGCCATCGGGCATTTCGGCTACAACCGTTTGGGTGACTTCACCATTCTCTTTATCCTCTATGGGAATTGGAGGTGGAATTAAGTCGTTTATCGGTGTTATGAGCTTCGGAGACTGTGCTTGAATTTTTGGTGATTCTTCAGTCTCCTCATCGGTGGATTTAGTCGTTTCGCACTCTTGACTTGCTACCACAGAAGTGTTGCATAGAGCGACAGGTTTGCCGTCGGTATTAAAGTCATCAGCATCGCTGCCGTTCTTGGTTATCAGCTGCTTGGAAACGGCTATTTTCTTGGCATTGGCAGGTGCTGGATCAGAAGTGGCCCGCTTCTTGCGTCCAGCTTTAGATTTACGCGGCGGTGACTCTGACTCGATTTGTGCGACATCATCGTCTGTATCCAAAGCATTATAGCTGGGATCACAGCTATAGCACTTCCAGTTGGGGTCAGTCAGTTGTGTGGACAGCACACGTGGCCAGTGGCATTCCAGATGATAAACATTGACACACACACAGCACATGACCAGATCCTTGAGGTTATCGTCGCCTTTGTTGGATACACAGAGACGACAACGACGGCAGTCCTCACACTTGTACCGCTTGCGGGCATTGGTTAAAATCTCGAATGTAATTGGCAAGCAGCTAAAATGCCCTGTGGGTAGGAATTAACACTGGTGTTAATTTGTCACATACGATCTAGTTTAGACTGTGGAGTACTTACATTTCAAAGTGCAGGTCTTGCAGGCAAGATAATTACTTTTGTAACCGGAGCCACGTTTGGGTTCACTCTTGCTGCACTTGATGCACGTATCGTAGTTACGCAATTGCTCTGCACTGGGCATGGCAACTGAATTCGCATTCGCATCCGCGGATTCTTCACCAACACTTGAGATCTCGTTTGCATTTATTTTTGAAGTTTGTTGTTGCGGGTGCTGCTTCTCCTGTGACACGCTACTATTCTGTGCGGGTGTCGCTGCCTGTGGTGGTGCTTGTGACGCAGCTGGTGCTGCCACTGCCACTGCGACAGGAGCTGGAGTGGGGGTGGGGGCAGGTGCCGATGTCGGTGCCGGCAGCGAGTTGCGAGAGCCGCGTGATATGTAATTGTCGGATGGATCGTAAACTTGCTTGGGTTTCTATAAAAAGTCCAAAAGGTTAGTGAGTACTGCCAAATACATATGTTTAGTAGTTGTACTATGCACTTGTAATTTTACCTTAACGCGACCCGTAGTACGCACAGTGCCTGCCGTGCCTGGTGTGCCGCCGTTGGCGTTGTTGGCATCATTGCTGCTGCTGCTGCTGATGTTGGGTGATGCGTTGTTGTTGTTCAATTTAGCATTGTTGTTGTTATTCGCAACAGCCACTGTGCTGGCCACAGCGTCATCTTTATCCTCATCTTTGCTGCGCTTCATTTTCTGGAGAACCAAACAAATTTGTTGGCGGTGTCGTCGTTGCAATGCGCGGTCGCCGCTTCTTTAACGTACAATCTCACATGTGTTATCGATGACAACTATCGCAGCAGTTATCGGTGCGATTTCTGCATTTCACACAAATTTAATTGTAGAGCGCGCGTGTTTTTCACACACGACTGGCTGAAAAATTCAAAAACAAGTTAAGCATTTCAACAAATAGCCTTTCTCCAGTTAACATTGGTTATTTTCTTGTTAGTAAATTAAATTAAATACAATAAAAATCTAAGTTTATTCTCATTTTTTTAAAGAAGGAAAATTGCATTATACTGACTGAATACCAAATTTATTGAAATAAACAAAAAGTGATTAATAAATATATATTCAAAAAAATATCCAAAGCACGGAAAATAGTGTAAATATAAAATTATATATCAGTGCTGCCAACGTTTGAGAAGCCAAAAATTTCGATTTTGGAGGGTGAAAGGTTGAAAAAATCTAAATTTTCCATAAAAATAATTTGAAAAAACTGCGTGTTTTCTTTGGGCTTGTGAACATTTTTGTTTTGTTCAATTGTCAAACATATTCAGTATCATCTTGATGAACACTATTGTTGCACTTGCAAAGCAAATGGGGAGGCTGTCGGTTTTTATTGAAGTCAGTTTTTGAATTTTCATCTGTTTAGTTAATTGGTACACGAAAAAATGGAAATCGTGTAAATTAGTATACAGAAGTTCACACGAGTAAATTACCAAGATATATTTTTCCCAAATTTTCGTTCTACCTGAAAATCTTACCTAAATTATTCGTAGTAAAAGAGCAGCGGAAAAAAGGAAAAGCCAGAATTTCCGCTACCCGCTGTTTTCAATTTTTACCCGCAAATGGACTATGAAAAAAGTCAGAATTGACGGGAGAAATGCAGTTCTGACAAGGCTGAAACATATGTATGTATGTATGTAAATATGCAAATTTGTGTTATATTCTATTTATTTTTGACATTGCTTCAAGAACCATAAGCAACATATAAGCAGTTGAAAACAATTATAAAAATTCAGATAGTGGTATTTTTTTGCAAAATAAAGTACGTGAATTTTTAAATTATTTCGATATTTCGCATTCCGTAACACAGTTAATACTTGATTTTTATTTAAAAAAATAGTTAAGCTTAATGAATTTCAAATTTTCTTCTATTAAACTGTTTAAGGAACTATACTAACAACTAAGAAAAATCGAAATATCAAAAAAAGTTATTTTTTTTGGCAAATAAATAAAAGAATTACTCGGCGAACTGGATGTGATAAATTCGGTATATTGCAGTCATGCATTATGGTAAGGATGAATGCATTGTGATCACTAAAATTTCGCATTTTCCATTGAAAAATTGAGTTTTGTTGTTTTTAAAATTTGTCTAATTTCGTTGTCTTTTTATGCGTCTTTAACAATTAGTAGCAAAAAGCATTAATATTAAACAATTCAATAATTACATATGAATGTACAATAACTTAACTAGGAATTTAATTTAGTTTTGTTTTAACTGGAAATACAGTTGTTGTTTTTGTGGTCACAGGAAGAAAAACTTGAGTTCCAGGCCGAGGAAAGAGAGCTTATGCAACATCAGCAACAGAGGATAAACAAACTCCTTTTCTTTCATTCCACTTTTTTCTTCTTTTTTTTGGTATTAGCATTATTCAATTTTAATGCGACGGCTATACTTCCAAGCCAAATGCACCAATTCCCGATGTGCCAGTGCCCAGGCGAGTAAACAAAATATTCCTGTTCCCAGACCGACGCCCATATGTGTGGCGAAGATGGCATCTTTGTACTGCAAAAGAGCAAAGAGAGTTAAATATGTTAAGCGGAAGAAGGAATAAAATATCTACTCACAAAGTAACAGAGCACACCAGCAATTACCAGAGTGCCGCCAAATAGCTTGCCGGGCCAGAGACCCTGAAGGGGGTTAAGGGATAGCGGTTGGTACTGCTGTCGAATGTACCACGTGCTGTACACAATTCGACCCAGCATATTGATGCAGTTGGCAAAGATGAAACCGACTGGACCAAAAATCCCCGTCAGAATGTAGGACAAGACAAGGAAACTGATTGAGAATATTGCCATCAAATAGTTGTACTTGTCAATGTCTCGACTGGTGTTGGTCGCAAACATGTAACCCTCGCTGATGCCATTCACGGAGAGCAGATAGATGGCAAGACAGTGCCATTGAAGCAGTTGTTGTGGCAGTCCACCGGCAACGAAATCCTCACCCCCATATAAGAGCAGCAATGTGTGGGAATAACTTTGCCCAAAGGTGAATGCAATGAGACCAATGGAGCTGACGCCCAACAGCAGATTGTTAAGCACGCTGCTCGCCTGACGCACACGCTCCGGCGGCTGCTTGGCCAGACGTGTATCCCGGGCAATCGTTTGTGTAAAATAGAAATAGGCGCTGTCCTCGATTGGCCGAAAGATGAAACGTGCCGCCATGCTGCCCAGATTGTTGACTACATCGTAGGTGGCCTGCTCACCAAAGCTGAGCACCGGCGACACGGACATCACATACTTTTCGCCCTCGGTTAGAATCTGCTTGAGCACACCCTGCTTGACAAAGCTTAAGGTCAACGTTTGTAGCTCTCTGTTGAAGAAACCATCACCTGAACGTCTTATGACGCCCGGGAGCAGTTCAGACAATTTGGTGAAAGGAAAATCATCCATATTTTCAAACAGTGAACGCTCCCAGGAACTGGATTCAGGCACTGCCTTACTCTTGCATCCCTGCTGTTGCTGCTGCAGTTTGAAGTCGTTGAATCGCCTGATGTAGTAGTGAAAGAAACCGTATTGGCCCAGAACAATGGTAAAAGCGCTGGCCAACTGGGCAATGGCAAAGGCGGTAATTGCAGCACTGCGATCGCCGGTGACAATCCAAAGAAAGATGATCGAGCGCACCAGAATGTGGAGCGTGTTGAGGACAATCTTGAGCTTGACAAAGCAAAAGACCTGGGACACAAATATCGCCGATTCGGCAAGCAGCTCCAGGACACAGGACAATGCCACCGCATAGCAGGCAAAAACATATTGTTCACTATAGGGAGCATCCACTGCCGATAGCCAGTGCAGCCAGATGTAGAGGCAGGGAACACAGAGAGCGGCGCAAATGGGCACACTGCATCATAGAAAGTGATAGACAAAGGGAGAGAGAAGATGAGAGAATGTATATGGCAGGACAGGATTGCTGGGCACTTACGTAAGCCACATCTGATTGATCAACTGCGCCCAAGAGCACTTGTCACGCTGCTGAGAGTTGGCGCTCAGTGCTGCACGGTTGATGGCCTCGCGCGACAAGAAGAGCAACGTGCTCTCGAGCAGCAGCAGGCGCACATTCATAATGCCCAGCACTTCGCGACCTACATTTCGGACAATGTAGGCATTGATGCCAAACGTTAGGATGCGGCACAATATCTGCAAGATAACGACACTGCCAACGATTACAATTCTGACTCATACATTTGGTTACTTTTTGCCCCTGGGATTTTTGTTGATATAAGCAACTGCGCTAGTCTCACCTGAAAGATGATACTGAAGCCAGCGCCTAGCAGGCTGCTCTGCAGCACATTGCGCGCCATTACAATTTTTCACTTAGTGGACATAAACCACTATCATAGCGTAGAAGACAAAAATCAAATCAAGTGCCAACAAAACAACAAACCAATAACAACAAAATAAAAGCACCCAGGTGCTAAGGAATAATCGATAGTTCCAATATCGAAACGCCAAAGCAATCGATATGAAAACAGCTGATTTCGAATTTGTTAGTGGCAGCACTGCAGCGCGGTAGTTGGCATCGCCAATAAAATAATTCAAATAACGAGGTCACGATAGCTAGTATGATAAAATAAATACAAGTGAATTATTTTATTGTCATATTTTAAGAAAATTATACTTTTCCACATTCATAATTGCTGACAAATTAACGTTTGCTGCCGTAGGGAAAACTATTGAGTTTTCCAACATTCAATACACACTGACACTCGTCCCGACTTCCAATTAACAGCTGCTCTAAGCAAAAAAGGTGAGTTGTAATGAATATTTCGAAACGTATCTAAGTTTTTGGAGAAATAGCGCTAGCAAAATAGTCAATATCCTTGCTAGAACATTTAAGTTAATTAAAATATTTAAGCATTGTAAGCTTTTCAATAGTAATAGTACGACTTAAGATTATGGATTGTTTACAGGACGAGCAGCTGTTAAGATAACAGTCAAGTTACAGTTAAACATTCATGTCATTGTGGAAACCAATAAAAAAAATAAACAAAATATTATGATAAAAATTAAAAAATACGGGGTATAGCTAAGAGCAGTGAATAATATGGAATTTCAAGTCAAGTGCACATATAAAAATACATTTGTACATAACAGGAGGAGACATGAGAACATTAACAGAGAACAATAAAAGCAAATCGCATAGCTAACAGCTATTGTCTGGCGTGCTTGTGCCTGCTTTACAGCGTCCTTGTCAAGCATCCTCCCGCACATGACGCAAACAGGTGAGACTCGTTTCAATAATAGCTTTTCACCATAAATCACCGGCTTAAATGCATGTCCTTTGCGCTAATCGGTCGCCTGTCAATGACGTTTTTAAGCCAGCTGAACGGACGACGACGACATCAGCGTCAAACTGGTTTAAACAACTTTCGTTGCGGTTACGTTCAGTGTTGTCAGAATTCCAGCGGCTAAATTAACTAATTTAATGAACAGCGAAACAAAAGGTTTTCTTCATCTGCGAATTCGCTTAAGATATACCCAAAAAGTTGTATGTTAGTTAAAGTTTTTAAAATTTTAGTTCATAATTTATTATATCAAAACGGAAAAACAGGAATTATTCGAGCCGAATAAACAGTTTAGTAACCGATTTATTTATAATATAATTTTTTAATACGTATAACTTGTTGTTAAAGTGTAAACATTGTTTCCTAAAATAATTTTGATAATTATGAGCTATTATTAATAAATTGAATATGGATCTCATTGAATAGCTCTTTTTTTAATCAAATAATTTTATTTTATATTTTAACATTTTTACAACTAATTTTATTTTTTCTGTGAACTGGTATTTGAAAACCGAAGTATGCAAAAAACCGGTAACCGTAACGAAGCCGATCTACAAATATTTGATAACATGATTGCAAATTTACTATTTAGCTCATTGATAAATATGACAGATCTAGTCTACAATATGCAAGACTAGCACCACTGATAACTCACCTATACAATTTTTGTTTGTGCTTGATATCTTTAACCTACAAATAATTATTGATTTCCTTTAGTATAGTAAAGTTAGCTGGCAATTTAAACAATTAGTCAAATGATTTTTTCCTTAAATTTTCAAGCTTTTGCAAATCAACCAAGTCTAGCTATAAAATAGCTAAGCTGGCAACACTGGTTGCGTCAAAGAAGAAGTTGCTCGCCAACCAACTGCTCGCGGTTCGAGCTTAAGACAGTCAGCACTTTAACTTGGCCAGAGTCGGTCGCTGACGCGCTATCATTGCCAATCTCATATCATAATAATAACATTTTGCATTCGGCTTAAAGCTGTTCAGATTCGCGAGGCAACGTTGTTTTGTATTGTTTTGTTTTGAGTTTTTTGCTTTGTTTCATTTTGGAAAGGTGCGCGTGCGTCGTGCGCTCTCGTTTGGGGATAAAAGGCGAGTGAGTGTTCTGCAAGACGGAGCGTGAAGTGCAGCACGCTGTTGTGTCTGTGTGTTTTCTGTTTTTTGTTATTGTTTTTGTTTTTGTTTTTGTTTTGCTATCTGTTATTTGCTGGCAAAAGCATGCGGAAAATCTGATCTGAAAAGGCTTCAAAGCTATTGCGCAAGGCGGCTAAACAGTATCGCTATCAGTATCACAATATCAGTTACATTTCCCACTCGTGTGACACTTTTCAAAAGTGACCATTGAAAAGAAAAACTGGTTGAATGCGCTGCCCTAAAGCACCGAGCGCCGTTTCGTCTTCTTGTTTCACCTGCCTCGTCGTCGTCTTCGTCGTCGTCGTCGCTCAGAACGCGGTCATGTTCATTTCATGCAGCCGCTAACGCTGCTTCTTAACTAAAAAAAACATAATAATAAAGAAAACAACAAAAATAAGTCGTCACCACCTGCATCATCAGAACGACAGAAGCATCAAAGACAACATAGCTCCAGGATGTCGGACATTTACTACTGCAGTAATAGCCAGGTGAGTACGAGGAAATCGAGCTGCTGTTAACTGGGCTAATTCAGTTGTACGCCAAGCAATTCTCGGAGTGATCGATCATCAAATCTAGTGCCTGCTACTTTTTTATCATTACATATTTTTGAATTTATTTTTTTTAATTTTTAAGCAAATACAGAAATTGTAGACACTAAAATATTGATGGTAAAATAATGAAAGCTAAATCTAGGAAATTTCAAAAAGCAATCAACATGAAGAAATATCTAGTTCACTAAAATTAAGTAAAAGTAGTTGTTTGAATTTATAAAGATTTATAATTATTCAAATGCACGCCGAAAAAGGCCAAATAAAAACAATTAATTTGAATAATTTAATATATGCATCGCTCATTAATTTCGAGACTGCCATAGCACAAAAAAACACAATTTCTAAATTAGTGATGCAAAAATATTCGTTTCATCCTATTCTAAATAACGTAAAAAATGCAAATGTTTACTTTTTGTGTTAGAATCGAACGTGCAAAAGTTCAGAACTTTTTAATTTTCAATTTTTTTTTTTTCCTGATATTTATATCGAAATTACATATTTTTTTTTAGTTTTGTGCTCCTAACTTTTTTCCCCCATTTCTTTATTGGTAATCTCAAAAGAATTTGTCAAAATTATTATGGGGAATTGCTTATGGTTTATTTTGACCAGATGCAATATGGTATTGATTAACTAATTATAATTTCGTTTGTTGGGGTTCCATAATCTTGATTTATAGGAAAATGGACAATCGATGCTCGAGGTACTTACCACCAAATTGTTGGGTTTCCCCTTTTGTAATATGCTGTTGTTGTTGTTGTTGATTTTGTTATGCAGTAACTCATTTGAAACGAATGTGACGACAAGACAAGACGCTGCCAACTTTGGAATGTTTGTTCAAGTTAAACGGTTTTCCAATCGCTGTTGTCATTTAACATAATTGGAAATTGTTGCGACGATAATTAATGAAACAAATGTAAAAGCCCAGAAACGACCAACATAAAACAACAACAACGAAATACCTCTGTCATATTTGTTGTTCGATTATGCAACCAGATCGTTTTTTACTGGCCTATCGATAACATCTGATTTGCTTCAAATTAACGGCACTGCCATTGTATGTATGTATATCGAGTACTTTCGAACTGATGCTGCTCCTGCAAATAAAATGATGATAATTATAATGCTGACTGCTCTGTCACACCCCTCAGAAAGCAGACGAAAGCTGATGGGCAGTCAGTAGCAGCAATGTCGGCAGTGTTGCCAGAATCGCTATTTTACCGTCAAATCTGACTAGCATCGGGCAGCGGGAATTATGGATTTGTCTTAAAACTGATATATTTTTTATCAGTTTTTTTTAACGTCATAAAAATATTTGAAAACTTTTATGTCAAAAATAAGTGTTCAGAATTAATATGGATTAATCATTATGCATTGATCATCATATTTAAATAGTAGCTTATCAAAAACTTCTACGCCCACAAGCCTAGAGAGACTTTTGGAATATATTTTATGTAATTTTGTTCAATTTGAAAATAACTTTTATTTAGTTCAATGAAAATTGAAAATTAATCAAATCTTGCAATATAGCTTGAACTGCTATTACTCGAACTTTCTTTAACTCGAACTAGTTCGAATGGCTTTACTAAACTTTTTTTTACTAAACTTAAAAAAAAAAGAAGAATTTTATAACTCGAAGTCTCCATATTTGAAATTTTTCTTTGGATTCGAGTTAGGGAAGTTTGCAGAATCGGGACATAATCCGCCTAGTCATGCAAGAAGTTTATTTTTTTTTTTTAAGATAATATTGTTAATAAAACATTGCTATATTTTTCCATCTTCTTGGCACTAAAAACGGCTTTTTAGCTCATCTTGCTAGTCATAAGTTGGCAACACAGATTGGCAGCAGCAGAGGCAGCAACAGCAGCATCCACAATCTAGTGAAAGTTCGTCCGCTATAAGCTAATTTGCCTTAGTAACTTATTTTTGCTGGCAGCTCTGTTATGCGTTGCTGTTGTTGTTGTTATTGTTATTGTTATTGTTAGCAGCTTTGGGCGCATGGCCGTTAAATATTGTTGCCGCTTCTTTTATTGTTGTTGTTGTTGTCGTTATTTGTTATTGTTATTGTTGTGCTGCTGTTTTATATCTAAAGAAAACAAAAGTTGTGCCGAGTGCGTTGTTGTCTTTATCTTTTGTCTGTTGTTATTTTAATTTGCAACTGTTTTAATGCAAAATGCTTCTTCTTATACATTTTGTTGTCAGACATGTATGTACATACATACATTCATACATATGTATGCATTTGTTTGTGAAATGAAATGTTGGAGACTTTTGGCTTTTGTTTTGTTGTCGGTGAGAATTTTTCCAAGACAAATTTGTCGCAGTTAACGACAACGGCAACAACAATGCAGAGAGCAACAACTAAACCAAGGTTTTCACTGACAAATTTTATAAGACCCTCTATCTAAAGAGTACAAAGGGCTTACTAAGTTCTCCCAATAAACTATACAGTTAATAGAGAAATTGATTTGACAAAGAAATTAATTAAATTCGTTTACTTTGCAAAACAGATTTTCCCTTTATATATGTATTTTTTTTTTACTTTTATTTTAATTGCTTGTGATATTTAAATAAGGTATTCAAAAAATAATTAACTAGGTTTCATTATTTAAAACACAAATTTAAGTTTTCTTCGTTGTGAAAAGTATTACTATTATTATTCGAATACCGATTTGGAATTTATATTGTTTGATTTATTTTTTTAAATTGTTTGTCTTTCGAAATTAAGTACAGGGTTTCTAACAGTCGAATTTACCTTTCTCACTATCTTCTGTTGTTGTTGCTTAACAGTTATTGTTCTTGTTGTTACTGTTGTTTATGCAGGGCGTGTAATAATTTCGTTGTGTACTATTGAGCAATTGTTGCAGTTGTTGATCGTCCGCTGAAATTTAAGCTGCTGCGATATCTATTAGTGTTCACACACACACATTCATACATGTACATACATATGTTTATGTTTGCATCTGTATGCGTGTAGTATCAACATTCCAATAGCTCTGGTCTAGACTCTAAAGTCGCGCACGGCCAAAAGTGATTGCGGCGACAACAACAACAACAACAAACTCGTTTGGCTTAGAAAAAAAAATGCAACAACTTTCAGTTGTCGGTTTGTCTGCGGCGACTTTAGGCTATGCTTATCTTGGTTTTGCCAGTATTGTTGCTGTTGGTTTTGATTTGCCGCTTTTATTTTGCACAATCACCGAAAGACCAGCCAGCGGCTAAGCTGACGCCATCCACCACCCCCACCCACATACCTCTCGATAGGTCGACGACGCAAATTACAAGGTATTTTTATCGAACACTCCTTGAATAGATAGGCCCTAAAAGATATCGATAACAACTAGCACTCAAATCGCAGTGACGTATTTGGCAAGAGAGAATTTCCTTATATTGCAAGTGGGGGAGTTGTAGTTAGATATCCAGATTTCACACCACGAAATTATTAGACACATATTATGTACATAGATATATGTATGTACTTGTATATGTTTAAGTCCATAGTATATTTGTTGCAGCCTCCATAGCAACGCGATTTCTACTCACATTTTTCAGTCATGTGCTGCAGCAACAGGTTCAGCAGCAGCAACAACAACAACAATAAAAATGTTGTTGCCATTTGCAAAATGCCACACGACAGACGAAGCCGCAGCAGCAACAACAATAACAACTTAGTACAAAAGCAACAGCAGAAACTTGAAAAAATAATAATAATAGTCAGTGTTGTCTACTTTGTATTTATTTTTTTCTAAGCCATGCTCCGTTTTTATTTTATTTTGAATTTCTGTTTGAGAGCAATTGATATTTTGAGTTTAAAAGTTGAGTGGCAACGTGAGTGACCTTTCATTACGGCTACCAGCATCGATACCGACGCCCGCTAAACGATCGCTAATGGCAACGTCATGCACATACATGCATACATAAATACATTCATATACACATGCATGCAAACACAAATATAAATACATACATAGATGCATGAACTTTCTCTGTCCTGTTGTCGAGAGAAGAACACGCTGCACAACAGCAGCCTGAGCGACAGCAACATCAGCTTGAGGTCTACGTTTTTGTTGTCTTGCATTTATCTTATTTCGGAAATGTCATTGAAATAAATTAGAAGCAAAAGGTAAACACAACACAACAATGACGGGCAGCCTACAATAATGACAACAATCCAACAACAATGCTGCGCGAATCTCAACTCTTAACGAAGACGTCGACAGCGCAGCACTGGCGCTGTGACTCTGACGGCGACTGTGGCTGCTGGCAAAGAAAGTAGCACAATTCATTGGCTTTGCTTGTTTGTTTGTTCATCATCATCACTGAAGTTGTTGTTGTTGTCAGTTTCAAGCATTTTATGACTTTTATACATACATATGTAAGCAGAGATGCCGAGACTCTGCCGAGAACTGCGATTTATTGTACATACAAACAAATGTTTGAGAATTTCTTTCAAATTGAATTACCCTTCGATTGAATATGAATATGCTTGTATGTGTGTATGTGTCTCAGCGCCCTTTACTTTCCAATTCACAGTGCTTTATTATTATTATATTTTTGACCGCCCTATTGCCAAATTACTTTTTCCTCTTTTCTTTCGTGTTTGCTTTTTTTCTTTTCGGTTCGCTGCTGCGCCGAAAGTTTTACGCGCAGCCGCGCTGCTTGCAATTCGTTTAGCCTTGAACTGCGCCAGCGCCGACGTCAGCAGCGACGCATTGCGTTGGCGTGGCTGGCAAAGTAAGTTTTTGGATTATTTATTGTATGAATTTTTCAATTCTCTTTTTAAACGCTTTTCCTGCTGCAACCAAACTGTTTTGTACAAATGTAATGGCAAAAACTAATGAAATTTGAGTAAACAAATGATGCAAATTTGGCAGCGGAAATTAATATTCATGTTATAAGGCAATTAAAGCAATTTAGAGGCGTCCTTGGTATGACCCCAAATAAGATATACATATTAATTTATGTATGTGTGTGTGTACAACTCTAGCTGCTAACTCTAACTGTGTTTTGATTTCAACTGTTGTGTAAAAGCTCTGAAGCCGACAATTGCTCAAATAAGAGTCTTGACATCGATAAGTTGTGTCGATATCGATTAACATATTCAGGACTACTATTGATTTATCAATGTACTGCAGGTCGGTATGGTGTTCACCTGTTAAGCTGTAAACTTATTAAGTAAGCTAGTGGACTTGATCTTTGAACAAAAAATTCAATGACCTCTATACATATTTATTTATACAGATAAGTTGCTTAAGCGATATTTTAGACACTCATAATCCATACCAATGAGTATCCACCTACAAATCCATTTATTCCCAGTGCTTCAGCCGCATTCTGAATAAACAATTTACATTGTGAAATAAAAGACATTCCGTCCGATTTGACTGGCAGAGGAGCAGACCAAAGATACAAAGAGAGAGAGAGAGAGAGAAAGAGGAAGAGAGATACATAAACGCCAAGATAGCGCCCGGCGGCATTTCAATTAATTGTATTCGTATTCAAATAATTTTTAAACTCCATGCCGATTGTTGTACGCAGAACTTTCTACTTCATTTGAATGCAAAACAAAAGCGTCGACAATCTACGAGCCAAGTTAAAAGGTGCAGAAGCAGACGAGGCCAAAACTCTGCGCTTCTTGGTATGTAGATTTATAGATGAGCACAGCTTGCTGTGCTGCATTCTGATTTGCAATATTATTTACATGCTTACACACACGCATGTGTGTTTGTGTATGTTTGCGTGTACATATGTATGTAGGTGTAACTTGGCCAGGCCCATTTAGCTTTTGCTTGGCATGACTCAACTCGCTAGTTTCTGCTCTAAGCACACCCAAAACACACAACAAAAACAACAACAATTATTGGCGCTTGGGAAAAAAAACAGTTTGTGCTTTTGTTGATGTCTCAGTCACGTCGCTTTTGCCTGGTAAAACACAAAAATTACGAAGGCGCCATCTATCGTCAGGCGTCACTTTTGGTCGCAACGCACGTCATGGGGGCGGAACCGTCTTGAGGTGCAGCAGAAGCATCAGCCGAGGCAGCGACTGCGACAGCGACAGAAGGCTGCACCACTGCAATGTTTTTAAAGCTTTCGCCGTTGGGGTCGCCGTTGCCTGTTGCTCGCAACATTTTGTGGCCGTTATTAATTCGTCACGATTGAATGGCAGCTGCTGCTCCAAGCGACGCGACGTCGCCGGCAGCTGTTTGCTCAAAGGGAAATTAGTGAAAAGCTGTCGCTGTCACTGTCACAGTCTCGAGTCTCCAATCTCCAAGTCACAGCTGCCGCTGCCTCTGAGGGGCCGCACGTGGCTGCTGTTGCCGCCTCTAACAGTTTCCGATTAATACCCTAACAAAGCGGTTTACACAAAATCTTGATTATTTATTATTAAATTTTGTGGCGATCAACAGATTACTTTGGTCTTAAAGCTTAAGATCTTTTATCTTCCGATTCAGTCAGTATTGTTTTTTATATCTTCTCAAACATATTTCTTTATTTTATCTTATAATTTTAAATTTATATCTTTCAAAATCGCATGTACATATATTTCTTAAAATGTATATTCATTAGTATTTCAATTCAATCAACATTTTCTACTGCATTAATACATAATAAATAAAAAAAAACAAACCTCTGTCCAATACGGGCATTAAAAATGACTGTTCTCTACAAAGAATCGTGAAAGAATCGAGTTAGCTTGTATCGTTATCAACTTATAATTCTTTATTTTTTTTTATTATCAATTTACACATTATCTAATGCATTCAACTACATTAAAAAAAAAATCAAACTTCTGCACCATATTTAATTGTTTTTGGTACTGAATGTGGTCTATAAGTATTTACATGAGTTTCCAGCAGTATATTTTCACAGGACAAAAAAAAACACTTCATTATGTAGAAATCTATTATCTATAATTGCGATAAAATTCAAAATTACGAGGTAAACATATAGAGACGAAAACATTTGTATGCTCTATTCAATGCTTTATTCAATTTGTGTACATAAATTATTCTTTAAAAAAATTTGATATTCGGCACTGCACAAAAAATTAATTGTTATAAGGTAAAAAGAATCGGGACCTTTTTGAGTAATGTGGCAAAAACTTTTTTTCATCGCCGTCTACAGTTATTTAAGAATATTAAAACTATGCACTTAAAACAAAAAAGGAAATATGTACATATAAAAGACGTTTTGTTACATTTAACAATTTTCAGATAAATGTGCCAACTGGCTCTTTGTAATATATTTCATTGGGGGAATTTTTTATCAAGAGCATTGAAAAGTTTCATTGTAGCATCGGTTGAAAATATTTGAAAATTGTGGCCTATGAATTTTCCCCAATGCAATTGCGACTTTCGTTTGTGGTATAGAGGTCAGACAGCTGGCACAGCGACGTCAACGTCAGCGCAAGCAGCAGGAGGTGAGGGCAAGGAGGCATAGTATAACTGTGAAAGTGCAGTGTGCGCGACAGAGTTCAAAAGACTTAGGCCACGAACTCGTTTTGCCATTGACAAGTGTCATTGGAAGAAGCGCATTTTGAATTGTTTCTTTGCCATTTGCGGCACATTTTTGTTGGATTCGTCGTCTTGGTGTTTGTATTGCTACCGCAGCGAAAGCGAAATTTTTGTGCCAATTGCAGTCAAAAATTCAAAGCCAAGGCAAATAAAAAAAAAATACGCGGCATCGTCGTCAGCAAAATGAAAGTGTTTTGCTTATGTTGTTGTTGTTGTCCCCCAAACACGTTACGGCAACAGTGCAAGCGCTGCACAGTGGGAGGCATCAAATATTTCCCACGTATGACAGATTAAGATGCAGTTGCAAGCATATACAAGTTGCAAGCATATATGTATAGGAATTCGAAAATTAACATTTTCGTTTTCTTTTTTACATTTCATTTTATTCAATTTTATTAATCATACTTTTGTTTAACTATGCATTTTCCATTTCTGCTGCCAAGTTGGGCTTAGGTCTCCACGGTGTGTTGGTTGTTGGCAACATGTTGCGCCCAAACATGTTTACAAGCCGTCGCGACGCTAGCTTATGTGTGTGTGTGTGTGTGTGGAGATGGATTTTAATGAATTTTCCTAATTAGTCATGTGAAAGAAAAGCGAAAACGAAACGTGGCATAGGTTGCGTGTAGTTGTATTCGTTGTCGCCCAGCATTGCTGATGCAAAATGTTGATGGCAACATAACAAGGCAAAGTAAAAGTTGCTGAATCGAAAATAAAAGTTTATATCAGCATTGGCAGGAAAGCGGCGGCGACGCTAGCGTCGCCAAAATTATGTATATACATATGCGTGTGTGTGTGTTTATGTACATACATATGTAAATATAAAGATGAGCAAGGGAAACGCTGGCGCAACTTTCTTTTGACGCTGACTTCGACTTCGGCTTGGGGCGCTGATCGCTTGACATTGGCTTCATTTATGGTCCGTCATTTCTTCTGTTTTTTTTATTATTACTTTTGTTGTTGTTGTCGTAATTTTTTGTGGCTTTTTGCTTTTCAACTTTATTTGGTAAACGAAAACTAAACTGGAGCAATTATTTGAGCTTTGAGTCACGCCCTTTCCCCCCGGCTGGTTGCTCAGCTGCCGTGCTAAATTTTGTGACCACGCCACAATTAACACCTGTTCGGCGCATGTTGTGCCAATTACCGTATATGTAAAAATTTAAGTAGTTTATTTATCTTTTTTCTATGATTCGTACACTAGAAACTATCTTTTTATTGCAATTAAATATTATTTGTTTGACATTTAGGTTTAATCAAAAAAAGTTGAATTTATTTATCTAATGTCAACTAAGAGCAGTTAACCAAAAGAACTTTTAAGAAATAAAATAAATTGAAGTCACCTAATATGATATTAATGTAATATTAATTATTTATAAATTGGAGATTTGATATCTCGATCTCAATTTAAACCAACAAAAAAGTAAATATACAATGTATATAGACAATTAAGCTTAAATGGTATTTCAGTTTCTCGTAATTATGTTTTATTTTATTTTTTTAATTTATAACGCTCATTTGCGATTCCTGGATTTTGACAATATTTCTGTGCTTTTTTTCAGATAAAAAAATCAACCCGCGATGCGGATAAAAATAGTGGCTGTGGCAATTCGACAGCAACAACAGTAACATCAGGAACCACAACAGCAGCGGCTGCCGTAGCAGCGGCAACGGCTGTTGACAAAAAGAACAACAATAACAACTGTAGCAATCGCAATGGCAGCAAAGACAAAAGCAAAGACATGCAAACGAATGGAGGCAAAACCAATTGGAAGGTAAATAATGAGTTGAAAACGTAATAAAATACACACATTGTTTGTGCAATGATGTGCAATTATTAAAGAAGATGGAAAGATGAAAGAAGGAAATGCGTGCATATGAGGTAACACAAAAAATAAACAAAATGAAAAAGAAACGAAATGAAAAGAAAAGAAATGTTTGCACGTGCGTACTCTCTGTGCTCCGTTATGCGACCGAGTGACTTTTGCCCGACTCTCCCGGACAGACGGACAAAGAGACAACACTCAAAAGCTCAGCGTAAGTGAGTGAATTGCTGTAATATCCAAATGCAAATGGAGTTAATAATTTAACCCAAAACAAAGCACACATACATTTTCTACTGCCGATCTGCGACATGGTCAATAAACGCAGATGTTGATTATGAAATGAGGAAAACATTTACGCGCGCGCGCGCTCTTTACTCGCAATGTTTAATTACATTTTGCGCTTTTTTGCTGCTCATTTATTTTATTATTGTTATATGTTCATACCTATATACACACAGACATTAACACAAACTTACGTTCATATATGTTTGTATGTTGACGCTTTGCAGCGTCAAGCGGTGGCCGCAGCGGCAGCATCACGAAGAGAAAAGTAGGCCGCGACTCGACCTGTTTACCGCCATCGGCCCTCCCGTCTTGGCAATTGCTCTTTCATTTCGCCTTACTTGCGCTTTAATTAATTTTCTAAAGAGTGTTTATGTGCATATGTGTATGTGTATGTTCTTTGTGTTCGTGGCTTTCGTAATTGCAACATTAAACCGACCGCATGAATTTTCATTTTGTCCGTTATTTAACATTGTGAGCCAATTGCGGCGCAGCCAACTTAACATATAAGTCTAGAAGCTGCCAGCCTGTTGATCCTTTAATGTTAATGTTATTGCACTAGTGCCAGAAGTTTCATTTGTTATTGCTTATCGTTTACAAAGAAATTATAAAACAATATTTAAGCAGCCAATTTCTTATTTTAATAAATGTAGAAATAAATGCTATTAAAATTGTCTTTAGCTATCATCACCATCGTGTATCAAAGCTCTCTGTGGCGACTATAATATTTGAATACTGCCTGTTGATCCATTAACGTCAATGTGCAGCGCTGCCAGATCGTTTATCGTTTACGAAAAGAAAAGTATATGAAAATGTATAAAATGTAAGCAACCAAATTGGTTCCGTAATTAATTCAGAGTAAAATACAATTAAAAGCGTCTCTTCCTTGGTTTTATGTTGTGGTCATCATGTTGCATGCAAACTCTGTTGCATTTGCATGCACACTTAGCAGCAGCAGCAACAACAAAAAGAGTACCACAAAAAAAAAATCAAAATTAAAAAAAAAGAAAAACTTTTTCAAGTGCATTACTAAGGCACTTTAGCGTGATGGAGCTAAAGTTTCGTTTCGATGGCTGATTTAACGGCATGATTTGGCGCAAAATCAAAGCGTCTAATTTTAAGGCGCTTTTGTGGTCAATGACCATCGGCCTGTGGCCGTAAAAATCCGTTTCAGCTTTGTCACTAATTATTAACTGGTTTTCTTTTTTCGTTGTTTTTTTTTGGAACAGGGTCTTGTCCAAAGCAATCCAAATGGCAATGGAGCTCTTTCGGCGTCAACGGTGTCTCAGCCACCCAAGGTTTTCCACAATACTCGCTGTACGCGACACCACAAGCCCCATCACTCACATACCAATGGCGGGGGAGGCGTGGCGACTTCCACAGTTGTAGCTGGAGCGGATTTGGTACAGCACCGGGAACAGCACCACCATCAACCACAACTGCAACCACAACAGCAACAGCACCACCTGCACATGCACAGTCACAGTCATAACCATGCACATCACGGGCTGCGTCGCAAATCCGAATCCGTGCTATCCACCGACTCGGACATACGCTTCACCCGACGCAAGCTGGGAGATAACCAGAAATGCGGATGCGCTGTGATAGCCGGCTTCCTAATTGCCCTGCTCGTGGCCGGCGCCTTTGTCTATGTGGGCTGTAAGTACTCATCAAAAACAACAAAAATTAAAAAAACTCACACGAATGAAAATTCTAGTGACGAAAGCATATTCAAGTTCCAAAATTGTTAGCATTGCATTTTGTGTCGAAAGATATTCCATTTAATACGTACTAAAAGATGTGCCAAAAACAATGGAAAATGTCAAATTTTTAAAAAGTTCATCTTATATCTGAGTACCAATTCAGTTGGTTTATCATTACCAAAAAAGATGAATGAATTCGGCCATTACGACTAAGAGAAATAAGCAATAATACGAAACGTTACGTTTCAAAAATTTAAGTTAGCCTTGAATTTGATTCGAAAACTCAAAATTCATGGATTTGGGCAGACCTTTTTTGACCGTGGCTCTCTAGTCTGAGAGCTAGGATCACCAAATTTGACTTCCTATAATGTCAGGCAGGATCACTTTATGTTGAAATTTTGCCACGCCCACTATGGGGCCAAAACTGACGTTATCTTTAATTTTGGGTGTTGAATTTTTTTAAATAGACAGTTTTGGGAGCATGCCTAGAATCTAATCACCAACTCTCAACACGATTGAGCCAGGGTATCTCACCGTCGAGTTCACTGGTTATAAATGGCTTAGGACATAAATTTCTAGGTTTTTAATAGGGAAAAAGGGCACAAAATTTTAGAAAGCTATATCAGCACTGACTTTTGCTGATTTGATTTTGCTGATATTTTCTAAACGAGTTGTAGGTTTGGTTCAAAATAATTGTGACGTAAAAAATGTTGCCAAAAAGTCGCAACGACCAAGTTTAATTGCATTCTTAAATGATCTTTACTCTTTCACACCGCTATGTCGTTTTTAATAAGCACTTTAGTACGCATTCAAAGTGAAAACAAACATATGCCAAAACATTAGTTTCTTTTGGCAAACGGCGAAACGTATAGCGCTTGATTAGCACTATAGTGGGTGTTAAGGTTTATTTTGGGCAATTTCTGGTTTTCAAGATAATTTAAAAAAACCAAGGAATTCGCACACGACTCAGACAGAAGTCGATTTTACGGCGACCAGTTTTAACACTGATTTCAGCGTAACCTGCAAGAATATTTGAATACAGCCAATTTTAGAATGTAATGCATTGATTTATCTAAATAATGTTTTTTATTTAATTCAAAAACATTCAGTAGTTTTTTTTTTATTTAATTTTAATCAGTGTCGCATACGATATTTTGTTCCATGATATACTTAAAAAAAAAAAGAGAGACAGAAACAACTGTCTATCTTTTTTTAAATAATATATCGAAAACAGCTTGAAAAACTTGTTTTAAATTAAACGTCAATATATTTCCTTGTATTTTTAAATGGCTCATGTTAAAAGTACATTTTTAAAAAAATGGGATAAAATATAGAAAAAGTTAATTTATCTGAATGTAGAATCGATATGCTCATCCTAGTGAAATTATACTAGCGTATGTTGCTTAAATAAATATCTTGAATACATTTCTGGAAGACAATTTCACAAGATGTGAATTTTGGATCAATTTAACGTTTTTGGCCGTGGTTGACATTTCAGTGGAATTGCCATATATAACGTATATATAACTCGACACAATCGGTCTAGAAAGTATTGCATTCTTCCTATATATGTATATACCAATCGCTTCGTCACTAGCGTAAGCTGTCATCCTCTTTGAGCGTGAAATTTGAAATTGTTAAATTTTAGATACATACTTTCGACCCGAACCGTTGCCGGATCGTGTGTTCCGGGGCAAGTTCATGGTGCTCAACGACAAGTGGAGCATGGAACTGGCGAATCAAAATTCGCTGCGATTCCAGCACAAGGCCCGCGACCTCCGGGAGCGCATCAATCTCACCCTGCGACGGTCTGACCTGCGTGAAGCGTACGAGGGCAGCGAGATCTTGGCTCTGGATGGGTAAGCACATAACATTCTCATTTCCCGTGAGGAGATCCTCTGACATTTTTGCCATTTTTTCTTTTACAGGAGCGAGGACAACAACAACATTGTCGTGCATTTTAATATGATATTCGATCCGTATGCGGGCTTGGTCAGCAGCGGAGAGCTCCTGGCGTTGTTCCACGAGGAGCTGAACGATGCACAGGGTCGGCATTTTGGCAACATGACGGTTGAGGTGTCCAGTGTGAGCATTAAGGAGACCACCGGCTTGATTGACGAGCCCATCATGTCTAGCTCCCCGTTGGGCGGCAACGATGAGACGACGGAGCCGGCGAGCACCACACAACGTCCATTGCCACGTCGCTGTGAATCCTTGCAGCTGAGCTACTGCCGCAATGTGGGCTACAATGTGACTACGTATCCGAATCTGCTGGGACATGCCAACTACGACCAGGTGACCGAAGATGTCATTGTCTTCCGCGAACTGGTTGACGGCGAATGCTTCCGCGAAGCCTATGACTTCATCTGCCGCCTGCTCCAGCCGCCCTGTGAGACGCACGGCATCAGCGAGGAGCCCACGCCGGGTGCGATATGCCGGGAGTATTGCGAAGCCTTTATGGCCGGCTGTGGTGGTCGATTGCCTGCCCGCTTCCGTCAGCACTTTGACTGCGAACGCTTCCCGGAGTCCACAGGCACACAGTCGTGTCAGCAGAAACCTCACTGCGTGGGCGACATGCAGACCAATGTACAGAGTCCGCGACTCTGCGACGGCTACGCCGATTGCCCGGATCTGTCCGACGAGCGCAGCTGTGCCTTTTGTGCTCCCAATGCCCTGTACTGTGGCCGTGGTCGCGCCTGTGTGCCGCGCAAGGCGCGCTGCGACGGCAAGGCCGATTGCCCGGATGGCGCCGACGAGAAGGATTGCTGTGAGTATCCATTGTCCATTGATTCAATCGGCGATTAATTAATCAATGCATTCCAAAATCAGTATCAATTGCTCCCTTGGCCGCGGATCTGCTGCAGCCGGAGCCAATGGTTCCATATTTGCCGCGTTTCCATGCCGCCGGCTATGCGGTCTTCTCCGAGAAGGGCGTCGTGGGCAAACTCTGTGCCGAAGGCCTGGAAGGCGATGCCAAACTGGTGGTGCGTCAGACAGTTTCTGAATCGTTATGCAAATCCCTGGGCTATGAGTAAGTGCATCCCCTATCAACCAATTTACCTTCAAGGCTAAATCCGTTTCGTTGAATCCCTTAGATCTGTGGAGATCTTTGATGTGCAAAATGATACGGAACAGCTGTCGGATTATGTTCGTGTTTTGGATCCACATGCTCCAGAGATCAGCTTCATACGCACGCACTGCCCAAAGAGGCAGGTGCTCTATGTGGGCTGCGGAGATCTACGATGCGGGGTGCAATCGGCGCTGCCAAATGCCAAGCAGCATTTGTCGCTGCCCAAGATGTCCGCTCCAGGGGATTGGCCCTGGCTGGTGGCGCTATTCCGCGAAGATATACACGTGTGCGATGGTACGCTGATATCGCCGGATTGGGTCCTGACCACGGAGAGCTGTTTTCAGGGTCAGCCAAGGGCCACCTGGATGGCCATAGTGGGTGCAGTGCGTCTGTCGGCGAGGGCGCCATGGACACAACGCCGTCGCATAATTGGCATGATCAAAAGTCCTGTCGAAGGCTCCACGGCAGCGCTCGTGCGACTAGAGACACCCGTCAGTTACTCGGACCATGTGCGTCCCATTTGCCTGCCGGATGCACTGCAGCGCCAGCAACAGCATCCGCCCATGCAACGGCGTGCCTATGTGCCAGTGGCAGAACGCCTGGAAGCTCAACCTGCCACCACCACGCATGCCCAGCGACGTCTGGCGCAGGAGACGCAACAGTTCTTCCTCATACCCTCGCAGCAGGAGCAGCCGGAGGGTTCGGGTGGCAGCGGCAACAGTGCTGAAGAACTGGAAGAAACCGCTGGCTACGATTACCTGCTAGCCGAGGCAGCTGCGTCCCAAATGCCACGCGCCGAGGCACTGCAGCAGGTACACGAGGTGTCGAATCAACAGTCTCAATTAGATTCGTATCCTTTGCCCGACAAAGCGCCGCAAGTCAATTACTATGGCGGTTCCTCTTCCTCCTCCCCCTTATCGTCGTCATCGCAGGCAGCCAAAGCCACTAAAGCACCCAGTGCACCTGAACAGATCTGGACAAACTGCAACACGCTCGGCTGGTCCCGACAACGCGATCATCTGCAACGCGTCCAGCTCAAAATCGGCGATATGGCGCCCTGCGAGAATGTCTCCATTACGACGGTGAACTCCATGTGCATGGAGGCTACCTACCAGAAATACGACTGCACGGTGAGTTACACACATACATCTGCATATTTCTCGATATAAATTAAAGTTATGGAACCAATATGTCACTGAAAAATATATTTGGGAAGGACATATGTTTCAGTAAGGATTACTGCCACGTTAATAGTTTTGCCCTGGTAAAACTTGTATCATTTTCTAAATTATTTTTTTAAGCTATGAAAAAAACACATTATTGAAAAAAACCTTTTATCTTAAAATCATAAGTAACAAGCGATTTAACCTACATATATAATTTAATTAAAGATGATGTCAGGTGTTTTTGAATTACGCCTCCCACAGTGGGCGTGGCGAAATTTTAACATAAGCTCGAGCTGCCTGACTATATTTCAAATTTGGTGGTCCTAGCCCTTACCATCTCTGAGATCCTTTTGTTTACACGGATAGACGGACAAGGGTATATCGACTCGGCTGTTGATCCTGATCATATATATATATGTATATGTATACTTTATGGTGTCGGCGATGCTTCCTTCTGCCCCTTACATACTTTTGCAAACTTAATATACCCGCACAGGGTATAAAAAAGTAATACGATATTTTAATCTTAAAATCAAAAATATTTACCTTCGTAAAAATTGGTTGAGAAATTATTTTAAATTTCACATTAATTTCAATTCAATTTTCGCCAAAATATCTTCAAGTTAGTTAACTAACTAGACTGGTCGTCGAAACTAAAAAAGTTACAATCTCTGATATTTATACATTTACCATAACTCTCTTGAGTTTTAAGTCTTCTCTTCTTTACAAATACAGTCGAACTTCTCTATTAGCAACTTTAAGCTTTTGTGCAATTCCAAAAGTCATCAAGTGATAAAAATATACACGTCTAGCTAGTTAAAATAGTAACAAAAGTATCCTTCTCTAAATATCGTAAACCAAATCATAATTCTTACAAAGAAAGGAAACAAAATAAAGTGAATGAATATTATTATAAAAAACAATCGCTTTATTTTATATATATTTGGATTTTGTGGATACTATTTAGGAACTTTCTTTAGCTTGTGCGAATGATGGGAATGATAGAATATATCGAATTTACCTATTGTAAATTCTATTAAATACAAAAAAAAGAATACTTAATTAAGTATTATATTAATATTACAATGATTTTATTTGTGATCGACTCACATGAGTATACGAGTATTTTTGAATTAATATAATATCTAGGAATTATGGTTCAACCTTAATGCTCTATGTATAACTTCGTCCTGTTGCCCCATGACTTTTGGTCCCTAAATACGTATAGAGCGGGGAGCTGTTGCCGTTGCCAAGAATGCCACATGTGGTGCGGCATTAGGAAAAGAACGTCTCGAACTGTTGCATAGCTGGAGACGCATTCGTTTGGGCTGCGAATGTGAACGTGCGGCCGAAACCACGTCCAATTGGCGCAACGTTCTCGATGGAGGTTGTTGTACTTGCTGTCGTTGTTGTTGTTGTTGCTGCCGCAAGAAGCAGTTCTGGCGACGCACTGAAGCGGAAGCTGGAGAAGCACTGCTGGGCAGAGCGCCCAGAAAGCAATTCTGACGATGCACAGGTACCGCGACATACTCCATTTCATCATTGGCATCATAGGGAATTTCATCTGGGACCCGACGACGCTTGACACTGGGCGCAATCAAAGCGCGTCGCAACTTTTGCCAATCAATGCGCAGATAGAACATCAGCTCGGGGCAGGGGAAGAGCAGCAAGAAGTATTCCAATAGCTGCTGCTCAAACACATAACCCTGGCCATTGGTCAGCACCAAGCCGCCGCGTTGAGACTCCGGCACTTTGAAGCGCGCACAGGCTGTGAAGAAGATGCTGATTAGTTTTGGAAAAATTTTGATTATCCTTATTCCACAATTTGCACTTACCTTGGGAAATGATCTGTTCGTAACTGCTGCCCGTTTCACAAATTATGTAACCCACCTCGCCTCGGAAACTGATCTTTAGGCAGCTCTTAATATCCAACATGTTGAAATTCGTTTATGAGTAACTGTTTCTCCTGGTTTTATATTTTCTTTTTTTAATGAAATTCACAGTTCGCTTCTTTTTTGTTTGTTTGTTGTACTTCGTTCAGTCTGCGACGCTCAAATGAACTGCAGTTGGCGCGCGCTGTTTCTTTTATGCCCTCCCTCCAGTGATAGTGAATGAGAGTCTGAAGGAACGTATGTGTAAGAGAGAGAGAGAGAGAGAGGTTGGGATGGAAACAGTTGACTGACTTGTGATCTGCCTGCAAGCTGCAGCTGGCTCCATTACCTATGCTAACTGTTCTCTCTCTCTCTCTCTCTCCTACTCCTTTTCTAGGTAGTCCGCGTCAGGGATGTTTCTAGCATTTACCTATTGTGTGTGACTGCGCTCGTGCTACGCTAAAAGCGGGAGAGTAACTTTATTGTTGTTGTTGTAGGCATGGCGTTACTCATGCGTTTGCTTTTATTTTATTTTGATTTTGCCGCGGACGCGTCGCTGCATGTCGTGTGTAGTCAGTGTTGATACGTGACGTCACGACGGCTATAAACAGGGTGTTGTGTTTAATGCACTACAGGAAACATTGGAATATGTTCTATGACTGTCCGGTCAGATCGGGCTACATATGTTTATACCGATCGAAAGGTTTATTTTTACGTAACAAAAGCCAGCAAATTTATATGATTGCAGCGGATTGAACCGTTGGATCTGTTTGGTCAAATTTTGTAATTTCTTATTATTGCTATCAAAAATATGATTTATTCTATTGTATCAAAGAGTTAGATGTTTGAATGCAGACTTATTCCTTAACATAAATCTATATATTTTTGTTCTACGACTTTTAAAAAAAAAAACGCTAGTTCAGCGGGAAATTGCCTACTAAAATTGGCACCCGTACAGTTTTTAAATGACAGAAGCTATAGATACATACATATGTACAAACATACATACATACATATGTTTTATACATGGTGAAATAAGTTTTTTTATCTCGCATTTGTTTAACAATTTTTATTTTATACTTTTGATAATTTAAATACAAAATTTAATATCGTCACAAAATTGGATATCAGAAATTTCGGGGCATGGAAATGTTTTCGCCACTAGATTTTATCTCGTAAGGGGTTTTTTTTTTTAAAGATTATGAACTCACAATAATGATTACAAATATTTTGTTATTATTTATTGATTTTGTTTATTTTTGTCTTTTGTAATTTCAGCAAGAAGAATACTCTGGAGCGCCCGTGCAATGCCTGATTCCGGGAACCAACCAATGGGCATTAATTGGTGTCTCATCGTGGCGAATTGCCTGCGGTCCAACGGGCGTGGAACGTCCACGAATGTACGACAAGATTGCCTCCAACGCGGATTGGATTCGGGATACGGTGAATGCAGTGTGATCGCCGTGCAGCCTTGATATTTTGTAAAAACAACAAAAACTAAAGTGTATTATGTAAAAAGCAACAAAAAGAGACCTTCAACCCTAATTTTAACTCGATCATAATCATAACTTAACTAACTGAGTACTATTTTCTATCCATACTTGAATCTAATCTTATTATGTATTATTTTAAACAATTCTTTTGTTATTTTTTACTGTTTTGTGTAATATTTATTAACTATTTTAATTGTATGCTAAAAAGTAAACAAAAACTACATCCGTGTATGAAAAATGGAAGAAAATTTAGTTAGTTTTACATTAAGTAACTCTGTTTACATATATATTTGTAGAAAGCGATTGTTTTGTTTTTCAAATAATAGTTGAATAAAAATGATTAGACATTTATGTGGACACATGCATGGATTGCCATTCGCCGCTTTCTTGTCGGCGATATTGCACACGATCTGCGATCTGTCCGCTGCCCACCTTGAGAAAGTCCCAACGTTGCGCCCTGAACTTGAAGCCGGTGCTGTAAAGGACATAGTAGTATTAGTACATATTAGTATTAGCTGTCCTTAAATATTTGTAATATAACAGACTAAGTGGCTGGACGCTCCAAGGGCCTTTTGCTCTCTAAATGATCGTGGAGAAAACGATCATGCTTTTCCACCAGTTCCTCATAATTAATCGGCTGTCCACAGGGGAAGATGTGATTACGTATTTGTGACGTCAGCAGCTCCTTGTTCCACCACTCGTTCAATTGGGTCTCGGGCAGCTCCTCAGCCGTGGCGCCAATCAGACGTACCTGCCAAATAGCCGGATCTTGACCCTGTGAGGCCAGCACGACATTGGGCAAAATGAATGTTATGCCACACTTGGCATTGGCCTGAATATTCTTAAAGTTGCGTGTGTAACGTTGAGTCATATAGATGATACAGTTATCGTCGCTGAGTCCGCGGAAAATAACTGTTCGGTTGAGCACACCGAATTCGTCATCAATGGTGGCCAGATTCATGTAGGTCACAACATCAGTCGACTGCTTGTTGAAGGCTTCAATTAGTTGTTTGAAAAACGTCACCGGCTCATCCGGGTAATTAATAATGCGAGCAACAGTTGATTGTGACATTTTTATAAAAATTAACTGAAAAGATTCAAAATTCAAATTTAAAAATATGCGCGTTACAAACAAGTTGGCGACTCATCAGCTGTCGAATTCAAAGCTCAATTAGCGATGCTATCGAAATACACGGAGCTATCGATATATTAATTGAAATGGACGGCGCACAATCATTTAGAAATACCAAATATATGAATAAATTTAAAATATAAAAACGAAATAAAACTTTTGAAACTCGACAAAATTGTATCAAGAATTCAAGCAAAACTCCAAACGTCTAGCTTGAAATCTAGTAACTGACTATCGTTCCTCTTCTGCAAGCCAAGGCTGCCAAGCGTTTCAAACTTACTCTGAACGATGTTCTTCCCTGGTTGCCACACAGTTGCAACTTCTTGTGTGTTGTCTTTGATTTTTTTTTTTAATTTTTAAATAAATTCAATAAAAGTCAATTTAAAAACCAAAAATACTAAAAATTTTCTAAAGCTTTAAGGTTTATTCTAAAATTGGTTTAGGGCACGTCACCCTTTGCGTGGTGAAGAAATTAATTAGAAAATCTAAAAAAAATATAACAAAAGTTCCTGTGAAAGTTTCAAAATTCCTGCTGCAAAATCAAGCAAAAGCTTTTTTTAAAAGTAGTGAAATATTTTGTTGGCTGACACCGTTGGCAACGCTGCCACTTTGCTTTTTCTTTTCTTCTTCCAAACTTGGACCAAGATGGCAACCTTGTTCTCTTACCATTAAAAAGGAAAACTGTTTTTATAAATAAATCAATCCACACATTAGTTTGACAACGAAATCGGTGCATGGCAAACGTTTAAAATTTGCGGTTTGCTTGTGGTCTCTGCCTGCGCGACCCACAAGCGTTGTCCCGAGGAGGCGCAGGGTCAGTCTAAATCTCAAGATGTCCATACTGGATATGAAGGCCGGCCCGCCGGATTACTGGTCGGAAGTGTGCAATTTCTTTTTGCCGCTGAAGTATCTAATCACGAACGACCGCTTCGATGCACTTGTGCAGGATATCGACTTGCATTACCTGATCAATGCTGTCTTCTGGATATTTGTGGCCTTATCCTGCGGCTTCTATGGCTTTCAGTGTGTCTTCCAGGTAATGAGGGAGATAGCAACAGCAACAGCACTTGCTCTATGGCTATATGGCAGTATGACGGTCACAAAGCGTTTGGCGCTGCAGCTCAATTCATTTGCCATTTATAAATAGTCGGCAGCCAGTTGTAAAACGCTGCTGTGGCGCCGTTGGTGGCGACGACAGCGGCAGCAACAGCAACAACAACAATACACTCGAGCGATAAGGCGAGCACATTGCGCTCGATTGACTGTCTGTCCGACTGCCGCAAATGACAACAACCAAGAGAGGCTATCTTTGGCACACCGAGTATTGGATACTCTTGTAGAGCGTGGAGTTCAATTTTCGACCGATCGTTCCTATGGCAACTTTTTGATACAGTGATCCGATTTGAACCGAGCTTAGTCAGCATGTGTAAAACGATATCAAATAGGCAATCTTTTAGATTGATTAGGATATCTTAAGAAACAACAAAGTTTTCATACTAAATGTTAATGTTCGACATATCGATTCTAAGGAAGCTGTATGACACTTGAACCAATTTGGTTAAAACGTATAATATAATACCAAACACGATCTGTGAGATTGTTTAGAATGGTTATCTCAACGTTTTTCATACTACAGTTTGTCGTGCTGATCAAAAATATAAATAGTTTATGTGGTCTGCCACATTTCGTGACAAAACCATAATACCCTCTGCAAGGGAATATAAACATAAAGATTACAACATTACTGAAAACCATAAGACGATTTCATTTGTACTTTCTATATATGTATATATATTTATTATAATACATACATATGTATTTGCATGTTTGCACAAGGAAATTGCTTGATGATCATTTGCTAATTAATTCTTATCTTTATTATCCCTACAGTTCTTTCTTAAGTCGTCGAACGTCAAGTATTTTAAACGAAAGCAATTTGCTCGTTTAATTTGGAATATTGCGTTTTATTCAGCCTGCTGTCTGTTTTTGCACTTTTATAATGAGTTCATGATACTGCCTCATCTGATGAAGAACCAGGGACGATACTCACTCTTCCATAGCTCGGATAATCTCATCTTTTATCGCTCGCACCAATATGAGAAATTTCAGTTTTATTCGATATTCATCATAACGTTCTATTTGCATGGTGCCATGCTTGACTTTAAGGAGGCTGACTTTCTGGAGGCTGCATCCAAGGGACTCTACCTGGTCGCTCTTGTCGCCATTGATGTGTACAGGCATGTTTACTCATCAACTTCTCAAATCAATATATTACTAATCTATTAATCTACTTGCAGATATGAGAACTATTTTGTGGGCCTAAATCTGACGCTGGGTCTATATAGCATACTCGCCGAGTGCTTATCTCTGGTGGCATTGCAGAACTCGAATCGTAATCGCTTGATCTATCAGATATTTATGGGGATGCGTATAGCTGCTTGGGTGCAGGTGTTTATTAATCAGCTGCCCTTTAACTATTTCATACCGACGCTATTCGCAAAGAACTTTAAGCTGACTCTCAATGTGGCCATTTGGCTTTGGTATGGCCTCTCCATTTGGAATTCTCCAGTATTGCAATACTTCTATCATCAGATCTATCATACAACGCCCTCCGATTGTTCCGGCGAGGGATCAGCGGCAAAGTGAGCTGATTACAAATTCGAATTGATTCGCCAACTAGTATTATTATTATATTATTAATGTAATTTCATTCTCGTGCAGATGCATCTTGTTAAAGGATACCAGCGAGTATCGGCACTACAAGACCCTGAAAAGGGCGTACATTGAGGTGAAGCTCGCCCATGAGAAGGCCACGTCCAATCCGCTGCCAGTTACGGAATCCGCCTCCGCCAAAACCTATCAGGCCATCAAGTGTAAGCCGTAAAGGACTTTGCAACTCTTTTGTTCGCTCAACTTTTGTTCTCCTTTTAAAAGGTGTTATGATGCTGAAGCGGAAATTGAAGCGAATACGCGAGGGACGCGGTGCTGAGCCGGAGGATGATACTGAGGAGCTCAGTGGCGATTCTTAAGATTGTTGCTGCTTGCACAAAACCAAATACTTTGATTCTTCTGCTTAAAAAAGACAAAGCCCTAGGCTAGGCGTGTTTTGCGCTGCTTTTCAACTACCTCCCAAGTCTTGATCATCACAACGACACAAGCACCCGCACATATACACACCAATACATACACTACTCACTCACTCACATATACATATATACGCTCTCTCTGTAGCGCCTAGTTCTCTTTAATAAAATATCTCGCCCAATTAAATATATCTCGCCCAATATCTCGTTAGCAATTAATTATTAATGTACTTATGAGAATATACGTAAAAAGTGTGAACCAAAAAAATGGCCTTAGCTGAATTAATTGTCATTGGTTTTTTTTTCGCTGTGACTTAATGACATTTTAAATAAAGCGCATAGTAAATCGAAAATTGAAATAAACTTGTCTTTTTGTTGTTTGTTTTTTATTTGTATTATTATTCATTTTTTTTGTTTTTAATATTATTCTTGCTTTATTGATATTTGAAAAGAATTTCTATTTGAATTTTTTTTCTTACATGCCCTTTTTTGTTCTTTGGTTTTTTTTTTCATTCACTTTCCATTAATTGTTATAAATAAGTAGTTGTTTTTCTTGGTTTTCTTATCGATGTCTTTTAGGTTTTTTTTTGTAGTTCTGTTTGGTTTCTGCGGTTTCCTGTTTTCTGTCATGTTTTCTTTATTTCTTTTTAATTTAATAATTATCATTATTTTTTATCATTTTGTTGTTCTGTGTTAAACCTCATTTTGCATTAAAAATTCTCACTAGTTGCTAAGTTGTTTTTTTGTTTTGGTTTCATTTTGGCATTGTTTACTTTTGCATTTGTTTAATTTTAGACGTTTGTGATGTCAATTTGCATTTTTAGAAAATTCTCAAACAGCTTTACGAACAAATTTACGTTATTCATTTACGTTTTTGGGTGCCACAAAAATACTCGTGTGTGTGAATGCTTGGTTGGGTTGGGTTGGGGTCGGGGTTGGTTTTGAGGACGGGGGTAGGTAGGTTCAAGGTTTTTGCGGGGATTGGTGGAAGGCAAATGGTGCATTCTTTGCGTTTATCCGTAGTGCTGGGTGCGGGGCGGGGCGGTGGCGGGGGCCATGCAAGGGATTTGCATAGAACTCGGCGATTGGATTTTCATTTCGCTCCAATACCCATTAAAATTTTTCATTTGTTGGGCCAAAAAAAGTGTTTTGGGATTTTTACAATTAAATTTTAGGTTTTTCTTTTGTAAATCGTATAATTTTTAAATAGTTGTTCTTCTTGTTTTTTTTTTTTTTAAGTATATTTAATTGGTTTTTTTTTTTGGTTTTTTGTGGTATTATTTTATTGATTTTGTTATGCCTCTCATTGCTTACAAATTAGTTCAATTCGTGTTTGGTTTTTCTTTTTCTGTTCTCTTTTAATGTCAGTGTGTTTTTTATTTTTTCATAATTTCTCTTGTATTTTTTAAACAATTTTTTCTAAGTTTTGTTAACAATTTGCTGTGTATACCGCTTACAATTTCATTAATGTTAAATTTAATTTTACTATTAAATTTATGTTTAAAATTAATGTTAGTTGTTCTTCTGAATCTTCTTCTATTTATTTATTATATTTCTTTTTCTATTTTTTTTTGTTTGTTTTGGTTTTGCTTAAAGTTTGCATTTTTAAAGGTACGTTCTAAAAAAAAAAATGTTTTTTTTTCGTTATTATTATTAATATTATATAATGTTATAATGTATATTACGTGTTATACCCCCCATTGTATATGCATTTTCATTTGATAATGCATAACACGTTGTTTTGTTGTGACTGTACCTCAGTAAGAATATTCAAAAGTTTTACTCTCCCCCACTCTCTTTACCGTTCTTTCGGTTCACTCTTTATATATATATGTATGTGTGTTTGTTGTTAGTTTTATTATTCGCCGGTCTTTTGCATTGGCAAAAAATACAATTTCAACATTTGTACACTCTGCTTTTGCGCCCTAACAATTTTATGTGCCAAATAAGTTTTCTCATTATACACTTTCTTCGTTTAATGTTTAATGTTTAATGACTAGTGATATATAGATGCGCTGAAACAGTTATTATAATGGATTTCATTTCATTAATCTTTGCTGATGATATTTGGGTTTGTCCCCCTAAAACTTTGGAAAATGCAGGAGTCTTCTAATAAATACACATATTAGTAAGTAATTTAAAGGCAGTCACATCGATTGGCTCAATTATGTTCTACATTGATTTATATTTTCAGATTTCAATCATTTGACTAATTAACTAAATTAACAAACATTTCATCGTGTAATAATCGCATCACATAACAACACAATTTATCACAATTAACAATAAACATAAAATGAAACCAAATCAATTCTCTTCTCGTTGTATTGTTTTAAACTTTTTGCTGATTGCCGTCATAGCAATTAGCTTTGAATGCGAGATTTATAGTGATCAGTTTAACAGCGCTGACAAAAGCTGTTTGCATAGCAATCAGCCTTAAGATGGTCAATTGTTGTTAATTATGAAAATGCTTTGAAAACTTGATTATTAGGAAAATTAAATATTCTTTCGAAGCAGAGCACAAATTGAAGTAGGTTTTTATAAATGTGAATAATACATAATATGTATGTATATAAAGAGCGCTGGCAGCGCTGAGACTCAATTAACGTTGGCTCGTTGGCTAAAAAGCAATTAACAAACGCAAATTCAAATATTCAACACTCAAATACATACATACATACATATGTATGTATGTACACTTGAAACACATAGCCATCATTCGCACTTGTCGCAAATCAAATCAATGTGAATCAAATGGACAAACAGGCAAAATCAACAAACAGACAAACAGATAAGCAAACAAACAAACAAAGAAACGAAAACATTTCAAATGAAATTAAATTCAAATTAGCCAAAAATGTCGCCCAAGGTGGTGGCTCTGCAAAGAGGCGTCAGAAGGGGGTGGGTGGAGTTAGACTAGAAGGGAAATTTTGCGAATGGGGCGTGGCATGATAATGAGTCCGCTGAAAATGAGCAGGCCAAGCAAAGTCGCCAACAACAATGAAAATTCGAATATAATGAATGAAATTATGTTGAAAACATATTTTTTGTGTCCCAAGATGACATAGAGAGAAAGAGAGACAGAGAGAGACAGAGAGTGATGACGAGTGATAGCGAGGGAGAGAGAAAATAAGAAAACAAAAGCGGCAAAAATGTCGAAAAACTGTTTGCTTCCGCTTGGCAGCTAACAAAGTTGGTCCTTTGTCCATTTTTTTTGGGCTGTTTTCCTATTAGCAAATAATAAATTTGTCGCTTCTATTGAGCGCCAGTTTCAGTTCCATTCTCTCCCCTTGTGGCATCTAGGTGGAATAGATAGGCCCATTTAACCATAGCAAGGGAAGGGAAGGGAAGGGTAGGGGACGTCAAAATGTTGGCAGTAACTTTATGATTGCTTTTGTATTGCCCAAGCACACAGCACACAGGACACAGGACACGCGGCGGATAGTCGTGTCTCAGGGCAATAGATAAATGCTGTAACATACTTTTAGGCGCTGCGCGGCAAAAGTTTTATACCAAACTCGCTGATACGCATCACGCAGCCAGCCAGGACCAAAGGGGAGACCTCGAACCAAGAGTCGGGGACACTAGTAGCATCAAATGGCAAAATGCATGAAACAATGAAAATTAAAATAACAACAGCAACAACAAGCAGACGGGTACACAGAGAGAAATAATCAAGTACTTTGTACTTCAAATGTCACATTTGAAATGAGAGCTTAAAATAAAATGCGGACTTTAAAAATATCACAAATTGGAAAATTTAGTTATTCTATTATTTTTTAAACTTCATTTCATAGTGCCCATCCTCATAGCAGACCGGCAAGAAGAATTTGCGAAAGCAACCCAAAAATTATTCAAGATTTAAAAATTAAGATTTATGGACCTGATATGAACTTAATTATAGAAGTTCCATACTGAATTATAGTAAAATTGTACCTATATCAAAAAAGTATTTTAAGAATCGTAAACTTTACTTTAGTGTGCCATTTTTTTCGCTGTGTAGAGGTAAGGGACGAGTCGCGTTTGACAGTCAGACAGTCGAGGAGAGATAGTCGGCTAATGTGCTTTTTGTGTGGCCACAGTTGGTATTATGGCTGCTCTCGACTCTCCTGCTCCTACTTCTTCTGCTTCTACTTCTGCTTCGTTTTGTTTTTGTTGCTTTCGGTGCTGCCGCAACAATTATGATTTGCGGTCGGCTTCAATGTCCTTTGGCGCTGTCCCTTCCCCCCTCCCCCCAAAACAGCCGCCACTGGCTGAGTCCAGGCGACAAGCGCGCACAGAACAAAAAAAGTATGGACCAAAAACTATAAAACGCCTTGCGAGTTGCTCGCTTGGCCCCGTCATTAAATGCGCTTTAAAAACTTTCGACATGGCAACTATTTTTTTTTTGTATGTACGTACTACACCGCCTTCTCTTTTAATTCCCTTGCAGAGTGTATTATAATTAAGGCTGCGAGCCAAACTAAATTTTGGGAAAGATTTATGCGGGGAGTCAAATCAATCGGCATTATTTTTACACTCCTTAAATCGGAGATTTTGCCTCATATTTAATTAGAGCGAAAATCCTTTTTTCTCATTATCTTTTCTCTTAACAGATGTTTTAAAGCATCTAACTATAAATTAAATTAAATAAATTTAAAAACTGCTATCTTTATGAAACTTAATAAAGGCTCGCTTATTTTAAATTAAATCACTATAAAATACAGTTGATGTGGGAATGATTGTATCAGATTGTATCTATTGTATAATATATTCTAATATGTATTCTGAAAAAATTCAGTTAATATCAGACCACTATATAATATAGCTGCACGACGAACGATCAGTAGAAAATTTAGTGCAGGGTATTAAATCTTCGGCGTGCCGAAGAGAACCTTTTCTTTTCAGTTTCCGTTTTCTTTCTTTCTTCCGACCGCCCATCGTATATAAATAGCATAAAATAATAATTTGTTATTGGTTAATGGCTTTTCGTTTTGGCTGCACTTTTTTCTCGCTCGCTTGCATTTTCATTTAATTAAAGTGTGCGCCACGTTAAAAGCTGTTTGGAAATATTTAAGGAAAGGATAGTTGAGTGCAAGCAAAGAGAGAGATGCAACAATTACTGTAAATTGCTTGCGATTGACACGACACCTCGACTAAAACAAAGTGTTCACTTAACACTGCTAAGGCGTCAGAGCAGCAGAAGTCAACTAAATAACTCAGAAATAATACGAAACAATATTATTTTCCACTTGATTATTAAAAAGTGTTACAATCAAAAAGTGATGAAAATAATTTATAACAAAGAAAATAAATTTAAACTAAACGATATATTTAGTACAATAATGTAAAGTAGATTATTTAAATTTAATAAATTCTTTCTGCCCATCTGTTAACATCGCTCTGCATCGTTTAACAGTATTCTGTTAGCAGTGCAAGAACGTTTGCAAAATTTCCCTCTTGTCGCTGTTTAAATTTCCTTTCAATGTTGAGCTTAACATGGTCGGTTGATTTTGGTTTTGCTTTTGTTAGCGCTGCTGCCTTAAATCGTTTTTCGAGCTCTTTGCAATTTGGAAAACATTTTTGGTTGCCTAATGAACATTAATTGATTTTTATTACCCCTCTAAATTGCAGATAAAGGAATGAAAGAGAAATAATGCTTTAAAATAGAAGCAGTGGCAGAAACAGAAACAGTAACAAAATCAAAACGAATTCAAACAAAACAAAACCAGGCCAAGTGCACAGCGAGACAAGAAAACTATTTGGCGCTTTTGGACAGTTAATATTTTGTTGTTGTCAAAATTACCATAATTGCTGTTGTTGTTGTTGGTGTTGCAACTGTTGGCACGTGACCCGTTCGGACAGGTAGCCGGTGTAAATTGTGCGCATAAATTGCAGTACAATTGCAAATTTGCATAAATTATTAGAGTCGCAAGTGCATTAAAAAGGCGAACGCATCCAACAACAAAAAAATACAGTTATCTACCGCGCGCCATAACGTGCCGAACATTAAAAACTCATGCGGCGACGCTCATAAGCGATTTGTAAGGACTGTAGAAAGGTGAACGCTATGTGACTACAAAGCATGTACAGTTAACTTAATAAGGGAACCCCTGAAACAGATTTAGCTTTGAGTTATGTATGTACATAGATAGAAAATGTGCAAAATGTGAAAAGGTTAAAGAAGATTAGAAAAGGAGCTAAAACAATGAAACTATTTAAATGCGAACAATTTTAAGCTTATATTCTGCCATTAATTTATTAATTTTGCAATTGTCATTAAGCGGTTCCATATTTTCCATTTTCCATTGTCGTTTTGTGCTTTCGCGTCTTTACTTAATTTGGAGTTTTGGATTGTTAATTAGCTGTTCGGTTAACCTAAATCAAATCAATGTGCAAAAAGGTCCGTTTCTTCAACTAATTAAGATTTGCTTTAACGAAACTAAAGGTGGGTACCACCAATTTTTTTGGCTCGACTCGGCCCGCTAAAATTTTAAAAAGCACGGCATGAAATCACTTTAATATAATGCATTTTATAATGCATGTTTCATTAAGTGAAATATTGTTCTTAAATTTCACAAAATTGTTAATGATGTACTTATTTTCATGTAGACGCATGATTATTATCCAAATTTTGGCTTCTTGGCCTGGTACGCCTGTTTCTAAGATGTTGAAAAAATTCGGCTTTCATGTATTATCATGGGTTTTTGATAGGGCCCGGGCTTGCACGAAAAAATCTTATTTACGACAGTCAGGCCCGAAGCACGTGGATTTTTTTGAAGAGGCCCTCGGTACACGAAGTTTGAAAGAGCAAAATCTGGTTCGGGAATACCCCTAATGCAATTGTAAAACAGGGTAAAACGTTAAATATGTACCTGAGTACATACAAACACACAGACTGAGTATTAAACGAGGGCAAAATAAAACAAATTACAATACGAGTTTTGTAAAGAAATATGTAGGCAACTGTTGTCGATCTGCGGGCTGTGGCCAATTAGACGCGATACAGCTGACACACTCAAATTGAATTTGAATTCCAAATGGTGATTATTTACTGTGCACACACACTCACGCGTATTCACAAATATGAATGCACACACGTGCATACATATGCATATGTACATGTGCATGTATGTACATACGTGTGTGTGTATGTATGTACATGGATGCACACATGCAGAAACACTCGAAACACGCACACTTGGGCATAATAACTAAAGCTTTGTGCCAACTAATTGCCGCAAGGCGAATGTGCGAGGCGCGTACGCTGTTTATTTCCACTAATTTGTATGCATCATTTGCAGCTCGAAAGCTTACGCTTAGCCACCCACTCAACCGTCTGTCTCTCTTCCTCTCCAATTGTCTCCATCTTGGAATTAAAAAATTATAGTACTAATTATGATTCTGTCCTTGTTTGGCGCGAACTGATTAGCATTGCAGTTACCATTTGCATTAGGATGCTTCAATTTAACTAGCTTCATCGGTTATCGTTTGCTAGCTATCGATTTCCACCCACATCGATTGACCGAAATTATAATTGATCGCACAATATTTGAGTAATTGATTTAAAAGTGCAGTATATGCTTAACAAGGGTAGACTTCAAATGTTTACCATTTATTTAAATGCAGTCGTGAAACTGTTAGTTAATTTTACCTACAGTTATTTGTCAGGTTGTTGAATTTGCAGTGTTGTTAAGTGTGCAATTAGTAAGGGAAAATGGCGATAGACGTTATCCAATATATGTTATCAATTTGAATGTTAATACCCGCACTGCATTCATTTGTGTATGAAATTCTCTGCCTTTGACAATCGCATTCAATTATTGAACACTTTTTCTAAAATGATTTTTGTGCTTTCCTCAAATGTTGTTGTTATTGTTAAGCATTAGTGTTAGTTAGTTAATCGTAGTGAAGGTTCATTTTCTAAAACATTTTCATTTCTTACATGGGTTAGTTTATAACAAATACAGTTATTTCTCTATGTACCTTTTTGTTTTTTTCTAGTTATAGTTACTTGGATTTTGTTGTTGTTCATGTTAATCTTGCTGCTGTCGCGTTTTGTCGCAATATCACAAAAAATATACAAAATACGAGTGGAAAACAAATGCGAATTTCTCATGCTGCTTCATCAAACTGTCTGTCTGCGAGTAGGAGAGTGTATGTGTGTGTGTGTGAGTGTGTGCTGATTTTGTCCTTATGGGACTTACAACACGGGCCTCGCCACATTCGGCTTGGCCGTCGTGGAGGCAATCTCCGACAGCTTGATGTCAATGGGTACGCGAGTATCGTAGAGCGTGGGCGCCTGCAGGATAATCCCGGCTGTGCCCACCACCACAGCTATTGTGAATATCCAGAGGAAGAGTCGGTCCAGCACCATGGCAACATATTTCCAGTCCTCTTTGACCTGTTGGCGGAATAACAGCACACAATGATGATACATAAATCAAATGGAGTTGTGAGTGAGCAAATAATTCAATGTGCACGATTTAAATACTATAGTTTGAGTAGTTCGATGAACTTCGTTTGGAGTGAATCCTTCGAATCCATCAAATGGAGCTTAAAACGTTTGCGAATTATTCGATATTCAGAATGTACTTGTTGTGAATCAGTCGAATTATTTATTTTAAAATTGGTTAAAGTTCGTATTCAACATATTCAAGTCATTTTATAGTTACTTAAATCATTCTCAATCATTCTCTAGTCAACAGAAGTTGCGTGTTTAAATAAGATCAATGAAAATTATTCGAATCATTTGCATTGATTGAGAATATTTGAATCACTCGTAAGTTAGACAAGAATTGTTGTGTTGTTTCATGTGCATCCAAAAGAGCGAGTTGGCAAATTGATGTATCGCTTTATAAGATTGGTTAATGCCCATCTGAATGGTTCAATCTGCCACGAACGATTCGAATCATTCACATTGATATAATCGGTCTAGTTAATAGTATAAAGCAATTCCGAGTTGTTTTCTTTATTTATCAGCGGATGGCAGTGGCACACTGTCCGTACTTATTTCTATTCACTTTGCTTCACGTACATATGTGCTTCTCCCAACGCGAGCTCCTTTTTCCTGTCGGATCCCGCGACCCCAATTCCAATGTCTTTTCACGCGTTTGTGCCCAATGTAAATGCCAGGACACTGGCAGTGCCAACTGTTCCATTATGCGCTCTGTCTGATGTTTTCCCCACATATCTCAGCACTTGTGTTATGTCGTTTGTCGTGTTTTGTATTCTCCTATGTGTGTGTCCTGTGACCCGTCTCCCCATCTCTTGTCTCCTGTGTCCTGTGAACGCAGTGTGACGTGGCCTAAGCCCAGCATGACATTCCAATAATGATTGAATGTGTGCGTAATTTTAATAAAATACTTTTATTGGCATTTGTGCCGCCACAAGACATTCATTATGGTGCCAAGGAACTACACCTCACAACTCACTGCTCTACTACTATTCACTTCTCATATGTGTATGGATGAGCAGGAGTACGAATGCGAAGACTGCAAGGACTCCAAGGACTTTGTACGGGCGTGCTCATAAGCCGCATGAAAAGTCATTAAAACTTTTGACGCTGGCTCTCAATAAGCCTCCATGGAGACACTACATGCGTATGGCTTCCCCAGGACACCAAGGACAATAAGACTATGGACACTGGCATATTGCATGATGAAAGGTCAATAAAAGGGCAAGGCTAGCCGGGCTGGCCAATCATCATTAGCAAAAATCATCAACTTCATTATGTGCATCAACGGAAGCTGGGAATGTTCGTTAGTTTCTGCTCATTTGTCCTGGCATTATACCGTCTAGGTATCGTTCTCCACATGCTCCTCCTCGTCCTTATCTTGGCGTATCGATTATTGACGTTCTAATAAATCCGAGCTAAGGCCGCTCTTATTTATTGCGCCTGCCAGCGTTGGCCTATTAACATTGCACGCTCAATTCCATAGGCTAGCCCCATATTGCCCTCCCCCCTCCTCCCTCCTCCTCACACCCCATCCCCGGCCCCTGTTGTCCTTCCTCATGTCGTCAGCCGCTGGTTGGGACTTAGGCTAAGCTGCGCCAAATACTAAGCGGCTTTCGGCTTTGCCAGGCGACCTCACTTAGCCTCATTTGCCGGCTGTCGCGTGCCTCAGATTTAGCTTCAGCTACAGTTTTAGTCTCAGTTTTAGCTTCCCCCTTTGATTCCCCCTCGGCGTCATTCTCGACTTTCCTTTTGTTTTGGTTGAAGCTTCGTCTCCTTCATTGTTCCAGTTTTCCTTCGTCGCCCTCTTCATTTCCCACTTCGTCTTTATCTGTGTTCTCCACTTTCTTCATGTTCATTTTCAACATTCTTTATCACTTCGCACTTTACCTCTTCTTCGACTGATCCTTCGTCAGTTGCATCGATTACCCCTTCATCTGACTTTTTATCGCTCTTTACGAGAACCTCTTGATTCACATCTGCATCTATCTGCTCTCCATCTACTCCCTTTGTTTACTCCTTTGTATTGCTCTTCTTCTTTCCATCATCTGTCAATTCTCCGGTTTTCGTCTTGCTCTGCATCTTTAAATTCTTCCTATCACTTTGTTTCCTTCTTCATCATAGCTCTGCATTTCTCTCTTTGTCTTTCCTTTCGTCTTAGTATTCGTGTTCTCCTTCGTCTCCCTTTTTATCTATCCTCTTTGTCTGTCTCTTTGTCTTTCGTAACCGCCATTAATTTCAACTTCATCTCTATCTCTCTTCGTCTCCCCTGTCGCCTTTCTTCTCATCTCTCTCTTTTCTTGTTTCCTTCCCTTCTGGAGCTTTGTTGGATGTCTCTTTCTCTTCTTCTGCGTCTACCTCTTTTCCTTTGTCTTACTCTTCATATCCCCCCTTTTCGTTTCCCCTTTCGTCTCAACCTACTTCAGTTTCGCCAAAAACTCTCCTGTCGTCTTGTCCTCTCTCCCACCGTCTCGCTTTTCATCTTCCCCATCCTCTCATCTCCATGTGCTACTCACCCGTGTGCTTTCCTCCTCTTTGCGCGTCTGATCCGCAATGTAGTTGACGCCATCCATGGCCTTGTGGAGCTCCGGACAAGTGTGCCAGCGCTGTCGCACATTGCCACGCCCCGTACAGCAGTGGGGTCCGCCCTCGCGCTGGCAGGCGGGCAGTATATCACAGGCCGGCGGTGGTGGTGGCGGTGGCGTTGCACCACCCGCTGCCGCTGCCGCAGCAGCAGCCGCCGCGGCCGCTGCAGCCGCTGCTGAGGTGCTAGCGCCAGCTGCCGACGCCGCTGCCGCTGCTGCTGCTGCCGCCGCTGCCGCTGCGGCGGAGGTGGTGGGTCGATGCTGATGCAGCAGCTCCGAGGATTGACAGGCGGCGCCAGCGCCCATGCCCTGGTGTAACTGTATGGTGCCGCTGCAGCAGGAATCGGCCAGCGTCGATGCGGTGGCCACCGAGTTCACCGTCGTTGTGGACTTTATCACATTGGGATTGTGGTTGCCGCCCAATCCCAAATCGCTGGTGGTCGTCGAGGCGTGTGACTGATGCGCGTGCAGCGGCAATGGCGAGAAATTTGCCGAGCAGCTCGACTGCTGTCGATACAGATGATAGCTTCCGGCCTGACTGCCCTGATGTGCCAGCGTTGAGGTCGAGCTGCTTTTTCCAGCGCCACCTCCTGCCGCTCCTCCACATGCCATGCCAATTCCTGTGGCCGAACAACCCGCATTGTAGTGATGATGACCCAATGACCCGTTTTGTCCCGTCTGACTCGAGGTGGAGGTCATCTGACGGAACTTGGTCGGCGTCAGGGGATGATCCAGCAAAGAGCCACCCGTCTGCTGATATTGATTATGATACTGTGCATCAATTAGCGAGGATGTTGTCGAGGTTTGCTGGTTAACTGTCGATATTGTCGGCGGATACAATGAGCTCAGATGCCCAGTGATCGTTGATGCCCCTCCTCCTCCACCTCCACCTGCACCTGCACCTCCTAGTCCACCTCCTATTCCTACTCCAATTCCCCCGCCACCCACAACGCCCAGTTCATCCATCAAGCTTAGGGTTTGCACTCTGTGCTGCAGATGTGGCGAAGTGCTACGTGACGTGGTCTTGGGGCTATGATGCATGCTGAAAAGCGCAAATCCCTTAGGGGAAATAATCAAATTTGCAGGGATTCACTTGACTTACCGGGACAGAGCCACGGGTGGGGGCAACGGTGGTATTTGATCCCTCAGCTCGAGTCCATTACAGGTGCGCACCATAAGACGGCGCGAGGATTTGCTGCAGACGAACGATAAAGGATCAAAGATGATTAGCGGATGAACACATTATGATATATGTACATATGTATGTAGGTACATACATCATCTCACTGATCGGATAAAGCGGTCGACGCATCACCAGAAATCGTGGCAGCTGATTGATGAACACCGTGCGTACCCAAGGCGCCATCGTGTGCGTCTGCGGTGACCGGAAATGGATGTTCAGCACCAAAACGGTCACACAGATGCTGCAGCCAAAGAGAGAGAGAGAGAGAGGGAGAGTCAATGAGAGTGTGAGAGGGAGAATCGTGCAAGTATCTTAGTCGGCTAATTAACTTGTGACGCCCACGACAGTCTAATTAGCTGCTGCCCCGGCCAAGCTAGAGTCAGAGTCGGAGTCGGCACTGGGCGAAGGACTCGGGACTCGGAGTCAGAGTCAGAGTCAGAGACGCAGCTGAAGTTGGAGGCTTAATTACATCAATTGTGGTCCAAGTCCGAGTCCTATTGCGCCAGCCTTGCCCATTGTCCTGGACTCGACCTGCGGCAAAAGGCAGTGAAACTCAAAGGGAGCGAGACACAGATAGAAAGTGAAAGGAGAGGAGCAACTCACGAGTAAGAGGAGCGTGGGGTGTGGAGAGTGGTGGGGGGGTGGGGGGTGGGTCGATGGTTGCTTCGACTTTTGTTTACCAACAATTTGGTGGGCATTTTTGTGTGGCAACTGGGAGTGGCAAATGGCTGTAAATTGCACGGCCATTTTTGAAGTTTGACTTGCGGTCGAGTCAAGTCGGGGCGAGGCGAGTTGAGAGGGGAGGCGTGGCATATGGGCAGTTAGCCAAATGAGCGTTAGATACGAACGAGCTCGCAAAAACAAAAGCGAATATGAATCCGCCACAACAGACTGGAACGACGGTCAGTTACCTTAGCTTTTGGACAGATATTCCAGAGAACAATAGTATCGATGTATCGAATTTGTATTTTATATTTACACTAACGATGTTTCGACTTCGATAGTTAACGATAGTAGACCTCGTTTTTGGATCACTGCTTTTGGCGCAAGTCCAAAATTAATTGGTGTTGGCGGCTGGAAATTTTCAAATTATGGACAAATTTTTTTAAATCTTTGATTAGTTATCTATTTGTACTGTGAATTATTAGACTTTAATTTTCTCTGATATTGCCTTGAAAGACTGAACTAATTTGAAATTAGCACTTCTGTTATTTAAATAAATAGATGTTGGTAAAAAACGATACTATCGTTACTATCGAATTTTTGTATAGAAAACCACGAAAATATCGAATATCTCCACCATCGATGTCTTCTCAGCTCTATTAAAATTTATTTAAAATTAAATATGACCGAATGGTTAATACTTATTTAGAATTATGACAACTCTGAGCCACCATTACCTGTTGGAGCCCTATGAAACCCTCATTTATGCATTATCTTTAATTAGATGCTGAATGTAAGAAAATGTCTTCAAATATATTATTTAAAACATTTATTAAATATGTAGCAATTGAAAATAATTCCAGGGTACATAAGTATTCTATATCTTCATCTTCCGATTATAACGTCTTAAAACCATCATTTACACTGATAACAATTATTTTTCAAAAGTTAAGAATATTGAAAAAACATTTTTTTTTTAAAGACAATTTTAGGCGTAAAATACAACAGGAATCTATGTAGGTTGTCGACATATTAAGACGAATGGTCATAAAATTAATATTCTCACGAAACTAAACAATTATCGTTCAAATAACACAAGCCCACAGTCAATGTGCTTTCCTTATTTTAAGAATCTTGGTTGCCGACACATGTTTATAAAATTAATATTATTCTCACGAAACTAAACAATTTTCGTCTCAGAAATACATCGAGAACAATATTTCTATAAAGAATACAGAGTACAGTGAGCATTTGCAGCAATCGGATATGTCTTTCTCTCACTACATTGGCACAACTTTATGATACCCATTCAATAAATTTGAACAGTCGCAGGGTATTAGTGAGAGAGACAGAGTGAGTGAGTGAGAGAGAGAGAGAGAATGAGTAAAAATTCGTAGCGGGCGCAATTTTATTTTTTGCATCCGTTTCCGACTCGGCAGCTGACTCATAAACAAGAGGCAGACCTAGTCCGGCAGACAGACTAAGGGACAGATAGACAGTGAGACGGACAAAGCCCATCAGAGTACCGTTATCAGTTTGGCATGCAAATCGAACGAATGCGTGCATGAATACAATCGCACTCACAATCGTATTCACATACAGCATTCAGCATTCAGATTTCAGCATTCAACATTCACATTCGCATTCACATACACTCACCTGAACGTATCCAGTATCATTGTGAAGAGCACAAATTTGCCGAGCAGCGGCACCACCAGCGACGTGGGCGGAATGATTTCCGCCAACAGCAGGAAGAACACAGTGAGCGACAGCAGAATGGATATGCTTAATGAGACCTGCAATAGACAGAGACAGAGCGAGTGTGAGTGTGTGTACAAAAGATAGGAAAACAGAGAGGGAGAAGGAATTGAGATAGATGTCATTGTGATGTTTTAGTCAAGTTCATTTGCAGCTTCGCCGGAACGTGGTAAGGGATTTGGGAAATTGAGTTTCAGGTGAGCGGAAAAGTGAAGGTGCCAACACACGGTGTCTAACATCATAATGGAGCGACATTTTTGAATCGCTCTGAACGAAACTGTACTCTAGATAAGGTTTATGTCGGGTTTTTTTCCTCTATTTACTTCATTATTTAACATTTACTAAACGAACTCCATGTGCTATCTCTGTGCGCGTGTGTTACAGCTTCCTCAGTTGGTTATATCGCTAAATACAATTATCACTTCATAATCATAACTAAGATTGAAAATCGATTTTAATTGCAAGTTTCCAATTATTTTATGTAGGACTTCAAATGCAACGGCTGGCCCACTTGAGTCCCATATCAACCTGTGGTGAGATTTTCCTTTTCGGTCCACACGTGTGGTGAAATCAAGTAAATCATGGTGTAATTCCCAACAAGGGGACGTATTCAATCACCACAGGTTCATTCTTAAGCTGAATAAATCGTTGAAACCGTGTTTTATAGTAGTTTTTTCTTCGATTGACTAAACTTTGGTATTGCTTCTAGACTTGTTGCTCTTTTTTCCGGCATTCGGTGCATTTCCATGAACACAATGATATTTTCTGTTCACAATTAATATGATGTTAATAAACGTTGTCATCAAGTGTTTCTTAAATTTTAATATTAATTTTATTTTCTACTTATTCCCATAATACAAGAGTTTCCTAATTTGTGAAAAACATATTCACAAATATATTTGAATAATAATTTGAATAATAATTTGAATAATAATTGAATAGGCAATATAACACCTTTGAGAAAGACATATGCATTTAAATAACCTTTCAATTGCAGTTGCTTTTCACAACAGTTGCCTTCGAATTTTCTACTTGAGTTAATAAAATCGAAATCAAACAATTTTCAGTAGTTGTGCGTATGTTTTTTGCTGTACAAAAGCAATTGCAAGAAACGCAACAACAATATGTATCACAATGCCAAACAAAATTAACAAACGGTGAGTTGACTGACTTCTCATTCGCAAACAGTGTTTAGAGATTTCTAAAGGCTAAAATAGCTAGTTTGAACAAAAATGTTTGCTGGCAAGAGCTAAAAATATGTAAAATGTGCCAAGCATTGTCTATTTTTTGTAGAGAACTTCTCAACAATTTTAGAATTCTTAATCAATATAAATCATATAATAGCTTTTAGCTTTTTAGTTCTTTAATATTGCTTCAACGAGTTGCACTTGGCTTAAGTACTATCTTTTTAATTGATACATTTTGTCCTTACACATATTATTCTGTTTAATTTTTCCCTCAATGAAATATTTAAATAACTAACAGGTTTAATTTTTTGTTTGCCCAATGTTTTTTGTTCCTATAATAAATATATTAATGTTCATAAGAAAACCAAGTTATCTGTCAATTTGAAAACGTTGTCAATTAATATTTTTAAATTTCCAAAATTTTTTTTGATATCTAGCTACTTAATAGCTAAAATGGCAACACTGACCCAAAGCTTTAACCCCCTGCCAGCATCTGTTTCAATATCCGTTGCATATACATATGTATTTACTATTGCGGGGTCAGGCACATAAAAACCATAGCATACTTCGCAGCTGGCTCAATAAAGCAGACCCAATATGATTTGTTCGTCTAAACAGAGATAGAGAGAGTGTGTGTTTGTGTAACAGGGGGAGAGAGAGAGAGAGAGAGCGAACGATAACGAGTAAGCGAGTGACTCGCAGTCAACGGTTGCCAAGTTGAATTAACTGCTAAGCACACCTGGCTCAGCTGGAGGTCAGGACAGGTGGCTCAGGTGTATACATAGGTGTGTGTATTTGTGTGTGTGTGTGTAAGCTGCTTGTAATGAAGTGTATGCAAAAAGTAATTAAATGTCGAAAATGAGACGGGCAATTTGAGTTCTTGGAGCTTCTTTGTGTGCGAACACAAGCACAAATCACTCATTGTGTCTCTTTCTCTCTCTCTCTCTCTCTCCCTTTCACACACACTGTGCCGGGGAGTATGTATGTGTTTGTGTGCGGCATAAATTTGATGCCTAATGATTTTATGATAATTAGCCTTAGTTTTGCAAAGTGCTGTAAAGCGATTAGTGCGCTGCCTAATTAAGGTTGCAACTCGCTTTTGACATGTGACATGGACAAAGTCCTCGAGCTGGCGAGGGTGGGAGCATTATTTATGCAAATGTATGTGTAATTAATGTCTGCACTACATTCGGGATTTTCCCTCTCTCTCTCTCTCTCTCTCTTGCACTGTTGGCCAAGTTGCGCATAGCGAGCTGTAGCAGAAACATTAAAATACGGGACACATAAAATGTAATTGTTTCAACAATAATAAAAATATAAATTCGTCGATGGGGTTTGTGCTGCAATCAGTGCACAGTGGTCAGGATACACATATTATTGGCATATCTTAATGTTGGCTATAATTTCTTGAAGTACAACAATTCACTACAATCCTTGACATCTTTTGGCAAATTCAAAATATGTTATGCTATTCTGAGAAGTATTACCACTTTTTGTTCGACTTTGCCCATATTCCGCGAACTTTTAAATTAAGTTTGCATTAATTGTGAAATTTCATAGTTTAAAGGTCGAGGGATTCAAACATATATTTCCACGCCAATTAAATTTGATAAAATTTTGGAACAACTTTTTTGAATTTAGTTAAGTATTCATAGAAAATAGAAACACATTTGCATTTCAAAAAGCAATGTCGGATCAGTGGCCTAAATAAAGTTACGCATCGCAATGTGGGCGGTAAAGGTGGGCATGGTCAAATCGCTTGAATATTTTGACCTAATGCTTTGCTATATGTTAATAACCAGATTCAACAAGTTTCAAGTTTGTGGTTAGCATTTTGGCTACTCTTTGTCAATAATGTGGACTTTCTCGGTACAGTGTGCACCGTACAGTATGACAGTATATAGTGGCTACTTAGTATTGGACACGAACTGTATTCCACCAATTCAATGAATGAATGAACGGAGTGCGTTGTGGCGCATATGCAAGTAAATTGGCAATTGCAATTGCAATTCCAATTCGAATTCAGAATCAGAATCCGAATCGGAGTACGATTCTCATTCCGATTGGCCCTGACCCATGCCAAGTCCGGATGCGTGCGATGCCAGCATTGAGAACAACTCGAAAACTTCACTCTGAACATAGCACAGGAACTCCCATGACCACCAGGACCTGCATGGAATGGGGAACATACATACATACATATGTACATAGATATAAGGGCCGCTTGTCAATACGTTGACCGCTTTTAGGCGTAAATATTTGTGCGGGCTTTGTATGTTCTGTCATTCTCGCCATCTGTCTCTCTGTATGTGTGTGTGCGTGTGTGTGTGTATGTGTGACCATAAAAGGCACAACGAGCATAACAAAACATAACACAGCTTGACTGGCTGGGCTGGCTCGTAAAATAAAAATACAATGAATTGTTTATTCGAATGAACCGAAACTGATATGGCCCAGCCATAGGCTCTTTATGCATTCCCCCGTCCAGTTGAATGACCGACTGGTCGACTGGTAAATTTGACAGATCCTCTTCCTTTTATCCCTTCACCTCGTCTTTTCGCAATGGCTTAGCACATAATAGATGCGTATTTCTTCATATTTAATTATTATTATAAACTCTGAGATTAATCGTCTGTATTTTAATACGTCTTTATTATTGTGGTCGAAATCCAAATCATGAATCGAGCCTTCAATCGAAATTTTAGAATAGTCAAAACAGAAATCGAGTTGTCGATAATTCAAGTTTATCAAACATAAAAAAAGTTGAAAAAAACCCAATTGTGAATACAATTACTTGTAATGTAAATACGCTTACTTTTTTAGTAAAAATGCTTGACTTAAACAGGCACTTAACATTTTCTTTTAATTTGTCAATTGGTTTTCATTGGTTACTTCATAGCAATGCATATAATTAAGATAATGATAAACAAAGTGATGTTACTCCAAATTATGAATCCAGTTTTAAATCGAAGTGTTACCATCGTCAAAACAAAAATATGTAAGTACTTGAAAATCGCTCAGCGAAATACCAGTTGTCGAATTTTCGATGTACTTTTAAATCGGATTTAACATTGGATTCAATTGGATTGCAAGATTGTTGTCTACTAATTTTTTCCATAGATAGGGATTTTTTTAATCGTGTCACCACAACCAGCGATTTACTCGCTATAAGAAGAGCGACCATTGACATTTCAAAGTGTTATTTCAATTTCTGCTGTTGTCGTGTTTTCACTCACTTTTATTGCATTAGCATTAGTTGTTCTATTAGAGAGTGTTGATCTGCCCGCTGTTGTCAATTTTAGGAGTTATGCTTTCTAAGCTCTTATAAGTGACGAATGCTAAAAAACGAGTTTTTCTCTTTTTTACACGCAGTTTATATCACCAGCTCGCCCTTTCGAAACAACGAGTGTCGTTTCACTCGCTCTGCGATTGTTGCGTAGCTCATTGACGAGTTACGAGTATATTCCACTCGCTCTTACCACTTATGTAAACCACTATTGCTTACATGTGTATTCTTAAGCAAAGTACCCAGTAACTGAAAACATTTTGGGCGCTCAAAATGTGCAATGCTTTGATATCTGGCTTACCAACTGCAGAGTGACAGCATAGCACAAAAATCGCTGAAAAGTTGACTGGTCACACCGTTGCGTCACTGAGCACCAGAATAACAAAAGTGAGAAAATGGGCCAAATTGACATGATATGAGAAGTGGCAGCTACTAATACCCCAATTATGGGATTAATGGCCACTTGAGAAAGAATCATCAAGGGGCGATTTAGTAACGTAGCTTTCCCAGGCATATTTTGTAAAAATTCTATCAACATATTCTTTTTCGGTCAAGTCCCACAATATTGGCCTCTGTTGCACCTCTTCAATCAGCCTTATTCGCTTACCGTTTTCGAAAAGCTCAATTCGGCTCTTATTTTGCTGCTTGTAGTTGGCCGTCATTTCTTGTCACAAATATTTCGACTAGTCTAAACACTGATTGAATCGATGTTTTGAAAGGTCAAAGGCAATCTACTAGCTGTTTACCTAACTGTGTTGTAAAACACCTGAAAATTTTCTGAGCAGCCCATATTTAGGTACTGAACACAAGGGTTTAAAAATAGCCTTACAAAATAATTTCGAGCCAGTTTGCAGCCTTTTTTTATAAGGAGTTGATACCTTTCAAACATGATTTTCAGCTACTGAGTACTTTGCTTTTAGAAATAGTCTTACAAAATAATTTCGAGACCGTTTGCAGCCCTTTTTTTATATGGAGTTGATACCTTTCAAACATGATTTTCAGCTCTGAGTACTTTGCTTTACTAAATAGTGCTCTTCACTCGCTCTTACCATATATGAACATATGTAAACAACTTTTTTTTACATTACTTTTGTTGGTTCAACGAGTTATGTTTTACACGCCATTTATCATACTCGACTCAACGAGTGTTGCCCATCTCGCTCTCACCACACCAGCGAGAGCTGTTTTCCAGCTCTAAGAATTAAATGTATGCACACGATGCCGAGTTGAGTTCCGGTAGCTTTGATTATTACCAATTTGCAGTCATAATTTGTGAGCTGCTTCCTGATCTGGAATCGCTTTATTCACCTGTCCCAAAAGCAGGTGGCATGTCCCATCAAATGCCCTGTCAATATGTATTACACAAATTATGCATAATGGGCGCTGCCAACGACAACGTTAACGTCAGCAGCAGCAGCAGCAGCAGCAGCAGCAGCAGCAGCAGCAGCGACGGCGACGGCGACGTCAGCGGCGAAGTAACATAAAACAGCGCGCACACACACAAATTATTTTTGCGTTTTATTTATTTTGAAAATTGGCCGTAATTTATTCATAAGTCCTGGCAGCATGTAAATATTTATATTTATGCATTATGCCGTTTTATTTAATTAATATTTTTTTGTTCTTCGTCATTTTTTTCAACAATTTTTTCGGCCGCTTCGCGCTACAAAGAATCACGCTGAGCAACGCGCAGCGAGAACCGCAAATCGCGCGAGTTTTTTAACGCTCGCAATTCATCTGCGTCGCTTTTTGTGCGTGTGTGCATGTGCGTGTGCGTGCACGTGCACGTGTGTGCATGAATGTGCATGTGTGAGCGCATTAAATTGAATACAGCATGTAATTTTATTTATTCAAAGTTAAATGGCGGCAAATAGTAAAAAAATTAAAATGTCGAAATGCATTTTCATTTTCATTTGAGTGTGAAATTATTTTTTTTTGGATTTTTAATTAAAAGCACATTGAGAGCCGACAGTAAGTGTACATCTGTCTATGCATATGTATATGTATGTGCTACAATAAATTATGGCAATTGGATGAAAGCAAATAAAAAGAAATATCAAAAAAAAAGAAACAAAACAAATTAAGCGAGAGTCAGAAAACAAAGAAGAACCAATAAACTGTCTCCATATAAATACACACATACATATCTGTGTACATATGTATGTTTGTACATATATATTTATATATTAAAATTAATGTGGAAGCATTAGCTGTGGGTTAATTATTGGGTCAATCGAGATGATGCTGTGCAGCAGGAACGATGAGACGGGTTGAGATGAACACTCACCTTTTCGCCACTGTCCGATGGCAGGTAGAAGACCAAAATGGTTAAAAAACTGATGCCCATACAGGGTATGATCAGGTTGACCGTGTAGAAAAGCGTCTTTCTTCTCATTGTTATGTTGAATGTTATGTCCAGATATGGCTCATCGCAGCACGTATAGAATTTTTCATTTCTGAAAGAAACATTACAATAGAGAGTGTGAGTGAGAAATAGAGACAGAGAGTAAGAGAGAGTGTGAGAGAGAGAGAGAGAGAGAGAGAAAAAGTGGTAGTGGAGCATTGGTTAGAATATACCACGTAGGACGTAAATATTTATTTATTATAGGGCTGTTGTTTGCAGCTTCCGCTGGCAGCACATCCGCAGCGCCAATAAACACACACACACACTCATACACACACACACATACACACACACACACACATACACACAGACAAGCACACACACACACAGAGCGGCGCCAACTCACATAAATCATCAGCCGCACGATAAATATTGAAAAATGCTCGAAATTATTTGCAAAGACTGCGCTGAATCTCAAACTGTGCCTGCAAAACTGTAGCTTCCTACATAAATGTTGCGTTGGCTAATGAACTTGACACTTGCTGGCGACGTTAACGTCGGCGTCTCCTGTTGCCTGTTGTCCTGTCGTGTACATAATTTAAAAGTTAATAATCTTAGGCAGCCAAAAAAAAATTGAATACAAAAATAATAAAAATAAAGAAGAGAAGGGAGAGAGCGAGCGAGAGAGACAGTGGTGAAGAAAGTGCAGGGAGGGGAATAAAAACCGAAAAAGAAAGCAAGCAAATTTGGCAAATTGAGTCAAGAACTTTTTGGCGACCGCACTTGAAAAACTCTCGAGAAATGTGGAACTGGAGAAATGGAGTGGCGTAAAAAGAAATGGCTGACGCTAGGGAACGGGTTGCCATTGAGGTTTGCGGCTATTGGACCATGGCAAGAGCTCTCTCCTGTGTGTGTGTGTGTGTGTGTGTGTGTTGTATATTTGCCATCAATAATTCTGAGAGGCTTGCGGCTTCATTTTGAATAAGAAAATATTGTAAATAAATAATAAAGAGCGAAAGGCAGCAGCCTGGTAGGAATTTTGCAGGACAACTACTGTTTCTGGCAGTTGACTCCACACACACACTCACACACATATATACACTCACACACACACAGGCAGATAGACAGACCGACTGAGCGACAGACATTTGAAGTGTGTGGCAATCGTTGGATGGGCACAAGGATAATGATGAGGATGAAATAAAATAAAAACAATATCAACTAACTATCGTCTGACCAAAGCAATTCAAGTATAAAATATGCCCAGGAAAACATTTGTAAATGTTTTGCAGCGCGAAAAGCAGAGCGAGAGAAAGATAGGTAGCGAAGGAGAGAAAAAGGAAATTGAGGAAAAGAGGTCGTACTGGGGTCAACATATCGAAGGTTGAAATAGTTACGTTTGAAATAAAAATATAATTTGCCAAGCAAACTGAAAACTGTCAGTCAAATCCTTCGGGGGAAACAAAGCCAAGGAGAAAAAATCAAACAGAAAGTGAGAGAGACAGAGGAGAAGTATAGAAAATGAGAAAGAGTGATACAGCAAAGGACTCAATTGACAAATGATGATCGGGTTAAGGGAAGCCTCTAATGCCAAATATATTTGGTTTTATACTATTATGCAGTCAGTCGTACGAAGGAAAATGCAATTTATGGCTAAGCCAAAGCGGAAAGTAAAGGAAGTTAGCTTAAGTTGAAGAAGTGAAAAGAATTTAAAGAAATTTTAACAGGGAATAGGCGGAAGGCAAAGGATTAATAGTAAAAAAATCAGGTAGGGTACAGTAAAATTTAATGTACCACATCAAATAACTACGAACAGACCAAGCAATAATTAAAAAGAATATGGAATTTCAAAACAAATGAAACTTGCTAAGAATTTAAAAATGAGTCGACTAGACATGTGAATGTGAAGATGTGAATGTGTAAAGAAAGGAAAAGATAAAAGATATTTAACAATCAATAATAAATATAGATTAATAAGCCTTTGCAAACCAATAGAAAACTACGTTTGCAAAATAATTTCTTTAAATGTATACCATTTTTAGTCCTTTAAACTTCACCCAGCGCTTTTCAACCTCAAATTTGGGTTTTGTTTTTGAACATCTTCTGACTAGACGTCAACTTTTATTACTTAGAAAAAGAAAAACGTCGCAAAGAATAAAGTTAACAATAACGTCAGTTTGAATGTAAATATCTCAAACAAGCTACCAATATAATATATAGTGGAGGCTAGTAAAAATAAATTAACTTTTCCGAAAAAAGTACCTCGCAAATCGACTAAAAAATACTTAAGAAAATACTTTAAAAGGGAAGCAACGAGAAGCATCTTACAAAGTAGCCATGTACAAATTTATCGAAAAATCTACAACTTTCTAGTAATTCAACTCGATTATTTTCGATTTTCATGAAAAAACGATAACTCACTTAAGGGTGTTCATCGTACATCATTTGCAGAATTCAAGGTTAGTCGTTCAACTTTTAATGAACGATCAAATGATCTATAATCAAACCATTTCTGAACGAATTAATCAATACAACTCTGAAATTCAAATGCTTATCAAAAATAAAGTGAGTATATACTTAAATATATTAAATATATTTTTAATCTACTTGCTTTGTGGACTTAAAATTTTGTTATGCTGATCAAAATATTAAGTTGTACTAGTGATGTTAAAATATATCGAAAGTTCGACAGCTCGATTTTAGCGAAATCGATTTTCAAGTACTTTAACTCGATATTTTTTGTAGATATGTACATATGTCGAAAACTCAATTTTTTTTAAACGGTTTTAAAATTTAGATTTAAAAGTCGATCTTTATTTGGGACTTACATCACAACAACATGGTGTATTACACAAGATAGAAAAATCGTACATATTTAAAAATTAATCAAAATAAAAAACTTTCTTAAAATCAAGATACACTACTGCCATTCCACACACTTTTCTTAGTTTGTTAGCCCCTTTTTGTCGCAGTATACGTATACGAGTAAAAAAAAAACTTAATAAAGACAAGTATTAGCCGACTTAGGGGCTTTAGTCAATGAGCTGGACACTTTAGTTCAATTGACCTTTATGCCTATCATTCGCAGCTTCTCATTCTCCTCTCCTCTCTCTCTCTCTCTCTACTCTTCACTGCCTCCAGTTCGCACTGCCCTTTGACCTCTGGCTACCTGCCACCTGCCTGGCGGCAGTCTAGAGTCTAGTTTCTACTTAAGTTCGAGTTGAGATATTTTTGCGTTGGCATTTTTCTGATGTGCGACTCGAGTGTGTGTGAGAGAGAGATATATATATAGAGAGAGGGAGAGAGTAAAGGTCAGTGTAATAAGCTCTGTGATGGCTTGCTTAGTTGGTTAGTTCTAAGAATCGACAGATGGTAGGAGGTGGGGGGAGGGGTTGGGGACAGGAGCGGCAGAAGAAAACATACAATAAATCATAAAATAGGCAACGCCAACAACAAACACCAGAGCGATACAAAGGGCGAGAGAGAGAGAGAGTGTGTGGAGAAAAGGGGAATTGACGAAATAGCAGATGATGCTACACAACACATGAGGGCGGATGCGAGCGCGTGTCTGTGCACGTCTGGACACGTCGTCGCCGTTGTTGCTGTTGTTGTTGTTGTCACTGTCGCTGTCGCTGTCGGAGACGACGGTGGCGCCACGTAGGCACATCAACAGCAGCACAAGCAACAACAATAGCAGTTGATTTGACTAGCGGGATATGCGGCAGCAAAAAGGCCAATGGCAACAATTCATCAATGCCTTTGCCTCTGGGCCATGCGGCGTATGCGTAATGAAAGAAAAACCATACAAAAGTCCCTAAATGAAAATGCCAAAAATAAAAAAAAATAAAAGAAAAACAAATATTGCCATAGCTTTGGATGTTTTAATAGAGCCCGTGGACTCGTCTTTGCTTGAAAGAGCCAAGGGTAAGGATAATCGAGTCAAAATAATTTTGACAGAAGGCTCGTTTCATTTAATTATTCTCGACTGAAATACAAACTCGCTCGAATCTGCATTTAAACTCGACTGACTCTGTATGTTATACATAGTGTTGCCTACTCTGATCCCGAAAACTTCTCCTTACACAAGATAAGTAGAGGAAATGTGTTCCAAAAAGATCCGGAAACAGAAATGGTTTATTAAGGTCAGCTTTTTATAAGCAAGTTAGTTTTCGACTAAGTGGAATGGTTTTGGAAACAGAAATGAAGACAATTCAAATAAATAATATTAAACAATCACAGCTTAACCATTGAATGGAACGTTCTAATATAATAATATCATATTGATTTAATAATATAATATTGATTGGAATTAATGATTCGTGATTTAACTCGATAATTTTTAGCGATTTTGAGGATATTTCGACAACTTGATTTTTGTTAGCCATTTTAACATTTCGATTTAAAACTCAATTCATAACTTGGAATTACGTCACTAATTATATTCAATAAAGAGAATATAAAAGAATCGATTCCTATTTTGTGAGTGAGTTGCTCAAAATAATATCTTACTAAAATGTCCGCAGTTGAAAGAGATCAAATGTGCCTCGAGATAAGCCTGAAGTGAAGTTCGAGTATTTCCTGTTTCGCCATCCCCTCAAATCCCCTCCCCCTTTTCACCTTTTTTTCTTAATGTAGCAAAGATTTGAAATTCTGCAACTGACTGACCGAAATGGTCGACACGCTGATTGGCAGTTGGATAGTCGGCATAGTCAAAGAACAAAATGCATAAATACCAAATGATTGCCAACATAAAAAGGAGAGCACCACAGAAGCAGATAGAGGAAGAGAGAGAGGAGTATAGAGGACGAGAGAGACAAAGGAATGCCACATAAAATGGTCGCAGAACGCCAAAGGATGCTGGAGGATGTTGAAGGATGCTAGAGGCGGCGGCATTTCAAAGCTGCAACTGCGGCGACCCTTAGACGACCATTGCCACCTACTAAGCCAATAGCGAGAGAAGGGGGAATGTGGGGTGGGGAGAGGGGATCATTGGGAAGGACACGGCTGTGGTCGTCTGAGCCTAACGGTTGATTGATTTCCACAAGTTTGTGCCAAGTTGTTTTTTTCTTTTTTGCTTTTGAGTGCTTTTCTTTTTACTTTGCTTCATCTATTTTTGTTTTTGACTGGTTTTGTCGTTTTGTTTCGTTTTCGCTAGAAATCAGTGCCTAACAAAGAAGAAAGAAGAAGAAGGAGAGGGGAGCAGAGGGAGAGTGAGTTTGGTCATTGAATAAGAACAAGCATTTGACGTAAGTAATAGAATTTTAATAACTTTACTAGAACGCAACTTGACGCAGCGTTGCAGAGCTCGAATCGAAAGCCGAATAGAAATTACGAGCAGGGGGTAGGGGGTTGACTGTTGCGGGGTATTGACGAGGGTGAATATGGTTTGTGTGTGTTTTTGGCTCACTTCAAAGTTGGCTAATTATGGTTTTAATCGATCAGGCGCATCGATGGTATGGAACCTTGTAATCAAGCCATCAAACAAAAGTGAAAGTGAAAGTAAAAGTGTCTGTCGATAACTTCGACGAGTGGTGCGAGAAGCAGTGGGCGGGCAGGGAGAGGGAGAGGGAGAGCTTGAGGGAGCTACGTGTTCATGTGACTGGCATGTTGATTTTGTGCGATGTAACGCAACGCACGACGCATTGCGGCAATTAGACAAAGACAGCCGCTGGGGGAGAAACACCCGTTAACTGGGTGAAAGGGGGACGACAAAGAGAAGAAGAAGGAGAAAGAGAAAAGAAAGAAGAAGATGAAGAGGCAATGGAAATAGGTAAAGGGCAAACTCATTGCCTGTTGTAGCATTGGAATTCGGAATGCTTAAGAAATTTAAAGTGAAAAGCTGTTTTGACTGAAGAAACGTCTGAATATACATACATACATATGTATGTACATAAAGAAAGTTAATAAAGAATAGTTATCAATATAACGATAAAATTATTGTCTTAGGTTAAATTCTTTTAGCATTCTGTTGCTCAAATATTTTTGAGGGCTTCAAAATTAAGGAAATATGGAAAACAATTAAATCAAGTTCAAAAGTTCAGAAGTTCAGAAGTTTCTAAAAGCTAAAACCGTAATTGTTATTAAGATTGTTTGTTCTATCGTTTACTAATATTATGGATACCATCGTTAAAAATATTGTTGATCTTCTCTCTGAAACTATTGCTGATAATTTCATACGATCGTTTATTGATAGAAAAACTAAATGCAGAACAGAAGTCATAGGGGAGTTAAGTCGCGCTGTCACATTTGATTTCTTGAATAGTTGGTTGACTGGTAACCAATTGGATGTTTGGCTGTTCATAGCGACTGGCCCCATGACAAGGCCAAAGCATATACATTTGTAGCATTAGGCCACAAGCAGCTATCTGCCTGTCTCATGCCTCATGCCACATGCCTCATGTCTCATGCAACAATAAAAAAGCGTAAGCAGGCCAAAGCGTAAAGGGGCTCAAATCATTGACAGGAATTAAAAAGTTGACAGCCGTTGCCACGTGTGTGTGTGTGTGTGAGTGTGTATATATGCTGTCTGTGTATGTGTGTGTGCCGCAGTCTTCAGTAAATTATGCCACAAGTGCGTGACACAAACCAAAGGCGGACGTTACTGCGGCTTTTCCCTTTATATGCGTGGCCAAAGAGCAGAAGGTGGTGAAAAATGACGAGTTGATGGAGTGGGAGTAGGGATTGTGGGCGGGGCAGGAGGCGTAGGCGCGTCCTTTCATTGTCTGCAGCTGTCGGAGGCTGTGCCTAAAATGCTGCAACACAATTCACAGCACGTAGCGCAATTTTGCCATGAAGCAGTGGCAATCGCAGTGGCACCTTCCTCTCTCCCACCACCCTTCAGCCATTGCCCTCTGCCCTTTGCCCCTTGCCTCTGCCACCATTCACTTTAATGCGCATCAACATCGACAGTTAAATTAACTCAGGCGCTCACGTGTAGCGCCAAGCACCGAGTGCTAAGCGAAGGGGCGTGGCACGATAGGGGTAGCGATGAGATGGGTGAGGGGGAAAGAGATAGGAGATAGCAGCACGTACATACGCCCCTTTCGGTTAGGCACCGAGAGCACTTCAATCAGACGCTGATTGACAGAGAAACCGACCGACAGAAAGACAGATACTGAAATGGCACAAAGAGACTGATACATGAGATACCCTGTACACAAATTTTGCTCAGAAAGGCGGTAGCAGCTATTGGGAACCATTTGGGTCAATGAAGGTACAGGTAAAATAGATATTTTTTCTTTTTATTACTATCGAATTTACAATTTTAGTTTGGTATTTTATGCGTACGATCAGACTAGCTACTATTATATTTGAATATACTCGTATAAATATATTAATAAATATAAAACTTTTAATTTATTTTACTTTTTACATCCACAACTTTAATATGAAAAGCAAAATTGAATAGTGATAAGCTTGACTACTATTCTAAATACTAAACTTTAAGCCAAAATTAATTTAGAATACAAATCCGCTTTTATTAAATAAATATAAAAATAGCCATTGAGTTCCAAATGATTATCTGCTTGCACACTTAATCTCTGTTTTTAAATTTAAAATTCTATTTCTTTCTTTGCTTTTTTTATATTTATATTACGAATTTATTGAATTTCTCATCGTTTTTCCTATTTGCTGAAGTAAAGTTGGAACAAACAGAAAAACATAAAATTTAACAGAAAAATGAATTTTCAAATCAAACAACTAAAGCCTTCAGCAACTCGAATTTGTTCGAATTTTGTATTGGCTTTACACTAAAAAATGTATCTGCGTTATTTTAAAGTAAAGTATTATCTTCCCCTTATATTCCGAATTTCTCATAAAAATCAAACAATAAATGCAAAAGTTATGCAACAAAAAGTACTTGAAAACTTCAAATTTTATTTTTTTAAGTCAACAATTTTCAAAGCTGCTTAAATTAAAGTTTTAAACAGAGTATTTAGCTCGGTCCTCCATATTTTTTGGTCTACTTAATTGAGATACAGTTGCTAGGGCGACACCTGAGCAAAGCCGACATTGGTAGAGACAACAACTGAAATCACAAAGCCATAAAGTGAACGCATAGTTTTGTCTTCTGTCAAAGGACTGCCTCAAATTGGATATTGAAGTTGGTGGGCGAGGGGAGGGGGAGCGGTGGGGGTAGGGGTAGGGGTAGGGGTAGGGGGTAGGGTTTAAGTAGGCTGCCCTATGCCTGCTTCTTATCCTGATTCTCCAGCTTCTAAAAGAGTTTGGCAAAAGTTACTGCTCTGATTTATTGTCAATTGCTTTAGCACGCAACTCTAAAATAGTTCAAGGCAAGTGCGTGTGTATTTGTCATTCTCTAGGTGTGTGTGTGTATCTATGTGTGCTAGAGATGGGCACAACAAGGTTGTTTGTTTGTGCTAGAGATGTGCATTTTTAGCTTTAATCACACGCCTTTATTGATATTAGGAAGTTAATGTAAACTATTCGATAGACTCCTAGCGAATTCATCTCAAAATGTTTCTCAACTAAATCCATTAGTGAAATTTTGAGACTCTTAAACAACTATCATGCTTTAAATAACAAAAATAAATAAATAAGATAATAAATTCAACACCGGAATACGAATTTTAGTTATGATGATATATGTGTGATGATATTTATTTAGAATTTATAAAAGCAATTATTTTGCTTTTATGCATTCATCACTTGGTGGTATAAGAACGTATAATGACATCAGGTACTGATTATGATCATTAAATTTTAAATTAATAATTATTGATTAAAATAAAATGAGCGATTGCTGATTGTTTTTAGAATTTTTGGCAGAATTCAAATAAATCAAAAATATTTCTAAATAGAGCTTTAAAAGTTTTCCGTAAACTAAATTCGTTATGATTTTGACAAAAATGCAGTTCAAAAAGGGAGACTATTAACCCTTAAATAACCACATGAACGAATAAATGTATACAGTCACTGCTTTACAAAAACAAAGAAAATACAAAGTAAATCTCATCGAAGAAAGATTTAAATAAAATATTGGCTAATTGGAAATTTAGTAACTTGATGTGTAAATATAAATTATAGTTGTATGTTCTTGTTGTATGTTGATATAGTGCCATATCGAAAATAAATTATTCCTCGAGTCAGTTAAACCCAACTACATATAAATTATAGTAAATTTAGTATTTTTAAAACAGATTTTTCTTAAACTTGGTTTTTGAAGCATACGATAATTGGACAGAAATGTGTCGATTTCGTGTTTAGACATAGTAAGTATATTAATTTATGATTTGCGTCTCTGTGTGTTGAGCTTCGTGTTTTATCCGTGTATTTGTGTGTATGTGTGTGTGTGTCGGCCATCTCTAGTCTGTGGTAAATGCTACTTGTCGTCTGCACTTTTGCACTCCACACGCAGCAGGTGAGCACTTTTTGCTTGAGTTTTGTTACGACTCCTTTGTGTGTGTGTGTGTGAGTGCGAGTGTATGTGCAAATGTGTGTGTCCTTTGAGCTCCTGGGGCATAAACAACACTTTCACGGACGCCCGAAACGGCGACGTGCGTCGCGACATGTTTGTGGCTGGTGCGCGTGCCAACGACAACGACAATAAGAACGAGAAAGGTAGCAACAATAACAACCAACAACAACAATAACAACCAACAACCAACAGCAACAACAACAACAACAATAAGCCAGAAACAATCGTTAGCTGAGCTGTCGCTGTTTTTTTGTTAGCTGCGGGTTTTGTCGCCAATTTCTTCGTTTTTTTTTTTTTTTTTTTTTTTGGGTTTTTTTATAGCATTTTTAGCAGGAACTTTTGTTTTGCTCTTAAATTTCATTTCAGTTGCGTTGCCCGCGGACAAATCTTAAAAAGTTGCTCACATAAAAAAAGGGAAAGATTGAGAGAGAGAGAGAGAGGGGAAACGGACGGAAAATGAGGCGGGACAGGCGGAAGTGGAAGTGGACGGGGAGGACTAAATCAAGGTGTTCAACTGGATAAATGGCAAGGTAACAAAAAAATATTGTAAAAGCGTCGCAAGTGTAATCAAATTTTGTGGGGGCCATGGTCATAAGCACACACACACGCTTTGGGATTAATGACGGAGAGAGAGAAGCGAGTGGTAGAGAGAGAGAGAGAGAGAGAGATTTGTGTCGGGTAATCTGCAAATTGTCAGCAATTTTTCAGCGCACCCTTAGAAATGCTGATATGGTAATATGCGGGGGAAACCTTTGAAAAAATTGCATAAAACTTTTTTTCAGGTTTAATTTTAATAAAGTATTCGTAATTAAATTTTGTGCTAAGCGGCAACTGGAATTACCTCATCTAAAAAAAATGCTTTAATTAATTGAAGGGCTTTTGAACGGGACTTAAATCTCTGACGATAGTCTCTGTTTTTATTCCGCTTCATATTCATTCAAAAACACTTTTTCAGCTTGTAAAAAACCAATGCAAATGGACATTGTACACAAGAGAAGCTAGTTGAGCTAATAAATAACTCTTATAGTTGAATTAAGCTTTATTTTCAAAGATTTAATCACATGAACGATAATATCGCATTACTTTCAGAGAAATAAATAAAGAAGCGACTTTAAGATACTAAATATATGTATGAGGAGATCTCTGTGGACGGTAGTTCACGCTAGTGACGAAAGCATCACGAAGGCGACAGGAAAAAGGGAAAATGTAAAGACTTTTAGTGACTCAAATGGTTCCTTAGATAAGGGGATAAAAGCGGGAGGGAAAAAGTTTAAATTAATACTTTTTAGTAAAGTTTATTAATTTTTAAATATTCTTATCGAAATTATGCGTTAAAAATCCGACCACAGGTTCAAAGGAAATTTTTAGTGGCCTTCTCAAAATGAGAGAAAAGGTCAGATTTTATGTTTGCTTGTTTGTATCCAAGCTTTGAGATAGCTAATGTGTTTGAATGGGAACTTATTTCCTATTATAAATCTAGAAACAGTTCTTCAGCCAGAACAGAAATCGCTAAGGCCCCCACAAAACGACGAATGCTACAGATATCTTCTATATATCGTTGGAAAGATATTTTGAAGGGCTAAAGAAATCAACAAAATTTAGTCTTTGTTTATCAGTTAAGATATTTTACTGTTATTCTTTTTCTGAAAATTGCCCTTAAAACAAAGAAAAACTTAAACTATTGACTTTATTCATATCACAGCTTATTTCGTACTTGAAGTGACTCCAAATCTCCAATTGTGTATTGTCGACTTGTTGTTTATTTCTTATTTGTTGTGCACTGGCATAAGCAGATTTTGGGCATGTCTTTTAGTATTTTATTTTAAGCTTAGAGTTTAAAGGTCTAGATCTTTACAATATGCTTTTTTAGAAGATCTTGAAAATGGCTTCCACTTCTTAATCACAAAGCTCCATGATATCATTAAGAGACGTATCAAATCTGCTTATTTATCGTTTAGAAATGTTCGTCGTATGTATGAATGTTTCATCTTTTAGTTTGTTGCTTGTGTTTGCGTGTGTGTCAATGTGTGTGTGTATGTGTATGTATGTGTGTGTGTATGTGTGTGTGTGTGTGTGTGCTGCTTATTAAGTTGCCAACACACTTCGCCTCCACCTTCAAAGGAGCCAACTTTTTTTCTTTTTTTTGCACTTTTGCATAGTCGCAATGAAATCGTCGAAAACTCTTTGAAAATTGTGCTTTTGTCTTGGCCTAAACGCATTAGAGTCACGCCCACTGCCCCTCCACTTGCTGTGTGTGTGTGTGTGTGTGTGTGTGTGTGTAAATTGTGCTAATGTGTGCACACAAGCGTGTGCCGCATCGCGTCGTGTCTGCCATGTCGTGTCGGATGGTGCAGGTAGTGGCAATGTGGGCGTGGCAATTAAACAACAACCTCTTTTGGCCTTAGCTGACGTTGTTTTCGCGTAATACACACACACACACTCACTCCTGACCAGAAGCTGCTCCTTTGGCAGCCGGCGCCAAAGTTTTTTAATTTAAAAACTTTTTGCCGACTCGAAAGACTTGTGATTTGAGACCGAAGAGAGTGAGAGAGAGCTGCGTAATATGTGAGGGAAGCAGAGGCTCGAAAAAAATAAAAATAAAGGAGAAACCGTCGACGCCTCATGTACAAGTGTAAATATTGGCGGTAAACTAAAAAGGGGGACACGCCCACATGCCCACACAACCGCCCACTTTGCAGAGTTTGCACTTGCAGCTCATCATCAGCAACTTGTCATCGTCGTCGTCGTTTTCCTCTTGCTCTTCCCCTATCTTGACTTTTGCTGCTGTTGCTGTTGTTGTTGATGTCCTGTTGGCATCCTTGACCTGTGCAAAATGCTCTGACATTCGAAAGATTTGTGTTTGTGTTTTGTGACAGCGGCCAAAAGTTGCCAAAGCAGCTGCCAAACTGTTATTGTTGTTGTTGCTGTTAGTGTTTTTAGTGTTGTTCTTGCATTTTGGCATTTTGTAGATTTGTCGTGTTGTGTTGTTGCATAGAAAACTTACCGCACTGCAGGAACTTCAAGTATATCCCATTCAACGGACGTGTAGAACTCGGACAGATCCACGCCCACTTCGACCACATTGGTGCCGTTTAGTTCATCGATGTGACGCAGATCCACCTGAAATACAGAAAGACACACAGAGAGAATAGAAGAAAGAGAGAGAGAGAGAGTGAAAAAGAAGCAGACAGAGACAGAGATAGGTAGTGAGATGGAAAGAGACAAAGTGAGTGATTAGACAATTAAAGAACTACAAGAGCATACAAACGTTGACAGCGCACATAATTGACCTGGCAAAGAATTTGTGCACAAAGTGGGCGTGGCACACACTGCATTTTACCAAAAAAGAAAAGAAATCAACAAAAATCCCATAGACTGAACAGAGATAAAGACGAATAGCTTCGCTTAGCCAAGTTACCACTTCAATTTCAGTTCAGAGCTCGGCACGCTTGAAGCTGCAATTCACAGGAGTTGAACTAAAGGAAGTGGTAAAGGACTCCACTGGAATTGGCATGCCAGGCACTGTCAGAAATAGGCACAGGACATGCAACCAGCAGCTGCCTCATGTTATCCACACTGCCTCTAAGTGGCAGCTGCAACTATGCCACACAACTTGACACACAATTGTTTGCAAGCTTTTATATTTATTGCCACTTCTTATTATTTTAAATATTTACTTAAAGTAATCAGATAAAACAGGGAAAAATTCTAAAATATTAAATAAAATGACAAAACAAAAAAATATGATGTTGGTATATTGTATCACATTTATAGACACAAATAAATTGACTTCGAGTTAGCTAATATTTTTTTTTTACTAACAATCTAATGGAATATAATGTGTGATAACTTCAAGTATTGTTAAGTTGTCAGAACTCTGTTTCTTTTTCTACTATTGATTTTGAGCATTATCTAACACTTTAAATCAAGTAACTATTTACCACTACAATACATTAAGCTTTCAAATTCTCAAAAATTATACTTCAACTTTTTTCACGCATTCTCTTGATTCACTTTCGACTGAATTTCACAAAAATATCTATTACATCAAATCTAATTCAATGTTACTTTAGAAAAAAATATCACGAAAATATTTAGAACTTATTTAACGGCTCTCTTTAAATTTATTTTTAAAATTGCATATCTACTTCAAAGAGTATACAAATTATAAAATTTGTTTGATTTTCTGTACTTCTACGCAAATTAAATTTCTCCAATAAATAAACTATAATTCTTTAAACAAATTGCAGCTAATAAATTAGGACAAATATAAAATGTTTAGGTTTTTTTTAAATAAAATTTAATCCTTTGCTGTAGCTACCTTACTTACTTAATAAGTACTTCTACATTTCAAATTCAAACTTTTAGCTGCCCCAAGAAGTATGCTATACTTTTCACTTTCGAACTGCCAGAACTTTATTCAATATTTCAACATTTTCTAAAGCTGCGGTAAAACTTCGTTTTACGTGCAAATTTCAAAATGTTACAATAAATTAATGCGAAATTGAGGTGAAAGTGAAGTGTGGAACGGACCTGTGAAATTTTATCAATGAGCAAATATTATGTTGTAATTGATGCACGTACACAAATTTATATGTACTATTTGCTAGTTAGTGTATGTGCATGTTGTCTATGTGTATTTGTTGAAGAGAGAGAGAGAAAGAGAGAGAGAGGGAGAGAGAGAGTGTGTATGTGCGTGTGTGTGTCGTTGCCTGAGAACTTCCTCAACTGCATGATAATTTTTCCCCATTTGGTTTTTGGTTTTCGATTTTCGTTTGGGGATTTTTACTGTGCTTTCTCGTCTGTCTGCTGTTTACGCCTCAATAGACTTGCACAAGAAAACCGAATGAGAGCGAAAGAGATAGAGAGAGAAAGCAAGTGAGAGAGTGAGAAAGAGACTGAGAGCGGTCGCAGGTGGGATGGCATTTTTTTCTTGCTCGCAGAGTTGTGCGATGAGAAAAGCGTGAAATTTGAAAAGTGGCGTTAATTCGATTTTGTAAGCGGTGATGGGAGTTCGAATTGGGTCGAGTCGAGTCGAGCAGAGTTGTGTGATGTCTGAGGGGTGGGGGTAAGGGAAGGGGTAAGCTAAGTGACAAAGGTGAGGGAAGGTGTCACAATGACGCCGTTTTGTGCGAAATCATGCGTGAAAATTGCGCCTATGAACTTCAGCCAACACACAGGTAGAAAGAGCGAGAGAGAGCAGGTAAGTGATATAGATAGAGATAGAGTCAGCGTGAGAGCGAACAAGCATCTTTAGCTGTCTCAACATAAAATTAAGCAATCGACGCTCGTTGCCTTTCAACATGAACGGGCAGCAGCAACAACGACACCAACAACAACTATAATCAGTCAGGATGTGGGTGAGCCTTGCCAGGTGCAAGATTTGCAACTGTAAACGTAACTGTAGCTGAAGCTGAAGCAGCAACTGTAACTGTAACTGCAACTGTAACTGAAACTGAAGCTGCTGAAGCGGAAATTGTTATTTTAAGTGGTAGCGGAAATTTCACTATAAGGAAGTTACGATTTACTGAAATATTTCCGACATTGAAAGATGGCAAGACAATCTGAGAATGAGAGCGACAGAGATGGCGTGTGAGCAGCAAGAAGAAGATTGAGAGAGAAAGAGAGATATAGGTAAAAGGAAACTGAGAGAGAGAGAGAGAGAGAGAGAGAGAGAGAGAGAGAGAGAGACAGCTGACGGACAATTGTAAATGCTTTCAATTCACAATGAACTGAACAGCTTAAGCTCTCTTTCTCCTCTCTCTCTCTTCCCTCTCTCACCCATTTGCTTTTGCTCACTTTACTTGTATCTGTATGTGTGTATGAGTGTGCATGTCCTGCCTGTCCTGCTGTCCCAAGAGAGTTTATAAATATTTTATGATATGGCTGTGTTGATACCGCTTATTGCGGTTGATTTATGCACACCACAAAAGAAATCCCCTCTCTTTCCACCCCTCTCCCCATCATTCCCTTCTATCCCACTATTTGTCCACAAACAATGAGGTGTTGAAACAATTGCTGTAAATGACAACTACACATACACACACACAAACACTCTCACACACACACACACTCACGCACAATCAGGACAAGTAGCCACGTTTTTGAGCTTGTCGTGTCGTGTCGTAGTTTGTCGTCACGAGGCATGCCAAATAATGTTAGCACCTCGTCTTTTAATACTAAATGAACGTTGGCTTTTTAGCAAATTAGTGCCAGCTGCCTGTTTAGTCTGAGTGTGTATGTCTGTATTTGTTTCTCTTTATATAAATTCCTTTAAGAGATTTGTTTCAATTCACTTTTCATCCGTTCTTCGTCTTATGTACATAGTTCGAGATTTAAATCATTCTGCTTTTCAGTCTATAGCTTGCTTGGGATAAACTTAGATACAAGTATTCCAAGCATATTTGCAAGTATCAAACTGTTAGCGTTCTCACTTCTCCAATACTTATGACAATCCCACAGTAGGGGTAGCTATTATAGATTCCTGCTATTACAATCCGAATTTTTTTTTTTTTTAAAAGAAAATGAATTTATGCAACATAAAAATTCTATAATTCCTAATAATGATGTCAACGAATTATTAAATTAAGCTAGTCATAATTGTATCTCAATTGTCCTTTCTGGTTAAATGTTTATTGATCGATGTGCCAAACCTTAAGGATCTCAGATAAAATCGAGGTCTTTATACGAACCGAGAGACCAAAAAAACCAAACCAAACTTCTAAAACTTTGCACCCTTTTCTATTGAATTTGATTTTAAATAAAGGTTGTAAGACAGTAGGGGTATATCTGCAACAGCTTCAGATTCGATTTAAAGTTTATCTGCCGCTGTTGACATATAAAATGTGTAGTGTCATCAGAAAAAAATAAGAAAAGTGTGGTTACAAAAAAACTTTAAAATAAACAGTTTTGAAGCAGGTTTCGATTAAATTATAATTTGAAAATACATGTGTATTTACTTCGATAAAATTACTTGGCCGCACTCTGTTTTGATTTCAATTTAGAGAACGATGTATGTTTCGTACATTTCACGTTTTGAAATATGTATATATTTCAAGCTGATGAATAACTATGAAATAGCTAAAGGGATTGAATCTGAAGCACGAAAGTAAATAAAGGGCTAGCAATTAAGTTTGAGTTTGTGCTTAAGCACTTTGAAGAAATAGTATAAATATTAAGTATTAGAAAAGTATTTTTCTCCCTTTTTTTTGTTTGTTTGTTTTCCGATTGTATTTTCGCGCCCATTTTCAATTCGCGAAATCAGTAGATTTGCCTAAATATAATCAAAATTGAATCTGAATATGTTTCAGAAATACCCCTAGTTTTTCAATTGGGCATGTTAAACGCATCTCATTAACAGCTCTTCAACCGATCCATAAAACTTCAACTCTCTCTCCCTCTTTCTCTCTCTCCCCTTGTCTATCTTAATCTGTAACTTTCTCTCTTCCTTTCCAACTCAACATAGATCGTTCGAAATAAATTTCTCAGTGAATTCACGTAGGATGTTGCCCCGCCGAAGTGCAACTGGTCATCAGGCAATTCGCTAGAGCTGCCAGTGCACTGCGGTGCAGTCGGTACTCGTATGTGTTGATGTGTGTGTGTGTGTGTGTGTGTGAGTGTGTGTGTGTGTGTGTGTGTGTGTGTGAATATTTGTGCATCTTCTATGTGAGCTATGCAAATGACAAGCAATCCTGTGTGCTGCATTACCAAGCAGCTTTGTGCAATTTGCTTGTCCCCTCAGTTGAGGGAATTGCATAACTGAGTTGAGTTGCAAGCAACACACAGAGCTGCATACAATGTGGCATGCTTGAAGCTAACAAGATTTGATTAAAGCCGCGGCCACATTACGAGTTCGCTTGAGGCAGCAGCGACAGGTTCGCACATTGAGAATGACTTTTTATGTTTGTATGTATGTATGTATGTATATGTGGCCCAATGCCAAGCATGCCGCATGCGGTTAGCCTGTGAAGCTGGGAGACGCTAAAGAGTTGCAAGAGGAGTCCATAGAGTGGTGAAGGCAAAGGGGAAGAGAGGGAGAATGCTGAGAGCCATTTGTCGGCTCATTTGCGCTGAGCTGCAAAGTAGCGACGAGTAGTTGCAACGCCTCGCTAATGCCACTTCATTAGCTGGCAAGTCGCAAGGCGGGTGGCAAACGTTAAGCTGCTTGCCACATGCCACATGCCGTAATACCGCACACCAACTGCAACGCTCACCCACTGCCACGCGCGGCACAGAGCACGGGCCAGGAACTTTACGAGGCCTGCTCCTGTTGCCGTGTCTTTGTCATTGCCATTTGCCGGCAGGTGTCAAGCTACCATATTGTCCCTTGGGTGCCTACTCTCCTCCTTCTCCTCCCGCTCGCTTGTACCTCTGTATCTTTATCTCTGTGTGCTGTCAAATCGCCAGAGACAGTTTTATGTGTGGCAAGTTCATGTGTGTGGCGGCCGTAAACTGTGAGCATTTCTATGCCAGAACAGCGAATTATGAGCAAATTTCGGTTTATGGCCACTAAACCAGCCGCAGGACCTGCTCTGCCTATCTCTAGCAACACACAAGCACACAACACGAAGCACATAGCACACAGGACCACAATATGTCAAAGTGCAAATAACATAGGAAAAGAAAACAAGAAATCAAATAATCTGCTCCGAGGCGCAAGATGAAACTCAAATCTAACACGCAAACCGATAATTCGCTGTTTTTCTATTCCGAGCACACACACCTACATATGTACATATATATATACATTTAAAACGTATATACTTTTCATACCCAATGCCAAAAATGCCAAATAGGGTATTATAGATTTGTGCAGAACTTTGTAACAAGCAGATTAAAACTTCTATAACGCTTTACGGTAAATCTGTTTTTGAGCAGCTTCTACAGGAATTAAAAGAGTTGAAGATTTCTCAAATGCACTACGGGAAAAATTTGGGAATTTAATTTGGGAAACATTAAAAATATTTTTTGCCCAGTATCTTAACATTTTGTTGCTTTCCCAAATCGAATACTCCATAGAGAACAAAACGAATTTTTCTTTGGTTTTTCGAGACTAAGCTATTAGTAGTGTTTTTTAGTATTTGTGTTTATTTTGCACTTGAAACTATATACAATTTTTATTTAAAATAATAAGATAAGAAAATGTTAATTATTGACAATTTTGTTCGAACTACGACAAAAATATAGTTTTAGGCGCTTGAGCCTTACACACTCAGAGAAAACTTTGTTCCACATTTAGTTGATATGGCTCTGTGATTAATGTGCCCATTGATAAAGCCAGACAGACTCTGATATATGGACTCGGCTGTTGATTCTGATGAAGATTGCATGAAATTTTCTATAATTTATTTTCGATATTACACACAATATACCCTTAAGCTTATTTTTAAAATAACGGCTATAATTGCAGAGTTTAACTGTCAGTAAATTTAGCATACAATAATCTTCTTATTTTTTATTATTATTTAAAATAATTATCAGCTTATAGTTATCAGCTTAGCTATAAAAAGTTATTTGGAAACGGGATATATTAATATATAATAGATTAATTGAAATGATTAAAATCATTTGCAAATTTGAAGAATACGAATGAGAAAATTCCAAAATAAATGAGCCAAATGAATGAACTTCAAAAGTCAATTGATTTCGCATTGAATGAAAATGACATTTGTATAAATTGTTCGCTCTTTCTTTCTCTGGCCCCCCTCAAACTTAGAGAAGGAGAACTTTTAACAGTGCCAATTTGCTGTCGATTTCGTGCATCATTTGGTGAAAGTACAATAAAGTGAGCGGAACGTAGCAATAAGTACAAGTACTTGGTAACTTTCTTTTGGCCATTTTGTGCGGTGCTAACTTTTTGGGTTCATTCGTAAGGACTTGGAATGTGAGGAGCTGTGTTCTTGAGAGTTACCTGGAATCCATCGTAGGTCCAGCTGCCGAACTTCATGACACAAGTCTGCTCGTCAAAGGGGAAATATTCGACATCAATCTCACAGGAGCTCTTGTAGATTGCTGGAGGTCGCCACTCGACGCGTCCTGTGTAGTTGAGTGTGGCTTTTGTGGCAAGTGTCACCTCGAAGTTGCCATCGGCGCTATTGGTGTGTAATTAAATATATTCAAAATTAATTGCATTTTGTTCAATGTCTAACAAGGGTGTTTAATAACTATTGAAGTGATATTTTATGTAAAATTTGAAACTATATCGTAAATTAATATGTACATAACAACTAAATTACGTTGTATTTATAAAATTCAAACCTCCCTTCTTTCACATCCCTAATTAACCAAATATATAAACTTCAAAAATTCCTTACACTATTTAAACAAACCATCAAATATTATAATTTTCAAAATGGTATATATAAATATTTGGTATTAACGATTCTTTCTAATTTTCTATATTTTTTTTTGAATTAAACAATTGTCGTATTTTACTGTATTTTAAAAGCGTTGGCTTCTCACCGAAGCTGATAGAAATACAATCCCTCATATTTGCTTTGTTCTTTTCTTTCGTGGCGGTAAAAAATAGTCGTCTGTAAACAGCTTTAAAAATTCAGAATATTGAAATTTTAACACAATTGAATTCAGTTTGTGAATTTAAATTGGATTTAAAGGGAAACGATTTCGTTGAGTTAAATAATTATGCGATCGCTTTTGTTAAGCTTCTGATGTGTTAGAAAACTGTACATTAACATAAGATGATGATATGATAAAATATTGCATATGTAATTACAAAGGGCAATGAAATCGTTCTGGGAAAGATGCAACATTTTATAGCTATGACAATACATTACGAATCTAGCCTTCAGTCAGAATAGAACAAGATGAAATAGAAAATGGATATGATTGAGAGTACACTCACTTGTTGTAGAGCACAATGTCTGGCCGCCAGATGTGATCGGAGGGGACGTGCAGCATCTCGACGCCGCCATATTCTTTGGGCTCCCATTTGAGTTTGTAGTCGTACCAGGACTGCTCCACCCACAGATTTGTGGTCATTATTTGATTCTTCAGATTGACATCAATCAACTGCGATAGCTTCAGCTTGATGCGAACCGTCAAAGCATCCGTGACATTCACCACCGGACGCACCAATTTGTTGTAGTTGCTTAGCAGATCGTCGTAGAGTCGCTTCGCATCCGGATTCGCTGTGCTGCCTGCAAAGACAAGAAAACAAATGGGAAAAATAATCAACCGCAGATAGTAGAACATTATTATGATGGTCATTATGGCTTATCCACAAAACTATCTTGTGTCAATTTTTTGTTTGTCTACGCACTACGCTGCGTATGCGCAATGCGGCAATTAATGTGCCACGCATTAAATTAATGATACGCTGATAATGGCATCACAGTATGCTTGACCAGCCACGCCCCCCCACTCCCCACTCCCCACTCTCAATTTCTCATTCCTCATTCCTCATTCCACATTCAGCTGTTGTTGTGGCTTAGCGTTGCTTGCTAATTAGCTTTCCTTTTTGGGGAAAAATCTTTTAATTGATTTATTTTTACGTCTGGCTGTCATTTTGTTACCATTTGTTCTGGCTAAGATTGGCCAGAAACTATCCAACGACAATGCGCTTAGCTTTAAGCTAGTACAAGCATTTTATTGCCCCTGGCTCTGACTCTCTGCTTTCTGCTCCCTATCCTCTCTCGCTGCATGCCTGTCTCGTTGGTAGCCAATGTAATAATGATAAGCTGATTAGTGCGCGCTTCATATAATGACATTGGCGACAATGCTCGTATAAAATCTGCTTCTGCCTCTGCCTCTGCTTCCCTCTCCTGCCAATCAACTGACTATGCTTTGCATGCCAGACCAGACCAGACTAGGCCAGAGTTCAGTTGGCCAGGCTAACGCTTGACTGAGCTTCAGCTGGATGCTTGGCTAATTCCACGGGACGGCGCATTAACTCATTTCCTGCATCATTAAGGGGCACCTGCAATTTTCGCACATTTACACCACACTCAGACACAGCATGTTGCCTGCCACTTGCCACCTGCCACCGGCCACCTGCCCCTCCCCTCGCCACGTTGTTGGCAATTAGCGCCACAGGGCATTGCCAGTTGGCCTTAATCAATTTAGCTAGCTTTCAACTGTAATATGTCTATGCATCGATTCGATGTGCAATAAAGTGCTGCAGCCATTTCTGAATTGCTGTTAAAAATTAACTAGCTGGCTTTATTTCTTTTTTTCTCTTTTTTTTTTTTGTGGCTTACTATTTATGTATATGCCTCTCCGGGGCAACATCAATTCATGGCGAAATGGCAGCTTTAAGAGCGCTCGGCCGCAATTTAAAACGCTTTTAGCCAAAAGTTCCCAACGCTGGCATTCAGACATTCACATTCACACATTTACGTTCACATTTATTCACTCATTCATTCATTTGCCCAGGTGTGTACGACACTCTCTGTATATATGTGTGTATGTGTGTCTGTGTGTGTGTTTGTGTGTGGTAAGGGGGGGGGGCGGGGTGTGGATTTCTGCTGTGTTGTTGCTCGCGTGGGAAACGTTAAGTTAAACGGACCTTTGCGCTGGCCGCTTTTGCCGCCACACACACGGCGTATACTTTATATGCCCTTTAACATACATATAAGATGTCATCTCTCTCCCGCTCTCACTCTGTCTCTGTGTGTGTGTTGGTGTTAATCGACTGCTTTCATTGCTTACATGTGGCCAGACAATCACATTAAGGTAACCCAAAAAGCACATTTTATGATTGCTTTGCGTGTTGTGTTGTTGTTCCCAGTTGTTTTCGTTGTCGTTGTCGTTGCCGTTATCGTTGGCGTATGACAAATTATTAAGCTGGTATTTATGCTTTGACTACCTTTTATTAACAGCCAGCAGTGCGAGTCTTGTAATTTCATTTGCTCAAAATCCGATTACAACATTGATCTCAATTTCTAATTAGTTTGTCGACGTTTTGTCTGGCTGTGTGTATGTTGGGAAGGGGGAGGCTCAGAATATAGGGGAATTGAATTTGGGGAGACTTTTTAGCTCAGTTTACCGCCTTTTGGGCTTTACCTAAATCCAATTTCGTTGTTTATGCGTCAAGTGACAGCTACATGCCACATGCCACATTTTCAAACTGCCTTTGTCCGAACTCCTGCACTCTTTCGCTCTCTCTCACTCCCACTTCCTCTCTCTCATTCTCTCCTTCTGCTGTTGAGTCTCTGGCAATGCGCATTTGGGTCGCCGTGCAGCTCATATAGTTGGTCTCTGGCTATTAGAAATTTATGTTCAACTGTGTGTGTTTGTGTGTGGCTCTCTATGTGTGTGCGTGACTCTCTCTCTCTCTGTGTGTGTGCGATGTCTTGTGCTGCTGCTGCATGTGGGCAAAAGGTACATTAATTAATACATATTGCGTATACGCATCGTATGTCGCCAGCTCTTAATGCAGCTCCGACGCTGGTTCCTTCTTGGCTTGCCACATTGATTTTAATTAACAATCTGGTATCGTTCCTTAGCTGTATATATTTTGTGTTTTTTTTTTTGTGAAACCGAAATCACGCCTTAGCCCTGCAGTTGGCCAATTGAAAATACTCGTTATTTGAAATCGCTGCTTGCAACATAATCGAGTTGCAGTTGCTTCAACAGTAATTGGCATTCATTAAGCAATAGAAGCACCAGCTGAAATTCTCTCTTCCTGCCCCTTTTTCTTACTCTCTCTCTTTCTTACGCCCTCTCTGAAATGCAGTCATTTCAATTTGACTTGCCAAACTGTTTTTGTATACTCGTTCCATCTTTTTCTTAGCTCTGTCTCTGTCTCCGTCTCCGTCTACGTCTTCGTCTCAGTTGCCCTTTCTTCTTTTCTTCTCCTTTTTCGGAGTCGTGTGTTTACTTAACTGCAAGGCGAATGCAATTTTTGTGTAAACAACGCCATAAATTCCAATGGCTTAACAATAAAGCGTTAGCGCGGGCAGACAAGGCCAACTTGCAGAGTCAACTTTGTGGGACATTCGGACAGGTAGATAGTTGAATAGTTGGGTAGTTGGGTAGTTGGATAGTTGGGTAGTTGGATAGTTGGATAGGATGAAGAGCCGCTGAGAAAGGATGCTCAGATGCTGAGGCAACGCAACGCTGTTAACGAGTTGTATTTTTAAATCCACCGGAGACTGTATGGAGCAAGACCAGAGACTTAAAATTTGCCTTGCAGATTGCCTTAAATTATTTCACTTTTTACTCTCACAGGAAGCGCACACTCATAAATATTTAGCAATATGTACATATGTTCTGTTGATGTTTGCCAAACGAATAACGAATGGCTAAGCATGTCATAGGAAACTACACTTCGTCAAAGATTCGCACAAATTCTTTTAAGAATTTCTCTCTGTGAAACAATTAAAAACTTTAAGTTTACTTTATTCATCGTTCTCTGTTTCTATTTCGACCGCTATGCTCTTAGCATTGTTTTCCCAAGAACTTTAGAAGTATGCCTGCTAAGTTTTCTGAATATTTCACAACGACTCTCGAATGCATAAAAGAGTAAAACACTTTGAGAATTTAACCATTTCTTCTAAAACTAAATTGCAGATTGAATAAAGAGTTTTATATTCAGCCTATATTTTCCTAAAGATATGACCATTGGATATTTGCAATAAATCGAGACTACGAAATAAAGCACGAAAAAGTTTACCAAAATGATGTTATATATGTTATATAAAGAGTGAAGTAAAATTTGCATAACAATGCGATAACTTTAATATTAAGTCTAACATAGTTAACGCTTTAATCGCGGCACATTAATAAAGCATAAATAAATTGTCAATATTTTTTGAATGATGCCGACAAAAAAGTGAAACAATAGAATAACGCAAATGAAATCATTAGTATTTCGAGTGCAATTCAATCGGACGAATTACCTTACCATTATAAAAACATACATTTTATTTTCAAAGACTTCATTCGATAATTGGCTGCATTTCACAGAATAGTTTTTGCAAATTCCATTTCAAAATGAGTTGTAATTGGGTCGAAAGCTATTTGTAGTGCACATGGGAACATGATATATTTTTATATGTCGTTTGTACATAAATAATAATTAAATTAAATGTGGTTTTTGTATGCGAATATTTGCCAGTTTAGTGTGTGAACTCTGGTTCCGGTTTCCCATTCCGTTAGAAATTTTGTGGATGCAGAAATGATTGTTGTTCAGAATGACGCAAAAGTGCTTTATTTATCGTATTTAGAGGTTTAAAACAATTTTCATACTTCCGTTAAATTAATATTGATCTTTAATTTTAAAATGTGTAAAATCTGAGCTTGGGTTTTGTTCGGATGCGTTATAACGTAAAAATCTTTGAGTTACTTAAAAATTTATTTTGAATTAAAAAAAAGATTCTCTAAAATCCATACATGCATTTCAGAACCATTCTTTAAATTTATGTTATCTAATAAAAAGTTTCTTGAATACGAGTTGCACATTATTAAATGAACAGATGTATAAACATAATTGAAGAAATCAGAATGGGATGGGTTTTAAATTAAGAACGCATACTGAAATAAATATTCTAGAATCCTAGACTATCTCTAATTTGTGTCAAATTAAAGAAACCGTATTGCAGAACATACTTGGTAACTAAAAAATCCAATTTTGATTTGAGTAATTCTCAGTAATACATATTTTTTCATATTTCAATGAGCTATGGTTCGGGAATCTTTCGGTCGAGAACTCTCGACACGAGAACTCTTCCGTGCATTCATTTTTTTTAGTGTCACCGTTTTTGCGCTGACTTTTTAAACGCTTGGAATTTACACGCAATTATTGTGAATGCATGTGAATGATAACTGGCAAAAGAAAGAGCAGAATTTTGCAACTGTGTGCGTGTGTGTGGGTGTGTGTGTGTTGGTTGTGTCGCAACCGGGCGTATGAATAATAAAACACTGCGTCGAACAATGCAAAAATGGTGGCAAGAGCCACCTTCTGGCCATTGCGAATGTGGCTGACAAACTGGCCGCATTCACTTCATTGTTGTTGCTGCATTCAACGTGCGTCGAGTACCCAGATCCTTGTACAAGCAGTAGCTCTGAATATGTGGCACGTTGTGACCGCAAGGTGCAGTCGCCCTCGTCACCATTATTGGAGTACGAGCACTAGCTGGCCATTTGGCCATTGCCAGCAGTTGCATTGGGAGCACAAACACGTTCATGTTGCCACACGCCGCTTGCCGCTTGCCACATGCCCCATTCCCATGCAAAGCAATAACAAATTGCAAATGAAATACACAAGAATAACGCGAAGAGCATAAAGAGTGAATGCTGCGTTAAAAGCAAGTTGGAAAGTTTTAGGGGAGAGTGCTGGACTACGAGATACCCTGCGCCCAGGCCCTTTAATACTCTAACACTGCAATAGACTTCTCTTTTCTGAATCACTTCCGATCTTGATGAAATTTTCCAATTTTCCCAATTGCTGAAGTGAATGGAAAGGAATTGAAAATTGAACTTAAACTTAAGCTGCTTGCACATTTAGGAATCGAGAAACCAATTTTGATGCATCTAGCTCTTACCATCTCTGAGGTCTCTTTCTTTAGAGAGACAGACGGGTAGACAGACTAAAATTGCTATATTAACTCGGCTTTTGATGTTGTTCCAGAATATATGCACATACTATATGGGGTGATTCCCGCCTTCTTCTGTCTCTTATATTCTTTGCATACACTTAATATAGCCTAGGTACAGGGTATAAAAATATGAATAATTTGAAAGTTGACTGCGGCGACCGCAAGGTGAGGGGAATGAAGGACATAGTTGGGAAGGAGCATGCTGCGAAAACTGTTAACTAGTAAAATGCCACAATCTGCGGCGATGAGGGAGAAATCGAATGCTGACCAAGCTGATTTCCGTCTCATTGCGTTGATGGACACACGGAACAGAACGCGACAGAACGGAATGTAACGGAATAGAAGGGATGTCATCAATGGTGTAAGTATGTGACATTGTGCGGTGTCCTTTGTGACCAGTCAAAGCATCTGTCTGAGTTGTTGGCTGCAGTGAATGTCAAGTAACTGGCGGCAGGATCTCTGAGAGCGGGAGACAACAGGTGTGGCAATCTAATGCATTCAAATTCATTTGCAAATTTAGAGACTGTTGACAATATGGAATACACTCCAACGCTCATCATTTTTTGAGTGTATTCACTTTTATTAAGATACCTGCAAATAAATGGTACTTTGAAACTTGATATTTGATAAATCATATGTAATTATTTTATTGACATTTTATTGGGAATTCAAATTTGTGAGTGAGCTCATATTTAAAAACTATTAAGCTCAATGTAAGCCATTCAAATTTTTCGATTTGTTATAGTTCGACTGTAACTAACTTTATTCACATATGTATCTATGCCTGCAAGTGGATCAAATTCGAGGTCAAAGTTTGCACATCCCAAAGGATGTGTGTTAGGCTTATACTCAAGGGGTTGAGGGTGAAAATCCCGGTCGGTGCAAGGAAATTTAAAATGCTGTTTTAAATAAAATGAAACCAGCTAAAGCTGGTGTTGATAAGAGCATGCGATAAACAACGTTGTTAATCGCATAGAAAAATGTGCTTTAATTCAATTATTTATGGAATTTAAAGTATTTTAATAATGTACTTTATTGTATAAATATATATTTCTGAGTGTACTCAGATTTATTTAAAGGCTTGATAGAAGTTTATTCAGTCAAGTAAACTTACAATATGTGCTCAAAACGATAAATGGCCTTGAATTTGTTAATGAATATATTCAATTGCAATGGTACTTAATCTATTTGTAGTATAGCCACATATACTTAAAAAAATTTACGTACTTTTATTATTAAATATTAATATATCATTGTGGACTTCTACTTAAATTACTAAAACTACTTAAACTACTATTCGTTCTATTCAGAAACGTGTAATCGATGCATTCATACGATATACATTGGCAGCAGGTTTGCAATCTATGCAAATCGATAACAGCTGCAATTATTTGCTATCAAATACAATCGAATGCAATCATTCATTCGCTTATTCCGCTTCCGCTCCGTCAGATTGACCATTTCCCATTTCCCATCTCCCAAACGGTCACTCGAACCTGAAACTCAAGCCAGCAACGTGCCATGCTGTTTCTTCACTCTTTACTCTTTACTGCTCCCTCTTCCACTCTCCCTGCTTTCCTTTTCGCCGTATAGTTGTGCACCTGTCAGCCGTAAATGCGTCCGGAGCTTAAATGCCAATATTTTTGCAGAGTGTCAGTGACGCCCATCAACTATCCAAGCCGTCATCTCCCTCTTCCTCTTTCTCGCTATCTGTCATACATCTCTCAATGCCCTTATTCTTCTCTCTTTCGCTGTCTCTCTCTCTCTCTCTCTCTCTCTCTCATCGTTGTTGTCGCTGTCGTAGGTGTTGCGTCCTGCCTGATGAATTGAGCGTGAGCAGGTGCATGATTCCCATCATCATTTTTTATGGCCATGCGTCAATAACAAGACAAGCTTGCAATGCACGCCCACTGTCCCCCTCCCACCACCACCCATCGCCGACACCAACCTATGACTGCCAATGAGTCAAAATGTTGGCCCCTCCGTCAAATCGACACGCAGCAAAAGTTTCTAATGACACTGGCTTGATGCGAGCTGGTGATGAACTGGGCAGGAGATGGGGGATGAGGGTGTACAGTGTACACAGAGCGAAAAAATTAAGTATTTGGTAATAAGATGATAATTACAAAGATCGAGCATGTCAATCAATCGTGTTTAAAGTATGATATCAAAAGTTCGATGTATGAGCTATGTATGATGTATGAGTTATATGTATAAGCATTTTACTTTTTGCAACTTTTTAAAATTAAATTTAATTAATTAAACTTTAAAAAAAGAACATGAAACTTACTCTAAGCATACTGCAGACTTAAAACAAAATCGTGTGAATTTGAATTTTAATAATTAAAACGAGTTAGATTCAACACCTTACCCGCCTAATAAAACTATCCAAATCATCAGCGCGAGTGAAAGATTTCAGTTAGCAAGTATTATAGATTTGAATCCAAAATTTTACGAACTTTCTCTGTACTTTTGTACACAATAAATCTAAAAATTTACTTGATTTAAGATGCTTTGTTTTTATATCAAGATTAGTTAAGAATTTTCGTGCTCATTCGCAGTAATTCGTACTTTCATTATGTATTTCTTTTGGGTAACGCAAATGCTTAATTTGAGGTCATTCGAATTTAATTTAAGCACGGCTTATTTCTTTCAGTGTAGCGAGGTTGGTTGTGTGATAGGATATTCTAGCTGTATCCGGAACTTCTGGATTCCGTTGGCAGCAGAGCGCTAATGTGCGCTATTGGGCGGGAATCGACAACGACGGCGACGACGACGGCGACGGCGACGGCGATTATGGCGAATGTTGAGTGAAGAGAGTGGCGAAAGGAGAAAGCAGTGGCACGAAGGGAGGGGGAAAGAAGAACTAGAAACGGAAGTAAAGAACGTCGGAAACACGCACACTGTGCTGCCAACGAGGAGGAGTACGGAGGGAAAGAGACAGGGACAGAGAGAGAGAGAGAGAGAGAGAGAGAGAACGAGAGAGGAGAGGCACCATCAATTCAATCGTTCACATTGTTAAAGCATATCGCCACTCTTCCCAGCCCCTTCCCCTTCCCCTGCCCCCGTCCCTGCACCTGCCACGCCCCCCGTTCAATACCAAAAGCTCAAGCCAAGTTAATGTGTGCCTGTAAGTAAGTATGTGCCCAGAGCGAAAAAATCAACCATTTTGTCACAAATCTCAAAATAAGATTGCCGATACTAAAGCCAAGGATCTCGATCTTATTTGAAGTTCAATTTCTACTCGAACATTTAACTACTTTAGGATTTTGAAACTTAAACTAAGTTCAATACAGTCTTCAGTTCTCAGTGGTCGTTGCCCTGCTCCCCTTAGCAGATTGTTTTGGTATTTTAAAATTTGATTTGAATTCGAGCTCCGAACTTATAGTATTTAGAATTCACTCCCTCATTTCTAGTGATTCTAGATCTGTAATTGACTCAAAATTCGAATCTTTTATTTTAAGATTATTGGCACTTGGTTAAAGATTCTTTTCTGTGTATATGTGTGAAAAAACACGAAACACTTTTAGCGTTGATGCGTTGCAAGGCAGCAGCTGGCTAAAGCGGAAGCTGCCAGAAGAAGAAGCATCAGCAGAAATGGCAGAAAGCAGCCCTTGAAAAGTTTCTAGGTCAAAGGTGAGACCAACTTCAAGCTTTCAATACATAACAGATTTTCAAACGAAATAGCACTTCGTTCAATTATTTTTAATTTCGCCAGAATCCGATTTTGATGTTTTTTTTTAAATTTTAAATCATAAGTTCTAACTTGCAATTAACTTCTTATGTTATAATTAGTATATAGTATAATCAGTTTGTTGTAAAAAACTCATGACAAATCGAACAAAAATTTGTAACTTGAACGAGTAATGTTGCTAGGTCAAAAATCAGACCAACTGCAAACTTTTAAAGTTTTGCCAAAACCGATCCGATTTTCAATCGTTATGCCATTTTGATCATGGTTTGGCCTAATTTCATTTAACTGAGCTCAAATTCGATCATTTCGTTCTAATAATGTCGATTTCTAAGCAACCTATCTTTTTTGAACATTCAAATTTAAAATCTCAAGTTTCTCAAATTAATCAACTTTTGACAAAATTAACTTAATATAATTCGGAAAATGAACTTCTTTAAAAAAAACTCCAGTGAGTTGTCGATTTTTCATGAAAATTGATTTAACTGCTTAATTGGTAGTCAAAGAAAACTCTCGAGCTAATGTTCATGAAAATCGCTTTTGCGAAAATCGAGTTGTCGATTTCTCGATGTATTTATTTTTCACTACTCTACATTAAGGTAAAATTATAATTCTCTTTATCTGAGATTATCATCATAATAACACATTGTTATTAAGATCTTTAAAGTCATAATTTTCAAAATTTTCAAACTTTTCAACTCATAGAATACATAAAGTTCTGACGGGTAATTGGCAACAATGATGCCAAGAGCAAAGTGATTAATAAAGTAAACAATGTCTTTGTAGTTGTTTGTTCAGTACGTGCCGTGAGTGGTGGGGGGCAGGCAGTTAAAGTTTCAAGTGGGCGTGGCATTAGCATTGGACCAGCTTAATTGACAGCGAGAAGACAGAAGAGACAGCAGAAACAGATGGAGATGCTTTTTGTCCAAGGGTTTAGTTGGCAATGACAACGTAATCAAGCTGTCGCCTTGTCTGACAAGATAACGCACATAGTCTGAGAAGAGTGGGGGAAGGGCAGCTGCCAAAGTGCAATGAGAGGGAGGGGGAGTGTTGGTGTCTGTGTCAGTGTCAGTGTCAGTGTCTGTGTGGGTGCCATAAATCTAATATCGCTTAATGTTAAAAAACTGCGACTTGCAGTGCAACCCCAACGCACATGTCAATGTCAGCAAGGCCAAGGGTTGCAACGGCAGAGGGTGGGGTCGAAGGGTCAAATGGTGACAGGGAGATGGAACTGTGGGGAAATGGGGAAGTGGCAGTAACGTTGGCACGCTCGATTGGCAATAAATTGAAATACGCGACCATAAAATCACTTAATTGCGAATTCGTGTCGTTTGCTTCGACGGGAAGCGGCCAATTCAGCGTTCCAAAGATAGCACTACACATGTGTGTGTGTGTGTTTGAGTATGTCAATCAGTGTGGGTGTCTGTGTGTGCAAGTGTGTAATTGCACTGAGTGTGCATCCAACTTCTGACCACAGTTGCCAGAACAGCTTTTTTTCCGTCAAATTTGGTGTTTTTTCAAAGTTCATTTGCGGGAAAAAATCTAAAACAGCGAACAGCGGGCATTCTGGATTTATTCAAGGAAATGTGTTTAAAATATATTAGATTTACATACAATATAGAATATTGTTTCTATTATCCATTTGTACACAGTCGACACAACAATATATACTTTAATTAAAATAAAATTATTAATTATAATTAATAATTAAAGTTAAAAATTTAGTCATCGATTTTTGCGAATTTGACGCAAGTATTTACAAGATATTTGCGGGTCGCTTTCATACATTCTCGATTGGAATTTAAAAAATGTGTACGTTTTGTTTCATTTAGTTTCTATATTAAAACAAATAAAAAAGATCAAATTAAATACATTTTAAATATTTAGAATTATAGAAACGACAAAAAAATGTTGACTAAAATTGTGAATAAACATGAAAAACATGAGAGATTTTCTAGATTTTTTACTGTTAAGAAACCAGCTTTTTTGCAAGTCAAGAGTGGGCAGCACTTCTTCTAATCGAGCGCCACGAGCTGTCAGTCAATCAGCCCGTCACATGCAGAAGGACAGGCGGAGGCAGAGACGGAGACGGAGGCGGGAAAAGGCGAAGACGAAGGCTGTGTGTGAGGAAGGGCTAAAATATGAGGGAGGGGAGAGGGGCTCTGTTTCATTTATGGGCACTCGATTGTATGTTACTCGTCGATTATGGCAAATTGATTTGTTTGCCAGGCATTAGACATGCCTCGCGCACTTTGCGGCTTTTAAATGTCGCCACACACGCAACATGCCTCCCCCTCTCCGCTTTCCTTCACGTTTCGACAGGAAGACAAATGAGCAATTGAAGGGGGTGGGGGGAAGGAAATGGTGGCATGCTTGTGTGCTAAGTGTTGTGGTAAATGGCTGAGAGATGCCTCACAGATGCTACGAGTACAGGTGACAAATGAAAACTTATCGCCAGTTATCGGCTATTAAAGTGCGAGTATTTAAGTTTCATGGCCAAGAGACGGACTCATTGAGGGCTAACTGGTTAGTGCGCTAATGGGTGCTGCCAACTGCTAACTGGTTACTGGGCTGCAACTGCAATGGGCTGACAGGTTGACAGTCCCGTTCAATTGACAGTGCGATATGCAGGTCAAGAAATAGCTCAGGTGTTAATGGATCTGAGTGCATCAATTAGTTGTGCGAGTACTCATCAAGTGAGTGTAAGTTCAAGTATTTGTGTTTCAATTCTTGTGCATTTCTTCAATGACTAATTTGCAGGGCAAGAGCGAGGGAGAAAGTGAGAGAGAAAGTAATAGAAAGAGAGATAGAGAGAGACTGTCAACAAAGTTGCAATGGGTCGCTGTGTAAATGTTGCTGACATGGGCAAACAAGCAAGTTGTAAATGCATTTCACAAGATATAAAGTAGTAAATATACACACCCACACATACACACACACACACAAGCAAAGCTCTAAAGTGCAGCTGGCAGCAAATTTGTACAACATCTCAGAGAAAAGTTCGCGCTTTGATAAACAAATACAAATACTCTGATGTCTCTGCGCCCCACTCTCCCTTTGCCAACCCTCTGCCCACTTCCCCCATCATCCGCAGTGCTTACACCGCTGCCAGTACTTTGTGGCTTCTATGCATGTATGTACATGTGCATAGCAGAGTATATAAAAATGCGATGCAAAATGAGTTGCAGCATATCAGGCGTAAAGTATCTGAGCATCTCATCAGATGCATCCATCCATCTTGCAACGAACAGTGGCGACAACAACAACAACAACAACAACAACAACAGCTATCTGCTAACTGCTAACTGGTTGCGTTGTGGCAACTGTAACTATTACTTTATGTGCAGCCAGCCATGCGTGTTGTCGCGTTCTTTAAATGTATCTATATCTCCTGAAATGTATCTGCTCTGCCTCATTTGTTGGCTCGTTTTTAAAGTCAGCTATGTTACACATAGCACATGTGGCAAACATGTTAACCACATGGTGTTGGTAATTGCTTAGGCCACGCCCACTTTGCGCAGCCATCATCATCGATCAATAAACAACAACGAGGCATATTATTTATCCTCATCCATAGCAGCATTGATCCATGGAGATACCCAAGACAGCAGACCAAGTCAAAGTCCAAGCAATAGGCCAAAGCCCCGGACAGCAGTCGAAAACAGGCAACAGCCAACAGCTAAGAGCCAAGAGCAAAGAGACGACAGGCAACAGTCAACAGCCAGGGGCTCATTCAGTTAACTTGGACAACTCCCAACTCCCAACACCCTGCACCAAAAATCCAACAACTTCGTGTGGTCTACTTAGCGGGGTACTTGCTATACCCTATATTTGTAAAATGAGCGCAAGGGGTATTCCAATATGGACTGTAAGAAAGTCAGACATTATCAAGTTATTTAACGTGTCAATTGGTCTGAGGTTTAGTTACCCATCAATATTGACATTGGAAAATAAATCACATAAAATACCATAAGGTACAAAATGTGGGATATTGGTAAGATCGATATTAATCAGATAAATTAACAAAATAAACAGCTTAATTGATTCTTCCTAATATATTATACATACATAAGCACATGAATATAAAGTATATGTATAAATTTTAAAGAATCCAAGTCTTTTGTTATTATTCAAAAAAAGCAATCACATAAAATATACTATTTTTTACAATGCTCGGATTAAATCTTTAAGAAAAAAGTCTCTTAAGTTACTATAACTCGCTTGAAGATTGTTCTGAAGGTGCTTACCGAAATAGAATCATACGTTTTACTATATCGGCCACGTTTGAGCAACCGGATCAATTTGTATGCTCGATTCCGGAAAAGGGAAAAGTTGAACAACAAAATTGAGTTGGAACGGAAAGCAGCATTGGAGATTTCATCAGTGAATTTGTTCAGTTGAGTGATTTTTTTTTGCTATCGACTGTATTTGAGTAAACCGTAGAGTTGTTCATCGGGGCTAAGTTAAAGGATTTAGCTTAATAGTTCTAATAGTTCGTATAGCTTACTAGTTCAGTTGTTTCGTTCGCTCTGAGATTTGAGTCCCATTGTATGAATATGGACATGAATAAAAAAAGAAGTTTCTATTTGCTTATAACAATTGAGCATATCATTGTAATGATTTTGATTAAATTATGAATTCTATTTTTCTTTCATTAAAATCATCCATTGCTTTTTGTTCATACTATTTTTAGATATGGGAATCGACAGTGTGTCTCGAATGATTTCAATGGATAACTATAATGGAATTCGAATCAACCGAACTATATGACAACAATTCAATAGAGCGTCAAAAAAAAAAAACAAATGAAGGCTCTAAATTAAATCAGAATCGGATGTAGACAGAACGGAACACACAGCAATAACAAATCAAGACATTGTTATAATCCTAGGGCAACTCGCAGTCGAGCATTGCTGCATTGCGCAAGAACTTGTTGTGATTCTTGCTGTGGTGTGAGTGCAGGCGGTGCTTATGAGTTCATGAAATGCTCTTTGAATATGCATGAGGCCCTAAGGAGCGGCGAGTGCAGCATCAGCTCCAGAATCATCAGCAGCCTCTGGCTCTTGCCTCAAATAGGGTACGTGTGTGTGTGTGTGTGTGTGTGTGTGTGTGTGTGTGTGTTGCTTGGCGCTGATTTCGGAGTCTGCAACTTGGGTAGAAAATGAGTTGAGATTAAATTAAATTAAATTATAGTGTAGGAAGTCCAAACATGTATTGTAGGTTTGAAGTGTATTTATTAATTTGGGAGCAGCGAAGGTGCCGCTTCCAACGTTCAGTTGAATCTGTTCTTACATTATTCCTTAGGTTCTAAGTAAGCCTAAGTCTCATCGCTGCGCTGCCCACAGTTGGACAGCAGAGAGACGGTTATGTATATTATATATTATATATATATGTACTTATGCTCTCTTCAGCTGGAGCGCGAGGGTATATGCATGCCCTTGAGTTCGGTCAAGTAGTCGGCGCGTCTAACAGAATGCTGACACTTGCATATTCTGTGAGCGCGCCGATCGGCTCGTATTTCGGCCACTTGGTTTATGACCGGGGATTTGTTTAAATAAACACTGCAACAAAGTGTTACAGTGTGTTCACTTTAAGTACTCTTGGTACAGTAGATATTCAATATATATGCATACTACATCTCCCTCCTTTTGAAAAATAACGTAATTATATGAAGTTATTTTCTAAGTATTGTTACTTGTAAAATAATTTTTTTTGTTTGTTTAATGAAATATATAATATTTAAGATTAAAAAAAAATATTTTTTTTATATTTTTTTTTTAATTTTTTTTTTTGTTTTTTTTTTTGAAATTACAAAAAAATATTTATTCTTATGCATGGCCATTCTAAATATAATGATGTAATATAAATTAAAAAAAAATTTTTTTTTGTTTTTTTTTTGCTTGTATGTTGAGCGTTTTTCATTTTTTTTTCTTTTCATTTCCTATCACATTACATGGTTGATCAGGCCATATATCTGTGCAAATTGAAATGAAAATTGTTAATGTATTGTGAAAATTTTATATGTGAAAATTTTAGTTTGATAACATTATTGCTCATCATTGTGAATTTTATTGTTATTGTAGACTATGCTTCTTCTTTTGGGTCACCGGCTGAGTAGCGCTACTCTTTTTAAATACTTTGTATTTTGCCCATATATTGAAGATATCTATTGAACTTATTCAATGACCTTCTTGCACGGTGCCTCATTGAGTCTGGTAATTTCGTTCATACCGGCTTCTGATTAAGCCTTGCGTGAACTGACCTAAGTCATTCTCGCATAAGTATATACTCATATTATCGATCTCAATACTTGCCATTAAACTTGTTAATGCAAGGTCACTACTATATATCGTACATAATGTACGTTGGGCTTCGAAGCATTACAAGAGTTTGCCAAGGCAATACTTTTGTTTGTATTTTTTTTTATATTCCTGCAGGAAATGTCTACTTTTTAATCTTGTAGTGACTAAGATTACGTTCTTTACTTTTTATATTCAACATTGCCATGTAATCGGCAAGATGCTTTTTTTTTTTATTTCGAGCGTCAAGTATATAAAATTTTTTTTTGGAAAGATATTAATAATTTTTTTTTTAATTTGACATGCTAAATTGCAATTGAAAGTTAAAATTGGAATTTAAAGAAAAAAAAATGTATTGGTTTCTGAGGTCAACATACTACAAAATCTTATTCATTTAAAAATTTTTTTTTTCATATTTAATTGAATCCAACCCTTTTTTGGAAAATTTTATATCTCTTTTCTTTTACGTCTTTTTATCATTTTTTTTTTTTTTTTTTTTTACATACAGTGAGTTTTGATATTCTAATTTTTATGTTTTTGTTTCTATTTCGATCAACAGCGATCTCCTACCTAGTGTTTTGTATGGCTTCACGGGCCATACTCTAGCGGGCAATGCAGTTATCGCTTCCGCTTACAATGTTTGTCTTAATTTTAATTACAATATTTGTTTTTTATATAAATGTGTTCTTATATGAGTTCTGCTGCTGTTGATCATCCTTCTGCATCCTGAGTTCTGCTGCTGTTGATCATCCTTCTGCACCAGCTGGGCGTCGCCGGGTCTGGCACGCTGGCGCTCCCTCGTTGACGCAAGTGGCGGTGTGCCTCTCGCGCTTGGTGTCCTCAGTTGTTGCTTGTCCGATGTTGCTCGATGTCCGGATCCGCTGCCGTGCAGTGCTTGCACGTGTATCTGCAGAACGCACTGTACTTAGGACATTCAAACGGTCCCCTGCAGTCGTCTGGGCACTTCTTGGCAGGTTTACTCAGCTGGACTTTTGGTGTTCTTGTATCTTTGGATATTGTATTGTCGATTAGTTTGATATTTTTGTAAGTAGTGGCAGAGGTTGAATGCTTTTCTTTAGCCTTCTGCGCTTGATCAATCTGATCTAGCTCGGCTTGTAGTGCTATTGTTGCCTCCCAACGTAATGGTGGGTTGGTGGCAAACAATAGTTTTAAAATTTCCGCCTTCCTCTTTTGGAGGCGTACTCGTAGGCCGCTTCTCCCGGTCTTTTTCTTTTTTACTATAGCATTCATTGAACCTCTACTCACTCAGACAAGAAGATGTAGTTCCCAAAGCTGTTCCTGATGCTCGTTGCCTTTGATGGTTTTTTTTTTTTTGGAATTTTATGATGGACTGTTGTTGCTGCTGCCGATGTCCTGGGTCGTTCAATATTTTACAGCATGCTGTCTTTTATCGGCTTTTGTTGCATATTGTTTGTTAACTTTAATATTTCATAGCATTCGTATGTGTTTGTACTTAATGTAAATGTGTAGTGTTTCACTTGGTTTATTTTTTTTTTTTTCGTCTTAGTTATTGTAGTGTCGGTTTTTTTTTTTTTTTCATCTTATTCACTTCACATTTCACTTGGCTTCATTTTTAACGGAGTCGTTGTCCAGAGTCCTCCGAGGACTCATGTCACGGTCGCCATGTAGGAAGTCCTCCGAGGACTCCTGTCACGGTCGCCATGTAGGAAGTCCTCCGAGGAGTCCTGTCACGGTCGCCATGTAGGAAATCCAAACATGTATTGTAGGTTTGAAGTGTATTTATTAATTTGGGAGCAGCGAAGGTGCCGCTTCCAACGTTCAGTTGAATCTGTTCTTACATTATTCCTTAGGTTCTAAGTAAGCCTAAGTCTCATCGCTGCGCTGCCCACAGTTGGACAGCAGAGAGACGGTTATGTATATTATATATTATATATATATGTACTTATGCTCTCTTCAGCTGGAGCGCGAGGGTATATGCATGCC